>OX465583.1:76082058-77554558 GCA_950022655.1 Alentia gelatinosa
GGTTGGTTACTGAGTAAGTGTGAGGTGGGGAAGGTGTCACTTTCTATTCATGTCAACATACCAGAATGTACAGTGAGGACACAAACACCTACCATGCAAACATCTGTCCGTGACGACGACTTTATACATTGTTACCACATTTGGGGAAAATCGATATAAAGAATAGTTCCCCGATGGACAGCCACCCTAAACGCTTTTTAAGCTAGGAATTTATGCTATACACGTATGGCGGCATAACATACCCAGCTATGATTTGATAAGAAAAAAATCATAGACCCTGCACAAAATGGGAGTGGCAAATGGGAGTGTAAAAATGGCAGCGGCAAAAACGATTTGATAAGGGTTGACGTTAAATATTGGGGACGAACAACTAGCTATCCCACTTTCAAAGACAAGATGACTGACTATTTGTGTCCTTATCTCAGGTGTCTGATTGTATACCACTTTACTCGACTCACTTTCTTGTCAACCACTTTCACTGCAGTCTGAAAAATGAAAGCTAACAAAATAGAAAAGACAAATGAATATTTTTCTGTGTTTTCGTTTCTAAAGAAGAACGAGATCTGATGGCGTTACATTCCAAATTAATATAGTCATTGAAGGATACTAGTTTGTTGGTCTAAAGGTTCCAGCTACTCTTCTAACTTCTAATTCTATAGCAACTATTAACTGTTGGGAACTATTATATTTTTCAGCCGGCGGAAAGAGAAATTCGATGGACTGATATGAAAATACATGTACTACATTCAGTCATATCGGAGAAGACATCAATTGGTAGCCCATGGCCGTAGGGTCAGGGGCGGTCATTGCTCCACCTGACACACCGATGTGCCAGAAAAACTTAACCTAGGTTGAGAGGCACTTGAACTAAATAAAAAGCAATACAGGTAATGTCATTTGGCAACCCGTTTAGGTTAGGGGAATATGTAATTTTGTGTCAGTATTCTTATGTCGATGAGCATTGACGGACTTGCTAATTTCTAAGTTTATACATTCACCAGAAATAACCCATGTATGACGTCATAAGAATCTGCAAATGTAGGCAAGGCGCACGTCCTACGTGATAAGGACTGACCGTTCTCCTTGTCAACCTTTGCGTTTCACACTACAGGTGAGCGGTTAGTTGAGCGGTCAGGTGAGGCCGGATATTCAGGGGCACTCCATGCTCACAACCGCAGGTGGGTTACCATAGCTGGGAGGTGACTGGTGTCAGACTGGAGGTGGATGAAGGACAGTGTGGGGTGGTTGTTGACAGACGGGAGGCAGGTGACAGATGGGAGGTTGGTGTTGACAGATGGGAGGCAGGTGACAGATGGGAGGTTGGTGTTGACAGATGGGAGGCAGGTGACAGATGGGAGGTTGGTGTTGACAGATGGGAGGTGGGTGTTGACAGATGGGAGGCAGGTGACAGATAGGGGGTGGTTGTTGACAGATGTGAGGCAGGTGACAGATAGGGGGTGGGTGTTGACAGATGGGAGGCAGGTGACAGATAGGGGGTGGGTGTTGACAGATTGGAGGCAGGTGACAGATGGGAGGTTGGTGTTGACAGATGGGAGGCAGGTGACGAATGGAGGTGGGTGTTGACAGATGGGAGGCAGGTGACAGATAGGGGTGGGTGTTGACAGACGGGAGGCAGGTGACAGATGGGAGGTTGGTGTTGACAGATGGGAGGTAGGTGATAGATGGGAGGTTGGTGTTGACAGATGGGAGGCAGGTGATAGATGGGAGGTTGGTGTTGACAGATGGGAGGCAGGTGATAGATGGGAGGTTGGTGTTGACAGATGGGAGGTTGGTGTTGACAGATTGGAGGCAGGTGACAGATAGGGGGTGGGTGTTGACAGATTGGAGGCAGGTGACAGATGGGAGGTTGGTGTTGACAGATGGAAGGCAGGTGACGAATGGAGGTGGGTTTTGACAGATGGGAGGCTGGTGACAGATGGGGGTGAGTGTTGACAGATGGGAGGCTGGTAACAGGTAGGGGGTGGGTGTTGACAGATGGGAGGCAGGTGACAGATGGGAGGTTGGTGTTGACAGATTGGAGGCAGGTGACAGATGGGGTGGGTGTTGACAGATGACATGGAATGAAGACAGGCGACAGACAACTGGCGACTCCTTGTCGACCTACCTTAATATTAGGGCAGGTGTGCCGCAAGGTAGCATTTTAGGCCCGTTGCTGTTTAACTGCTATATAAATGATGTTACGGCTGAATCTTTTATTTGTTCACATTTGTTCTACGCTGATGATCTTGTATTGTTTACCTCTGACAAGTGCCAGGTAACCACCATAAATAGGTTGTCAAGTGATCTGGCAAAATTATGTGTCTGGTGTAAGAAGAATTATATGATGATAATTGTAAAAAAAACTAAAATTTGCCTATTTGGGAACAGAACAAAATTGAATTGAATAGAGAACTCCGGGAAAGGCAATGTCTTCCAAAAGTGACCATGGATGGTTCAGAACTACCATACTGCAGTTCATTTACATATTTAGGTATAACTCTAGATGAATCATTAAACTGGGAAAAGAGTATAACGGGAACGCTGAAAAGGGTTAATTATGGCTTGTTTAAACTTGCAAAAATACGAAGGTTTATAAATTTGGAAACTAGTATTAACATTTACAAGACGTTAATAGGACCAATTTTTTATTACTCTGGGTATTTTATAGATGGGGCAAGCAAAGATAAGCTACATAAATTACAAAAGGCACAAAATAGAGGTTTAAGGATATGCACGCAAACAAAAATAGGTGAATTATCTACTGACAGGCTTCATGAACTTTGTATGGTGCAAATGCTAAACGAAAGACGCAGGTATTTGAGACTGTTATTGATGCGAAAGATAGCTAATGATGTGAACTTGATTGATGAACCTAGAACTCGTGCTCAAAATAAAAGGATCATTAAGCTTATAAGACCTAGGACTTCGTTCTTCAAGAAAAGTCCTGTCTATAAGGGAATGCTGGATTGGAATGCTCTGCCAGCAGAGGTTCAGGAAGGGTCTATGTACAGGTACAAAAAGTTCTTAAGAGAGAAATGTTACAAACAATTTGACCAATAATTGAATTTGTGGTTTATCTAAATCGCAAAGTGAAATTGTAAAACATTTCTAATCATCTCATTACTTCATTTTCGTATTCTGTAGATATCTCATGCAAGACGACAAGTTGTTTTCTGGTTAGACAACTAATGTTGATAGCAAGAGCTTGGCCAGAATAACTGCTACGCAGAGGCCAGTTAATGTACCTCTCTACAGTACTTAATAAAAAAATAACTGGAGGTGGGTGTTGATAGATGGGATGTGGATGTTGACAGACAGGAGGTGCAGCATGGGTGTTGATGGCCAGGAAGTGGGTGTTGACAGTTGGACAGTGGGTATAGAGACGGGAGGCGGGTAAAAGACGGCTGGGAGGTGGGTGTCAATGTACGAGAAACGGATAACAGACGGACGGGGGTGTGCGGCCTCGACACGCCGTCCTTACACCGCGCATTGATAAGCATTGATCCGCCCCGTCCTATTCCCACTCACCTGTCGCCGCCTCCTCCTGGGTCTGTAGACACACAGATAACAGCAGGAGGCGCGTGACCTGGCGACCCGGGTGGCGGTAACCGGGTCGTCGGAGGGTTCAGAGGCTGATAACAGCCACAACTAGGATCGACTCAAAATCACAATTCCAGTCCCACATACAGCTTTCGATTACCGGAGCTCCCACATACATAGATTTATACCACTTGAGAGATAATTCAAAATCAATTATCAGTAACAATAAGGGATTGTCTTTCTGATGTGATTTCTGTTATCAATAACAACCCAGTTTGGCTTCATATCAACATGACCTTTTCAGTCAAGAAAAAACGGTAAAGAATAGAGGGATAATGCTGTGTGTAAAACAGCCGTGGATAAACCGTCAGAAATTTTGATGCTGTCAAAGAACCATTTAGAATCAAAACTAGAGATTAATGAATTAATCTGCGGAATTAGTTGCGATGTCTATGGAGTCCCCACACACCATCTGATCTCTGGATGCTTGACGTCATACTGTCTGATGACAGTATATTTCTAAAATAACTCGTCAAAATACTGAAAAGTACGAAAATACTTCAGCACAATAATGCAAGACTACGTGATCACAAAAAAGAATATGTTCTATTTTATCATTATGGTAGCATGAATTGTAAAACATACTGACTCTCCACACTTTATACGTGCATACTGGATTGATATTCTAGGTGTTTGGTGTAGCATGACATGTTACCAGCGACCTTCAACCAAATTCAAGCTTGATGATATATCTCATCCAAAATCACCTTTTCAAAGCCGGAAACATTCTAGACCTGCGTGCTGACAAGGCAAAATAACAGAAATCAGACACACTGCACAAAAACTACCAGTGTATTCATATATACGTCATTGCGGAAGTGTAGGTATCGGCTGTAAATTGACTTTTTTTCATATATATACGCCCATATTTCACGCCAGCGTATGAGGCGTATAAAACACTCTTTCCTTTTAAATAAGGACGCGTCTTGGCTGTATTTCACACCTGGCGTATTTAAGAGGAAATAACTTCTTCGCAATATATATACGCCGGGCGTATACATGATAAAAAAAAGGAAAAGAATCACAACCGGCCGCGGCCCCTCCACTCATGTGTTAAAATATCTATCAATGGGATGGTCATAAACCCCTTAACTTCAACATTAATTCACAAAGTTTGGGAGCAATATTTCATGAAAGGTTTTATTCTCGGGAGTCGCACATGGTCATATCCCCTAGGAGTTGAGTGCTGTAAGACTAACTGGTAGATTGTGGACACAGGAATCCTCACTAAATGGTTTCAAACGATTATCAGCTAAACTTGTACGAGCATGCGACAATACGATGAACAAATAAATCCTAACTGAAATCTGACAAAACTCTTGTAATGGTTGCAAACACAGAGTTCTGGCTTAGCGTCAACGACTGGTAACACAATGGTCAAATTGAGGCAACTATTCACAGGTGGATGTGGGTGCAGGATTCGAGACACGAGAGAGAGAGAACTAGAGACGACGGTCATGCAGCGTGGACGTTACAGTTCGTGCGAAGGGGAGACCTGCCTACTAGTTGCTACAGCGTCTCATGCAGTTTCAAATTACTTCGCTATGCTCCGCATGCCTGCACCTCCCGGTCAATCGTCTAGCAGCATTCCTCGTCCCTCTGCAGTTGTCTGTGGTCAGTCTCTCCTCTAGGATCTCTCTCGAATCTCCCTCAAACCCCACCTTTTATTTCATTTCTCAGTCTTTGTTTCGTTTCATCGGCCAAACGGCTCAGGACACGTTGGTCCACCCAAGCTAGGGTTTCTAGCGTGTTGTACTCTTATTAGTTACTGCCCCAAGTGATCGTCCTCACTAACGTCGCATAATTAGTCTGCTTGCGTGATACACCACGATTGCATTTCAAAACCCTACGTATTCATAAACTTTATACAATTCTAGCTTCTTGCTAAATTCTAAACGATGCTAATAAATACATGCTTAACTACGAATGCACTCAGTCCTAGACTCTATCATACCCAACGAAATCTAAACAAAATCCTTGAAGCTCAACCACAATATTTCACACATGGGTGTTGGTAGAGGTTGCACCAACACTGACCCACCACCACTCCCTCACCCAGATTTTATAAAGGTTTTATGAAATAAATTGGTAATATAAGATTGCATTTTTAATATAATACAGACTTGGACGGTTAATTGAAGATGAAATATGCTACCAGTGGTGTCCCCAAGTGGCAGAGATCGGAACTAATAGAAATGCAACAGAATCAGGCGCATATATGACATATATATGACCGCACCATGGACACGTATATACATACATATATAGATAAGGCGTATACACATGGGGAATAGGACGACCTTGTATATGTAAAAGCATACCTATATACGCCGGGCGTATACATATATAAAGTGGTTAGTTTCGTGCAGTGACATGAACATATCCCCAAGGACTTTATCTGTGCACTGTGACATAGAATATTCAACATCCCTTGTTATTCATTTGTCACAAAGTATCTCTTGAATAAACTTGATAAAGGCCACTTACGCAGCCGAAACGTTGTAACATTGTTCAAATAAAAAGCCATCATCTAAACCGAATTGGGCAGCTGTTGAGTTGTACTTGTTTAAACCATTCAAGTCTATCTCTAAAATAGATAATAATCTCCATATTTTACCTCTATCATTATAACATCTATACTTAAGACCCAACCTCCAAAAAAAGGGTATTCTAACTGTATCAGGTGGGCTACAGAAATTACTATCAAAAGTTGCTTTTAAAACCAGAAAGTTGTAACGCCTTTAATAAGAGGACATATTTTCTGTACTTACTGCTGCTTCAGTTTCATCCTTCTTCCAGGTAATACAGAATAATAGTAATCTTGGGAAAATCCTCAACTGATTGTGATATCCAACTAGGAGCTCCGGTGTGATATATATCAGTGAGACTCAGATAAGATTAGGCTGCATGCAATCCACCGTTCAGTGAAAGTAGTCCTACGAGAAGATTGAACTCCTCCTAGCAACGGACCTGGACCTGACTAAGACGGATTCGCTAGTTTTCTTATCAAGCGGCCCCTTGACCCCTAGTTCTACCTTTATTTTACCGATAAACTGAGTTCCTCCAATGGGAGGCCAGACCTTCCTAGGAGATTATGAAGAGGCCAGCTGTTGTGTGGTCTTAGGTCCATGGACATTCACCGTTGCAGCATTTTCGATATTGTTATCAATATTCAAATGAATGATGGATGTTGACCAAGATAAGGTCTGCACGATACAGTGCTACTTGTCTTTTGAATTTAGCATGTGAAACAGGGAGATCAAAAATTATTATTTATACTATTCTCAAAATTGTTCGATCTGCATGCTATTTTGTCAATAGATCTTAAGACATATTCAAACAAACTCAAATCCGTACAGGATATATGCTGGGATGGTTCCTATCACTTAGTGTAGATCTATGCCTTATGCTGACATGACATGACCAGAATAAATAGGTGTGGGTTGAACAGAATCAGCACGCCTTGACCCCGTCATAATCTACATGTAGGTCCAAAGTTTTAACTACGTTCTGATAGCCATGACATGGCACCTAGATTTTATGATTTAACACGTCATTGGACATTCCAATTTCAACCGTCATAATGCTGTCTAATGTTGGCCTAACAATCATTTGAATGGACTGTCGAGTGGCCCGGACATTCAGCGGTTTATTGGCGTGCCGGCTTAGCTCTCTTACAATAGCGCGTTCGTAAATTAACACAGGAAGGCAGCCTTCAATTCGAGCCGGGCCATAGGTAAAACGAGAGCGTTCCTGTAGAAGATGTCATGAGACTGAATAGAAATGATGTCAGGTTTAATATTACCTTAGCGCAGCTTCCGAGCAGCATGATAACAGTAACCGTACTCACCTGTAAAGAGAAACATTTATACATGAACCATTGCTTAACTTCCGATCGATATAAAATACAGCCTTGGGCTGAAGAAGACAATAGCGCCAAAAATCTCATAAAAAATTCGGGAAATAATTACCGTCGTTTGTGTTAACATTGATAAAGCGGAGACATCGGGGTGGTCGAAACCAGCAAATACAGGAAAACTAATAGAAAAAGGTATTCTAGAATTGATTATATCGTGTCGCTATTTTTCTAGATTTTATGTAAAAATGTAGAATATTCGTGACTCTAACACAGATCATATATAGTTTGCAGATGAAAAAAGGAAAATTCTGTTTAGTTCACAAATCAATACCGCATATGATCAAACTTGCTTATAAGACTTCTGTGCATGAATGGCGGGTGGGTAATCAATGTCCACCGTTTTGAGTGTCTTGGGTAAGAATGCCGACCGCTGGAAAGGTGTGTGTAGCTATAGAGGTTGGTTGCCTCGTACATGTGTCGACACTTGCCTCCGAATTAATAATAACCATTCCATTTTATTACAATTCTAACACAAGTCATTTGTAGTTTGCAGATGAGAATAGGAAACCTTTACTTGATTCACACGACACACATGTGTTTGTGAATCCAGGAACAGCCGGGTCGATCCAAATTAAGAGGGTCACTACTATCACTAGACTTAGTTCATAATTCCTTTATCTCAAAGTTGGTTTAAATGGTTACGAATTGATCTTATATCTACTACGCTCAGTTCTCGGTCTTGGTGTGTTACGTGCTCTGGGGCCCATTTAATAATATGTACGCAAATGAGATCAAAGACGATGTGGTTCAACTTTATTCAGCACTTTTTATGTACGACCTAATGAATGGCTAAAACTGTGACTTAACTACTTTTAAATGATAACACCGGGGACACGCCAAGCGAGTCAAGTCGGCGATCTCCAGAATCGCCAACGCAAAACAGCATATATGTGAGATATCAGTTTATATGAATATCTCTCACCGACAGTTTAGCATATCACAAGCAATAATAAGGTGAAACATGAAATAATAGCTCACATATAGGCCATTTTGTGTTGGCGATTCTGAAAGTTGCTGCATTACTCGCTTGGTGTGTCTCAAGCTTGAGGTTCAGAGGTAAAGAAACGGTCTACATATACGGTCCTAGGTTATTCAACGGGCCCCTGAATCTGTAGTCCTACATTTCTGTATTACCTTTCAAGATAACAATTGTACACAAGGTAATTGTCGGTTTGATCACAAATGTATCGTTTGCGAGGGCGACCACACCAGATCAGAATGTGAGATGCTACGGAAACTTATAGTCCAAAATAGGATAAGGTCTCGGGTTTGGGTGTTCTTGTTTATGCATCTAACGATTTTGTAGATGATCGTTTGGACGACCGTAAGGCGTCTTCTGATCCTGTGGTAGATTTTTCAAACAATCTGGTAGTTGATTGTCTTAACGCTTGTGTTTCACCCACCTTATTGATACATGTCCTGACTCGGATTCTCCCGATGTAAGTCAGAAAATTGGTAATTTTTCTGTAGTAGAAAATAATTTTACTGGCGAGGGTAATGTCTGTATTGTTGATGATCAGAGTTCTTTAATTGAAGACCAATGTAATGCTTTAGATCGTTCATTCAAATGCAGTCAGGAAAGTACAATATGTATCACTAAAGTAACCAATGGTCATACCATTGTGAATATTGATATTCCAGAAAGTGCTAGTTATTGTTTTGTAAGTGAGGTAGTTATTCTGGAGACAGATTGTAGGAATCAATGTTGTGATAAGGTACTTCTTTGGTGATCGATATCGTTTTTGCATATGTGTAGATGAGGCCGCTCATATCCCGGTCTCAACTAATTGTGAATCTAGCTGTGACTGTGCCTATATCTTAAATGGTAGTTCCATTCAATTGAAACCATGTGCTTGGGCTTCTGCCGTTTTTTCTATGGGGAATCATTCTTCAGAAGACCTGTTTTGCCTCACTGGTGTATGCAGAGGATTCCCTATTGTCGATCGTGGATATACTACTAGTTATGACTGTAGTAACTATAAATCGAATTACTCGGAACCATACCAGGATAAGATGAGTAGTGGTGTGGAAGAGAAAATTGTTGCAGGAAAAAATTTCCCGAGCCAAGGTTAGACCACAATGTATTCACTCGATGGGGGCAGTCCGAAAGAAGGATGGCGGCCTTCACCCCATTACTGACTGCCGTAAGCCTTTAGGCAGTAGTATCAATAACCACATGGAAGGCACAGCTCAGAAATTCCACTTTCCTAGCGTTGACGACGCTACAGAAATTATTACTCGAGAGGGTTATGGGGCAGTAATAGACATTAAGACGGCATACTGTTCGGATCACACTGCGCCCTCCCATCGAACCCTCCAGGGTTTTCGATGGACACTTCCCGGGGAAGAAAACTTGTATTTTGCTTGATCATAGATGCTTTGGCAGAAAATCAAGCCCATTCAATTTTAATAGTCTTTCAGACTTCGTGGGAAGATTTCTAATGTTATTTAGTGTTATGACTTGCATCAATTATCTAGATAATTTCTTTTTGTGTGGCGTTGACTTTGATCAATGCGAGGAGTTTCAGATGAGACTCATTTCCGCCCTAGAATATTTAGGATTTGTTGTTAACAAAAATAAAACATCCAAACCAAGCCAAAAAGTTAGGTTTTTAGGTGTTCTGATGTTTAATCTACTACAGGAAATCTGAGCCATAACACAGTTTTGAACAATGATATATCTCGCTTGAAGGCCGCCCTACCTGGTCCACCCTGTATGCCATGCAAAGGGTATCCAGGACTCTACACATGGAGTTTCTAGCGTGTGTGATGCATTGTGGTATGTGTGCCAGTTTCTCTGCTAGAACAGGCTTGTCCAGTGGGATTGAGACCTCTATTCGGTCACTGTTTATCAAGAAACCTAACCATTCTATTTCCTTACTTGTGGGGACCACTTTATCCAGGGCGACCGGTACACTAAGGTTTCGACATTTGTGCGCTGCTTGTGTTTGCGTCGATGTCCTAGCCTCCTAGACCGCCAAAATCCTTGACGTAAGCTGTTATATAGTGTCCTTCCTGTCTTACTAGGTGACACATTGCCTGTTATATTGCTCCTGACTCCCAAAGACCCCAGGCTATACGCATATTGACCCTGCGCTCACCTGGTTTCTATTTTTGGTATTGTCATCACTAGCCTGTATCCAGGATTCAAATGGCGGTTCCAGAGACAGTCCGACCATTGCCCCCATACTGCATTCATTTCCGATAAGCCTCGTTACCTACTAACCTCTCATCCTATCGGTCGCAGTTCATTGCTGACTGTATCTCAGTTGGTGCACCCATGTAATTGGGGAGATGATACTTTATCACCTCTGATTACCGAGCCTGCATTGATTAAAATCGCAACTAGAATTCTTTTTTACCTCTTTCTCTTAAAGTTTCTTTCTATCTTGTTCTTCTCCATTCTACAATCTTTTCCGCTATGTGCTAACAATGAACACTTCGCCCAGATATCTTTAGCCACCTAATTTCCTCATATTTCCTTAAAACTATCGCCTTTCTCTTCCTCTTTACTCTGATATCCTATTTCGGTTTTTGTGATAGTCGCAGACACAGTTTGTCTACTTCGTAGCTGTTGTCCCAGCTCAACCTTCTCTCACTTATCCTAGTACACAGTTCCTCTGAGATGTTTCTTACATTTTCAGACGGGTAGAATATCGCATCCTCCAGTACATCTTCAATGTGTTTCTCAATT
Organism: Alentia gelatinosa; assembly: GCA_950022655.1. Taxonomy (NCBI): domain Eukaryota; kingdom Metazoa; phylum Annelida; class Polychaeta; order Phyllodocida; family Polynoidae; genus Alentia; species Alentia gelatinosa. The sequence continues at coordinate 76,093,272 of OX465583.1, forward strand.
GCCTTATCAGCCTTTTTTTATATTCTGGTCGAATAGCGGTGAGAGGAAGACATACTACAAGCTACACCTCGTATACCAACATTGTTTAATATTCTGACCTACGTTAGTCCCGAAACTGGTTCTGCCTTTTCGTATCTGCGTGAGCGTGGTAAAGTTTGTTATCTTGTTCACCACTAGCGACTTTCGTCTCTGCGAGGAATCTAAGAACTCTGTCTGTTAGATCATAGTCGCTGTTCATTGCCCGCGTGTTGTCCCTTTCTCTGACTGCGCCCTGGTATACCGGTCCTGGTCGTGCACCTTGACGAACTGTTCATTGCCCGCGTGTTGTCCCTCTCTCTGACTGCGCCCTGGTATACCGGTCCTGGCCGTGCACCTTGACGAATTGTTCATTGCCCGCGTGTTGTCCCTTTCTCTGACTGCGCCCTGGTATACCGGTCCTGGTCGTGCACCTTGACGAACTGTTCATTGCCCGCGTGTTGTCCCTCTCTCTGACTGCGCCCTGGTATACCGGTCCTGGTCGTGCACCTTGACGAACTGTTCATTGCCCGCGTGTTGTCCCTCTCTCTGACTGCGCCCTGGTATACCGGTCCTGGTCGTGCACCTTGACGAACTGTTCATTGCCCGCGTGTTGTCCCTCTCTCTGACTGCGCCCTGGTATACCGGTCCTGGTCGTGCACCTTGACGAACTGTTCATTGCCCGCGTGTTGTCCCTCTCTCTGACTGCGCCCTGGTATACCGGTCCTGGTCGTGCACCTTGACGAACTGTTCATTGCCCGCGTGTTGTCCCTCTCTCTGACTGCGCCCTGGTATACCGGTCCTGGTCGTGCACCTTGACGAATTGGAAGAGGGTCGTCTGCGTCTGCTTCTCAGCTGGTGAACCTGGTCAGGCCCGTTCGGTCGCGGCCTACCTCTATAATCCTTTCAAAATAAGCGAACCGGCCACAAAATGTAATGGGTTTAATTCCAGTGACATTCATCTCAGACTACCTTACATATTGCTAGAATGTTCGGCTCAATGATTAAGAATCATCTAGATTGAAATGTATTTATTAACAAGAAAAGGTCTTCTATTTGACGTCACTATGAAGATACTTTCTGAAGTCATCTTGATCTCACTCCCTTTCACTGTTTCATTTCCCCTACTCGACAATAACTGAACTGCTTTAATTGGAGAGTCTTTTTAATTTTTTTTTATATAAGCAGCTTATATTTCCGTAAAAGGTGTTACACCTGTTACATGGGGTTTACATCTAAAAAATCTCGTCGAGGTTAAGTACAATCATCCTTTACAAAGATTAAACATGATCCTGGAAATTCGTATTCAATAGCCTAAAGTCTAAAGCTGCTAGTTTTCTTTGGGGAGATATTCTGTAAAGTGACTAACGGGGTTTGCAGACTTATCGATACAAGCTCCATACTCATGTTGAGGATATGGCCTAGCCACAGTCGAAAGGTTGAAAATCAAGTGAAAAGCAGAAGTCTGAAAACCCTGGTCTAAGTAAATACATCAAATGAGACTAGGAAGCTGGTATCATACTTAGCAATCAAACGACCTATACAGTTTTAATCCATAATCTGAAAAGGGACATAAGAATAAAAGGACATTAGGAAATATTATTAAAATACAACTAAAGAATTGCCCAAATCAGTTTGATGGATAGCCTTATTGTATAGTATATAGAATAAATCTGAAACCAATTTACAGAAATTATGATGAGAAATCACTATTAAGTATCTCATTTCGGGATCGGTGAGTAAAGGGCTAGATAAAATAATCCGTGTTAGTAGAGGCTAGGGTTGGTATTTTGGGAAGGGTTAAGCTGTTGAGATAGCCCAGGTCCTGCCGGCGATCTCCCGACACCATGCCGACAGACCAAGCGATGCAGCTCACACTGAAGGCTGGGCCGCGTGACGTGACAGTAAAGGCTGGGCCGCGTGACGTGACAGTAAAGGCTGGGCCGCGTGACGTGACAGTAAAGGCTGGGCCGCGTGACGTGACAGTAAAGGCTGGGCCGCGTGACGTGACAGTAAAGGCTGGGCCGCGTGACGTGACAGTAGTGGCTGGGCCGCGTGACGTGACAGTAAAGGCTGGGCCGCGTGACGTGACAGTAAAGGCTGGGCCGCGTGACGTGACAGTAAAGGCTGGGCCGCGTGACGTGACAGTAAAGGCTGGGCCACGTGACGTGACAGTAAAGGCTGGGCCGCGTGACGTGACAGTAAAGGCTGGGCCGCGTGACGTGACAGTAAAGGCTGGGCCGCGTGACGTGACAGTAAAGGCTGGGCCGCGTGACGTGACAGTAAAGGCTGATGAGCTTTTAATGATGTCAGCATCCTTCACAGAGAGCTTTCATAAAGCGATCACTCCCTCTACGTTCATCTATGATCTTCATGTGTAGACTTTTTAGTTTTATCTATGGCACAGATGGATGGAAAATTTGCCAATGTCAAATTTGCCAATGTCAAAGTGACTGACTATTTATGTTTTACCTTCCTAGGGATAATATAGACATATTTAGATATGATATTCACAGAAGTTTAATACATAAGCTTACGTTGATTATTATTTAAGCCGTAAAATCACCTTTACTTATACAGAGTATTATTTCGAAAACCAGTCATATCGATAAGCCTGTAAGGACGACTGCCTGCAGCCGAACATGCTCCTTAGGGACGAAGCAAGTTTCCATTATGCGCCGCTAGGGGACGGCGGGGGTACTATATAGAAACAGGATTCCTGTGAGGTAATTTTCCGGATTCCGAACTTGTTTTGCTGGAGGTTTAAAACACCGGCGGAACAAGTGAGGAATCCGGAAAATTACAGACACGGGCATCCCGTTTCTTCATTACAATATACCTCAAAAACACAAAGATATTCTCCTTATTTTAGCCATAGCAGGCATTATTAATCCGGTTTGGGCACTCAACGGTCTAGGCGTAATGTAGGTTTCACTCTCCTCCCAGATCTTTCGCGGCACTAGCGCTTGCTAATCTCTGCCTCAACCCAACGCTGATTCCCTGGTAGCTAAATAAGGACAGGGGAACAGTTAAAATTTCAGATTCAAAACAAGGCAACTGTCAAAAGTTTTGAAACTCAGAGAACTCATATATTATGAGTTGTGAAATATGAGAATTGTTAAATGAGCAATACAGACATTAAAGCTGTTTCTTTTTCAGCTTTAAACCACTTTATAATGTGAATCCAAGGTTGGTTAGGCTGCCCCTTTGAGTGGGCACATGTGTCTTGTTGACAAAACAAAACCCTGCAACACATGAGGTGCTTTCCACTGAAGAAAGTAATCCCAGAGACTGTGTCTGGTTTGAAATAACAAATAACAAAAATGAGTGTAAATCATTAACCATATAAATATGTGTATCTCTATGTACAAGTAGAATACAAATACTGCCCAAACCATGACAAATTTAGGATATTTGAAAAACTGGTGGATGGGACAGATTCTGTCCCAAACAAGCAGGTCGGTGCAGAGAAAAAAAAAGCGGCCGCAGGAAGTAGAGCAGAGGATATCTGCTAGGAGAGTGCGTAGGTTTCTACCTAACCTTTAGATCTCCGGTGGGAAGCGGCCACTGCTTGTATCCTGGAACGTTACTAAGCAATCGTAAATAGGTCACAATACTGACGTCATACTCGCTAATGTTGCGACTTGCAGATTCACGGCAGTTCAGATATCAACACGGATGCATTACGTTCCGATTTATATATTAGAGATCACAACGTCAAACTCGATACACTGATCTGTGTGGCCTATTTGGATTATCAATATGAACCACCGTGTCAAATCCTTATACTTATAGTCATAGATACTGTGAGAGAAAGAGAAAGTAAGGCTAAGAGAAAGTAAGGCTAAGAATCTATATCTGGAGAGTGGCTTCAAAATCTGACGTCATCATCGCAATGTCGCACAGACTCGCTCTGTGGAGCTAAAAGCATGCTGAAAAATTCGATTTAAACTGCTACACTGCTCTGATAACCTTATTATGGTTAGAAGGAGACGAATACAATGATCTATGTGGACTATTCGTAGTGACATTAGTATCGTTATATAGACGTTAACCACAGGAGCAATCTGGACGTGTGGCCCAGACAGTATGACGTCATTGACAAGTAGATAGGGAGCCAAAGTGAACCCGCTGCAACCAGAGATAGCCGGTCACAAAATATTATTTCCGGGTATAGGCGCTCAGTACTTTGACTATGTAGGTTCCAGATTATATGTGTCATTCTCCAATCTTTTAGATCCAAATTTTTAATAAACTTAACAACTGTCATCGTAGTTTTGAAAAAAAAGTTATTCAGAGACGATAGTTATAAACTTCACTTCAAAAGTAACAAAAGAGACCAAAAACAAAAGTCTAGCCTCAAACCCCCATAGCTTTAGCACTAGGCCTCGTTCTTACTGGCCACCGGAAATGGTGTTTTGTAGGTGGGTATCTGTGGTTTCAGCGGGTTCACTTTGGCTCCCTATTACTTCAGTGTCAGTGTGGGAGGACTTGGAAGTTGTAGACTCACTTCGCCGACAAGCCTACCCGCCTTTGGAATTACGAAGATGAGACGGATAAGGTTAGGGAAACCTTTTTTTACGGTTTGTCCTTGCTTACTTTATGTATTTACAGATTTTAGTAGTATTTCCCATGGTCAGGTGTGTGTATTTGTTGTATTTTGCCGTATGTCGCAATGCGAACTCGCGAGTCGACGTGTCGCTAAAGTCTGGCCACCATTATCCGTTCGCTAAAGGCCTGAACCCACTGTGCTATTCTTGTTCCTCTTTGTGCGGTATATGGTCCCCCAAATCGCATCGCACAGTGGGTTCAGCCTTGTGATTTACAGTCCTGCGATTCCGGTACCACCCCCCGTGGAGGGTACATTTTCTCGGCGACAAATTGTACCTCGGAGGGACCCAGAATCGCATGCGATAAATTTCAAACATGTCTGAAATTGTTCATTCGATTCTGTTCCTATACCCCTGTACCCCCCGTGGAGAGGGTCGTCGCCACCCTGTTCCCGAATCGCAAGGTAGATCTGACCAACAAGGGAAATTGGTCTTGCTGCGATTCCGGGCCCTGGTGGGTCGATAGATCCTCCATTTTCCTTTGTTTGTATCCTCTTCCTGCCAAAATACCAGAAGGAACGTTTCGCAGCGACTAGAGAAAAATCGCGCAGTGGGTTTCGCCTTTTAGACTCTAGGCAAAACGTCTGTTACTACATGACAGTGCCGAGAGTGTTAAGTCAGCTTAAACCCTTTTTAAGTTCTAAACCACTGCAGATTGGTGCAGAGATACAAGTAGCCCAGGCAGTAAGGCTCAGAATCTGTGTTTGGAGAGTGGTTTCAAAGTCTGACGTCATCATTGTCAATGTCGCGACTATTTTTTTATTTTATTTTTTTAAATATTTTTTTTATATTTTCGTTGTTTATCCTGCAAGGACTTCAGCTATATGCCGGTGTGAACTGTCCTGTGACTATGTGGAGCTCACTCTCCCAGCAGATCTTTCACGGCACTAGCGCTTACTTACAAAGCGGCCGAAGGAAGTTGAGCGCCGGATCTCTGCTAGGAGAGTGCGTGGAGCTTCAAGCACAAGTGGGCAGAATCTAACGTCATCCTCAGCGACTTAGTTTATTCAACTTAAACCGCTACACTGATTTGATAACCTTACTGTGACTGGAAGGAGATGAATACACTGATCTGTGTATATTTACTGTATTATGACATATATCGCGATGCCGATTGTCGAATCGACATGTCGATTATTTCTGTCCGCCATTACCCATCCGCTAAGACCTTAGGCGTAACGTGCGTTACTACACGGCAGTGCGGAAAGTCATAGTTACCGTATACATAGCAACGTGTTTTATTTACGTTAGTTACGACAGTAGGCATATAGTAATAAGTCTTACTGAAAGCACCAACTGGCCAAATGTCGTTACAATCCGATGACTATTTCCTTAAGGATATTGATTATTGTGAAATTGAGAAGATGATGTTATGTGGCACTATCTGTCATCAGTGCGGTGATGCGTCCGGGCACAATGCCCCGTAAGAATCAGCATCTCACATACTATCAAGATCAAAATTCACACACCTAGCTTAGAAACTGGCCAACATTGCCCTGGCTCATGCTATCGCCAACTTGCTTAATGTACCACCTCAGGAGACTCAAATGACTCAAAGACTACCAATGATATCCACGTATCGAACCCAATAGATGGGAGTACATGTCCATTCCTTGACCCTTGCCTGAGACTTCCTCACCCTCGACACACATCGTGTTTCCAGAAGATCGACCTTATATTTGGAACCAGTACCCATCCATTGTTGTGTTGGGTAAAAAGGATAGAGGTGTGAAGCACAGCGCCTCCTAGAGGGACCCAACTCATATATGCCATCTGGCAGGGTTCAAGGCGCCACTTACAAACCTGCAAGCAGAGGGGAAGGAGCTCTTGACAATGGACTGTGTGAGGCTTGTAAGCAATAGCCTATGTGAAATAAGGCTGTATTCAACAATACCAAAACAGCCATAAAACGTGGAGCTCTATTGAGCCCTATTGTGGTTTGGAGTACATTAGATATCACTCTATCAATATCTGAAAAGATTTTCGATAGAGCTCTAACAGTTTGTATGTAGTAGCTGTTCCTAGTTAGTCTATTTTTGTATAGGAATCTCCATTCAGCTTTCATTTGAGACTATGCCAAAACGATAGGGGGCGCTGCGCTTCACACCTCCTCTGCAGTGGGACTGAACGGCCTGCGAGGGTGGGAAAGGGTCGCTTGGGGTAGAACGGGGGTGTCAGTCGGCATAACCTGCTTTATGTCTGTTGGTCGCACAACTAGGATCTGACTCACGATTAGAGTCTGGGTTGTCGTGTGAATTGTTTCTATTCGAAGTACCCCTGAAATGCCTGGAGGGTGAGCTTAACAGTAGCCACACCTGTATCAGGCAGGATAGGGATGTTCTGATGGTGCAGGGTGGTTAGCAGGGTGGTGTAGGCAAGGAAGGGGGGCACGTCCCCAAGTCAAGGATATCATCGCAGTGGGAAATTCTTCTATCGCCAAGAAAGTTTATTTTTAGATAAAAGTAAATATTATATAACGAAAGGGCGTTTATCGTCTGTCCATTCAGAAATGATATAAGTACTCTAGACTCCATCTATAAACTCTGTGGCACCGCTTAACCTGGAGATATCATATAACCCAATAAATGCTATGTATAGTATGATACGAGAGGGAAACCAGACCAACATATACCTATGGCAGCCGACTGGAAGTAGCCTTCTTTTCAAATATTCGCTAAAGGAAGTAGACTATTATACAAATGCAAGAACATACATTTCCTCTATTTGGAATAGGAAGCCAGGGATAAGGCCTGCGTTGCACTTTGCTTGGCAGGCACAGGATAAGTCCCCATCTTCCGTGCCACTCAATTAGATTTTGACAAAAGAACTGCAGTCCGCGTTAAGGCAGTCTATAGGTAAGTGTGATTACTGATGGCTATGTAAAATGAAGTCACGGAATGACTAAGTCAGGTAGAGCTGACCGAAAAATGCTGCTCAGATATAGCTCTCTATTCGTTTCCCAAATGTGGTTATCAAGAGTACTGAATAGGTCGACCCCAACTGCATTTTCCTCTAGATGGCGTTAATTTGTAGTGGCACAACATCTCACATTATGAATTAGATCCACAGAAACAAGAGGGCAAGGTTGGATTAGAAGACCACTGAGGACATGGTAATCGGATCAAGAGGTGCTGCTTACATACAACATCCTAGATGGAGATCTGCTCAAATAGGAGCATCGCATTGGCAAGCAAGTCTTTTAAGATATACTCTTTGAGGGGAGAATATAACGCATGATCAGAATACTCCGTATATGTAACCATTTTAAAAGATTGTAAGGGAGGTACTATATACTTGGATGTCATTCGGTGTTACCACAGGCTGCTTCATTCGATTAAGTTATTCTGTCCAAGCACTAGTTTCAGGATGTTACGGCCGTGAAGCACAGTATTACAACTTGAACTGAGATGCTCGGCTGGCCACTGTGGGGGGAGACGAGTAGTTCTTGTGATGCCCGCACGTGCTATGTAGTGTCAGGCCGGATACCGGAACATCCTCTGAGGGTGTAATAGGGTTGTGTATAGTTACTTACTCCCCAATACAGCCCTCGGCCAATACCTTACCAGAGGTGAACTTAATCAGCTCCCAGCTATCCATTTGGAGTAAACGGTGCACCTTCGGAGTAGCGAATTGACTCCTAAAGAACGGTGTGGTTGCCATTTCAGCTCTCAACCTGATTGGTTTCAAGTGCACTCTATTGAGGCATCAGGTGTGAGTTTCCGGACGCCAAGTTGATTTATCCACGCACGTGGTGGCTGTCTGAAAGTCTATTCATACCATCAGCGCTGTTGTACAAGCCTGGTGGGGATGCTTGAGGCAGGGAACAGAGTGTCCCCTCTCCCCATCTGTCACTCCCGCCCACCACTAGCGCCGTCTAGGAGCCATCCCTGAAGGCGAATGCTAGCCACGCTCCACTAGCCAATGACTACCGCACAGTGCTGCCACCTCACGGCCAACTACAGCATGACGGATGTGCCTCGGGAGGCGTTGATAGCTGCGGAAACCCCGCTCCGCCCTCCTTCCTGCATATTCCCCTTCTTTCTTTCTCCATTTTGCGCCATTATTTTGGGTAAACAACATTGTAATGCTAATGCACAGCTAAAAGGTATATGCTGTGAGGGAAAAACCTGGAAGATGTGACTTAGACTGATGGGTATCGACACAATACCCCTGATCTATTTTGTGGTGATTTGCGTGAAGACTAAATGATGTGCCGTCAGAAAAAGAGCTATAAACGCGTTTTATGGTTATGATATCGATAGGCTGTCCAAAAATCTATCTGATGACTTTCGTTTAAAATGAAAATAAACGAGCAATTGCCAATGTTATATAAAAAGAAATTAAACATTTGGCCCAAATAACTAATTGAAAATGGAAATCACAAAGTAATGATTTATGGTAAAACAGTGCAGAATTCTTTGGTAATGCATAAAACACTGGGATAGAATATAACAATGTAGTTCTTTGGCTGCTAAAATAGGCTCGTTACAAACAGAATCAACAAACCATTTAGAGGACTAATATGAGAAAAGAACTTGGGTTTTGCAATATGAGCAATGCGCCAAAAATTATAATGTGTAAGGAGCACACATCACCATGTGGTCATTCAAATAATCAAAGAATCTGATGAGTGTGCGGTGCAGATTGCAGGCCTCTAGAATTGGTGTTCACCTGTTGTTGTTTTTTCAAGTCTGAATTTGTTGGTGAGGCCGTAGCGATAAATTTGCGTTATGGGAAGGCACTACTGATTATGTAGCGTAACTAGCTCCGACGGGAACTACATTTCTAGCGATTAATCAGCGTTTACTGTTAAACTAATTTCTTTAGGACGACACCAGCGAAATAATTTACACAATGAACTGGTTCTAGAGCATTATACAAGCAACAGGGGAATGTGTGCGGATTATGTGCAGGCAGTGAGAGGCTCTGTTATCTTCTCACTGACTGCTGTCAAGAGATGGAAACCAATCCTGAAGGCCGTATTCAAGGGTGTTTCCATTTAGTCTAGGATAAAGTTCTACTCCGAGGCTACACATTCATTGTATTATGCAATATGTGTGAATTATTTTTTTAAAATTCCAAATCGACGACCTTATGCGTGGAATCACCTTCATACATCGGCATAAAAATGTTCGATGTTGGAATGTTTTATCTAATAAGCCTTACATACCCGCACACAAAGAAAAGGATCTCTGAAATCTTGTTGGGAACCTCTCGTGGTCGCAACGCTGCACGAACCACCGTGCCGTCGTACTACATCCTCTGAAATCTTTATTGGATTTATTACAACAGAAAAATCATGCTTTCTCTATCATAGAGTTGTAATTCAGTCCTTCACCAATCAATAATGTATCTGTATCATTAGTTCCCCGGAGGTGTTTAAAGATGATTGATTGTGAATAACACATGCATATAAATAACTAAGGTGTTTAGTCTTTTTCAATTATGTATAACCTATGATAGATGAATGGGCAGTAAGCAACAAGTCTGTTAATGACAAAGAGAAGTAACAATTATAAAATTGATTTCCAAAGTCAGAAACAAATGACAGGCAAACCCCATACCCCAAGCGCACCACTCTTTAAGATGAGTCAAGGTGACTTCCCCCTTTGAGGGAAGTTCTTAGTGGTTGGGGTAAATTTGACTTGCGTGTTCTGCATGAGATTGATGGAGGCATGATGGAGAATTATGCAGGGAATAACCAGGAGGTGGACGTAAATGACCTCTGTTATTTGGTTGTGAGGAGCCCTGGAGGACAGCTGAATACTGATCACATGTCTGACTCACATCTGACTCACATCTCATCGTCTGATCCAGCCTTCTCTTCGGTGTGTGTGTCCTTATTTTATCCTTGGTGAAAACACCGAATGGTGCCAAGCTTTTGGAAAGTGACTCAGTAAATTAATTCGGGGCTATCCATTATTACGTGCTCAAAATTTCTGAAAATATTGACCGTCACCCCTCTCTACCTTCTTAGATTAAAGAAGGGATAGAATCTTCCAGTGCAAGAGCTATAGAAACTGACAGAAATGGTCGGAATAAACAAACAAATTAACTAAAAAAATTCACAATGGTCTATTATCCCATCACCCATCTGCCTTAGTGAGTACTTGGCCCCTGATCCGTTTTCATACTTAAATAACTGGTTTAACAGCGCTGTTTCAGATTGAACAGCGCATTGTGCACATATAAGGAGATATAGAGTACATGTATATATAAAGGTTTAAATGGGAAACAGGATAGAGCAATGGTCGACCCCATCAGTTAGGACCTCCACCCCTCATGCTGAACAAAATCGGTGGGCCTCAAAAGGAAGACCACGAAGGTGTTTGTCATGATATCTACCACTGGACTACTGCCATATGCAGTGCTGCCACCGTGTGTCAAACTATGAGCGACTCATCTATTGCTCACTAGATGCCCCACAACTACTGGATGACTTCTTGTCTCCATCCTGTATGCCATGCTGCTAGTCCAAGTAAAGCTACCAAAACATCACTCATTTTCCACTTCATCTAATACCAAATGCCACTTCATGGTGGCAGTGGTGGAGCATGGGTAAAAGTGATCATCCCTGACAAGAAAGTGAATAATAGGAGATGCCATAGACAGTGAGTAGGGTGCATGTTTTTATACAACCTCCAGACTAACTCTAGCATGCCAGTGCTTGTGACGACACCAGAGAGCATACAGTCATATGTCTCCAGCTACACCACAATACCATATATTTCAACACAGAAGGGGAAAATGACAATATCTATGTAGGTTATACATACGGAAATACTTGACACTACCACATTTCTGTGTAGGCTATATACAGTAGCACCTGCCACTATCCTATATCTGTGTATGTTACATACAGAAGGAAGTGACAATACTATACCAAAATTTCTGTAATACCTGCCAATAAGCCTACATAGTCTACTATTCCGAAATGGCATCAAAGTACCATACCATGAATTGGGATGACCCAAACCCTGCCGATGCGTTCAAGCTTTTTGAACAAAAAACGCTACTTGTCTGTGAGGATAATGAGGTCACAGACAAAGCTAAAATAGCATGCAAAATCAAAATAGGTCTTGCTGATGAGGGTTTACAGTGCCTCAACATGTCTGGTCTTAAGGAAGAAGACAGTAAAGACCCAGCAAGTTTACTGACAAAGAACTCCAAGACCGCATTATCAAGTTAGTGCTTGCCGGAACCCCAATTGACACATTTAGACAGGACCGACTCAGAAAAGACTGCGACCTGACGCTCAACACTATTCTAAAGGAAGGTCACCAGCATGAAGCAGCATTCATGGGAACCCAACAGATCAAGGATATGCATAACCTGAAGATAGACCATGTGAAGTGTGATGCCCCGTCCAAGAAGAAGGGATGTGGGAACTGTAGAACATCACATAGATACAGAGAATGTCCTGCTTACAAATCAGAATGCCATTTCTGTGAAAACAGGGGCCACTGGAAGGATTTCTGCTGAAAGTCAAAAGCCGAGGGCTGTCAAAAGGGTGATTCATATAAGTCCAAACATGATTCATCTAAGTCTAAGCACTATGCCAAGTTCCACAGCAAGAAAAAGGAGAGTCCATGCACTTTGAAGATAACAGATCTACCTCAGAAAGTGAGAGTGATACAAGTGAATTGTATTCCAAAGGATTCTATGCCCTCACTAACGGATGGATACTATTGCCCGGGACATATCTTTCACAAGGATCAATGTGGTAATACCCAAATTGTCTGGACAACACATACTGCATGTTAAGCTAGATACCAGTGCCAATGCAAATTCCTTATCCCTCATATTCAAAAATGCAATTAGATGTCTTGGTAGCCTGGACATCAAATGTCAGTACATGAGTCTAAGTGGATAACCACAACTTTCTTTGTTGTTGATGTACCAGGACCAGTACTCCTCAGGCTTCCTACCTGTGAGAAGCTAAATTTTGTGTTCATGAACTTAGAATGAGTGGAAGTTAACAATCTAACTGACACCATTACCTCTGTGACTGACCTTATCAACATGTATCATGACCAGTTTGACAAGATCGGAAGATTAAAGGAACCGGCCAAAATTCCACAGGTCTACCTCCCACTAGGTGTTTATGCTTCACTTCTTATTTGAATTATTGGTAACTTTATTACATATTATTATCCTTATCCTAATTTAGGTTACATAAACTTTTTCACTACCTATGTCCTCATACTAGCGCCTACTAGTAATAAACCATGTTTTACTTCCACTCCAGTCTCCTTATTTAAGGAGATGGGAAGCAAAACAGGAAGCAGTCTGTACCTCAAGCCAGACCACTAGCTACAGTAAAAAAAACACAGTGAGTGCCCATACAGACAGGTGCAAGTTCCAGCACAAAAACCACATAGGATCATTGCACCCAGGCCCAGAGATAAGATGGGGCACTGATACCCGGGGCCTGGGAGAAACTTGGCAGTGATAGTGACAGGGACTTCATTGTGATGGACTTCCGGCATGGGTTCGGGATATATATTCAACTAATGCATGGATGGAGCTGGGGCAGAGCAACCCAATCATAGGTTTGAGACACAACAGGAAACGAAGAGACTAATGCAGAGGCAGATCAAAATCGAGATGGACAATGGAAGGTATGTGACTGGTCAAGAAAAGACTCTCATTGTATCAGCCCTTGCTGCCATCCCTAAACCCTGGGACAGTATTGGACTCCTTCATGAGGACAGCAGGCGGGTGGGTTCTGTGCTTGATACCTATGCCATTAATGAAGGTTTCAGGTATCAGTCACTAGAGGAGGCGGCAGATAGACCTGTCTAATGCATATTGCAGCATTGAAATTCACTGGGATGACTTCCCCCTAGCAGGACTCCCGCTAGGAGGCCCTACAAATAGGTTTTAACAATATGCTCAGTAACAGAACAGTTTCTCAACATTCATGAGAGTTGCTGATGGGGAAACTCAGCGGCCCATTATTTCTGGGGTAGGTCATTTACCAGACAGCTGGTGGAGATAGTTGTGGCCTTGGGGCCCATCCCACCACACACAGATTACTACATCCATACATGCCGACCTCAAGCGATGGTCAGAATTCATGGTCATCTTCAATGGCCAGGCTTTTCTGCCCCTATTGGGGAAATAGACTGGTACATGTTTACTCAGATAACCAAGCAGCAGTTCTAATCAACGACAAGGGTGTAACCAGGCATTACCAGGTGATGGAGAGCCTGAGCAAGTATTCTGCCTCTCAGCAACTTATAACTTTAGACTCAACCCAGTCGTATCGAGGAAGACAGGCTAAAACTGCTATACAGAGCAAGAGTGGGTGCTGTGTAAGCTCTATGGATATTGAACAATCAGACCATAGGCCGAAGACCCTGGCAGACAATGCCTTTGCCTACAATACTAACAAGGTCTATACATCGCATAAGAAAAATGTATCTAGACCTACGCCCTCTCTCCCTTTCCAGTGACCAATCAGACATTAATTAGGTATGTAGCTTGCCTGTCAACATGCTCAAAGCTTTCCACCCTAAAGCAATACCTGGGAGCTATCTCACATCTGCACAAAGAGAGGCTTGTGCGCAACCCGCTCAAAGACAATTATCAGCTTCACCTCAAACTGAGAGAGGCAAGGAGGATAATGGGAGGAAAGGTGTGCCGCAAGGAACCGATGACACTGGACTTGCCGTTAACCCTATTAAATGACCTGGATATAATATCGGGGATGGAAGCCATCTGGGTATGGGTCAAATATGCTCCAAACTGCAGAGAGTTTTTTTAACACTTGCGCCGACGGGACAGAGTGATAACACCAGACGGCCTATCAATCACAATATGTACAAATTATAGAGCATATGCACACATGTAAAAATGTGTACATCATTCTCACCATCTTCATTACATTAAATGTTATTGATGCATTTTACGGTTTTTTTATGGAGAATTATGTTAGAGGGTTGCACAACTGATATCTAGTGACAGGTGGATGTAGATGCCCTTAGTGTTAAGCGCCAGATCCACTAGAGCGACCAAGCGAATGCGTCTGCGATCCATGCGACTGTGCGAATCCCATGCGATGATATTCACTATATTCAATATTGTCGCAAGGCATTCGCATGTCCTTACAAACGTCTGCGAACGTCTGCGAACGTCTGCGAACGTCTGCGAACGTCTGCGAACCCAATTTCGCATGGAAAATCGCCTTAGTGGATATGGCGCTTCAGACATACAAGTTGAGGCTCATTGTCTAGGGCAGTGTAAGTTGTAGTTGTAATGTGTTTCCCTCGAGGATGATACAGCATTACGTAAACGCCCCAACATTCAATACCACACTGCTGCAAGTATTCCCATCTAACCTCATAAAAACTTCTATTTCCATACATCTTCTATAACGTAGCTGTGTGCCTGTATGTACACCGGGATCCTATCCCAATCAATCAAACAGAGAGAGTATGATTGTAAACGATGCCAATAAGACCACACTAACCATAAACCCGGTGTTACTGGTCACTCCTCGGTGTATGATTGTAAACGATGCCAATAAGACCACACTAACCATAAACCCGGTGTTACTGGTCACTCCTCGGTGTGTGATTGTAAACGATGCCAATAAGACCACACTAACCATAAACCCGGTGTTACTAGTCACTCCTCGGTGTATGATTGTAAACGATGCCAATAAGACCACACTAACCATATACCCGGTGTTACTGGTCACTCCTCGGTGTATGATTGTAAACGATGCCAATAAGACCACACTAACCATATACCCGGTGTTACTAGTCACTCCTCGGTGTATGATTGTAAACGATGCCAATAAGACCACACTAACCATAAACCCGGTGTTACTGGTCACTCCTCGGTGTATGATTGTAAACGATGCCAATAAGACCACACTAACCATAAACCCGGTGTTACTGGTCACTCCTCGGTGTATGATTGTAAACGATGCCAATAAGACCACACTAACCATAAACCCGGTGTTACTGGTCACTCCTCGGTGTGTGATTGTAAACGATGCCAATAAGACCACACTAACCATAAACCCGGTGTTACTGGTCACTCCTCGGTGTGTGATTGTAAATGATGCCAATAAGACCACACTAACCATAAACCCGGTGTTACTGGTCACTCCTCGGTGTATGATTGTAAACGATGCCAATAAGACCACACTAACCATAAACCCGGTGTTACTGGTCACTCCTCGGTGTATGATTGTAAACGATGCCAATAAGACCACACTAACCAAAAACCCGGTGTTACTGGTCACTCCTCGGTGTATGATTGTAAACGATGCCAATAAGACCACACTAACCATAAACCCGGTGTTACTGGTCACTCCTCGGTGTGCGGTCATCGAGAAGTAGGGTTAATTCCCTGGTCCCTGCACAAGGTACTGGAGTGTGGCAGCTCCTAGCTGCACGACGGTGCTGGGCTCCAGTGTTTCGCATGGAGGACGTGTCCTGTAGGACGTTCTACCCGTGTACTGGCCGCATTCTGGTACGCTCCAGAAGCCGGGTACTGGTGGGACTGCCCTCTCACGCCCCGCTACCCCGCAGACCGGCGCCGGGAGATGCAGTGATGTCGGGTAGGATACATTACGGCTGGACTGAGGGGCGGCGAGGGACCATACTGCTGCCGGTGTGGGGACGATGTCTATCAAATACTGCCCGCTGCTAGGGGTGCAGTAATAATAATGTTCGTGCCCGCCGACAGAGTGACTTAATAAGTCATCAAAATAACGTTTTGTCATCGATTTAAGGTATATAATAATAAGCAAACGTCCTCACTGTGGACGAAACGTTTCTCGTTCTCAGTCAGTCTTTGATTTCATACTGCCTTCCGCCTGTGGCGACAGGCAGTATGAAATCAAAGACTGACCTCGAACAGGAAACGTTTCGTCCACAGTAACGACGTTTCCGAATATAACCATCTGCAGGGGAGGAATAGGACGAGGTGATGGGAGATGTGGAGGACTATATACCACAATCTGAAGAGAACAGAGTGCATACTTACTTCTGCTATCATATGAATGGCATTAGTGGGAAACATGATTGGAGAGAAATAAGGGGTTAGCAATAGTGGAAGTAGCAAATGCTGCAGCCACACCCAATTGGCAAAGCGATTGTCAATCCATAGAACCCCTGTACCCGGACCTTTTAAAGGTCCGGGCACAGGGGTTCAGTAAACTAAAGATTTGGCCACAGGAATACAGTTTTCTGATATCATTACATACCTGAGTGCTAATGACAGTGAAATACTACCCTCTCACGGGGGTGTCATATTCGCCGAATATGGCCCACTATGGCACGCTTTGTCTTACTAAAAGTACTTTAGAGTGCAGTGCTATGGACGAGATCCATGCGATTGATTGTGACCAATGTATACATAGCGGACAGCCCCCCCCCCCCTCCCCCCGTTAAAACTAGAACTGCTAGTGCGTAATGACCTAACATCGAGGTATATTACGTAGGGCATCCAACTGACAGCGTTTAAAAAGCTCAAAAATGCGAAATTGATCTATAGTAACAACATGTCACTTACCCTGGTCCCCAACGGGCGACGCACAGACAGGCCGGATGTGACTGTTGCGCATGTGCGAAAATATCTATTCACTCTCCTAATCACAGTCGGTCACCAACTTCCGCCGCTTCGAACCAGACACTATGCCTAGCCGATGATTGGCCAATATTCTATAAGCATACATTTAAGACTACGATTAGGAGAGTGACACCAATTTACATATTTTATTCATGCGCAACGGGCACATCCTTCGCAACTTCTGCTTGGTAGCAGACAGTGTCAACATGAAGGGGTTGTGACTCGACGACTCGATAAATGGCGTTTTCTAATCAGATTGAGGTATGTAATAATAAGAAAACGACCTGACTGAGGACAGAACTGATCAGTTCTCAGTCACCTATCACGGACATTCGTCCCGAGTTATTCCATCTGTGGGCACCTATATAGTATGGGCTGTTAGATACTGATGCTGTCCAATTGGCGTGGTAAAGAGAATTTCTTTCACTTCCTCTTGTACATGTTGCCTTCTCTCCTTCCAATCATGATAAGTTATTCAGATTCTTGTACATTGTTACCAATTTGTGGTCAGAATGTGGGCGGAAGAGATCACACTCTCCGAACACTTCCTTCGACCTCCACGTGAGCCAGTCAACCATGTTCCTTCACTTTCCAACCTCCAATGGATGCTTCGGAAATTTATCCCACCCACCTACCGTACAAGAACAATGTTCTAAATCTCTCATACATTCCCTCATGGTACTCGAGGCAATCACCACCCCTGACCATGGGGCATGAGTTACCGATTCCCAGATACTTCATCCATTGTATATACTTGTTACATATATCTTGACGACGATTGTTCCCGTCCATCCACCTTGTTCTGTTTGTAGAATGGCCAGAATACCTGCCTTGGCAGAGGCCATTTATTGTACCTTTTGTGCAAAAAAACCCCAAAAAAACAACAAAAAACTTGTAGTGCTTACAATGGGATATTTGTAGCTTATCCATTTTCAAAGACAGGTTTGCACAATTTTTGATTCTGTTCTGAGTAATCACATTATCTTGGTTTTGGACACGTTTACCGTTAGACCCTTTCATCTACAACATACAGATAATGAGTCAATGTTTTATTGCAAAATAGATGCTGCGCTAGCAGGACACTCATTTGAGGCAAACATAACCAAGTCGTTTGCATATTGCAGAAAGGGAGAATCACAGGTGATTAACATATACATGTAATACAAATAATAACGGTCACAATACTGAGCCATGGGGCACACCAAATAGAACATACAATTTATCTGAGTTTTGTTTACTATTACATACTGTCTATTTATTAAAAGATAATCTTTTAACCATAACACTATGTTCCTTGGTAACCCTATCAATTTTTCTAATTTTGATAATAACATATTATGACTTATTATACTCTCAAAGGCTTTGCGGATGTCAACAAAGCATAATGCAGTACCTTATGTTGACCTCTCGCACTATAGAGATATTTTGATAAAATAAATATTGCATCCATCGTGCCCCTTTATGGCAGAAAGCCATATTGGTTATTGTCTAGTGTACTAAAGTTTTCTAATATTTCCTATATAACGTTATATAGTAATTGCTATGGAATCTTGCTTGGTGCATTCAATAACGATATTGGACGTGAGTTATCCTTCTTTTGTAGATTTTCACTTGTGTTACCAGCTAGTGTCGTTTTTGTTCCCAAGTGATTAAAGTTTCATAAATATGTGGTGCCACAGAACCCATATCTCGATTAAATTTGGCTTTTTCCTTATTTGACTATTTTGTAGAGTAGTTCACATAATGCCGTTTCGAATGCTCTTCACCTATCTCGAGTGTATGATTATATTTGGCCATTTCCATCGGATAGAATTTACCAAGAAATACATGACAACGTGGCTGCAGATACCACTCAGCTCCTCGTCGTTATATCATTATGCAAAGACAAATCACGCCATATAAACAAACATTTGGAATTTTGGGACTTTTCTTTATAGTATACGGCTATTTGTACATCAAGCCATAGAGATTCAACCAGAACGTTATTTCTGACGATATTTCCCTTTACCTTTGTCTAAACAAATATGACAACTGATTAATGGTGTGTTTGAACATTGCCCTGCTGCATTTCTCGCTTATGTTTACCCCATTAGCATACCTACTTTTCCTCTGCATTGTTTGCATAAATATGCCACCTTCATATGCTGAATCCCAAGGTGTTAGACGAGGATGGAAATGTTGATTGTTCATGCAGGAACGCCTGTGAGCTACCATGTGGCAGGTAAAGCCAACATCTTGATATACACCATGCCTGTACAACATGCATTATGCATTCACTACTCGCGTCCCCCTAGCAAGCTTTACTCTACCAATTAGTGGAACACACTGTACGATTTCCTACCCACCGATTAACTCCCTAAATCGGAAGGGCATTTTAACTTGTCTCAGGCGAATTTGCGCTTAGCATCGACCATCACAGCAGGATTTATAGATGGGGGTGGTAGTCATTAGTGGGAATAAATCGCAAGCAAATTCTGTTCACACTGGACGACTGACTTCCCATTTTCTCGGAGCTTTGAGGCTGCCGATAAAGGAACAAGTAATAAATCTTAGTCTATGGGAGCTAAATCGGTGAGCTGGCCTCAGTCTGTGTGTGGCAGGGGCATTTCTCCTCACCCAGCGACTAATTATGGGCCAAAATCGGTAGGCATCACCGCGGGTATTTCTTAAACTCCGTTGTCGGCGACAATGGGAAGGAACACGTTCCTTAATTTATCGCTCCCGATTTCGGAATATTGGACTGCAATTTGTCGGCGACAAAGGTACATCGCCACGGATGGGATTTCCAAATCATGGTCAAATTACTGTAGGGGGGTGCCACACTGGCCGACTCATTTTCCAGGCCTCGTCTGAGCTTACCATTTTTCTTTTGTCGCCGAGAAAGGAACATTCATGTTCCGAAATCGTACAGTGTGTATGGGCCTTTACACGTCCACGTTTTCATGTTATTCTACCTCAATAGAGCACACTCACCTCTGCCCGTCTCCTGCTGCCCTTATCCCCGTGGTAACAGGCGTGTAGCCTGATCATACTTTAAAGACCGTTCAGCTCTCCACCACTCAGGTGCCCGCAGAACAAAGTGAAGAGGTCAAGAGGCAGCCTCTCCGGGAGGCGCTAGGAGTGGGCGGGGGTGGGAGAGGGCGGGGCGGGCGTGGGGCAGAGGGTGGCAGGTGGGCACTTCCCCACGGTCAGCCCCCTGGTGGCCCAGGGTCGGGATTAGCGAAGCGGGTGATGACTAAGTCATGGAGTGGCTCATACCAGCTCATACTGAACTGAGAGCTGCTGTGGTGGAGGGCAGCGTTGGACACAATAGCTGTCAAATAAATGCACCATCCGTAGGGTGAAGTCACGCACTTTATGAATACTCCATAGCTAATAATTTGGGCTTAAGGTTGCTATAAGGACAATAATCTTTGTCTGCATTTGCAGCTTAAATGAACCAGGAAAAGATAGTATGATAGCACACTAACTAAATCGTGTCAAAAGACTGTGTAAGAAATGAATGCCAACATCCATTCAATAACTGCCATGGGCAATGGAAATACATTTCATAATAATCACCACACTATTAGGAAACGTGGCAGAGATTAGATAAATCTATATTTAGTTTTTCCGTTCATCTGTCGGTGTCTTTCTGCCTGTCAACCTGCCTGTCTGTCTGTCGATCTCATTCATTACCACAGACACTTACACTGAGATATATGTTATTCCCAGGTCCGCATGTCGCTTAAGTTACTTGTAGAGTTTATATATACGAGCTGCTCAAGTCATTGTGAGCTACTATTTATAAGATTGTTAAATAGCCTACATAGACAATAATCGATGGTTTTGTGGACAGGCGGCCGTAAACCACGAGAGGTTGACGCGTAGTAATATACGAGCGCTAGCAAGAGTATTACGACGTCAACCTCGAGTGGTTTACAGAGCCGCCTCTCCACAAAATCATCATTTGTTGTATTTATTATCCATCTTTTCGAATAGATTATACCCAGTAATTGCTATATCAAAGGGTATAACATAGGGACTATTTCTTTGCTCTATATCACAAAGGTACTACTTTTCTCGTATACCATGGTTTTGAGGCTGAATACCACAGGTTTGAATCCGTATACCACAGTTATGGTATCTGACAGGTTGTATACAATGGGTTGTGGTTTACTGAGTCCCAATACAATTTCAATGGGGGCTTTGTATACGATGGATTATAAAAATACCGTTACATACTCTCCCTTAGATTTATTCACTAACTATACCTCCGCTACACCTACATACTGGAAGTTCTATATAGAGAGTAGCTATTCCTGCGATGCTTGTGCTGCTCACGTGCTTTATTAGTTGCCCATATTAGTACAAGCAGAGAACGCCAGATGGCACTACCTGAGTTGCTCTACAAGTGGCGCTTCGCATAGACAAGTTATTGCTTCCAATAGATGAAGGTCTACAAGTAATGTGATCTGGAATGGCCTTAATGGAAATAGTGTTCTTGATTTTCCTCGTCATGATTCCCTGAACATCATAGACTGACTTTGTGAGAGTGTTGAACTTGGTGTCAATCCGTTTTACAGATACGGTGTTACCATCAATCCAGCCGTGCAGTAGGTACGGCTTGAGATATACTGGTCACCACTCCTTTTCTCCTTTTCTATTTTTCTTTTCTTCAGCTTGTAATCCCTCCCCTTCTATTTTGGCACCGGCTTCAAAGCTCGCCTACTCTCAACTACCTCATTACCCCTTTTCCCCGGAAAGAATGAGAGAGATAGGAGTTTGGCAAATAACATTTTATTGAATTCTTTGATTGAAATGTTTTGACCTTATTGATATTGATTATCAATAAGTAGTTATCAATGAGAAATATTGATAGTAATAATATAGGAAATAATTGACTAATAGAGTAGAGTGTCAATTATTGTGATTATATAAGATAATAAAGTATGGAATAAAATGGCGATGAATGGCGATGAATCCCCTTTGGTATTGGATGGGTGGGTAAAAATTGATACTTGTTTATCGTGTGAGAGTAGAGGTCAGAGTGAGGGATAGCGAGGTGTGGCTGAAGCGCGCGTGGGGTGCGTAGACACCAGGGGGCGCAATGACCATCCCTGACCATAGGCCAAGGGTCTCAAATTATGTATGTAAATGACGCCCATCAGATTGGCAAATCCTCGATCTAGGCTTTGTGTACTACCTCTAAATAGAAACAATGTAGGATACTCCCTCCATCACAAAGAATAAAATCACATATAAATGTTTTAGGATTTGTACGGGTAGTCTAGATATTAAGATATCACTCTGCAGTTTAAAGGTGCCAAAGTGTACATACTTGTAAGTCACCCTTAACCGGTGTTTACAATAAAGGTTTATAGGTGGCATCTCCTGAATTTGGCACCACCTGACGACTTTCAGCTGTTTACCCCTAATGAGGAACAGAATCTCATGAGATTTTGAACCCTATGAGGTACATGAATTCCACTTCAAGCAGGATTCATACAGAGGGATTAACGTACCTGAGACTGTTGTGCTTCACACCTTTCCCCTGGTCTCAGGCAATTCTTGGGTGGTACAAAATTCTCATGGTGAAGTGCTTTTATCAGTCTCAAGGAAATATGGTCAATTTGATTCACATGGGAGGACACACCTGTTACACAATCTCAGACATAGTCACAGTGAACACTCACCCTGGGACCCAAGTACCCTTGAGGTGAGGGGTGTTACAAGCATGTAATTATGCTTGCTGGCCTCCTATTGTCTAGGGCAGGTACATAGTAGATTGTCCACGCCACACAAATCTAGGATATGCCGGCTCAGCGGGAGCTTTCTCCTGCTAGTGCCAATTATTGATCTGTTGTAACTTCTTTATAATGAAGGTCCAAGCAGCATCTGCAAGGTGGACCAATACGTATCGTGCCTATACATATGGCATTTGTATTCATTTCACATTCTCACCCAAGCTGACCATAGCCAATCACTCAAGACCGAAATACCTCATTGACCCACTGGTGCTTGATATGTTTGGATCCTAGATGGGCAGTTGCAGAAATGGCAAGTTGACTGGGTGCAAGTGGGTTACAGAAAATGGCAAGTTGACTGGGTGCAAGTGGGTTACAGAAAACTATACATAGGCTCAATCTAACTCAAAACCTTTTAATTGTTATTCATTTATAATTACACGATCATTCATCTATGATGAACATACTATTTGCTCCTAGTCTATTCATACCAGTTTTTATCTGTGAATACATCTTTTTGTTGATAAGACCTTATCTGTGAATATCCGCTCGTTTGTCCTTATCTCCATGTATCCTAAATATCGGACAAATCATGCCCTTGTTGGACTGCCTCGTGCGCTCCCAAGTACCTGTGAAAGAGACTAGGCATGGCATTGTAGGCAAACCTCGCAATACGTCTTAGAACAAGGGTAGGCATGAGAATAGGGAGGAATCTGATGGCATAGATACCGAACCCATACCCCTTGAGGAACCGACTTATCTAGCACAGCCATTACGTCCTAGAGTATTTGTCCAAAAGGTATATGCAATTGAAAGAAGTTTCCCTGTGCAAGGTGTCTCAGTGTGAGTTTACTCTGACCATAATTGAGGGTGAAGTTGACAGGGAGTTTTACTTTGATAGTACTGAGCATATATCATGGCGATGCGATCTCAGCTGGTCGGACCTATAGGATCTATGAGACGACAGATCTCTGAGATGACGGATCTATGAGACGAAGGACCTATATGAGACGAAGGACCTATGAGAGGACAAATTCTCACTTGCTGTGTCTCCGGTTCAACCCCAAATGGTGGGTATATGAGCTATTATTTCATATTCCACCTTACTATTGCTTCTTAGATGCTAAATCATTCTATATATAAAATAATAGTTCACATATACATTTCATCTTGTCCCCGGCTTAATGCAGTAAGCTCCGTGGTATCATGACAATTCGGGGGGGGGGGGAGGTGGGGGCGTTTGTAACATTCCTATTTTGTGTATATTTTGTATCTTTCGTCAACAAAATACGCTGATTCCTAGCCGATAATCCGTTTTGTGTACTGAATGAAAATTTCACCTGATTTCATCTTCAAGTAATCACACGGTCCATAGACTAAAGTCCCCTGAACTAGACATGACTGTAAAGTTCCAAATCTATACATTATAATGTAAATCCCTTATTGTCTATTAAGTAGAGTGCTATGCCCGATTAAGGAGTCATTATTCATAGGAGGCTGAAAGCTTCTTACTATGACTCACATACGATTTCAACCAAACAGCGGCCGTGTATTGGGAGTCTATAAAGTTCCCCTGGTACTGTATTAGCAAGATGTTCAATTTTTAACTATGAAGCGCTCTGTAGTATTATGGTATTAAGTTGAGATCTATTTCGATGGTAATATGCATACACATATGGATCTTATCTCTGCAATATGCCTGAACATATAGTACTTAGTGTGTTTCAATGAATTTCATTCCCAGTGATTTCTAGTCCTGATACTTGTCCTACTAGCAGTATTCCCAGTACTCTAGCTATTATAAGGCCGTTGTCATCTCTCATTGAAGCAGTAATTTACGATCTTAGCACCGACGAGTCTGTTAAGTTCCTTAGTAAACGGCCCGCCTACCGAGTCCGCATTGTTATCTACTATTCATGAACTCAGTAAATCTATTTAGACAATGAGTAATCGTAGACCAATTGCTATATTCATGAATGTTTGTTATGCTCAATTATTTGTAGCTGCCGGTCTCGTATGATTATTGTATGTATGAACTGAACAGTAATAAAGACACCGATCACACCAGGAGACTGCACAGTCCCTGTGAAAGGCATGTATCGTGTAGGAGGCTGCACAGTCCTGTGAAAGGCATGTATCGTGTAGGAGGCTGTAGAGTCCCTGTGAAAGGCATGTATCGTGTAGGAGGCTGCACAGTCCCTGTGAAAGGCATGTATCGTGTAGGAGGCTGCACAGTCCCTGTGAAAGGCATGTATCGTGTAGGAGGCTGCACAGTCCCTGTGAAAGGTATGTATCGTGTAGGAGGCTGCACAGTCCTGTGAAAGGTATGTATCGTGTAGGAGGCTGCACAGTCCTGTGAAAGGTATGTATCGTGTAGGAGGCTGCACAGTCCTGTGAAAGGTATGTATCGTGTAGGAGGCTGCACAGTCCCTGTGAAAGGTATGTATCGTGTAGGAGGCTGCACAGTCCCTGTGAAAGGCATGTATCGTGTAGGAGGCTGCACAGTCCCTGTGAAAGGCATGTATCGTGTAGGAGGCTGTAGAGTCCTGTGAAAGGCATGTATCGTGTAGGAGGCTGTAGAGTTCCTATCGTTAGTTTGGTTAAGCTATCTGCCTGTTGATTGGTCCTGAATATTCCATCTGTACTTCACCTATTGGTAGCTGTAAATAAATGAAGTAGGGAATCACCAGCAAAACGGCCAGAGGAGTGTGTCAAGTTCTCCTGACAAATAAAACTGGCTATTGATGCTGAATACCCTCATCTAGTTGGTTGTCAAATATTGAAAAAATAGTGGCCGGAATGAATTCACATTAATTATGTTCAATTAATCTCTATACCTTGTTTGTTAGGAGTCTGTAAAGTTCCTATCATAATCCTGGTAGAGCAATTTGTTTATTTGATTAGAGCATCCATAAACTTACCTACTAGAGGCAACGAACTCCATAGATGTTTAATTCTTGAAATGTTAAGACGCTGGCAGATTTACAAGGAGACTGTAAGTTCTTTGGTATATAAACCCTCTATTGCTAAGGGTATCACTATCTTGGATAGGGTCGAGGGTTTAAGAAAAAAGCGCGGTATACATAATGTCGCAAAGCAAAATTGAGGCACTAGGGTGAACCTGTTCTTTATTGTGGAGAATTGCCACTATACATGGTCGATAGTTATGAGTATCTAGGGGTTACGATCGACAATAATTTAAGTTTTTCTAATCATTTGAAAGAAAGAAGTTAACCGAAATTGTATTATCAGAGAAACTGCTTGGTTAATTTGTACCAGTATTATATAAAACTAGCGACTTCGTCGAATCGTATTAAGCTAACCCCTCCCCAATCCCCTGCCATTGGGCCTTCTCGCGGGTAAACGGAAAACCATCGTAAAAAAAAACCATGCACGACGCCATCTGGTGAAAATCTGCTGCAGTTAACCACAGATCCTTACAGCTCCTATTATTTCGATGACACAGGTATTTTGCCAGCAAACAGCGCAATTATTCTCATAGCTGATCACGGGGCAAGGTTATTGGAAAACTATAGTTCTAAATAATGATTTCAGTACAGATAGAAACAAATCCTAAGGACAGAAGTACATCTGTGTAGAGAAACACGAAAAATAGTAGCAGGATTCAGTTAAGCACTACACGAGAATCTCACTCTCGTGGCCCTTCAGTCTCCATGCCTAGGTCGGGTTCACTTTGTCTCTATGTGCGGGAGCATCTCCAAGCGGATGTTATCAGAATTTACACGTTTTATAATAGGTAGGTAAACATAGTTATGACGCCTATACGATGATACTTATTCTCGGTGAAGGCCAGAAATCCTTCCGAACGAGTTCGAAGAACTCGTTCGGAAGGATTTCTGGCCTTCACCGAGAATAAGTATCATCGTATAGGCGTCATCACTGTGTTTTTTTTATTATTATATACCTTATTTTGGTTATAATCCTCCGAAATCGACTCTGTTGACACTGTCACTGTCCACCAGCGCGGCAAGTACATCACCATACACATCCGGAAGTTAATTGCGCCTGCGCGAGTTAAGTTTGCTCTCCTAACAGATCTTTGGTTCGAATCGATAGCGTGAACGGACCTGAACTCCGCTTGGAGAATGTGAAGTTACCTGGATTTTTATATCACCAACGGTCTCAGGTTAAAGCTACACCCTAGTTGCCTCAATATTTGGTCGATACACGTGATAATTGTAAGACGCACCGCAACACGCGAAGTGAGGGGGTACGCCATTTGCAATTCTTCTGCCCAGATTCGTGTTGTCGGCCTCTCGTCCAATCAGATTGCGTTATTTTTCAAAGCGTGCTATATGACGTTCAAAGCGCGCAATATGTATACCAAAGCGCGCAATATGTATTTCAAACCACGCAATATGTACGTCAGTACAAAGTTACAATGCATATCATGCAATATGTAATGACTTACTCTAACCCTAAGAACAGTAAGTATTTACACTGAGTTAGTGCATAGGTATATAATAATAGAATATTGTTCATTTATCATAAACGGCTCCTACCAATCCTCGGTCAGATCGCTCTAAACTACTCAAAATAGTGCTCTAAGAAGAACCGGTAAGGTATGGAAGTGTCGTCAAAGTACAGACATCATGCATACAAATTGCAGAATCGATTACCTTGATGCACGACGCAACATGCACATTCTGAAGGTCATGTATAAGCAATATAGAGATCATAATAAAATCTGCACTTAACGGTGAGGAGAACTAAAAGTTATGTCAATGTGAAATTTAAGTGGAAATGTATTAGCTGTAGCAATTATGAGCAATCCCCATATCATAGAGGACAGGTACTGTGGAATAGTCTGAGTGAGGTAATCCACCGTTGTGAAACTTACAGAGAATTTAAGAAAGAGGTGAAATCCATGTGCTCTGTTTGGAAAATGACTCAGATTGGAAAGTGTAATTCCATCAACCCTTATCTACCTCATCACTATATTGTAAAAATTATGTAATAAGGAGGCATAAATGGATGTATTTTGTTCGATGTACGAAGCACAACTTACAGTGGAAGATCTAACCTTGTGTTAGAATTGTCAAGGGTATGTAGACGTTAGGGCCCACCACCTAAAAGTCGGGACGTTAGGGCCACTCATCGGGACGTTAGGGCCTGCCTAAACCAACCTAGGGTTAGGGTTAGGGTAAGGGTTAGGGATAGGGTTAGGGATAGGGTTAGGGTTAGGGATAGGGTTAGGGTTAGGATAAGGGTTAGGGTTAGGATAAGGTTTAGGGTTAGGGATAGTTTTACTTACTTACTACTAAATATAGTATTTATTCACAGTTGAGATGCTTGAGTAGGAAAGATTTAAACGGGTCAAGTTCGTTATGGGTCAAGTTTTTTTATGGGTCAAGATCACCAGTATTCAAACATTAACTAATTATGCAAAATTAGCTGGGCCCTAATGTCTATTTATGCCACATCTCCCTCCCGGCACCACAGGTGTGACCGCGGCATCGCGGTGCGGCCGAGGCGCGACTGAGGCTTTCACATCCCCGGTGTAGGGTGGGCCCTAACGTCCCGAATTTAAGGTGGTGGGCCCTAACGTCCTGCAACCCTGTCAAGTATTGCCAAAAGCAAAATCATACACCAACGAATTGTGTCAGATGTACATGGGATGTAAGGTTAGCCGTTGCGATAACGGCGTAACACGTTATACACAGGATCTATTAGGTGACAATTGGGTTGCCTACCGGAGCGGTCTGGGCAGTCTCAGAGCAGTCGGCCGGCCGTGATAACTCCTCTGTCGACTCAGCACCCTCTCCCGGTGTCGCCTCCTAGCGGAAGATGGAGCGTCCGCCTTGGACATGGCTGTGTCTGAGGCGAGGTTTGATACGCTCTGTACCTCATGTATGGGTGGCCACATTATTGAGGTACGGACGGCTACCGACTTTGCCTCGTGACTGAGACTGCTTTTAGCTGGCGGCAGGTGGTGGTCTTGGCTTCCGGCCAATAGGCACTAAACTTCTTAATCTGATAGTAGTCACGATTGTTTAATTCACCAGCACTGAACAGCGTTGTTCCTATCGGTCAGATTCTATTTGACGTCACAGAGTCCCATTGTATCATTTTCGATATCTGACATGATAACTCAGACAAGCAGTCTCCTCTCTAGACTAGCTGTGTTGATAATGGAGCATCCAAATCTCACAGCAACAGCGTTTTTCGGTGGGGGGGGGGGGGGGGGGGGCCTTCAGTAAATCATGGCATGATCAGCGTGTATTGCTGACTTTACAGAATCCCATCATCACTCGTTATAGTAACACTTCCTTGTTGTCCCTTCCTCCACCACAACATGAAGTAACATGTGCAATTTCCGTGAATATACGCAAAGTTGTGACTCTACGTGCTCCGCTCGACCTGAGAATTCTGCGAATACGCAGATTCCGGGGTCTGTTGCCTTGTGGAGCTGAATATAGCAGTGACTTGCGATGCAGATCACCAAGTTCTGAGCTGAGGGCGACCAAGGCGCACTTCCCTTTGGTATTCTCCAGCACCAAAATGCACGATGGTCATACAGGTGTATGGTGTTAAAAGTGTCCAGTACTAAATGAACGTGGCTCCATAGAGTGGTTAAGTACCTGCCACACGCTTTAGGTGAGTCCTGTACAGGTGAGTGTGTATCTCACTGACGTTCACTGTCGCGGTGGACGCATAGTGGAGTGGTGGTCGGCTCTGGAAGGCAGGTGAGGCAGCACCGGTATGGACTATCATCCAATACCGACCTGGTCAAAGCAAAGGTCAGTATCTGCCGATAAGACCCACGCTCCCGGTCCGGATCATCCAGCTGAAGGATAAGCCGCTGGATGATCTGCTAATATGGGTCCTGGAACCCTGTGGACAGGCGGGGATGGTAACGGGCGGGGGTCATACAGAAACTGCTGCTTGCACGGCATATCCTTTTACTACTGTTTTACTTTATCGGCAGTCTATGTGCTATATGATAGATACAAATAACCTCGATGGGATTCCTATTTGAGGTACATTTGTAATATCCGTTGGGGCATGTTTACATTGGCGGCTGAAGTCAGCTGAATGTCTCGTACTATTCCACACACACAGAGTAAAGGGGATGACGAATAGTCTGTTTGGATTCTGCTATCAAAGGGTCCATCCTGGCGAATAAATAGTTGTGGAATATTTCATTGTAATGATCATATCCTAGTTTGTTCTTCAGTTATAACGAAAGGTTCAGATATCTAGAGAATGATAAGGTTCGGAATACGATGCAACAAAGGACACCTCGAGCTATTCACATCTAGTACTGTTTCAAATGCGTGGAAAGATATTATTGTTTAAATATGCGCACAACCTAAAAGTATTCAGTTAGGAACCCTGTCTACCTCTTCTTGCTGAGGTTGAATAGAATATCATCCTATCATTACCTAGTTTTATCATACCATCATTTATCTGCCTTCAGCAGTTTGATTCCTAATCTATTCTTGTATTTCTTATTTTTTCATGGTTGAAATACTTTCACCATCACATATTGTTATTTGAATCATATTTCTTCCTATTTCCAGTTTTATCTCACCCCAGTGTTTTTCTCCATGGGCTTAACATTACTTGTACTCCACGGCCGTGAGGTTTGTGTACCCAAAACTCAATGGTTAATTTGGTGATTCATTTCATCAATATATAGTGTTATACGGGGTGAGATAAAATCAGAAACCCACTCGATGCAAATAACTTGGTCAGCACTCCACCTCGTTTGACCACAGAGTAATTCACTCAGCTAAATACTGTACTCTCTGAAGAATCAGAGAGAATTGTATATACTTCCTGATGCAAACATCAACTAAAACACATCCTGGCTTTCAGTGAGTACTATAGTGAATCATCTTTTTTTTTTAAACATACCAAGAGATATATCCATCCCATGATGTCTGCCATACATATGGCACAATCATCGTCGTCAATGGGAATTCTGAAGTAAAGCACTTTACTCTATAGTCATGTGGTGATAATGGCGCATGTAATGGGGCAATATCGCATGATGTCCATGTGCATATTAACAACTACTTTAATAGACTTCTGGCCAAATAGTAGAAACAGACAAACTAATATATTAACGCTCTGTAAATCACTAAGTCGTATTGCAAGTTGTTACTGGTCTTCGGCTCCATTATCGGGAAGTAATTTAAGTAAACATGACCTTTTAATTCCCCAGTTACAAAAGTTGTATCCATCCATTGTTACATTATGTTATACGTGGACTACAGGACATTGGATGGTGTAAAGGTCATCATGATAGATAAATGAAACATCGTTATTTAACTGAGCGTGTGATTTCTAGAGAATTGAGTATTGTTAGTATCAGCATACACAAGTTCAGTGGCAAAGTACATACCCATAACTCATTAGAATAATATTAGGACCTGCATTGTCGAGTCAATAGCCGTGAGCTTAAAGCTGAGATACGGGAACTACTCCTAATGATAATTTCAAAAAATATAACGCCGCCCTCTCACACAGTGAAGGGGCGATGTGTGTGTAGTGTGCACCTGACCCCCGCCGCTCACCCCGTCCCCATGTCGCAGTCGGCGCTGTGTGGGGTATATAGGAGCCAGCCAGGCAATGGTGGTCAGTTCAGAGTGTGGGACCCTGGAAGCTACAGGTGGGCCATGGCAGGTAAATCTTATAGAACATGAATCCCCAGTGAGTGCAGTATATATATATATATATATATATATATATATATATATATATATATATATATATATATATATACTATATCACCATTACATAGACACATAGATAAACAGTCACAGAGATTGACAAAAATACACGCACAGACAGAGTCACATACTGACACAGAGGGATACACAGACAGATAAAGATACACAGTAAATAGAGATACACAGATACAGGTACACAGATATACATAGATATTGAGCATATATTGTTTTAGTTACCATATTTACTTGTTGTGATCATTGTTCTGCCTATAGTGCTTGTCATGGTTTGAAATCACGGCTGTGTGTGTACACTGCTGAGTGTCAGGCGTGACTGACTGCCCTCAGCTGTCTAGGTGTCGGTTTTATAGCTCCAGTCTGACTGTCGGCGCAGGTAGCGAGGCCCTAACACCACTCCTATGCTTTAGCATTGGAGCAGCGCTCCTATAGACGACCATTGCCTCAAAGTTGTCCAGGGTACATGTACACAAGGCCTGACAGTGTGCCACGGTACTCCCAGTGAATAAATGCCCTTAGTAGCTCCGTTTCACGCATGCTCAATAGTGTGTGGGGCGGGGCTTAATCTTTTGAATTAATTAACAGAGCTGAATTGCTTTATATAAGCTTTAATCCTGTGGTGATTTCACGAGGCGATAGGTGAAATTATGAAGCCATTAAACGAATATCGTACTGACCATGTCTTACAAGCCGAATTGTTTCCAGATTTTATCTCAAACCTACCCCTCCCACACTGCATGAAAAAACCTGATATATATTTGTACAGTAAAACCGCGTTCCGGGTCAAAGTGTCCGCTCACGCGGGGTGGCTGCTTACGCGAGGTTTTCAAGTTTCCTCCCGTCCAATATGCAGCTGTTATATAACGATATTTAGGGGAGACAGAGGCGATACTGTATCTGAAATCCATTTACTAATATCTTAATTGGACCCGAAGTTACTAAACTTCGAATTACAAAATGTATTTTCTATTAATATACTCGCACACATTCATAAAAAAACACAGATTACTCTCCTTTTGGTAGAATGTCCGTCAAAGGTTTCCGCTTTCACAGGGTTTTAGGCCTTTTTGTACCGAAATACCTGTCCGCTTACGCGGGGTGTCCGCTTAGGCGAGGTGCCCGCTTACGCGGGGTTAAATTAAACATCTAATAGAGGGGAAAATTTCCGTTCCAAGCAAAAGTGACCGCTTACGTGGAGTGCCGCTTATGCAGGGTGTCTGTTAGGCGTGGTTCTATTGTATATGTAAGGCGTGTATATCTATCATTTAGCGTAAATAAGTCAGTCCTCCTTGCCATTGTGTATGCTTCATCTCCAGACGTATACATGTCCCCATGTTGCAGTCATATATATGTCATATATATATATATATATGCCTGATCTGTTTCATTTACACCACTGTTCAATAATACTGATCCCTGCATCTAGGGGACACTACTGATTTTTGTTAATTTAAGTTGCAATCAGTCATCGAAGTCTGTGGCATATGGAAAATCTAATGCTTTATCAATAATTTTTATCATAAATAATTTTTAAAACCAGAAGGATGAATTGATTGATTATGTATAATAAATCCAGTGTATTCTGGTTTTTTGATTAATTTTTAATAGGTTTTACTTTCAAAACGCCATTCTTCTATAGTTATAATTCTGTCACTGCATGCATAACACAAGGTTTGATCAGATATCACCCTACTGCCGCAACTGCCGCCACACAACTGCCGCAACGCCACCACCTCCGCTGCCGCCACCAACACCTCAGCTGCTGATGCTGCTTTCCCACCTGCCGGTTTCAGACCTGTCTGCACACAGCCACGCACCCGCCCACCGGGAGACGATACTCTGATAGTGTGTGTAGGACTTGGGGTCATCCATCCACACACACTGGGGGGAGGCTGTGGGGAGCCTGGTAGGAGTTGGGGAGGGGGGCAGTTAGGGAGGGGTGTGCTCTACCAACACTACAGCAGAGATGAGTGGTCAGAAATGCAAGAGGGGGTGGAGGGGTTAGGGCTGTCGGGTGGCCAACCTTTTTTCTTTAAAAAAAAAATCTTTTATCAGTATACAGATATACGGCAAATCTTCTTTTTACAGATAATAAAAACTCAGCTCCAATCTCAACTATGATATGATTGATTTGACAGCTTTAGCCCTCATCAAATTACACAAATTTGAAGTGCGATATTATCATTATATCGGACCTGCAAATTTCATAATCTTTTGTCAAGTACTTAACATGTAAGGCAGATTAGCCCGGCTGTATTTGTTGCTGACGCGCTAAGAAAACCAAACATGTTTGAATTTTGAAGAGACCCTATGAGAAACGTTTTTTCATCATAGCACATCGTAGCGTGTTGGCGCACATCGTATAGATCGGCGACAAAACACACCTAATTGACGCTTAGCTCTATGATAGCGCCACAATTTTTGTAGTTTGTCGCAGAGGTCGCTGATGTTTTGATCGCAGCTCGTCGTGAGCAAAATCATAGCACCAACCTCTACCTTGCTAAACCTTCCCCTACCTAGAAAGTGTTTTGCTACTACAGAGTTTGCGACGCACGATTTCTGACAGAAAATACACAAAATATACATAAGGACAAACATACAGCAAATATGGACTCAAGGAAGAGACTAAAATATTCATTTGAGCATTTCTTCTGGAATCAATATCTAATGAGAGTGTAGATGAGGTAAAAGGGATTGTCTTGACCTGATTTCAGAGAATAAACATGGGGAATCTCAAAGGAGTTATACCAGAAAGATTATAACATAAGCAAAAATCCAATATCGTTACCAGTTGCAAATACAAAATTATGATGACCTGACCTGCTGGTCACTATAGTGCTTGGCTCTCTCACTCTACCCTCAACACGAGTATCAGAACTAGGGAACATTAGGAACATATTAACAAGGTCCATTGCTAGTCTAGATGTCACTGAAACTATCCTTGAAACTGCAGAAGGAAGTGAGCGCAAAATATAATCAAATAAGAAAAAGAATGAGAAAATTAACAAGTCAAGGGAAGTAGGTAAGATAAGCGTGAGAAAAATGTGAGTATTAGAAAGGTTTGTATCCTAGTTGAGTGTTTTTTTTATGTCTAAACCAGAGAGTTGTTGTCAAACAGGCAAAAAGTATGTTTTCTCAAACTGGTATCAAAACTTTCCATGTGGCAGCCCTTTTTTCCCATCCATGCGGATCCTATTTTTCACGATGTAGCTATTTTTAGTGGAATACTGTGACAAAGCCTCCTGGCAATATAAATTTTTGAAGAGATATAATCAAAAGAGGCAGTATACCCTGTTATTTCAACCAGACAAACATGTTTACTAAGTAAATTAAAGTAAGTATAGTTGAATGAATTGGATATTAAACTATCGAAACAAACAAACAGACATTAATTTATGGCTTTCACATTGGCCAATTTGATGTTTGTAACGAGTCTGGTGAATCAAATGAAAATGGAATGAATATTTCTTGGAGATCACGGATTATAACTCTTCAACAAATAAACAACATGAAGCCACAAGTTTTGCTTTGCTTGGTTGAGTCTGAAGTAGTATTTGTATTAGGTGTGCCTTTATGCATTACTATACAGCATAGGTGATTAGATGATGCCTTGATACATCCTTCTTTAAGATCAAAATCCATTAGGTTTTTGGGTAATTCAATGGGAAATAATTGATCAACTCAGGTGAAGCATTTACGGAATATAAGAATGACATGATATTTAGAATTTAGAGAAAATGATTATGATACCAAGTCTCACATGTCTGTTTCAAGATCACTTGAATGATCAAAAGTAGAAGAGATTAGATATTTTGCCTTTCTGCAAGGACTAGTATCCCACTTACTAGTGCCCCTCGCACTCAAGTTTGGCACTGCTATGAACATGGGTTATTCAACACAGCTAAAAAATCAGAAATTGTAAACCCTATAATACTGTTTTGAAACATAATGCTACAAATATGTGCATATATTCTAATATTCCTTAATTATACTGTTGTTTTTTCTAGTATTTGAAGAGAGTTGAATGTGAAAAACTATTATTGTCAGTATGTAGCAAATGTCCAAATTCTGTCATTCTCTGCAAACCTGTATCCCTGTTCACAGTTAATTATATCCAGCATGGCAGATAAAACTGTTTAAAACTATTTATGTCTTCAATGTTGATGCTGACTGACGGAATGAAAAAGAAAAAGAAATCTCTCCCCTCCCTACCCAGGTCTTTGGGCCAGGTAACCAGAAATACACCTATTATTATTGCTTAAGTATAACAAGAGAACTTGCCTACAAAAAAAAACTTATTATACTTTGATATGTGGCTGCCATTTGATAACAGAGTTATTTTGGTAAATCCTGGCCCATGATTGGCTAATATGTGTGACGTCACCAAACTTACATTATCAAATGGAGACATGGTTAGTGTATCTGAATGGAATCTACTTCGAGATATATTGGTTGGAAATGTTCAAAGTACGAGATGAATATTTCTGCTCAAAATATCTTAGAAAAGATTCCATTCAGGTACACATACTATGTGAAACCATAGTTATGGTGACAGTACGGGGTAGATTTATGAGTTGTTTCGGAGAAATTCGTTCTGAACGAGCCGGCACAGCGAGTTCAGAACGTATTTCTCCGAAACAACGAGTAAATCTACCCCGTACTGGCACCATCACTATGGTTTCATATTATTATATACCTTCATTCGGTCTTAATTCGCTAAAACTGACCGTAATTCGACGTAGAAGTCACTTTGCACAACTCGCAAAGACGATGCATACACTAGCAGACACGCCGGATGTTGATAACAGGAAGTGATCACCGCGCAGGCGCGAATACATTATCCCGCCGCATAAATTACCGCTCGATCACCCTGCTACGCTCGATCGTCCCGTCGGACAGCGATACTTGAGCGGTGCAGTGTCTCCGCTATTTGTTGACATCGACGAGTCGCCCGCTCGGCCCGTGAACATATCAAAATCGGTATTTCCCTCATATCTAAGCTATCTAAAGTATATCACGTGGTTCGTTATCGTATTCCACCTCGATGTTTGATGTGTTTTCACACAAACTCGCTCCTTGGTTACTGTACGACGCCACGGAACTCGCGAAGTGAAGCGATCAGCCATTTTTGAATCTTGCACCTAGAATTCTGTTGTCAGCCTCTCGGCCAATCAGATTGCGTTATTTCGTCAAAGGGTGCAGTCTGTCACCCAAAGCGTGCCGGTGAGGGTCAAAGGATGCAGTCTGTCATCCAAAGGATGCAGTCTGTCACTATCCAAAGGCACCAGTACAACGATTCATGGCGTACAGTGCATTCTGTGTACGATAACTATACCCCTAGCAGCAGTACGTATTTACACTGATTTAGTGCATAGGTATATAATAATATGTATTCTTATCATTGTATACCTGGAATTGAGTAAATGTAGACTTTTGAAAATCCAGACGTTTTGAAAATATCTATCTGCATGCATATTCATTCATGATACTATATAGGCATGCATCTATATCAGTATGTGCCTTACATTTGGATTGTTAACTGACTTACCGGAGTCTTCTGAACAAGTGCATAATTGCCAGCCTCCCATAGGACTATGAGATAACGCAAGATACTAATACATAGGCAGCTAGAGCAAGTTTAACTTCTTCCTTCTTGGAAGTGCCTAACACCACGACCACTAGTTATGATTCCGCAAAACGAAACTGTGTATGATTATACTTAACTCGGTTCATTGGTCAGAGCGTCATCACGTGTTTTCAGTGCGCCTCCCTGTGAACCAGTTCGGGCAGAACTGGTCGGATATAGCATTGATGGCGATCGCCGCTCCCCACGCAAACACTCCGTCATTACCCATGTGTGGCGTGTTAGTCAGGGGGCAGTGGTGTGGGGAAGGAGGTTTTTAATACGTGCGGGATTCCTTTACTGGATGACGTCAGATTCACATGCCCCACACATTGAGCAATTTAAATGTTGAAGAGTCACGGTGGACGTGCTTTTTTGTTTATCTACAGAACATGCTCAAACGTACTTCACCTGATCGGCCTTTAAGAGACTGCCGGCTCAGAGTGGACTCTACTACTACTACCACATCCCGGGCACCATAACTAGTGTAGTGTGCAGGGTATAGTGCACTAAATCGATATCGACCAGATCATGGAAGAAGGTGAAACAATTTCTACAAACCTTCCAGTTGGGAAGAACAGTCTTTCCAGCCCATAATCATTGTATTTCCCAAGGAAAATAAAGAATTTACAAATTGATATAGAAAACCCAACATAAGGTACATACCACTTAGAGATATTAATGACCCTGTATATCTGAATTCATATTACCTACATTTATCTATATTTAATTGTTATTTCTTTAGTTTTTTAAATCTCAAATATAAGAGCAATATTTGAATTTTTCTAATACATGAAATATCTCTTTTCTGCATATTTTGGCTCTAATTGAGATCAAGACGAACAAAACAAGTGGTCAGAGTCGACAGAGGTTCTGCTGTTGGATTTCTTGTCTTTTGAGTAAGTACATTTAGATAAAGAAGGTGGCGCCGCGGTCGCATCACGGCATCGCGTAAAACACTCATCAGACCGGCAACATTCAAATCACATGGAGGACTAATGAAGAACAAGAATGTTGTTCAAATTCAATATAAGGTTGAATGATTAATAAACCTAAACGTGAATGCTAAGATCGTTCGTCACGTTTGTCATCTAAAGTTAATCTTAATAAGTCTCTTTGGCTATTCTTCTGGGAGGTGTTTTTAAAACTAAGAAGATAAAAGAATTGATCTTATCGTGGTATCTGTTGCATTCTCTTTAAATTAGGTGATCTGTTTTTATAGAGGACAGTCTTACAAGACGATCAGTGAAAATATCTTCTTTCGATATTTTAAAAGGTCACAAGTTTTACCGTTTTTTAGGTTCGATGCTAGGTGGGTTCGATCCTTTATAACAAATCTTCCACTAAGAAATGAAAAAAGTAAACAATAACAATTTCAAAAGATATCCAGGTAGTATGCAGACCACATTAAAAATCGGACGGACACTCCGATTGTGGTCACTGCCGCCTGAGGCTAGTCCTAATCGTAATCGTTGTGCCAATGTCGTTGCTAGTTTTAAAAACAGCCCCGTGGTCAATGTACTGTGATTATAGACTTGAAATCCATTGTGTACATTCCAGTCTGAGACAAGGATCTGGAATGGTGTAACCAGAGACCACGTGAAGCTACCGACTCAGGCTTCTGGCGGTTAAACGTCGCCAATACAATCACTCGACAGACCCGTGAGCGTCAATTGGCTTAGCGCGAGGTGCTGACAACATGGTAGAACATCAAGTCACCTGCCCAAGGTGGTTGTGTGTAAACAGCGCCGGTCTCCACAACGAGACGCTCAGAGATGTCAGAGACCGTATAAACTGATCACGTCACCTGGGGGCCCTTTAATTTTGAGGTCTCTTGAGGGTTGATGGATACCTCCACCAACGATAGTTTTACCGATAGGTTGTCTAACGCGTTTAATTATATAATAAAGACTTTAAAAGAAAGAAGCATACCATATACGCCGTTCGCATATATATGTAAAGTGTAGGTGAACGTGGCGGTCCTCGCGACTATCGAGCAGGTGACTGGCTTAGCAGCAGTGGGCGATCTCCGCGGCCAGCTTATGTTAATTGCTTTCACCGAGTTAGACCCTTATTGGTTGTTTGTGGTCACATGATCTGATTCCCGTTTTTTCATTGGTCGGAAAACCGAACAAAGAGTGGCGGGAATTTCAAACAGCCAATGACATTCAGTGTATTGTCTGGGCTTGGCTTTTCCACACCGGTGGTGCCTCTGACTTTGGTGGACATTTCTGGTACCAGAGTGTCCTGGTGTTCAATGCTAGAACTAATACACTGTGGGTATACGTATCCCTCTGTGGGGAAATTTGTGAACCCTTTCTCGGTGTCTTGGGTGAATAAAACATTGTTGTATTATTCCTTGCTCAATAGTTTCGACGGTCTCGTCTCATCAGGTGATTATAGGCCGGCCTATAGGTCTTGTATTATAGGGAGGGTTGTTTTTTTAACCCCCCGCTTAGGGTCTTCTGGCTTGAGAAGACCTTAAATCATGTAATTAACTTTCCCAAGTCAGTCACTTATAGTCGCCTATGGGAGATACCTTGGTGAGTATTATTACTTAAAAATTCTTTCCTTTCATTCTGTGATAGAAAAACAAATTTCTATCACAGAATGAAATTCCCTAATAACACCCCACAAGGTGTGTAGGAAGGATTCATACAGGACGAGAGGAAATAATTTGTAAGTAAAAATCTATATGTAAAGTGGTTAGTTTTGTGCAGTGACAGAGACTTGAAGGAGAGTTTGCAAACACTGCAGGTGGCGCCCTAAAGTGGTGTGTTCATCAAGTGATTTCTCCATTTATAATTCTAAATGAATATTTCAGATATTCTCGATCCATCTCTGCCAGTTTGTTATTAGTCCATAAGAAACATATATCTGTAGGTTTGAATGGACACATTAAGCTGTTCTTCTTATTCTAATTCTCCCAGGATACCCAAAGAGGTGTCACCAGTCAGGAGATTTCCAGGCCCAAACTATTCTTACCCACGATAAATCAAATTATTAAACCCAAACCCTCCTACGACCATCAAATACCGTCAGGGTGGATAATTAAACGCGCATTTTCTGTGCGCAAGTACAGCTATGGCTGATGATCCACGAGGTTTTGTCAAATTTGAGTTTAATAATTTATTGTTTGGGAATGATACCTCGTGAAAAGTGTCCTGGAACAGGCAGGACAAGACTCATGATCCAGACTATGTGTGGTGCCTCTTCCCAAACAACAGTGAGTGCCCATACGGGAGAGATGTAAATTCAAGCACATATCGGCTAGGATTGTGTCGCCCAGGCCCACATGAGGGATGGGGCTCTGATACTAGCACCTGGGAGCAACTGGTGCCGGACAACAATTACAACAGAGTCCTCATCATCACGGGCATCAAACACAGATTTAAAATATCCAAATTATGCACGGAAGGGTCAAGTGCAGAGCAACCCAACCGCAGGTCGGCGACACAGCACAAAATGAAAGGACTAGTACGGACAAAAGGACTAAGACAGATCCAAAGCAAAGTAGACAATGGATGGTATGTGGTCTGTAAAGAGAAACCCCTTTTTGTGTCAGCCTTGGCTGCCATCCCTAAGCCCAGTGGCAGTATTCATTCATGATGGCTTCAGACCGGTAGGCTCTGCAATCTCCTCCTACACTGTCAATGAGGGCTTCAGGTATCAGTCACTGGAGGAGGCGGCAAGCTTTATCATGCAAGGGGACTTTCTGGCCAAGATAGTCCTATGTAATGCATACCATCAAAATTGATCAGGACGACTTCCCTTTGGAAGAATCACAATGGGATTTTGGAGTGGGTAGTCCAACATATATGTATGATACGTGCCTTATGTTTTGAGCATGCCTGAGTGCTTCCATTTTCGATCGCTTGATGCAATGTGTCCGTCGTATGATGCAGTCCCTAGGCTACCCAGGTGTCTGTGTCTATTTGGATGATTTCTTGGTGTGAGGCAAGATAAAGAAGGAGTGTCTAGATGCACTCAACACACTCCACAGACTTCGGAGAGACTTAGGCTTTGCAGTTGACTATAACAAGATGGTGATGCCGACTATGTGCCTCCCCTTCCTGGGAGTGGAATTGGACACCCTACAACATGTGCTTAGGCTACCGAGGGGGAAGGTGGAGGCACTACAAATTAGTGTGAATTATATGCTAAGTAACAGAACGTTTTCCCGCAAGCTGTTGGAATCACTGGTGGGGAAGCTGAGTTGGCCTCGCACATTGTGTATGGAGGCAGGTTATTTACCAGGTGGCTTATGGACAGGGTGGTGGCCTTAGGGGCCCCCTTCCATCGTGCACGGATTATGATGTCGATGCGTGCCGATCTCAAGTGGTGGACGGATTTCCTATTCATGTTCAATGACCAGATCTCGCTATTAGAGAAGCTTGCTTACACCCGTAACCATTGATGCATGCCTCAGCGGGGCGGGGGAGGGTGCATGGAAGGCAGTGGTACCATGTCAGATGGAGGTACTGTCTGGATGTGGCCGTCACTACCCAGTCCACTATAATATCTTAGCTGATGCGGCCAGCCGTATAGATGAGGATGGACTAGAACTGCTATACATGGCCTTGGCTAGTGCCTTATTCTGAAGATTTATATTAGCAGTTGGACCGTAGGGCAAAAAACGCTGGCCAACGATGCCTTTGCCCGCAATGCCAACAGAGCCTACGCATCTTATAGGAAAAAGTACCTGGATTTCTGTAGGGACTTTTCTAGTGACTAATCAGACTTTAATTAGATATGTGGCTTATCTGTCCACTTGTCTGCAGTTCTCCTCCCTAAAGCAATATTTGGGGGCAGTCTCCCACTTGCATAAAGGGAGGCTTTTGTGCGACCCCCTCAAAGGCAATTATGAACTCCATCTCATACTGAGAAGGGCGAGGAGGACGATGGGAGAACCAATGACCCAAGACTTGCTATTAACCCTATTAAATGGCCTGGACATCCCGTCACCATGAATGGCGGCCATCTGGGCCTCCTAAGGCAGTCAAATGTGCTGCTCACATCAGAGAAGTGTTGGACCCATCCTGCCACTTGCACCGAGGGACTGATGTTAACACCAGAAGGACCATCAATTATGATCAGGTGTTCAAAAACGGAACAATTCCAGACAAGGACACATGTTCTTCCCCTCTCAGTGATAAAGGGTCACCACATGTCTCCAACCAAGGCTTATCTTAACTCACTCCACCTCACACCAGATGCCCCTCCTGATGGCCTGGCATTGGTCTTTAATGATACACGCCCCCCAGCCCCCTCACAGCCTCCGCCTTACGGCAGCTGTCTTCGCAGCGCTTCGGTGGAAAGGGGGTAGATACCTCCCCCTTCAGCTTCCACAGCTCCAGGAGAGGCAGAGCCAGTTTCCTGCGGGGGGCAGGAGTACCGGAAGCTCACATCAGGGACCTGGGAGACGGGGCGTCCCATGCCTCAACCTTTTACACCGTATCCCTGCTGCTGGCGCTGGGCCAGTTCACCTCTCAAATGGCAGTGGCCTTACCCACTTCTAAGCACAGTTGAACAGCACAAGAGTGTATGCTTCATATACACTAATTAGCTTATCCATGTTAATTTCCTTATAAATATATAGGTACTAATTAACATCATTATCATTTTAACCTGCTCTGACTCTTTTGTAACTAACTTATATTCTTTATCATATTATGACGTAATATTTGTCTCTTATTTCAGTGATGTGCGCATATCAGGTTACATTACCTTGTTAATCTGAATCATGTTATAATAGTCAAGCATGTATCAGGTTACCTATCTTCATAGTTTTAACCATGTTATGACTAGTTGTTTTGAATAATGTATCAGCTTCCAGCACCCAGCGTGCCTTCTTAGTGTAATAAACTTTTTTCCTCCAATGATGTCTTTTCACTCCTGAATCATGATCAGGGTCTCTCAAACAAGACTTTGACCCAGGATTTCACTTGTCATGGATGATTTAATAATTCAATAATTTATTGTGGGGGGAAATGATACCTTGTGAAAAGTGTCCTGGGCCTCTCCAGACTGGTGATACCCCTGTGGGTATCCTGGGAGAATCAAAATAACAGGAACAGCTTAATCTGTCCATTTAAACCTAGGGCAACATCTTTGTTATAGACTAAAAAACTAACTGGCAGAGATAAATCGAAATTATCTAGAATATTCAGCCAGATTCATCAATAATCATAAATGAAGAAATTAGTTATTAAAAAAACCACTATATGGTGCCACTTGCAATGTTTGCAAATTATTGTCCAAGACTGTCTTGGGGGGTGTATTTTGTCCTGAGACACGATAGGGGTCACTTAAATAAGACTATGACTGAGGATTTTCAGTCCCCATAGATGATAGGAATAATTAAACGTGTTTGACGAGTGCTCCCCGAAATTATCGTCGGTGAAGGTATCCGTCATCCACACTGTCCTCCTACAAGGGACCTCAAGATTAAATGACCATGTGACCTGA
Source organism: Alentia gelatinosa (assembly GCA_950022655.1). Lineage (NCBI taxonomy): Eukaryota > Metazoa > Annelida > Polychaeta > Phyllodocida > Polynoidae > Alentia > Alentia gelatinosa. The sequence goes on from OX465583.1 coordinate 76,137,016, forward strand.
GCGTGTCGAGTGTGGCACACCTTGACAGACGACCAGGGTAGGGTTAGCTGAACAATATGTTTAACAAGCTTCCTGTAGAGTCATGTGAAACATTAGATAATCCCATCAGGCTTCAAGCAAACACTGGCATTTGTCCCTTTGTTGAAATCACATTTTTATTATAAAATCATTCTAAAACTCCTTTCAATAATTTCATATGAAAAACCCAGCATTCTTTTGCATTTTTACCAATTTTTAAATAGATTTTACTTTAAAAGACCACTCTTCTGTAGGGTTCTAGGTATGCCTTTGTATTTGAAGGTTATAGACAGGGTCTGAACAGATATCACCCTACCGCTGGCACTCAGCTGCCGCCACTGCCACCGCCACCAACATCTCTGCTGCTACCTCTGCTTTCACACCCACCACTTTCACACCCATCACTTCCCGTCGGAAAATAGATAGATAAATAGAGACACCAGAGAAATAAATCTAGTTGAGCTTGATACAGAAGTCGCAGCTGTAGACGCGCTGGAGGACTTTAACAATATTATTGACAAATTTGCGGAGGTCGCCCCTACAACGCTGGTTATTGTGTGTACTCTCTACGGAGTGGATATGACCAAGGTCAATGGCTACTATGTATCTAGAGAATTGCAAAATATTTTAAATGAATTAGTCAGGTTGATAAATATTGGGATATGCATTCTGAATTCTAGGAATGGTTTCACAATCCCATTCATAGGATATTTAGTCCATAGAAATATGGGTAGACAGTGAGGGCCAATACATATCTATACCCACCTCTCTGACGTAGTACATCCTACAAGGTGGGCCACCTACAAAACTTGTTGTTTCTTGTTGAAAGCTATCCGAGATAACCAGCTTAAGGGAGTCCATGCTTAAGCAAAATCTGTCTCCTGTGCATACTTACCTATCTCTCGGTGAAGGACGACGCCTATTTTTATAATTTGTATCGAAAACTCAGGCTATATTCAGCCATGTATACGTTGAGAATGCTGCAAATACAATTTGCCTGCATACCTTATTGTGATGTACATACTTGCCTTTGACTTTTTCTAGTTAGTGCAAGAAACTCTAGGAAAATTATGGTTGCAGTTTTTGCATTACCATTGTAACCCTTACCAAGGTGACCTTGGGTCGCATTTGGACGAATGTTCAACACTCCATGTTTGTTTAAAACTGGTATATCTGTATGTCCTGTCTTGTATGTGTCTGCATCTGTTTGTTTTTTGTTCACTTTTCTTACCGATGATGGGACCAGTCTACTGGACTTGGCGATGTTAAGATACAATTTCAGATATAATAGCATTAAACTGGAAATTAACTCCGAGATCTATGACCCGTCTCCTACCGGAGTAGCGTATATATATATTGCTGTATTTTTACTTGAATATCAAGACAAGAATGATGAAACAACTGAAGTTATTTAGTGTTCAGATACGTACTCTCTACAATATAACAGGAGAATGATTATATATGAGGTCGGAGACCCAATAAAATTGTTCAATACCCAGAATCCTGTGACTGCTTTATATATTAATACAAGAAGGAGCCTGATTTATAGCAAGATATGCTATAAATTCTTAACCTATAGCTATGCTGTGGGAACCACTCATACCTGCATGTTTTTTGTGTGTATCTGCTATAATGGTCTTCCTACTACCTAATGAAATTTCCAAACAAAAGGGCCTATCAATAGTAACGATAAACACACATAGTCTGTATAAAAAGCTTGAACAAGTAACGACTCTCTTTTGTGGAGTTGATTTCCTTGCTATTACTGAATCTTGGTTAGTAGAAAAATATGACAAAGATCTACTCAAAATCCAAAATATGGAACACTACCACATGAACAGAGATCTGAACATAGCAGTAATGGTTGGCGGAGTTATTCTCTACATGAAGTGAACCTTGGCTTCATACACACAGCGAATGGATAAATACTCAGAGAGCAATGAGGATAAGTACTCGCATGTGAATTCAGTAAACCTCAACTGAAAAAATGCTAATAATCAAAGTATATAGACCCCCACGTGGAAACATTAAAAGAGCGTATACCTACCTTTCTGAAATACTTACAGATGATAATTATCTTAGTCACGAAATCCTGACCCTGGGAGACTTAAATGATAACTTAAATTATGCATATACCAATAAATACAAGATTATGAAAGATCTCTTAGACTGACACTCCCTGGAAGACAGGAAACACATATCGTACGAAATTTGGTGCTTCGAAAATTGACCACATTTATACAAACTCAAATTGTGTCTCCCTCTCTGGTAACTATATTGCTTATATATGTGACGACATCCCAATTTTTGCAATCAGGAAATTCAATAAGCCCAAAACCGGTCTTAGGGAAGTAAAGAGTCATAGTTACAAAAATATTGATAATGAAGGACTAAATAGGCACGAGGATTCTAGACAATATTTGGTGGTTAAATAGTCAAATTTTTGGTTATATTCTGGTTGCCCTGGTAACTACATTGTCATGACAACCATGAAAGTAGTCTAAGGGGATATATCTTGTTCTGATCTTTGATATGTTTATTTATACATCATCAAGTATATATGAAGAAATGTGGATATTAAGGAAGATTTGATAGTAAAATAGCCCTTTTTTATTTTTTGGTTGCCATGGTGACTAAACTGTCATGCCAACCACTAAACCTGATGTTCCAAATAGAAAATGGTATGTATGTGAAAAATAATTTCAACCAAAAACTCCCCAAACTGTCATAGCATGTATGAAGCCTATTCTTGGGGTATAAGATCACTCTCAGTAGGCTGGGATTGAAAGGGACAAGCTATAGAAATAGCTTTGTTTGAAATACTATGTAATGTGTCCATGGTTACCATCAAATTATCATAGAAAGGCAAAAATGTGTACTTTATCTTGTGAATAAATGTATATTTCTATAGATGTTTTCCGTGCTTGTTCTGTTATGAAATATAGTAATGGTAAAATAAATCTAATGGTAAAATAGTTTACTTTTTCGTAGATTTCTGGTTGCCATGGTAGCCAAAGTGTCATGAGAACAAAAAAACTAGTATAAGGTAATGCATCTCAGTAAGACCTTTAATCTGAGCTACTACATGACCATATAGATGAAATAATGAGGATTTTAGAAAAGATTCTTTGATCTTCTAATAGATATTGGCGGCCATTTTGTTTTTTGTCAGTTAGAAGGCTAAAAATAGATTTTTCAGCTTGGTAAAATTATTTTCCGAAATTTAGACCCAAAAATTAACCTAAAAATGTTTCTTGCTAAATTTTACTCAAAAATGCCCCTAGAAACCAAAATAGCTGGTTTTTATTCTAGTCTATAATATGTGAAAGATCTGTAAGGGGCTCTCATGAAATGAATGAGGGTAGGCGATTGTTCAGAGAGATAAACATTAACATAACAAACGTTAAGGCCCTGCATATCAAGAAAAAAAAAGTTGAACATTTTGGGAACCCTAAATGCTTCTGGTTGACTAAAGAGCCTAAATATACAAGATGCAGATGGGAATTGTATACCAGAAAAATTGCTACCGGAAGCCCTAAATGAGAATTATCTGAGTATAGCGTCTAGAATAACCCACCCTGCCCTACCAATTAAATCTGTAGATGACTATTTTGAGCCTGGCTCAGAAACACAAGTTGCACTAAATGAGATAGACCTGGATGAGAGCCTTGAACTAATCAAAAAGATTAAAACGAATAAATCCTCTGGTGTCCCACATATTAGTTCTAGTTTCATTAAACATGCCCTTTCTAAAGAGACCTGATGTATTAAAAGAAATCGTAAACAAAGTTCTAGCCTTGGGATTCTTTCCTGAGTTCTGTTGCAAGGGAATAATAACCCTGGGGGCTGTTTCACTAGGAGGGTAAGCTGTCATAGTGAGACCACATTGATAGTTTGCATTTCATGAGAAGGTGCAGTCAAGCATGAACGTGAGTCAGGTAAGGAGTGAGACCAACAGTGAGAGAGTACGTTTTACTAGAAAATTACGTCTCACTGTACCTATCACTGTTGAGGCACTATTAGTGACAGGGTAGACCATGTCACCCTGGGTTGGATTTAGAGCTTTGTTTATGTCAGAGTAAGGCATACTTTCACCCACTTTCCATAGAAGTTAGGCAATGAAATTTTCACACGAGTAAGGTATACATGTAACCTATAATCATACTAAATATGGAGAAAGTCTGTCACACTGTTCTGAAGATATCGGCGTTTGAATTTTGTCATAACAAATACTGTTCTGGTGGCCAGTGTCGGGCACTTCCCGCCGGGCTCCGGGGGGAGACAAAAAGAACAGCCGAAACTCCACCGCACTACGGAGGGAGTGAAAAAGAACAGCGACCAACGCAAACGCACGGAGGGAGTGAAAAATTCAAACGCTGATAACTTCGGAACGGTATGACCGTTCTTCTTCATATACGATTATAGGTTATATATACCCCTTACTCGTGTTAAAATTTCATCGCTTAATTCCTATGGGAAGCATGGGAAATCCTTTATATACACACAGTGAGGCTTGACAGTACCGCGAGACCCTGTGCTTACTAAGTGCACTATGCTGTAAAATATGCCAACAGTGAGAGTTGGTGCCACATCAACAGTGAGAGCACTGATGAAACGGGATCTTGTCATTGTCACTGTTGGTATCGGTTCGGTTTTCTGCCTGGAAGGTCCACGGGACAGGCAGTCTTTTTACTCACAACTTGGCTGTTTGAGGCCAGAGACAACAAAGACATAAGTCTGTGCCTGTTCCTGGACCTGCAAAAAGCTTTTGATTGTGTGGACCATAACCAACTATTGCAGATGATCGGTAAAATCACTGGAAATGCCCAGATAATCCAGATATTTACAAGCTATTTTTCCTTAAGAAACAAGTTACCAAAGTTGAAAATGTCACCTCAGAGTTTAAGTAAGTGTCAAAGGGTGTTCCCCAGGGATCGGTCCTCGGACTGATTCTTTTCATACTGTATTTCAATGGCTGCTTAGATGACACTCACGTTTTATTCTCTATGCAGATGATAAAGTACTAGTCATAGCAAACAAAAACCCCAATATTGCCATAGAACTCATACAAGAAGACCTAGATCGACTGCTGTCTTGGTTGGAAGAGTACAACTTAAAATTGAATATTGCAAAGAGTAAAGCAATGTGGATAGCTCCATACAAAAGAGCAGTAGTGGACCTCCATCCTGTATGTCACGTAAACGGTACCCCTCTAGAAATAGTGGATCGCTTCACATATCTGGGTATAATAATAGAAAATAAACTAACTTTTAAAGATTTCTTTGAAAAAGCAAAATGCGACTTTCAATTACGTCTTTTTAAATTAAGGAAACTCTGATACCTTATTGTTGTAAACACAGCCATCTCGATTATGAAAACCATGATACTCACAAAAATTGAATACTGTGACTTTATTGCTACAGTATCGAACACTGAGCAGAGAAAATGTCTTCAAGTCTTGATCAATAATGCACTCAGAGTCTGCCTTAAAGTTAAAGTATGTGACCAAGTCAATGTATCAACACTACTACAAAGAGCTAACCTCGAACCCTTAAACCAGCGCCGCTCAAGACATCTACTGGCCCATAGCCACTGGTGGTCTAAGACCCCAAATCACCTGGTTGTTGAGGAGGATCCATACTGCGGGAAACTGTTCATATAGCGGGGTTTGAATATGAAACATTGAGCTATCGATCGGATATCGTACACGCACTCTCCTAGCAGATCTTTCGCTGTATAACGCGCGGAATCTCTGCATGGAGAGTGAAGAAAGCGCAGTCTATGTCAAGGTCGCCGCATAATTTAGGGTCACGTGAGCGTAGGGCTACACTGGCCACCAGAGCAGAGATTGCTACGCCGATAACTTCGGAACGAGTGTCGTGACTATAGCACACCTTTTACCTCCCTATGTGTCGTATCTACAGCAAGTGTCGCAGCCAGCCTAAGATCGCAGCTCTATAGGACACTGGCAGCTGAAACATGTCGTAACTTACAAATGTCGTGACTAAAAAACAGGGCCCTGGATTTTCTGTATTTTTCCCTGGAAAATCAGAGAAATTTGACTGCCAACCTGGCACAAAATTTAGTGCACTTAGAACCCTAATTCCAACTGTTCCATACAGGTAGAGACCTGGAATCGACCAGCAAATACTTTATTAAGGCCTAGGGACATGGGAATGTATTGAAAACAATTTTTTCCCAAGACTGACTACATGAAAATCAGGGAAATTTGCCTGCCAGCCCTAACTATTCTAAGACAAAATGTGCCATAATTTTAAAAAAATCTAGTGCACTTAGAACCCTAATTCCAACTCTCCCATGTAGGTATATATCTGGAATCGAGAGTAAAATACTCTATTAAGGCCCAGGGGCATGGGAATATATTAAGCCCAAGTATCCATTTTTGATCGAAAGATTCCCTAAAAAAAATGAAATTATTAACATGGAATCATTTTCTTCTTCCCAATCACTGTATTCACGGTCAAGGACGAACCTATTTCTGAAAATTAATCCACAATAATCATGTCTTTATCTGTCAATGTAACGAAGGTAAGAAGTAAGCATGTTGTTCAATAATTGACCAAGGATTGGTACAATTGTATGTATTTATTTTCATTTGTTTAAATTTCATAAATTGTATATAGTTGATGAAGTTCTCTCTGAAGCCATGTAAGTCCAAAAACTGGACAGAGGCGAAACAAAATTTTTTCAACTGGATCCAGCGGAGGATAGGCATTGCATGGCCAAGATGTTCACTCCAGTATAAATAAAAACCTTTAAAAAAAAGATTCTGGATTTTCTGGATTTGTTTTCATGGAAAATGAGGGAATTTTGACTGGCGACCCAACTGGGGTCTGATGCTTCCTAAGTGGAACAGTTGAAAGTATATTCCTAGCTGTCTTGGGAGTTTCTAGTAAATTCACACATTTTGGGTCACTTTGGGTCTGGTCGGGAGTCAGATTTTCCTTATTTTCAGGGTGTTGACATGTGATTATACCAGCCGCGACTGTGGCGATCCTTGTGGCGAAATATTGAACTAACGCCTAACGACGGTAGCGCCGTCTATCGTCCGTTATCGGAACCCTAACAATGCCGAGGCACTCATGGATACGCCAGTGGCGGCTTGTTTCTAATCCAGGTCTACCAAGTCCGTGGTCAGACGAACTCCACGCCTGGATGTGCGCTTCCTACAGAGCCAGCCTCGCCTCATCTACCAAGCATAACAAAGCTGCCCAGGCTTACAGGTACTCGGATTTTGCCATCGACCATGCCCAAGACGCCAGCACTCCCTCCCTCCACTCCCCCCTCTTCCAGGGGTTGGTACGCCAAGATATAGACGCCGCGTGTACCAGGCAGGTGTGGTTGCTCCTCTGTGATAGCAAAGTCAGACTTGGGCAAAGTCAGACCTGCTCCGGAAGCAACGATAAATGCGATGCACATCTGTTAAAGGATATATCTATAGGCGCAGTTACCAGTAGTATCTGATCAACCAAAACACACTTGTCTTTATCTACAGGTTATTGTTTTGGCACGTCTGAGCCTGAAGCCGGAGTCACACCAAGCGAGTAGCGGCAGCTATCTCCAGAATCGCCAACATAAATTTGCGTCTATGTGCGATATCATTTAATATCACTATACAATATAGTACAGTATAAATTCTGTTCCGGCCTACCGGACGTTTCTTCTCGACATCATATGACGAACTCCACTGACGTCACGCACAACATTCATTGACCTATTTGTTTGTGGTCACAGGAAAATATGCGAAATGAAATTATCATTTCTGTAGTCATTACTATTATGATTAAGGAAGGGAAACAAATCGGGAGATTTCGAGTGTCAAAATATTTGTAGTTTTGCAATATTAGAAGTCAAAGATAGTCCAGGAATATGCCCGATCATGCTGCTCTAAATGGACACTGACAACTGCACAGGGAGGATGTTCAATCACGTATTCTTTTTTCTTGTATAGTTATAAGATCATGTAGTGCTCAAGCGCCTCTGTTACAGATGAACCATAATTGTCTGAAGAGAAATGTAATTTTTCCGTGCAACTTGCTTTATCATGTCTTAATCTAAGTATATGCATATATATATTTTTTAAAGAAAAAACGTTATTCAGCATAACAAAAGTACAAGGGTATATTCTTTTCGCTCACATCTTTCCAAACTTAGAATCATACAACTATTTCGGTTGACAAGTTGAGTGAGGACTGTTGAGCGAGAACTGTTGAGTTCAGACTGGTGAGTGAGGACTTGTTAGTGAGGACTGTTGAGTTTGGACTGTTGAGTTTGGACTGTTGAGTTTGGACTGGCTAGTGTGGACTGGTGAATGATGACTGTTGAGTGAGGACTGTTGAGTGAAGACTGGTAAGTGAGGACTGGTAAGTGAGGACTGGTGAGTGCAGACTGGTGAGTGAGAGCTGATCGGTACTTGTGAGTGAGTATTGTTGAGTGAGGCATGTTGAGTGTGAACTGGTAAAGTGAGGACTGGTGAGTGAGGACTAGTGAGTCAGTACTGGGGAGTACTGTTGAATGAGGTCTGGTGAGTGAAGACTGGTGAGTACTGTTGAGTGCGGACTGGTGAGTGCGGACTGGTGAGTGAGGACTGGTGAGTGAGGACTGGTGAGTGAGGACTGGTGAGTGAGGACTGGTGAGTGAGGACTGGTGAGTGAGGACTGGTGAGTGAGGACTGGTGAGTGAGGACTGGTGAGTGAGGACTGCTGAGTGAGGACTGGTGAGTGAGGACTGCTGAGTACAGTAACAAGGTTAGGATGGTAATGGGGTTAGAATGGTAACACGGAAGCAAGTTTAGAATGGTAACACAGTAATGGTAATGCGGTGAATAGGTTAGAATGGTTATGCAGGTAAGGCGGTAAGAATGGTAAGCCGGTAAAATGGTTAGAATCGTAACACACACTGCATGAAACCTACCGCTTTACATATGTATGTGAAACGCGTCTAACAGTAGGATTTTGCGTCTAGAAGTTAGACCTGTTATCTGTCTCGTAGATGCCTTATCTAGTGGCGTATATACATGTCCATGGTGCGGTCTTATATACGTCATATATACGCCTGATTCCGTTGTATATACACCACCATCCAATAGTTCCGATCTTTGCAACTTGGCGGAGCGCTTATTCAAACCAAGAACTGTATTTTACCACCACCCACCCCATAGCTAGGGCTTAGACTTTTATAGAACTTTTTTTTCTCAAGTTTTGACTTTAATCTACTGTCTCAGTTACTCTGTTACTCCCTTTGGAGTTCTCTCAGAGATAATAAATTGTATTACCTCCGCTTCAGCTTCGCGTGAGTTATGTGGGTTTGTGGGTTTGCATTCACTAGGCAAGCTGACGGAGCTCCACACATATAACAAAGACTAAAGGGTGAGGAGTATAAACTTATTATACACCTACTATCGACTTCGTTGTGTCCTATTTGGCTCCCCCAACCCTAGGAGGGTGGTTGTGGCCCCTAAGATTCGAGGTCAACTCTCGACTGTATAGCCCTACCAAGGCGCTAGAAAATATCATGTAAGGAGGTCAGGGTGAAGGTCGGGGTTTGCTGCGAATGCAGTCATTGGCTACTCGGTCTACTCCTTTCCTTATGTGGACTTAAGGTAATGGGACAACTCCATGCTGGAAGGGTTTGAGCTTAGTGGCGCCCCCTACTATCAATACCTGGAACTATCATTTAGTTGCCAACCATCAATTTCGCGTCACAGATTTTACCGACAACCAGCAGAATGTTGTGGTCTAAATACTACAGGACTAAACTAAACTTTGGTTGTGACATGGCTCAAACTATGTCATAAGAGAAAAAGCATATCTGCATAACTATCTTAAAAAAAAGAAGAGAAGGTTAAGGTTTTTCTCTTTACGAGATTCTCACTCTCGTGGCTTTTCAGTCTCCAGGCCTAGGTCTATGTACGGGAGAAACTCCAAGCGGATCCAAAAAATATTAGCGATCACATAAATGACCTTATCATTGGCGTTCAGAACTACACGGATTGACACCAGCGGAAGGCTGTGATTTCATAGCCTGGAAGCCTGGCCTAGTCACATTATAGACTAGACTGTAGTACGTCCCGTTGTCGCCAGGGCCAAGGCGCTCAGGCTCTCAAACTGGGACTGTGAAAGGCTGCCATTTTAGGTTGGAATTCCCACCAGCGCATCCCAGCATCCAACGTGATAATGGCGGATCGCTGGTGCCAAGCTTCTGTGTACTAGCTTGCCAGCAACCAGCTTCTCGTGCATGCACGTTTGAATGTAAATACAAAAACATCCATCTCCTTCTATCATCAAAACGATCCTAGAGAACAGTTTGTTACAAAGTAACAAAGTTGAGTAGGGTGTAATGTTTATGTACGCTATTGAGATTACACAATTCGCAAGTCACAGACCTTTGACACACACTGACAACCGATCTGGTAGCGGGTTCCAATTTTATGGTGCACTATGGGTAACGTTTCCACTTCTTGCACTCTCCTAGCAGAGATCCTGTACTCTATTTACACAAAGGATCTGCTGGGAGAGTGCCACATTGGCATTCTGAGACTGTAGAGCCTAGACATGCCTCAGTCCTTGTATCCTTTTCTTTTTATTTCATTTATTCTATCTGGACTTGTATTAAACCTGCAGTTCTATCTTCCTGACAGCCAGTACAACAGGACTTTTGTTAATCATTCAGCAGCAGTATTTCTTCAAAATAAAGCACTGGAGGTAGTAAATCGCTAGTATTAGGAAATAATACAATTTCTTAGGGCTTACTGCCTGGATTTATGTATGGGATGATAAGGTAATGGTGTGATTATTTATTTCATAACTCTCTTAACCTGAATTTGATTGTAACACTTTTGAATTGACTTATTTTGGTTGTGATCTAGCCTGGATTGAAAACCAAATGTAATGTTTGGATATATGACATGATAAAAAAAGAAAAGAAAAAAACAAACTTGACCCAAGTCTATGTAGAGCCAAGAGAGGCCGCGTGACTGTCAGTTCAAGGTCTTTATAGCATTATGTAAGAAGTGGTTACCAGTCCCTTATTTTATTTGGACAGGGAACCAGTCTAGTGATTTCATTGCTTTTTTTCGAGACTAGCAGATTAAAAAACTACATTACTAAACTTGAATTCCAGCATGGCTCGAAATAAATCATAAGAGAAAAGGTACTTCAGCCTATAGATCATCAAAAGAGAAGAACAGATTCTAATTTTTCCCTCCACGAGATTCTCACTCTCGTGGCGCTTCAGTCTCCAAGCCTAAGTTTGGTTCACTCTTATGTGCGGGAAAAACTCCAAGCAGATCCGACCAGAATCATAGCTTTTTAGATATGGTAGGTGAATACAGAATGTTTATAGCAATCTTATGGGAACATAAAGACATTCCCGGCGCACATTCGCTCTGATATTACTACGCGTCATCTCCTGGCCGTTTTTATTTGTAACCCGTAAATATTGTGTATGTATGTACATGGTATTGTAATATAAATCAGGATCTGTGCGGTGCATTCTGGGAATGACGTCTCGATAGATCTTGACTGGACATAGTGCGCATGCTTGTGCGTACCGTCAGTGTGCCACGTGACACATAGGCCTCATGTCAAGGTCATGTCAGTGTGACGGTCACAGCTGGTTGTTCGCCGCGCAAGATCCACCAGCGTGTACTCTGTACCTGGTCTACAACAAATGTTTTTAATTCACTGTCCCTGCTTAATGTGTGATGCATGAAAAAAAATCTACATGCACATAATTAACCTTCTTCAATGACGATATATATCTGGTGTGCGTGTACAGGCACTGGGGACTGCAGTTGGAGTGTTTCTAGCAGAATGGGGGAACTGATTACACCATTATATAAAATATCATGATACATTATGTAAAAAAATAGTTATGTCGTCAATACTCACATCATTTTCGAGGTGTCTCAAATGAATTCCTTTAGAACTTGTTCTACGAACTCATTGTGAACGAAGCCACCGGAGACACCGAAATAAGTACATGTATATGTGCATATGCGTCATCATTATGTAAGTATTATTATATACGTTATAATCGTTAAATAACCACAACTGTAACTTGACTCTGATGTCACTATCACTTTCTGCCGGCGTAGCAATAGCAAAACCCAAACTGCTTCGTTTCACGTATTTGGGTCGCGGTTCAATCTATAGCGTAATTCCTCGATATTTTGCAAACCAAGATGATTCGCACTCTAGCCTTTACAGATTTTGTCATCCAACAATAAAACTCACCAGAATCCATAGTTTACATATTTCTCCTGTTTCTCATACGACTTTATTAGAAAATAACATCAAGATACTAAGATATCTGGAATATAAACTGTTATATTCAAGATATGGATCTTCTTTATGGAATTACATCGCAGGTGTTTCAAATGACCTGATATTGACATTAGAAATATTTTTTTCTGGATTAGAATTGATAGAAACACACTTAGACAGCAGTTTGGCTGTGAAACGTCATTATGGATTATGGCTAGATTTAAATAATGGCGGATTGCTGAAGGCAAGAGGAGATCGATTCACATCGTAAGGTGATTTGGATTGTTGTAGGGGAGGCACAACATAAAGAATTATCTATTGGGTATATATGAGTGTGTATTTTGTATAGAAGGCTTAGGGGGAGGATGTTCTAAGCCAAAATATGTTTATTCACCCTGTAAAGTAAAACCCCAGAAAGGTCTAATGCAGTGGTATGCGACCTTAATACGTGAGTAGAGGGTGGGACCAGATTGACTTTGCCCGCGCAAAAATCCAATACCCCCACCTATATTGTATAAACTTTCTTTAACGACAGAAAGAGGATGATGACCTAATATCGAGGTATATAATGTGGGATATTAACGTAATACAGTTTAGATAGTTTAAATATGTGAAATCGAACTCTCCGAACCGATGACCGGATGTACCGCATTCAGCAACAGAACATTAGGTTGGAGAGTGAACGTGGTTACGCCGACTTCCGGTTTTGTCTGTGTGTCAACAGCAATGGATCCCGTTGAGTGAACTCGTTGTTATAAATAAATTTTGCTAAACTGTATTATGCGATGTACCTTGATGTCTACACATTATGCACTCGTATTCATTACGGGGATTTATAAAACGTCTCCAAGGTCACGAAGCGCTTGCAGTCCGCCATTTTTATATTTTCCGCCCAGACGTGTGCTTCGCCAATCAGAATGTGTTTTTTCCGCAGGAGGGCGGCAAAACACGCCGTAGGAGGGGGAGGCAAACTACGCAATATGTATCTCGGTACAAAGCTACACTGCGTACTACGCAGTAGACTATGTATGGAATTAATACACCCCCAGCGAAAGTGCGTACTTACAGCTTACCCAAGCTGACACCTCCAGTCTAAATAAAAACCTTAGAAATTAAAAAACAACAAAAAAAACCAGCGAATTCGTGCATAGGTATATGATAATATACATAGATCCTCCTTTGTTTAGTTGTTTTTGAATATAAATTTTCAAAGAAGTATATAGTGGCTGAGCAATATGAATTCAGGTAAGGCGTCCGTGGTGTTAAGGAGAGAGAGAAATCGGCAAGGATTGGATGAGTTCCCCCCTTTTGACCGTGCAGGTAATACAATTCTTATTCTATATATGATTCAAAACTAAGATGTTTTGATACATTGCCGCTCATAACATAAATTTAATGGCATAACCCTGCAAATTTCACAAACTTCGTCTCGTGCAGATGAGCCAGCACACTCTCCCTCCATCGGATTGAACCATTGAACATAGCACTGCATGAAAACCACCATTTTACATATGTATACGCCAATATAGGCATGCTTTTGTGTATACAAGGTTGACCTTTTCCCGTCGTGTATACACCTTATCTATTGGAGTATATATATGTGTCCATGTTGCAGTCATATATATATATATATGTCATATATACGCCTGATTCTGTTGTATTTGCACCACTAGCCAATCATTCTGATCTCTGCCACTTGGGGACACCACTGTAGTATATTTCATTTGCCATTAGTCATTAAGTCCTTGGTATACGTAAAATCCAATGTTACATTATCAATTTCAAAGAAGTATATAGTGGGCCCGCGAAATAGCATGTGAACTATTATGTGACCTCATGAATATTCATGAAATAGGTAGTCCTGTGTCTCTAGAAATATATATCTCTATTTAATAATATGTTGGATATTATTAAACATGCCATAAAATTGTTTAAAACCCCTTTTTATTATCTGTTTACTAGATACATATAATTAACCCAGCCTTCTTTGGTTTTTTAAATGTTTTTTAAATAGATCTTACTTTCAAAACACCACTCTTCTGAGGTCATACTTCGGGTACTGTATATATAACACAAGGTCTGATAAGATATCAACATTGAAGTCATCGCTCCCGATTCCGATTCCGACTTCGACCCAGACTCCGACCCCGACCCCCAGCAACCGACCCAATGTTGGCCCGCCTATCCCCCACTTCCACGCCCTCCCCCTCCCCCTGTGCCGTCTCTCCCTACACTTTCTGTGTGCCTGTGGCTTCCTCCCTGTACAGGTTGTGGTTGTATCTGTCGGTTCAGTGAAGCCTGACGTCAATGAAAGCGGCAGGTGAGAAAACGCCAGGGGCAGGAGCGGCGGCGGGGCCGGCGGAGGACTTCAGGGACCTGTTTTACTAGACAGTGACATGTCTAGATGGCGTCTAGATAGTGTGTCCGGTTTCATAAGAACTAGACATTAGACTTCGTTTTGTCCGTTCTTGCTTGCACTGTTGGGGCCGCTTTTCATATCTGTCTAACACTTTTGTCACAGAACTAGTGAAACAGGTCCATGATGTGTCTAGATTTGTCTAATTCTTATGTTTGGGGTCTGTATTTCCTAAGGGCAGCTACTTGTGGTGTCACGAAACTAGACAAACCCAATGTCTGTATGGTGTCACAGACATGTCACGAGACTAGTGAAACAGGTCCCAGGTGCACAGAGAGAACCCGGCGAGCGTAGGCAGCGGACTCGGGGGAGGCAGTGGGGAGCCTGGGGGGGGGGGGGGAGAGAGGAGGGGGTCTCTACCAACTGGTCAGTAGTAAAAAAATTGAGGGGGGGGGGACAGGATGGCAGGGGCAGGGCGGTCCATTGGGGAATAGTTAATTACCCGAGGTACTTACCTAGTACTGAAGGGGAATTGATGTTCCTACGAGCCTAGGGCTATGATGTAGCCCCAGGATAACAGGGAAGATGAACTATGTGATTAGTCAGTAGTTTGAGCAAGAATACCGCTTGATAAATATAAAATTTTTATGGGAATGCGATAGAAAATTGATTTTCTTGTAGGTGGATTGATATGGGGATGGATGGTGGGTCCCTGTTATCCTGGGGCTACATCATAGCCCTAGGCTCGTAGGAACATCAATTCCCCTTCAGTACTAGGTAAGTACCTCGGGTAATTAACTATTCCTACTCACTACGGACTATTTTCTGTCGCCCCAGAATACAGGGAAGATTTTTAAAGTGCGAAAATTTTATGTTTATCTATTTCATTCCCATAGTATTTTAAGAAGTATGAATTAATTATTCAGCGTAAAACAATGTTTTTCATATAATCTTTTTATTTCAGAAAAGATCATTTTACATTTAATGTTCAATATCGTGGAATTTGTTTTTCCCGACTTTCACTGATAATGGTTGTATATACCTTTATCTTTGCCTCTCGAGGTAATGGTTAAATACTTCTTAAAATGGTAAATTGGTTAAATACATCTTAATATCGTAATAGCACTAAGAATAGCACTAAGTTAAAACTTTTTATAGTTGAATCACATTAATTGGTACATGTTAAAATCACAGGTATGCATTTGGCACCATGTAGTATAAGTATAATCAATTTACTTGTACATTGTCCATGAGGTGAATAATTGTTAATGATAAAATCTTTCAATAACAATCATTTGTTGTCTACAACAAGTGTATAGGATAGTATCATATCAGTATAGATATACATATGTTTGTAAAGAAACCAATTCTTTGCTCTGAGAAATGTTGGTACTCATTTATAAAGTATCTATGCATTGTCTTCTTGCAATGCTTGAGCTACTGTTATTTCTTTTTGTTTGCTTTCAATTTTCTTCTTGTAGTGACGGGCCATGGTGGTTTCACACTTCCATGACCCGTACGCGAGCAAAGCATTCGTTTTCACACCCAGTTTAGCACCTGCAGAAGTTCCTGCTCCCCTTGTGGAATGTGCTGAATACTTGGAAGTGTCAACGCCACAAAGGGACAAGGTGTGAATGACGTAGCGTGAGACCGTGTCTCTGTGAACGGGCCTGTGTGGCTTCTTGTACGATATCACCAATTGTTGTGAGGTTCTTAATTCTTGCGTAGCTAAGAGGTAATCGTCTAAAAGTTGAACAATGCATATGTTTTTACACTTTGGGAATGGTTTTAAAACGATTGTTTTGAGTGATTCCCCTGTTTTTGCAGTTTTCATTAATTGGGTAAGTACAAAGGATTTACTTCCGTTCTCCAGTGTTGTTAATTGGTCAATTGAGAGGGCGGTCACTGCTTGGCCTCGTTGGCCGGAGATAATCAAGAAAAGTAAGACGAATTTTTTCGTGATCATTTCAAGTGAAAGGTTTTTGTTTTCACCCCAAGTTTTGAATGCTGAAAAGACAATTGAAACGTCCCAAAATTGATGGTATTTGGGTTTTGGGGGTTTTCTTAGATATGCAGACCTGATGGCTCTCTTTACCCAGAAAGAAGAACCAATTGTTTGACCATTCTGTAAGGTAGGGAGTAAAAAGGAAAGTGCACAGCGGGCAGTGTTGATCGAGCCATAGGCGAAACCATCGTCCGAAAGTTGTTTTAAGAATTTACAAACCTGAAAAATTTCGGGATTAAGTTTATCTACGTGTTGTATAGTACAGAACTTCTCCCATTTCTGGAGATACGTATTATACGATTTCTTTGTGTTTGGCTGCCATGATTCTAACAGAAAGTCTGCTGTGTCTTTATCACAATTTTTTGTTTCAACCAATTTTTCGCTTACAAAATTGAAATAATTAGTGGTAACCCTTTTTGGAACGTGTGTTGTTGGGAGGATGGAAGGATGAGATTGTTTTTCTTCCTTCCTATTCTTCTGGTCTGCTTTGCTTGGTTTTTTAACTGCGTATACCAGACTGCGGTTGGCCAGTCTGGGGTGACGAGTGCAATCCATCTTGGTGTGTCTGTTCTTGTCTTTTTGAGCACTTTCAGAATTAAGCTGAAAGGGGGGAAGGCATATCCTTTTATGTGGTTCCAAGAAATAGAAAAAGCATCAAAATGGCTAGCCATTGGGTCTGGCTTCCATGAACAGAAATAATCACATTTCGCATTTCTGAAGGAAGCAAATAAGTCTATGTCCGGTAAACCTACCCAGTCTATGATCTTTGAATATACTTTGTCTGATAATTGTAATTCCAAATTATCTTTAAATTCTCTTGACGCTGTGTCAGCGAGTGTATTTTCTACTCCTGGTAGATGTGATACTGTGAGCCAGTTATCCGTTTTTTCGGCCCATTCCCAAATCGAATTTGAAATGGTATCACATGGTATTGATTTTACTCCACCTTGTTTGTTTATGTATGCCATGGCCGTGGTATTATCTGTTAAGATGTGTATTAGGTTATTCTTTGTACGGCAGAAACTTTTTAAAGACAATTCTATTGCTTTTAACTCTAACACGTTTATGTGGTCTAATTCGTGTTCCTCCCATCTTCCACCTATCGATATCCCTTGTGAGTGTGCGCCCCAGCCTTGTAGGCTGGCGTCTGTTGACATTTCTATGTCTGGGGTTAAAGATCTTATTTTTCTTTTCGAATTCTGAATGTGTGTTAACCACCATTGGATATTGTCTTTTCCTTTTTGGGAAATTGTCATTGTTTTGTCGTATTTACCATAATTATTGACTAATGCTGCATTTTTGTCTCGTTCTAACTTTTTTATGTGTGATAAACCGTAGTCTATTGCGGGGGTATATGCTATCATTAAACCCACCAACATTGCGCATTCGCGTATTGTTACGATTTGTTTCCCCAGAATTTCGTTTGCGCTGTTCCTGAATTTCTGTATTTTGTTGTCATTTAATGTTACTTCTAGCTTTTCGGTATTTATTATAAATCCCAAAAATTGTATTTCCTTCGTTGGGGTACATACAGACTTGCCGGGGTGTACTACAAAACCTAGAAAATCTAGGGTTTTTGCCAGCAATTGTACTGTTTTTTGGCACTGAAGTTTTGTGTTGGCGATTACAAAGGAGTCGTCAATATATCCGAAGCAATTACCTCCTTGCCTTCGGACATATGCGAATACGGGGTTCAACAATTTCGTGAAAATGCGTGGGGCGCAGGCTAGGCCATTGGGTAACACAGTGTATTGGTACAGTTTGTTGTTCCATTTAAACCTGAGGTACTTTCTGTCCGATTTTTCGATAGAAATCGAATAATAGGCGTCTTTTAGATCGATTGACGCCATGTAATCGTCTCTTTCTATCAGATCAATCGCTGTTGTGAATGTAGACATTTTGAAGTGCTGGTATGCAATGTGTTTGTTCAACTCAGTTAAGTCTAAAATAACCCTTATGTTGTTTTCTGGCTTTGGTCTCGTAAATATGTTTGAGATCCATTCCCCGCTGGTGTGGGAGGTTTCTTCTACAATACCTTTGTTTAACATCGTTTCAATTTCGAGATTTACCTTTTCAATTTCGTCTTTACGCAATTTGTACGGTTGGGGTACTTTCATTTGTTCTGGTTTAGAAATGAAGTCTAGTTTTACACCTTTAACATGGTTAAGAATCCATTTATCTTTGGTAATGGTACGCCAATTTTTTGTATAATCACTTGTTTGGCCTGCTCTGAATGTGTTCGGAGTATGTACCAACTCGTTTCCTAGTTCAATGGACAATCTTTGTGTTTCACATACATTTTCATACAATTCACATACCTCTTCTATTTCTTTTTCTGTGTCGGACTCTGTTGTTGCTGAGTCTGCGATCTGTTGTTGTTGTTGTTGTTGTACCAGGACTTCTGGTACTGGTTTCCGCTGTTCTGGTAATTGTTGTTCCCTTGGTTGTATCCCCCTCCTCGTTGATTGTCGAAACCCCACTCCTTGGTTATTGTACCTGCGTCCTCCGCGTTGGTGGAGTGGTTTCGTTTGCTTTGATTTCTCTGATGATTGTGGTTTGGCTAATAGCTTCTTAGCCATTTTTTCCCCCTTCTCTACCTCTTTGACGGAAGTGTTAACATCACCGAAGAGGCTCTTTGTGCTAAGTGGTGCGTTGATGGTCGTGTCCGCTAAGTCCCGTGCCAGTTTAGGGCGAAAGGCTTCCCGTCGTCTCTTTGTTATTAGGGAATTTGCTATGAAAAGGAGTCTTATTCCGTCCACTGCGGATTCAGACGCCTTGTTGAGTTCCTCGTCCTCTGCTCCTCGGTTAAACGCAAGTTCGAGGAAAGGTAGAAATGCTGAGAAAGAGGCCATCATAGCCTGTGTGGCGTGTACTAATTGTAGATCCATTTTCTTTAAATGAGAGTCAATCTCCTTTGAATTTTTGAATCCCTCGTCCATTAGGGGTACAGTCATGGTGTGCACGTTCAATGGCGGTGGGTATTTTTCCGTGAGTGCTTTTGCATCTTTGACTTCTATTTGTGCGTTGTGATATGAGTCAATGAGACCCGCCAAAGAGTCATCGATAGCTGGTGATGATTTTGGCTTGTCTATATCCGCAAACCTGGAAATTCCGGCCGAGGTAATTGCTCCAGGTTTGGCAGTGGCGAAATGGTCTTTCTTCTTTTCCTTTGTCTCTGCGGTAGCGGCCTCATTAACGGTCGCGTCCCCCTTAGCATCCTCCTCCACAGGGGGTTGTTGTTTTGGGGGTACGGGGTTCACCCGCGTCCCCTGCACGGGTTCCGCTTCACTTGCGTTGTTTTCGGAATTCGTTTCTGCCACTTTTTCGTTATTAATTTGCGGATTTTTTACCGTAGATATTTCTGGTATCGTCATCTTCCAATTCAAATTTGGTTGAAGCACGGTATTAGTGAAAAGCGACTGGAGGAATTGAAGGCCCAATCCTCCTTGAAGAATCGCTTGGGGGTCCGTTAATGGCGTCTCCTGCCTGCTCCTCTGTCCTGGTGTGAGGCTACACCTTGTGCTGCGTTCACTCTCCGCGTGGGAGACGTGTGATGAGCTTTCACACTCAGAAGGTGTTGCAATTACGCGACGAACCTTCTTAGTCATTCTCTTTTTTCTGGGTCTCTGCTCTTCTACTGAGGAGTCAGATTCCGAAAGGGGGTGTCTCTTCGAACCCTTTTGTTGACACTCAATGGCGGCCATTGCTGGTCCCTTTGAGGTGGAGGGTATCGGTGAATCGTCCTTGGATTTTTCCGCGGATTTTTCATTTTTCTTAATTAGTTCAGCCTTCGCTTGGAGTGCCGACATCATGCATGCTAGGAGTTAGACTCTAATCCAATGATTGAGTATAATCCCGTATTCTTAAGTAGGTAGGAGTTGAGGCCAGCCTCTATCCTACGCAGCGATGCTGCAACGAAAAAACAAACCAATTGGTTAGTTTTTGGTATAATAAAGAATTAAAAACATACCTAAAACAAGTAAAGGTATGTCTAATTTGTTAATTGTAACAATTAACATAATTGCGGTAATTAAAAATAATTAATAATGGGATTAACCCTTACCTTGCTCTGTTATACGTCTGACCTCTCTCGGTGTTCGCGCGTTACTGACTAATCACATAGTTCATCTTCCCTGTATTCTGGGGCGACAGAAAATAGTCCGTAGTGAGTAGGAACCGTTTTTTTCCCATCAGTATACATACATGTATATACATCAAACGAATATCATTTGTATGCCACTGGCATATACATGTTGCGCAGAGGATATTTCCTCTTGTATACGCCTGGTGTGAAATACATCCAAGACAAGTTCATATACCAAAGGAAACAATCTTGTATATGCCTCATTCATTGGCGTGAAATATGGGCGTATATATATGAAAACAAGTCAATATTCAGCCGATACATGCACTTCTGTGATGGCGTATGAATAAACTGGTGGTTTTCAGGCAGTGTAGACTCTGAATGTGCTGTGAGAGTTCCTTGTCAATACCTTTACACACCGGCAATTAGCGTAAGAGCAATACCAACTTGGATCATATTTGTTTGGATAAATCATGCATTTAATACCAGATATATATAAACGAGAAAATGGGGGTGGGGGTGGGTAATATAAAATAAAACAAGTAAAAAGGGAGAAAAACGGAGCGAACTCAGGGCATCGATGCATTCATTTCTGAATTCAAAATTGGGGTCGGTTTGTAAGATATCATGACATGATTCTTGTTTCAGTTATTGTTCAGCGTTGAACACCCACAGGACGGGGCGGGCCGCGGGTCGCAATTTTTTTTTTTGGTATCATATCTACGCCTGGCGTATATATCTATCGCACAGAGCAAGTTTTATCTTGGATATGCCAGGCGTGAAATACAGCCAAGTCGCGCGCGTCTACATATGGAAACGCAGGCGTGGATAAGAGGCGTATACAAATGTAAACAAGGCACGATACGGCCGATACGTGCGTTATCGCGATGGCGTATATATATGTAAAATGGTGGTTTTCGTGCAGTGGATGTATTTAACGCACTGGACCGATTGGATATCACCACGCTAAGTGAAACATGGCTTAATTACAAATTTTCTTTTGCCAACAGGACCTGATCTGAAATTGATCAGAGAACTATGCCACAATTTTATTTTAAAAAGGCTGATAAACGAATGTACCCGTCCAAACAAAAATAACAGCTCATGTATTGATAACATTCTTACAAACATTGCAGATGTGAGCATGAGTGGTACTATCAACTTTTACAGTAGCGATCACTTGCCGGTTTTCGCCATATGGCACAAAGCAGCTACAGGAACTATTTCTGTCAAAGGTAGGATTTAAAAAAGACATAAGCTAGATAATCTAAGAGACTGGGTTCTTTTCACGGAGTGGGATAGCTATTAGGAAGTACAGGACCTAAATGTTTTATGGAAGTGAAAATCTGTTCCAAAAAGCACACTTAACCTCAGCATATCTGACGAAGTCTCAGCACCTGAAGAAGTACTATCAATACGTGGTGCTCCTTTTGATACTGATTACCACACCACCACACTGTAACTTTGATTGTCAATACATTGCTTTTCAAAAAAATCTACTGTGTCTGTTTCTTTATGATTTTTTCCCATTTCGTTTTTTGGAAATTCCTAATACGAAATCTAAATGAATATCTTGTTTAATATTGCCCTTACAAACAATGCAAAATGAAAGATATAGGAAATGCATAGATGAACAAGATTATTCTATCATTAATCGAATGATCCCCAGCAATTAGTGCCTCATCTCCTTGCTACCTGTATCCGGAAAGTTAGCGGAAAAGATTTTACACGCTAGCCTTATGAAACATTTTGAGAATAACAAAATACTGACTGAAAAACAAAAGGGTTTTGGGAAGGAGATGGGTACCATCGATGTGATATATGAACTGTCAAATATGGAATACTTAGCGAGAGACGATCGAGAGTAAGCATGTGCAGTATCTATTCAGATTACCAAAGAAGCTCAAGCTGCTGAATCTACCTGAAGCTATTTTAGACTTGATAGAATCTTACCTGAGGAATAGAAAACAACGATTAAGCTTCAGCGACAGCAAATCAGACTTTTCACATGGGGTGCCGCGGGGCTTGATTCTGAGCCCTTTACTGTCTTTTACATCAATGACGTGATCACAGTAATTAATAATGTTAATTGCTTATCATATGCAGATGACATGGTTATATTCAGTTCCCATAGTAATGCTAAAATAGTACAAGAACGACTACAAAAAGCACTAGACAGGTTTTCTGAATGGTGTGCAGTTAATGTCCTTACAATAAATGCCAAAAAGATGAAATATTGTTTGTTCATTCCGACGAATAAAAATCGCAGCCTCAAGAATTTAAACTTATCTTGGTCTTGGTCACATGCTGGGCGCCCCCACAACGGATGGAATGGGGGATGTAGGTGAGGGGGGCCGGGACCCTGAGATGGATGAGTAGAAGCCTGAGGATCTGGTGAATGTGTCGGCTATGAAGAGGGTCCGCATCTGCACACGGAGAATGGGGTCCAGTGCGGCCACGAGGCGGCCAAGGGCCCGATGGTTTTAGATGAACGCATCTGTATATGGATTGAAGAGTTGATGATCAAGATGTCTCCTCTGGTGATCATATGCGATGGTCACGGGGAACTTGTGGTGAACAAATTCGGTAGCAAGTGAAATGCAAGGACCACTGATGTCTTTAACGAGAGGCCTACTGTGAGGCCATCGTTAGCCGTAGAGGTTGTGTAGCATATCCAACGTGACCTCGATGACTGATGACGCTTGGGGGAAGAGAAATGCCAAAATATCCCCTCCATGGTGCATGATCAATGCTTTCGCCCAAGAAATATAATTCTTTACCACTCCTGGAGAGGACAGAGAGTTAGCAAGGGACTGACTGAATAGGCAGGCCTCCAGGATTGTAGGCATGGTTGGCGATATCACATGGGTGGATGTAAATCTTAAGTAAATTCACTTGAGAAGACTTGTTTTTCATAGTAGAAGGGGCCGAGGCTGCTGCAAACAAAGCTGACATTTGACAATGAAGAGATAAATCTGTCCCTAAAATTACTGTGTTAACTACCATGTCTATTGGGAGGTGCTGTACTAAGCGAATCGGGAAAACATGGGGGGGGGGGGGGGCTGGGACCATCAGTTAGGGCCATCTCAGAGTCCAACAAAGCGGCTTACAGCAGAGTTGGCGTGAGCAAGCACCAGCAAGTTCATCCCGGAGGCAGCGGTGGGCAATGACATCATTAGCTCCCGTATCTTCCATGGTAATGGCGATATTGGAGCGCTTTAGAAGACGACCACAGAACTGCAGCAGTTATAACAACAGCAAGCGTGCCCCTCGGACTGGACGTCGCCACTATGTATCCAGGTCATCCACATACCATGTGACTGCCTCTACGTTGACCTGTGGGTGGTCAGTGGAGTTTGATACACTTAGCTTCAGGTGACTGTATCGAATGGACACTGTTAGGTTGTGTCACGTAATTGGTGAACCAAGAGATGTCCTCTATAGTGCCGGGCCCGATCCTGATGACGTCACACATGTGGGGCGTGTAGAGCTGTGGATGGCCTGACCATGAAGCGCCCAGCATGCCTCATGCAAGGCGCTAAATGAACAACCGTCTGATCAGTGGCTGGAGTTGGTGGAGGGTGGAGACCATCATTTTAACAGAGTCATATTTCCCAACCAAGTGATCATCGTGGCAGGGGGGAGCATTTCTCCTCCATGAGTTGCAGGCCCAATTCACATCGTCATGTGTAGCCTTTACCCGCGAGGTGGCAGCACTGGTGTAGTCATCTAAAGGGAGGAGACCTTAGAATGTAAAATGACTGCATCAACCACACGTTGGCATGTAATTGATAAGGTTCAGCAGCCGAAGGCCAAGCAAAGGTAGATAAGATATCTCCCTCACACCAATAAACATGTGAGGGGAGTATGATAAAGGACAAGGCTCAGCTGGCAATAGGCTCTCCTAGATCAGTGGCCCAGAGACACGCCAGCCTCCCTGCTGTTTCAATGTGTGTAAGGTAGTCCCTGATGGTCAGAAGAATATATGTGATGGAACTACCCAAGTAGAGTCCTTCTG
Organism: Alentia gelatinosa; assembly: GCA_950022655.1. Lineage (NCBI taxonomy): Eukaryota > Metazoa > Annelida > Polychaeta > Phyllodocida > Polynoidae > Alentia > Alentia gelatinosa. The sequence goes on from OX465583.1 coordinate 76,161,784, forward strand.
TAATTCCATCATTCACAAAGTTACCAGCGGGGAAGGAGAGACTGATGATGACTCTGCTCGACACGGAATTCTTCTTCTCCCAGGTCATGAGGGGGAGACTTCAGTATGCAGTCCGAAGGGGGGGGGGGGAGCAGAGGGGGTCGAGTATTGCCCATGAGCAAGCTGCGTGGCAGGGAAACGTCGAGGACATCCTGGTAAGCACAGGCGCTGTGGTGGTTGGTGTATGAGGAAGTCACATTGCGGTAGCCCTGGAGACCTTTTTCCCACTTGCTAACGTTTAGGCTACTCAAAAATAAAAACTTGTTTCTCATCCCCAAGCCATGAAAAATATGACGAGGGCGCTTTTTTTTGTTGCTTTTTTTTCGCTATATCAAAGATGGCTTTTGAAGTGTCATAAAGTGGGCCTCAGACATACAGTACAACCCCGCATAAGCGGACACCCTCCGATCCGGGCCAAATTCCCCTTACACGGGGTTTTCAGATTTTTACTGGCTATACATTTAATGCATCCCTGACATCAGGAGCTTTAATTTGATACTAAATACACATACCTTTGATAATTTCTATCAAGGTTCATCTATTTAAAAAAAAAATCTTCTAAAATCGTTTTTTTCTGATGCGCGCGGTGATGAGAAACAAGTTGTTTTCTTGAGTGGCCTTATAGCAGATTCGACTGGTTGATGAGCGGCTAGAAAATCATAACTGGGGACGAGGACCCGTCCCACTTATGTTAACTAGTTTCCCTAATGTACAGCCAATATGTGTCCTAACCAGATAGTGGAAGTGTTAGTATACCTATTAGCTCGTGCAGTGAGGGCTTCCACACTTTCGCTTTCTTTGTTTGTTTGTGCGGTAATTAAGTATTAGCCTGTACATGTAAAAAAATTGTACACAACTTTGTAACACTTTACAACCATATATCATACTGTGATGGCAGTCACACTGTGATGGGAGTCACAATCGAGAACTGAGAACTGCAAACAAAAGGAAAATAGTTTTATAATCCACGCATTTCTATCTGAGAGTAGGATAACAAAAACCAAACGATCACAGCTGCGTGCTGCTTGACTAAGCCCTGGTTTATGGTGAAGGGGTATAAAGTGTGATGGTCGATATTCAGTATCAAATCCGCACCGTCATCGCAGAAGGGCGCAGAACTGGCAGTCCGTGTTGTAGCGGAAAGTTGGACTGAGGGGAGGTGATTGATAAAGTTAAGGCTAGCAGGAGGAAGGGAGGGGAAGGAGGAAACGTAGAGAGATGGAGGGAGAAGGAGTAGTTGGAGGAGGAACGGAGAAGAAGGAGGGGGAGGCAGAGCGTGGGGAATGGAACGAGTATGACAAAAAGTAGGCGAAAGGAGAGGAGGAGAAGAAATAGGAGTAAGAATGGGAGAGGAATGGAAAGAAGGAGGAGATGGTTGAGAAGGAAGGGAGAGTGGTGGAAATGAGAAAGAGAAAGAGAAGGACAAGGAGGAGAGGGGAGGACGACGAGGAGGGCTGGAAGGGGAAAGGCTAGCAGAAGGTGGAGGTGGAGGAGGAAGTAGAGGAGGAGAGTTGGAGATGTGCCTACCTCACATCGAGGCCAGTCGGCGGCTTCCTCCGGCAGGCGCACGGGTCGCTCACCGTCCTCGTCAGAGGGATCATGGTCGGGCGTTGACGGGCGCGGCCTCCTCCTGGTCCCCCATGCACGGTAACTTTCAGCATCTTCCTCAAGGTGCGGGGTGGTCAGACAGAGACCAGCATCCCTACACAGTTACCGCCACTCGTCTTGTTCAAACCCCAGATAATGCCAACACAGGGCATCCCTTGTTAAGGTGTGGCCTGTGATACTTTGATGTTTACATTTCCGATCCTAGACTATATTCATGACTGACGGTCATTATTTGGCCTTGTTGTCACAGCGTTAAAGTTGATGTCCATATGTAAACGTCGTGGATTTGAGAAACAGAAGTTTTCATGAATAGGTAATACTCATCAGCTGAAGAGATGGGAGAGGATGGGACTGGTGCAGTCACTGCCTGCCTGCCTGACTGACTCTCCTCAGCGGGGCTAGTAACGGGTCGCCTGGTGTGGGAGTGGTCAGCTTAGTACTGGTGAGAGACGAGTCAGTGTGAGGCTGGCCTCACATTGTTCCAGGTGAGAGTGGCTTCATCTGTGTGTTGCTGGCACCTCGCTGACCACACCTGACACTTCACCGCCACAGATATGTGCTCCTCTGCCGAGGAGGAATTTTCCGCGAAGCCCCACCCACTTTGACCGCTCAATGATATATCCGCCTAGCCCCACTAGTCACAATGCAGCTACCAGCGTTGATTTTAATAATAACATATCGACAGTTATTATTGTGTCACACCTTTACAGATCGGATAGAACGCTCTGCAGTTAAACCGAGAAATTTGAACATGTCACGAAAATAAATCTCTATTGGATAAATCAACAGTAAAAATAAGATGGATTTGGAACACGGTCTCGCTTTCAATTCGCGTATGACCTTGACTGTCCAGGGGACACCTGGTCCAGGCCGTGGTGACAGTTGGCCTCGTAGTGTCCGCAACGACCTTGACCCGCGGACCTGACCTTCAGGTCGGCTGGGCTGGTGCACGGCGAGCCCTAGGTCGGTCGCCTGCGTCCTTCACATTCCCACTGAGAACCAGCGACGTGAGCTCCGAGCGGATCAAAGGATGATCCCGACGACCGCGCCCTCTATCCGCAGTGTCAACAAAACCAGCAGGAGAGCACAAGGCCGGAGGATTAGGGGGTGGATAGGAAGAGAGAGGGAGGAAGGAGGCGGGTAGGGAGGGCGACAGGGAGGCGGGCAGGGAGGCAGGCTAAGACAGAGAGGCAAGCGAAGCAGGGGGAAGCAGGGGGAAAACCCGGCTGGTAGGAAGACAGACGGGCAGGAATCAGCAAGACAGGGTGATATTTGGAGATAGGTGAGGACAGGAGAGGGTGGAGATGGAGGCAGGAGTCAGCAATGTAGGTATATAGAGAAAAATAAGGAGACATGCGATGAGGCAGGTAAAGATGGAGACAAGCAGACAGGTGGGGACGATAAGCATAGGTAGGGAGAGGGTTTTATTTTGTTTATTGCACAACTAATATTGGTTTCCGTTTTTGGTAATAATATAGACATGTTGCAGGCATTACTTGGTTATAGGTAGGGAAGCAGGGAAGGAAGGGACAGAAATGAAGGAGTTAAAGATGGCGAGAAACAAGGAGGAGCGTGAAAGAAGTGGAGGAAGAAACTGATTGGAGAAGCGAGCCAGAGACGGAAAGAGATACAAACAGAAAGGTAGGTATCGGTATATAAACCTCAGTGGACAGATGCGCTACATGAATACCTTTATTTACAAGTAAAATATAACCTTTCGTTTCCACCTGATGCCCGTACCTATATAGCTAGATTGACTCACGACTAAATTAACATCTCGTGTTTTAATAGCTATGTTGGATGTCTTCTTAAAGGACCATTGATGGGTTGCTAACTGTAACCCTTGCCCTTTTTCTCAAATATCTGAAGTTCTGTTTGACCGCCATGAACACAAAGATAGATCCTGTCGCACTGAAAAAGCCAAACGCCTTTTACGCCGGAAACATTGCATTCCTGAGACGGTTTCTATTCTGTACCCACATTATTGATAACGCACCAAGTTCCGGGAATAGAACCACAATGGAGCAGCTCAAATTGCGCTTGGAGCTGCTCTCCTTAGAGACCAACCCGCCTATAAATAGATTGTAGAATCGCTTGAGGTTGGATTGCCTCTCAGTCCACGTCTTTCATTGAACAATAGCCAACGGCGTACGCACAACCTCCGCCGGGAGGTGGGGCGGGGGGGGGGGAGAGTGCGCGCCCTTATAGGTGGGTCTGAGCAGGTTCTTCTGCTCGGAGCTGCTCGAGCTGCTCAGAGGTAGACGCCGCTGCACTCTCGCTGCCTCGCCTCTGTCCAAAGCGTGACATTTTATTGCGCCTTGCTACCTGCTGTCTGCCCACTACGCAACCTTTGAATTTGCTCACGGGTGACGAGCGCACACAGGTTTTATAGGCGCGTTAGCACGTATGCATTTGCTTTGAGTTGCCATATCCGGTTGGCTGTGTTCATACGCAGAGTTACCAGTATAGACCTATAGTTATGGTTGTGTTTATATCTAGGTACACAATATAGCTACAGCCACTGTGGTGCTACAAAAACCAAATCGTAGCTTCAGTAACATTTCCATCTGTGTCATCTATGAAATTATGCATTTCTGATTTTCAAATGTTTTTAGTCGTAATTGTATCTGACATCCCTTTGTGCTAGGCTATTTATTCGTCCGATTGGCTGACCTAAAAATAAGTTATTTATGAGAAGGGGTTGATATATATGACATTCGCTCCGATATACAAAACTCTCTTCGAATTCCCAACACGAGGCTGAATTTTCTGAATTCATCTTTCTCTGGTCGCTTTTTCTAAAGTTAAAATCATTGTCGCAGGTGGGCGACATTTGGGAATTCTCCGGACATTGACGCCCGAGGTGGCTTGAGAGTGGGAGTTTTTTTTAATTTTGTGCCCACCGTGTCCTTACTGTTACCATAAGGAGGATCAGAATAAATACTGGGGGTGTCTCATTTGCAAATAGGTGGATAATCCCCACATTCGTTACTTAAAACCTTCACCAATAAGTTCACCTCTCGTCTACGATTTAATGATCACAGTTTAAGCCTGGGGGAGAGAGTGACGTTTTGTGTAAGTGAAATCATTCATTTCACTCCCTTTATAACCATATCTTATCTACAAAAAACGACCTGATATATTGTCTTTCGGGAGGAAAAACACTTCAAGATGTGTGAAAATCGTAGTGCATTTTATGGACAAACCGAAAAAAGATATTGCCTGGTGAGCCAAGTGCAATAGGTCTTTTGAAAACATGGAACATGCAAGCTCAGTAGAACTTTTATAGTAATCAAATATATCTACAGTTATCTTTATCCTGGCCTCGATGATTTTGCAGAATCAGTTTCCACCAACATGCACTTCTCTATAGAGTCTATATAACATTGTGGCTATACTATTTTGAAAGCAGTCACAACCTACATACTAAAAATTTGTATCTATGGATTTTCATGCCATAGTGTCATAAGTAGTAAATAACAATGTTGGTTCTCTTTAGGTACCATAATTTATGAGAACTTGTTTCCATTTACTAGCATGCATTGAGATTCCCATATATTCTTTCTCAAGCCAGATACAGTCACGAAAGAATTCTTATCTTTGTAAAACCACACGGTCGCAGATTATAATCCTCTATGTTATCTGACAGAGAAAGATAATATATGGTGTTCAGTAAACCTAAGCCTAGGCATCATAAAATAAGTGCGAAACAAAGCTTGAGTTTGAAGTAAACCATAACAAAATCAGGTCAACTAGCCAACTCACCTTTCGTCTTGAGTTTCCACACTACATGGAAAACAAAAAAATTCATTCAACAATGCGGTATATTTTGTGGACCATTATAATTGAACAAAAGATCTTTCTTATGGTTTTGTTAGTTGGTAAAGTGGATGATAAATGAAATTATTTCCTATCTGATATTTGCCATTGCTTTCGTAATATAGGAGTTAATGCATGCTCATTAGTGGGCTGTGATCCAATCGTATCATTACGTAATACGCATAACGGTAACGGGTGAAGATCACTACGGGTTCCCTGTTATGTCTCCGTCAGATCGTATGGCACTCAAGCCTTTGTCGTCAGAGTTATAAAACACTTCTCTGACCTTATTTTCTACAAGACTCGATATCTTACCTAAACAATAGCGTATGTCTGCTATAGGACTTCTTGTGGGAGGCACTTTAAACGACACCATTAAGAGCGCCACACACACGTCCCGTGATAGTAATTGTTTTGCTGGGTATGAAATGCCATTTAGCGTTTTGGAGGAAAAACTGTCGTAATACGGCGTTGAATAGACACCTCAATTAAAACTAAACAGAAAAAAGATAGGGAGAATGGTAATCCTTGATGACTTTTCACCAATACCTTGTGAATTTTAGCAACATAGAATTGTAGTTGTTATCCACAAGGTAGGATAGACACAATAAAGATTTAAAATAAATATGAGGATATTTAAGGTATGGCTAAATACAGTTTCCACTGAGGAACCCATGCTCGATTCCGGACTAAGCACCTTTACCCTAGCGCAAGTGCCATCATTGAGGAACCAGACACAGCCAACCAAAAGAGAATAGGCTAGGGGGCTGTTGAATAAAGTTCGTTAGTTTCTGTTGTTGGTCTGAACGATACGATAACCTGTGTGAAGTGGCATTCACACCATGGGATTCATGAACCTCACAGGCCGTTTATCTGAGACAAATCCTGTTGATTCTGTTCGTTGTTATGGGTGATTGTCGCTGACAATTGCAAGAAAAAAAGTTGTCTCAGCAAAAAGAAACCTTGTCATTCACCCGAGGAGATTGTGTTCTAGTACCGAATCTCAACAGGCTTTGTCTCAAACGGCCTGAGAGGTACGTGTGAATCCAACTTATGGAAGATTGCACTCTAGTGATATCCCAAGCAGTTCTTTGCTCACAGAAGAACCCTAACAAGAGACCTATCGACTCGTTGCAACCCGGCCTTATATTTCCGGCAGATTACATAATAAAGGCAAATCCATGGCACTTCCGTGCGTGGGTCTGTCCTTATCACTAAACATCAGGGACTAGCCCCCCCCCCCCCCACATCCTCTGTTAAAGAAGAAACAAACTACCTCTCGACACAATCACTGTCTACAGAATATAAGAAATAACAGATTTGTTTGCCCCTTCACTTGATATATAATCTGACTATAATTGCGCGTGTGCAAACATTTACCTGTTGACACGGTCTAATTTGAATTGGTCGGTTTTAATCGATCTGACGTTGCGTCAATTTAATTACGTCGTTGTTTGACCTTTCAGAACCATGACGTAGATATTTCTTTTACCAACAAAGAAAACAATACCTGCGCACATAGCATTAAAACCCACGCCCTACACATGGACAGTAAGGTCATAGAGTTTACATTACTGACAATCGATCTGTTATTATTTAAAAACCCTAACAAATTGAACTAAATACATCTGAGTCGGAATCATATTTCGATCAGCGTGACTTTTTACAGGAATAAATACTGTTTATTTTTTTAGAAAATAGAATCAAATTTCTGGAGAGCACTGACCTTGGCACCGGCACGTCAAGGACATCACGGTCAGCCAGTGAGTCGCCATATTGAAACGTCAGCACATCCGGAGACTTGGAAACGTTTTTGTTGAAGCTGCCGGTAGCCCTGTGAAAAAGGAAACAGGAAACAAAAATATCAGATCAATATCACACAAGCATAAAAATCTCTTTGTCCATGGACTAAACCTTGAAAAAAAAAGATTAGTTGCTAGAGGTAAAATAACTGAAGCCTGAATGACTTTTCCTGTTTAATGGTGACATTTTAGCACATTCTAGACTTCACCGTTTTCCATTAAGAGCTGGCTGAAGCCGTAATCCTGACGGACGCCAGCTGAAGCCCCGTAGCTGATTCCGTATCATTATGAGTTGAGAGGACGATAGACGACTGGCACCAGTGACACTTAAATGGGGTCTGTTCCATAACAATTAATTGATAAGGCTTTCCCTCTACAGGCCGATATCATCAGGCGACCTGGCCCGCCGATAGAAGCCAGGCGGTGCAGGGGAACGTTGTGTGCTACTTCCCTGCGACAGTCTGCGGGCCATCTTTTATTACCTCTATACTCTGAACGTGAGAGTGAATCTACACAGAAAATCTCAAATGTAGGTATGCTTCAGGCCATTAATACAGTAATTCTATCTAATGGTTCATTTTTATGATGCTGGTAAATGCATGACACCTTTTTTAAAAAAAATATATATATTCTTTATTTTGGGCTGCAAAGCCTAGCGTCCACCTACGTCCGATAAAAACTTAGACCTCACGATATGGCTCTAATACAAAATGTAAAAATCGGAGACTTATTGGGAAGGTGCAATATCGTAGACAAATGTTTAGACAACCCACTTCCCCATGCATCGTAAGGAGCTCTACTGTAAAACAAAAGGTACACGATACAACCAGGCACAAGTGCATATTTTGTGGTGTTATTTTTATTTTTAGATATACAATACATTGTAATTCAGGAAATTTGGCATCAATGATGTTTATGAATACAAATAGAAAAACAATGTATTTTTAAGGCACTAAAAGCTCTGTGCCAAGTCAGACTAAGAAAGTATTGATTTGAGACACTTAAACCTAATCGAAATTCACTAAATATACAGGGCCTATGGGCATTTGTATTTCCTATCTAATTCCAGTATGTCATAATTTTCTGATCAGTAATTCACTCATGATATGAGAGCAATTTCTCTAGCAGAATACTCTGTGATACTCCAGATCAGCCACTGCCATTTCAACTTGTTGAAATGTCGTAGAGATTCTGCAATACTGGGGCCTGTTACATGAATTTTGAACGATACGACCATTGTACGATAAGATCTATCCAACGATGTACGACCTCGTGGACGATCCTCGTCCAATTTGGTTACATAGAGCCGATCGTAGGGAAACACATGAATCGTTCGTACAAATCATCGTATCTTTGACATACATCGTAATGGATCATAGATCTACTATGTGGAAGCTATGCACCCCCCCCCCCCCCTCCTATCCATACACACTGGTTATGACCTATTGGGTTCCAGTGTTAACGACCAGCTTCCTGGTATTCAACCCACAGCACAAATTTGGGCCTTAGCTATTTCAGTCAATTTTAGTGATTTTTTTCGAGGATTTAAAAAAAAAGCTGTGTATCGTAATAAGGTTAATAAAGCCTTATTTCAATTTTAGATCTGAATAAATGAAATGAATACATGAATCGAGACCCACGACACCCTCTAGAGGTGTCCGACGATTTTGGACGATATAAGGCCATTTGTATGATGTAGGTCAATGTTTATGTAACAATATATGATCGTATCATACAAAGGTCGTACTTGTACGACCAAGCCGATTTATGTAATGATATCAGCCCTACGACCATTATACAATCTTTTAGACACAACGAGAAAGAGGGGCAATAATTGGTCCCTTTGTTGACCCCCCTTTCACCCCGTTGACACAAGTGAGTTCTTTGATGACACGACCAAAGAAAAAACCGGGAGAACGTAGAGTCATAGTGGATTTTTTGTTTCCCTGGGGGAGCTCCGTCAATGACGGAATACCCAAACATGAATATGAGGGTGAATACAGACAATACAGAGAATATATCCTCCCAACAGTTCTAGATATGACGGCCGAGCTGCAGAGGGCGGGCCAGGGGCTGTACATTTGGAAATGTGACCTAGAAAGGGCATACCATCCTCAGGACTGACCCCCCGGCCTACCCTCTCGCTGGCATACGTCATCAGGATCTATACTGCATAGACATATGTATTGCTTGGGGATGCCGGGCATCTGGTGCCATCCAGCAGAGGGTCTCAGAAGCAATTTGCTATCTGGTAAGGGAAAAGAACCATCACATACTGGCCTACATGGATGATTTTGGCGGAGTAGCGAAATCATTCATGCAGGAACAAAAAGCATATGACAGCTTCAATGAGGTATGCAAAGACCTCGGAGTTGTGGTAGCTCCCGACAAATCAGTACCCCTAACTACAAACATTGAATGGCTTGGGTATAACATGATCCTGACGTCATCTGCGGCTTCACTCACAGCGGGGATGAACATCTCTACATTATGAGGCCTATGAGATTCACTATGGCCCGCTCCGCGGCGGGCCCAAACAGTATTTATACTATACCCCTAGCAGTGGGTAGTATTTCATAGACGTCTGGCCATAAGTATATAGTAATAAGTTTACATAGACTTTAATTTTCAGTGTGTTTCAAAGTATACTTGGTTAATATGTACCGTATGGTGTCCTGGTTTATTTTTATTTATAATCCTGTTCTCCATTCACAGTATTAAACTTTCATTGATTTTTGAGGGTTTAATGGTAATACATGAAAATCGGGTGACGAGGCGTGTTGAGAGACCGAGTATGACTGCACAACTGACCAGGTAAGGTGTTTGGACGACAGAATTTCGCACATTTTCGCTCTGCTCATTCGGTGAGACTGTGGTTGTCTGTGGTTACTTGTACACACTGTTGTTTGGGGGTTGTGGTTGGTTGTTCAGAGAGGTGTGATTAGTTTTGGTGGGTGGGTGTATGTGAACATCCCCACTGGCAGTCAGTGTTTTTCTGACTGTGTGATTACCTGGTAAAGTTTACAGTCTGGACTGAGAGGCATATGAAATTATGTTTCCAAATTTCTAGGTCACTTTAAGACAAATGAAGATCTGTATTTAGTGTGGCTAAATTTTTTTGACATGGATTTGTTTTCCTCTCATCCATATTTGTTGTCCATTGTATTTAAACCACACGGTGCTACAGTTTGTAGTCTATGGATCCAGTTATGTTTTATGATGTTCCTGAGTGTTTTTGCTCTCGCGCTTTCTGGTTGCTCATAGATGAAGTCTAGAATGTAGACTTTCATGTCTAGAATGTAGACTTTCATGTATGTTTTGTTTGCCCAACATATCTGATGCTGCATTTCTTGCATTCTATGCAGGAGATCACATTTGAGCTATTGCATGTGATGTTTTTCATGCATTCCATTTTTCGGTGTTTGTGGGCTATGGTGCCTTCGCGGTCTAGTGTTAGACAATATTTGCAGTTAGTTTTTTTGCACTCATTGCTTGTGGTGTTTCTTTTTCTTCGTCACTATGCTTGTTTTTTGGTTTGTAGTTCAGCTTCGAGCTGACTATGTGGCCCAAATCATTTTGGGGTGTCTGTAACCCATCATGAGGGCCACTCAGTGTATGTTTTTTTGTTGTTGTAGATCTGCTGAGGAGGTCCCAATTCTTTCGGACCGCTCTCTGGACATGTTTCTTGCCTGGTCTGAATGTAGTGGTTAGGAAAATTCTTTCTTTGTCTACATTTGTACTGGGCTATGGTTTGAGGAGCTCTGCTCTGTTTTTTTGTGCATTTTTTTCTTCTGCTTTGTTAATGACCTCCAGGGGGTATCCCCTTTCCAGGAAATCAACAGTTTTCTTTTCTGCATGTTTTTCATAGTCTTCTTCCCATTTGCTAATTCTTTTGATTCTCCGGAATTGGCTTTCTGGTAGGCTCTTTTTGCAGCTCAGAGGATGAGTTTGTGTCGGTGGGTTTGACGTACAGGTCAGTGTATAGTCCGCCCAGGTGTCTAAGAAGTTATTTTTTCTTTTCACCAGCTTCGTTGATCTCACACGGTGTTTACATTAGAAGGCTGAATGTGTGGCAACTGTAGATTGTCAAGCAAATATCTTCAAGTGGTGGCAATGTCCACCGCAAAAGTTGTCGTTTACATCAAACGATTTTGAGCTTTTTACTGCTGAAAGTCGTCAGGGGGTCAAAATGCCAGAATCGCCGGCTAGAATCGTCTGGTGTAAATGGCGGGTCTGTCAGCTCTGCTTCGTCAGATTACTACATGAAACCATGCATTGCTTACCGCATCCCCACACCCTCACTGCTTAGGTACTTTCAAAGTGTGACTGGTATTATTGCCCAAAATCTAACTTCCTGTGCATGTGGTATATATAACTTAGATTGACAATATATACATATATATATGTACATATTAGTAGAGGAGCAGATCTGAAAATATAGGATTTTTCTTGCCAGCTCGCCACAATGGCTATCGCAGTTGATTCTGATTCCAGGGACTCTATACTTTTTGGTTTAGGTGCTCTGGCGTTGCAGACCTTTCAGCATCACTATTCTATTAGAGGTCAAAGGTCAAGGTCACTAAAATTAAGGCACTCTGAATTTTTTAGACATATATGCTTCTTACTCTGAGGCTTTTTGAGGTAGAGATTTTATATTACACAGACATGTGAACCCAACCAGGGCCTTTCACTGCACACAAGGACATGACCTTGAGTCAAAGTGAAGATCACCATTTCCAAGGTCAAATGTCAACTTTTCGCCTTTTTTTTCCAGATATGACTATGTTTCAGTTGCTATGGCAACTACATATATGAGATGGTGGTTGAAGTAGCAAATTAATAATGTTCCCTGAGTCACTAGCTTCAATTTGGTACCCTATATGCCTATATAAGTGACCTAGGATACATGTTGAAGCTGAAGGGAAAATTGGTTACTCATGGGCTATGCTCAGGGGTAGTCATTGCCCCCTCTGGTGTCCCCCTCCATAACGCACGTACTACACTTTTCGTCCTTTTTGGTCTCCACGTGCTTGCGCCTACTACATACCCACACTGGGTATACGGCCGGCACGTTGCCAATAATACGGAAGGTAGTGAGATTACGGGAGAAGTAAAGAATATGCCTCCTACAACGAGGAAAACGGGTCCGAGCACCTCGAAAACTGACGATGTGGCATCGGTGTCCACAGTCAAAGGCATGGACAAAGGTACGGACCACATGGATTTAGTATCGGACCACGGGTCTAGCGTCAAGACCTCGCGAATCGTCGCCCTGGAGTCTGGGCTGGGAGACATGAAGACGAACGTGGACAGTATCAGCAAAAAGGTCAACGGCGTGTTAGATGCAATGTCGCGACAACGGTCGCCGGAGCGACCCCCGGGGCCGGCCAGCGCCCTTTCGGACACTGGAGTAGGCCAGGATCGGACACTGGAGTAGGCCAACGAACAAGCTGCTCGGGGGATGCCCCCTCCACGCCAACTACGGGAATGATACGCCGCAGACGACTACATCCAACGGGAGATGGACCGTGAGGCCATCCGTCATGACCGCACGGCCGGTAAGCTTGCCTCTGATCTCACTGTTACAAAACTCACTTCAAAACCGTATATGTTTATTGAACGTGAGGGTATCTACACCATTGCCCAGAAATTGGAGGTTAGGGGCAGCCTCTGGCATCTGGAGTATATAAGTGCGTTTCTGGGCCTGCTGCAGGATGACCGAGCCGTGGAGCCGCTGGACCGTGAGGATATGTATCGTCACTTACACCAGGTCTCTGTGGATGCCCAGTAGAGACCGTGGCGCCAGGGTGCCCCGTTGGTCAAACCACGTGTTTGACCAGGTGGAGGCAGGCCGCCTCCACTGGGGAGACCATACACGGATACAGGACAAGTGCGTACGGCTAGCGATGACGACTATGACAGTAGCTAGCGGATCGGACAGCGGCAAGGCCGGCGGGAAGGAGGTCCCCTGCCGTGCCTATATCTCGGACAGAGGATGTAGGCAGCGCAACGGCCACCAGGAGGGGGGGGTGAAATGGCTACACATCTGTTCATTTTGCGATGCGGTAGGCAGGATGTGTACCCACTCCCTCCACGCCTGTAACAGGAAGTTGCCCTGGGGGGTAGGGTATGACAGCAATCAACCTACCCCGACTCCCACACCTCGCGGGACACCCAAGGCCAGACAAGTGGTACGCTCTACTGATCTGCAAACACAGGGTTAAAAAAACGGACCAGACGCACCCCGCGAGTAGGTGAGGCGCGTGGAGAGCACCCCCACGTCCAGTACACGTGCACCGGCACGCACGGAGCTGCTGGGGGAGAGGGTCAGCGAGGGCAAGAGGCGTGACGTCACACCCCTCGCAGTGACCCCTGCACGTGCAGTCCACATGCGAAGTGACAACAACAACAACACGGGCCGAAACCCGCCCCCTAAGGATATGGACATAGTACAACCGCCGCGGAGTGTTAGTGTTAGTGCGTCTGGTATTCACCCTACCGCCCAGGCCGAGACTAACACTCCCAACTTTGCTTCAATTAGGGAAATGTGCGAGACTGGAGTCCCGGCCCCCGGGGTCCGGACCAACCCAGAGGCATTCGCCGACCACCGCCGGGAGGCCTGGCCTCGCTTCACTGGGCCCGGCTCCCCCGAGCCACGCATATATATATATGAGGAAGTCAGGCGCACGGGTTTGCCAAACGCCCTCGGGGCTAGTATTCAGCTTAACACGGATCTAAACCTAGATGCTTGGGTCCGCTATTTGTCTGGCCTCCCGGGGAAGTCGGAATTGCTGGATTTCATTATGTTCGGATCCCCCCTCAGCTACCTCGGTCCCGTCACCGACACGCCGGGTATCCCCAACCATCCCAGCGCCATGGGATACCCGGCTGAGGTAGACAGATTCATCAAGAAGGAACGACTACATTCCAATATGCTGGGACCATTCAACCACGCCCCCTTCTCACCCTGGTGTCATGCGTCGCCGTTGATGAGCGGGGCACCTCGGAATGGAGAGTCATAACGGATATGACTTATCCATGGGACAAAAGTGTGAACTCGTACATTATCAAGAACTCTGTGTACGGGGAGGAACGCGAGCACAGGCTACCTACTGGCGACGGATTCGTAGCACGCCTCGTGGCCTCGGGGCTAGTCGGAAGCTACATGTCCAGTATTGACATTTTGAGAGCCTATAAGAATTTCAGGTGTGATCCTTTGAACTGGCCATTGCTCTGCTTCGAGTGGGAGGAGGGGTACTTCTGCGATACCGCGATGCCTTTTGGTGCCCGGGCAGTGTATTGCCGAGACCATAGTACAGATCCTTGAATCCAAAGACGTGGAAGTGGCAATGTACCTGGATGACCTGATAATCCTCTCCCCAGACCTCAGATTTCAGCATTGTTTACGTAGCTGGGATACTGACCCAGCTACAGGGGAAGATCTGCAAAGTGCAGAGCTGTATGCTGTCTTTTTGCAAATTAAAAAAAAATAAAAAAAATACTGATAGTCTAAATTCTAGTTTCAGAATTCTATTGAAATGTGAGTTTGAGAAAATAGCTGTTCATGTGACCCAATTTAATACCCTTAAGTTTCCAACACAAAACTTGACTTCTATTGTATGACTTCTATGAGGTAAATCTTTGTTCTTTTCCATAACGATTATGCCTTATATCAAGTCTGTTATAATCACTAGCAAATAATTATAAAGACATCAGATAAAGGTTCCTATGACACTACTTGTTTACTATGGATCCACACTTGTCCAGCTTCAAGTTTCAAAATTAGCAGAAAAAAATATGCTCCAGATAGGTCTATGTCATGGAAATGGCTGAATCTTTGGATGTGGCTGCAATATTCTGATCTGTTTCTCATTGTAATGTATGGACAACATGCGGCTCACCCTTTGAACCATATTCAATGTTATTTCAAGATAATCTTTTCATCAAAAGTTGCATTTACAATATATTTCTAATATAATTGAGATTCTTTCTCTTTCCTGCATTGATTCTTTAAAAGGATAATCCATGTTTAGCAGAACTAGCCTATCCTATGACCAACCTAGGACTACCATATTACAATCCTAGGAAAATCTTTCCAGATATTAAATGTGCCGCAGGTTCTACCTCTCGTTTGGGTTATTTTAAGACCTTGAGATTAATTACTGCTAAAAAGTTCACCACAAGATGTATAATCTACTAGTCGCAGATTATCAATGATAGTTTCAGTAAACATTTGGTAAACTAAGTAATCAAGGGTAAGAATGGAATACCTAGATTTGTCAGAACCTTTATGATTAACCTTGCAAATATGACCTTGACATTTAATCAAGGTCAACACATGACACCCCCTTAAAAAGTTCTCACAGAAAGCAATGTATGTGCACAACCCAAGTACCGTAATACAATGTCATTCATGGTAAATTGTCAAATTTCATGAAAAATGTCAACACCTGATGGGTTGACCTTGAGAATATGACCTAGACATTAGTGCAAGGTTATCAGGTGGCACACTCTTAAAAGAATTCTCATGGATATCAATGTCTTTGCTGAACCCAATGACTGCAATAGAAGATGAACCATGGTAGTATTGTCAGATTTGTCACAAAATATCCAAACTTTTATGGTTGACCTTGGGAATATGACCTTGACATTGGGTCAAGGTCATTATATGGGTAGGTTTTGGAACTTTAGCTATACACCCTTCATCGTGTATAATATGAAAGCTATACTTGTAATAGCTAATGAAATATTCACAATCTAGTTTAGTTTTGAATCAAAATTCGAAATAAATAGGAATCAAATTGAAATGACAACACCCTATGGGACTCTGCCTGAAAACACTACCAGTGCACACCCACACCCAGCCAAAAGGGATAGCATTTCGATTAAGGCTCTTGAAACGAAGACAAACAAAATGAAAAATGAAATGAAAGTTGAAAAGAAATTAAAACTTAAATTCGATTTTCCACAAAAAAAGCGAAAACCATGAAACTGTGTCAAATGTCTCTCTCTCTTCCACACAGGTACAAGAGGAAGGCCGTCTACCATCCGAGGCATGGCCCATCTTCCGACATGCAAAGATCGTGAAGCTGGAGGCGATGCGGGCACAACTCCGACGTGACTGGATGGATGAAGCCATCGATGGGGGGTTCACAGAACCCTGGTGCTTCGGGCTCGAGCGAGTTCCGAAAAGCTTCGAGGGCACCGAACTTACGAGACGCATCGTCAAAATCAGATGCCAGGCTGCACTCGACATAATGAGGGAAACAATGTTATTCAACAATGACACTGCTGTAAAACATGTAAAAACAGCTGACGGGTATATTCATGGTGTAGAGAACATTCTCAAACGTAGTGACCCAAACGCAGCAGAAAACCAAATGTTAAAAGCTAATGAAAACCTCAACACTCTCCTGATTAGTGAGGAAAAGAAAGAAAGGGCTGCACTTAATGCAAAAAGCAGAAAAATGGCGACCAACCGAGTCAAGGACCAAGATATCCTTGATCCGGCGGGCTACCTTAACACCCAGTTCTATCGAAACCAGCAGAAAAAACGTGATCAGGACGAACAGGGTAGGGCACGCATGTCCACCGAGGGCACCTCCGCTGGAGGCAGCGTCCTTGACCGCAACAGGGTTCCTGATAATCGTCCTTCTTTTCAGGGGGCAGGCAACAAGGGCCAGGGAAACCAGAGATGGCGCGGCCCAGCGCGACGAGGTGGCAGAGGGTACGGCAGGGCGAAGCCCAGGTACTAGTTAATCGCAAAGAAAGCGAATTTGAAACTAAGGAGGTCAGTGACAACACTGCACCCAGAAAGTGTGTTCAAAAATGTGTTCAAACAGAAACCAGTGCTTGTATATCCGAAGGTAATAAAAACAAGGTAGTGAAGAAAATCCTGTGTCAATGTCTATGTCCAGCGAGAATATCTCAGGCCAGAAAATAATCAACCTGTCAAAACATGTCCTAAATGCGAATGAAAAATCAATCTTAGGCAAAGGACTAAAATTCTGCCATACGCAAAACTTTGTCGAAAAAGGTGAACTCAGAAAAGATCTGGATAATTTCTCAGACTATGAACTAAACAATTCATGGCAAAAGTAAATGAAACGAAACCAGATAAGTACAAGAATCAAATAACAGTTCTAGACAAAGTGGGCCCATAAGGCAACACAATAGACTTCATCAAACTGAAGAAACAAAGCTTGTGGAAACCCCCCCCCAGGGTCCACAAATCTAGAAACTTTCATAAACAACGTAGAAACCGATATCACCAAATGTAAAATAACCAGAGTCAAACAACAAAATGTAAAAAGATCAGAAAAGGAAGCACTAAAAACCTTGAAACAAAACAAGGAAATAGTCATCTTCCCAGCAGACAAAGGGGGAGCAATAGTAGTACAAAACACCACTGACTACATAGTAGAGGCACATAGACAATTAAAAGACGAGAAAACATACAGGAAAATAGAAAAGGACCTGACGAAGAGTCATGCAGAAGAAGTAGACACTTTAGTGGAGGAAATGGTTCAAAATGGCGACATAACCACGAAAATGGCGAAAATGATCACTGTAAAGAAACCAAAAAACCCCCAAATCTACTTTCTCCCAAAAATACACAAAAAAACGAAACCACCACCAGGCAGACCCATAGTGCCAGCTAATGACTGCCCGACCGAGAGAATATCAGCACTAGCTGACATATTCCTCAAACCACATGTGGTGAAAATGAAATCATTTGTGAAAGACACAACAGATTTCATCAACAAGATAGAGAGCACTGGTCAACTAAAAACAGACACGATCCTAGGCACAATGGATGTCACATCCCTAGACGAAGGGATTGAAGTAATACGGGAAAAACTGAACACATGCAGAAATAAAAAAGAAAAACCGTCGAATGAAACCATATGCAACATACTGGAAACAGTACTCAAGAAAAACAACTTCCAATTCAACGGAGAAAATTATCTGCAAACTAGCGGAACAGCGATGGGAACAAGAGTAGCCCCATCTTTCGCAAACCTGTTCATGGAAAAAATCGAGACTGACATCCTGAACAAACCGGGTCTGAAACCGAAAATATGGTACCGGTATATAGACGACATTTTCTTCGTCTGGGAACACGGAGAAGATGAACTAAAGAAATGGATGACCAAAAACAACAACCACCATCCAACCATCAAATTCACAACGGAATGGTCAACGGAAAAGATCAATTTCTTAGACACGTGGGTAGTGAAAAACGAAAAAGGTGACCTATACACAGACCTGTATACAAAACCAACAGACACAAACTCGTACCTAAGGTACGAATCAGCCCACCCTCCCAGTTGCAAAAAGAGCTTGCCAGAGAGCCAGTTCTTAAGAATAAAACGAATCAGCCAAAGAACAGAAGACTATGAAAAACACATAGAGAAGAAAACAACTGACTTTCTAGAAAGGGGCTACCCACTGGAAGTCATCAACGAGGCAAAAGAAAAGGTAGCAAAGAAAAATAGGAGAGACCTCAACTACAAACCAAGCGACCAAACCAAAAAAGAAGAGAGCAACAACGATAACGAATGCAAAAAGGCAAACTGCCACTACTGCAAAATGCTAGCAAGGGCAAATCAAACACAAAAACAGAACCATGGAATGCAAAAAGAATATCACATGCAACAGCTCAAACGTGATCTACTGCATAGAATGGAAAAAATGTGGAATCAGATATGTTGGGCAAACCAAACGAAAAATAAAAGAAAGAATACGAGAGCATATGTATGCGGTCAAAAAGAACAAAGACTCAGATGTAGCATACCACTTCAACAAAGAGATCACGAAGGCATTACAGACATGAAAGTCTACATAGTAGACTTCATCTACGAACATCCAGAAAGCGAAAGGGCAAAAAGACTCAGAAACACAATAGAACACAACTGGATCCACAGACTACAAACTGTAGCACCATATGGCTTGAATACAATGGACAGTAAATATGGATGAGAAGCCCCACACAGCCACGTCAAAAATTTTTTTCCTCAGAAATCACAGGAACATGAAATTAAATCCCCATACACCACTGATTTTTTAGGATCGATTTTTTGGAAAACATATTCCAATCCACTTCTCAATCCAGGCTGACACCTAGACCAGGTAAAATCAAAAACACTCTGATAGACAGGGGGAGTGTACAACACCAGACACACCCCCACCAGTACACACACACTGTCAACAGTGTCAACTCATAGAGAAATACAAACACTGGAGACACATTGGGGATCTACACAGATAAACAAACCCCTAAATCTAACTCACCTAGTCCCACAGGTGCCTGACGAGCCAGAAGATGGCGAAACTGCACAAAAAACAAAAAAGTTTAGGCCACATAAGTCTGTTTACAAACCTGATGACCCCAGTGAGGGTTCAAGGCTGACAGATCAGGTCACTTCCTGTAGTTGGACCAACCACAGGCCTAAACAACACAGTGTACCAAGTAACCACAGACAACCAATGTATCCTCCAATGACAGTGGAGATACAAACGGAAGTAAGCGGAAAATGCGCGAAATTCTGTGGTTCAAAACACCTACCTGGTCATAGTGCAGTCGTACAGGGACTCAGACACACACCTCGTTTTACAATCCTCAAAACCTAAGACTGCTCCCGGCTCTGAACCGCAGCTGTCGAAGCAGCAAAGAAAGCGACTCTGTCGCACTGCCCAGGAACGGGCTGCGGCGGAGTTAGCCGGGGAAGAGAGCCAGTCATCCTTGTGTGACTCCGGTAAGGCGAAAGCCAAACTCAAGAAACAAGAGGAGCCGTCGAAGGGGGCTGGGTCGAAAGGCTCGGACAAGCCCGCGGCGCAGACCGGAAAGAAGCAGCCTGACCTCAAACCGAGCACCTCTACAGGTGGCACGGGTGGGGACGGGGTGAAGTGCTGGGGGACCGAGATGGATAAGGCTAAACCTTTGTACGGATCTGACCCCGGAAGTGATGACGGTGATTTCCAGCCTGGCGTAAAGCGGGCTGGGAAGAGAACGGTGGCCCGCCAGCTGCCTGCCTGTTTGCTGGGCAAGACTTACACTTGCCTGGAAGATCTCCGTCATGGAAACCGACACTATATCCCGAATGGTGTCGATTTAGATGGAACCTCGGATGACGAGGAGTGGCTGGAAGACGAAGGTTCTCCCAATGACTGGTACATCAACCGGGTCAAAGGGGTACAGAGCGTGAGTGTCCAGAAATACGATGATCAGGTGAAAGACCGGATTGCGTATGCATGGCACAAATTCGGAGTGGGCGATCATTGTGTCTTTGTTAGTTGCCATGGGAAGGACAAGAAATTGTCACCGACCTACGCCACTGAGGGTCGTTACGCGAGGCACCTTGTTGAGGTTCACCTGGCCGAGTGACCATGGCTACAGTGTCTGGGCAAGAAGGGTGGTGCTTGCCAGGCCGGGTGTGCTAGTTCGCGGCGATCGTGTCTTGTCCGACACATCGCCCGGGAGCACCGGACTGCTGGAGCTGCAGCTAGGGAGCGGGTGATGAACCTTTGGCAAAGGTTCGAGAACCTGGCTTCTGACGCTCAGAAAGGCAGGCTGGAGCCAGAGACAAGCGTGAGCGACGGACGGTTGTTCAAGGTTGGATGGAAGAAGAATCCCGGCTGGTACGGGAGTCTGATGCTATCCGCCTCCAACCACCGTCGCATGTCATGCGAGTGGAGGACTAAGCGGTCCCATAGTCGGGAACCGTCTGAGCCTTCCTCGAAGGCTCGACGGCAGGTCAAACAGTTGCCGTTGCCTCGTCCAGCGAGGATGATGCTTCTGGGAAACCTGCCAAGAAGCAAAAAGAGAAGTCGGCACCTAGTAGGCACACCATCGCTGACGTGGTGGAAGGTGCCTACCAGGCTACACCGAGTTTGGCTGAGGGACTAAAAATCCTTTCAGTGAAGGGTGAGGGAAACGTTCCACCTGCTTCCAAAGCAGGTGGACCCATAGAGAAACTGTCTGGGACGCATCCCAGTACAAGCCTCCTGGGAGCAACCCCAATAACCCAGGGGAAGGGTGCTGCCCAGGTGCCCGGGAAAGTTAGGAGTGAAGAGGCCTTTCCGACACTCCCACCTCCAGCCAACCCAGTACCTGAGGTGAAGAAGAAGCCAACGACAAGGCCCCCAGCCAAGTCAAAGGTAACTTCCTCTCCCTGTGCGCTCAGTGTTGAGTACGTCCAACGGGCGGGTCAACTTGAGTCGCACATAGGTAGCATGTTGGAAAGCCGCGTCCGAGAGGGCGCCAAGGCCCTCCATGAGAGCCGCGTTATGGAACTAGTTAACCTAGCCCGGTACGAGGTACGGGAAGCCACGAAGGGCCTGGCTACGCGATATGCTGCAGACTTAGAGGACGCATGTATTGCGAAAACCACGGCCCAGTCGAGGTTTGCCCGGGTGGAAGCACAGGCCCATGGCCAAGATGAACGTTGTCTTCGGCATTTGGGCATGTCGCTCTACGACATCGGAGATGACCCGCAAGCCCCTGAGGAGGCGTGGTTGTCCTGACAGCGTAGCTGCGGGAGGTTCCTCCAGTTTACCTCGGAAGGACCAGACCCGATACGCTGGCAACTCACCGACATGCTGGGGTGGTCTTCCGTGGAGGATATCTCCATGACCGGCACTACATCTATGGAGGCTCAGCCCATGATTGTGTGTGCAGATGCTCTGCTCTCCGGGCAAGGTCAGGTCCTTACAGATCAGACTGAACCCGCACAGCCGAGACCGCCTCCTTCTGTGACACGGACTGACACGGACATCGGCGGGACCTTCCCAGGTAATGTCGATGGATCACTCCGAGGAACATGGTGGAGCCATGGGGATGAATACCAACATCATCCCGTTGGAGTCTGGAATCCTTTTGGATACCGGACCGACCGCTCTCCAGCAGTTGATGTCTCAGCTTCAGCCTACAACGCTGCGACCAGAGCGGTCTGCCCCGGTAAAGTCGGTTCCTCCGACTACTGCCACAACCAGTCAGTCGAATGTTGTCGACCTGAAATCGTCCTCCAAGGAGGACGTTTAGGGAAGATGACGGACATCTGGACTGGCGCGTGGTAGGCCGGGAATACACCATCTGAAGTCGGAACCAGAAGAGCTAACAACTCTCCCGGGACCGAAGTCAGATGGGTTTGGGAAGAACCTGGGTGGGGGAAATTTTTTTCCCTACCTAGTGACTTCCATGATGATATTCCGGAGGCAATAACTTGATTCCGGAAGACTGTTGTCTTGCTCCTCATGTATTAACTTTCACCTAATGATAAGCGATCCCGGGTTGGGGCTGAGGAAAGTCGGCAACGACTTCCCAGAGGCACAACCCTGGTTTCAGGCGGCTGAAGGTTCTTCCGGTGGTAAAGCCCATAATAGGCTCCCATCATGAAAATGTGGCACCAGGTAAGGAAGGCTATACCTCCCAGGTATAGATCTGACTTACCGGGTCTGTGTCAGAACCGAGTTCGTCGACTTGACAGTGAGATAGTAGACGTCATCCCCGTTTCGTTGGATGACGTCGCCTATCCCTACCTTGGGTCGGTGATCGTAAGTTCTGAATTTGGCTGAAATTGGGGCCTTCATTGGTTCTGGATTTCAAGCATATGCCAGTATAGCTGGAGCCGAAAATAAGAACACTGATACCACACACTTTTACAAGGTGGATGGAGAAATGTTTTTGCCTTTTGGCCGTTATTTCCGTTTTCGGAAAATACTCATCCCAGAAGGTGCTAAGCGAGGCTGGCCCTTCTTCACCATATGGACGTCTTTCAACTGGAAACAGTGGGAAGCCGAATGTAGTAGGTCTGCAACGCTGGTGGGCCCGCTGGGCTCGATACTCCAAGACGCAGAAAAATGAAAAGAACGACACCTCACCCGCCGGGAGCCCTCCAGGACATCAACAAGATCCGGAACAGCTGGAGGCGGGGTGCTCGACAGGCCGGGCTGACCACCTGTAAGTCCGCGACTGTCGAGTCTTCCCTGCCCAACGCTCAAGAACATGCTCCCCGGCACAAGATGGGTGAATATCACATTTATCATACATCAAAAGGTGCTAGCTTTCCTTTCCTTTCCTTTCACTGTAAGCCCTTGTATATTGCACAACCCTAAGCGTCTGTTCCATCAAAACGATAGCATTTTCGTGATTGTCGTCATGGTTTCTGGAAGAGTCGGCAAGAAGCTTTTGCTGATTATTGGAGAAAACTTCACCATGGCATTATCTGGTATCATCTGTTCCGATTCTGACACCCCGCCGATAGTGTCCGAAATCGTTAGAAATCCCCTTACTCAAGTTGTTGCATTCAGATAGTAACTTCTCCTTCACACCATCATTGATATTTTAATCAACATTGATACTTTAATCATACATTATCAATACCCTTAACTTACGGGAATACTAACGAGCCACAGAGCTATTTGATGCGTAGGGAAGGACAGAGAATCGCACTGTGAGATAAATAAGTGGAAGAGAGGAATGTTTTTCGTTTTTTGTTTGTTTGGTTTGATTTTACATCCAGTCAACCATTATAGGTCCTTTCCAGACTTTCTCAAGGTTCTTTTACACCACAAGGGTGGTGATCGAATTTATGTGATGAATTCAGGTAGAAATATCACCCCTACACAGTTACCGAGGTGAGATTTCTTTTACTTTCCACACCACATAGACATGGTATGAGAAGGATGGCCTTTGTTATAGCAGTAAATCTACCACTGCTGGGGGTGGGACTCGAACCCACAAAGTCTTACAACCTTGGGGTTACAAGTTCAGTGCTCTAACCACTGAGCTAACTCCCCACCCAAGAGAGGAATGGTAATTGGGAGGAAGTAAACGGAGAGTAATTGCCTTGAAGTGTATGTTTGAGAAAAAGTCGGTGCGACTTTGGAGTTGGTCGGATGCCTTGGTGCCTGCCTGCTGCCTTTAAAACAAGGCCGCTCCGGTTTGAAAAAGACATTGAACGGCGCAGACCTTCCGCTGATTAGGTTCGTTACGTCACCTGATGTCAGGCAACCCGTTATTTTATGACAAACTCATTAATGACCAGAAGGCATCGATTCCTGCGCGCCTAACCCACTGAGACCGCAATGTGCGTGAAACAACGTCGGGCCTTGCCTTCCGAGTGTGGTGACACTAACAGGGTCACGCGGCCACCACCCAGTACATCGGTGTGGCCAGATGCCGTGATGAGGGTTATTATGTAACATTAACATTCCACTCTTCATGTTTGCACCTATATGATTACCTACACGGTGAAGGGATTTGCTATCTGATTTTATTATAGTCAAGGTCACATCAATGACAGATTGCCACAATGATTCGGCCTAACCCGTCGATAAATACCAGAGCTAAATATATGGAGGTTACTTGGCAAATTGAGAAATATAAAACGCTGCCCTCTGCAGCAATAACAGGGCCTGTTGGTGCTGGAATATCATTATTGTCTCATTGTTATCCTCTATTCTAAAACGATCCATGAAACGCTCGTACTTGTAACATATCCTAGGGACAAAGAACTACAGAATTCAATGTTAATCCTTCTAAACTGTGAGAAATCTGATGACTTTGCGATATGTCATGTCATAAAAGTGTGTCTCATTACGTTATGCTGCATACACTGCACAAAACTAACAACTTTATATATGAATGCATCCGGCGTATATAGGTATGCTTTTGCGTATACAAGGTCGTCCTATCACCCGATTCATATACCCCTGATTCATATTTATACGCCCGATTCTGTTGTATTTACACCTCTATCGTTCCAATCTCTGCCACTTGGAGATACCACTGTATCATATTTCATATGACATTAGTCATTAAGTCCTTGGTATGGAAAATCCAATGTTTTATTATCAATTTTGATGATAAAATTGTTCTAAAACCTTATCTTTTCATTGAATACCTATAATAAACCCAGCTTTTTGGGGTTTTTTTTAACGTTCTTTAAATAGATTGTAGTTCAGGTACTGTATATATAGCACAAGGTCTGATCGAACACCAACTTACTACAGCCTCACAGCCTCCGATTCCTACCGCCTCCTACTCCCCCCCCCCCCCCCCCGAAAGTCCTCGCTCACGCATGCCAGCCGCACCCTATACCTCTACCAACACATAAACGGGCGGCGGGTGGCGGCGGGTGGCGGCGGTGGCGTATATAGGAATAAACTGGTGGTTTTCCTGCAGTGATAATAGTTCTATGTTAACTGTGCAGAGTGTCGTAGAGCGTCGTTCATCCGACTATTGTGAAGCCCATGTTACAACCTTGCCTTTCGGTCTAGTTACTGCCGCCTTCAATAAGATCAATACCATGTTGCTATAGTATTGATCCATACATTACAAAATCATCGCCGCCACCCATGCCATGACTTTTCGCCTAACTCGTCAAAGCTATTTCTGCTGAAATCCTTTCCAGGATGGACCGCACTAGTCTACTGAGCGTCGGGCTATAGTCGCCATGCTGAATTATTCAGATGCTTGATTAATATTCATGAGGAGGCAATGGACCTCTCCATAAACAAGTAGGTAGAGAATGAAGCATGACAGATATGTGTGTAAAGAATCACTAGTGCCATGTGCTCATGGGCATGTGTCTGTGTGAACCTCGGTTATATTGCATCTGTCAATATCTACCACCCCTTCTATAACGATAGGAGGAGTGCAATGATTTATACACCACCAAAATGAGCAGGTAACTTGGTTTGTGCACAGCTATTTGTGTTACGTGATTGTATCCTGATAAAATAACGAATCAAATAAGCCCGAGCTTTCATGAGTCTGGACTGTTGGAGCCGAGGTCTGGGTCGGCGTTATCCACTGGCCCCTACAGACTTTAACAATAGATGACGTGGCCGCATAGACGTGGACGAGCAAGTCACTGCGCAACCAGCTGAATTTACCCCCATAGAGACATGTACTATTATATACCAAATGCAAAAGAAAATATATTTACAAAGCTTCATGTTGGGAAGATTTTGTCAACTGGCCATGACTAGATATAAGATCAAAGTGTAGAGGCAAGCTACCACTTGCTCATGTATCAGAAAGCAGTGTTTAGATTTAAGGTAGGAGAGCAGATGAACGATGAATTAGCAGAGCTGTGCCGTAGTATTGAGATTGACTCAGGGTCCTGCCTATCAGTTCCGTGCTTCAGAAATTACTCTTCACCTTCAGGTGTCAACATCTGCCAAGACTGCTGAGCATTAGGGCTAACTGGAAGAGTTGGCGGTAATGCGTGAACAGAAGACGGTTCCTACGGACACTCACTCACGTCGTTCCAGCCACATGGTTCTGGTCACGTGACCACCTTACTCCGCAAACTACTCTCGCCCACACCAACCTGGAACGCTAACGACTAAGGAACGACCCGCCCACACTACTAAAAAAACCCTCCTCTCTTTCATTTCCTCAATTTCCTCTACTTCGTAGGGCAATCTCAATAGCTCGTGACATGTATCTTATATTATTAATCATATCTAATATGCTAATTACTATATAAACTTATTTCATTCTTATTAAGTGTAAATCAATAAATTGTATATCCATTATCGTGCCTCTGTGTTAGTCATTACGTTCACTACAGTGGGGAGGATGGAACACCAAAGACTCTAGGCTGTACAAAGACAGTATGTCTCCATACCATGCCACCATAGATATTTCCATTAGGTAATAGATCTCTACAGACTCTATGATATACGTCTTATTCAGTAGACTTGAAGCTATACATCATTGTACTCTTCTCCTGGCCTGCGCTCTCAATCCACTCTACACTCGTTGTACACCCTCTTTTACCTGCGGCCCCTACATATCTCCTCACCATCCAACCACCAGACCTGGCACTATTAATGGTTATGAACTATACATTAGTTAATAGTACTAATGTGAGGGGGCGCCACCTGAATCACTGGCGGGGGTCGCTACCTGCACCCCAAACCACCCAGATCGGCCACTCCGCAGCCACCGGGCCCCCAGGAAGGACCTAGCCTGCGTGCTGGAAGTTTTTGGCCCTCGTTTTTTGTCATTTTTCGCAGTGAAATTGACAAATTGACAAAAATGTCAGACCAGGAGAATTGTAAGGAATTGCTCTGGCTGTGGACAACGGCACTTAGCACCGTTTGGCCGCTACTGTAAGAGCCTCCTCCCACGTGGCAGAGTGGATGCAGAAGGAGACCAGCCTTCAGATGAACCTTCAAAAAAGGAAGTCCTGCTACTGAAAATTGGTAAGCAGGAGGAGCTAGCCAGTATCGGGAGGTGCTATCCAATCGGGAGGTGATCAAACTGGTCCGACAGACTGGCCGTCGCCACCTTCACTGAGCTGTGACGCCACACCCGTTGACCAGGGAGCTGTTTTATAGTCGCGATATCTTCTAATAGTGACCGTTTAGAGACAGTTTTGTTTCATAGTCGAAATATCTTAGAAGCTAAGATAAATCTCAGACCTGAGATAATAAAAAGATTTCTTAGAGTGGCCCGTCTGGTTGCATAGTCATGATTGTCTTAGCCAATTTTTCTTTAAATAGTCTCCCAAATGGTCCCTAGCTGAGACTGGTTGAGAGGTGTCTTAGCTAGGTCTCATTTAGCCTTCAGATATAAACAATGGTGGGTATGCCTCTTTGACCATGCGTTGTGTGTGTGCGTGTGTGTGTGTAGGTGTGTGGGTGTGTATAGGTGTTTGTGTGTAAATGACCATAATTAGACTTTCTATTATTCCCTATCTATCTATCTCCCTTCGAAATATTGAACTTGTTTTCCCTATATTCTGTTTTTTACTACATAGTTGTGCATGAAGGTCATCTTAAATATTTAACTTGGCTGAGTTTAGCCTTGCATAGAAAAATATGAAATATATAGTGAATATTGCTGACTTTTCTTCTCCCAAAAGTAAATGTTGTAGTTAACTTTTATATAAAATGAAATATTTAGAATATACACACACATGTATGTTCACAAGAGCAGGTGAGTGATTTTTATGTTGTGTTGTTTACATTGGCACTGGCTATAAACACGTCATAATCTTGCGGTGGAAGACGTGAATCTCGTCCATTGCTATGCACAAGCAAGAGAAAAATTATCTTAAGCTAAGATTATTCTGTAATTTTCTCAAGCTAGGCCAATTTCAGCTGAGACTGGACAGCTGAGCTGAGATCCTAACTATGCAACACAGGGCAGGAATTATCTTAGGGAATGGTCTCACATACGTGCCTATGTCTCAGGATGATCTCAACCTTAATTATCTCTGACTATAAAACAGCTCCCTGGGCTTTGGGTCAACACACAGTTCATTCCGGTCTAGCAGCGGCAGGTCTGGGCCCGAGTGCCATCGGCTCCGAGGCTCTGGAGGGTCTCCTGTCTGTGTCTAAGCCACCCGAGGGCATCCAAAAGAAGCAAGACTGGCTAGGTAATTTGCATTTATTGTGCGAGAATTCTAAAAGATCCCACCATTGGCTATGGCCGGATTACCACGTCCAGGTCGATAAGAAATAAATGCCTGTGGATCACATTAAACATCTGAGGTTCGTATCTCTGAAAGCGGTGTCGGTTTTTTTTCTCAGAAAGTTTATCGAGGTATGAGCACAGTGTCACAATGATGGTATTGGCCGGTCGCCTGGAAAAGTTTATACCAGCCGAACATGAAAGCTTATATACACCCATCTCTCAGTGGAAAATACCATAGCAGTAAAGAATGCCTCCGGTCCTAAAGGTAAACAAGCCAAGCAGTTTAATGTGAAAGTGCCTGAAAACGTTTGTGCCTGGTTTAATTTTACATATTGTGAAATACCCAACTGTGCACGTTTTCACGTGTGTGCGGTCCGTGCTCACAAGGCCCGCACCTGTAAAAAGACCCTTCAAAGGCAGCCCATACCAAGGACCCGGAGACCTGTAGCAAGTCTACATGATCTATACGCGGTGAAATGCCACGCCAACGTATGGAGAACCAGCCCATTGTGAATGACGACACCTTCCCAGGACAAGCTTCAGCAGCCACCCTGAACCAGCGTAATAAGCTTGTGTCAACCGATGGAAAAACCAGGGAGGCGTTTTTTAGTCAAGATAATCTTTGGCTAAGACCGTCTTAAGACCAAAGTGTGCTATAGACAAGATATCTTAGAGGATCTTTGATATATCTTGGGCTGAGACGTCTTAGGGGCGTCATAGGTGTCTTTTAGTCAAAATTATCTTGAGATATCTTAGGCTATCTTAGCTTAAATTGGCTCCAAAACGGTCTCAGCCCAAGACAAGGTTGGACGTGTCCTAGAGGTGTCTTAGAGGTATCTTATGGTAATGTGACCACATGAGAACAAGAAAACAAGATGCTCTTGTCACTCAACAGTCCTCTGTCACCAGTCCGTACTCAACAGTCCACACTCAACAGTCCGCACTCAACAGTCCACACCCACACCACACCCACACCACACCAACACCACACCCACACCCACAACCACACCCACAACCACACCCTCAACCATGCCCACACCCTCAACCATGCCCACACCCACACCCACATCCACAACCACACCCACCCCTGCACCCACCCCCAACACCCATCCCCACACCCACACCCACAACCACACCCACAACCACAACCACAACCACAACCACACCCACAACCACAACCTCACCCACAGAGTTGGCTGATGCAATACACTCCTGAGACCCTAATATAACTTGATATGACTGTACCAGTGCTGGAGCTGGTATCCGGCAAGAGTAGAATTATAGAACCTAAGATAGTTCTATATTTGTCTCAAGATCTACCGTGGCACACCAAGACCTTGTCTATAGGACAGCGGCCATCTTTTGTCTTGAAAAAATGTCTTAGATTCTCTGGGATATCTTTGCAGATCTCAGCCCAAGACTGTCTTGACTAAAAAACAGGGGCCAGCTTCAGAGACTGAGCTGGTTCCTCAGGATTCTTTGGTTATAATGCACAATTACCAATGGGTACTGTCCATGGAAACTTGTTCCGGTGAGGTTTTACACTCTGATTCGACACACATTTACCCTGATTTAACAATTTCCAAGGACTTATCGGACGTTTGTAACCTTTATAACAAATATTTTCTGATTTGGTCAACAGGGAAAAAATCCTATCATCGGGGTATTCGCTCTTAGCTCAAACCATCGGGCTGGATTGACATGTCCGGTGGTGCCGCCCAAGTCATAATTGATAATTACTCGTCTACCTTAGATGAAGCATACAAATTTATTGACAATTTCATTTCAGAGGAAATCGACCAGGGTAAATTATCAGTGGTATCTGACCGCCCTCACTGTATTCATGTTCTTGGAGCCATCAAAAAGTCTAACGGAGTGTAGAATATTGACAATTCTATGGCCTACATTTGTGAGATTGGAAGTTTATATTTCCACTATGTTGTAATATTGGTAGTTCTAATTATGCTATGATACGATTATAATTACTATTTCTTTTATGAACTTATAAGTTTCAGTGTTTGTTTTAAAGCCAATACCCACTGAACGATTTCGTTTCCACCAATTAACTCCCTGAATCGTCAGGGCTATTTAACTTGTCTCAGGCGAATATGTGCATAGCATTGACTATCCCCACAACGTTTATGGCAGCCATTAGCATGAGTTAATCGTAAGCAAATTCTGTCCACACTGGACGATTGACTGCGTAAATCGTGAGCGATTTAGGGCCACCGATAAAGGAACAATTAATAAATCTCAGTATATGGGAGTTAAATCAGTGAGCTGGCCTCAGTCTGTGTGTGGCATGGGTATTTCTGCTCACCCAGCGACTAATTAAGGGCCATAATTGGTAGGAACCACGGGGGGTATTTCTTAAACTCCGTTGTCGGCGACAACGGGAAGGAACACATTCCTTAATTTATCGGTCCCGATTTCGGAACATTGGGCTGCAATTTGTCGGCGACAAAGGTACATCGCCATGGGGGGATTTCCAAATCTTAGGCAAATTACTGTAGGGGGGTGTCACATTGGCCGACACATTTTCTAGGCCTCGCCTGAGCTTACGATTGTTCTTTTGTCGCCGAGAAAGGAACATTCATGTTCCGAAATCGTACAGTGTGTATTGGCTTTTATAGTGTTATTTGCTATATAGATGCAGCCTATAGCCCTGAGTGCTGCCTCCCCCCTGCACATACATTGTTGCTGATTGTCCCTCCCTGTGGATGAAAATAAAGGATTCTTGCTCTGACTCTACTCCCTGGCGGTTGTGTTTCCTGCTTCCTCACTGAGGATGAGAAGAACATTGTTTAAGTTAAAGTTGTAGGCCATGGGTGGTGCTGAGACTCATGGGATTCTACGGGAGGTTTTAGACCTATAACAGATGCTAGTAGACCTAAGGGTCGCTCTGTTGATAACTATATGGACCAAACATTTTCTCATTTTCATTTTAAAAACTTGGATAACGTTGTACAGGTTTTGGAAAAAAATGACTTCATGGCAGTCACAGACATTACTGCTGCATATCGTTCTACTATGATCAGACCAGGAGACAGGACTTAACAAGGTCTTAAATGGAAGATTGAGGGTACCAAGGTTGTTCTACAAGACAATCGTATTTCTTTTGGTTCTAAATCAGCTTCATTTATTTTTAACAGTTTGACGGACTCCATTTGTGGATATATGAATGCGTCTGGTGATACTTGCTTCAACTACCTTGACAATTTTCTGGTCTTGGGAGATAGTTATAATACATGTAGAGAAGCACAGATTTTTCTCCACAAAACCTTAAGAAATTTAGGGTTTTATATTGGGTACAATAAGGTAAAAAGTCATTGTCGGGTTCAGAAATACCTTGGTATTGTTATCAATTCCTTAACCATGGAACTTAGTCTTCCAGAAGATAAACTTTAAGGGTCGCCACAGGGCGACACGCAAGCAGTTACAAAGGTTGTGTGGGGTCCTTTCGCATTGCTCCTTAGTGGTGCGAGGGGGCCGGACTTTTAGTCGGAGAATAATCGACATGTTGTCAAGTTTTTCTGAAGGGAAACGATACCTTACACTTTCTAGAGAATTCTTTCTCGACCTGGAGTGGTGGGAGAATTTTTCCAAATTCACCAGTCGTTTTTTCTGACACTTCCCAGTGTGGCTATGGTGCCATTCACAAGTCAGATTGGCTCACAGGTACTTGGGGCAATTTTGCTCTGGATTTCATTCCCCAAAATCATGTTGTTCATAACATTGTTTTTGAGATCCAAAACAATATTAATGTTCAAGAATAATATCCAATTCTAGAGAGTATCTTACGTTTGGGAGAATCCTAGCGGAACGAGACTGTGGGTTTCTATTCTGACAATACTCAGGTAGTCTCCGCCATTACTACCAATAGGAGCAGAAACAAGTGCCCAAGTAATTTTCTGGTTGGCCGTAACTTTTAATCAAAATCTAAAAAGTTATCGTGTACCAGGCAACCTAAACCATGATGCCGATGCATTTTCTCGTTTTGACATTACTACTGTTTTGCCTTTACATCTATGTTGTAGTGCCAGAGAGTTCCGACTATGTGAAGGAATTGGATCGCAGAGGCGCCAAGATACGCTCTATGGCTTGGGCTCCTTTAACATCGGGGACGAAAGCGTCCCAATGAAAGCGATATTTAAGATTTATAAGCATTATTGCATCGCCTCCTCTGCCAACTGACACTAAGCTCTTGTGCCATTATTTAGTTCACTTATCAACTGATTTATCTTATCATTCCATTGATAATTATATCAGAGGGGTGTTATCCTTGAATAAGTATTACGGTTATAATGTTGATCACCTGCATGAGAAATCGGAGGTATCGTGTACACTTTCTGGTTTGAAAAGAATGTTGGGTAATCCAGAGCCTGATCAGCCCACTCTTTCAGTACAAGATTTAATGAAAATGTTTTTATTTGTTAACCTTGCAAACCAAAACTTCTAAGGAAAAGTCATTTGGTTTTTGACGAGAACTCCCCTCACTCTTTGCTAAGAAAAGGTTTGCTTTTTCACGATTGGGGAATCGAGATAAATATTTTGTCTTCTAAGACTATTCAACATAGACAGAGGTTACACTGTATACCCATCACTAAGACGTCTAACAAAGCCTTATGCGCTCATCATTGGTTGAGGTATCCGCAATTATCATTGCGGATACCTCCCAATTATCAAAGGATTCCCTGATATTAATGTTAAAACGGGGCACTGTCTATTAACCTTAAAGGTATTTGTCTTTATTATCCTACCTGAAAAAACTTTTTTCTCTTTGTGGTATCAGCGAGACTCTTAGAGGATTTCACTACCTTCGCAGATGCGGAGCTGCCTTTATGCACTAGTGTGAGTTGCCAATTGAAGATATTCAATACACGGGGGATTGGAAAAGCCTTACAGCTTTAATTTATCTAAAAAAAACCTTTCCTTACGTATGGTATCAGATACCAAGGTATCATCCCATTTATCTTTATCATAATTTATATATGGTGGTTTGGAGACAAAATACTCCCAAGCCGCATTCCTTTGTTATTGTTATCATGTCCTTATTTATTGATGGTTATGAACTATACATTAGTTGATAGTACTAATGTGAGGGGGCACCACCTGAATCACTGGCGGGGGTCGCTACCTGCACCCCAAGCCACCCAGATCGGCCACTCCGCAGCCACCGGGCCCCCAGGAAGGACCTAGCCTGCGTGCTGGAAGTTTTTTAGTTGTTTTTTTTTAAATTGTTTTATTTTATTTTATTTTATTTATTTTTAACGGTTTTCGTATTTTGAATTGGTCTAATTTACTCTGTTAATAAAACAAGTGGAGACAAAAATACTCCCAAGCCGCATTACTTTGTTATTGTTATCATGTCTTATACATCTTGTGTATGTTCTGAAGGCGAGAGTTTCCAAGAAACGAAACGTTAGATCCAAATTAGCACAACGTATTGATTGCAAAATCTAGGCAACGATATGTCACAGGGAAAAAGCGAAAATATGATCGGGGTTTAATTGGAAAATGCACTGCATTTTACAGAGCGGACGGTAGCGATACTTGGAGTCAGACGACGGTAACTTAAGACATGGCATCATCCGGGCGTTCCATACTAATAAGGAACTGCACCGAGAGTGTAGGACAGGTGTGAAAGATCTTTCATCAGAAATGTAAAAATCTTGCGAATTGGCAAAACCCATGGACAGTTTATTCCGCGCTACTTTGTCAATTTGGTGACTGAAGTTACTCGAAAAAAAAAGACAGCGCAGCAGCGTTGTCCTTACCTCTCCTTGTCCTTGTCTCCCGTCTCCAGCGCGTCCCCGTCGGGGAGGGGGGGTTTCAGCTCCAATGCTTCCCCGAGTGGAAGACGCACGATGGCAGCCAGGGCGGCGGTGGCGGCCGGCGCCAGCTGCATACTGCAACTGCGCCCCAACTTGTTTGGATCCAGCTGCATGATTGCAGGACACCTTTTCTCGCAGATAGACACAGGGAAATCTATTTTCATCAAACTCGCCGGAGTCCTCTACTGTAGAGAGTTTCACTAGAGGAAATGATGTCCTTCTCAGGGTATCAATCCTAAGTGTCTCTTCTCAGGCCTTCTAGGCTGAAGAAGGTCCATGTGCCTATTAGCCGGAGTACCGTAACAAGAGGTCTCACATGCCTATTTGGCCGACTGCTGTTAGCGTAGCAAGAGGTGTTCCGGATTATCCCTTTAGTGAAACCACTTTGGGAACGTGACACAACTTGAAGATGGGCCCTCCGCAGCAGATTCCGTAATCCATAGGTATTGATTGTTGGTGCCTGTGGGAATCGTTCATTTGGTGTATTATTCATCGGCCGGGCAGCACTAGTGTGTAGACGCGCCCATCATCGACTGAAAGACGGGTATTCATTTATCACTTCTAACGATAGCAGTCCTGGTTAACTATGTCCGGCTCTTTCAGGGTAACATATGTAAATAACTACTGATCCAAAAGTTGTCCATGATCCACCCTCCTCCTGTATATTCCTTTAGAGGGGCCCTATTATTAGACGATTATTTTCCAGATGATAGTGTTAGCTCCAGTTGGTATCAAACGTAAATGACACTAGTTTTGACGCCGTTTTGATAAATGAGATCAGTGATTACGTAGAGTGCTCTAGATACCCACCTGCCATTTACACGTATGCCTTGCCCTATGGCAGTCATCTATGATTGCGGCCTGACCCCACCCGTAAAGCTCATCTGCCCGATCCGTTTGATAGCATCCACTGTCCTCCTCCTTTCAGGTGAATACCTCCAAGGATTGCTTTTTATCTCTCGCTCTCAGTGGGCGGGAGTTGCCCGGGGAGCCGCTTGGTTGGCAGTGCGCCCTCCCAGGCGAGCGGCTCAGGTGCTGGGAGAACTCACAGAGAGGCGAGGGCGTGGGTGGGTGGGTGGGCGGGAAGGTGGGTTGTCGGGCAGGTGAATGGCGGCATGGTTTAATATACTGTCCAATAGGCACTACGTCCAAATTCACCTGTCCTGCCGAGGCGTGCCAAAGCGATCAATCCAGTCCGCGCCGTCTGGTGTGAGCGACTGTAGGGACGGCCATTCTGTGATATGGATTCTATAGGATAGGAAAGTGGACGTAATCCTACGTGATTATTGTCCACAGAAAAGAAAGTAAAATGGATCTTCTGTATGTCTGGAGTGTAGTGGATTGATCAGGAATAACATCCTGTCGTGGCGGGCATGCCAGCCTCCTGGCATTAAGCTAAGCCGTTCTCCGGTGTTCCTAATTTGAGCTGGCGTGGGAAACAGCAGGGTGGGGCTCAACCTTGTTATTGGTGTCTGCACGCAATCACAAGAGCTGAGAGCACCGAGATACCGAATGAAAAATCGAGCATATAAAAACTAGGGGTGCACACAGACGAGGAGACAATTCCAAATAAGCTTAGAAGTATGAAGTGCCGTGGGGATAGTTCTCGTAGTCGGAGGCCACCGATTGGGAACAATTAGCGCGCGGGTTGCGGACGGGAACGCAGGCCTGGCCGCCAATCCTCCATGAACTGCTGGCAGCTGTGGATCAGTGATCAGTTTGACGGTGTGCATCGCTGTGTGAGCAGCTCGTATCGAATCAGGGACAGCTCACGGTGGGATTTAAGCGCATTACATCTGCTCATCCCGCATGAGACGGATTGTTATTAAATAATCAGGCTTGGAATTGAGACTACGATATTAAAATGTCTGCATTCGTCGAGTTGTCGAAATTTTCCCAAGATATGGAAAATCACGTTCGGTCTCGACGAAAGATTACAGCCTACCCTTGGAATTGAGAATACGCATCAGCTCGATTAGACAAACACCAGCAATGTTGTGTAACCTTGACGTATGGAGCTTAGACAGGTTTCCCAACAGAGTTATGTCAACTGGAAGCAAGCAGAGAAATCCTGGTTATTCAGAATTTTTGGTCCAAACTATCAGGTATGGACCAAACTCTATAGAGTACCTCTTATATACATCAATTCTTTCAGTATGTGGGAATCAGCTGTAAAAACCTCTTCATATGGACCTGCGCTTATTCCCGTATAGCATAAGCAAACACTAGTCTTTTTTTCTCAAGGACCTTTTATCTGTTGCCTTTGGGCAGCACTACCGGCCGGAGCAGCTCCCATGTTAAGAAGGCACAACCTCGCAACAAGGTTGAACAGCAGCACCTGGCGCCATGAGATAACAACCGCAATTACTGCTGTTGATCGATTAGAATCTCGCCTAGTTTATACCTCGATGAACACCCCACTTCCACTGCTTCCGGTATATGCGTCTCGCGACGTCGTCTTTTGGGGAGGAGATCAGTTCCGGTTCCGTTTTCCCACGCTTCAGGAGTGTATACTGAGAGGCATGAAGGTCAGTGTGACACGCACCCTGCCTGACCTTTCACTATTGTCCGTTGTGAGAGAGCTGTTTAAATTCAGAACCAGCTCGAGTGCAAGACAAACGAGAGAGCAGCTCGTTTCTCATGGTAGCGCGGCTAATTCTCATGGGTTGTGACGGGATGTTCCATTCTCACGGACTGTGACGCGTTGACGAGGTCCTAGATATAACAGGAATCTTCCAAGGAATAACATCCCATCTAATGGTGGTTTTGATTGTGAGATCGTATGAGTCTGTCGTGGTTTAATTGCTTTATGTTGTACCTTCAATCACCCACATACTGCTTTAAACCTTGACTTCCTGTTTCTGTTATATGCGACTGATATGTTCGTATTCTTCTTATATGTTGTGAGGTGAGACTGTACTTGGGTGTTGGTAATCCTTATCTCGAGCCTACACGTCCCTCTGATGACTTTATCCACATGCTGGTGTTCCTGGTGGTATAAGGGAAGGGTCGTAATGGTGGAAGGTCACGTAGAAGGGATGTCCCACTAAGCTTCCTCCTTTCTGTGAGCGGGATATAGGAGTGGAAAAAAGTAATAGTCAATCTGAGCAGGCCGCCCGTCAGCCGCTAATAGACAGGTCGCTCCGTGAGGCCTCTGCAGTGGCAGCGCTGGACCTAGAGGCAGTTAGGCGATGAGTTGTCGCGGAGGTTGCGTGGTAGGAGGCTGGTGGAGAGACAGAGAAGACCGTGAGCTGCTGACAGACGTCTATGAGCCGCTCAGTCAGCTGTCCGTAAGTCTGCGCCTGTCAATGGTGATGGAGCCAGGTGGGGGATGGGGGCCCACCATCAGGCATGACGATTCCATGCGGAGTAAGTGCATAGAGAGTCCAGGGGGAGAGTTGAAGAGGTAGTGGTGGTGGACGTAGTAATAATGGTAGTAGTCGAGATAAGGGTCCTCTGCACCAGTATTCTAGTTGCTCTTGTGTAAGGTGATAAGCACAGAAACCATCGCATGGACGAGGCGTGGTGGTTTGTTGTTGTATCGACACGAGCGTCAGAGTGTCCGTCCTGGAGCAGCTCCTAGTATCTCAGAGGGAGCGCCAGCAACACAAGAGAGCCTCCTCCTCCAGGGGGGGGGGGGGGAGCGCCACACCACACGCGACCGCCTCCCGGAATAGAGCCGCCCGGACAGCCGCTAGGACGCGCCACCGCCGCCGCCTTTCACTGGTCCGCTGTGACTGCGGCTGACTCGGCCTCGCGCCCACCACTCCCCTGACTGCTTCTGCTGCTCCAGCGGGCGCCAGGAGGAGCTGCCGCGTCCTCCAACATACAGGGAAGCAGCTCACTGCCTCCCACGGGCCTCCTGTTCCCGCTCCAGCTGGTATTAATCTAAATCAGCCACTGCTCAATCGAGGCAGGGTCTACCGTTAATACATGTCTATACCCCGTTACCCTCCTCAGGACATTATAAATGTGGGGTTTGGTTAAACGATACTGAGCTTGTCATTCAATTACGGCTCCGCACGCTCAGGGGTGCTGGCAATGTATACCTACACTCCACAGAGATAACTGTAGGCCCACCATCTACTCAGGCGAATCGCCTACTATGACCAAAGAACTGCTGACGATCATGAAAAGCCTACTTCAATTAAAGTATCCACTTAGATTCTTAACAAGAATATTACCCAGCGTTTGCCTCGAGGTACTATTCCCTTTCTTTGATCACATAGGAGTGGTCAAAAACCAAATGCTCCTATCCCTGCCAGTGTTTGTATTTTGTCTCCAGGTTGGTGGAGACGAATGCTTCGGACGGGTAGGTGAGGTGGGTGTGGGTTGGGGTTGGGATGGTGCCTGGGAGGCGTGCCCAGAATACTGAGTGTCCGTTTGGAAGGTTAGTGCTCCAGGCTTCAACCTCGTCCTTCCTCCAACCTCGTAGCCGACATGCTGAGTGCTGCTGGAGAAGACATGGCTATTGATGTTGAATCGTACACAAACCCTCGGGCATACCCGCTGCCATTACCCCAGCGCTACAGGGTACGCCGAACAGTACCGTTTGTGCCCGGCTGGCAGAACCATTAGTATCAACTCCACACCGTTACCAGCGCCATCTATGGTCAGCGCCATGTTTACTGGGTGAAAACAGACCGGAGAGAATTTAGCCAATTAGAAATTAGTATGCTCCCCAGACCAATTATAAACAATCCCAGTCCACCTCATTTCCACAACATCATTCTCAGTTACAAATATCCCTAATGCACGACCCATCGTCCTTACCATCGATGTACCAGTTCACCAACACTCCCTGTCCTGCCATGTTATTTCCTCATTGCACCTATCCAGAGTACCCATCCTATATTCCTATCAGCAACAAAGTATCAGGAATACAATGTAATAGTGCTATAATTTTACCTCCTTTTAGCTCACCCTCCTACCTACATCCATCCAACCCTATCCGAACAACAGCCTTGTCGTCGGTCACTCTGACATGACAAGGATGCTGCCAAAGGACTTCCCTACGATGTAAAGCATTATACAAGCCGAACCACTATCTCATCCTTACAACGTACGCCCCCTGCAAACATAAAGACCCATCAAACCCACTAATCTGACGGCTACACGGTCATGGGACATAAACCTTGTAGAGCACTCCCACTCCCCCGTTCTACACCGAGCACCTGCACCATTGTTATACTTCCTTCAGTATATCTGTAGCCCACATTCCACCAGGTCGATAGAGCTTCTTTTCTCTCCCGTCTAGCTCCACTTAAGGGGGTCATCCACAGGCGACTACTACAAATCTGTCCGTCCCAAGTCACGGTCCGTCCATCTATAAATTTAATATCCATAACTCCTCATCCTCCATCCTCATGACAGTCACACGCTAATTTGACCTACTTCTACTTTCATAGTGCTCAAATACAACGATGTCTATGAAGGAACAAATCTACCTAGCCCTCTACAGGAAGGCTAGTAGGAAGCGAGTTATGAACCTGGCCCTGATGATCGCCATGCAAGACGATGAGGAGGACTTGATGTGTTTTAATGGTATGAAAAGGCAGCGTACCCATGCATTCTGGATGTTGTTGTGTTCAAGCCGTTTAATACTAGTAAAGACATCTAGTGGTTGATACCAGAACTATAGCGTTATACTACGGTAGTGCCGCCTAGCGGTTTAGATATACAACACTCCTCCACGCTTAATGGTTTTGACATCGTACTGGAATAAACATATAATCAGAACATGTTTAAAGTCTTTGGTCTCTTTGAGGTAGATGTCCATAACTATGAGTATACTGTTTATAAGTATGAATATGCTTAGTTCTTGTGAGTCTTTAAAATCCAATAAATAAACTTGTATTTAGATAGTCCTCTATCAACTAACCATAACTGTTTTCTTTACTTGATATTACTTTTAACATAACCAAAAGTGAGTGTCAGAAATCTTAGTCTCTGAAATAGAACAGTCATTTAGTAACATAGTCATTAAACTTTGTGGGAGCTCTTCTGGCTCTCATTGGCACTCGTCTTGGTGATGGTGCTATAGGCCTAGGTGGTGTAGCAACCACCGGGGGTGGAACTCTGGATGGTTCCTCATAGGTAACCCCATGATCCGCTGGTGGCATTGCTTTGGGTGGTGTATCTGCAACCACAGAGTGATTTCCATCTTTTGGCATATATCGTTGATGATTGCGTCAGTTAATTGCCTTTGCATGGATTGATCATCATAATTGTCATTGTCATCTTCATTGGTTTCCCCTGATTTCCGAAGATGGTCAACATGTACATATCTGAGGTTCCGGCCAACTCTCACCAGGTATTGTACTGGACCCTTCCTTGACACGATCGAGCCAGGTACATACTTGATATCAGTGCCTCGCAGTTCTTTACTCGTACGCGCTCTCTTCGCTCGAACTCTCGAAGCTTTGGCACTCTTTCGTCTCTGTACTCTCTCATCTTCTCCTGTTTCCCCTCCACTGTCACATGAAGGTTGGGTTTTATTTTTATTTTTTTTTTTTTTGGG
Organism: Alentia gelatinosa; assembly: GCA_950022655.1. Lineage (NCBI taxonomy): Eukaryota > Metazoa > Annelida > Polychaeta > Phyllodocida > Polynoidae > Alentia > Alentia gelatinosa. The sequence continues at coordinate 76,202,842 of OX465583.1, forward strand.
CAATTTTTAAGGGAATATTGTGTCAGACAATCACCGAATTCGGCCATATGGCCGTTCTTCCACTCGGGCCCTAGACCCCTACTCCTCATTCTTATGGCGGGTGTTAAGCCAAATGGGCAGAGGGTACCATTTTTGTGTAAGTCTTTGGTATGACCTGGCCGGGGTTTGAACCCACGACCTCCCATGCTCGAGGCGAACACCCTGACCACTTGGCCACCAAGCTTGGTTTATCATCGCTAACCGGGTGCGAAGCTGTCTTTTAAGAAACAACTCAGATGGAGATACCCCGGTCACAGAATGTGGAGTTGAATTGTAGGACAACAGGAAACTACAAAGCTTTTTCTCTGTAGTCATGTGTTGTGTTGCATCCAGTGTGTGTCGTTTTAAAGCTGCTTTTAGGGTCTGCACCGCTCGCTCTGCAAGTCCGTTGGACGCTGGATGATAGGGAGCAGTAAGGGTATGCTTAACATCCTTATTGTGCAGAAACTCACGGAACACCTCTGCGATAAACTGTGGCCCGTTATCGCTTACAACCTCTTGTGGGAAACCGTTATGGGCGAACATCCACTCAAGCACCTCCCTGGTCTTTTCAGCCGTTGTAGACTTCATCAGGACGACTTCCAACCACTTTGAATGGGCGTCTACTACAACAAGAAACATTTCCGACTTGTACTCAGCAAAGTCTATATGTAGCCTGTCCCATGGCCTTTCAGGATACATCGGAGATGCTGGTGGATCATTTTTAAGACTCAAGCATCATGTTTTGCATGCCTTGGTTACTGCTTCTATTGCATTGTCAATGCCAGGAAACCACAAGTAGCTACGTGCTAATGCTTTCATGCGCACTCTACCGACATGCTCAATATGCAACTCTTCAAGCATTCTTTCCTGTAGCTTCTGAGGAATGACCACTCTCATTCCCCAAAGAAGACATCCTTGATCACACGACAGCTCGTGTCTTCTTGTATAATAGGCCAGCAGTTCATCATCATCCACATGGTTTGGCCAACCATTCATGGTAAACTCTAGCACTTTCGCTAGGATCCGATCTTTTCGGGTTGCTTCCTTTATGTCTCTAGCGTTGATTGGTAGTTTGTCTGTATGACTAAAGTAGTTAACCTCAGCCTCCATGTTTTCTTTGGCTATGTCCACTGGTGCACGACTCAGATAGTCAGCTTTGGCATGATCCTCGGATCTTTTATACTTGACATCGTAGTCATAGGACATGAGGATCAGCGCCCACCTTTGTAACCGAAGGGCTGCCAAGGTTGGCACGTCTGTTTTCGGACTGAGTATCTTCGTCATTGGTTTATGGTCTGTCAGTAATGTGAATGTTTTTCCATATAGGTATTTATGAAATTTCTTCACTCCAAAGATGATGCCTAATGCTTCTCTCTCTATCTGTGCATAGTTTCTCTCGGCTTTTGTCAGCGTGACTGATGCATAGGCTATCGGTCTTTCCTCTCCCTTGTCATCGATGTGTGATAGTACTGCTCCGACTCCGTAAGGAGATGCGTCCGTAGGGAGCAGTAGCTTTTTGTTGACATCATAGTGGGTTAGGACTGTGTCACTTGTTAGGGCATCCCTGACTTTGTTGAATGCCTCTTTGCACTGTGATGACCACTTCCACGGTACGTCGTCCCTTAGCAGGTTATTTAACGGAGCTAGGATGGTTGACAAATCCTTAACAAACCCACCGTAGTAATTGATCATCCCGAGGAAGGTGCGGAGCTCTGGGACACTTTCCGGTGCTTTTGCCTCTTTCACAGCACAAACTTTGTCTGGTACTGGCCTACGACCCTCCTTGTTGAGTACATGTCCTAGATATTGGACCTTGGGAGCCAAGAACGTACACTTTTCACGTTTGACTCGAATATTGTGCTTGCTCAGTCTCTGAAGTACCAGTTCAAGGCGCTTTAGATGCTCGTCCTTTGTGGGAGCAGTTATCAATATGTCATCGATATAGCAGCAAACTCCAGGAATTCCATGTAATACCTGGTCCTTTATCCTCTGGAAGATGTGTGGTGCTGTTTTTACCCCGTAGGGCAACCTGAGTACTTCATAAAGTCCTTGCACAGTGTTGATGGTCAGGTACTTCCATGACTTTTCCTCTACCACCACTTGTGTATAGGCATTTGACAGGTCCAGTTTCCTAAACTGACTACCACCTGCCAGCGTCGCGAATATATCCTCTGCTGTAGGTAGCGTATACGGTTGGTCAGGGCATAGACAATGGGCCGTGCTTTGTAGAACTTTGGTTTGGTTTTCCCAGTCTATACGTATGGCTTTCAGCCAGGTCCGTCCGAATAACGGTGTACGCGCACCTTTCGTGATCACTAACGGCAAATGTCTCTTTTGACCCCCATACTTCACATGTACGTCTATCTCACCAAGTAGCTTGACTTTATGTCCAGTGTATGACTTTAAGTTGATAGACGCTTCACGCAACTCAAAAAAGGGGAAGAATTTTCGGTAGTCGTCCTCACCGACAATTGAAACTGCCGACGCTGTGTCCAAAGCAAATGTCATATTGTTGTTTTCGACTAGGGCCTTGACCGTTATTTCTCCATATTTTCCACTCTTAACTTCGAACAGCGACGCAAAGCTGACTTCTTCCTCTGGTTTGTTGTTATCAACGTAATTTGCGCGACCTTGCCCACTGCCTCTTCCACGGCCACGGCCTCTATGCGAGCTACCTCTTGTTTAAGACTGACCTTGAGCATGCTTTGTTTTACAAGCCCTGGAAATGTGACCTATTTTACCACAATTGAAGCACTTTTCCTTTTCATAGGGACACCGACCTTCGTGGTTGCCATCACACCGATAACACTTTTTGTTAGACGGGGCTTTTCCCTTGTGCTTGTAACCTCCCCACTGAACACGGTTTACATCCTGTGTGGGTCCCATGAGCTGATTACAATGGCTAGCGGTGTCCATTGACGTACTGACATCGACAGCTTTCTCCCATGTCAATGCTGCACCCACACCTAGCAGTCTGTTTTTAATTGCTGAGGACCTCAAACCAGTAACTAGGCAATTTCTTAACCTCTTTTTGACCTGGTCCTCATCACCAAATCCACAGTGTATGCTTATTTTCTTCAAAGCCACGATATAATCTGCTACAGATTCATTATCTTCCTGCTTGCGCTCATCAAATTTGAAGCTCTCAATTAACTCATTGGATCCGGAGGTGTAGTGTTTACTAATTAATTCAGTCAGTTGAGCATATGTTTTTGTTTCAATTTCAGCAGGGGCACACAATGCAACTAACAAGTCCACAACCTCAGGCCCCACCATAGCTAATAAAGCATCGATTTTTTCATCATCCTGGATTTTGTTTATGCGCATCCAGGCATTGAACCTTCTTTGATAGTTAGCCCACTTTTCTTTATTGGGACTAAACTCACCTATGGCATTTACAACATTCCTAGCTTCAGCCATAACTTTTCTAGGTTATTCAGATTCACTGTCACTTTTTTTTTTTTTTTTTTTGGTTCACTAATTTGTAGAGAGCCTAGCCTATATCAATACAGTCATTTAACTTTGAAGGCTTAATTCACTTTCACTACTGTGGACTGAAACCAGCTAGACCTAGATTTGTTTGAGGCCTAGAGAGTTTAGAAGTTAAAGTCACATGGGCTCTTTTCATACAACAAATTATCACTGTTTTTTCAATGAAAGTTCATCCAATTTCTAGTAAATGGCTTCTATGGCCTTGCACTTAGCTTGTGTTGACATCTGCAAGTAGAGACACATTGTATGCCAAGCAAGATGGTCTAATTTTCGAGCATCCTCAGGTCGCCATACTGTTGTGTTCAAGCCGTTTAATACTAGTAAAGACATCTGGTGGTTGATACCAGAACTATAGCATAATACTACGGTAGCGCCGCCTAGCGGTCTAGATATACAACAGATGTCACCATTTCTCCATGGTCGGACGGAGGACCGTCAGAGAAACACCTTTGACAAGCTTGAGTCTGATTTCTTGAGAGAAAGTATAGACGTATATATGTCATATGTCATGAATATAAATATAAATACTAGGTAGATAGACGTTGCTTTGCGGCAACTACTGAGCAAGTGACCAGAACGCAGTCTCTGTGTAGAGGCTGCAGCTGCACTCATGAGTAACCTTGGATTCTATTGGTCAGAATTGTTTACCGAGTCGTGTCGAAGCGGTTCATTGGATCCCACTGGACCCGCTTGGCGGGAATTCGCGGACATTCCTGTGACTTGCAGTTTTGTTAGTGCATAGTCTATATGGGTGGGTGGTGGTGCCAGTTTGGGTACCACTGCCACCTGGTGTAGGATTTGGGTAACTTGGCACCCTGTCTCCTTATACTCTGTAGACCAAGGTTCTCTCCCCTTGTGTGGGGCTAGTTTCATAACTGCAGGACTTAATTTGCCTGTGGTTATGTTGTTGTTTTTTTCGTACTTTCCAGTGACGAAAAAAACCTTCGATTATGAAAATCTCATCAGGCCTTTGCAAAGGCTGGAGAAACTATATCTAGGATATCTGGTATCTCTTTAGTTTGTGTGCGTGTGCATGCACATTTCCGAATAACGAGTTCTTGACAATAAAAGCATTCACTGATTTTTCGACTGGGAAAGTGAGGTCAGAGATCACCCGTCGGTCTGTGCTGCCCCTCTTCCGTCTAGACATGAGAGGGGCCACATGGCACCAGGGGGAGAATGGTGGGACTCGTAAGGTCCCATGAGGCCGCCCAATCTCAGCTCTTTTTCTACATATTTGTTAATGGCCTCGGGGTATTGAGTTGTACTCGGGTGATTCCCAGTGCCCAGGTTATCACTCACAGGTCCGAGATACCCCAATGGGAGGCCGTACGCTATAAGATCATATAACTTTGGGTCAATCCCATCCGTACATAGATACTTTTCCCAGGCCTCGAGGTCCAGCATGGTGGGCAATGGAATGCGCTCTGCCTTACTATTGGGAAGGCTGAAGGTGCGTACGCACTATATGTATCGTACAGTCTGATCTTGGGCCAGCACTCAACAAGATAAATCAAGGCAATGATCGTTAATATCGCTTTCACAAATGTTCCTAGTGGAATTGAAGTCTATTTTGTTACCTTTAGTCGTGCCAACGTGGACCCCTGTGACCATGCCCCCTCGGCGCGGGCCGGGGTGTGTGGGTGTGGCGTGATTTTCGCTGTTTGTAACTCCGTGATGCCAGTTGAAATCGTCTTTGGCCTTCCCAGAGCTGTAATCAGTATAAATCCCCCCTCATGCTGCCTCAGGGCGCCGGGCAGGGACTATATACTTAGAATTCGGGCGAAAACCTTCATTTGAATTGAGACTCCCGATCAAACCGGAAGTGCCGCCATTTTGTTCTGGCCGGAGCTGGTTGCTGGTGGCCTCGCGCTGTCGACGTTCGCTGGTACCTAAGGAACCCCTATGGGCGCCGCCATCTTGTTCGTGCTCTCCCAGCGGATTCTCCATATTGTGAAGCCTGTTCCCCGCTCGCCCCTGTGTGTACAGTGGCGCTGGTGCCGCGCTCCGTCCCGACGTCGGTCTCGGTCAAGGCGCTCACACACAGACATATCGTGGTTAGAATACAGGTTGCCGGTCCGGCCAAAGCAATATGAACATGCGTGAAAATACATTACACCTCCCTCTTCGTGGTCCCATAAATTTGCGGGCGAACTCGTCCTCGAGATATCCATTGTACTCATAGTCGCGTCTCAATTCCCTGGGAGGAGGCATGCAGTCCTCACAGCTCCTGTAGGTGTCATGGCGGTCCACCCGGGGGTCCTCCTTTTTCGCGCGCTCCGGTCGGAGCGGGTGTCATGGCGGTCCCCGCGGTCGCATCCCTCCATGCTAGCCTTTATGAGGTTTTGAACCCAGGCCCCGGACATCTTCCTCGAGTTAATCGATCCTGACATCTGACTGAGAGCTGGTGGTACTTGCCTCATCCACTGTCTCATAGCCAGATAATCTCGACCGGCTACACATCAAGATATCCGGGTCGCTCCCAGGCTCCGTATCAGCGTCCTCGCCATTGCTGCTTGCAGACTGCGACTCGTATTTTTCTTCCTCCTGCGCTTCTTCTCTACTCCTGCCTCTCATCTTTGGGGCCATTATAACGGACTTTGAAGGTAAAATTGAAGTAGATGAGTGTAAATGAATGTGGTGCCAAAAAAGGTGGAGCGAAATGAATGTAGGTGTAGTGTGGTTGAAGCCGCGGTGAGGAATGGGCCGCGTGAGTGGGGTGAAAGTATGAGGTGAGTTGAGAGGGTGGTGAGTGTACTGTCCACGAGATGTCAGCAGTGACCGGCCCCGCACGACCTGCGGGGCCACACCATTCCCGTCCCCAAACTTTCCTGTAACCACAAATGGTTGTCCATGTCATCATAATTTAACTTGCAATTTAATAAACTTAAATTCATTTTCAGCTTGGGTGCATGTCAGTTTTCCGTGAAATGACTCAAATGCAGCCAGAAGTGTATAAGGAGTTGTTAGACCTTGCAGCACCACTAATCACATACAAGGACACAAACTGGCATTGTTCGATTAAACTTGAGGAAAGGCTGAATCTTACTATCCGGTATCTAACCCGTGGTGAGAAATCTTTCATATGATATAAAAATTTTATTTATAAATTACATTTACACTGTTCTTAAGTACCTGATTTATTTTCAATTTTTTGTAATTTTCTGGGATTTTATTTTTTTAATTCCTTTAAATCCAGAGATATAGGTAAGAATCTGGTTGAAAATCCTAATAGCACACAATTAAAAATGAAAATGTATGAAACAATTAAAGATGATTATAATATAAGTCTTGGGCAAGTCTGTTGTCCTAAAAGTTCGGAATTTTGATGGAACGCTGTGGGCGGTATGGACGGCAGTGAAGACATCTGCCTGCCACCAAAGGACTGCGTGGGGCGGGTGTGTTTGTGTTTTAGTTCTGGCGGACTGTGGAGGCTTGTCTCCCGGCAGTGAGGATCAGCACGGGGGCACGCCGCACCTGCATTGCTAGAATGTCAAAAGTTCAGATTTCCGTCTCTTGATGGAAAACTTGTATCCCTGATATAATTGTTTAATTTTTTTTCCAGGTGAAAGTGTGACCAGCTTGTACCAGGGCTACCTTGTGGGTGAAAGTACAGTACTGCCACTGATTCGGGACACTATCTACACTGTCCTCAAGGATGATTACATGAAAGTATGTATATCTAAACTTTAAGACAACAATTCTTATCTATATTTTCATGGCTACATCACTTATTATCTTTTCATTTTTTAATCCAATTGATTTTAGTTGTTATAATTATATTTTTCAGACACCAAATACTGAGGAAGATTGGCTCCAGATCAGTCAGCTGTTTCACAACCATTGGAACCTGCCACATGTTTTGGGAGCTCTCGACAGCAACCATGTCCACATCATTAAATCTGCAAAATCTGGTTCACTCTACTACAACTATAAGAAGTTTTTCTCAATTGTCTTATTTTCCATGGTGGACGCAGACTACTGTTTCAGATATGTGGCCGTCGGCGCTGAAGGCCGGGCCTCTGACTCCACCATATGGAAGTTTTGTCCTCTCTTCAGAGACTTGAACGCACTTGAAAACCCACTGAACATTCCAGATCCAACAGATTTCCCAGGGTACAGAGGGAAACTACCGTATTACTTTGTGGCCGACGATGCCTTCGAAATGAGCGAGCAACTGATGAAACCGTTTCCTTTTGCAAAACTTACTATGGCACAACAGATCTTCAACTACAGGCTGTCGCGGTGCCGTCGCATAGTCGAAAATGCTTTTGGCATTTTAGCTACACAGTCCTGCCTGCTCCGACACGAGATCAAGATGAATCCCACACATCCTTCTGAAGTGGTAATGGCTTGTGTAGTCCTACACAACTTTCTACGGAAGAGGGCTGCAGCCACATACCTTCCTAAGGAAGCCACTGACTGGGAAGACAAGGACTATGCTCAACACAAAGGAATCTGGGGGGAGAGGCTGCCCTGCCCAGCGGAGAGGCGACACTGGTCAGGAACCGGAGTTGGGCTGTCAAGCAGATGCGAGCCCGTCTGGCCGACTGGTGCCTAACAAAGGAAGGAGAGCTACCGTACCAGTACGATGTTGTCCTTCGACACTACTTCTTCTTTGAGAATAGGCTTTCTTACATCTTGGGAGCAAAACATTTGAGATCAGAAATACAGACTTATATATGATCTACCATGTTGTCCAATTCTTTAAAAATAAACATTATGATAAACTGGTAAACTATTTTGTGTGTCAAATATAGATGTCGAAGGCACTGTTTACATTTAATCATCTCCTTTGAATATGATGCGACCCACCATTTTGAATACCAACTGATAGAACTAAAAATGTGACCGTCAACTGCAGCGACACCTTGCAGCTAGCGAGTACATATATAGTGGTACTACTAAACTACAGGTGGTGACACTAATGACAACATAGTATCTGTACAGACGGAGCTTTGGGGACCCGTCTGAAGGCAATATCTAAATATTTAGATCGCACCGTCTGGACATTTTGTTTATAAAAGTACTCTATATTGTAGATATTATAGACGGACGGATTTGGTCCAGAGTACTTCCATATATACCAGTCTGTCTCAATCCGGCTACCGAGATTGGGACGGACGGACAGTATGTGGAAGCCATTTTCACGATTATGTAGCAGTCCGTCAGACGGATTTACCCAAACGAGTTGCCTCCACTTAGCCGTCTGCAAAAAAAAATTCTACACAATACCAATTCCCCACCCAACAGCCAGCGAAGCTGGGGCCACAGGGAAAAGTGTAGGGGGAAAATTGCAGAAACATAGAGAGGATCAGGAGCGACTTATATGCAATCTTAGTAAAGGATCTGAGCGTTGTCATGGTGTACCTAGCAGCCGCTATAAACAACATTAGATCCATAGATCCAACAAACGGTCTTGTTAAGGCCTCCAAGTCCACGCAAGATGGGACAATAGTGACGAAGATCATCGCTGAATACCAGTTCCTACTGGTGAATATACAAGAAATACGCCCGGACTGTGCTATTAGGTTTTGTTCAACCTATTCACTCTTCCTCATACTGGCCAACAAGGGAGTTCCCTATGACAGGATGAAAGAACATCAAGAGATGATATATAAGGCCACTATTGACCTGAATGCGGAGACAGACATTCTAAACAAGTCGCCAAATAAGATCACCCCCAGCTCGATCATGTAATCCAGCTGAAGAACCGGGGGCACAAAACCACCTGGATATGATCGATTTGGGGATGGGGTACACCCAACCATCACAGCCTCGAAAATGAAGATTCCCCGGATAAGGAATGGAACACCTGGCAAAGTGGTTTGGTCGAGTACCTAGGTGAGAAGGCACCACTGAAATCCAACAGGATAAGAAGTGAACAAGGATTCCCTGATATTATATCAGAAGACGTGGCGTAGCTGTTTTTGAGTCCGTCTCCTACCACATGCCGCAAAGGATTCCCTGATACCACCGGACATAGTGGATATTAAGAGATATTAAGTTAAAGAAAAGGTTATGTAGAAAATTAGGAAGAAAAAAAAATACTTTAGGTACAGAAGAGTAATAATTACTAACTGGAGACCAGTTTGCGTTCTGCCGGTAGTGGGCAAAATCCTACAAATAATTGTATATACACAACTTTATAATTATCTAGAAGAAACAAAATTATTTAATGATAATCAATTCGGTTTTCGAAAACAATGTAGCACGGGCGGAGAAGTTTTTAAATTAGTTCAATACTTGTTAGAAGGTGAAAATAGTGGGTTTATCACAATAGCGTTTTATGTCGATATTAAAAAAGCATTTGATTGTGTTAATCATAGTATTCTGCTACAAAAATGGACCAACGCAGGGGTGGGGCCAAGCTTACTGAAATGGTTCGAGAGTTACTTGGATAACAGAAAATGTTACACTAAGTTTGCGGACCGATGTTCAATGCAGATGGATGTAGAGTTAGGAGTACCTCAGGGCTCCATACTGGGCCCCCTGTTATTCTTAATATACATCAATGATCTGCCAAGTAGTATCCTTAGTTATGCAAATATTATGTATGCGGATGATCTAGTAGTGATGGTTCGAAGTAAGAACTTAGACAGTGCCGAACAGGAGATGCAAGTAGTACTGGAAAAACTTTATAATTGGTACACAGCTAACAGGCTGACAATGAATCTAAAAAACTAGAATGGTTTACCACGGTGCGCAAGCAAAAATCAAGAAAGAATTGAGGAGCAACCTGGTATTAGAAGGAATAATGATTATTTTGGGGCCACAATAAATAGTAGTTTGGAATTTGGAAAGCATGGGGACAAATTACTAGGGTTACTCCAAGATAAAAGTAACATATTCAAAAGATTGAGAAAATTTGTATATAAAGAAACTGCACTCAAGATCTTACGCACTTGCTTGTTACCCGTCATTGACCTCTTTGAGGGGTCTAATTTAGCGGTTAAGGAAAAACAAAATAAGGGTAGCTATAGAGGGCTTAGAATTGCCTTAGGGTGGGAAGCATTTAGGGATAGGTATATTAGCACTGAGGAATTGTTATCTAGATGTAAAGTGGGAAGGCCAGATTTAATGAGGAAAATGCTCCTGTCAGGGATAATCAGATCCCTGTACAAAACCGAGGCCTTAAAAAGGAAGAATGACAACATCGATGAAAACAGATCCAATACTTTTGGTTCAGTCAAAAATAATATATTTTTACCATGACCAAAAAAGGAGAACTTTAAAAATTCATGTATCTATAGTGGCATAACACTTTGAAATCCCCTTTAGAAAGATGTACAAGATTAGGCCTCCAAGATACTTTTTAAAAAGGTAGTATTTAATAAGATAATGGGTTAATTGCATCAATATTGCAATCATATAGGGGTACTTAAGAGTGCTCAGTGTAAGTGTATTTAGGATTAAGTGAAACAGGGATATAAATAGTCCTTATCCACGTCTGATTATACTTATTATTACACAAGGGCCTATTGTATCCCTGAGGTAAAATTTTGTATCTTGAAGATACCCACATAAAGGGGTTCATTGTAAATATCATACTATGTTTCGTTGATGTAATTGTAGGGGTCAGGGTAGTCAAGCAGCGTTGTTTCACTTTACGCTAGATGACACGAGTGCCAATCCTTGCTGTGCGGTAAAGCCAGGGGCCCTGTGTATGCAAATACTACGGGGTCACCCGCATTACGTAACTCAGTCAGTATATAAGACTGAGTCTGCAGCGGGTTGACAGGACTTCTCGCGGTGCCTCTCAGTCGAGTGAACGCCTGGAGCCTCAAATGTTGGTAAGGTTGCTTCGGAACCTTTCAAAGGTGAAGAGACCAGAATCTCTTCCCGCGCTAGCCCCGTAGCACCAACCTACTGTAACCTTTATACGGAATAAACGTCTGTATATCGAAATAGTCCAGAGTCTGGTTTTGTGTCCACCAATAGCGATAGGTTGTAGATCCCGCATCTCCCTGCCCTTTCTAGTGGTTCATTAAAAACTCACCCGTGCTGGAGCGGTAAGCACGGGGTAACGACTAAGTCTCAAGCCACAGGTTGACTGCTTTCACGGAAAGTGGTCACACACTTTCAGCGACCAGTGGTACGCTACATAATCACCCTGTCATTGTTGTTGAACATTGCAAGGAAGAACGGTTGTAACTAATCGAAAGCAATTCTCTCCAATGACAAGGATTTCTCTCCCTCCTGAGGACAGGGAAAATCGAACGAAATTGAGGATTTCTCCTCAAATATATCCTGCGTGGAGCTCTCCCTCGTGGGTACTCTCCTCGCCTAGGAGAGTTGAAAATAAAATGACCCCCAGGAGGCCGGACTCAGCCGTGTTCGTCCGCGCGAACGCGTTATTGAAGAACTCACCGTTAGGCGGCGTAGAACGGAAACACTTCCATTTTGTATTCCAGTCATAGCAAACATATTTCCGCAAGTTTGAATTGATAAGCTTTTAATTGTTATTATGAATCACCCACAATACCGCCCGCCAGAAGAGGTGAAGGGTTGGTATCCCGGCCCGATTATTGATAATAAAATCTAAATGGACGATACCTTTTGGATCGTCGGCTGCAACTCTCCTTCCCCACGATAGTTTGACTAATTCAACCCAAACCCTCGCACAACCTCTTATCGAGCCGTATACTCTCGTTGGCGTAGAAAATAAAACGACCCCCCAGGCTTATCACTATCAATAAATCTTACAGATTCCTTGTTACATTACCCCTGTACAAATATACCAGACTCGTCGCTAATAATAAATCTTAATTTTGATTCTAAGTGCTTCTCTTTTATCAGCTGTACTTATAGACTAAGTAAGTCGGATGTATGTGTATTTATATATGAGTGTGGGCTAGACGGACGTGTATATACCTCATGTGGGCGTGCCTCCCTTGTGTGGTCCTGCCAATTAGCCATGTTTTGTGTCCTGTTTGCCCGCAAATGATGGTAACCTTGACCGGTACTAATGGACCCTGTTGCTCGAAGGAGCTGACCCTTTCCCCACTCGCCTATGGCGTCTCACAGGGGTCGGTATTAGCTCCCGCTTGCCTCATGCTTCCCTCGGCTTGCCCAATTTGTCTGGTAATCCCTCGAGTTTAGATTGCCGCCGTTTCAGTGACGCTATACATACGGCGATTCGGAGTGGTGGTCGGGTGGTATACGTCAGAGGGAACGGCCCATTGGAGAGTAATTGTAAATTGCTTTTAATTTAGCGCTGGGCTGCCACCTACCGTACTCACCTAGACCTAAGCCTGGTCACGTGATTTTTACCTGTCTTCCTCAGTCCGCCATCTTCGACTGAGCTTTCAACAACTTTTATACGTCAGAGGGAACGGCCCATTACATGTACATGCATTTGACAAATCACAAGAATAAATTGTGGCAACCGGTAAAAGCACTTGAAATGTTCTTTAAGTAGTGCACTAGTGGGAAATGAGTACATTCCCTGCAGCAAGGCGTTTCCTGATCTAGTTTCATCCTGTCCATGATGCACCGTCCTCCTCAGTCAGCACCAATGTCGGCGTCATAACAAGATATCGTTCAAATCTGGATTCTCAGGCTTGATATAATATTAGTATATTGCTGTATACAAGTATTATATGTTAAGAAGTAACCCTCTATTACTGCATGAGAACTTAAAGAGAACGCGTCTCTATTAAAAACAAGATGACCTTATGGCTGCGTCTTATTTATCAAATGTCATGACCATTTTATTCCTTGGTCTAGAATGATGACCTTTAACCTAGAATGAAGTCCTTCTTTTAACAAGTCTGAAATGAAACATCTGAAACTGAAACACTAGTCCATAGGGCCAGTAAAACGAGAGTATGCACTGATGGAAATGTGCAGTCGAGCTCTCCTACACAATATCCTTCCTAAATTGTTACTAAATTTTCCCATCTTCTTTAAGGCCTTTTTCTATTGGCTGACAAACACGGTGTAGATTTTTTGTGTTCTCCTAATAGCCTAATAGTTCTAGCCCTCACCAGCAGAGCTTCTTCGTTCTTTTGTCTACATTGACAGTGGTGTCAAGGAATGGGGTTTTCGTTGTTGAGTTTTCTAATGTAAACATGATGGTGGGGTGGGCAGTGTTGAGGTCTTTTACCCACTCTTTGAGCGCTTTCCATGTTCCCAAATGATGAATAAGTCATCTATGGATCTTAGTCAGGCCTTTGGTTTCAGAGCATCCCTTACCTCTAGTTCAAGTTCCAGCTTTTCCATAAACATGTTAGCATACAAGGTTGCTAGTCTTGTTCCATCGCTGTGCCACTTATTTTGCTTGCAGTGCGTTACATTAACGATATAAGCTTAAATAAGAGACTAGGATATGAGGGTGAGTGCCTCGGTCACTCAACAGGGACTCCCACCCTAACGTGCACAGATATAACGCCCGAAACATGACTCTGTCGGTGCCCGAGGACAAACTCCAGGACGTCCGGCAGCACGTCGCGGCCGTCGCGCGGAAGCGCTCACTCACCAAGCGGCAACTCCAGTCGGTGCTGGGGAAAATCCTCCACGTGGCGAAGTGCATCCGCCCGGCAAGGCCCTTCGTAAGCAAGCTGCTGGAGGCATCGGTGGAATGTCCGGGTTCTACCTCAACATCTCCTCGGACATGCGGCAGGACCTCGACTGGTTCTCTAGGTTTGCGGAGGGTTGGAACGGGCGTGCCTTGATCCCCAGGGGCCCCCCGACGAAATGCATTACTGTTGACGCCTGCCTCACCGGGGTCGGAGGCACCGACGGCCGCCTGGCCTACTCCACCCAGGTGTGCCCGGTTGCCGACCCGGTGAATTGTATATCGGAACTGGAAGCCCTCAACACGATATACGCCCTCAACACGTTCCTGACCGACCGGGACCGGGGGACGCGAGTTGAGGTCTTCTGCGACAACATGGGGACCGTCCAGGCACTGACATCGGGGCGGGCACGGAACAAGGTGCTGGCGGAGTGTGCCCGCCAGGCCTGGATGGTGCAGGCCAAACTACAGGTCGAACTGGTATACACCCACATACCGGGGGTCCTCAACTTGGTCGCCGACGCCCTCAGCCGGTCCCACCTCACCTCCAGTGACTATTCTAAAGCTGCTTTTTACATGTCCTCACTTAACCTCAGAGCTGTCGCTCCATGTAATCACGCCTCATTTGTGCCTGTCCTCCGGCTTTACTGCAGATCCGGCGCTACGCTGTCTCCAACAGAGGGCATCTGCGCGGCAGGCCGCGGCGCGTGCCCCCGGCACGGTCGCCAACCAGCGAAGCGCAGTGACTACCTACCTCGCGTTCTGCCGGAGGATGGGCGTGGACCCTCAGCAGCCGACCGTCAGCCTACTCACCGCGTACCTGGAGTACGTCCGGGACCACGCCCCCTCCCCAGCGACCGTAGCCAACCATCTGTCACACCTACGGTCGCACCTACGGCTGTCAGGAGGGAACATCGCGGCAACGGAGGACGCCCGGGTCAAGCGGGCACTAGACGCAATGAAGAGGGACAAGGCGTACCAGCCAAACGTGAAGCCTCCTATACCTATGGAGGCACTCAGAGGCATCCTCGGCGGACTAACGGCCACGCCCCTCGACCGGTCGACCAGAGCGGCGTGCCTCCTCATGTTCTTCGCCGCCCTGCCGCAGAGCGAGGTGGCGCCGCCAACCATCAAGAGCTTCGATCCGGTCCGGCACCTCACACGAGGAGACGTGAGAGTCACGTCTACTCACGTCGACGTGAGGATCAAGGCTGCAAAGAACCTCCAGTGTGTTGGAGAAGAGAAACGCGTATCTCTGCAGCCCTCCCCGGACCGGATGTCTTGCCCGCTGCGGGCAGTGAGAGCGATGATCGCGGCCGTTCCTACAGCCGACGACCGCGATCCCTTCCTCATGAACGAGGATCGCTCCCCCATCACGACTCGATGTCTCGCTAAAGAGTGGGACCGACTCATCGCGCTGGCAGGGATACCATTAAGAACATATACCCTGCACAGCCTGCGAAAGGCCGCGGCGACGCAGGCCTTCCAGGCCGGAGTCTCCGAACTGGATATACAGAGGTATGGAGGGTGGCGCTCTAACGCCCACAGAAGCTACATCCGCGTCTCGGATGCCACTCGGGTGAATGATTCCCTCCTCAAGTCAATTAACGAGTGAGCATCATTTTTCTCCCACCCTCCTCTCCACAAACTCTTCATGGACCTTTTTGGCTTTTTATACACATTGTATAACCATATATACGTATTACATAATACTATTATACATTATACATATGTACTCCTGTAATACATACCACATATGTAATACCTTTTTCCAGGCATCACATCTGCCTTATGTATATCTTATACATATCTACAAATATGTACTCATCATATTTACCAATATGTCTTCTTCATATATCATATCTACATATGTATATCCTCCTCCATAAGATATTGTATCATATTTAATATCTTATTTTATATGGACCTTATAAAATTCAAATAAATTTTATTCGCCCATATCTGTCTCCTACTTTTGTGTTGCGGGTTAGGGGTAATGAGATCTCTTATGGCTAGTGTAGACTAATTTTTAAAAAGTTAATTATTTTGTTATGCTTAATTTCAACATTTTCAAAATGTGAGTAAAGGTTTTTCATGTGATAGACATGGTAATATTCATAGGAGCTTATTGTATTTTGGGATAGCAGAAGTTCAGTATTTCAGTATTAATCAAAAGATTACCACTTTATGAAGAGTCTGAGACACATTTTCTGGCTGTCAGACCTAGAAGGGTAATAAGGTAATGTAACCATGGTAACGGTAACGCAGTAATGCGGTAGAATAATCAATAGCGTGGTTGGAACGGTGACATGATAAATGGGGTTATAATATTAATGTGGTAATGGTATCACGGTAATGGTAGGGCGGTAACGGCGTTAGAATGGTAACATAATAACAGCATTAAGATGTTTGCATGTAATATTTACTAGTGGCTAGGGTGTAACGCAATTAGAATGGTAACATGGTGATGCAGTAAAGAGGTTACGGGGTCAGAATGGTAATGCTGTAACAGGGTTAGAATGGTAACATGGTTAGAAATGGTAATGTGGTTAGAATGGTAACGCAGTAACAGGGTTAAAGATTAGGGTAACATGGTTAGAACCGTAACGTGGTAATGGGGTTAGAATGATAATGTGGTCACAGGGTTAGAATGGTAACTCTAATGCAGTCATTTGCTAACGGGTTAGAATGGTAACACGGTTTTCAGGATTAAGATGCTATGCGTTTAGAACAATAGCGTGGTAATGCAGTTAGAAATGGTAATTTAATAACAGGGTTAGAACAGTAACCCCTAAGTGGTAATGAGGTTACAGGATTAGGATGTAACATGGTTAGAGCCCAACGTGGTAATGGGGTCAGAATTGTAATGGGGTAAGAAATGTCAAGGTAATACATTGTAGGGGTAGAATGGTAAAGCGGTAACCTGGTTATACTGCAAATTGGGTATTGGGGTTAGAACAGTAACGCGGTAGAATACTATGGTAATGGTAACGCTTGTAATATGGTAGCAGGGTTAGAATTGTAATGCAGTAAGAACAGTAACGTCGTAATGGGGTTAGAAAGGTAACACAATAATCGCATCACGGTAAAATTAAGGTGGTAACAGTTCGGTAATGATAACGCTTCTAGCATTCTAATGTGGTAATGGGGTTAGAATGGTAATGCGGTAATAGGGATAAAAAGGTAACATGTTTAGAATGGTAAGTTGGTTATGAGTTAGAACGGTAATGAGGTAACAGGGTAAGAATGGTAATGTGGTAATGGTAACGCAGTAACCAGGTTAGAATGATAATGCTGTAACCGGGTTGGAGTGGTAATGCGGTATCGGTACGCTGTTATGGGGTTAGAATGGTATCGCAGTTAGAACAGTTATACGAAAAGGTAGCAAGATAACAGGTTTAGAATAGTGACGATAACGCGGTAACGGTAACAGTAACATGGTTACTGGGTTAGGTTGTAACCTTGACAGAAATATAACGCATTCTTAGGTAGCGTAACGCATTAGAATGTAATGACCAACAACTCGTCGAAGGCATTTTGGTAAAATTTATTACTGACAAACTGGAAGTATGACATACGGTATCATGAAGTATAAAATACAATACCAGGGTGATCGAGGGATTCAAACTGGTATAAACGGTATAATGTCAGAAAAAGATACTCCAAAGTCCATAGCAGAAAACTGTGGGGTGGGTGGGAGGAAAATGTTCAAAGGCGTCTTTGATGGCGTGCGGCGTGACGTCACGAGGATGATGTCACAACGGCCGCGAGCCTCTAGATGGCGCTGCATCCGGGTGGGCCGGAATGCGTCTCATAATCGTCAGAGGGCACCACTCCGTTCTCCTCGTGAGCCCATTAAACCTCCTCAGTCGGTCACAATGACCAACAACTCGTCGAAGGCATTTTGGTAAAATTTATTACCGACAAACTGGAAGTATGACATACGGTATCATGAAGTATAAAATACAATACCAGGGTGATCGAGGGATTCAAACTGGTATAAACGGTATAATGTCAGAAAAAGATACCAAGCTGAAAGTCTGAGAATATTATACAAGATAAGGTGCCATGGCTGCCGAAGATGACCAAGTGCCGAGACGCTGTAAGTCTGCGGCCGGCATGCCATGGGCATGAAAAAATTGGGCCCCCCCCTCCGGAACAAGTGAGGAGTCACCTCGTCCGCATGGGGGAAACCGGCCCATTGCAAGAGGCAACGAACGACCGCGGTGAACTGA
The DNA here is from genome assembly GCA_950022655.1 of Alentia gelatinosa. Classification (NCBI taxonomy): domain Eukaryota; kingdom Metazoa; phylum Annelida; class Polychaeta; order Phyllodocida; family Polynoidae; genus Alentia; species Alentia gelatinosa. The sequence continues at coordinate 76,221,109 of OX465583.1, forward strand.
AAGGCCGAAAACGGCTCCGCCGGTCGTAGGAGAAACATGGGGTCTAACGGCCGCGCGGGCGCGGCCGCTATATAAGATCTCCATGCCCTCACTGGGCATAATGCCCTGTCGTCAGACGGTTCCAGGGAGATCACGGCCGGCGAACGGCCGGGTCCTATGGTCTTAGCAGATCGCACGGTGAGCACTAAGCGCCCGTCCTGGAAGACCGCGTCGGCGCGCAGAAGCGCGTGAGACGATTGGCGCCTCCCCGGAGGTGGCGCGAAGAGATTCGAGGCGCGGAGGAGGGAGAAAAAAGCGACGAGCGCCACGGCTTTGACGAGAACCCCGGTCGTAAGCGATGCCGCCTGGTTGGCGATCGACGACAACATATCCATGGTGATAGGGGGGGTGTGGCGTAGGATGTGCGCCGACTGCAGAGCCGTACCGCGCAACACTGCCGCGGCCTGCCGTGAGCTGAAAGCGCTGGCGTCCCCTCCGTGGTCCGAGAGCCAAGCGCGGGCGCCGGAGATGGCGTTCCTCACGGCCGCGGGTGACGAGAACGTATCCGCCAGGTGCTGGATGTAGAGGCATGCCTCCAGGACCGTAGGCCGGAGGAAGACCGCAGTGTGCCCGGCGGCGAAGCGGATGTACCTCCACGCGTGTACCTCCTTGTTCCTGTGAGTGGAGGGGGCAAGCGCGGCGTCGTGGGAGGCCCTCATCCGGGCGTGGAGATCGTGTGGTGTGCCTGCAATTTACAAACCAATATTGAAGAGCTCTGCGTGTGCGGGGACCTCGGCATGGGTCGGGACGTGCGTTGGGGGGGGGCGGCCCCCCCACCCCCCCCCCGGAAGCACGTCGGTGTCCCTGAGGGCGGCGTCGAGCCAGACTTGCCGCGCGCATGCGGCGATACGGCTGTTCCTGATGAGCCCCGAGGCGAGGGGGGCGAGTACGCCTGGATGGGAGGCGTGAACCTGGATGGCGACGCCCGGGGGGGCGTGAGGGGCGAGGAGATGAAGCGCCACGACCAGGGCGTAAGCGTGGCGAGAAGCGTCGTCCGAGGGGATGTCCGCGTCGCTGAGGGCCCACCCCCACCTGACGGCCGACCCCTCCAGGGAAGCCGTAACGCCTGCCGCGGAGACGTCGATGTGGAGGTCGGTAGAGGCGTCGGGCGGCCCGAAGTAGTGACGCCCGTTCGAGGACGTCGCGTAAGCGCGGAACCACGCGATGTCCGCGTGCATCTCGCGGCCGACGGTGATAACTGCGGCGCCCTGCGACGCCCGTAGGGCCGAGAAGAGGCGTGTCATAAAGCGATGGGCGTATCGGACGCAGTGGCCGACGTGGACGAGGCGCCCCAGGAGGGACTGGAGTTGATGGCGAGATGCGTGGGATCTGCCCTCCCACTCGCGGCACACCTCCAGGACATCTGCGAGCTTGCCGGGAGGAATGGAGACGGTGGCCGCATCGATGTCCAGCACGAAACCCAACCAGGTAAGGCGGCGGGTGGGGGGCTGGCACTTCTCCGCGGCGAGTTGGAGGCCCAGATGGTCCGCTAACCACAGGAAGTGGTCGTACGCCTCCTGAGCGGCGCGCTTCCCTGCGGCAACGCCCGCGAAATCGTCCAGATACGCGAGGCAGTGGCGGTCGGGGAACGCATCATATAGACTACCCCGTTCGATGTGCGCTGGCACGTGATCAAGGAGGTGCGGCAACCGAACGGGGGGCATCGCTCCACATAGAAAGACCCCCCTACACGGAAGCACAGTAGGGGGGCGTCGACGGGGTCTATCCGGAGTTGACGATACGCCCTGGAAAGGTCTGCAGACCAGACGTGGGCCGTAGGGCCAGCCGCGAGAATTTCCTCGATCAAGTCTCCCACCCCGGGGAGGGTGTATGTGGCGGGAGACCCCAGGTAGAGACCGGGTGCGATGGCGTCGTTGACCGCCTGGCCAGGAGGGAACGACAAATCCAGTATGACTCGCACGCCCTCCCCCCCCTTTTTAGGACGAGTGAGGAGTGGGGAGACCTGAGACCATTGGCCGAACGGTAGATGAGTGAGGGGGCCCGTCAGACCCCCGAGACGTAGTTCCTTTTCAGCGAATGCGGCAAGTGCGGCGCCCTGAGCCCTCCCGGAGGCATGGTTGCTGAACGTGGAGATGGGCCAACGTGACTGATTGAAACTAATCGGCCAGCCGTAGCGAAGAAAATCGCTCAGTTCGGCGTCGTGGAAGTTGGTGAGGAGTGCGGCCCAACGGTCGACCCGTAGACCAGACGGCACCTCGCGGCGAGCAGCTCGGTAATTGTAGTCGCCGCAGGCACGTACAGCGTCGTAGAGCGCCGCCTCCGCAGGGAAGCGCTCGCGGAACTCGTCCGAGGGGGGGGGGGGCGCCACACTTCGGCGGCAGGTGCGTCAACTTGGCTTGCCGGGGGAGGGTTGTCCACCCCACCCCCCGGAAGACGCTCCCCCTGCCGGAGCGAGTTAAGCAGAATTGTTGGCGGCGGCAGGTCGTCCTCCTGCCTGCCCGCGAAAGGGCGTACCAGCAGCGTGAGTGCCGGCGGTGGCCTCATGGCGAGCCCTTATCCGGCAATCAACGAAACTGTGGGCGTGATGGGCTCCAAAGTTGTCAGAACAGTAGGAGCAACAGTGAACAACAGTTCCCCCACTCGTGGAATGCGGGGGGGTGACGGCACAACCCCCTTCACTATTGTACAACTTGCAGGGGGGGTGCGCTGAGGAGAAACCGAGCGCCTTGTTTTTCTTCTTTGCCGCCGGTGCCTCCACCGCGCGGCAAACGCGGGAACTCTCGGAACGAGAAATCGCCGTGCGTAGGTGCTGGATTTGCTCGGTATCCTCCCATCCCCTAGCGAAACGACCTTCTGCCACTCGTATGAAGATTTCCTCGCTCCACCGGCGAACGGCTGCGAAATCGTAATCCAAACAATCTTCCACGACCTCCCTGAGGTGTGAAAGTACATGTGGTTTGACGGTAGGGGGCACCGCCGCATCGTCCACGATGCGGAGGATGCCCCAAATGTGTTCCTGCAAATTTACGGTGCCCAGACTCATGTGGTCCTTACGGCTGGGGAGCAATACATAGTGGCAGGGAATAGCAAATTTACCTCTATTTGGCCGTAGGACATGAGCCGTAGATTGCAGTAATAGGCGCACTTGGTCGTCGATGGATTGATCTTGATACTGGACGCCGAGAGCAGGAGCGTCCCTGGGAATCCAGGGATGCGCCAACATGGATGCCGCGAAACCATCATTAACGGCCGTTGGTGCTGTACTCACAGTAGCATTCGGGCGATGTAACTCGAATCCCCTCATCTGTGTGCCGGTAGGCGTCGATGGAGAAACTTGTGGGACTGCCATCGCGGAATCGTTCGTAGGCCTGGACGGCGAGGCTGCCGCCTGATTCCTAGAGGCTGCCGCCTGAGTGAATGCCATCATTGCAGATTTCATAGTCCGCATTTCGCGACTCAAATCCTCGATTTTCTTGTCCATTTTTACGTTCTTGTTTTCCCCTGCCGAAGTCTTTTTAACGATTTTCTGGGTCTTGCCCACGGGAGTTTTCTTCGGGGGCATCTTTAGGCGTCGCAGATGCGCGAAAAAGCAACTTTGTCGGCGTAATAGCAGGATCAAACAAAAATGTTCAAAGGCGTCTTTGATGGCGTGCGGCGTGACGTCACGAGGATGATGTCACAACGGCCGCGAGCCTCTAGATGGCGCTGCATCCGGGTGGGCCGGAATGCGTCTCGTAATCGTCAGAGGGCACCACTCCGTTCTCCTCGTGAGCCCATTAAACCTCCTCAGTCGGTCACAATGTCGTTGATATGTAACGTTTTCTTAGGTAGCTTAACGCGGTTGGAGGTTAATGGGAAGTAAAGCAATGTAACGTGACTGCGATAACCCGTTTGTTTAAGCAGGTTTTGATAGTTATGGACATTTTTTTATAGTAAATAGTTATGGACATTTTGATAATTATGAGCATTGTCAATTAGCTGGAACTGAAGGCGGTATGACATCATAATTCAGCTATGTTGTATTGTACAGATTCTCCTTATTTGAATTCATAATGTGTTGATTCAACAAAAAGTTGTGAGTTGGGGGGGGGGGGGGCGATAGGGGGGAGTCGGGGGAGTTTGTTTCGCAGTCTGTTTTGCCTTTAAAAATGGTCCCGGATGTTGATATTTGGTGCGGGATGCGTCCCTCACTGGTCCCCTGCCTGTCGCGGTCCCCTTCAGCGGAGATCTCTCATATGGAATCATATATGTCAAACGTAAGAGAATATGTACGAATGATAGAGCCCGCGCTGGACGATATGCCTTAATGAACCAGGGGCCCGTTTCATAACCCAGGATCGTACATGTAGACCCTTTTCTTTACGCCATAGAGACCAAGGGACAATGCGGGTCAATTTAAATCAACATTTATGGACGACCTTATGGACGGCCAATATTGTCTTAGCCAACAGACTTACATATTATTAGACGATAACCCTTGTACGAGGTACAGAAAAGGTTCTTCATGTACGATCCTAGATTATGAAACAACCCCCAGATTGGACGAGAATCGCCCAAAAGCTCGTTTCTCGCCCGGTATCTCGTATCGTCCAGGCAAAGTATCGTTCGTCCGATATTAAACAGACTCCAGGATCCCTGTTGTTACAGTAGACAGGGGCCCATCGCTGATTGGATCTTTATTCAAGATTTACTTTCGTCCAAATTCGTTCATCATCCCAGGCACTCTTACGATAAAATTATGGCCTTGTAAGATTTCAAAGCAAGTGATTCTAACTCCTTCTTCTGTAATTGCACAAATATAAAAATGAGCACCATTAATTATATACGGCCTTAGAATGATTTAGAAAGGTGATAATATATTCGTCGCAACAATATCTGACATTTAATACACCCAGTATTCATGAATGCTTATCTCGATGTAATATCTATCTGTAAATGCGGGTGGTGATCCACTCCACTGAATATCGAGTAACTAGGAGCAAAAAGTAAGTTCATCATAGATGAATGAGCGTGCAATTATAAACGTATAACAAATAAAAGGTCTGAGTTAGATTTAGCCTATGGATAGTTTTCTACAACCCACTTGCACCCAGTCAACTTGCCATTTATCTAACTGCCTGAGTCTAGGATCAAAACATATCAAAAACAGTGGGTCAATGAGGTATTTCGGTTTTGAGTGATTGGTCATGGTCAACTGGGCACACTTCTAAGACCCTGAGACACTGGCTCCCTGCTGTGTTCTCACTATCACAGGGAACAGCATGCAGATAGTAAAGGGATAGTTTTCTGGAAGCACACTGAATGTTCATTCTGACCACTCTAACCCTGACTCTAAGCTCTAGATGATGTATATAGGCGTGCAAGCACGCTCTAATAAACGCTGCTTAACAATACTGGGTTAAAAACAAATCACACTTCAGTTTAATCTTGAAAATGGACCATAGAGAGACTCCACTTTGTGTTTGACTTTATTTCACTTTCATTCTACCTAAGCTACTGTCCAGTGATTGACTGTCCATCCTGCCATATATAACCAAACTTGCAGACATAAGACATTCTCCTTATTTAAGGGAATGAGCTTAGAAGACTCGCTGTGCAGTTTAGCATTTGCCACGACTAGTGCTACCCGGGTCGCCCCACACAGGAGAGTTAGGAGAACACTTACGACTAGGCGACGCTTGTCCAGTCTTTATCTGCAGAGGCCATCGCCTTTGCCTGACGAGGCCACTTGTAGCAATTGCCTCGATGGCCCAGACACCATCTAACAAACATCCGGTGAGACCACCTGACCGCCACGCGGACGCCTGAAGCAGCTCTCCCGACTCGTGGACGGCTAAATTTAGGAGCCCACAGACTGCAGGCATGAGGTGGCGAGCAGAGAGGAATAATAGAACATTGACAGATGTAAGCTGACACGCTGCCCGCTATTTTACTCAAGACCCGGTGTCTCATTCTACCTGTCATGATCGAATCTCCAGGACCGAGGATGTTACTTTTTTCTTTCTAGTTGTAATCAGCTAGAATGAAAAAGGAAATTGCAGATGGGTGTCGCCTTAATGCTTTGAATGAAAACAGCTTTACTTCATCTTTATGTTGAGAACTCGCTCTTAACAAAAACTTTTAATAAAGCAAAATTGAGAATATTGTTAAGCATACATTAGGATTCGCCAATCGGATATTCTGAATTTATAATTCTCCCAGACCCGTGTCATGAGTCCTCCGTTCTTCTGAATTGTATTTCAATTATATTTATGAATCACTGCTCTCTGCTTAAAAGTAGAAGGATTGACTTGATGGAGGCTATATATAGTTTTCTTACGAATGTTGGCATCAATGTTGTATGCCATGTTGATGCACTAGAAACGTCCCTTGATTGGCAATTTGAGTAAGTAATGCTGATAATCAACAACTAAGGATGCTTTTGTTGGTTCCATTAGAGGTTTGCTGTATAGCTGTAGTTTCAAGTTATGCTCATCAGGTAGAATTTCGCAAATATCATAGCTGATTGGCATTCCAGTAGCAACCTACAAAAATCAAATCGTGAATTTTACAAGGGTAGATGACATGTCAACCAATTAATTTCTACCACTCCCCAAATAAAGGATGAACAAGTCAACATTATCTCCATCAATTCGGTCAGATTTTACTAAGTGACTAGCAATCTCTAAAGACTCTATGGACGATGTATAAACACGAACAAAATTTAACAATTCGCCCAAAGATCTTCTATTTTATGTATGTTATTTCTTTCATTCTATTCGCCCAGGTGACCAAAGTATACTTGTCTTATAAGTCATAACTTTTATCTTATAACTCATACCCTTTCTCAAGTAGTCTTTTGATTGATGAAAATGTATTTAAGGCAGTCAAGGTTCTTTTTCATAATTAACTTTTTCCAGTGTAATGGAAAACATCTCTCGTTCTCATCTCTATCCCTTGGGATTTACCATTTTTGTTATCAATGTCAGAGAATGCTCTAATATTGGAGGTGTTTGTTAGGATCCGAGAATATTCTTAGAATTATTATTCAAAAAAGGCCGATCAGACCTTGATACCTTGTTCTTTACTCCCATAAATGTTATGAGGGTTAGAGTCTGTTCCCCTGATTTAACCCGGACTGTGGGGAATGAATAAAACTAAAATGCCAGGTCGATTATCACAGAACGACCTTTGAAATGGTTTCCCACCAACGATCGATCGGCACGCGAAGGTTAGTTTAGACTAGACTGGAGTATGTCTGCTCTACTGGTCTAACGTGAAATCGAAATCTGATATCCTCAGCCTAGTGTGTTGTACGATCAGTTTTTCCGTCACAGGTTGAAATTTAGATACACTATGAACGTGTATTTTTGGTGCGCAGGGTAAAATTGTGTCAGATTTGTTTAGGATTTAATTTGTTCATTCTTAAAAAATACAGGCCTTCAGTGAATACAAATGCGGTAGCGGTTTTAATTATATAAAAGGGAAGTTGAGGTGATAGATGATGATGACAAAAACGTGAAAAAGAAAGATCAAGTCAAAGTACTAGCTAATACTCATATCGCACTATAAAAATACAATTAGGTACCTTCGTTTGAACGTGGCTTTGTTTTTACATCTTATGCGTCGCTTTTTATTTACATATGATATCACCGTTAGTGCAACTCGTCAAATTGGAATGAGCTAGAGGACCTACTGGCACGAATGTATGCATCAAGCATTTCCAAAATGTGCACCGCCATTTCCATGGTCAGTGATTGCAACCTTGGGTTTCAGATGAAACGTTAGGGACAACAACATGGCTGTACCCAGTTCGTTCCGGGATAGTATTTATGAGCAATGATTAGTGTTTGGATACATAAACAATGTTGGGAAAAGAGCACGCATTTATGTCATTACTGATTATCAATTCGTTGCATCGAGTATTGAGATTGTTGTAGCGAATGACGATGACGGGACATCCTTGACGCGACATTGCCTGATATATGTCAAACACGTGCAACGATTAAACAATAGTGTGCAATGCCGTACCTTGTTATATATGGCTTAGCTACGTACCGTGGGCTGCTACCCTACTTATAACGTGTTGGACAGTTTATACAGGTTAGCATGATTGATATGATACAAATCATGTCAGCCTTTACCATGAAGTTAGAGCCTGAATTGACCATACATAAAGTAGTAACAAAATCTCTGGGAAAAATCGACCATCCCACCCCCTTCTCCATCGAATAAACAATAAAATAAAGAACAAACATACATAAAATTTCGAAAAATGATTAGCCTCTCCCCCAACCCCGGGACCCTCACTGCGTACAAACTCTATAGTCCCTGGGCCAATCTGGAAAAGAGACTCATTAAAGGAGTTGGCTGCCCCCCCCCCTGGAAACATTTGTTTTATTGTTTTATCTTGTAGATCCATCCTTCTAGTTAACATTTCCACTTGTTGTCGCTCTGGCAAGTGGTCGGATTACCATGACAACAGCTGTTGAAGAGACCTCCCTTAAAATGCCTGAATGCCTATAATTCTGAGTGCTGAAAACCATTACTTGGTTCTGTGTTCTTTCAAGTATTACAATGACTCATTAGATTAAACTTTGGTATTGGGCTGCATATTCTGGTCCTTTGTGGACTCAGTACAGCAAACAGAATCAAAATATGTCTTCTCAGTGGCCTACAGCAACCTTTTTCATGTGTGTACTATTAATGTCCCCTTTACACATCTGCAATTTTCCATATTGTAGTATCCCTTAGGAACATTTTGAGGTATTCTAAGGGTTTTGTGATAGCAGGTTCCAGGTATATTACCGATTTTGCTACCCCTGCCACTCATGTTGTTTGACATATCTGAGAGTCAGTATTGAAGACATATGGTGTTTAAAGGCTATATGACCTTTATATATGCAGTTTTTTGCTATGTTGCCATGTTTTGGCATCCCTTAGACACATTTTAAGCTATTGTTTAGTGTTCTGTGATTTCAGGATCCAGTTATATAACCTATTTTTCTATCACTACCGCCACCGTCATTTGACATTTTCGACACCCAATTCCAATGACAGAGTGCCTCAATGCTATTAAATCATCTCATATGCACTTTTTTGCTATTTGGCCATATTGTGGCATCCTTTAGGAACATTTTGAGCCATTTTTAGTGTTTTGTGATATCAGGTTCCAGTTATATTACTTAAATTAAGCGGAAATGAAAATTTGGGGTCTTGGTCCAGGGACTACTATGGATTGCCTCCTAAATACATCCTATTTACATTCAGACTGGATGAGTTAATGAGTTATGCTGCTGCTTATATGAATGCACTACTTTTTTCATTCAAGTCAAGGCGTACAGATCACCCTATGAAAAGGGGGTTTTCCATTGATACCCTAAAACACCATGAGCAGGATGGATGCTTCTATTTGCAAGGGCTAAAACTTCCCACCTCTTGCTTGTCCTACCAACCTGTAACGAGCCACAAGACACCAACAGAAAAAATGCCCTATGATCAATACACAACTCTCCTGCCTAGAAACTAAATAGGCAACCGTCAAAGTAGATTACAAAACAGCTGTACAAGAGGACGAATATCGCGAACAAGCTCTAGAGGAAGAATTACGAAAAGAGTTGTAGGTCTTAAAATCAGAGGCAGCAGCGAAATGGAAATATACAGAAAAGAAGATATGATACCTTGATGAAGCAAAAACGAAAGACGGAGAAGGGTTCGATAAGAATATTATCAAAAACCTAAATTCCAAGATGATAATAGTTTCAGGTGCTCCAGAACAGAGATTTGAAGATTTAAAAAGGACTTTAACTGACATTTGTCTTGCAATGGAGATCAGACTACACCAACTAGAATTCGACAGAGGTAGTCCAGAGTTGGACCATTTACAAGGAAGCCAAGGAACATTAAAGTGGCTTTCTTACATCAAGAAATCAGGAACCAAATACACCCCCACACATTTATTTATAAAGTCGGAACTATTGTCTCTAACATCTATGATAGGAGAGATCAAGATGGCGTTGATCGGTCCCAAGCAAGATGGCAGTCGCGCAGATGACAGCTCTCCCGGTGCCCCAGGTGCGTCAGACGCGACAGGTGAGGGACGGCGACAGACTTCTCTTAGGCGAGGGGCGACACGATTCATCAATGTCCGTCTATTCTACAACAGGGAGCTGTTTCAAAAGTCGAATGAGGTCTCGCCAGCGGCACGTCACATTTTGAAAGCGAGAGACTGGCAACAGCGAGCGGCACCTCAAATCAAAGCGGCAGCAAAACTACTACCAATATCCCATAGAGAGCGGCACCTCCACCTCGACAGCGACGCCTCAAGTTCCGTTGTTGGCGTTGGAGTACTCTCGTTTAGCACCCCCCCCCCCGACTTTGAAACAGCTCCCAGTTCCAGTGTGGACAGGGGTTCAAGGTATGCCGCTAAGCATGAAAGAAAACATAAGTGTGTCACACTTTCTTTAGACAATCATTTGCCATGTGATGTGTCTAAGCCGTCGATAGACAATATAATATCAGCTAGCATGTCTATGCTCCGCTCCATGGTATCACCACAGATTAACGTCTCTGGCTATGTACATAATATAGTATTCCTCACTCTTGTGTTTGCTAAATTCTCTGAAAGAAGCACCAAAAGTTCAGGAAAAGTTCTGGGAGGGCACACACAAGGGTGTGTTGGTGGTTTAATTAAGACGACTGTTACTCAAACTCAGCCTGTAAATGCAAGCACCAATGTACAGAATACACATCATAAGAGCATCCTATAATCAAATGCAAATAGAAATCCACCAAATCAGATTCTTAATGGCTAAATTATTCAAACGGTATTGTGAATAATTCTGGCTCATATGATCACATTTCTGAGGAATTTCTGATGGTTCAATGTCTTCAGGTGACGCCACTTATTCAGCTAGATCTCAAAAAGATTGTTTGAGCATAGGTGTGAGTTGTCCTAAGGACATGGCTGAGAGTTTAGGAGCTGGGTCAATACCTGTGGTAGAGGTTATTGGTAATAGCTTCAATACTCGTTCTAGTTTCAATGAGGTATCATGTAGTAATGGTATCACCACCACTCAATGTGTCACTGGGTCAGTACCCCATGGTTTACCACCTAGACCTTGTGTTTAAGGTGAATATGATGTTATCCGTTTGTTAGGTGGCATCCGTAATCCTTTGAATCTATTGTTGTTTTTTAATCATTGCTTCTGTAATGGCAAGATAGACTGTAATGCAGAATATGTCTATAACAGAGTCTATAATGGATTCAAAATTGTGGATAATGATTTTGCAGGCTCTTATGATGCAAGTAATCATGGGAGCATTAACGATGTCAATTTTAAACAGGGAATGGACGGTCAATTGTCTCTGACCACCCCAGATGTATGCATGCTATTGGCGCAGTCGAAAAAAAAAAAAACCGGGTGAACTAAGACCTTTAGAGTATTGTGAACAATAGAGCCGAAACCTTTTCCTCTTTTTCGTACATTAAGTTGGAAAACTTCACTAATTCAATGACTAATAGATGTTTCTTTTCAGATATCAAAGACGTGTATAGTATGATTCCGGTATTTCCAGCAAACAGAGACCTCCAGGGGTTCCACTGGGATACAGACGGATCTACTCTTTTTTCAGTCGAACCGTTGGGTGATTGGTCTGAAATGTGAGCCTTATATTTCACTCAGGTATCCAAATCCATTGTGTTATTTATCTTGGACAGTGAGTCTATTTCTTTAGGACTTCTAGAAGAGAAATTGTGTAAATTGCTAAAGGTACTAGGCGATTTTGAAACCAAGAAATTGGGAACTCATAGAGATTTATAGGTTTTATGAGGCATTTTGGCCCATTGTAATACCATCATCAAAGGTAGGAGAACTTTTTCTCGAAGTTTGATTAATTTCTGTATATATTTGTTCGCAATTTTTACTGAGCACATCCAATTCAAGACTGGATAAAAACACAATAATGACTGGTTTTGTGTATGAGTGGCTATAATCTCTGAGTAGTTGATGCGTAGTAATATCCTAGCGATTAGCGAGCATATAACGTCGTCAACTACGAGGAGATTATGGTCACTTGTATACAAAGCCAGTCGTTATTGTATTTATTACCCACCTACAAGATTGATAAGTGTGACAGTAGTTCTGTGTAGACTTTTACCAAGAATATAGTTCGTCATCAACATGTGATTTTAGCATGAAAAGGGTGTTATAACAGAGATTTCTGGTGGTAAATGAGATTATTATGATCGATTCTTAATGATTAACATTGAATAGAAATTCAAGAAACTAATTTCGAAGTACATGATGATTCGACCTCATTATGGATAGGACTATTTTTCCGGAATCTCCTGCAGGAGATTGTAACGTGCCAGAATCTCTGGGTAGCGAATTCCAGGTGTCCTATATATTTCCTATGGAGACTACGTGATAGGTGGGTAATAAAGGAGCATCTAGTCTGGTGTAGGAGCTTTTCCTGACTTTTTAATGGTATTTTGCCTATCGTTTCCTGACAAAATTCTAATGTGTACAGATGAGTTCACTCTGACAATACCCAAGTGGTTGTAGGCGTTAACACTGGCCACAGTAAGTGAGGGAGAGCAATGCGCTGGCTAGGAGACCTATTTTACAGATTTAATCCCCTTCCATCCTCCGAAAGATTTGTTTGTAGATTTCTTACATGGCAGACAGACCTAAATACATTTCTGTGAAAATGTAATTCTCCTGAAGATTAGATCTTTCAAACACATAAAATATTGATACACTTTACTAGGAATTTCACTCCTCAAATGTACATTGAAACTAAAGCTAATATCAAGGGTGAATGTTCAAACACCAAAAAAGACAAAAACTTGGGATTTGCTTTTGAAATACATCCCTAGAAATGTTATTGTTAAGATGAAAAGAAATGTACAAAGATTGTGTGATGTGTGTGTTAAGAATATCACAGGGTGCTTCCTAACAGGTCCTCACTCCAGATAAAGGTTAAGGCCTAACTGTTTGGACTGCCACCCCTAGCTTTTGAACCGTCCCCTGTCTTCATTTGGACTGACCCCCCGATAGGGTATATAAGGAGGCAGATTTGCACTCACAGCTCACTTGGAACCCAGACACAGTGGCGTCAACATCTCCAGGCTGCTCAGCATTACCACCACTGCAGTGTCAGGCTCCCTACGCACGCCATTCAAGATAGTTATCTCAATCCATGGGGATGTTCATTAAAGCAGGTCGATGGGGCTGGTTTAGGGTTAACCTTGGGGAAATGATCGATGGTGCTTCATGATAAAGATAGATATGGCGAGGTATAGGCGCCTGCCTTTTCAATGTGATCTGTGATAGGATAAAACTAAACAAGGTCGCTCTCCCTCTGTGTGCACCCTCATGGTGTCCAGGCCACAGCTCCTTCATGCACCACTCATTACCTGGCATTGAGCGCCATTCGTGTAGATAATTGTGTTCCTCATGTCATTATCCGATGTTTACACCACACATTCTTTCAATACACATCTTAATGTCTAAGTATTGGTGCTTTTCAAAATGCCCGTTTGCACATCAATATATATTCTTTAAATATAACTATTTAACTTCCCAATTCTTCCCTTTTAACGCTTTAAGGACGAATGATGCCTTGAGGCATCAACCAGCCCAGGCAAAATGATGCCTTGAGGCATCAACTGGCCCAGGCCGAATGATGCCTCAAGGCATCATTTCTCTTAAACCTATAAAAATAGTTTTTGACAAGGAAATAATTGATCAACATACAATGAAATCTTCAGAAAATGTAGGCATAATATCAAAATTAGTATTAGTAAGTTAAATCAATGAAATATTATTGATTACCAATATAATCATGTGATGGAACATGAGATTAGGACTTTATCTAAAATGTGTTCCTCCTCTAGAGATATGCACTTTAAATAGCACCCGTCCTAATGGTGACAGCTCTGCCATAGGTGGCCGTCCATAAATGGTTAAATGTGCCTATTTGAACTTCAATAGATATTCCTCTTGAAAAATAATTATATTTGTACAGTGCTGACTCATCAGTTTAAATTCATAGGTGTAAGCACATCTTCAGAGGATTCATACTTTACATAATTATCATTGCAGTGACACAGCTGAAAGAGAATATATTTTGCCTTTATATTGACTGTGGTGATGTGTTTTATGGATTAAGTTAAACTAGATCAATTGCAATCGGTGCACACGAAAGCGAATTTTCTCAGGGAAAATAGGGATATCCATTTAGCAAACTATATGTTCAAGCAACAAGATAATGAGTTACTGGTAGACATTAGATAGAGAAGTACCCGCGAAATGCAGAGTACTATAGTCAAAATTAAAAGACCTACAGTTGAAAGATTCAAAGCTAGTGTCCTCTACTTGGGGGCTAATGTCTTGAATCACTTAAGCACAGAGGTTAGAAATAGGGATACATATTTATCCTTTAGAAGTAAACTTAATTAAATGAAATAAATTGGACTAATGTCTAGGCCTCACTGATCAGGGAGTACCTCTTCAAAGCACGTTGATGATGTATCAATGTCTGTTATTATATTTTGTTATCAGGTGTATACCCATCTTCATTACACTACACTGATTTATCATTTGTGATTGTACTAGTTAAAAGGTGTATATGCCTCCAGTATGAACCGGTGTGTTTCAAACAGGATTGTTGACCATTCCCCTTGTTTCTGCACCAACGGACTGAAAAGGAAGATGTGCTAGGTGTGTTAATATTTTTTTATTATTCACCTTACAAGTCTAATATGTAGTATTAGTTCAATAGCTTGCTATTGGCAAAGACCAGTACCCAACTCATATAGGCATTGTTGCTGAATACCTTCGCAGTCCAAATAAAGAAATCTAAAAAAAAAAGAGAAAAAGATGAGTCGGCACAGTATTAAGCCATTTACATTCCTCGACTTTAAGTTCAATGCTAGTTGGTTGGTTGGTTGGTTTGCTTTACGTCCAGTGAACCATTAAAGTTTCTTACCAGACTTTGTCAAGGTTATTTTACACCACAATGGTGGTATCAAAACTATGTAATGAATTTAGGTAGAAATCTCACCCCTACACATCTACTGAGGTGAGAGTTCTTTTAGTTCCCACACCACACAGACATGGTATAAGAACGATTGGCCTTTGGTAATGCAGTGAATCTACCACTGCTGGGAACGAAGAGGAAGAGTAGCTGCAGTGGGACTCCAACAACCTTGGGATTACAAATCCAGTGCCCTAACCACTGAGCTAACTCACCACCCCCTTAAATTCGAGTATAAATGGCCGAATACCGTCATGATTCCCTCATGCATACAAATATACCACCAGCTCACTCTCCATAGTGAAATATGGTTCTGCCCGTTTAAGGATCAGGAGTTTTGGAGATTCTAGGAGGCCTGAATGCTCATGGTAAGTTATCGTCGACGTTATAGCTGCTAACAGAACAGAACAGGAGAGAGGGATATGGAGGGCGCCCTTCTTGGGAATGAGTGACTGGGGGCGGATGGCCTGAAGCACCAGGTATCATATTACTGCAGCATGTGTGATATGTGATGATTAATGGGTCTCGTCTGTCTAGCCTTAGAGTCACCATGATAGGCAGAATAAGCTTTCCACAGACGTCCACATTTAGTGTGTTTTAAAAGGATAATAGACCAACAGACTTTGTCTAAAGGCAATAAATCAAAGTTCCAATTTATGATTGGAATGATCATTTGTCTTTCTTCTTAGGTTTGGATATGTTTGGGTTTTTTAAGTCATCTAGCGAATTCACGGACAGACGAAAATATTTTCGAATTCTTCACCCATCCAAGTAGTTCATCGTATAATGTGATACTACGAAAGGTCTTAGATTAGAGAATATTCTGTACTGGATGCATGAATAGCTGCAGTAAATCTTTCTCAGATTGTAATATCCCATATCAGAGTCCAAATTGAACCCGTCTTGAACAGATCTTCCCTCTTACAACATAGACATAGGACTCTGAGAAGTCATAATATCATACAGAGGCGTATCATACGTTTTAACAATGTGGCAGGCAAAATACATGTGTAAACACAAAGAAGGGAAATGCATGCTGGACTGTCAACTCCTGATAAATAGCAAATAATAATAGTTTTGGTATGATTTCATTCCTGTAAAAATCCTATGTAGGATATTGCTGTAGGATACCGGAGGACAGTTTGTAGCATTTGCCACAAGGACCCCTTGAATTCCTCCTAATTTCTTGTCTTTAGAGCATGAATATTTAGGAAGAGCACTTCTGTCATCTCCATAAAGGACATCCAGAACTGAGCCTGTTGTGTGTTGCTGTACCCATCTAAGGGCTTGTCCACTAGGTGCTACATTAGTATCTTGAATGCTGCTGGGATAGCATAAACTATTTAGAGTTTCCTGCACTTTCCTATAAAGAGGTGTATTCTTAGTGCTCATGTCTAACACCCTTTGTAGAAGTGCCTCACAAAAAAGTTATAGACAATGAACACCACATTTATAGTGTTTGTTTTGGAAGGCCTGATCAACTGAAACATCTGCTATCACACCTGCTGCCACTAAGCCTGAGCCTTTGAATCTTGTATATATTGTGTACATGTAGCTCATTTGGATGTGGAATGTACCCATAAAGAGTATGATCTTTGAAGACCTGACTGGATTTTGACTCTTTAGTTCTAAAAGAAGAACACTGGATAATCACCAACTACCAATCAAAATGGAATTCCTTTTTCTGCAATTGCCCTTTTGAGCTGGCACATGACATCAAATAAGAATGCTTGCCTGATAGCCTGTCATAAAACATATTGCCTTGCTCATCTCATCTGTCATGGAATTGTTGGCTTGAAAACCAGAAAATCCAAGAACAGTTTATTCTTCTGTGTATATCCTATGTGGTGGTTCTCCCTTCTTCTGTGTCTTATGTATGAGGCTGTTGCATGCATTTCCCCTCAAAGCTCCTTTAGCTTTGAGGAAACTTCTCCTGGAAGGCTGGATGTATATTGACGCTGACCAAAGTCATTAGCTGTGTTACAGGCTGCACAAACATGACATTTGCAGAGTGAGACTGTCCAGCACCTGTCATTCTTAAAATCATCTTTTTTTTCTTTTTTTTAATTTGTACTGTAAAGAGTTACATACAATGGACTCTGCATAGCAGTTATTCTGACCATTGGTCACAAACGTATACAACAATTCCGTCGGTAACTTGTGTTATCCCAGTTAAATTATCTACGAAATGATGTGAGATAAAATGTTGATGTGGTTGATGAGACAAGGACATGAACTTCAGACACAGACGAGGTTAGATTTAGTCAGACCTAGCCTAGTCGTATCTACTCAAACTTATCATAATACTTTGCTTTTATGTATTTCCTATAACCTGAATTTATTTCGGGAGGTTGTTCCAGTCGATCATCCCTTGGTAGATTGGACTTCTCTTAAAGAAAGCAGTTTTCGGTCTTTTAAGTCTTATCATTCGTTTGCATTGCACTCGTGTCTTGGGCTCGTATACAGTTTCTATATGCAGAGCATATTTTCTCATATATAGTAACTTAAGATACTTTCTTCATTTGTCTAACTTTTGTACATTACAACTCTTATGCAGGTCATTGGTGGACCGTTCTCCTATGAGTGTATGCGTACAGATTCTTAATCCCCTGTTTTGTGTCTTTAATGACTTTAATAGTTCACATCTTGCTCCCCCTATGAAATAGCCTGGATAATTAAAGATAGGCCAGAGTAAACTTTTGAAGATTTTTATACTTGTCTCCATGTTTATATATTTTCCTATCTTAGCGAGTTTAAACAACCGGTAATTCACCTTTTTGATCGTATCATTTATGCTACGATCCCAGCCAAGTGTTACGTCTATTATAAGACCTAGATATCGGTATGAGCTACAGCTAGGTAGTTTACTACCATCTATTTCCAGGTTTGGGATACCCTCTTCACCTTTTAGCAAGTTTAACTTATTTCTAGAACCAAAAATACATACCTTGATCTTGTTCACCTTGACCTTCATGTTGTTTTTACTACACCAATTGGAGAACTTCCCTAGATCGCTATTCAACCTCTCTATAGAGTCTCTCTGAGAATTATCCGACGTGAAAATTACAAAATCATCTGCATAAGCTAGGCGCATTCAATGTAATCCCATGTCCTGTATGTCATTCATATAGCAATTGAACAACAGCGTACCAAGTATACTTCCTTGGGGTACACCGTAATTAATATCCAGATAGGTTGATAAAGTCTTACCAACCTGTACACGTTGTTTTCTATTTTTCAGATAATTTTTTACCCATAATATTAGTTTTTGATTAGTACCCAGGTAGTGTAACTTAGAGAGAAGGTTTAAATGGTGAACTCGATCAAATGCTTTGCTTAAGTCTATAAATACCCCTGTGCTAACCCTCCCATTATCCCTGTCTGTGTACAAGCTTTGGGTAAACTCAGTGATTGCCTCCACTGTCCCTCTTCCTTTTCTAAAACCGAACTGTTTCGGGTTAAGTTTATTCTCCGATTTTAGATATGTAGTTATGTAATTGTGAATGATCTTTTCTAAGAGTTTACCTGGTAATGGTAGGAGGGATATTGGTCTCCATTCCCCAATGTTACAAGAATTCCCGTTTTTCGGAATAGGGATTACATCAGCTATGGCCCACAACTCTGGAAAAATATTCTCATTTATTGAAATTTGGAACATATGTCTCAATTGGTTTAGTATTACAAAGAAGGCATCCTTAAGTACACAAGAATTTATGTCAGATACCCCGCCACTTTTATGTATGTCTATTTCTTTAACTAGTTTATAAAGATCACCAATGGTGACGACAGTTTCTGTTTCTACCTGTGTATTGACATGATATTGAGGTGAGTTTGGTAATCTTTCTTCATTGACGAATTGATCTTCAATGGTCGATGAAGTATCACCAACCTTTGTAAAGTATAAGTTAAAGTAACCTGGTAAGTCTTCATCAGCGATGAGGGAATTGGTGTCCTTATCTATAAGTTTGGTTGGCATAATTTCTTGGGCTGGGTCTTATAATTTCTTGATTGAGTTCCAAAATTTTCTTGGTGAGTCTAAGGTTTTTTCTAACTGTTCCGACCAAAACGATTTTTTTTCCTCTCGTATTTCTTTTGTTATTACTTTGTTTATATCGCGTACTTGTTTCGCAAAATATTTAGTACCATATATTTTGTATAGAACAGTCAACTCTTTTCGTTCGGCAAATAAGTCTAAGATAAAATCTGTTATCCAATTATTTTTTTCTCCATAAAATTTCATCTCTCTCTTAGGACATTTACGATTCAGATAATCCGATATTTTCTCTAATATGAAATTCCACTGGAAATTTGGGTTAGTCCTTGTATAAAATTCAGTCCAGTCCACCTTTTCCAGGTGTGCTTGTAGATCATTTTTGTCATAATTACGGTAACTCCTACCAGTAAACGATGTGTTGACTCTTGGTTTTTTAAACTTTTGTCTGCCTACCTTAATCGCTAGATGGTCACTTATTAGGTTATCATCAATTGTTGGTTGACTAACATAGTCGGAATTAGTTAACACATGATCCAGGCATGTACCATTAATGGGTCTTGTTATTCCTGTTATATAATTTTTTATAATTTGTTATCTTGACAAAAATCAGTAAATAAGACACTCTCTTTGCTATTTCTAATTATGGTGTTTACACCCAACACAAGTTCTGTAGAGAATTGGCGTCGTGCATGAGAGATTCCCTATCTGTGTGGTTCTCCTTCGAGCAGGTATGATGAGGATCTGGAAAAACAGCATGAAGTTAAGTCAAGTGGGACGGTGAAAATCCCTTCATAATTTAGGTCAAAAATCCCGGACAGTGAATCTGCTACGACATTACGTTCAGATTTTATATAACAAGGTTTCACAGATATATTCATCAAACATGTCAACCAGTAGATCTCCCTGATCCATTGCATCTCCGTGAGATTTCTGCTCCTCCCGGTATTAAGCATCGATATGACCTGTGTATTATCACAGAGTAGGTCGACACACGAGTTCTGAAAAATACTCAAACCTCTTTTCAATCCGACTAAGGCGGCCCACAATTCGAGTTCATTTATAGTTGATGTATCAAACAAATCGTGAGCTGGAGGAGCCTCATGATGGATGCACTGGGTCTCTGAGTTTTGCCATTGACCGAAGTAGAAGTCCCTATTCGAGATACCCCCGAATCCCGATAGGGAGGCGTCCGTAACTAAAACATGATGAGGGACATGTTGATCCATGATTTTCGTAGTGCCGTTGAATAGCGGGAGAAAGGTTAACCACCAGTTAATGTCTTGACGAATCACAGAAGTTATTCTCACTAGACTTTTCCTTTTCTTATGTGATTTCAGTTTATCATAGATTCGCCGAAAAAAGTCCGGCCTCCTTTGATCAGCATCGAGCAATGTGTGAGGTATCCCGCTGCCTTCTCCAGAATCTTGTATTTCACACGGCCTTTTTCGACGATAGACCCGAGAGTATCAATGATTTTTTCTACCTTTCCTTCGGGTAGACTGAGGCACATCGATGATGAATCAATCATATGCCGAGATATCGAGTAACCATGCTAGGTTTAGTTACTTTCTTATAGTTGACTGCAAACCCTAAGTATCGGAGTAAACGGATCAAGGCAGTCTGGTTTGAAGTGCATATTTCCTCGGATTTACCAGTCACAAAAAAAAACATCCAAATAGTTTATAGTTGCAATTCCTGAAAACAGCAGGAGATACTTGACAATGAAATCACTTATTGAGTTAAAGATGAAGGGTGCTGACTTGATTCCGAAACACAACATGTTGTCAGTCAGATAACAAGTGCCGTCTACCACCCATTGTAGACCCATAAGCAGAAGCAGCTGGATCGTCGGCCAGGTGATGGGCTCTGTCAGCTCCGTGGGCTACGAGGACACTCATTTTTGAAGTGTGCAGGGTTTCCACAGGTATAGCAACCTTGGGTTATCCTGGGTCCTTGGGACCTGCTATGTCCTTGGTAGTAGTTGTGGGGGCACTGTAGAAACTAATGGCCTGCAACTCCACAAAAATCACACTGTGGCTGGATGATGTTAAGCTTGGGCGGGGCTCCTGCAGGGTTTGGGCTAGTCCCTCGGAAGCGAACATCGGCACTCTTCCCCTCCTCTCCCAGCCATGCCTCTTCCCTGGTAGCCACCTTAATGGCTTGATCAAGGGAAGTGGCTTGAGCATCATAGATGGCCTTACGCAGCCTTCCTCCAAGGCCACCTATGAACCGTTAAATGGTGATGACTTCTGTAGCTTCAGAGTCAAATTAGGGATATGCTAGTTTCAATAACTGTCTGACGTCCTGTGCAAGAGGAGCCACTGATTCTCCTTCTTTACGAGTGCATGCCTTGAGCACAGCCTGGTGAATGGCAGCTTGTTTTTGTGCCCCAAACCTCCTGTAGTGCTTCATCTAACCTTTGAAAGGATGAACTCACATTTGGAGGCTCCCCATCAATAAACCGCTGTGCCTCCCCAGTGAGCTGCACAAGTAGCATTCTAAGGGCCTCTTCTTTATCCTATACATTGATGGATATCACCCGGGAATAGTAGCTACAGTACTCCTCCCATGGTCTACCACCATCATATGGTCTAGGCTTCACAGATGCTCACCTATCCCGATGGCTGTTATTCCCATAATGCACTGCAGTAGGGGAATGACTAGAACTTGGTGATCTATGTCTTGGTTGAGGATCAATTATACTGGGAAGACTTGTCAGGGGATGATGATCTGTATTCACCTCGCCCTGAACGAGACGAAGGAGACCTTCACTCCTGGCTGGATACCTGCTGGAATAAATGGGATCTTCGTTCTCTCGATGACCTTTTCATGCCCTGCTGATGACTTTGTCCGACAGGAGAAGGGGACTGATTATGTCTCTGTCCATTTTTCCTCCTGTCATATGACCATCCTTGTCCCCATCTAGGGGGAGGTGACCTTAGTAACAGAAAGATGCAGCTCATACACACTAAGAACTTACTGTGCTCATTTAAGGTATACACCTGAACATGCCTGCACTGCAGAGGTTGTGGGCTACGTTCATACAAACCTATAGTGAACGTCAGTTAACCGTGGTTAAAACAGGTTTCAGCTAGAACGTGACCGAACCTGTGCTACTCTACTGTGGGAGTTGATTAATGGCTCATGTGGTGTTCTCTGGAAGAACAGCAGCGGGGTGATTGTAACCTGAGTGACTGAATGAGTTTCCATGAAGGAGGAAGTGCACTCAAATCACACTCGAAAGGGACAATTTCCTGACCAGTTGAAGTAAAACAGGATATACCAGAGATGACCACGTGCTCATAGACCAGCTTAATTAATGGAGATCTGAATTAAAGATTTTGATAAAATACTTAAGCACGCAATGATGCATTGATGGGGGAAATGAAAATTATACGCACTTTCTTCCTGAATATAACTTTTGTACTGGGTTATCTTGCGGACACTATTCAACAGAATATTAGGATTTGGGTATGAACGTATACACAGAGCCTGTGTGGGAAATGACTGATAAGTCAGACCACGTGGTACTGTCAGGAGGACTAAGCAACAGTCTATATATGTCTTAAATTAGTAGATTAAGTAGATTTAGAAACATTATTATAATTAAAAAAGCACCGATTCCACCGAGCTACCGAAATTTGCCGAATTGGAAATCGGGAAATATCGGATTAGCATAGCTGGTGGTGGAAGTGCACTTTTGTTTCTGGCAATTTCGGACACTTATACGATTTATCGTGCGAGAAAATTCACCATAAAAGATATTCTTTGATACATTCCAAGGACATCAGAAACTTTCCGACACAAAACGTTTTGATCTTGCTTTTCACAGTTTTTAACATACAGATAAATATGTTATATGGACACGCGAAGATAGGTTGTCTATATGGCTATAGACAACCATATGGAATTTCATGACGTTTCTTGATAGTACTAGAAAAATAAATCTCATGTCTGAAAAAAAAAAAAGGTTTGAAGAGATACTTGGGACGTCTTAATAGAATAAAGCAGAAAGATACCAATTGGTCCAAACCTAGAATTTATAGCAAATAGTACAGAAAATATTACACAAATTTAGTATCCAAAGTCACTTTTTGGAGTGGATGGGCATACATGAGCAAGATACAAGGCGTTCAGACGGATTCTGAATATAATTCTGACTAGTGTATGTGAGCTGTAACTGAGCGGCCACGTGGCTAAGTAAGCGAAGCTACTGAAGCCAATATTTTGATGACAGCACCACGTGTTGAGTGGCTCACCACGTGCTCACTGCATGTGAGGCGTATTTCTATCCACAGAATATATATCAGAAATGTCAGGAATGGGAATAACTAATTATATTCACTGAGGGCCTTTCTAGGTCTAGTAGCAATTTAGAATTCCAGGGTTATACACTAAAGCCAATGATAGAATAACTTTCAGTTCTCAACATGTAAGACTAACCCAGATCCAACTATACTGTTGAGAGAGGCGGGGGGGAGGGAATGGACGCGGGGAAAATGGACAAAGCAGGATCCAATTCCAGAGCCTGTGACCATATATATGCTCAGTGAAAAGAAAATGTTCTAATGTATAAGGTATGATTCAAATTTAGATAACTATGAAGGAAACGCTCTGAGAATAACCACACAAGGAAATCTATCAATGACCAGTAGCAGATTAGGTTCTGAGAGGTCCCTGAGACAGTCACCACGTGCTCAGAATAAATAGACGCTGAAAGAAAAATAAGACTAGCCAAATAATGGCTGTCCCACTTCTGACACCAGTTGTAATGGACAGAGATTTAGGATTGTTTAGGCCGATAATTCATAGGTATTTCAAAGATAAATGATAGTCTGTGGGTTCTGCCTGTCCAATACAGAAATATCCGTCCGCCATATCCCCCGGGTATTGGCGATTAAGTACAGGGATACAAAAGGGATAAGAATGTCGAGCAGTTAAGCAGTGAGACCATGCCCCCGAAAACGAGAAGCGCCAGCGCCTCATGGCAGTCTGGTGAGACCAACAGCAAAACGGACAACCACGTGAATTCGGTCTCGGACTAGGAGTCAACCATCCGGTCCATCGAGACGGGCCTCGGGGATATGAAAAAGAATGTGGGCGAAATGAACCAGAAAATCAGAGTTAAGGACGCTATTCTGCAGTTCACAAAGCGGGACCGATCAACCGAGCGGGACATCAGGGCTCCAGGGCTTCTGCTGTGGCACAGACATGGGACTGGGCTGAGGACCAGGCTGAACGGCGGCTTCCTCTCCCACAGTTGCTACGAGAGGCGTATACCACAGAAGAATATGTCCAGCGAGAGTTAGACTGGGAGGCAATCAAGCACAACTGAGCGACCGGTAAGGCCACCCTACTGACCTTAATACACGCAGACTCATATCGAAACCCTACATGTTTATAGACCGGGATGGGGTCTACACTCTCAATCAAAAGCTGGAACTAAGGGGTAGTCTGGGGCCACTAGAGTACATTGGCTCTTTCCTTACACTGTTGGGAGACGACAGAGCTCTGCACCCTGAGGATAAGGATAAGGATCACATGCTACGCCACCTCCAGCAGGTAGCCGTAGATGCTCAGACCAGGCCGTGGGCCAGAATTAGAAGATGGTCGAATTATGTTTTTTACCAAGTGGAAGCTGGCGTATCTACTGAAGCGATTACAGCCGCAGTCAATACGAGCAGGTCCGGCTCGCCATGACGGGGCCTACCACACACCAGGAGAAGCCGGACGGGGCCCGGACCAAGGGCCAGGAGGTCCCCTGCCGGGAGTTCAATACGGAGAGGGGGTGCCGCCACCTTGGAAGGGGGCATCCGGTGGATAGCTTTTGTGACACGGTAGGCAGGGACTGCAGGCACTCCGTCCAAGCCTGCAACAGGAAGCTCACATACAGTCCCGGCTACAATCACACGGCCCAGCTCCTGCACCCATGCCGGTCCCCCGAAAGATGCCCCAACCGGATACACTCTCCAAACACAGAGGCCGCCAACCACACAGGGCGGATACCAACATCAAACGACGGTGACTTAAAAAAACGGACCGGACGCACCCCGCAAGGCACGTGATGTGACTCCCCCGGCTCACCACGGCTCGCATGATTGCATAAGAGGCAAGCCTACACCACATGAGGGTCATGTGCACGGCACCCCACGTGGAGATGATCGGGAGCAAAACAATAACAATCCCAATATACATCGTGATGACACCGCCACTAGCCACATCTCCTGCAGCGTGGCGGGTGTTAGTGTTACTGCGCCCCCGGGTGCCTATACTACCACTTCTGAATCTAACACTCCGGACGCCATCAGGGAGATATGCAAAACCGGAGTTTGTGATCCTCTTGTCCGGACAGACCCCTTGGTTTTTGCCGAGCACAGGAGGGTTGCCTGGCCGACCTTCACAGTCCTGGGGCTGGTCGACCACGCATGGATATACGTGGCCGTGAGGGATACGGGAGTGCCTAACACAATGGGTGCCAAGATAACCCTCCCGTCGGATTTACACCTGGAGGCATTCTGGGCTTCATATGCTGCGGCTTCCCCCTCGGGTACTTGGGTCCCGTGTCGGATACCAAGGGTACGCCTAACCACCCCAGCGCTACTAGTTATCCGGCCCAGGTGGACAACTTTATCGCCAAAGAACAATGTCACTCAAACCTTCTGGGGCCTTTCAAGGATCCGCCGTTCACCCCATGGTGCCATGTGTCGTGGTTAATGACACGCGCGAAGAGGGGGACCAAAGACAGGCGTGTGATAATGGATATGAGTTTCCCCCGGGAGCAGAGCATTAATGCTTTTATCATCAAGAATTCTGTGTACAGGATGGAACGGAAACACGGGCTGCCGACTGTAGATCAATTCGACCACGGCCTCATCACTTCCAGCACGGGTTCGTACATGTCTTCTATAGATGTTTCAGGTGCCTATAAGAACTTAAGGTGCGATCCCTTGGACTGGCCGCTGCTGTGCTTTGATTGGGAGGGCGGGCACTACTGTGATACGGCAATGCCGTTCGGTGCCCCTGCCTCCTCATATCACATGCAGTGTGTGGCCGATAGCATCGTGGTCATTCTGGCTGGCAGAGGCATCGCGGCCGCCATGTACCTCGATGATCTGATAATTCTTTCACCAGACGAGGATAGTCCTCGAAGTCGCGTCGTGCCCTCTTCAGTGAACTAGGCCTTCCAGAAGCACGGGACAAGGCACAGCCCCCCAGCCAGTGAGTCACGTGGCTCGGGTTTGATAAAGATGCGGAGTTGATGTCCCTCTCAAT
The DNA here is from genome assembly GCA_950022655.1 of Alentia gelatinosa. Classification (NCBI taxonomy): domain Eukaryota; kingdom Metazoa; phylum Annelida; class Polychaeta; order Phyllodocida; family Polynoidae; genus Alentia; species Alentia gelatinosa. The sequence continues at coordinate 76,247,396 of OX465583.1, forward strand.
CCCCGAGGCAAAGCTCATGGATGTCTGGGAACACGTTGCGGTCGTAGCCAGGAAGCGGTCGCTCACGAAGATACAGCTGCAGTCTGTGCTGGGTAAGGTGTTACATGTGTTAAAATGTATTCGCCCTATGGGCCATGCAGGGATACTACATCAATATTAACTCCGAGATGCGGCAGGACCTTGACTGGTTCATGCGGTTTGCTCACGGTTGGAACGGCCACGCCCTCATCCCGCGCAGGCCCCCTACTAAGTGTATCACCATGGATGCGTGCCTGTCAGGGGTAGGGGGCACCGAGGGCCACTACTCCTACGCCAGACAGGTGTGCCCGATCAACGACCCGGTGAACTGCATATCAGAACTGGAGGCATTGAACACGGTTTATGCTCTACAGACATTCCCGACCGACCACGACCGTGGCACGAGGGTCGAGGTATTCTGCGATAATCTGGGCACTGTACAGTCGCTCACTTCCGGCCGTGCCCGGAACTCCGTGCTCGCAGATTGCGCTCGCCAGGCCTGGATGGTACAAGCACACCTACAGGTCGACCTGGTGTTCACTCATATACCCGGGGTGCAGAACGTTGTGGCCGACACCCTCAGCACAATTCCGGCTAATGGGCGGAGACGTGGCCCCTACGGAGGATTTCCGGGTGAGGCGTGCCCTCGACGCCATGTGATGAAACAAACAATACATCCCAAACGTAAAACCGTCGGTCCCTATGGTGGTCCTCCAGACGTTCCTCACCAGCCTCGAGGACACACCCGTGGGAATAACCATCAGAGCGGCACTACTCATCATATACTATGCAGCCCTGAGGCAGAGCGAGGTGGCACCGCCCTCGGCCCGCAAGTACTACTTGGCACGCCACTTGGCACGTGGGAACGTGACCGTCACCGACTCCAGTGTGACGGTAAGGATCAAGGCAGGGAAGAATCTCCAATGGGTGGGGGAGGAGAAGCTCATGTCTCTACAAGCTGCTACGGACTCGAGGTTCTGCCCGGTGACCACTATCAAACGAATGCTTCGGGTGGTCCCTACAGCCGCCCCACAAGAACCGTTCCTCATGACACCGGAACAGGCTGTGATAACATCATGAGCACTGGCACGAGAATGGGAGAATCACCTGGAGACGACCGGGCACTCAAGGAGGGCATTCACCCTACACAGCTTACGCAAAGCAGCAGCCACCCAGACATTCCAGGCTGAGGGGCCTGAACTTGATATACAGAGATACAGTGGTTGGTGCTCAGATGCCCATAGGACTTATATCAAGTCATCAAAATCCAAAGACGTGAATAAGACTCTCATCAACTCTCTCTCCAACACATAATCTCCTTTTTCTCCCTCCCACCTCTCCCTTCTTACTATGGCTTCTTGGCTATATTATTGTATTATTATTATAATGCCTCATATAATAAGTAAACATTACATCACTTATTATATCTACTGTATATCATAATTGAATACAAAACAAACTATGTCAATTATTCATACCTACTTATTGATTATTCATTGTATAATGTATCTACTTATTCATATCAATAAGTACTCATAAAATTAGAATAGATTTTATGACCCCACTCTGGCTTCAATCTCTCTTTGTTATCCAGGGATAGGGGTAATGGGTGACCCATGGCCAGTTGGTCAGGGGTGGTCATTGCACCCCCTGATGACTCCTGCCCTCACTAACAGGGCCCTCGGCGCACCCCCTAGTGCCTCCTTCGCGCACCTCACACCGACGTGCGTCCCCGCAGCACGCTTCTCTCTCTCACTTCTCGCTTCCCACTCACACCGTACACAGTACATTTTCTTCCCACCCACCCTCTCCTATCTCATCTACTCACTTCCCTCGTAGGGCTATATTATTGTATTATTATAATATCTCATATAATAAGTAAACATCACTTATTATATCTACTGTATATCATAATTGAATACAAAACAAACTATGTCAATTATTCATACCTACTTATTGATTATTCATTGTATAATGTATCTACTTATTCATATTAATAAGTACTCATAAAATTAGAATAGATTTTATTAGCCCACTGCGGCTTCAATCTCTCTTTGTTATAAATCCAGGGATAGGGGTAATGAAAGTAGGTCATGGTTTGATGGCATTCCCATTACACCGTCGGAGGCGTTCACCTGATACCGGTTAAATAGCTTAGATACGTGAAATCGACCGATAATAACATTCGCCGCCAAGTCCCTGACAGTGATGGTGTTTATGACATCATTATCGGGATTTCCTGGAGCGTATGGAAACCCGATAATGACGTCATATGCTAAATCTATCAATATCAACACGGCGAGTGTTCTTTTCGCTCGGAAACGCACAATTTAGGTATCTATGCAGAATGGTGTGCATGTCTGAAGTTAGAGACCAATATTTGGTAAATACGCAAGATAACTCACTCGGGGGCATTTGCTAGACAAAGTCAGACACTGTGAACCTCGCTGCCTTGGTAACAACCGTCATCATCGGGATTTCCCTACGCTCTGGGAGATCCCGATATAATGACGTCATATGCTAAATCTATCGCTATCAACACGGCGATTGTTGTTTTCGATCGGATATGCCTATTTCAGCTAAATCAACGGTATTGCGTGCATGCCCCACATTGGATGCCTCGATATTTGACAAAAATGCACGAAAACTTGTTCCAGAGTTTGCCAGATGCCTTGGAACACACGAATTGAAGGGGTCCGCCATTATAAAATCTTCCACCCCGACCTGTGTTGTCAGCCTCTCGTCCAAACAGAGTGCGTTATTGTTTCAAAGCATGCAGTCTGTCAGCCAAAGCCTGCAGTCTGTCAGTATCCAAAGGCACCAATACAAAGATTCACGGAGTACAGTGTAATCAGTGTATAATAACTGTACCCGTAGCAGCAATAGGTATTTACACTGAGTTAGTGCATAGGTATATATAATAATACCTGTATTGTAAACTATTCCGAAAAGCTGTGCGTGGTTTTGAACAATATGTTGTTTAAACCATGTATGTGGGTGGTTATTTATCATTGCCAGATTGAGATTATCGAAGTACTAGTTCTCATACATAACAGATGGTTATGTATTCTAGCCTATTTCATATAGGGATAATTTTGCATGTAGAATAAACCAGGACGAAGAACAATAACACTTATCGGCCATTCATTTTACAATACATACCATGTATATACTATATTATATTATACCATCCCCTGATCACAAATATGACCAAGTGTCTTAAAGCCAATACACACTGTACGATTTCGGAACATGAATGTTCGGCCAATGTGACACCCCCCTACAGTAATTTGCCTAAGATTTGGAAATCCCCCCCATGGCGATGTACCTTTGTCGCCGACAAATTGCAGTCCAATGTTCCGAAATCGGGACCGATAAATTAAGGAACGTGTTCCTTCCCGTTGTCGCCGACAACGGAGTTTAAGAAATACCCCCCGTGGTTCCTACCAATTATGGCCCTTAATTAGTCGCTGGGTGAGCAGAAATGCCCATGCCACACACAGACTGAGGCCAGCTCACCGATTTAACTCCCATATACTGAGATTTATTACTTGTTCCTTTATCGGTGGCCCTAAATCGCTCACGATTTACACAGTCCGTCGTCCAGTGTGGACAGAATTTGCTTACGATTAACTCAAGCTAACGGCTGCCATAAACGTTGTGGGAATAGTCGACGCGATGCACATATTCGCCTGAGACAAGTTAAATAATCCTGACGATTCAGGGAGTTAATCGGTGGAAACGAAATCGTTCAGTGGGTATTGGCTTTTACCTTGTGTAACTTCAAATTTTAATTTATTGACCTAGATCATATTTTGTAATATATTTCTCTTGCTGATATTTTTTTCTTAACACATTTAAAACCTGCATCCCAACTGTGATTGGGTGACAGATAGCGAATATTGAGTTGTTTTGTACGGTGAGGGATTTCTCCCACCTACCACCTTGAGACATTGCCCTTATTACCATTGCATTGCATTCGTTAGGCGTATCCCGCCCACCGCTTAGTAGTGCTGCCATTACCAAACATCTAAAATCCCAATCAGCTTAGTCAAATGGCAACGGCCACGGCTCTGGCATCAATTAATTGCGAATCACACTGTATCAGAGAAGGGAAGTTTCTAGACTTATTTAAAATCTTCCTCTCACCCACAAGGATATTCTCAGAAAATGCAGTAGTATCAAGCAGAGCAAATCGGGTCTCTGCCCAGAGACTGCTCAGTTGTGCCCTCCATACGCCCCTGAGCTCCAAGCCAAAAATCCATTTTTTGTTTGACTTTAGACTTCTTTCTATCCATCCTATCCATCGATCATGTCATTGATTCCACTCTGTATGACGTGTTGCCGTGGTTCGTGTGTAGGTGTTGGAAATATCCGTATTTGGTCTCCGACTCCTTATTTGACGTTACTATATATATATATGAATTATATAACCTCGCTTATGTATATATAAATTAAGCCAATGAGCTACCCTCGTTTATTCACTGCGTTAATAGAGCAGCTCGCATCAGCTCACGTCATTGTTATGTATCTGATGCGGTATCTAAGGTTTCAAGGTGACGAACACCTGGTTAACGGTTCATTCCGCTCCTATTAACCCTATCGTTAACACATGTTTTAATCTTACCTCGATATATAACTAATTATTTTAATCTTAGCTATGTAAATTTTCGATGTGTAGGACTGGGGTTTGTCCCAATGTATAAATGAATAAACCCTGTTTTATTGATTTTCCACCAAACTCATTGTTCTCTTATTATTATTATATTTAAGATACACTCATATTAATATCTTTGGCTATAATATCATATATATATATATATATATTTATATACATATATACATATATATAGGTGGGTCGCAGACGTTACCCGCGTCTGCCTGTCACCTTCAAGGTCTAAGTAGTGCATACAATGTGTGATTAGTCTATGGTGCCTGCGTTCAGGATCACGTGACCACGCAAAGGTCGTCTAAAAAGACAAGTCAGTTCTCTTCCTTACCAGCGTTCACTACATGACACAGAAGCTATTATCGGAAGATGGATATACGACTTGCAGGTAGATGTGGTGTTACCGGGGAGGAAGATGGGGGTGGGAGAACAAGGGCAAGATATAACGGCCATATTGCACTCTCCCCACAATCAAAATATCCTATATATAGAACAACCCATTTAGTACATGTATCTTTTTCATTATTATATATGATTGTATTTAATCAAAATAAAATCTCAACGTTCATAACGTTGCATCTAATTCAGAATATTGCTAAAATATGTTACCATGAATTACCATCCTTCACCTTTTACGCTTCAGCTATAGTCTAAAGAGAGGATTTACAAAATACCCATCCATTTTGACCATCCCCCTATATTTGTCCTTTTTTAAGAAGAGATGGTTATTCACCAAGTGATGCAGTTCAGGAGGACCGAGATCCACAGCAAACGACCAACCACTGGCGCCGACGAAACGGCATCCAAAGATCAGTGTTTCCCAAAGTAGGTGGTACTGTTTGGCGAATAGATGTCCTTTTGTTGACCTTGCCAGCCGTTTATATGGAGCCATCCGCCACCCATCCCCAGCTCTAATGTGTGTTCTACCCTACACACTGGTATTCCACACAGAGGAAGCTGGCCTTCTTTTACTGCAGTATCGGTATATACTATATACTAGCGGAATATATTATTGTACCCATATGTCAACTTCTATTATCTTATGAATTTTATATTATTGCAACTAATTCCGTGGTTTTTACCTGGAAAAATCACTGATGAAAAATATTACGGCAACAAAAAGTACTGTAATAACAAGCTTGGTAAAAGGCCTGATGTGATCTCCATATCGTCTCTCACACCAGCAAGACCGACGGTAAACAATTATTTTAAACCCATTTAACCAGGCCCTACAGACAGATTCACAGGGAACCGCCTTGAGGAGTCACAGACGATTTGTTTGTTTGTTTGGTGGGGGGGGGGGCCCATCTAGGGTAGGCCCGGCATATCTATCCCGCCATAGTAAGGAGGTGCCTGACCAGGCAGGATCGAGGTCAGGGGTTAAATGCAGAAGGGACGTTCCATACAACAGTGACGCGAAACAGCAGCCCGGCGGACCCGGGGCTCACTGTGACAGATGAGCTGCTCAGTAAGCGCCACATCTATCCAAAGTAAAATGGTATATCATATTCGTTTATCTCATAAATAATTGGGTATCTTGGTGTTTCGGTTTCTGTTTTGGGGTTACCGTTTTCATAACTGTCTAATCGGAATATCATAAAATAAATAAAATGTTAAATGATATTACCAGCGGTTTATGAATTGCTTACTAAATAGATTTTAGAATTTGTTTCCCATTGAACTAAGTTTTTCTTTATTAGAGCAAATTATTGGGACTTTTAACAGTAGCCTACTCCTGAACACCATCCAAGCATGCTTATAGGGGTAGGCCTAGACACTCATGATTATACAGGATTACGATAAAGTATGTTGCAGTGTGACTGGTCAAGGAATCAAACCTGTATCGAGAAGGGGAGGGTCAGGTAGGTGGAGCGATACAGGGACTGGGGCCCATCTAGGGTAGGCCCTGCATATCTAACAGATAAATGACGCTGTATTCATCACTAACAACACAGATGAGCCCTGCAGGGAGTGACCAGCCCCAGGGGATGCCTCCAGCGGGGGATGGTGCCATGTAGTGTCCAAGGAGGCAGGTAGATAGGCGTCTAAATAGGCAGCCATTCTATGAAAACTTAGTCGGCAGTGTAAACGCTCCAGTATATTCTGAGGTTGATGACTTTTGCCGTGGACATTGCCACCACCTGATGACTACTGACTTGACGATCTACAGTTGCCACAAATTTAGTTGTCTAATATAAAAGCCGGGTGAGATCCACATATCTACCTGCACAAATGAGGAATGATTATAATGCTGCTACCTCCAGGAATATTTCTTCAGAAAGAATGTGGGAGGTCATATATTTTTTCCATGTACGATAAAGTTGGGTGCATCAGATGGACAGTGCTAGATACAAAGCATGAACCCAGCATGCTCTTTAGTGTGATTTATGAAAAGGCTAATGAGTCTCCCCATTTTGCAATCATTTGATTGTTGATCAACATAGCCCTAAGTGTGACCAAAGTACCATCATGTGGAAGGGTGTGAAATTATTTCCACGAATTTCTTCTTGAAATTTGTTCAAAACTGCAATGCACTCGTACAATAAAATAGCAGAATATATTATTGTACCTTATTGTACAGATTTATGCATTAAAAGGATAGCTGCTCGTCATACAGTAGGTAACTTATAAATCGTATGCACACTCCATCTTTCATTCCCTTAGAGAGGAGGGAATCGTCGATGCGGGATGGCTTCGATCTGTGGGCCAATAACTAGCGCCGTCGGTGCGATGTATAGGAGTGGATCAGATGTATTTAGTAAGTGAAGATGGGGAGGGCTTGCGTGGACCAGGTGGGCTGTTCCTCTCTATATGCTCATGTGGGATAGAGTGGAAGGTCATTTGAAGGAAAGGCCAGAAGGGTTTACTTCCATAAGGTATAGAAAATGCCCGGAATTCCCTAGATTCCACACCTCACCCATAACGTAGCTCCTGTGCAAAACGTGTATCTAATCCCTTAGTGTGCATGATGCTGTTTACTCATGTTATAGACAAACCATACTGTCAATGATCCATCAGCTTTTTTATATCCGGAGAGGAGAGCCTTAGTCTACCTGTGGTGTAATTTTAATCGGTCTCTTTTTACAGCGCAGAATTTATTATGCGCTGTAAGTGGCAGCCAGAAATTGTAAGAGATCATAATATGTCATGTTATGATATGTAATAATGAAAGACATACCTTATGGACATACTTTATTGATGGCCCCCTATGAAATGATTTCTGAACTTGCTCAGATCCACCTGTCACAGTGTACGACCCCCCCCCCCCCCCCTATCCCCAACCTCAAATACGCACACACATCTATATTCGCAGTTCGATGATCATATTTGAATGTTCGATTTTTAATTCTCTATACATCCGCGTACCATCTATGGCAATACACAGTCTATGGGCATTTACCTCTTCGTCTATATCTCCGATAATGCTTGTCCAATATCCACCAAAGTTAGGGGAATACCAATGTTGTAATGCTCCTTCCATATCTGAAGAGATTTTAACTCCAACATTTGACGAAAAAAGACATTTGGCACGCTGTCTCTCTGCTCTGGTGGCCAGTGTAGCCGGTGATACAGCCGGTGATACAGGGATAGAGACAACTCCACACATAACCTTACATAACTAGGTGAGCAGAAACATTCCAAACTGATCCATACATCCCCACAGTTATTTAGTCATTTCTGCATGCTAAAACATACAAATAGATTCATTTCCGCTCCTAGTCAAACAGTACTTAAAAACGACTTCTCTGTGTGGATCATAGTGCCACACTACCCAGGAAATATCTGAGATTGATGTTGTGGAGAAGTATGCAGCAAGGGTGAACTAACCAAATCCGCAGTGGCCAATCTTTCTGATATTTAGGTAGGCTTTAGTTCATATATTCACCTTAAAGCCAATACACACTGTACGATTTCGGAACATGAATGTTCCTTTCTCGGCGACAAAAGAACAATCGTAAGCTCAGGCGAGGCCTAGAAAATGTGTCGGCCAGTGTGGCACCCCCCTACAGTAATTTGCCTAAGATTTGGAAATCCCCCCCATGGCGATGTACCTTTGTCGCCGACAAATTGCAGTCCAATGTTCCGAAATTAGGACCGATAAATTAAGGAACGTGTTCCTTCCCGTTGTCGCCGACAACGGAGTTTAAGAAATACCCCCCGTGGTTCCTACCAATTATGGCCCTTAATTAGTCGCTGGGTGAGCAGAAATGCCCATGCCACACACAGACTGAGGCCAGCTCACCGATTTAACTCCCATATACTGAGATTTATTACTTGTTCCTTTATCAGTGGCCCTAAATCGCTCACGATTTACGCAGTCCGTCGTCCAGTGTGGACAGAATTTGCTTACGATTAACTCATGCTAATGGCTGCCATAAACGTTGTGGGAATAGTCGACGCGATGCACATATTCGCCTGAGACAAGTTAAATAACCCTAACGATTCAGGGAGTTAATCGGTGGAAACGAAATCGTTCAGTGGGTATTGGCTTTAAATGGCAAGTGACTTTTAAAACTAAATTCAAAAAGTTAGTGCATAATTTTAAACGGCACCTATGATGGCAACCGCCGCCGTGGGGCAGGGATGGTTTACTACCAGAATCATTGTGGAATCCCCTGGTTCACAACACTTTCACACCTGCTACTCGTTCACACTCCTTGTAGATGCTTTTGATTCTGGTTGTAAAAAGGCCTAGCACTGAGTTGTTTAGGAAGTCCCCGCTGCACCGTAGTGGGGGTTCATATTTCGTCCCTTAAGTAGTCATTTAGGTAGCTAGCTCATTATCTTAGATTCTTAGTTATTTCTTAGGTTAAGTCAGGGTTTAAGGTAGAACAACTTGATTTGCTTGGTCACCAAGACACGGTGACCTCACATCTCAATGACCCGAGAGGAGGAATGACGAACAATGCAAGTAAAGTCAATAGATTTAATCTCCTGAGAGCAATCTGTAGGTTACACGTTACATAGGATAATAATCAATGCGAGGTTGACAAGACGTTCGATCTGCTTGAGCGACTGTTGATATGTGGCGGCGTTCACTCGGCCGTTTCGCGGCGTTTTGAGCTAATTAATTCCGGTCACTTTCAAAGCATGGCACACACTGGTCCTTTCCAGTCACATGGTGATCTAATTAGCACCCGATTGGTGCAGATTAAGACAAAGAGAGGCGGGAAGCATGTGAGGCCAATCATTTGTGCTGGTTCATCAGTGTTTGTTGACACTGACTGAGGGAGCTGGTTTGTTGTTGTGTGGTGGCGCCCTCTGTGGTGGACTGGGTGAAGCAAGTGTCTTGCTGGACTGAGCCATCTGGTGGAGGATCAGGGAGTTAGGAGTGTGTGTACAGTGTCTGTCCAGAAGTATGGGACTGTCTGGACCATATCAACAGTTTCAATTGCGTACAATATCGTCAGGCTATCATTGGCTGATCTTTTTATATGTAACGTCCAATAGTTTGTGGATGTTTTAAGGTGAGTTTTACTTCCATGTTGGGGATGTAAAAGTGATTCTTTATTTTTTTGAAAGTGATTTAAATGGAGTTCATTTTGAAGACCGCCACATATGGTCGCTTTGGCGTTGATGGGGGTGTGTGTGATTAAATCTGAGGCAAAATAATTTGCGTACGCGTTCGCTGCCCTGGTCCCGGGTGTGGGTGTTGGGCGTCTAGCGTTAACAAAAAATTTTTTTTGACGTGGCGTAATGGTTCCCCTATCAACCGTATCTACTGTCCATTGTGTTCAGGCCTTGCGGGGCCTGTGTTTTCATCCGGTGGATCCAATTATATTCGATCTTGAGCCGGATTTCTTTGGCAGATTTGCTGTCGGGATGTCTGTGTATGTAGTCCAGTATGGTGAACTCCATATCAGATACCCCGTGGTGATCGTTTTTGTTGAAGTGTTTGGGGACGTCACTTATCCTGCTCTTTGTTTCGACGGATCTGAAGTGCTCCCTCATTCTCTCTTTGATCTTTCTCTTGGTTTGTCCTATGTATTGCATCTCGCATTTTTTGCAAGTGATGCAATATATAAGGTTCGAGCTGTTGCAGGTCGCTCCGGTTTTGGTGTTGTGGTTTTTGCCCGTGCTTTTGCATTTCACCTTACCATCGGTGTTGAGTGTTTCGCAGTATTTGCAGTTTTTCTTTTTGCAAATGTTGCGATCAAGTTTTTTTCGGGGTTTCCCGTTTTCCGTCTTGTAGTTTGTACGTGCCCTCACCAGGTAATTCTTTAGGTTCTTGGGTCTCCGATAGCCTTTGATCAGTCTACTTTCGTAGATGTTCTTTGTTGTTTTCGATTTCCCTAGAAGGTTCCAGTGGAGTCCACGATCTTGGGAAGGATGTTGCCATTGGTGTGGTATGTGCAGATCAGGAATGTTTTATCCTGTCCGTCTTTTTTTGGGTCGCTTTTCGTCTTACTGAGGAGATGTTCCCTTCTCAGATTGTCCGTTTACTGGAACCTTCTAGGGAAATCGAAAACAACAAAGAACATCTACGAAAGTAGACTGATCAAAGGCTATCGGAGACCCAAGAACCTAAAGAATTACCTGGTGAGGGCACGTACAAACTACAAGACGGAAAACGGGAAACCCCGAAAAAAACTTGATCGCAACATTTGCAAAAAGAAAAACTGCAAATACTGCGAAACACTCAACACCGATGGTAAGGTGAAATGCAAAAGCACGGGCAAAAACCACAACACCAAAACCGGAGCGACCTGCAACAGCTCGAACCTTATATATTGCATCACCTGCAAAAAATGCGAGATGCAATACATAGGACAAACCAAGAGAAAGATCAAAGAGAGAATGAGGGAGCACTTCAGATCCGTCGAAACAAAGAGCAGGATAAGTGACGTCCCCAAACACTTCAACAAAAACGATCACCACGGGGTATCTGATATGGAGTTCACCATACTGGACTACATACACAGACATCCCGACAGCAAATCTGCCAAAGAAATCCGGCTCAAGATCGAATATAATTGGATCCACCGGATGAAAACACAGGCCCCGCAAGGCCTGAACACAATGGACAGTAGATACGGTTGATAGGGGAACCATTACGCCACGTCAAAAAAAAAATTTTTTGTTAACGCTAGACGCCCCACACCCACACCCGGGACCAGGGCAGCGAACGCGTACGCGAATTAATAATCAATGCGATGTATCGATCTTGTCAACTGTGTTGGTACAAACCGTATAATAGATTTCAGCTTTATGTCTATAAATGTCCCATAATCAATTCAATTGTTCTTAGTTCACTTTTCTCCTTCATTTCAGTTGTTCATTCATAGATCCTATTGCTCCTTCTGAATTCAGTCCGTGGGTTATAGTGCTCCCGGTTATAATCCTATTCGTCCAGTCCAGCGCTCTGTGTGCTCTCCATTGAGAGCTAGTTACTCACACATAGGTCTGTAAGTAACTCACAGAGCTGATGGCTTAGCACAGTGAATGTTCATAGTAGGCGACTTCACTCCTCACAGGATGAAGCCTCCAGCGCCTAATCCTACTCCAGCGAGAGCAGGTTTTACTTAGCTCATGCTTTCTGCAGCCACAGTGGAGGTATACTCCTCTGCTACTTACATCAGCAGGTCACGTGACCATTCATTCCCTTATAGAGGCGGTCGCTATAGGAGCTGCCTCCAGTTAACATTCTGCTACTTGCATTCGTATATTTCTCTTATTTACCATATCATGTTAATTCAATAAACGTAACATAATCTCAGACAATCGTGTAGTCCACCGCTATACAGTGGTAAGCTTCTATGGGATGCTTTGCCTCTATGTATGCATCATGTGGAAAATAGAGATAAGTTCAAGGCACTTTTGAAAAAAAGGTAATACTGAGGAAGTTGAGGAGGTGTGAATTTTCACGAACTATTTCCAGGAGATACCAGTTTTGTGTCTTGAACACTGTGCAAATTATATGTTCAAATTCAGTTGACATCACTGCTATATCTTTGTCATATTACTTTGTTTGTAATTGTTTGATAATTTTAGTCTTTATCCAGTCTGGTAACCATGTTAGTCTTTTGTCCAGTCTTGTAAAATCTTGTGTTACTATGTTTTTGAAGTTTGTCTAGTGGAGAGGTTAAAAAGAAATTAAAGACTTAAGTAAGATTCACATGTGCCCCGGTATGACCTACGTCAACAAGGAGCCTGAATTTATCAGGATGTATAACAGGATGAAGGTATTTGTGTAACAGCATCAGCTGTTTTCTTGGTGATCTCACTGTTTGTTGGAGAATTGTGTTTATCGTCCATATGACGATTTAGATCATGTAGCAGTATGTGAATCTTGTTTTGTCAATAGGCTTTTTTTTTAAATATAAAAAAATTGAAGGTTGCATCAATATTGACTTCCCCCTTCTAACTGTTCCAGCACTGGTAGACACAGGAGCCTTCATTTAAAAATAAACTGCTTTAAGCCCTGCCCCCACCTACACCGATTGTCTATGACATACTTCCCGGTAGGCTACAATTTAAAATGCCCAAATCGTAGCCTATCGGGAGGTCCCTGATAATTCAAATCATGGACATGGGTGGAAATCGTGGACCGTAGGAATGCCTTTGAATGATGAAAAACATAAAGCATGGTCATGATTCAATATGTGTATCAATGTAGATCTCAGGCTGAGTTTTAATATAAAAATATATTATAATTTTGGAAATATTGTATGAATCTGGTATATCTTTTAAAGGTATTTTCAACATATGATGGTGACATTTTTCAGATACTAATACAATCAAATTGAAACATATAATTGTGATAGAATCATGATTCTGATATAAAACTATTATTTTCAGACCTTTAAACTTTATCAAATAATATCATATTTACACCGATCATATATCTATATGCGGTCTACCTAATTCCAGAATTTCAATATTTTCCATCATGTATCTCACCCCCAAGAGATATTTTCTCATAAAATCACCTACAATAGGCTACGATAAATCCAACATGTTGGATTTTTTCGGGACCTGTACAATTCAATCACTATAATCAAGTGTCATAGACAGAATTGCAAAAACATATTCCACTGCCCACAATTTTGCTGACCTCACGATAGAGTTGGTATGGTGTCGGGAAGTCAATCATGAGGCCTATCGGGATCAGAATTGTGATAGGTGGGGGCAGGCCTTTACAGACTAAGACAAACAGTTTATGTAAAAGCAAAAAAAGAAAATATGTGACAGACTTATTTTGGCAGGCAACAAAGTCTACCACATTCATAAAGCAGCTTTGATCAGCTTCAGAGTTCAAAATCGCACTTGCATCTTTAATTTCATTTTTGAGTTTTACCCCAGCTAAGCAGACAGTCAATCCTGGGGATAGACTTCCTATATTCGCCTGAAGCAGCCATCAACTACTCTAAAGACTCCACTTCCAATCAGACCACTTTCCACTCTGACTCTACATTCCCTCTTACAGACAATTTGTTCAGCCTAAATCGATGCAGCTCAGAGCTTGAGCCACACCATCGGCACAACTGAGAACTTTGTGCTGGACCCCAGAGCGCTGACCAAACATGCTTTGGAAATACCTGGACCATGCAATTGTATTGCTCTGATTCTCTTTAACCCCTTTAACTAACATGTCCCACTACATAGACATTCAATGCTAGTTCTCTGTTCTATAGTGAACCCTCTACACTCTACTAGTTTCTGAATCAGAACCCCTGATCAATCTCCCCACACAACCAAACACTCCTTCACCAAACAAACTAAAATACATTCTTTCAAGTTTGCTTACTGACCCAGAATGGAGAGAGATAGCCTCAGCCATTGAAGAAAATAAGGATGTGTTTGTCTCCACAGACACAGTGATTGGCCTAAAGACAGATTCCACTGCACTCATTGAGCTGAAAGAAAACACAAAACCGGTATCTAAACAACAGTAGTGCACCACCCCACAAAAGGTTCCTAGACAAGATTCTTAGACTCCAACCAAAGCAAGGCATCATAGAGGAAGTCCACGACCCCTCCAAATGGGTTTGTCCTGTCCTTTTGGTCCAAAAGCCTAATTCGCAAGATAAAAAAGGTGAGGAGAAGTACTGCATAGTGGTCAACCTCAGAGAGCTCGAATCCTAAACCACCACCCACTCTACTCCTATCCTCGCACAGATGATAGCACAGAGACAACCGGAAATCGTCAGTCAACATTATTTTCTAAACTAGACATTCATAGCGCTTACCATCAGATTCCACTAAACACCTCATCTAGGCATCTTACAGCATTCTCCAGTTCTGGTAAACGTTGAAGATTCAAATTTCTGCCTATTTCAGCAAAATTCTGCCAGAATTGTGTACACCAGCTCAGAAGTGAATAATCAATGGAATTTGGAGCTTCTGAAATAGATTTCCTTGGATACAGAATCTCTAGAAAAGGCCTGTTACCCTTGCCGGTAGATGTAGCCCCTGTAGCCACCTACCCATCCCCTAAGACTGTATCCCAAGTCAACAGTCAACACTCTTGCTAATGTTTACGAACATTTCCTCAAAAATGTCTCCATCATCATGTGGCCACTTTATGACCTAACCAAATCTTAAACCAAATTTAAATGGACAACTGTGAATGCCAAAGAAGTAGAGGTGCCTCAGATCATTTCAAATCATATATTCCTTTTGAGTCATCAAAAAGTGTACCTATAACAAGCAGACATATCCAAAGATACTGGTTATACATTATGTCCACATTTCATTCAATGGAATGACACTAACAATCATGCCATTAGCCCATTTGCGGTGGGTGATGCCATATGGGATCAACTGAGCTTGGGCAGGTGATGCCATATGGCATCAACCATTACAGAAATATAACAATTGGCCTGAGACTTCCCGGCTAAACTGGCACTAATACCCACCCATAACCAGATACTATTGCCACATGTCCCTACCCTTGAAGGGTTAGAAATATGATGAAAATATCTACAGCCTTCATTATGGTGAGCAACTACCTTATACATGTTAATACATGTTTATCACATGTTATACCTTTATATCTCAGCAGCTATTAATCATACTCTATTTCTAATCATTGTAATGGACTTGTGACCCTCAGAAATCCTAAGTTGTGTTGATAAACAGCTGAGTTGTTACTGATTTTGGAAGCCATTATGGATTTCAGATTTTCAGATCAATATGAAATCCATCAGATGACAGCACCATAATCAGCTGTCAGATTTGCAAGGAAGAGCGAGGTAATACGTCAAATGCAATAAAGACATTTTTAGAAAATAACAAGGTCACATTGTCTAAACCCTCTGTAGAAAAGATGTTTCCCATAGAATCGATCATCATGTAATTTAATACAATGTGATCATGAGCAACAGTGTCTAGCTAGATTCCATCCTTAATAGACCTTCCTAACTCATCAAATATTGATTATACACAAATTCTGATTACTGCAGTGTATTTTTGGCCCCCAAAACACATAAATTGAAGGTGTCACACTAAAAGATATGATCATGAATAGCTGAGTTGTGATTTCACATAGGTTTCGGGACTGACGTTGGCAATCATTTTGGATTTCAAGATGGCTGACAGATTAGTGCCTCTAAGTCATAGATTGGTATCTCCTGCCTCCTAGATATAAAATTAATGGCATACTTGATGGATATTTTACTGTCTACTCAAGGAAAAGTGCAGTTACTATTAACTTTGACTGCAATATTGGATTTCACAGCCATATTGAAAAATTGAGCTCGGCCCCTACTCTGATTTTGATTGGTACATTAAGTCCTACTATTGTGCCAAGTTTTACGCTTCTATACCAAAATAAAGTCATCTCGCACGATTCTGCTGGACTATTGGAGCTGCAACTTGCCCCTCCTCCCCATACCCATGGAAACAAACCTCTTTACCGTGACCAACGCTCCCTCCATACGCTCCACCATGCTATCCCTATCCCGGCGTTCATACTAGACGATTATACGCGGCGATTCTTGAACCTGACGACTTTCAGCCGTATTATGCAATTCGGCACCACCTCACGACTATTAGTCACGCTCTGACGCAGGCGACTATTTCAAGCCGCCTTGAATAAGTCGTCTACACGGGCGGCGATTATATGAAAACAGAGTCGTCAAGCCCCTGCACTTTTGAAACAAAACATGTGCTTTGCTTCGACGACATTGGGGGGTTGGGGGTTGGGGGTTGGGGATGGGGGGTGTGGGGGGATAGTTGGGTGAGGGGGATTTGGGGGGTGGGGGATAGTTTCATTTTATTGAGCGCGGGAAATCGCGCTCATATACATCATCTAGAGAGGTTAGAATGCTCACACAGGGTTTCAGCTTACTGCAGAGAATCTAACACTTCCTATCAATGTCCCAACTATAAAGGCCTGGGTAAATGAGCAGGGGTTCAGTATAACAGTCTGACCATATCCATGCCCCACTAATGACTTGGTTCCTAAATATAGAATTTGTATTTTAAAGTATTTTTGGGGACAAAATATTAACTATATCAATCCTGTCATTAAATAACAGACTCTTAGTTATGGATACTGTCATCTGCTACTAGAAAAGGAAACTATTAGATGATAATAATGACTAATAACGTATATACATGTTCAAAACTGATGGGACACACCAACCCCCTCCCCTGCCCACTCCCACCCGTACCCCCACCCCTACTCACTGACTTCTTCTACTAACAATCAGAAACTGATGGGACAGATTCCCCTACATGGCACAGTGCCAGCAAACCTGTTTGACCAGTTATTCACCCTTGTGCTTTTAGTGACCACAGACCAACCCCCTCCCCTGCCCACTCCCACCCCCACCCCCACACCTACTCACTGACTTCTTCTACTAACAGTCAAAAACTGATGGGACAGATTCCCCTACATGGCACAGTGCCAGCAAACCTGTTTGACCAGTTATTCACCCTTGTGCTTTTAGTGACTACAGACCAACCCCCTCCCCCTGCCGACTCCCACATTGACTCGCTGACCTCTTCTACTCACAATCAGAAACTACATCATTTATGTATAATAGAAACAATGTTTGCAAATAGTTGTATTATCAAGGTTTTTATTATGTGAGAGTTTATTATACTTAAGAAGTATCGCGCTCATCCATTGTGAATGGAAATATCATTAGCTCCTAGTTTTTCTATGGGTTTGTATTCTTTATTTATTTCCAGGGAGAGAGGGTTTAACAATAAAATTAGGGGGTGGGCAATTTTTTCAGGTGCCACTGTGGATGGTCTGTGTGATTTATTTTGATATTTGCATTAGGGCAGGGGACTTGATCTTAGTATATCTGTGAGGGGCTAGTTCTATTTGACATGGTGGTCCTAATCATTTCTTTATTGGAGGGGGGGGCGCTTTTTAAAGAAAAGAATTGGGGGGGGGTATGCAAATCTGTTTCAGGTGCTTCTGTGTAGAGGGAGGACGATTTCTAGTAGTATTATAGTGGGGGTAAACACCATTTTTAGAGTGCATGCCCACATATATACACAAAAAAACTACAGGGGGGAATTTCGGGGGGGCCTTTTGCCCCCCTCCAGGTGTGCCTCTGATAAATGGACATATATACGCAAATACACCAATTAATCACCGATGTCCATTTCTATTGAAATTCAATACAATCAAAACTTTTAGTCGTCAGTGTAAACGCTCGGGTTTATGCTAATGCGACGACTTTTGCGGTGGACATTGCCACCACCTGACGACTATTAGCTGACGATCTACAGTCGCCACATATTTAATCGTCTAATGTAAACGGCGGGTAAGCCTATTGAGAGCGATCACCATCAAGGTCTAAGGCCAATCCCATGAAGTACACCTGCCATTGGACATACTGGTCCTGTTGTCAGCTCGATGGATTATAAAGATATGCTGCATATATTACTAAAAAAAAGCACCACCATCTTTGCCACTATGTGAAACCTCCAGAAATAGCATCGGGTTATTGGCTGTCTAAAGATTGTTGTCAATATCTGATAGAAAGTTCATGCATGGTACCAGAAGAAGCGTCTGAGTGAAAAAGTATATCTGATTGAAGATCTACAAAAAAAGAATAGCAGGTTTGAGGTATTTCTGTCCTGAAATCTAGGTATTGTTAATTAGGTCTCCATGTGGGGGGGGGGGGGGGGGAGTTCCTGTCCTTCCTACTTTTCTAAGGTAGGTCAAAATGTACATATACACGGTATGAAGTGTCTGATAGGCACTAGTATTGACTTCTAGTTGAGCGCGGGAAATCGCGCTCATATACGTCATCTAGAGGCTAGAATGCTCACACAGGGTTTCAGTTTACTGCAAAGAATCTAACACTTCACTATCAATGTCCCAACTATAAAGGCCTGGTTAAATGAGCAGGGGTCCAGTATCCCAGTATCCCATATCCCTGTCCCACTACTGACTTGGCTCCTTTTAATAGAACATTCATGGCTGAGTGGCCATGTGAATGTGTGTGCGGTGTGGTGAAGCAAATCAACAGAAATCACATATCAATGGACAGGAATCACATATCAATGGACTAGGATAATAGTGGCAAATATATATATGGATGTTCCAGAAGATACCCCATCTGAAGATGTCAAAAGAACTCTTAGAAGTAGAAGGAAAACAGATGACAAATATGTTAGTAAGAGGACTACCAAGGGCAATAGTAGTACTCCAAATGAAGTACCCTTAAGCCAAACAAACATAAGTGCATCAAGCGCTAAGGGGCTATCAGAGAGCGAACTGAGTGGCATAGCTGACCTATTAGCCAGAGAAATAGACCAGTTGACCAAAACCCTCAATCAAAAATTCAGTCACAACAAGTTGAATGGGATCTGTGGTAAGCTAGACCAGGCACAAGTCAAAATCTAAAATGACAAACACCTCAAAAGAAATATACCAACATATTGATAAAGTAAAAAGTTTACATGATATTCTTAAAAGGAAACTTAATGAAGTTCAGCAGATTTAGGATTCACCTATTTTAATTAAGTAATCAGTTGCCATCTGTTCACACATGTAGATGTCTATACCATAATACATATTCCTGTTGATGATACTTGAGAACAACTATTAAATCTATTCTCTGGGTTTATTGAAACATTCTTGATACTTTCAAATATAAATAGCTTACTGATCAATATTTTCCTATGATATTCTCTTACTTTTATTTGATGAGATTTTGGTATACCGCGCTCTTCCATTATGAATGGAAATAACATTTGCTCCTAGTATTATGTAATACAACAAAGATATCCAGCGTACCTTGCCCTGCTACAATTGGATCAGAAGTCTTTGACACTTCGACATAAGCCGATCAGAACACTTGAAGGATAAAGTGGGCAATCAGGCGACACTTTATTTGGCCGCACACTTAGACGTCGAGGGGTGCGTACTTCAGACATAACGTTGGAATGTAAATCTATGTTATAATAAATACATAATATTGACTGGCTTCAGTTACAAGCGGCCGTATGCTCTCAGGAGTAATAATCTCCGAATACATGCGGGGATATTGCGTAGGGTCAACTCCAAGGAGCATACAACCGCTTATATATGAAACCAGTCTATATTGTATTTATTATCCACCTTTGTCTAACTTGTGGCATGCACTATTTCTTCATATGTACTATGGTATCCAGCTCTGACTGGAAACTTGAATAGTTTTCTAAATTTATCTTATCCCTCACTTTGACTAGTTGGCTAACATTTGTGACATATTCCCCCATTGAGTATGTTTTTGAGCGCGGTCATATACGTCATCTAGAGGTTAGAATGCTCACACAGGCTTTCAGCTTACTGCTAAAAACCTATCCCTTCACTATCCATGCACCAACTATAAAAGTCTGGTAAAAGGATCAGGTGCCCAGTATCCCTGCTTCACCATACCCCTGCTCTACAACCAATTTGGTTCGAGAAAGATAGATCTTTTAGTTTTTAGTCTTTTTGGGGATAAATGATTAACTATATCAATCCTGCCAATAAATAACAAACACTTAGTTATGGATGCTCTTGTCTTGATGATAATGACAAAATGTGGTATTTATATTTTCAAATATTATGGGACAGACCTAAACTAAACACTAAAATCAGACACACTGATATTCTGAGCATCTGACTGGACAGACTTGTGCTTTTTGTTGACCACAGACCAACTCCCTCCCCCTGCCCACTTCCTCCCCCACACCTACCCACTGACTTCTTCTACTAACAATCAGAATCTGATGGGACAGACTCCCTACATGGCACAGAGCCAGCAAACCTTTTGACCAGTTATTCACCCTTGTGCTTTTAGTGGCCACAGACCAACCCCCTCCCCCTACCCACTCCCACCCCCAACCCCCACAACTACTCAATCACGTCTTCTACTAACAATAAGAATCTGACGGGACATATGTCCTACATGGCACAAAGCCAGCAAACCTGTTTGACCAGGTATTCACCATTGTGCTCTTCTTGCCCACAGACAAACCGTGATACAGGAAGAATGATTGGAACTAAGCCACAATGTTTGCAAATAGTTGGTTATTATGTGAGAATCTATTGTACTTCAGAAGTACCGCACTCATCCATTGCAAATGGAAATATCATTAGCTCCTAGTTGTCTAAGTATGCCATGGGCATTGATTACAAGTTAACTATGTTAAGTCTATGGGAGAAAATTACCAGGGGTGAGATAAAGCCATCTACTGCCGAACTCTCACTCCAGTATCAAAAATAGCTTTTAAAACATCTCACCTTTTTCTCCTTCTCCTGAGATTTGGCGTGGGCACGGGAAGCTGGTGTGCAATAACGTAACCCTGCCCCGACGCCTCCATCATCCCCTGACCGTCCATAATCTGTGACCAGCTTCTAATATCGAGGTACCATCTCGTCCACTTGGCAGATTAGTGGTATACAGTCCTACAGGTGGGGGTGAGATTGATGTGAGAGGCAGCGAGTCTGGTCTACACTTTACAGAGACAGGTGAGTGAGGACTGATGCCCCATAGATCCAACACGTTGTGCTGCAGGAACCACTACCCCGTGGAGGGTTTCCCCAATGCCATTTGATGATACCACTTTGATGTTATGACAGGCATTCCCAATACTGATGCTGGTAGTGGTGATGGTGTCTGTGGTTCTGGGGCTGTCCACTTGAGCGCCGCCAACACCCAGGACCTTGCTGACACCCTTCTGGTATGTGTTAGGGGGCTGGTTTACTGGAGACCCTCAGTGTAGCTGCTGGCCATTTGTTATACTGGGAAATCCGCTCACAGTATAACAAGGTAGAGTACAGACTGTAGAGACAGTGTATCATTCAGGTATTCAGGTCCAGTCCCAGTTTCGGGTTGATACTCAGTGGCTCCAAACAAGTCACGGCTGTACAGGCATTGCTGTGTCAGCAGTCTGAGAGGTTACCTGCCACCAGGAAACACGCACCCCGCGTCACGTGCTCGCTGATCAGGACGGATGTTGATGTACGCCTGCCTGCTATAATAGATGCATGCGGGTGCATTGGTAGCAGTGCCACTGGCTGGTTGCTGATGCTGCCGCCTGCTGCCCGTTGGCGATAAGACCTGGTGTGTGATGCCTCCTCGGTCTGAAGCATTGCCTTCACGCCGCTGACTGGATGGACCCTGTTCTGGCGTCAACACTAGAACCCCAGCCTCCCTCTCTCCCCTCCCCTACGGGTACGCCCCATGCATCAACACAGCCGCCCGGATATCAGCACCGCTTCCGCTCCCACCCTCCGCAACGACACGAGGCGTATACACGGGGAGCTGACTGATCTCGCCGATCCCTGCTATACAGAACGACCGTGGCCATGCGGGACCGGGAGGTGGCCGATGGTAAGGGAAGTATTTTGAACAGAGTGCAGATTCAGAATAAGGGTAGATATGATGCGTCGTCCTGGCAAATGTAATAATGCCAAGACTGGTCAGAGCTCTTTTTTTATATTTTTTTATCAAGATTCAATTAACCATTGAATAAGGTCCTCAAACCCATTGATTATGGGAAAGTAAGCTCCCAAACAGATTTGCAGTCCTTTGTGCACGGAGGAAAGAGAACAATCCCTCCAGCTAGACCCTATTACAAAGTAATTCCTGGTTTCAATTTATTTATGAAGGTAGAGGGTAAGTATGCAACTATAGGGGGCACCAAATCTATGTACAGATAGGCCGTAATTAGGAGAGTAGCATCGGTTTGCTAGTCCATCTAGAGTTCTGTGTTTAATCATTAGCAAAGGGATAGTGGGTACAGATAGAAATACTTAAACACCTTTACTAAACCAATGTCGAAGTTTGTTGTTACGGAAAATGACCAAAATATGCTGAACATGAAATATATATTAACAGGGAATACGTTGAAATGAATGAAAATGCAGTGTGTTTACTTCTGCGGTGTTGGCTCGCCGCAGTAGAGGCATCAGGGAAACATCAATGAGACAACGGTATAATCCACTGTTAATCTCGTAACGGAATGTGGGAGGACAAGAAATAAGACATGATGGGCATGCCAATTACAGTGCAGACGTAAAACGACACAGTGTTCTGAGTGTTAGATACTCTGCATTATGTAGGGACATAAGAGACCAATAATTATCAAGAGACCTTGAGAACATAGATCCATTAATTGATTGGCAGCACACACCTTCTGTTTGTTGTTTTCTCATTACATTCCTTCTGACTATGACAAGCCTTAGAAATAAAGCTTCAATAAAACTAGTATTTTGCGTGGGAACATTAGAAGGAAACTGTAATTCACTGGTGTGCTTTATAAATATAATTATTGCTGAATATACTGATTCGATAATGGCATATATTCACTTGGATATAAGACCGTAAGGTCTACCAAGAGGAATTGGTCGCTTATTATTCACCTTTTTTGTTACAATGTAATAGCTTCTGTTCTTCAGTAAACAGTAAACAGACCCCTCGTGGGGTCGGATTTTTGAAACCTGCTATATTACGCTTTCTTCCTGAGGTCAGACACTGAAAAAATAATTTTAGAATAATACTTCTTTTTATATTTTATATTAGTCTCCTACCAAGTACCTTCCAGAAAAACATTATTCCAACAAAATCAGACAAATGGTTCAGATTTGGGAGCCTTTTGAAATTGTTGATAATACTGCATGTTGTCCACCCCCCTAAAATATTTGAAATTTCAAGAAACGTTATAAAAGGTTATAATTTGAGAAAACTGATATTATATGGTGACATATGTTATATTTGACCCAAAACATCTCTATCACATATTAGATATGAAACAAAAGCTATTAGCATATTTAGGTGTTGGGCCACACAGGGGTGTCGGACAACACAAGGGGTGTCGGACAACACATTTTTTAAATCACTCAGAACAATGGACAAAATAATATTTGTGGCTATAATCCTTTATATTCTTAATCAAATGATAGAAATCTTCGTTTTTCAAAGCAAACCACTCAATTATTGATAGGAAACAACCCCAAATTCATGACTTTTATCTGAGCGTGTTGTCTGACACCCCGGGGTGTCGGACAACACATCTTCAGTTTTTTAACCACAAGAAGTACATTTCTTTATTTAGGAAAAAAGTAAACTGGTTATTCATAAGTGGTAGGGATACTTAACATATACAGGGGTATTTGTTATTCTATTATGATTATTATTTCTTCTATACATCTTTTAACAGGTGTACTGTCCAACAGCTCATTTTTTTGGAAAAAATATAATCATGGAATCACAATGTTTTAATATCAGAATGGATAATCCCATTGTATTGAAACTTTCAGGTATCACAGCGGAGATTTTGTTCAACATCTCACAATAAAGGAAAACTAATTTCTCATTTCATATCTCATTAGTATTATCCTCTCAAAATTGGGGTGTCAGACAACATGCTCTATAGGTCTCTCTGTTGGAAAATTTAAAGGTCTTGGATAGTTTTGACCATTTTAATATTTTTTTCAAATTTTTACCAATTTTCAAAACTATATTGTATACACTTCTCATGACATATGGTTTAAACACCTTAATAAAAACAATTGGCTCAACATTGTGCCTCATAGACTTTGAAAAAAAACTGAAAATCATGAAAAACACTGTTTTTGTTGATTTTCGGAAGGAAATATTCCTCAGAGCTATACAAAACCCTATATTGGAATTAAAGACCATCAAAAGATGTACCAAAAATTGCCACTTTTACATCGATGAGATGCGTTAATACAACATCAGCCTTAAATAACCCGTTTTTGGTAATTTAGCAGGTTTTGAAAATCCCACCCCGTGGCGGAAAATACATTGACACATTACAGTAAATGGCACTGGATTATGCAGCAACGCATTTCTAATTGAGTGGGACAGACTAAAGACACACGAGGCTGAAATATTGGTATTTTCGATATTTATGGTAATAACCATATAATGTTGACTGCGGCGCGCGAGGTCCTGGGTTTAGGTCGTCCATGAGCAGGGATAAGAGGAAACGATAATCTTACCTTGACATGGAGGCAATAACATTTACTTGCAATTGAATATGGGGTAGCAGACAGTTCAGGATGTACTTGAAAACGGGAGTTAGATCTAAGCAGCCATAAGGTACCAGCCAAGTTGATCTCAGACGGCGTCAGTTAAATTCATTCAGCCTACAGCTATGTTGACTCGTGATTGTCAAATTGAGCATAATCATACTTTCCCACTTCAGCCACAGGCGCCTTTCCATTTTTATGGCGCCACATTTATTTCCAAGCATCTCCATTGGCGCCACCTCAGCAACTAGCAACAACAAACCTTTGACTGCTCTCCTAGATTGCAGAAAAGTATTTTACTCTGAGAATTTTTTTTTCTTGATAACACTAAGTTAAGTTCAATCCAACTTTGGAGGTAATATTACAATGCATGGGAAGGAAACCCAATTATTCAGCTAGATCATTCATCTGTTGATATTCCATAAACATACACAAAAAGCATATTGATTTGCCCGAATGGAGAACTTTATCTGATAGTTAACAACCTGCATAGCAACCAGCATAGCAAAACCCGTTGTCACAAGGAAACCAGCGGGAAACCAGCGGGAAACCGACAGGACGAAAATACAGCGGTAGCTCTGCATCCCACTCCGTTTTAAGGCGAATGCCATGTTTATTCATGTTTCCATTGCTGTACTTCGATGTATTTCCATGTGTACATTGCTTATTTTGATGTACTTGTGTGTCTCTTGTCTAGGCACCGTAATGCTGCTTATAACAATGTCAAAGCGGCACATAACGTTGGCCATTTTGAAATAATGATGCAATCAAATTTGTTGCACTGCACGAAAACCCACACTCATTTCATATATACGCCACTGCGTAATTGCATGTATCCAATGTGTATTGGCATGTTTATATATATATACATATATATATATTTATATATAAGATCTCACCCCAGCATATGTGGCATATACAATACAGTTTTTGTGTCTACACAGAAGCGTAATGGCTGTGTTTGCCGCCAAGCGTATATGAAGAGAAATATACTGTGCACGATATATATATGCCGGTCGTATATATGTTATATATATACATTTATTGTATATATGTATATAGATAAAAAAAAAATTAGAAAGGTTTACCCGGCCGTTCAGTGGCCCGGCTGCCCAGACGCCCAGCCCCCTCCTACACCCCTTGTCCAACGTACTCGAGTCAGTCCAGTCAGCTCAGCACATTGTAACACCATCTGCAATAAAGCTTGTAACGGGACGAAGCCTTGGAGTCACTCATTCAGCTTACTATTCACAACAGATAGTAACACTGGTGTAGAACTCCTAAGACTACCGGTAAACATCTCCCGGAAGCACACAAAACATTGCTAAAATACCATCATTTAGCACCCATGCAGGACACACCAAGCCTCCGACGGTCAGTAAGAAAAGAAAGACCAAACACGTCTTAACAACAGCCAGTGGCAACACAACATCCACCAGCCGCCAACGCGACGATATCAAGCTGTCCGAGAAAACAGACACCTTCGAGGCACAATCCCAGCAGCTTGATGAATCTAGCACCACTGAGATGCTATACCCGAAACTGCCGCCGCTCCAAGGGGATGACACCGTGATCCTGCTCGACGAGACTCAACCAGAAGTCACAATTGACCAGCTGACAGACAACACCAACACAGACATGGCAGACCTGGACAGCCTCCTTTCCGAGATGTCGGAACAAAAGAAACTTATTGAGAGACTGTCTACGGAGAACACCAAGCTGATGGCGGACCTCCGGAACGCCAAGTTTGTAAGTCAAACGATCCCTGCAGCATTGGCCCCTAATATGAACATTCCAGCCCCACATACAGATTCATCATAACCCCGACCTGCACCCTCTCATGGTGGGCACATGCACACCATGTATAAAGTGCCGGAACCGTTCTCTGGCCCATCCGCCTACAGGTCGGGCAGTCATTCATATGCGACTTCAGGTTTTAATCTGACCATGCGTGCGCGCATGCCTTGCCATCAGACCGAGTCTGTGCCATGTACGGCTTTCTGCGTAAGAAGGCCGCTCACTGGTATTCAACGCACGTGATCGGCACCAATCTCATAACCACCCCTGACGCTGTGTTTCACCTCTTCTGTGAATATTTGGCAGAGGATGATAGCGAAACTGTGCAGGAGGCATGCAGGGAGAGACGCCAACAGGACGATGACCCAGTGGCCATATATATTGATGACATGGCTCTGCTTCTCACCACCTTTACCCTGTGCGAGACTGCGAAACTCGACGTGATAATCAACGGCCTATCACCTTCTCTTGCATTGTGCATCTGCACAAACCAAAGACTCTGCACCAACTCACAGGGACGGCCCAAATCCAGCAGGAGATCATGAGATGTAAGACAGCTGACATCTCAGCAGAACTCAAACAGCTCACATTGAACTATGTCAGACAACCGTAGAGCCAGCAGGAAAGATCAGCCAGTAGAGACTGCTCATACCTACGCAGTCTGCCAAACCATCGAAGTCGTCACGACTCGAGGGGCAGGGATTCCTCCAGGCAGCAGTATGCACCACGCAGTCATGAACAGTCACGCGACTGCGATCAACAGCGCTATCACCCCTACTGGGAGTCCTCAAGAGACAGAAGGCCCCCCTCCAGAGATCGTCAACACGGCCGACGATCCGGCTCCTGTGACAGAGACGATCGCCATGCCAGATCGCTTCACTACAGCCAGCGCTACTACAGCCGTAGGAGCAGCCACAATTACCAGTGTGATCGTCGCCCAGCCACACCCAGCATGACCTGGTGCAACCAGAAATAGGACCGCCGTAGTCACTCTAAAACCCACCATCAACCGCCCAACGACAATGCAGAACATGACAAACAATAATGACAACAAGGACTCCAATAGCCTATATCAAATAGCTAAAGACACTAAGAGTGTGCATGGGCAAACTCCCACCATCAACGGTTGCATCAGCATTGATTTCCCCCCAATAACTGTTCCAGCTCTAGTTGAAACAGGAGCAACAGTCTCCTTCATATCCAAAAAACTGCTTCACAGGCTAAAACAAGCAGGTTACGTAAAAGCAACTCAGAAAATACACAACAGAGTCATTCTGGCAGACAACAAAGTCTATCAAATTTTGCCCATGAATACCCACTGCGTATGCACAAATTAGTTCGATTTAATTCACACACACTGTGCGCCAAAGGGCGAATATGCTACAACCTTGCCAAATTTTATGATTAATATAAGCCTGTCAGCAGGTAGTAGATATGTGGCATTCATACATAGGTACATAATAATTAGTAGAATTAGTGAGACTCGTCAATGTTTATGTCACTGCTGACGTCTGGCGGATGGAAGTGTCATCACATACACCACCCAACCACGCACTCTCAACACCTGCACCTCTCACTTCTTCGTCTCCCCTCAACCACTACACACGTATTCATTTCACATATTTTTGGCACCCCATACTACACACCCTACACATGTGCAAAGGCTGAACTTCTACTGTGAGAAAATACGACAGGGGCTCAAAATGGCTCCGAAAACCAGAGGGAGTACGAGAAGGGAGAGACACATGAGAAACGAGAAAAACGAGGGAGATGAAATGGGCGCGGAGGACGCCATCGAGTCAGGCAGCAAGTCCGAGCGGAAAATATACATACGCCAACCATATGGCCAGTCGGGTTATGAAACCGTCGATGAGGCCAGCTCGAGTGAGTGCCAGGAATCCGCTGGTAGAGTCGATCGCCTGGAAGCCGAGGTCAGAGGACTGGACCGGAAGATGGATTTGCTGCTAAAGGCCATGCTGGACCAACGAGACCCCACAACGCCCCGACGCCGACCCCATGACACCCGCTCGGAGAGGCGGTACGAAGCGCGGGAAAATGGCGGCTGCCATTACAATACAGACTGGGATGAGCCTACCCCGAGGGTTAATCAGAGGCAGCAGAGGATGCCCGCACCCCGTGAACTTAGGGCTCAGCAAGGTTATGACAATTACCTGGAGGTTGAGCAAAGGTAAAGTCGCCCTCTCCTCCGATATTTTTATTGATAAATATATAGCTAAACCTTTCATGTACCTGGACCAGGAGGGAACGGATAGCCTAAAGAAAAAACTTGAGGTCCGCAAGGAAATCGAGATGTTGGCGTATATTAGGGCTTTGGTGTGTCTGATCAGGGATGGCCGACGCAGCGACCAAGAAAATAACCCCCCACTTACTGGAGCACCTCCAGGCTGTCGTGGACGACGCCATGGTGCGACCTTGGTCCTCGGTCCACAGGTTTTCCCAACATATCTTTGATGAGGTGGAAAAAGGGAGAATCAGCTGGACCGATTGGCATATAATACAACACGAACGCGTGAGGCTGTGCCTCATGGATAGGAACCCAGTGACCCAGTCAGGACGCCCTCAAGGACCCTCAGGATCGAGAAGTGTGACCAACAACAAGCCCTCGAGGACCGGGGGCCGCGGTCGTGAAATTGCTTGCAGAGACTTCAACTCGACCAGGGGGTGCTCACAACATGGGGACCATGAAGAGGGTGGAGTTCATATTGCTTCGGACGCACGGGAAATATATTTAATGGGCATAATATGAGTGTCTGTTACCGTCGGCGACCGGCGGCATGGAGACTCGTACGGCCGTATGGCTTAAAAAAACGGCGCCCCTTGCAGTGTTTTGTGGGGGACGCTGATAGAGACGGACATAGGGCGGCAAAGTAACGAAACCTCTGCTGGGAGAGGACCAGCACAAACGGACGCGCGTGGCGATGGCAGGAACCAGCACAGGACCAGTGTCAGACCTCCGCTGGGAGAGTGCGAACAAGATGGCAGCCCCCATAGGGCTGGTTCCCCGAAGGAAGACGGCACGAAGCCTGCAACGCGGTCTGGCTACAAGCTACAGCAGATCCAAGATGGTGGCACTTCCGGTAGGGAGAGAGAGCTCGCTTCGGAAGGCATGTTCTCACGTCCTGCACGTCGCTCTTTCGTCCGAGCTTATAAGAAAAGTGCCAGCCCCACCTCGGAAAATACCTCGGACCACCAGAAATGGCGTGAGGCGGCCACGGGGAGTCAAAACATCACGACGGCTGGCACCTGCAGAGCCTCGCCGGGGGGCGTGGCCTCAGCCACCGGTTGGCGTACTACAGGTAACGTTCCAGACTTCGAAAGTATTCGATATATTTGTGAAAATGACATCGCCCATCATGAGGTCGACACGAGGCCCGAGGCCTTCTCGAGACATAGGTCTAACAATTGGCCCAAAATGTAGCTCCCCCAACTGTACTCGTCTGGTGGAAATATACGATCAGGTCCGGCTGTGAGGCCTCCCTAACAGTGTGGGATGTAAGTTGCCATTGCCTACAAACCTTAACCTTGAGGCCTGGTCCAGATATCTGCGGGACGAGGACATCGACAGGGGTCTGTACGACCTGGTGGCCTATGGATTCCCCCTCGGATATTTGGGCCCGGTTAGTGACGATCCCGGAGGTAGTAACCACCCTAGTGCTACTAATTTTCCCGAGGCCATAGATGGTTTTGTTGAGAAAGAACTCGACCTGGGAGGCCTCATAGGGCCGTACGACCACCCCCCCCCCCTTTGAGCCCTGGTGCCATGTAGCACCACTAATGTCGAGGCCCAAGGGTGACTCTGAGGAGAGGCGGGTTATATCTGACGTCACCTTTCCTTACGACAGGTCGGTTAATTCTTTTGTGGTGAAAAACTTCTTATTCAGCTCGGTCCGGGAACATGTATTACCCTCCATCGACTGTGTAGTTGATGACCTGGTGCACATGGGCCCCGAGGTCTACCTGTTCAGCACAGATGTCAGTCGTGCATATAAGAACTTCAATTCCGACTACCTCGACTGGCCTCTACAGTGCCTCGAATGGGGGGGGGAAATATTATCTCGAGGCTAGCATGGTGTTCGGCGCCAGGTGCTCCAGTTGCCAAATGCAACGTGTCGCCAACGCCATTGTCAGGATTCTACGACGACGTGGTATAAAGGCTTGGATGTACCTCAATGACATTGTTATCTTGTCTCGCTCCAGGGCTCAGGCTACTGAGGACACAGCGGTCGTGACAACTCTCCTGGCCAAACTCGGGCTTCCCGAAGCCACCAAGAAAAGACAGTGCCCAGCTCGCAGCGAAAATGGCTGGGGATCATCATCGATGCCGAAAACAAGACTCTCTCGGTCCCAAAGGAGAAACTGGAGGACATATGCTCCACGGTGAGTGCGATGAGTAAAAAACGCTCCATGACCAGGAAGCAGATGGAGTCCCTGGTGGGCCGGCTGGTACAATCTCGAAATGTGTTCGACCAGCCCGGCTATTTGTATCTAGATTACTGGAGCCCCTCCAGGGAAATAAGAAAAGGTTCATTAATATCTCAGCCGAGGTCCGCGCGGATCTCCGTTGGTTTGAGGAGTTCGCGAGGGACTGGAAGGTGTGGCATTAATTCCTGCCAAGACCCCCACTCACGTGATAGGTGTCGATGCCTGCCTCTCGGGCATCGGGGGAAATGACGAGCGCTGGGCATACGCCGGTCAAGTTACACCCGTCAGGGATGGGGCTGCGAATATCACGGAACTGGAGGCCCTTAACGTGGTCGTAGCACTTCAGTCCTTTGTTACTGAGGGCGACCGGGGCGGCCACATTCTGGTATATTGTGATAACATGCCCGAGGTCAATGTGTTACAGACAGGCCGAGGACACAATAAAGTCCTGCTGGACTGTGCCCGGGCCGCCTGGATGATACAGGCTCTGTATCAATATGAACTATCATTCAGGCACATCCCGGGGGAAGACAATGTGGTCCCAGACAATCTCAGTTGGGCACACCTTAGCCCTAATTACTTTAACCAAGCTTGTGACGATGTCCACTCGCGGCGGCGGCCTCGGGAAGGCTCGCCATGACCCTTGAGCGCACAACCAACTACGTCCCTCGAGAGCACCCCCCATCACTATGGAGTTGCTGCGAAAGGCGCTGAGGGCGCTACCACATGACCATGACGGTCGTACTGTCGCGGCGGCAGTTCTCCTCCTCTTCCACGGGGCCTTACGAAGGTCGGAGGTGGCCCCGCCCACGGTCCGAGGCTTCGACCCACGACGACATCTCACAAGGGCGGACGTCAAGCCATTCCAAGGAGGAATCAGGGTCCGAATAAAGCACGCCAAGAATGCCCAGTGCTACGACCAGGTCCAGGAAAGGTTTATACTTCCGGCGGCCGAGGCTACACTCTGCCTGTGTACGGCGCTGGCTACGACAATGTCTCGAAACCCCCAGTGCGCCGGAATACACCCACTGTTTGTGTTCCACGGGACCCACCGGCCCATGCCGGCCTCGTACCTGGTGCGCCAGTGGTCCCTCGCGGTACGTCTGGCAGGCGCCGACCCAAAAACATTCACGCTCCATTCCCTAAGGAAAGCCGAGGCCACCGAGGCTTTCAAAGCAGGCCATTCAGTACTCGAGGTCCAGAGATTCGGCCAATGGTCCTTGAACACCTACAAGGGATACATACAGGTCAATACGGCAAAAGAGATCACCTCAATGCTTACGAGCAATTACTAAATAGGCCCCAACAAACTCTAATTTTAAACCATCAAACATTTTTCTTTTAAAAACCTCTTCATTCATCTCACAAAAAATTACCCACCCTCCCTATCCCCCTCACCAACCCACTCATACCAACATCATCACATTATTGGCAGTCTTGGCATATTATCTTACATATAAATATCATCTACATATTTATATTTATCTTACCAACAATGTCCTAACATATCATGTATTATTTTATACTCTATTTAACATACCCAATGTATTATCATCACTATTCAATGTATTCATTTTATAATATCATTAACTTAACTTATTTATTATTATCATTTTATTGTTATTTTACTATCTAATAATAATAAATATTATTTCTCCAAACTGCCTTATCTCTTCCTTTCATCCCTAGCTCAGCAGTGGTGTATTACTACGCGAAGTGTTAGCTGAGCATAGTGAGGAACAGACCTGACCGGAGTGGTATTCAGGACTTGCACACTAGCAACATCTTGTAAAGTTCGCCTAAGTAGGCCAATCGAAAACGAGATGAGCCCTCTCCACTCAGCCCTGAATATTGATAAAAAAAACTAGTGTTTCTCTAACTTGAAAGATAGAAATGCCCTCACATCATAACTAATCGGCCAATTTTCAGAGACAATATAGTGATAGAAAGCTGTGACTTGGGCGTATCTGTTGGGATATACATGATATATCTGTGTTCTGGATAAAAATTTCTGTCATAGAATGAAATTTTTTCCAACCACGGAGTAGTGTAAACTCTCTAACAGAACGAAAAGATTATACCACAAGTCACAAACTCACAGGGGGTCCCAGATGAGTTCCCTTCCCAGTTAGGACTACTAGACATAGAGAGAAAACGTAGAATCAAATTGCCAAAATTCGACTGGGCTGACATATCCTCTCCTCGAACTGGTTCAGGGGGGAAGACCACAGAAGAGTACCTACCGCACCATGCCTGACGAGACTGGATAACAGTCGAAACCACTTGAGGGTTAATACTCTCAACACGAGAAGATCCAGACACTGGGCTGGCTCTGGATCGGCAAGGGAGTGCAAAAATACAAACAAATAAGAAACCAAGGTTGACTTCCGGTCGTTGACACAACGTCTCGACAGCTAGTCAGGTGGGCAGGCCCCACAAGACATAGCAAGAGTCAATACTGTCTGACAGACACACTGTCAAACAACAAAAACTCCGGCCTGAAGCACACTCAGCACAGTGAACATCACACTGACAGCAGGTTTACTCCATGTTCTGCTCAAACTTGGGCTCTGGGGATAGCATAAACACCCCAGAATTGGAGTTTACAGGGTTTAAACTCCACAGGAACATGGGCTTGACACATAGCACAGCACAACGCTGACATCGACGGGCGGCCGTAAAAACAATAACAAGGTCACATGACAGTCACGTGACTAGTCAACCAATCAGAAACATCGATCCCAGGTATGCAGAGTAGGCCGCAGTAACGTCTGCGACCCGCTTCCCGTTTCTCTCTATTCCGTGGTTGCATTGCTGTGGGCAACAGGTTCTCCAAGCTACGCCTCGTCTACCTACATAGAATGAACAGCGGAATCATTTAGCTGAAAAATCTGGCCTTATGCATCAGCAAAAATGTAGTCGGATTGTTGTAATGTAAAACCATCTTATTGTAGGGTGAATTATGTGCAAATAAAAAAAAAATCTTAAAAACATGTTACTTTCCTATTTTCAAAGCGATTTAATGAAAAACCTATCGTGATGACATATAGAAATAAGCATCTTACCCTTTTAGGCATATTAAGATGGTTAAAACGATACCTATATTACCAGGTTGTGATGGATATTTCCTGAGATAATGTACTATTAAGACAGATGACATAGGTCAGTGGGGAGGTTCAGTGGCGTATCATGGGCTGAGGCTGAATTGGGTAATTTAGCTGTT
The DNA here is from genome assembly GCA_950022655.1 of Alentia gelatinosa. NCBI lineage: Eukaryota > Metazoa > Annelida > Polychaeta > Phyllodocida > Polynoidae > Alentia > Alentia gelatinosa. The sequence goes on from OX465583.1 coordinate 76,281,983, forward strand.
GTTATCTCGTTATTAAACAGTGAAAAGGAACTTATTATTTTTGAAAATGAAAACATCGTCTTTAATTAAAACATTGAAAACTGGTATTCCTATCAAGTACTTTAAAAATTGTTATCTGTCTTATACAATATGCCACATATACAATAATATCAGAAAATCACATTCTTTTTTACTCTTTGTCATCTGTCAAGATGTTATGTTACATCAAGAAATATCTATCACAGCCTGGCAATACAGGTATCATATTTATCGTCTTGGAATACTTAGGAAGATAGCATGTTTATTTCTGTACGTCATTATGAAAGAGTTTTCATTATATCACTGTGAAAACAGGGAGGTAAGATGTTTGTAGTATTTTTACCTATATAATCCGGATGTTCAACATATGACTAAAAATCTTAGCCATAACACAGTTATATGATATCATACCAACAAATAGGCCCAAGTTTTAGCTTTTTAACAATGTTTTCTTTATAAAGATCGGCCTATTGCATAGCTTAATGCCAGCAATAAGGTTATATATTTCATAAATACACCAGAGGGCAACACTGTACGGTTCCCCAATTCTAACGCTAGGTGTCGCTTGGTGTTACCGCGCCACCCTCGTCTGTACCTGACCTGCCCAATGGCCGGGTGTTTATCGGCGCTAATCTACCATTTTGTTGTGGCATCCAACAGAATTAGATATGGCATCCAGGCTACATTTTTACACTACGTGCAAAACTAAGCAATACAAGTCCAAGGGATCAGATGTCCTTCGTTGTGGAAGGATGAAGACAGCGGGTCGGTGAAGCAGGAAGAAAGGCATGGTGTTCGCCATATGGAGCCTTTGTTGAGGGATGAAATGCTGGGGGTTTACAACCTCATGGCCAGCCATGTTTCTAGTCTGGAGGAGTCTATTGGGGCTATTGCGGAGAGTCTTACGCCAAAAGGTAAAGGCACAGGTAAAAGGTCCACAAAGGCCACGGATATGGGGCAACCGTTTATGAGTAAGGGAAATCCAAAGGTATCACCAAATCGGCCACTCTCGTCACGGGTCAGTGGCGCTGAAACAACCTTAGAAGGCTTGGACGATGGTATTAACCTACAGACATCTACGGTGGCCAGTGGCCGCAAACGGGGCGACAAAGATAAAGCGCTTGCTGATCCGTCTTCATCAGAAGTAGAAGCCCATAAATCAACGATGAAGGTATCCTCCAGTCGTCGCCGAGGTCGCTCTAAGTCTAGGAAAAGGAGGGATGTATCTTCAGAGAGCGAGTGAAGCGATGAATCGTCAGAAACAAGTTTTGATGAGGATAGGAGACACTGATACAAGTCTTCACATCGATATGAGGCATTGCAAGCATCTAAAAGTTGTCGCAAACGCAGGGAACGCAAGTATGACATTAAAAGGTTTTTGTCTAATGATGAACGCTCAAAGACCATGACCTTTGAGTCTATGATTAATCTGCAACCCAATTGTCCATGGAACTACTGGGTGAGGGCAAGGACGTGTCCTTAGTCATATAGCCTTTCTGTGTGAAAAGGCTGACACCAGCACATACACAACGGCGGCACTTGTGAAATACGACATGGAAGTACGGAAAAAGGTCATCAAAGATGGACTTTCTTCGTTCATGGCAGGGGATCAAGGTCTAGCGACTCGTTTTCTGAGAGTTGAGGAAACTGGAGAAGTAGTGAAGAAAAGGAAGGTGTGCATAAGCTACCCAAAGGTAACAAGATAAGGTCCTAGATGGGCTGCTTGCGATGCAGAGCATCTGAGATTAGAATGGGTTTTTTTGTGGTTTTTTTAGTAATTTTTAAGGGGACATTGTGTTACAACACAATCACCGAATTCGGCTATATAGCCGTTCTCCCACTCGGGCCCTAGACCCCTACTCCTCATTCTAATGGAGGGTGTTAGCTGAATGGGCAGTGGGTACCATTTTTGAGTAAGTCTTTGGTATAACACGACCGGGGTTTGAACCCACAACCTCCCATGCACCAGGCGAACACCCATACCACTTGGCCACCGAGCTTGGTAATGTGATGCCGTGAAAACTCAAAGGTACTAAATGAACCGAGGATTCGATTATACTTGATGCAGCGGAAAATGTTAGCAAAAGCGAATCAATTGAAGGAGAATTGTTAAATACAAATCTCAGTATTGATGTGGTTCCAACAATTGGTGTGGATGTTACAATGATAACAGCTGACCTACAGACCCAGATAATGGATGGGTGCGGTAATGATGGTAACGTAGGCGCCAATGGTGAAACACAGGCAACTCGTTTTGATGGTGTTAGTAGCATAGGAAATGGAGGTTTCAGATATAACGTCTCTGTCGCTAATTCAGGCGTTGGTTCATTTGTTAATGTGCATTTTTGCGAATGTGGCGCTTGCGACAGTTTGGTCGAGGATATATGTATCAACTTTAATTGTACTACTGCTACATGTACCAGTGTTTCTCAAGTTGACAATTATTTGTATTGTATTGATGTAGGATATGGTGTAAATTATCCAGTATTTGAAAGTTGTAGAAAAGCTACATGTACCTGCTCATACATTTTCAACAACGAACCAATACAATTACTCCCATGTAGATTCGCTACTCCTGTAGCTTCGCCAGAAAGTCCTTTATAAAACGTCCTTTTCGTTTTTGAAGGTTGTTTTTTTTATATTTTAGACCCAGAAGGACAACCAGGTTATCGGTATACCAACTATAATTCTATAAAATCTGAGCCATATTACACGGAGATGTGTGACAAAATTTGCGATGAACTCGCTGAAGGCAATGTTTCTGTGGCGAATATTATGCCAACATGTATACACTCGTTAAGGGTGGTTACGAAGAAAGATGGTTTGTTACGACCAATTACGGACTGCAAACGTCCTATTGGGGTCAGTATTAACAACAATATGGACTCGGTGATTTCTCCCTTTCAGTTTAGTAATACTGACGGGGCTGGAGAATTGATAAATCATCATGGTTATTGTGGTATCACAGTGTTTATTGATGATGATACCTATGTAATATTTTTATAGTTCTGAATCATGACTAATGTATGTGTACAAAAGTAGTCATATGATAAACTGCTATATAAGGGCCCTGTGAAGTGTTATGATACTGCTTTTTACTGAATTTCGTGATGTAGAACATATCACATCAATTTGAAATGCATTTTATTGAATTCCTCATGTTAGGTTTAGTGGGAAAGGACACCTTATTTGCCTCTCTACCTCATCTAGATCTATGTGGGTGACCGTTTTTGGCCGTCAGCGCCGTCCTCGAGTGAATTTTTTTAAACGCGTTATTTCAGAGTCTTCCCCCACCTACTCAGTGGGACATAGGAGCTAAATTTTACCAATATGGTCCCCTCTAGACAACCAAGGTGAGATATGGAGGTTCGGAAGTCACGGTCACGGGACTATTGATTTTTACCCAACTAATTACTTACATAAACAGTGAGCCATCATTGCTGCTCCAATATCAGGCAGAATGGATATTTTCATTGATCCTCATTGACAGAGAGTGTATATCTTTATCATGGCATTAAGTGCAATCAGTGGCCGATCATATGAGCTGTAAATATGCCGAACACCGTGAATAGGTTAAGTTATAGATCACTCTTGTGTGCACCTGTTATAATAAAACCTTGAACGTTTTAACGATATGCATATCAGCACTTCTTGAGAAGCTTCCTTGGTTGCCACGTGACCTTCAGAGGTCACGGTGGTGACAGGGCTGTTCGTCGCAGGCGGTGTACACAAAGTTCGCTTTCGCAGCTCGGAATAGTCGAATCTCTGCCCAAGGTAAAGGAATTGGGTTTCTTTACAAAGGAGAACCAGCAACAGACCTGAGACCTGTGATATAGCATTGAGAATAACTGAGGGTGCTTCCTAACAAGTGGTTGCTCAGATAGTGGTTAAGACCAACTGTCATCCCTTGCGTTTGAACCGTCCCCTGTCTTTGTTCGCACTGCCTCCCATGAAAATATATAAGCAGCCAGCCATGCATACCTTACTCACTCAACACCCGGATACCGAGGATTTAACATCTCCAGGAGTGCTGAGCATTGCCGCCCCTACAGTGAGGAAGCTGTACCACCATAGGACTAGCTATACAATAACAGAGGCCCATACTGCGGGCACTGTACATGAGTATAACAAATTGGTCTCTGCGTGGCAGATATTCTGACTAATTCTTCTTGTTACAAACAAAATTTCCTTGCTGGCAAATATCAAGAATAGAAGATATTCCAGATTCTCTTCAGCTAGTCTATAAGATTAGGCCTTAGTCATAGACCAGAACTAATTCCACCTACAGCTACAGGCACGGCTCTGACAGGTCAGGATCACAGCGGGGCATTCTCCAGCCATACTTACAGGAACGTTATATGGTATATTCTACCAGGAAGAGGTTATACTGTCTAGTCTGTTGGGGATTATAAATGCAAGATTACCATGCCAACGGGGTCACCAGACCATGTCAGAATTGGGTCAATATCAGCCGGATTCAAGGGCGGGGGACTTTGGTAAGAATTTGATGATGAAGGACCAAATTGATAACATATTGAACCAGGGTATTGTAGAGGAGGCGTTGCCTACGATTGGGGCAGATATATCGCATTTATCAATGGGTAAAGGTTTCGGGTGAATTTAGACCCATTTTTAATTTATGGTATTTAAAGTAATTCACTTAATAGAGACACTATAAGATGGATCACCTTGAGAGTGTAGTAGAAGTGCTGCCAAAAGGTGTCTGGTTGAATAGTGCGGATATTACTCAGGCAAACCTCCATTTCCATTTACAGGATAAGTGATACAGGTTAACCGGTCCTCCCTATGGATATTATCGTAAAACTGGATGAGTTTTGATCTTGGCTCTCATATACGACGACTGCAGTTTGGCCACTGCACGAAAACCACTATTTTACATATATATACGCCATCGCGATAACGCACGTATCGTCTGTATCGTGGCTTGTTTATACCTGTATACACCTCTTATACGTGTCTGCGTTTGGGCGTCTACGAGACAGTTTTCATATGTAGACGCGCGCGACTTGGCTGTCTTTCACGCCTGGCGTATTTAAGATAAAACATACTCTGTGCAATATATATACGCCAGGCGTATATATGATACCCCCCCAAAAAATTGTGACCCGCTGCCCGCCCCATCCTGTGGGTGTTGGTAGAGGATGCACCAACACTGACCCGCCACCCGCGACCTCCCAGCCCCACCCCCTACCGCCCCCCACCACCCCACGCCACCCCCAGCCAGCCTCAGTGAGAAGTCCCCCGCTGCCCGCCGCCCACCGCCCACTGCCCGCCGCCAGCCGCGTTTGTACAGGTTGACTCAGTGGGAAACCCTCCCTCACCCCCGACCACCCGCCCATGCCCACCGCTGCCCGCCGCGAGGTGTTATGGTGTCCGGTGGGGGCCGGGTATACATGTGCAGCCACATTCACACCTGTGCGGCCGCATTCACACCTGTGCGGCCGCATTCACATGGGGGTAAGATGATTTCAGTGGTCAGCTATAGGTAACCTTGAGGAGGGTCCTTATATGCTAGGCCAAGACTGACCAGACATAGGCATGGTGTTTGAAAGTCAAATCTATTAGAAAAATAGTAAATAAACCAACATAATGAAGGGTTTATTATATGTAATTAATCAATTTATACTCAATCACGTTTTATTAAGGTTTTATAAAATAAATTGGTAATATAAGATTGTATTTTTCATATAATACAGACTTGGATGGTTAATGTAAAATGAAATATGCTACCAGTAGTGTCCCAAGCTGCAAAGATCGGAACTATTGGATGTTGGTGTATATACAACGGAATCAGGCGTATATATGACGTATATAAGACCGCACCATGGACATGTATATACACCCCTAGATAAGGCGTCTACGAGACGGCTAACAGGTCGAACTTCTAGACGCAAAATCCTACTGTTAGACGCGTTTCGGATACATATGTAAAGCGGTACTTTTCGTGCAGTGGGCGTAGTGATTTCCAGAGGCGGAGCCGAGTGAAATGCGGAGCCAAAACTCCAGGGGGTCGTTTGATTTTGAGGTGTCTTGGAGGAGGACTGTGCGGAAGACAGAGACCTCCACCGACGACAATTTCAACGAGGGGACGTCAAACGCGTTTAATTATGCCTGGCATCCATGGGGAGTGAAATCCTGGGTCAAAGTCTCCTTGGTGTGACCCCGATCTTAACTCAGGACAAAATACACTCCCAAGACAATCTGGGGGAGACTTGAACAAGAGTTGGCAAACACTGCAGGTGGCGCCCTATAGTGGTCTTTTTAATAGGTATTTCCTTTATTCATAATTTTAGGTGAATCTATATAGCTAAATATTTCAGATACCCTCGATTGATGCCTCCCAGTTTGTTCCTAGTCCATAAAAACATGTATGTATAGGTTTGAATTGATGCATTGAGCTGTTCTTGTTATTTTTATTCTCCCAGGACACCCTAGGAGGTGTCAACAGTCAGGAGAGGTCCGGGACACCTTTCGCGAGGTGTCATTCCCCCACGATAAATTATCAAACGCAAATTGGACGTTATCTCGTGGGTCGTCGGCCACAACTGTCCTGCCCCACGATAAATCGAATTATCAAACCCAAACCCTCCTAAGACCTCTCCTCAGACCTTCAAGTATCGTCGGGGTGGATAATAAAACGACCCCAGGAGTTGCATACGCGAGCCAAGACTAATAGTTTGGATTCTATCCTTACCCGTCTCTACGCTCTTAGATAACTAAAAAATGAATTAAAAAAACTCAACAACCAACCTTAAATGGGTGCCGGATGTCTATTTGTTACCTGCCTGCTCTAGGAGAGGATATAGATCGAGAGGGTTTCATTCCAGTTACACAAATCTTTATGTTTTGAACGTGTGTGAATAGCCTAATTAGTTTGATATTAACATATATAATAAGAAAATAATAATCAATTTTCTCAAATCCACTATGAGTTTGAGTATTGGAACCGATTGAAACCAGCGCAATTGCATTCGCTGACAGTTAACCCCCCTTTATTTACGTCAAAAGAAATTGGATACAAGTTCAGTAAAGAAATTCTGAAAAAAAAGTTTCATTCCCTTTAATGGATGTAAGATCCGTCGTGTGATTCATGCGTCTTTTCGTAAAACTATTCCTTGTGTCATTGTTAGAATGTTGGAAGCATTGGAATACTGATCAGAATATGGATTAAATTCTATGTATCAGAAATGGAAAGAAAGGCTGCTTAAGCAATAACCAACCTATTCCTGGAGGACTTACGTATAGATTTTGTGGTAATGTTGATATATTCTTGGGCAAATGCAATGACATAACACTGTATTAGCAGCTATACACACAACACTACCTGCAACTTTTATCACCTAATGCTAATGATAAGGCCAACCGCCTAAGCCCGCCTAGGTATATAATGTTATAATAGAGTGACTTGCACATGGCCCGGCTGTATCTGGGTGTATTTTATACATTATGATTATATACAGTGTGTCTAGTCAAGGGCGAAATTGGAACTACTCGGCGCATTTTGAACACCACTCACAGTGATGATGGCGGTCAGCGAGCATGAAATGGGCCAGATTTGTGGCTGTCATGTGTTGCCGTAAAAACGTCGATTAGGACATCAATCGCCCGGATATTGGCCTCCTACAACTTCGCTGCTCCGTCCCCGGAAAAGGAATGTGACCCTTGTCTCTCGGGGTCAAGGTCGCTAAAGGAGGTTGTGATTCCGTTTTTTCCCTTTTCATCTGCCAGTAGTCAGAGACGTGTGTCTGGCTCCGGCCTGGGATCCTGCTCTGTTGTGGAAACGTTTCCATAGATCCATAAAGAAATAGCTTGATGGTTCTCTTTCGGTATCAGCCACCTATTTCATGAATTTCGAATTGACTGAACGATTGTTGTTGACTTCCGCCGTGGTATTATCATATCCACGAGCCACCATGCGTATGGTACAACGTGACCAATGCCATTCTATTATTCTGCTATTTAGTGAGTTGTAAAATGATTTTCATTATTTCTAGGTATATCATAACAAGGAGAAATGGTGAGTGTGACTGAATAGAATCTGCTTGGGTTGTTTTGGTCGGAAATATCCAGTCAGTCACACTATGTCTCCGTATAGTACTTCAACTCGTTACCTAAGCTTTCAGTTTGGGGGTCGTTCTAATTGTTTTGATTGATTATAGAGAGACATTTACCATGGAATCTATATTTCTGTTCACTTAGTTTTGATACTCTTCTATTCTAAATCTCAAGTTAGACTATTCTATCTTGGTAGAAGAACATTAATCCTTGTGACACATTTATATCTCGATATATAACACGGTATAATAGGAGCGTGTTCTTGGTCTTACTTCTGGAATGATAGAAGATGCATTGTTTTGCATGGGAAGTCAGGACAGAGGAAATATTATAGTTGTCTGACAGATCATTTCCTACGTCATGTAAGATGTAAATGATCGTGAAGCATTTAACACGATAATGTATAAAGAAGTGTATATATGAAACTAATCGTGGTGTTCCACCTCTTATCATCATAATGCATAATGATTAGATTGAGAATAAATACCTGGGCTGTTGGCAACACTCATTCCTAGGACATCCACTAGGGTGTCTCAATCAATCTGACACCCAACCATTCATAAATTATAGATTTATTACAAGAGGCAGATTAGTTTCTGTTAGCAGAGCTTTGTCAATAAGTAGTCTGGAAATAATCTTCAGGGTATGCACGTCGAGGCCCTGGTCGAAGCCGAGATTTTTGTATAAAATTATCCAGTGGAAGCTGCACAATACGACAGGCAGGATAGAGAGTCGCCTTATTTCTGTGAAATAAACAGTGGCTTGTACTCATACGAAAAGACGACTTTGATCCTACAAAGGGCCTCTATTAATACATATTGGTATTGACCCTTTCTTTTAGGACATCATGCATCATATCACACAGAAATAACTTACTATGTACTTAACCCTCAACCCTAAATACAGTGCAAAGATCGTAATCTTGATGTAATGATACCGCTTTCAAACTAGAAAGGAGCCGTCCTTGAAATGTGTAAATTGGCTATCATTGTGTAAATTCCGCTGTTGATAGACAACGCGGTGAGGCAAGTTGGGTTATCAATATTTATTAAATAGGTGAAGAGAGAATGGTAAAATTGGATATATTTGGTAATTGATGGTGTTCTGTAAATACATATCAGAAGGAGGCTGGAGGAGCTGAGTTTAAATGGAGATGATTGGTTAAAAATAAGAATGAAGGTGGGTGGGAAATAAGTAGTTGCGGTGTACGGGGTGTGATATTTGAAGGTGAAGTGAAGGTGAGGACGGTGACTGGCGGTGGTGTGTAGAGGTGACTGTAGATACACAATGCAGAACACACTAATTTACATATGTATATGTCCGGCATATATAGTCTAGCTATGTTTTTCTGTAAATAAGTTGACTCTGTTATATTAAATAAGTGGGGTTTTCGTGCGGTGGTAGTGGAGTGTGTATGGTTCGTGGTGAGTGTATCTATCACCAAGAGGCAATAATGACTACCCCTTACTCACCATACTGAGATGGGCACACGATTGCATTAGCAGCCCACGCGTCAATGTACTACAGTTCCACATGTCAATAAACTATTATGTCATATGTCACTGTACGAATATCTCACATGCTACTGATTATGACCATCATGGTCTGCTATGTCAAATGAACATGATCTTCCGGTATTACTCTGTTCAACACATTAATATATATCATACTGCCAGGATGAGAATCATGTGATAGAATAATATCATGAATCTCCAACTTTCCTGTAAACCAGAGTAAATAAGCCTATACGATCATATACTCCACTTCAAACGCACGGGTTTCAACGTGACTTCGAGGACTTGGCGAGCACTCTTAGATCTATGCACTAAAACATTACGTAATGTCAGAAATGAGGGACCCAATTACTTACAACGTAAGGTTCCAGAAGTGAACAGGTCCCGTGAATATACACAATATCACCATGATTTGGATCTGCGTGGTCGTATCCTCCGAGTAGTTGACGTGTAGTAATACTCCGAGCGATAGCGAGGAGTATTGCGTAGCGTCAACTACGAAACTTAAAGAATCTGTCAGATGGCGACACTGTCGTTTAAGGCGCTTCACCTTCGTGGTCTTATGCGATTAATGTAGTTCCGCCATTTGCGAGTTTAGTTTTAAAAACCTTCACTTTTTTTATACATCATTAACAGAATTCTTTGTATTTTTTTATTTAAGCAATAAATATGATCATTAGAAAACTTTTCAACGTAATTAAGAAGTTATGTTTACATTTTTTTGCACTCGGTGCTCAGTTAAAATACATACGCCGACATGGCCACACGTTTTCACAAGAAGATGGATTATACGCAAAATCACTGCCGAAACAAGGTAAGAACAATTTTAACTTCTTTATTCAGTTATGGCAGTTCGTTTTTTTCTTTTTTTTGACCGATCGCCTTTACCTAGGCTTTAGGGGTTTTTATCACCTGTTTCCCTGAAGTACGGGCTTTCTGCTTTTCAACACCTCTTGTACCGTCGACACCCAAAGACCTGGTCGATAACTCAGGATCAACTCCAAGAAAAGAGTTTCCATCCAGAGCCAATTTTTTTCTACATGCTTCATCGTATTTACACAACGCTTGCGTGGTATAAGTGCGATTTTCTGCCTTTTCGGCCAAGTAACATACATGTTTGAGGTAACTGGTAATGTCTCTACCTTCCTGATATAATTCAGAACACAATGAGATAGATGAAAAAACTAGCATTTCAAAAGACATTGTCTTGGAGCGATTGGCTTTATCAACGAACCTTTTTAAAGAAAACTTACGTAGTTTCTTTTTCTCCTGCTTTCTAGAGAGTTTTTTCGGCATGGTCCTGGAAGTTTGCGATTTATCAACACGTTTGTACTTGCGCCTCCTTCTGCGATGAGTGTCAGAATCGTCCGAGTCGCTTGAATCTGTTGTCGACGATAAATCGCTTGACGAACTCGTAGTATCCTGTCTCATAATCTGTAACGTTAGGAGCAGATCCCGTCTTGACTTGCTCAACTCGTTGGAGCAGTTTAGACGATCGCCAAGCCTTGTCTGTGTCAGAGATCTCCGGTCCGAGATCGGCATCGCGGATATCCGGATCAGCTGTTCCTATGTTGTCGTAGTCGCGACCCCGGTCACGCCTCGTTGACCCGCTGCCCCGTGCCTTGGTGTCCGTCACGCCTCGCTGACTCGTCTTTGGGCGGGCCCCCATGCCAAACGATAATTCACCCATTTGAGTCAGAACGGAGTTGAGTGAAGTTTCGATTCCCTGCAGACGGCCAGATACCTGTTGAAACTCCGACTTTACTCACACCAGCCAACATGCCGTTTGTACATTTTACCAAATTGTCAAGAGCGGAACAAGATTCACTTTCCTTATTTCTATCAACTGAAGTGCATTGTTTTTTGTTTGCCACGGGAACTAACTCGTTCCCCTGAATCCTCTTATTAGCACCTGTCGCTATTGAACTCATCAGTTCTTGCTGCTCCTTACTTGCTATACTATAGTTATTCAAACTTTGCACATTTTTCTGTCCCGTCAGTTGACATGCTACAGTAGGCACCATGTTGTTATCACTCACCTGTCAGCCAGGGAGAGAAACACTATCTGGGACCTGTTTCACTAGTCTTGTGACATGTCTGTGACATCTAGTTTCGTGACACCACAAGTAGCTGGCCTTAGGAAATACAGACCCCAAACATAAGAATTGGACAACTCTAGACACATCATTGACCTGTTTCACTAGTTCTGTGACAAAAGTGTTAGACAGATATGAAAAGCGGCACCAACAGTGCAAGCAAGAACGGACAAAACGAAGTCTAATGTCTAGTTCTTATGAAACCGGACACACCATCTAGACGCCATCTAGACATGTCACTGTCTAGTGAAACAGGTCCCAGGTCACTTACCAGCAGTCGCTCAAGCTGTTAGCCACGTACTCCAACAATGTTGTTATTCATCAGATTCTGGCATAGGGTCTTTCTTAACGAATGATTCGTTATCTTACCAGTAATATCTGCCGAACTAGCCATCGTTTTCACTACTTTCTATAGTGTATGAACCCCGGTTGATTAGCGGGGCGAGAGACCATGTATCTTTCGACCTGCACAAAAGGTAAAAAGGACTATCGGGACTACACATATTTGTCGGTCATTTCGATACATACTTCTTAAAAATCGCTATAGGAAACCTGTCAGGTTTGTTAGTAGCGTAGATCTTTGGCATAAAATCACGAGGGTTTGATCCAAGCTGTCCCTGTCGCGTTTTAGATAACCTTTCGTTATACATTACGAATTCGCTACCATCATCATCAACTTGTAGAGAAATATCACCAAACTTCAACTGTTTGCTTTCGTGAGCTCCTCTGAACCCGAAACGAGATGACAAATAGAAAAACAAAGTCTCCTGTAGATTTTTTGGTTTGTCACAGCCCAACATGTTACATTCCCACCTTTTTTCTATTTGTTCTTCAGTTAGTGCTTCTGATTTATTTGGCCTGTTTCCGTTACCCATACTTTTCAGCTCTCTTCTTTTTTGCTTGAAGTACTTCTCGGCTTGTTTCAAATAGAGCACTCTCCAAAATTCATTCGGGTAAGCCACATCTCGAAGATACCTTGTGAAAGAAATTATGAGAATTCGTTAGATTTAGGCCTGGCGTCCACCTACTACGATATGGCACCGATATGCCCTACGATGCACCTCCCAATAAAAAATCAAAATCGCGTAAGAAGGTTACCTAATATCGGGGCAGTTGACCACGTTTCTGCGATTAGACACCGATAAAAAACCCATACAACGCGTGGTGAATTGGCATATCTAGACATATGTCTACGATTTTGCACCTTCCCGATATGGCACCGATTTTGACATTTTGTATCGGTGCCATATCGGGAGGTCTACGATTCTATCGTAGTAGGTGGACGCCGGGCCTTACAGAATTTTTTTCTTCTGTTTTTTTTTCATTTCAAAAGTGACATTAATAATTTTTCTTTTTCTAATAATACATATTAATCAGACTGTGTTTCGTAGTGCATATTCGTATTGTACTCGGTAGCGATCTGTAAGCAAGCCTCTGAAATATATTTCCCCTTATTTTAATATAATATTAGAAATATAAGTTTTTAAAGTTTTTACTGCGTTGTAAAGGTAGTTACTGATGATGTTGTTTAGAGTTACAGCTTCTAGTTCTTCAATTTTACATGTTAGTCCATGTTTTTCTGCAAGGTATTTCTCAAATTGCCTGATGACCTGAAAAATTAATATTTCATTTTATTATTAATTCCGGATATAATATATTGACAATTTTTAAATCATTGCATACTTATATTGAACTCTTTTAGAATTAAATATTCATCATAAATTAGCTGTTCTGTCTTTCTGTTGGTATTCTTGTTTCTTTGGCCTATTACGAACGATTTCAGTTCATTGTCTGATAATTTGTTGTTTTTCTTTGATGCTTCAGCATCGATGGTGTTTTCAAACCTGCCCAACAAGATTCCAATGTCATCTCCCGATTTTTTCACCGATTCCAAATTATTCAGGTCAGTCGATTTCATTTCGTCTTCCAGTAAATCTTTCAAAAATTCATCAGTTATTAATCATTCTTCTTCCTCTGCTGCATGAATCTCTTTAAATTCATTTATAACTCCTTCTGACGCCAAAGACATTAGAATATCTTTGGCGATATCGCCGATAATGTCATCAACCGCATCCATTACTGTTGTTCTAAAACGTTCGCCAAGTACGCGATAGGTGGCGCGCTGTGCGTAGTTCCGTAAACGCTCACTACACGACGTTACCGATGTTGCAGGCTATTTTCACCTCGAAAATCTGTATCCTTCTAGGAGATTCCGCAGGTCCATATCCTCCTCAGTAGCGATATGTAATCTATATAGGCTTAGTATGGAGACTCCGTAATAGGTGGGTAATAAAGGCTAGAATGAGATCGAAGTCACGATTATTCGGTCACTAACTGTTATATACCTTCCCAACAATATCAAATATAGAGATTGCTCTTATTATTTGAAATTGTGCAGCAATTGTCAATTACCTATAATTTACTGCCGGGCTGTCCTTACTCTACACCTAGTCAAATAGTCGAACACTGTGATGGTTAATCGAACAACCTTTTAATTTATTCACCTGGTCACATGACCAGCAACGAACATTCATTCCTGTCTTTGCACTTGACACTGGTGCACGGGAATTTTTTCTTTACTGCGCTACTACTGCTTTACTCTTGGTACGCCTGTATTTTACTACTACTATTTATGTTATTGCCGTGTCTTAATCACCCACAACATGACTAGACGAAAGCAGACGGTTTCTCCATAGAAACAGAATAACCCCCGGAAAAAGACTCAGGAAAACCCGGGAGCTCACTCAGACCAAGATGGCGACCATAACACCTCGTCCGGGTCGTCGGCGTCCTCAGCAGCGTCAGGCCCTTCCGCTAGATGAAAGCTGCGGTGATCCAGGATGTCGCCGGACGAGTGGACGCCATCGACGGGAGGCTAGACAGCATTACCTCAATGTTGTCCCAGCTCGTCCAGGAAAAGACGCCAGCTGACGCTTCTAACATCGCGCCAGGGCAGCTCGACCGGGCGGCTAGGAACCCGACCCGAGCCCGTTCACCCATATGTGACTGCGACCAACGCAGTGGGTTATATAATCACCCTCACCACCCTGCCCGTCTACCAACGCCAGCCTTTCCGGAAAAGTTGCAGGCTGTCCGGGCCGCGCTTCAACCGGAGATTAAAGGTAACCACTCAATGCCCCATCATTTCATCTTTAGAGGAGCGAAGCAAAGCAAAACAACGGTAGACGATCTAACAATTCCGGAATACGCTTATGGTTTCCTCCAGCTGATGAAACTCGCTCCGGAGGAGGAGACAAGGGAGGCCATGGCGGCCCACCTGGAGACCGTGATGGACGATGCCCGGGATTTCCCCTGGGCCAATGTCCGGTGCTTTTCGGAGGAGGTTTGCGACAGGGTCGCAAACGGGAGAATCGCGTAGCTGAACACCTACGAAATCGACAGACTCCAGACCCGATTAGCCCACGTGCCAGGAGCAAACTCTACAGCGAGAGAAAAACCTAAGGACGCAACCAGATCGGGTCATAGCGGTTTGGACCTCCAAGCACACGTCGCCAAAGCTCGACCGGGGCCTCCATGCCAGGCCTATCAGCGAGACGAGTGTACGGAGTCGACTCATCACATGCAGGGCGGTGTCAGAAAGCTTCACATCTGCGTGTCATGCCTACACAACAAAGTGGCTACTTTCCCCCACCCAGAGATCAACTGCAGGTCCGGACAAAAGGCCCCAGCGGCTCCGGGGTTTGGAAATTAAACCGGACTCCTAAAAGGTACAGAACTCATGTTTTTTTATAGTAGGGTAAACAATAGCCCGTGTAAAACCCGTCAAAGCTATACTGATCTACGCTCTGTACATAAGCCTGTGGTCAACACACAGAGCCTCTCCTCGCGTGTCAACAAAAGCCACGTGCTTTCACCGGACAATGCATGCAGCCGCCCTGGTCACGTGGCGACTGGTCACGTGGTCGTTAAGGACCAAAACAAAAAACAAACGTGCACGTGGTCGTGCCTGCACGCGTTCTCTCTCTGTTGTGTCTTCTGATTGTGTATATGATGTCTCTGACTTTGAATGTGTCTCTGAAAACAATTTTGCTACCCATGCTGATGTTTCATGTGTAGTTTCTGGTGTTTCTGAGATCTTTGTACACTGTATTGATTCACATGTTGTTCCGACCATTACCGGTCCAGCTGGCCCCTCCATGCCGTGCTGCCCCAACCGGGACGCACCCCCTGCTCGACGGCTGGAGGGAACTGAGCCTAAGCTAGACCATGGTATCGAGCCCCCACTGGAGGAATACCCCGACCCTGGAGCAGCGGTTGGTGCCTCGATACCTTCGGTCATAGGCTTTTCTAACATCCGCCCGACATGGGACTGCCCGGACAATACATGTACCTTCGCCCCCCCGGCCTCCAATGCCCTGGAGGAGACCATGGAGGACATTGCCTGCGATGTATACCGCCGCCCGATCGCTGCCCCCGCCCCGGTCGAGATGACTCATGAACTTGACTCCCACGTTACTGGACCGGCCGCAGGTGGCGTCCGGGCACTTCCGGTGAATCCTAAGAAGTATATGGAGTTGGTGCTTAGGGCCTGGCCACACCCATCCGCGGCGGCCACTGATCAAGCCTCCATACATATGAACATATATAAACATGTGAGACGAACCGGAGTTCCGAACTACATGGGAGCGAGATTACTCGTCCCATCAAACATGAACTGTGACGCCTGGAGTAGGGCTCTGGCCTGCTATCACGACCGGGAGATTGTTGATTTTCTCCGTTTTTGTTGGCTGAGTTCTTACTTAGCAAATAACCCCCCGGTTCCCACTTACAAGAATCATTCATCTGCGACTGCTTTCCCAGAGGCAGTCAACTCCTTCATAACGAAAGAGAAACGGCTGGGCGCCATGCTAGGACCTTTCGAGTCCCCGCCTTTCTTGCCGTGGACCCAGGTTAGCCCCCTGCTGACCCGCCCAAAGCCCGGAGACCCCCTGGAGAGACGAGTCATCATGGACTTAAGTTTTCCGGAAGGAA
The DNA here is from genome assembly GCA_950022655.1 of Alentia gelatinosa. NCBI lineage: Eukaryota > Metazoa > Annelida > Polychaeta > Phyllodocida > Polynoidae > Alentia > Alentia gelatinosa. The sequence goes on from OX465583.1 coordinate 76,298,679, forward strand.
GCAGTGTTAACGACGGGATCGTTAAGAACTATTTCCAGGGGTATGAAAGCCAGTATACTCTTTCCATGATAGCGGACCTGGCGACTCTCGTGTTGCGGGCGGGCCGAGGCGCTTTGCTCTGGAAGGCCGATCTCCGGAGGGCCTACCGACAACTCCGGATCGACCCTCTTGACTATCCGCTTCTCGGTCTCCAACAGCGAGGGAAATACTATGTGGACATTTGCCCTTCATTCGGCTGTCAGTTTTCCGGGGGCGCTCAGCACGCCTTGTGCTGGGTTATGAGCCGGAAGTGTGATGCTCACCTCCTTGCCTACGTGGATGATTTTGTGTCCGTGGAGCATGATTTCTCTGCTGCGATCCGGTCCTTCAACGGGTTTGAGGCTGTCTGCCAACAACTAGGCGCGGAATTAGCCCCGGAAAATTCCGTTTTTCCAACGACCCGCCTCGAGTGGCTCGGGTTTACCATCGATACCATTGACATGCAGATCACCATCCCCCAGACCAAGCTCCAAGCCGTGATGGACGAATGCCGTGCCCAGGAGGCCAGGACCACGCACCAGGCAGCAGCTGCAGTCCATCTGCGGAAAATTGAACCACATTTCGTAATGCATACCTCCGGCGCGGCGATATATGTCTCGACTGTTGGACACACTATGCAGATCGAACGATACTGCCCCGGTCGAGCTGGACCCTGAGTGCAAAAAAGACTTGGCTTGGTTCTCTGATTTCGCGAAGCAGACGAACGGGAGGAAACTCATCATAAAAGACCGGCCCTCAGTCGAAATCGAATGCGATGCCTGCCCGAGAGGCCTAGGGGCCTTCTGCAAGTCCGCAGGCACGTACTACAGTATCCCCCTGCCGGATGCGTATCGGGAGGCCTACCACATCAGCCAGATAGAGGCAATTAATTGTCTCCTCTCGGTCAAGTCACTGAGACCAACCGGAACTCGAGGCCACCTGTTACGCGTAACCACGGACAATTGAGCGGCCATGTATGCGCTCAACTCCAGAAGGACGCGCGACTCCGTCATCCGGGTGGTACATAAGCCGGGAGATCAACTCGTTCTGGCGGACGCCCTCTCTTGCATGAATTTCGGTAATAACAAAGCCAAACTCGCTCTGAAATTAGTTAACGAACGGAATCTATCACGCTGAGATCCGGCCCCCTTATCTTATCTGCTGTCTCCAACGTAGCCTCTCTATTCTACTTCCAGATGCTGCAAACCCTCGCCTCATCTCACGGCTCCGCAGTTCCTGGACAGCGGCGGCCGCCGTAGGCACGGCCGACAACCTTCATCGCCAGATGTAGGCCTACATCTCCTTTATGGTCATCCATAATTTCGACTACCTCGCTCCGTCTCCGACTCAACTCGCCCTCTTCATCCAATTTTTGGCGAACAGTTTTGAGAGTCCGGCCTCTGTCCGGAATTATTTCTCGGGCGCACACACTTTCTTACGTGTCCGCGGCGCCAACACTGGAGTTTGTGAGTCTTATCTAGTAACTGGCACCATCAAAGGTGTACAGCGCCTATCTAACCACCAAGCGTCTCCGGCCGCGCCAGTGCCTCTTCAGACTTTCAAGACGGTCCTTAGGGCTCTGGACATTCCCGGCCCGGTCCCACTGGCGGCTCGGTCGGTCCTCCTCTTTGGACATACCACCCTACTATGCCAATCGAACCTTCTGACGACGGGCCCCTTTGGTTCCTCCTCCCACACCCTGCGCCGAAGAGATATCACCGTCTCAGAGGAGGGCCTCACCCTCACCATCCGGTCCACGAAGACATCGGCTGGACCAGCGAGTTATTTCTCTCTCCCCGTGGCACGTACACCCGGTCCTTTATGCCCGGTCGTCGCATGGGAGAGGTACCTACACTCTGTCCCGGTGAGATATCATGACATATTTCTTAATCAGTTATTGTTCACCAATGGATATGACACATGTTAAAGGATTTCTGAGCATAAATAAATTGGACATGTACCTTGTATATGATCAATAAATGGAGCCATCAGCTCCTGTTATCATATATATCCTGTATTTACGTTAGCTTTTAGTAAATTATATACCTTCATAACCTATCTACATATCTTACACTCCTGCTGATATGATAGCTTTTATTTATGATAGCTTTTAATGAATGTCTAATATATTCACTCATTTCTTCCTGAATATGCTATAACTAATCTTATTATATACCAATGCATGTCTTTCTTACAGTTACTAACCTCTGCTAAGCAAATAGTAACCGTAAAATATTTAGAGAGTGTGTAGTAAAATCCCATACTGCACAGTGTGCAGTAAGTACTACCCTCTGTACCATGTGACTTGCTGACATTTGTAGTAAAAAGTAAACAAACAAAATGGCCGACGTTACCTTGATTCAGAGGTATACTTACAGTCACATAATATGATCGCCCAGCAATATACATGCACCTGAAATCGATGTTATTAAGCATCTTATTAATGACCAACTGGTGAAGTTTTTGGACGAAAACGAAATAATCACAAACGCTCAGCGTGGTTTCAGGTGAGGGAGATCTACGATTGATATATTAGCTATGTTCACTGACAATGTACTGAAAAATGTTAATGAAGGCAATATCATGGTCACCATATTTATCGATATGCGAAAGGCTTTTGACACTGTAGATCACTCACTCCTTTTACAAAAACTAGAGATGTATGGTGTAAGGGATAGAAATTTAAAGTTACATAGGAATTATCTAGAAGACCGCTCACAATGCACTAAGGTGAATGGATCGGTATCAAACCCTGAGCGAGTGCTACGGGTGTCACACAAGGTTGAAACCTTGGGCCGACCCTATTTTTGCTATATGTTAATGTTAGGAATATACCCCTGTATATATTCACATATAAAGGCTCAGAGGCGCCAACTAGCGTCATTGACTGTATCTAACTTACTCACACCACATCTGTACAAGCGCCATCGGCCCCAGTCATACTTGTGATTTTACAGAGTGAAGACGTATTCCTCAAATCATGGTGATTTGTACAGAATGTGCTCTCTCATACGACGGTAGACAAAAAGGCCAAAGTGTTGTCCAGATTGTGACACAGTGAGCTGGAGGAGCTGGATACGAGCCTGATATAAAACCTGATCACAGACATGGACGGTCACCTGCAAGCCGCGATAGCAGGCACACACTCCGCACAGAAAGCCGGTACACAGCGATCGTCAGACCCCCATTTAATATCACCATTGCTGATGGACGACGTCCTGGTCCGGACCGAAGTGGATGGACTCAGGTAAGACATGACGGCATTAACAACCCTGATGACGGACATGAAGATGGTGCTTCTAGGCGCCCGCCAAGATGGCGTCGCGCCGGCACAGAGCGCTGCCAGCAGTGTTAGCGGTACGGTCCCGGGCCAATCGCTTCAATTTCCTGGGGTGACAATGCCAGGAAATACTGAACATTATCCTACCCCTAATAAAAAACGGCCATAGACTTAACATAGGGAAATTTTATGTGGCAGGCCGTGACATAAAGTGTTTTTTATGCCACTTGAGTAATAACAATATTGACCAATCAGAAAGCAGGATGTCAGCTACTATGAAAAAAGTTCTGTTGGTCGTTGACTCAATATTTATCTTTCTAACAGTAATATAAGCATAGACGGGGTAGGAAAAATACGAAACCGAACTCGAGTTAGACTTGTCAATGTCTATGCCACGACGGGAAGGTCGTGTATTACTACACGAGGCTTAGCCGAGTGTAGTGAGGAGCAGACCTGACCAGAGTGGCATAGACATTGACAAGTCTAACTCTCGTTTGGTTTCTACTAAATCCTCTACGCACGAAGTGTTGCGGGAAACTAGTGGATTTATGGCTCAAAGGGGACCGCTGGGACCTCTGACTGGTCCTTCTCACATCCAGTCCCCTTCTTCAAAGACAGCGTCCGTGGCACTGGCGGCGGCACCCCCAGTAACGACCAAGACGCCGCAAGCGACAACGTGAGGCCCTTACACAGCTCCAGTGTTCAGCCGTGGTCCGGGGTTCAGGGAATCCCAGTTATACAGAAAAAAAGCGTAACTGTGTAACTTACAGTTTGGATGGTCACTTGCCTTGCAATGTCTCTAAGCCAAGCATAGACCAGATTCTTCCTGCTAGTCTATCCATGCTGCAGTCTATGGTTGCCCAAGGAACTGATGTATCAGGGTATGCTGACCATATTTTTTTCATTACCGACTGTAGACCATTTTTGCTTGGCCAAGCTCTGGTTGATTACGACCAAGCTTGCCGGGAGAAAGCAGACATGCTCGGGCCTGCTAGTTTCGGCTATGGGGACCCTTACTCGGTGGCCAAGTATCTAAACGTCGAAAAAATGCAGGCGTTTGCTGAGTTGTCAGACAAGCCGAAGAAGAAAACGGGGAGGTATCAGTGCAAATTCAGGGAAGGCAAGCCCTACAGAGTTTGTTGGCGGTTAAATGACCAGGAAGGGTGCAAAAGTGCTAGCTGCAAGTTCAAACACCAATGTGTACACTGCACGAAACTTACCACTTTACATATGTATGCGAAACGCGTCTAACAGTAGGATTTTGCGTCTAGAAGTTCGACCTATTAGACGTCTCGTAGACGCCTTATCTAGTGGCGTATATACGTGTCCATGGTGCCATCTTATATACGTCATATATACGCCCGCTTCTGTTTATTTACGCCAGTAGCCAATAATTCCGACCTCTGCCACTTGGGGACATCAGTGGTAGCATATATCATTTGCCATTAACCATCCAAGTCTGTATTATATGAAAATTGCAATCTTATATTCCGAATTTATTTGATAAAACCTTTATAAAAACGTGATTGAGTATAAATTGATTAATTACACATAATAAACCCTGCATTATGTTGTTTTTTTACCGTTGGGAGGTCGCGGGGGGCGGGTCAGTGTTGGTGCATCCTCTACCAGGTTTTTGGTCTGAAATTTGCACCTTTTATTTTAACTTAAGTTATTGAATTTATTGTTAGATGTATGTGTACTTCAGGATTTCCTTTGTGTTTTGGTTACTTAGATGATTTTATTGTTCTGGGTAACACTTTTCAAGAATGAACAAATGCCCAACAAGCCCTAATATGTCTCCTACGGGACTTAGGAATTGGCATTTCATGGGAAAAGATAGTGAGCCTGTCAACTTCAGTGGTTTTTTGGGGAATACAGATTGATAGTGAGGCTATCACTGCACGAAAACCACTATTTTACATATATATACGCCATTGCGATAACGCACGTATCGGCTGTATCGTGGCTTGTTTATACTTGTATACACCTCTTATACGCGTCTACGTTTCGGGCGTCTACAAGACAGTTTCCATATGTAGACACGCGCGACTTGGCTGTGTCTTTCACGCCTGGCGTATTTAAGATAAAATATACTCTGTGCAAGATATATATACGCCAGGCATGTATATGATACCAAAAAAAAAAAAATTGCGACCCGTGGCCCGCCCGGGCCTGTGGGTGTTGGTAGAGGATACACCAACACTGACCCGCCACCCGCCGGGGGCCGGGTAGACATGTGCGGCCGCATTCACACCTATGCGGCCGCATTCACACCTGTGCGGTCGCATTCGCAGGGGGTAAGATGATTTCAGTAGTTAGTTATAACCTTGAAGAGGGTGCTTATATGCTAAGCCAAGATTGACCACACATAGGCATGGTGTTTTAAAGTCAAATCTATTAGAAAAACGGTAAAAAACAACAAATACAGGGTTTATTATTTGTAATTAATCAATTTATACTTAATTAGGTTTTTATAAAATAAATTGGTAATATAAGATTGCAATTTTCATATAATACAGACTTAGATGGTTAATGGCAAATGAAATATGCTACCAGTTGTGTCCCCAAGTGGCAGAGAATGGAACTTTTTGAGATTGGTGTATATACAACGGAATCAGGCGTATATATGACGTATATAAGACCACACCATGGACATGTATATACGCCACTAGATAAGGCGTCTACGAGACGTATAACAGGTCTAACTTCTAGACGCAAAATCCTACTGTTAGACGCGTTTCGTATACATATGTAAAATAGTGGTTTTCGTGCAGTGTATGACACTTAGTCTACCTCCAGAGAAGCTGACAAAATTATCTGAAGTTATCGCTGAGATTGATTCAAAATCACACGTATCACACAAGGAGATGCAAATTTTGTGCGGTACATCTGGACATTTGACAACATTGTTCCGGACTACCTGTCTCGTATTTTTTCTCCCAAGAGAAAATGTTCTATTTCTATTGATTATCTCCAACATTTGTGTTGTTTCCAGTTACTCGTCTGAGGGCTAGAGTGAAGTATTAAGAAGACTATTGGTTATCGTCAAACACTTCTAAGACCGGTAAATGCCAGTGGTTGCACTATTTCCGCTTTTGTGAAGGATTTAAATTATCGCCACTCCCGGCCAGCGAGGACACTATTTGTATGTATTTATCATTTATGGCAGATAAGTTCAAGTATTCATCTGGTTTTTTTTTCTGCCATTAGATTATTACATGATGTAAATAATGTTAAATTTCCGGACTTGCATAGAGTCATATGAGTATTAACCGGAATCAAACGTGTCTGAGGTGATGCAGTGGTCCAAGCCCAACCATTGTCTATTTCTGACATGAAATGTATTTTTTTCATCTTTAAATTTGGCAAAATCAGAGGATTTCGTGCTCTGGACCGCCTGCTTATTAGGATTCCGGGGTTAGTTCGGTAAGTCCAACATTTTGGAAGAAGAATTTGCAATGCGGGTTTCTGATGTTAAAAATCTTCTTGAGTATGTACTGGTAACGGTCAGAAGATCCAAAACCATTCAGTTTTCAGAAAGGTTATGTATTATCCCTTACACTCCAATTTTGGGATCACCCTTTTGTATTTTTTTTCTTCTTTAAATAAATCCATTGTTTCTGTCAATTATGACAGTTGTAACTCACAACTCAAATCTTTTAATCAGGGTCAAGGCTCTACCCAAGGTTCATATAATTGGTTTCAAAAGAATATGAAAGTTTCATTGTATTTTATCTGAAATATCAACGGTATCATCGCATTCGTTGCGACAAGGTGCTGTGACTGCTCTCTTCCAAAATGGTTTTTCTCTCACAGATATAAAAAAATCTGGGAGATTGGAAGAGTCTGTGTGTCCTTCTCTATTTAGAGCGGTCGCTTCAGTCCAAATTATCGTTGAACAAGAAAATTATTTCTGCTCTTTTTCTTTGAGTTTTGGGCATTTCATCTGCTTCATCTTCTCATTATTATAATTTATATGCAATTATCATAATATTGTATCTTATAATATTACTATTTAACTATATAATCATCAGGGAGCCTTAGAAGCATTTATTACTTAAATTAATAAATAGATGTGATTCCTGATGTGAATTGTAATTTAAATGCCAATGATACAATAATATATAAAGCAGGCAAGAGTACAGAAATTGTAAAAAGGCACTAGATAGCTTCTTATTATGGTGCGATATGAATAAACTTACGATTAACTCTGAAAAAACAAAAAACATGTATTTTGGAACCAATCAGAATGTCAGGAGGCAGCCTTAAATATCAATAGAGCTAACTGGTACCCGACTGAAAGCGTTAAATAAATATACATATTTAGGCATACTCCTTGACCAAACTTTAAGTTATCACTGCCACATAAATGAAATTCTAAGGAAAATCACACACCATATGTACCAACTAAGTAAGATGAGAAACTACCTATCCCACAAAAATCTCTTATTATTGTATAAAGTCACACTAATGCCCTTCCTGGAATATGGGGACATATTGTTCAATTCAGCAGGAAAAACTACAGGAAAAACTACAGGAAAACTACAAATTATGCAAAATAAATGTCTAAGGATTGCCCTTAGCCTGGATAAAACGTCACATGTTGAAAATTTACACAGTATTGCAAATATGCCATATCTCCCCGAAAGAAGAAACGCACATCTACTAAACTATGCCTATCAAAAATCACAAAGCAATGAAAATATTGATATTTATATATAAGGCAACCCAGGACAAGACAAAATGATGCGAAAATACTGAAAAGCTTGAGGCCAAAATTAGAAATGTACAAAAAGATTATTGAGTACCAGTCAACCTCGGCCTGGAATAAACTCCCACCTATCTTACGTTCAACCCCTTCTTATAAGGAATTCATGAAACTAACAAAGAAGGTAATGATGGAATCTGGACCAACCATTATGTAAGTTAATGTGATCACCTACCTTTATGTAATCACTAAAAACGAACATCATGAATTACTGAAATATATCAATTGTTGGTATCACAATCTATCAATTACTTTATGTATACCCATGCCATATTTATTGTAAATACACACCATTTCACCACATAACGTAAAAAATGCTGTATGGAAAAGTGTTCCGTACGGGAAAATACAGAACACCTTCCCATACACGTTTACTAAGATATTAGTTGTTAGGCCAAAATGAATTAGTGATTTTTCTAATTTCAGGTATATAGTAAATATATAACGTCCAACCATGCTTGTACAAGCCACAAAACTCGATGATATACACAATATTAACTGGTTTCAGATACAATCGGCAGTAATCTCCGAGGAAAAAAAACGCGTAGTAATCTCCAAACGAGAGTGAGGTGATTACGTAGAGTCTAGTCCGAGGAGATTACGGCCGGTTTTATCGGAAACCAGTTTATATTGTATTTATTAACTACCGTTCTTTGTTAATAATTACGATGCTCATCTGAAACTTGACCAATGCGCCTCCTATCGTTAATAAGAATGTCGTTCCTAAATTGCCCGTGAGGTAGCAGTTAGTTTGTATCCCTTCGCCATGTTGGTTTCATGATGCTGTCATCGGAGGATGGATTATGCGCTAAAATATGGGACAAAACAAGGTAAGAACTCATTGACAACTGTAATCTGACAGATTATGGAGTTTAGGAGAAACTGCCACATATTAAACTCACTAAACTTGAACTTTGATTTCACATTGATTGTGACGCTGTGTGATTGTCTGCTGCTGTCACTGCATATATTTGTTCGTGTTTCGCCCGCTTTGGGCCTGATGCCGTTTTGGGAACTATTTCCAGTAATCTCCTGCAGGAGGTTACGGGCCTCAGTAATCTCCTAGTAGCAAAATACTCACACCCAATGCTATTCCTATGGAGACTCCGTATTAGGTGGTTAATAAAATTGACGGTTCGTACGCAACGAGGTGTTTATGCCAAGTTCCGTGCGAACCGTAAAGTATCATTGAGTTTTGTGGCTTGTACAGCATGGTCAGGACGTTATTGAGCGCGGGAAATCGTGCTCATATACGTCATCTAGAGAGGTTAGAATGCTCACACAGGCGTTCAGCTTACTGCAGAGAATCTAACACTTCGCTATCAATGTCCCAACTATAAAGGCCTGGTTAGATGAGCAGGGGTCCCGTATCCCAGTCTGACCATACCCATGCCCCACTAATGACTTGGTTCCCAAAAATAGAATTTTTATTTTAGTCTTTTTGGGGACAAAATATTAACTATATCAATCCTGTCATTAAATAACAGACACTTAGTTATGGATACTGTCATCTGCTACTAGAAAAAAATGACTAAATATGTATATACATGTTCAAATCTGATGGGACACACCAACCCCCTCCCCTGCCCACTCCCACCCCAGTTATTCACCCTTGTGCTCTTGGTGACTACAGACCAACCCCCTCCCCCTGCCCACTCCCACCCCCACCCCCACACCTACTCACTGACTTCTTCTACTAACAATCAGAAACTGATGGGACAGATTCCCCTACATGGCACAGCGCCAACAAACCTGTTTGACCAGTTATTCACCCATGTGCTTTTAGTGACTACAGACCAACCCCCTCCCCCTGCCCACTCCCACCCACACCCCCACACTGACTCGCTGACTTCTTCTACTAACAATCAGAAACTGATGGGACAGATTCCCCTACATGGCACAGCGCCAGCAAACCTGTTTGACCAGTTATTCACCCTTGTGCTTTTGGTGACTACAGACCAACCCCCTCCCCCTGCCCACTCCCACCCCCACCCCCACACTGACTAGCTGACCTCTTCTACTCACAATCAGAAACTACATCATTTATGTATAGTAGAAACAATGTTTGCAAATAGTTGTATTATCAAGGTTTTTATTATGTGAGAGTTTATTGTACTTAAGAAGTATCGCGCTCATCCATTGTAAATGGAAATATCATTAGCTCCAAGTATATAAGTACAGGAAAGTGTATATCCAAGGGGCCGTTTTGCCTCACCTGATTCATCTTAATTGCTACATATTGTATAATATCCACTATTAAGGGAGCTGATGGAAGCCAGCGAAAGACTTGCTGAACAGCAATCCCTCTTTATGTTCCTGGAACAAAGCTGAAAAGAATTATGTACTATACAAAGTTAAAGAAAGAAAGTTAAACCTCAGGGTTAAACCTCAGGGTTAGTGAAATCAAAGCGTGCAGGACTGACAAATCCCAACGTGTTTGTTATGAATCGATAATGACTAGATTAACGAATTAGAGGCTAATAAGGTAATATATATATATATATATATATATATATATATATATATATATATATATATATATATATATATTTATATATATATATATATATATATATATATTATATTGATAGTATTAGGTATATGATAAAGGGAATACTCGGAAAGTGTACAAAGATTACTGACCCGAACACGTTAGTTTACTAAATCCATACTTAACTCGCCTAGCGGCTCGTTTATTACTAGATACCTTCAAATGTCTCAGTTTTACTGACCAGAAGTACAGATTCCGATCATCACTGATTGACAAAAGAATATTCATACGTCCTTCTGTACCACGTGACGAATTTCACTCTTGAGAGAAAGTGAGTAGTAAAGTTGTAAAATGGCATTTTAATGACTTCTAGGTATATAATAATAAGGAGACATAGTGAGTGTGTCTGAATTCCATCTGTTGCTAGATATTTTGCCCAGATATATTCACCTCGTTCTTCAAACTGTGAATATTTCAGACCAAAATATCTCTGAACAGATTCCATTCTGGCATATTAACCATGTCTCCATATAGTACAGGTTTAGTTAACTAACTTGTTCGGCCCATTCATCTTGGTACACTATCCTAGTATTCCCTAAATCTAGATTAGAGTAACTTGTAGCAAACTTCTTGAATCGTCAGATATGAAGCACCAAATTATGGACTTTGTATTGAACACTTTTCTCGATCCTGCACGTTGACTCTTCACCAAGTGACCTACCATCTGCTGATAAGATCCAATCGATGGAGTAAACATTTATTTGGGGTCAGCTTATAACGCCAATAACTATGATGATTTAATTGAAAAGGGACGGCTTATATTAGGTCTTAATTATATATGAGAAAAGACATATATTTGCATGCTGAATACCTAAGTTCGTCTTGAATGTTTCAGCTGAAATCGGGGTGATTAACATTGCAAGTAAGAGAGAATTTAATTTATAAACACAGTAGCTTTTATACACATTTTATTCACACGAGAATGCCTCTTAGTCAAGACATGATAAATACAGTCAATTTATCATGATCAAGGTAGAAAACATGTACGTCAGGTCAATAAGAATACCCGTGGTGTCCTGTGAGTGGCAGCTCTGCCCGCCCACACACGCAGCTGCGCTGAGTCACTCAGAGAAACTCACACTGCGACAGGCTGAGACAAGCTACCTTCAATGACCAAGTGGGTGGTATTGTAGAGCGCCTACATGAGAGTCAGAAGGTGAGAAAGATTATGTGGGTACCGAGGTGTCAGATACTTCTTCAACTAAAGGATTCAGAGTTATATACTCCAATATTAAACGGTATTTTTTTATATCCATCTAAATGTCATTGAGAGACATTTCAAAGCAATGAAATGCGATCATTGACGATACAATCATATCATCAGATCACAGCAGGGGTATTTGAATGTCACATAACTGGCTGTCCCTCGCGACCAGGTTTCACTTGATATTAACTGAAAAAGGTTTTTATTGGTGGATTAAAGCAGATATGTACATGGAACAAACCTTAATGACTAACACAAAGCGCGGATATGGACATGAAATTTAATGAGTACGAGTAGAGTACGAGATAAGTTTTAGTGGTCCAATATAAGATACGGGTCAGAGATAGAGATAGTTGACGAGCTATTGATGAGCCCTACGGAGTAGGAGAAATTGAGAGATTGAGATTTAAGAGTTTTTGTAGGGTGGGTGGTTGGTAGATTGCCCGCCACCTCTGTCTACACTACGTTCCAACTAAGAGGTTGGTAACGTAAACCCATGGATGTGTCCACGGATTCTCACTCTCGGACCAAATAAGCATATTCTACATGGATTCTAAGATCCCAAATACTTGTAAAGAAATATCTATATGATAATAGATTCATAAACAACCTTGTATCTGCGGTCATTTTATCAAAAATACACCTTAAAGAAGATGACAACATAGAAAAGTGACTTCCAGGATAAGAGGAACCAGTTACAACTGACAGCACAGAGTAAAAATAGATTAGCCTGTAGTGTGGCCACCATTCACCAGACGGCGTGTACACAGCTCAAGGAGGCCACCCCGTGCGCCTCAAGCGGTCCTGAAAGAGACTAAAAATAGATATGAAAAATAGCTATAGTGACATTCCTTTACCCGCTACCACGCCAGGTCACGGTCATGATCAATTTAATGTGACCAGAGCTAATGTAGGGTAGCTTCGGTGGCCAGTGTAAGTGGGTGGATCCTTCTTGTTGGCGGCCCAGGATTGAAGTGAACGCAGCTGGGTTTGGGTGGTGTGGTCACGTGACCGGGACCACGTGACCGGGGCCACGTGAGAGTCCCTAACGACGAGGAGTGAGTCCGTAACGACCGCGCTCTGAGACGCATTAAGGCCAACTCTTCAGTTAGCCCCAATCTCACCTCTAGAATTTTGTCCCATAGGCTTAACATTGGGAACTCGTTCTCCAAGTATTGCAGTCGGTTTGCCTCGTTCATATCACTCAGCATCAAACCCTTGGAGAATGAAGATTGCAACAAACGTCTTGCTTTTTTTTCTTTCCTTTCTTTTGACCTGAAAAAGGCCACTAAGACGTTGTATATAATTGTTCTAATAAATCCTACACCAAACCGAATTGGACAGCAGTTGAGTTGTACTTGCCTTTTCCTTTGTCATTTTTTGTTTAGTTCCTGAGTGGCAAATGAAATCAAACCTCAGGAGTTATTTAGAAAGTAATGGTTTGCAGATCTGATATCAAACTTTATTCCATACTTAGGTGTGTGTACATCTTTCAGTGTATGATTAACAGAGAAGGATATACATACAAACAGAAAGAAGGTCCTTTTGGTAGTTTTATACAGCAATTTGTCAATAGTAGATTCGATACAGTCGGCGGCACACACTGCCTCATTGATTTTTCTTGTTTAGCATACGCTGTGAGGCTTGTATCCTTGCTAGAACTGTCCGAAAGAGAAACAAGTCTGCCCTTGTTTCATGCTTGTTGAGAGTTATTTGAGAAAAGGCTGACACATTGGTCTTTTATTTTGCCTGACAGCTGTTCCCGTGCTACCATGTGAAGTAACCGATGTCTATGGCAGGTCTAGCTCACATAGGCATACACGTTCTGTTTGTTAGGTTTAAAGCTGCACTGCTATCAGCCGATAGTGATTATCATACCTTAAACACTAATGATACACCGCAAAATCAGTCATATCCTAAAATTTAATAGGGTGAAATGTGACAGTTTCACAAGCGTTCCAAGCATATTCCGATGTTCCAAAGAGTTTTCTGACCATTCAATAATTAGTAGAAACTGAACGAGAGTAAGGGGGCCCTCCCACCTACCACGACGCACTACGACGCACTACGACGCACTACGACGCACTACGATTAAGTCTGCGATGGCAGCGCGTGTCGCCGACTTTACTTTTTATTACTCTAGTGGCATAAAAACACTTTATGTCACGGCCTGCCACATAAAATTTGCCTATGTTAAGTCTATGGCATTTTTTTATTAGGAGTAGGATAATAACATTTTATTAAGTTCACACATGTATTGTTTTGGATCGGTGGTGGGGGGGGGGGGGGGAGGGAGGGGTAGTATCGTAAAACTGGATGAGGTTTAATCTTGGTCACCGTATTCCACGACTGAAAAGTCACTTCATGAGGCGAAGCGGAGTGATGTCCGGAGCCAAAACTTCAGGAGTGGAATGCGGTGGTCAAGATTAAAACGAATCAGGTTTTGATTTTATCCTACCCTATCTTCTCGATTTTGGAATATTACGTGATAACAATGCTGTATGCCACTAGTGGCATATAAAACTCCGTATGCCAGTCAGCGTGGCATGCGGAAACCCAATGTTAAGCCTATGGGATTTTATATTAGGGGTAGGATAATAGCTCAGAATGATCTTGGTCAGCTATTAGAACTAGCTAAATGTTAGTGTGCCAACACATCTGCCACTGATCTGCTCGCTTCCCCCTTGCTTTATTCTATGCTAGCACAGCTTTAGATATATTGAATATTCCTTCAAGGGAGGCTGTACCGTTAGGTTTGATATTGTCATAATACCTACATTTCAGAGGCGACAATTTTCCTTTAAATCTGAGGATGATTGTATTGTAGATCTTGGCTTCTGGCTGTTGCTTTCGAAGTCCCCCAGACCAGCTTAATCAGTTTCAGTCGATGTTAAAAAATGTTATAAAAGTCAGCAATATTTATTTTCCCTTTATTTGTGAGGGGTTTTCGTGATTTCTATTTCCTGCATTAATACCTACAAGACAGAATGATTGCTCTCTCGTGTTAAACCTCGATCAATCTTGTGTAAGTTAATATGATACACTAGACCAATATAAAAAATTTTATATCCGTCATAGTCTTTATTCTTTTGTTAAGGGAATATGAATTTTACCTATAAGATAAAGAGAATTGGTTGAAATATCGCATCCTACGTTATAATCTGTATCCTTCGACTGCTGATCCCATGAACCTATTTTCATCCGACCCAGAATTAGCTAAAGCGAACCATGAGAAGTGGACAATAGTCAGAATATTAAAATCAATATGAAAGAAGGTTCTCAACAGAACGAAGCTGAGTGATTGTAAGAACATTGATCAGATAGCTCATCTCTTTCAGGTGACACGTGGAATCGAGAATCGAGAAAGCATGATGAGACTCTTTTTAACACATTCTACCCATAACAAAAACTGAATGAAAACACAATGAATGAGGGCGTGCTCTCTCTCTACTGTATGATTCTTGGAGATGTCCGTCTACAAAGGGCCACCTGTCCATTAGACCAGATCTTCCCATACGTCTAATGGCTGTGAGATCAATATATATCCGCCTATCAACGCCCCACAAGTTGTTATACCTGCTTACATATCAGGAAACTGCTCTATCTATAAAGTTCTAATAGGTTCTGCTCATGAAGTTTCGCAGAATATCTCCACAAGCTGATGAGGCTTTGTCCTCGAGGCATTAGCTACAGAGGTGCGTATCACAAATATATAAGAATAAGAATGCAGGCAGGATAATTCTCCAATCAATAAAATGACAGAAGAAACCTTACAATGAACACAATTTATTGAGTTTTACTTACATAAACAACGAGATAAATGTGAGAGCAATTACAATTTGAGACCAGATGATCGCGAGCTTGGTCACAAGCTATTAAAAAAGCCCTATGGAGTAGAAGGATTTAATAGATGGGAAAAAGAGTTTTTCTCTGATGGGGGAATGATCCAAGTTCGTTTGCGTGCTGGAGAGAAGTGGCTGAGGGTAGTGGCTGTGTCTGAAATGGGGGTGGTCACGTGGCCGCCGCCACACCTGACCAGATGGACCACGCCAGATGGCGTCCTTGGTTATTAGTCTCATCTGCAACGTATTACCCCCATCCTCCCTAATGCATCCTACTTGAAAATGAATTTGAGTATTTATATAGAACGTCCTGACCATGCTGTACAAGTCACAGAACGAGATGATAATTTACGGTTTGTACGGACCAAGGCGTTTACGCCGAGTTCCGTACAAACGGTAAATTATCATCGAGCTCTGTGACTTGTACAAGCATGGTTTGACGTTATATATTTACTATATACCCCAAATTAAAAAAAACACGATTTCATTTGGCTTAACAACCAATTTTTTAATAAACGTGTATGGCAAGGTGGTCCGTATTTTAGTGTACGGACCAGCGGTCCGTACAGTGTTTTTTACGTCATATGCCGAAACGGTGCATATTTACAGTATATATACGGCATGGGTATATAGTAAACATTTCTATTTCTATTGCATCTGATAAGTATCCATTATGTTAGCTTTCGTTGAACAATTCATGGTGTTATTGAGTATTTCAACGACAATTCAGTGTTGATCTATGGATAATCCAAGGCACTTATGTTTCTTACCAATAATGATAACTTTATTTTTTACCTTCACGTACTAATCATCCATATATCTGTTTCTCAGTTCTCAATCCCTTAAAAGCTTTTACATCCTAGAAATAGCCTCCTGTGTTACATTTGCATTAATGGCATCTGGGGAGACGCGATTATTATGTGAAACTGGATGGTTTCGCACCGTAACAGTTTGTTTGTCCAGTTTTCACCCGTTGCATGCCTTTAAAGTGGGATTCACACGGTGGGATCCATGTACCTCACAAAGTGTTTGTCTGAGACAAATCCTGTTGAGATTCGATACTGGAACACAAACTCCTCTTGTGAATGACAGGGTTCCATTTCGCTGAGACAAGTTTTTTTCCTTGCAATTGTCGGCGACAACCACCCCTAACAGGGAACAGAATCTCATGAGATTTTGACTCTGAACATGTTTAGAATTCAGAGGGTCATTTTGGTGAGACAAATAGACCTGCTGTGACTATGTACTTGTCCTAGCCAATAGGAGGCCAGCAAGCATGATTACATGTCTGTAACACCCCTCACCTCAAGGGTAATTAAGTCCCAGGGTGAGTGGTCACTGTGACTATGTCTGAGATTATGTACCCCTTCCCTTGTGGCTCAAATTTTTCCTTGAGAATGATAAAAGCACTTTCTCATGAGAATTTTGTGCCAACAGGGAATTGTCTGAGACTAGGGGAAAGGTGTGAAGTATACCAGTGTCAGGTACATGAGTGTCATCGTGTGAATCCCACTTAACGAGCAGTCAAATCCCTGCTAGCCTATAAGTTGGGTTGGTCGTGCTGGTTATCTTTTGTATCAATACCCACCCAGACTCATCTCATCTCACACATACATCACATAAGCACAACAACCTCTACATAGATTTCTGAAGAGACTCAAGCACCTGATATCGCCATGTATGTTATAATTGCTTATACCAGTTTATGATGATTTTATAGCGCGACGCGTTTTGCGAAGATCATATGTATTGTATCACCTATTGCTAAGTGTTTCAGATCTGAACATATCTTGTCATTCCCCGAATCCGCCCCGAGCTGGCTTTTGACATGATCTGGATCAAAGATCAAAATGTTTTAAAAGTCGATAATATTGATAACTTTTTATGACATGTGCAGTGGAAACCTCATTGTCTGCTGTTGTAACCAGATAATCATTTTCATTTAGCGATCTTGATTTCAGGTTTTTGACCTATGATGAAGAACTTTGATAAGAGCCCGCCCTTATCTTAACCTCTCGACAGTCGCTTCTGATTACATATTTCAACTATATACATTGAAACCATTTATATTAATATACAGAAACAATCATGTCCTATACCAGATTAGCATAATAATGTACACTGGTTTCTCAGGGAAACATGTATAGTGAACGTAGGATGCATAGTATAAAGTTTAAACTAGTGCGATACGTGAGAAAGAAAGGTGTAGTTCGAAACGTCAGTCTAGAACTCTTCTATTCAGATAATTACCTCGATAAAAGTAGGCGATAAAGTCAACTGCCTCTCAAAAACACCATAACTCATCGGGAATCATCTGAAATGTAGGTGTTGCTCCCTCATGAAGATATAGAAAACGCGTCGGTGTCGGCAACTGTTTCGAGCCTATGATGTGGTTTGTTCTGCTGCCACAAGGGTGTGAATTGATATTATATCTGTTTTAAAAAAGCACATGCTGAAAAGATAAACGACATGTGAAGCCACTCACCGGAGGTAATCAATGCTGACATCAGGTCGGTGTAGTCGTGCCCCATGGTGACGACGTTTTGGCTTTTTCTTGAATAACTTCGGCATCTTTGCGAAACAGCGAAAGAGTTTCCACGAAAATCGAAACTTCTTTGGTCCCTGGAGGGAGGATGGGTCGGCGCCCGGTGCTAGGTGGGGTGGTACCCTGGAGACTGTAGAAGCAACAGGAGGAGAGGACCGGGGCCTGTTCCGCACCCTGGAGTGGCGGTTTGGGGCGGCTGTGTCCTGTGGATCCGGATGAGGTGTAGATGTGAGTCTCCTGACCCAACACACTTTCCTTGCACGGTGAATTTTCTCAATCTCAATCTCAAGCCTGGGTAACGCGGGACCGTGTCCTCGCTATCAAGTAAAAGTTGTTGAACTTTGTCTCCTCCTCGATTACGACACCGATAACAAACACAACAATAAGTACCGAATCTGCACCTTTCTAGCTTGTTGGTGAGGCCGTGACTCTTTTGCAGTGTCATCATGCTTCCACGGGCGATCTAGGACTACTATAAAGTGGAGAATGTTGTCAGGGTGAGCACCATTGCAGAACGACCCGCAATGGAAAACACCCGAACTCAACTGGCTGCTAGTGTTGTAGACGTTGTATGTAGTTAGAAAGTCAGTCTTTGGCGGCAACTTTCCTCCTTGTCCACATACAAACACGAGCTATTTGGCTATTTGAGTTGTGGGCGTCATGTATAAAGATGTTGATTGAAGAAAATGCACGTGCTCTTCTGTTCAGGTTCTGCACGTGTGTGTTTCCAGCTCCACGTGCCACTCGTGCTGCTCTACGGTACGAAGCCGGCGGCTGTCCGACCGAACGATTTTTCGTGGATCAAAGCAGGTGTGTATGGCAGGTAGGACGGAGAGAAGTCTTTACCTGCATACACTGCTGACATCCGGGCAAGGTAGGGCCTTGCTGATCCAGCTGCTGCTAGAAGGTAGCGCACTTCAACGCCTGTCACCCCAACAGGTGCAAAGTGTCTCTGCACTCCGACCCCTGCACGCACCGCTTCTGTGCACCCCTTGTGTTGAGAAAGGCCTTGATTTCTGCCCTTTTGTCGATCACAGAGAGTCCCCCAAGACGAGATAGCACTTCTGCTCCATTATCAAATCAGGAGAAGGTGGCGCCGACATCCTATACGTCAGTGGACATGTACAGGGGTAGATCATAGGTAAGTTGATGAAGGCCAATAATAGTCTGTTTCTGCAGGTCCTGGTAGTAAAAAGAAGTATGTCCTGCATGCAGTTCCTGTGTGTAAAGAAATAGACCATTTACTTCATCCACTTACACTCAGAGGGCTGATCTGTCAACGATTGCCTGTGAGTGCCGCTGTAGGGGTGTGTCGCTATCTCTCCCATTACCAGCATCCCCTATATATGTAAGTAGCAGTTAACCACTTTTTCGTCTTCCCTCGTTTGGCTGCTACAACCAAAGACTAAGAAGATATATTGAACCTTTTAGGATGAAACTACATCTCATGTGAAAGTTTCCGTTTTATGTCATCAAAACACTGTACTCCATTATGGTCCTGGTATACAAAGGTGCATGATCAGAAATCATGCTATCTGTCTAACGGTTATTTTCATATAGAAGCAACACACGGCTCTTAGTGTTACTCAATATGGTCAGGTGACGTGGTACAGTCATAATACAGGCTGCCAAATAACAGTAGTCCTGCCGCAAACACCTCGCACCGTGGTGACTATGTGACCGCTAACTGCTGACCAGTGAGGGGGATTAATCACGAATAGCGAGCCTCGATAAATCCCGCGAGTCTCACCGAGAAGTACACCTTCTCTACCTCCGTCAGAGAGAGGTACGATGTATATCCAGGAGCAGCTCCTCAGTGAGGGCAGTTTTCAGTGCTCTGTGGCTGTCGCGCTTATATAATGCTCTAATGTTAATCATTTTGTAGAAATGTCCACATGTTTTCTTGATGTTCTTCTCATGTTCTCACGTGCCGTTCCCAGAATCTTTCGCTGCTGCTGTCAGAATCTCTTGTTGCTGTTCATATTCTCGCGCTCCTGTTTTCATATTCTCTCATGGCTCTGTTCACAGTATCTTGCTGTCCCTATATCATCTTGTTTCTATCATCTTTTCTCTTGCTACTGTGCCCATGTGTGCTTGCAGATGCATTGATGCTTAGTTGCTGCTACTCCTATGTTCTCTCGTCACGTTAACCTTTTATAAAGTGCGCATTTTCAGCCGCCGCTGGGATGCATATGCATAGTGTAGTGGCAGTGAGGCTGGACTCTGGATGGCCACCCTCCAGCCTTGCCATACCTGTTTGTCTACCTGGTATATAGCGTATGTACACAGACCAATGCCTGCCTGAGCAAGTCTACCAATATGTGTCCACTGGCTTTTGACGCTGCGCCAATCCACCAGGAGGCCCTTGCGCCGTGATGTACTAATGGGTTGGGGTTGGAGGTGATTATTATATAACAGCAGGCCACAAGCTGTGATCGGGGATGCCACCAAGAGTTGCATCCATTACATCATTATTCTTTAAATTAGTGTACACTAGCACCTGAAGCACTTGTATCACAATTAAAAATATATGCAGAGGCACCAAACTTGCCATATTCAAAGGAAACATGTATGTGTACACACTAGCACTGTTTTCAACCTTCATGAGAACCACATTTTAAATTCAGTGAGCCTGTTGGGTGGTGGTAGGCGGAAACGTGATGTAAATAGACACAAGTTGAAATTTAAAAGAAGCAAAGGACTAAGTTATCTGCTCACAACCACCAGTAAAGCCCATAAGACAGCGACATTTTCCACAGATTCTCACCGATCCGATCACCGATTATAATCGGGAACACAAATGTCGCTGTCTTATACCCTCAACGATGCTTGCCGATCACACCTCTCGACATTATGACCTTGTACAGCGACCCGATTGAGATCAAAGAGAGCCACCAGGAGCCGCGCCGGGGTGAGCCACAGGCCGCTGGTGTGGATTCAGAGAAAATAATTCGAAGTTTAATAACTTTTGATCCGATCAAGATATTGGGAATCGGTTTTCAGATTCATCATCGCCTCTGTCTCCCCTACAAATCGATATAAGGCACTTGTAAATCGGACTAGGGAATGGCTAGCATCCCTGTTGAAACGGCCTGCTCAGAATCGGGAACAGTCGGTGAAGTGCGTACAGCGACACGATTATGGTCGGGCAGAGTCGGTCATTACCCCCACGCTAGTAATGCCCGACCCGATTAAAATCGGGTCTGTGAAGTGCGTACAGCGACCCGATTCTGACCGACCCGACGGATTCGTCGGGCAAAGGTGTGATCGGGAATAATGGTCGGGTCGCTGTCTTATAGGCTTAACACCCACTGGTCAACTGACACCCCCGGGTCTCTACCATATGAAACAAATGCCACTGGCACCAACTTATGGGCTGGAACTTCCGAAATGTTGCGTCGGAACAGGTGTAAGTCAAACACAGTTCGGAGTTAAAGTACACTTATAGACTTTTGATAACCCAAAATATAAACATTCCCTTCATCGAACATGCTAAGAAAGACATGTGGGTTGCGCAGTTTGTGGAGGCCTGAATACAAAACTCAAATTTGAAAGAAAGGAACGGGCGAAACTTTGTCAATGCTCCATGTCCACAATTGGCGAAATGATACCTGAATTCGAAAATACAATACAATATTAAACCTTGGAAAATGTCATACCGTGCATACAGAATGAACCAAGATTTGTTGAAGACATTCACAAATTTTCACCCATTCCATTTTTTCAGTAAGGCCTGATGCTATTGACCCATAGACAAAATAAATTTGTCTATGCATTATGTCAACAACAATTTTCATATATCGCTATCGCTTGGACAATTGTAACATTGAGTGTTGTATAACAAGACGCTAAAAGATTATTAGAGTGTTGTGTCACATAAATCGCACTCTATATATGAGATAAGTAGTGCTCTGGGAATGTACATATAAACCACCGTTTATAGACGATGCTACTATAGTTTTGTCGTGGTTAAATTATGTACACACTTCATACTCTCAATGCAAATCACAACAGAACCGTTTTTCCCCCCAGATATATGTTATTCAATATCGATTGTCCTGGGCTGTCTATTGCCTGTGTATCTCCAATCTACCACACAACTCTCCTAGTTCCGCTGTTAATACTTACCTTAGACACGCTCGCACATTACTAATAGACGAAACTTAGAAAGCTGATAGAAGTGTTTCCCGCGTTTACATTAGACGACTAAATATATGGCGACTGTAGATCGTCAAGTTAGTGGTGGTAATGTCCACCGCAAAAGTCGTCGACCTTAAAATGTACCTGTGTAAAGTTTGGGATGCGGACTAATCCAGAAATAACCTGCGAAGCAAGCGGACGCCTTGATTATACGGGTACGCGGGAACAGACGGCGGGAACAAGGGGGAACAAAGACAAACATATCCAACCGCCAAAAGACAAACAAAGGGGAGGGGCGGTTATACTAACCATAAAGCAAATAAGAGGGGATTACTACCAGCATGGAAATCCCATGCGCCGAGGTTCGTTATGACAACAATTATAGCCCTTTGTAAACAGGGCCTTCTGACAGATGCCACCTTGTTCTGTACTTGTCTTTGTTCTACATGCATATAAACCGATGTGAAAGGGTCAATAAATCAGTAAGTTCCTAGCTGGCGTTGTGTTCAGACTCCTTCCATACTGGGCAGTATAAGGCAGTAAACCTCGTTTTACAGTGGAACCACCGGCGGGACTAAGAGAGTCTCCGGCCTAGTAAAACGCAGGTTGATTCCCGAACTACTATTCAAGATGGAGGAGGCTCAGTTTAAACGCATGGAGGAGCTGAAAGTGAAACAACTGGACTACATACAAAAGGAGGCGCAACGCTCCAAACTGAGAGACCACGCGTCACGCATAGACTCGACCGGCGGAGACGACCTGGACGCATTACGCAGGTGGCTGCGAGAGGTGGACTCGGCAGCACAAGGGTCGCAGGCCAGGGATGCCCTGATGCTGGACCTGGCCCTCTACGTTTCGTCGGGCAGCCTCCGCATCTTCATCGGCCAGACAATCAGCCAACTCCCCGCCGCGGCAAGAACGTGGGAGAAGCTGAGGAAGGAAATCTCAGATGCTTTTCTGGGAGAGGAAGAGAGGCGTGTCCTGAGGGAAAAGGTAGAAAAGTCTATAAGGTTCCCGGAGGAACCAGTACGCGCGTTCGGGAGGAGGTTCTCGGAAGCGGTAGCCGAGGCCTACTCGGCACAAAAACTATTAGAGAAAGACCTCGTGGAAAAGCTGATTGAGGAATTCTGCAATGGACTAAACAACGTCGATGTCCGCCGGCTAACGATGAGCAAGGACCCCAAGACATTGAAAGAGGCAATCGCAGCTGCGGTGTCGGCCGCACGGATATGCGAAACAGAAGAGGCGGTAGTGGCCGCCGCAACAGCCGCAACGGCCGCCACGTCCACCAAAGGGTCGCAATCGAAGTTAGAACAAGAAATGCGCCGACTACAGCTGGAGCACATGTCCGAAGTGTCGCAGGTGCTGAAATCGGTACAAAAGGAACTCAAGGCCATCAATACCCGGTCCACGAAGGCAGGGGAGATCAACGCTCAGGCCGCTGCAACGATAGCCGCTGTGTCAACTCAACCCCCCGCGCCCCTACCAACGGCTCTGGCGACCCAGCCCGCCATGTTCGCCCATGCAGTAGGAGCGGCCTACCCGCCAGCCTACGGATACGGGCCCCAGTGGTTCCCCTACCAACAAGGACACGCGGCTACCGCCCCAGGATACAACCAACCACAGCCGCCGGCCCCGATCAACAACTACTACTACGGGGGCGAGGGCAACGGGGGAGGAGGCGGAAGCCGTAAAGGAGGCCGAGGGGGAAACATAAAGGCCGCCGGGGGGCAACGAAACAACCCTGGAGATGGCAATCGGGGGAGGGGCCCTTGTTACGACTGTGGAGAAATGGGCCACCTCGCCGCTAGATGCCCGCACAAGAACGCCCAAATGCAGGCCGCCATAGTGGCGGCAGTGGAGCACGCGATGCAGAGTAACAACACCCAAATCGACAACATGTACGCCCAGGGAAACTAAGCGGAGCGCCGGACGGGCGCACAGTATTCCAGGCCCTAGTGTGCGATGTGGAACTGGAAATACTAGCCGACTCCGGCGCTAGCCGCTCAATGGCTCGAAGGGACATCTGGGAAGAACTTTGCCGCCGACAAAACCGGCCACCGGCATTGCTGCCGGGGGTCATACTTCGCTCCCAACGGTGGGGACCGGTTCTCTGGCCGTATGGGGGCAGACCCTGACAGTGTTCATAGTGGAAAATATGCAGCACACCCTGCTGCTAGGAATCGATGGCATGAAACTGCTGAGAGCGAACATCAACTGCGCCAACTATACGATATCGTTCAGCCGCCGACCTCGTGCTGAGCGGGGTGTTCAGCGAGATCGACGCCTGGGTGGAGAAATACCCTGAAGCCTTTACGACAGGAAAAGGCCACCTGAACGCCACCGACAAGGTATTGATGAGGATCGATACCGGGCGAGCTCCCCCCCAACGGAGCCGTCCCTACCGCACTCCCCTAGCCAAAAGAAAGGTCATAGAGGACGAAATAAACGACTAACTCGGGAAGGGGGTCATCAGACCGAGCTGCAGTCCCTGGGCTTCCCCGATTCTACTAGTGCCGAAACCGGACGGTTCGATGAGATGCGTAGTAGACTATCGGAGAATAAACAGCATTACCAAAAAGGATGCGCACCCAATCCCCCTGATACAAGACATCTTTGATCTGCTAGTAGGCGCCACCGTGTTCTCGACCCTCGATTTAAAATCAGCGTACTGGCAGATCCCGATGGACGAAAACAGCATAGAGAAGACGGCAGTATCCACACATCTAGGGCTGTTCGAGTTCACGAGGATGCCGATGGGGCTATGCAACAGCGCGGCTACGTGGCAGCGTTTTATTAACTCCGTCCTCTCGCCCTTCATACCTAAGTTCGCGCTCGTCTACCTAGACGATATAGTGGTGTTTTCGAGAACACAAGAAGAACATACCGAGCACCTAGAGGCAGTGATCAGGGCCATCGCGGACCACGGATTAGCCCTCAACCCCAAGAAATGCATATTCAGGGAGGAAGAGGTCAAGCTACTCGGCTATGTAGTCAGCAGAGAGGGCATAGCCCGGGATCCCGAGAAGGTGGTAGCGATCAAGGAGATGCCGCCCCCGGCCTCGGTCAAGGAAGTACGAAGGTTCCTAGGGATGGCGAATTATTACCGCCAATGCATACCAGATTTCGCCGACCTCGCGGCACCTCTGGTAGACCTGACGAAAAAGAACGCCAGATTTGTGTGGGGACCAGACAAACGAGAAGCATGGGAAGGGCTGAGGGACGCACTGGTATCTGAGCAGGTGATGATGCATCCGGACCCCAGAAAGGAGTACCAGCTGTATACGGATGCGTCCGACGGCTGCATAGGGGGCATCTTAACACAGAAGGACGATAAAGGGGTAGACAGGCCAATTCAATTCTTCTCTAGACGACTGAAAGGAGCACAACTAAGGTGGGCAACCATAGAGAAAGAAGCTTACGCAGTGATCTACGCCCTGAAGAAGTTACGCCCCTACCTCTTTGGGGCGACGTTCACCATTTATACAGACCACAAACCCTCAAATCTCTATTTCTGTCGGAGATGAACAATACAAAAATACAAAGATGGGCAGTACTGCTCGCCGAGTACGGAGCTCCCATCGAGTACAGGCGGGGAGCGGCCAACGTCAGGGCGGACATGCTAAGCCGCCTGGGACCGCCCCGCCCGGAGCAAATGAGCGGTGTGGAGGAAGGAGGCCCGTGGAACGACCCGACCCTACACAAACCCCAACTGATAGCCACGCAGAAGTTGCTGCCGGAATATGAATGCGGCAGAAAGAAAGAAGACGATTTTCTCCTGTTCCAAGGGGTGCTCTACTCGAACGAGGCGCCGCCGGGCCGACCGGAATACCCACGAATAGTAGTGCCGCCCAAGTGGCAAGAAGAACTAATAAAGGCGGCACACAAAGAAGTGGGCCATCAAGGGGTGGACAAAACGCTGGGGAAACTACATGAGAACTACAAGTGGCCACGGATGAGGTCGCAGGTATGCAAAGCCATACACCAATGCAGAGCATGCTCCCTAAATCGGCGCAAACGCTACTTCCCGCCAGCAGCGGCCATGCCCATACCCGGGCACACGGGAGAAATTATAGGCCTAGACCTAATCGGCCCCCTACCCATCTCCTACCGGGGGAACCGTTATGCGCTGGTGGTGGTAGACCATTTCTCGGGATGGGCAGAGGTTCAACCAATTCCCGACAAGCAGGGCAAGAACGTGGTAGAATACCTAGCCAACCATTACATACCCCGCTTCGGGGCACCGCGGGTCACCATCACCGACCGAGGAGGGGAGTTCCTGAACACGGATTTAAGAACATTCTTAAAAGGACAAGGTACGGAGACCAGGTTCACGTCAGGGTATCACCCCGCTACTAACGGTAAAACTGAACGTTGCAACCAGACCATAAAGGGTATATTGAGAAAACTCGTAAACGCTCGAGCGAACAAATGGGAGGAAATGCTAGGTCCCGCATTGAAGGCCTACAGAGAATCCGCCTCTGCCGCCACGGGGTTCTCCCCGTTCTTCATCCTATACGGCAGAAACCCCCGCTGCCCACCGGCCAACGGAGGAAACCCCTCGAACGAGGACATTCCCCGTATAGTGGCGGACAGGGCTAGAGGGGCACTACAGGTGAAAGAAATGGTACAGAAACATTTGGGGGAACAACAGAAACGGAACATCGCCCGTTTAGACAGAAGGCCAAGGTGCACCCCACCCTCACCAGGGGATAAGGTCCTGCTACTACAGCCGACCGCGGCGACCCTGGATCCCAAATTCTCGCAAGGCCACGTAGTCCTGAGCGTAGGCAAGGCTACCGCGAAAATCATGAGCAGCGATAATACCGTCAAAACAGTGAACCTGGACCGCCTACAGCCGGACCGGGCAAGGCAGGGGTTGGTAAGGAAACCCCTAACCCGAGCAGTACAAAGACGGTATAGATTCATCTACCCGGCCCACGAAGAAGCAGACGCTCCGGCGGGACAGGGTAACCGAGGAACAGCTGTTGGAACGGAGCCCGAAATAACGGTTGCACTAGATGATCACGCCCCGGAGGCCCACCAAGACGAAAACTCCGGACCGGCGAGGGAGACACAAGAAGCAGAGCGGCAAACAACTAACCCCCGGGCAACACAGGAAGGACAATGGCCCGCACAAACCCTGACGCAAAGCTGCAAACGCTCTAGGGGATTAAGGCCCAATCCGCAGCCGACGCGACGCTACCACGCGGAACGAGACTACAGGCAGTTACACAACGGCGGCCATGGACAAAGGGGAGCCGACCTGACACTAACGGCTACAACACCCGGGGCCCGCGCCCAGGGGATTACACTGTCACTAGCCACTCAGGGGAGTGACAGGTGCGGGTACCAAGGCGAGCCTGCCACCGGCCCGGCTCCAAGCCGTGAAACAGGGGACTACTTAAGAGCGGGCGGGCCCGAAACAGGCCACCAGTCGACCGAAGATGCCCAGACCAGCAACAACTCCGCTCCAGACCAAGAAACCTCACAACCGGGAGAACGCGGCGACGATGGCAGACAGCACGGAAACGGGGAGGCTGGTAACCATGACCGCATGGCTACTTGCACTAGCTTGTGCTGACCTCCTGACAGACGAAGGAGTCCTGGTTAGCCGCTCGGGAGAGGCCAGAGTGATAGCCGGGAAGTGGCAGTTGGCCGTAGCGATCCAGCAACCAAGAGCCCCGGACATATCCAATTGGACCTTACACATCCCCGACTCCCTGGGGCCCCTGGCACGCTTGGTACCGGCGAAGGAGAGGGCAGCCTGGGAAATCAGAACCAAGAACGCCATCAATAAGGTACAACTGGGACAGAGCATACTAGCCGACTATCCCCTCGCCAACAAAACCAAGAGAGTGAAAAGGGGGTGGATCGACGCAATCGGGCACGTACAGAAGGTCATCTTCGGAGTGGCGACACAAGAAGACATCGCGGCCCTCAGACGTGACGTCAAGGTACTGCAGGGGCGCAGGAGTATAGCCCTGCATAATCAAAAGGCCCTGCTGTCAGTAGTCAATGCCACGAGGCTGTTTTCCAGGGAAAACAGAGACGATCTAACGGCACTGAAAGCAGCATCCACCCAAATCTATCGGTTGGTCCACTACAACGACGATCGCTTGAAGGCACTGACGTCCGCCGTACGAGGAATACAGATCGACAACCAAGTGAGCGTATACCTAGACACCCTGGAGATGGTAGCGGAATCTTTCCTAATGGAGGCAAGCATCTTCCAGAGGCAATACATCACCTTAGAGTCAGAGCACCTGACACGCCTGGTACTGCCTATAACTACCCTGAGGGAGGTGCTACTATCGATGTCATCGGCTAGTCAATCAGCACTCTCACCACATTGGTACTACCGCAATGCCCAGGTACAACCATTGTGGAAATCGGAGGATGGAGAACTAATTTTCCACATCACCCTGGTGGCAGTTTCCAACGACGTATTTATCAACTACCAGCTCCAATTTATCCCGGTCCCTTGGACTAAGGACATATTCCGATTACTTAAAGCCAATCCCGCAGTAGCAATAACAGAAAGCTCGGACAACGCGATTTTACCCAACAGTCAACACTGCGTGGGCAAGGTACTTCAGTCCCGTCGGACCTCTCGCCGTCCTGCGAAGTGGCAATAGTGAGAGGAAGAAAACCGGAAGTTTAGGAGCACAAAGGAAGTACTGGTAGCTCGAGTGCAAGCGAACCTATCAGAAATAGTAATATCTTCTAACAAGGCAGCGGACCTTAAGTACATGTGCACAGGAAAGTTCCCTACGGTGATCAAACATGTGGGGGTAAGAAGGTACGAACTGCCAAGCGGATGCACCATGATATATAAACTGTGGTCAGTGGCGGGGCTGCGGGTCAGGTCAATGTCGACGAAAATAGCGCAGAGACCATTAATGGCGCTACCTGGCCTGAACTTCTCTTGGCCCACGGCGCTACCCAAGTCAATTCAACGCGCGCTGAAGTTCAAAGACCGAAAACCTATCCCCCTGGTGGATCTGAATGACGTCGACACAATGAACGACCAGACGCCGAACAGCGACGGTTTCCACGAACCAGCAGGAAGGATGGGGACCATAGCATTCGCCGCAGGTCTGCTGGCAGCTACGGTGGGCGGCAGCTACCAAGGCTACCGTACCTACAAGGGCAAGAAGGACAAAAAGAGAGACCCAGTAAGCGAGGAAGAGATGGCCACCGTAGTGGTAAACAACGATATAAAAGTGGGAAAGGAGGTGCCGAAAGAAGACCTAGAGGAGGCAGACAGACTGTACCCTAGCCTTGCCCATACTGCATTAGACATTTAATGAATTGATGAGTGTTATCTATGATAAGTAACAAGACGATAGGGAGCATACTTTTTCAAATACTTGAAAACTATATCGCAGGGAGTATTGTAAAGTTTGGGATGCGGACTGATCCGGAAATAACCCGCGAAGCAAGCGGACGCCTTGATTATACGGGTACGCGGGAACAGACGGCGGGAACAAGGGGGAACAAAGACAAACATATCCAACCGCCAAAAGACAAACAGAGGGGAGGGGCGGTTATACTAACCATAAAGCAAATAAGAGGGGATTACTACCAGCATGGAAATCCCATGCGCCGAGGTTCGTTATGACAACAATTATAGCCCTTTGTAAACAGGGCCTTCTGACAGATGCCACCTTGTTCTGTACTTGTCTTTGTTCTACATGCATATAAACCGATGTGAAAGGATCAATAAATCAGTAAGTTCCTAGCTGGCGTTGTGTTCAGACTCCTTCCATACTGGGCAGTATAAGGCAGTAAACCTCGTTTTACACCTGATGCCGGGGACACACCAAGCGAGTCAAGGCAGCGATCTCTGGAATCGCTAACACAAATGCCATGTATGTGACATATTATTTCATAATATTATCTCTCACTGATGATTTAGCGTATCAGAAGCAATAATCCGATGAAATATGAAATAATAGGTCACACACACGCCCTTTTGTGTTGGCGATTCTGAAAATCGCTGCGTTTCTCGCTTGGTGTGTCTCCGGTATGAGCGTTTACACTGGCGACTATAAGTTTTCATAGAATTGCCGCCTGTGCGGACGACTAATTCAAGGCTGCTTGAAATAGTTGCGTGCATCAGAGCATGACCAATACACGTGAGGTGGTGCCGAATTGCGTAATCAGATGTGATCAGACGATCTGCAGTCGCCACGTGCTTGGCGTTTACATTAGACGATTTCTATCATTTTACTGCTGACTGTCGTCAATCCGTGCAAAATGCCAGAATCGCCGGCAAGAACCGTCAAGTGTAAACGCCGGGTAAGACTAATACCTTTATGTTATATGTAGACATTTCTAGGTGGTGTGGAAACACAGGAGGATAAGGCGTTACTCTTTATAAGCTAGGCTCTTCATGTTCTGAAGAGGGAGAGGCAGTGTGTTAAAACTGGGAAGGATGTGCAATGAGAGCAATGAATGCGTGATCAATCATCTTTTGGGCTTTGTTATTTACACAAACCTACGAAATATGATGGCATAATAAAGAAGAAAGCAACTCGTTTTGGTTAAAGTCGTTGTTCTCCACGAGTTTGATGCGGTGTGATATGAACGAGGCGACAGCCTAGTAAATATCACAAAGCATTCAAACGAATTGGAGAATGACTTCTTTGACCAAAACGAGTTGCTTTCTGTACTTATCTCACCCCTGTACACAATAAAAGAATGGACAACACACAGGCTATAGACCATGGAGAACGGACTGCAATACTTGTAGGGGCATGGAGAACGAGTTCCCTATGTTTAAAGCCTATGGACATTTATTCCAGGGGTGAGATAAAGCGACAAATACTGCCAGGGTAAGACCAAAAGAAAATAACTAAATCGTATAATTCTCCTCATAGAATCTACTGGAAAATTAGATTTATTTCAATCTAACAAATCTTGGACATGTATTTATCAAAACATTATTGTACATTGATTTGTAGCCTATAGTCTTATGTGTCAATGCGAGAAAAAGATGTGTTCACACGGCTTTCGATGACGCCAATATTTTCTCTAAGGCCTCGAACCTGCTACTGGCACACCACCTAGTGGCATTTACTGGAAACAAAGTGCGCTGTGTGGGACTGGTCCTCCCAACGGTCGCCAGAGGTCGTGGTCGGCTTGATGACGTTCTCACTGAAGAATTAAACTATTTTTTATTCTATCGTAAAATCGTAATGTCCGCTGCCGGAATTCTGGAAATGTTTACATCATAAATCTGCCTATTGTACAGTACTTGTCAATTATGAGTCACCTTTTTTAGCGTTTTCATTCCCAGTTAAAAGAAAACTAGGATGGTATGTCTACAATAATTGATATACTAGTATGCATTAGAGAAGAAAGAAGCAAGTGATAAAATGATATATAGTCATTTAAAAATGCACCTCAAAGAAAAGTGTACATATCATATAGTAACCGTGGTCTTTGTCCCGACTTAGAACTAAGCATCACCGACACCTTCCACTCTTGTTCCGCCCATCACTACAGAAAGTCAGAAGGGGCGTACGCGGAAGAGAGAATGCCAGGCGAGACAGAAAGCCTCCCAAGATGCGGTGATGCAGCACCACTCCCAGCACCGGCAGCAGGCGGCAGCAGCTGCAGGAGCCGCACCAAGGATGACCCCGCCGACAGTAGCAGCCTGCTGTCGCTGCTGTGTAGTACTACTCTGATCAGGGCACCAGGAATGGTGGCCCCTACAAATCCCTAATGAGTGGGATTCAGCAACGGTTACAGCAAGCTCCTTTCTGCCCGCCAATCCACCTCCTCCACCACCACACAGAGAAGGCACCCGACTCCTGCCGCCACCCTCATGCCACTCCCCCTCCCCCCCCCCCCCCCCACCCTGTTGTCACCCCGACCTCTCCCTGCTACTACACGGCAGAAGCAGCCACCTTCTCCTGCTCCTAAATGGCAGAAGCAGCCACCTCCTCCTCCACAATATGCATGTATACGCTCCACTCTCACCATGCCGGCTCCTGCTGCCTCTACCACCTCCTCCTCCTCCTACCTGGCACCCCGCCTACCTCCTCAGGCCGACTCCTGCCGGCACCCTCATGCCACTGCCCCCAGCCCCTGATGCCACCCCAATGCCACTGCCCCTCCGATGCTACACGCCCCCTGCCGTCACTGTCATCCCCTTCTCCTCCACCACCAAGCCCAACTTAGTTTTTACAAGAGGAGAGCCCCTCCCACTCATCCCCACACCCATGCCCCTCCAGCTGCTCCTCCTAGTCCCCACCCAGTCGGACCATAGCAAGCTTGCAGGAGTTAGAGTACATTGTGTATGCTTTATCTATTTTGTATTCACGCTTTACCCCTAGTTCCTGTACTATGTACACACGTTAAAGTAGATCTATCATATTTTACTACTGCATCTAGGTAGAATGGAATTGGTATTGGGAGAGTGCATCATGTTGTTAAGCTGTGTCTACGTGTACACATGTACAAGTATCAATTATCTGTTAATTGTTGAACGGGAGGAAGCAGAGGTACCGCGCCCAGCACCGGCAGCAGGCGGTAGAAACTGCAGGAGCCCACCAAGGAAGACCCACTCGACAGTGGGAGCCTGCGTTGATCAATTACATACAATAAACCCAGCATTCTTTTGTTTCTATTACCGTTTTTTGATAGATTTTACTCTCAAAACACCACTCTTCTGTAGGGTTCTGGATATCCCTCCATATAAGGCTTTCATGGGCGAGGGCTTCAGTGTTAGTGCAGGTACACCCTACCACCGCTACAGCCACCAAAGCCACTGCCACCGCCGCCGCCACCAACACCTCTACTGCCACCACCGTATCATATGAAAAATGCCAACTTATTTTTATAAAACCTTTATAAAAACCTGATTGGGTATCAATTGAATAATCACACATAATAAACCCAGCATTATTTTGTTTTGTTACTGTTTTTTGAAAGATTCTGTTATTATAATTTGGTTACTGTATATATAACACAAGGTCTCATTAGATATCACCCTACCACCACAAATGCTACCACACAGCCACCACTGTTGTCACCGCCACTCCCACCAACACCTCTGCTGCCGATGCCACTTTCACAGCTGCTGCTTTCACACCTGTTTGCACACAGCTTGCCTACCTAGAGACAATAGTCTTATAATGTGTGTAGTTAAAAAGTATTATACAAGAATGGGCTATTTACACAAACAAAAGATATTGAAATCTATCTAGGGTTGGGGTTGAGGGTACACACTTGAAGGATGCATGTAAGGTAGTCCCAGGTGTGCCCCCCCCCCCCCCCCTCTTAAAATATCCCCTTGTTACCAAATGTACGTCATTCAACAAAGCAAATATGTCCCCAATAAAGAGAGAGCTCTTCAAGGGGCCCCTGGACTCCCAAAGAGGCACTTTTAGACCCCTTGCAATCATCATATATAGCCTTAAGTAACTTTGGTTATTCAATGTCATCATCATTTAACAACTGTGGTTATATTTCCTTAATTTTCATTTTGAAATTGTCAAAAACTACCAAGTGGTGACAATTTTAAAACGAAAATCAAGGAAATATTACCACAGTTGTTAAATGATGATCATATTGAATAACCAAAGATCGAAAGATTGAATAGGGAAAGATCAAAAGATCCTGGCCGAAAATATAATTGATGGATACTAGATTGTCTTCAAGGATGGCCCAGCCAACAGTAGGAGCCTGCTGTTGCTGTTGTGTAGTACTACTCTGATCAGGGCACCAGGAATGCTGGCCTCTACAAAACCCTAATGAGTGGGATTCAGCAACGGTTACAGCAAGCTCCTTTCTGCCCCCAATCCACCTCCTCCACCACCACACAGAGAAGGCACCCAACTCCTGCTACCACCCCCACCCCCACTCCCCCTCCCCCCCCCCCCCGCCCTGTTGTCAACCCGACCTCTCCCTGCTACTACACGGCAGAAGCAGTCACCTTCTCCTGCTCCTAAATGGCAGAAGCAACCACCTCCTCCTCCACAATATGCATGTATACGCTCCACTCTCACCATGCCGGCTCCCACTGCCTCTACCACCTCCTCCTCCTCCTACCTGGCACCCCGCCTACCTCCTCAGGCCGACTCCTGCCGCCACCCTCATGCCACTGCCCCCAGCCCCTGATGCCACCCCAATGCCACTGCCCCTCTGATGCTACACGCCCCCTGCCATCACTGTCATCCCCTTCTCCTCCACCACCAAGCCCAACTTAGTTTTTACAAGAGGAGAGCCCCTCCCACTCATCCCCACACTCATGCCCCTCCAGCTGCTCCTCCTAGTCCCCACCCAGTCGGACCACAGCAAGCTTGCAGGAGTTAGAGTACATTTTGTATGCTTTATCTATTTTGTATTCACGCTTTACCCCTAGTTCCTGTACTATGTACACACGTTAAAGTAGATCTATCATATTCTACTACTGCATCTAGGTAGAATGGAATTGGTATTGGGAGAGTGCATCATATTGTTAAGCTGTGTCTACGTGTACACATGTACAAGTATCAATTATCTGTTAATTGTTGAATGGGAGGAAGCAGAGGTACCGCGCCCAGCACCGGCAGCAGGCGGTAGAAACTGCGGGAGCCCACCAAGGAGGACCCACTCGACAGTATGAGCCTGTGTTGATCAATAACATACAATAAACCCAGCATTCTTTTGTTTCTATTACCGTTTTTTGATAGATTTTACTCTCAAAACATCACTCTTCTGTAGGGTTCTGGATATCCCTCCATATAAGGCTTTCATGGGCGAGGGCTTCAGTGTTAGTGCAGGTACACCCTACCACCGCTACAGCCACTAGAGCCACTGCCACCGCCGCCGCCACCAACACCTCTACTGCCACCACCGTATTATATGAAAAATGCCAACTTATTTTTATAAAACCTTTATAAAAACCTGATTGGATATCAATTGAATAATCACACATAATAAACCCAGCATTATTTTGTTTTGTTACTGTTTTTTGAAAGATTCTGTTATTATAATTTGGTTACTGTATATATAACACAAGGTCTCATTAGATATCACCCTACCACCACAAATGCTACCACACGGCCACCACTGTTGTCACCGCCACTCCCACCAACACCTCTGCTGCCGATGCCACTTTCACACCTGCTGCTTTTACACCTGTTTGCACACAGCTTGCCTACCTAGAGACAATAGTCTTATAATGTGTGTAGTTAAAAAGTATTATACAAGAATGGGCTATTTACACAAACATAATATATTGAAATCTATCTAGGGTTGGGGTTGAGGGTACACACTTGAAGGATGCATGTAAGGTAGTCCCAGGTGTGCCCCCCCCCCCCCCCCTCTTAAAATATCCCCTTGTTACCAAATGTACGTCATTCAACAAAGCAAATATGTCCCCAAAAAAGAGAGAGCTCTTCAAGGGGCCCCTGGATTCCCAAAGAGGCACTTTTAGACCCCTTGCAATCATCATATATAGCCTTAAGTAACTTTGGTTATTCAATGTCATCATCATTTAACAACTGTGGTTATATTTCCTTGATTTTCATTTTGAAATTGTCAAAAACTACCAAGTGGTGACAATTTTAAAACGAAAATCAAGGAAATATTACCACAGTTGTTAAATGATGATCATATTGAATAACCAAAGATCGAAAGATCGAATAGGGAAAGATCAAAAGATCCTGGCCGAAGATATAATTGATGGATACTAGATTGTCTTGACGTGTTTTGTCCTGAGAAAGTCATGTCTATGTGTTTACTGTTCGTGACTTCGTTATGGAAGATCGCCGACTTAGGGGGCGAATAACGTTTTTCGTAAAACTGTTTTCTTGAATAAAAAAAAAAGAAGAAAAAAAACATCCTTGTCCCTGAAACAATTCCAAGAGGTATCTTGTGCAATATAGAAGCCAAGTGCTTCTGCAGGCTTTGGCCCCTGGACCCCCAGATGGATTTTGCCACTGGACACCTCAGTTGTGTGACCCCCCCTCCTTGGAATTAAATTCTGGATAAAGCTTGTAAAAAACCCTTCCCCTAAATAGAGTCATTAACATGTGAGTACTTCCAGGGGCTTTGCCCCCGGGACTCCCGGGATTGGCTTTGCTTTTGGATCCCTCAATATATCCCCAAATAGCCTCAGGTGTGTGACCCCCCTCACTAAAAAAATCCTGGTACACCCCAGTGCACCCCAAGGAGGGGTTATGCCACAGGACCCCTGGCAATCTAGAAACCCAACTGCTTCCAGGGACCCCCTAAACTCCCAGGAGGAGCTTTGTTGCTGGAGCCCTTGCCAATCTCTCCAGGTATGTAGCCCCCAACCTGAAACAATATCCTGGGAACAGCTTGTATGATCTATGAAATGATAATGAGTCCACAGGTCTTGCCATGTTGTCTCAGGTGTGTAAATCCCCTACCCAAACAACCAACATCATAGGAACAACTTGTCATTTGACCCCTATGTCAATCATGTAACCTAAAATTCTAATGCATGAAAGCCAAACACTTCAGGGGTTTGGCCCCAGGATTCCAAAGGAGGCAATTTGCCCCTAGACTTCTCACAATCCCCCCAAGTAGTCTCAGACCTGTGTGTAACCCTTTCCTGAAAATAAAATTCATGGATATAGATTGTATAAATGATATCTGAAACCAAAGCACTTCCAGGAGTGTTGCTCCCAGGACCTCGCAGAGGGGCTATGCTATTACTCTTGTGGCAACATTCCAGGTAGTCTCAGGTGTGTAACAATCCCCCTCCCTCAATCAAAATCCTGGATACAGCTTGTATAAAATCTAAAACCCAAGTGAATCTTGAGGCTTTCCTGCTGGACCCCTGGCAAGCTACCCATGTAATCTCAGGTATATGGCTCCCCCTCCCCATAACAAACCTAAGATGTATTTTTTTTAATAAAAATTCAAATTCCTTCAGATGCTTTGCTCCCTGGATCCCCCTCCAAACTGGGGCATTGCTTCTTGACCCCTGGACCCCCTCCCTCAACAAAATCCTAGATACAACTTGTATAATCGACAAAAAGTGCTGCTGGGGGCTTTGCCCCCTGGAGCCTAAGCCAATCATCCAAGGTAGACCAAGGTGTGCCCCCCTCCCTAAAGAATCCTGGGTTTGCCTCTGGTGAATGCTGCTTGAGGGGAATGTGGTTAAGATAGTTGAAATTGTACCCCCCCTCCCCGAATAAGCACATGCCTATATGCCCTTGTTTCAGTGTCATTCAACAAGGCAAGTATGTCACCTAAAAATAGTCTAAATGCCAAGCTTTTAGGGGGGGATTTGCTTCATGGACCCCTTCTAATCTTCCCAAGTAATCTTAGGTCTGTGACCACCCCATTCACTGAAAAAAAAAACCTGAATACAAATTGTATAATGTATAAAAACCAAGTCCTTCTAAGGGATTTATCCCAAGGACCCCCAGGAGGGACTTTGCCACTGGCCCCCCACTGATATTCCTAGGTAGTCACAGGTATGTAACCTCCTCTCTGAACCAAAATCCTTGGAACAACTTGAATAATGTATAAATATATGAATAAAGTGTCTCAGGGGTTTTCCCCCTGGACTACCCTGACAATCTCCCGAGGTAGTCACAGGTGTATAAATCTCCCCAAGATATAACCCTAGGTATAGCTTTTATAAGTGTAAAATCCAAGTATAGCCAGGGGGTTTCGCCCCCTTGACCCTTATGAGGACCCTTGGTGCCTGGTCTCAGGTATGTATCTCCCCCTCCCTGAGACAAAGACCTGGGGACAGCTTGTGTAATCTATGAAATCCAAATGGTTCAGAGGGATTTCCCTGGACCCCATCAGGGGCTTTCCTAAACCTCTGGCAATATTGACACATGATCTGGGGGCTTTGCCCCCTGGACCACCATGTGGGGCCATGCTGCTAGACCTCTGGCAATATTCCCAGATTTAACATATGTAACCCCCTCCTTGAAATAAAATCTTGGGAAGAGCTTTTATGAGATTTTATTAGATACAAGGTCTTCTATGGGATTTACCCTCTGGACCCCCAAGAGGGGGTTTGTTGCTAGAACCCTGGCAATATATCAAGATATTCTAAGAAGAGTAACCCCCATCCCTGAAACAAAAGCCTGGATAAAGATTGCATATAATCTTTCAAGTTCTTTCAAGGGCTTTGCCTCCTGGACCCCCAGAAGGGGCTTTTCTGCTAGACCCTGACAAAATTCACAGATAACCTAAGATATGTGTGCCCCTCTTCAAAGAAAATCCTGGGGATGGCTTTTATAATCTTTAGGATCCAAATGTTTTCAGGAGCTTTGCCCCCTGGACACCGAGAGGGGGTTTTGCATAGACCCCTGGTAATAATTCCAGATAGCCTAAGAAGTGTAACCCCTGTCCCTAGAAAAAGATCCTGGGTACAGGTTGTATAATCTATGAAATTCAAGTTCCTCTGGATTTGTCCCAAGGACCCCCAGGAGGGACTTTGCCACTGGCTCCCCACTGATATTCCTAGGTAGTCACAGGTATGTAACCTCCTCTCTGAACCAAAATCCTTGGAACAACTTGAATAATGTATAAATATATGAATAAAGTGTCTCTGGGGTTTTCTCCCTGGACTACCCTGACAATCTCCCGAGGTAGTCACAGGTGTATAAATCTCCCCAAGATATAACCCTAGGTATAGCTTTTATAAGTGTAAAATCCAAGTATAGCCAGGGGGTTTCGCCCCCGTGACCCTTATGAGGACCCTTGGTGCCTGGTCTCAGGTATGTATCTCCCCCTCCCTGAGACAAAGACCTGGGGACAGCTTGTGTAATCTATGAAATCCAAATGGTTCAGAGGGATTTCCCTGGACCCCATCAGGGGCTTTCCTAAACCTCTGGCAATATTGACACATGATCTGGGGGCTTTGCCCCCTGGACCACCATGTGGGGCCATGCTGCTAGACCTCTGGCAATATTCCCAGATTTAACATATGTAACCCCCTCCTTGAAACAAAATCTTGGGAAGAGTTTTTATGAGATTTTATTAGATACAAGGTCTTCTATGGGATTTACCCTCTGGACCCCCAAGAGGGGGTTTGTTGCTAGAACCCTGGCAATATATCAAGATATTCTAAGAAGAGTAACCCCCATCCCTGAAACAAAAGCCTGGATAAAGATTGCATATAATCTTTCAAGTTCTTTCAAGGGCTTTGCCTCCTGGACCCCCAGAAGGGGCTTTTCTGCTAGACCCTGAAAAATTCACAGATAACCTAAGATATGTGTGCCCCTCTTCAAAGAAAATCCTGGGGATGGCTTTTATAATCTTTAGGATCCAAATGTTTTCAGGAGCTTTGCCCCCTGGACACCGAGAGGGGGTTTTGCAGCCAGACCCCTGGTAATAATTCCAGATAGCCTAAGAAGTGTAACCCCTGTCCCTAGAAAAAGATCTTGGGTACAGGTTGTATAATCTATGAAATTCAAGTTCCTCTGGTAGCTTTGCCCCCTGGACCCCCAGGAGGAGCTGGTCATACTCCCCCCGAAACAGAATCCTGAATACAGCTTGTACAATCTATAAAATCGAAGTTCGTCCGAGGCTATGCCCCGGTACCCCACAGTAGGGTCTTCTTAGCTGGACCCTTGTCAATCTTCGGAGGTGTGCACCCCCCCCCCCCCCAACCCCCAAAACAAAATCCTGGGTACGCCCCTGATGGTGCCCCGGGCATCAACACAGCCCTCCCATTTGCGTCATATTTACGCCCACATCTGTATATGAACGGAATCATCCGTGAAACCTTAAATAATTGATGTATTAAAAAACGAATTTTGCATTTTATCAGGGACATTCTCAGCTTTAAATTAAATTAAACTTTCACAAAAAAATGAGTTTGTCACTTTTGTCGCAGGACATCCAAAATGCCATATTCGTACATATAAAATAGTATCTAATTTGAAGCCTATTACAGAACTAACACTTACTGTATATTCTCTATATGCGTTGTGCATTAATAGGCAAAGTTATAGGCTTATACTTTCAGTATTAAGAGAGTAAGCTCAGATGGAAAAATGCTTACCAGATTTTATACTAGACTTCCTTTCGCTGGGGACACTGACTGTTTTGTCAATATTACTTGAATGTGCAAATTAGGATTTAAATGGTTTTGAAGTATATGTTATTGTACATATTTTCCCTAAAAATCGCTTTGAAGATTGGAGACCTTGTCGTCTTGATGGGAAGCAATTTGTAAATTTTCAGAAAATCTGGAATGACAGAAACTTTTTAGGGGAAAATCATTTGTAGTGGGGTGGGAATCCAGCAGTGTTGGGACGTTCTACGGAAGGTGGCGTGGAGAGCTGATCCTTACTGTGTAGTGGTTCCGGGCAACGCCGCAGACGAGAGTGGCGCGGCGGAGCCCGGGATTACGTAACGCTGGGTATATATACTCAGCGTTCACAGTAGGTCGACAGGCTGTCCCTGTGCATCTCTTCTTCGGAACGGACCCTTGGGCCATCACTTGGCAGGCGGGTTCTTGTAACCTTCCTGGTGGTTAGGCAAGTCTTTTTAGATTAGCCTCTCCAGTGCTACTTGTGGGAAAGATCTTCCAGATCTTTCCGGGAAGTAATTGTTAATAAACATCCCTGTTTATTAAACTAGTGAGTTGTGTTGTGTGTGACTAGGTTTGTGCAAACTTGCCGAAAACCGAACCGACCTACATAATAGCTCGTAGGGTGGTGCCATTGGTGCCGTGACCAGGATCCTAGGTTGCTTGCACAACCCGGGATTCTCAGCGAATGCATGGAGATGGTATAACAACCAGATCCAAGGCCGCACAGGAAAAAGAGGATGAGGAGGTAACTTCTCAACTCGATTCCCAGGCTCGGAAAGGCGGAATGCCACCGAACCCGGAGGGAGGGGGTAATACCCAGATGTCCGGGCAAGGAAAAGTCTGAAAAAGAACTGTTGCTCAGAATCTGAATTTGACAGTTCTGTGGAACTTTAGTCCAGTGCCCAGTGGTCAACATGGCCCCGTTAGGGATCTTGAGGGATTCAGTAAAATTGAATCCCAGACAGATAGCCCTGGAGAGTCGATTACTCCCCAGGATGAGGAGGATGATACCTTTCAGGTAGCCTCCAAGTCGGCCCCGCAAGGTTTCCTTGGGCCAGAGCTACTTGCCGAGATGGATCGGAAAAGGGAGCCCAGGGAGATGTGCCGGGAGCTGGAAGCTCGCAACCGAGAGCTCGCTGAGGAAGTAGCTAACCGGCATCATGCCTTAGAGGAGCTCTCGAACCACAAGACAGAAACACTGGCCAGGATTGAGCAACTGGACGAACATGTATATTGCATGAAAGACCAGACTCAACGAGCCATGACGGAACCATCTCAACCGATGTCTATGTCAAAAGCTTGTTGGAAGAATGTGAGGGATAATCTGTACTCTCCCACCCGGAAGTCAGATGATCCTGAAAGGACGCCCTCCAGACCCTATTCTGGAACAAGGGGTATGAGAACTCCGGCTGTGAGCTTTCGCTTACCTTCCGAGTTACGGTCTGGTTACCAGAGTCCAGAACAAAATAGTAAAGCTATTGCCGAACTAGCATTCAGCTCTATCGACCAGGTA
Organism: Alentia gelatinosa; assembly: GCA_950022655.1. NCBI lineage: Eukaryota > Metazoa > Annelida > Polychaeta > Phyllodocida > Polynoidae > Alentia > Alentia gelatinosa. Next base: position 76,340,574 of record OX465583.1, read on the forward strand.
AAGGAACAAGATCGGGTATGTAGATTCAAAGTTCCTCAAACCAGAAGTTCCGAAGATCACTTCCTTTATAAAGGATACCAAACATTTTCTAATGAAAATAAGCGAAATCAAAAACTTGAGAGACGAAACAATACTACGCACCCTAGACGTAGGAGCCCTCTATACCAACATCCCCAATGGGGAGGGAATAGAGACAATACGGAAAACCCTAGAGAAATCCAGGGGGGGGTAAAAAATCAAACCCAAGTATCGAGAGCTTATGCGAACTACTAGAAATGGTCTTGAAATTGAATAACATTCAATTCAATGGGCAGAACTACCTACAAATCAGTGGGACCGCAATGGGGACCAGACTGGCCCCCTCAAATGCGAATCTATTCATGGAGGAGTTAGAGGAGAAACTCATAGAAGGTCACCCCATCAAACCTTACACATGGTGGAGATACATAGATGATATCTTCTTCATCTGGCAAGATGGGGAGGAAGAATTGCAGAAATGGCTGCAGTATCTGAATAGGGCTCACAAAACCATTAAATTCATGATGGAAACATCGAGAAAGGAAGTAAACTTCCTAGACACAACTGTATATAAAGGGAGAGATGGCAAGTTGTATACCAAGCTATACAACAAACCAACCGATGAGAACACATATTTGAGATTTGATTCAGCTCATCCCCCATCCCAAAAAAACAGTATCCCGTACTCTCAACTCCTGAGAGTAAAAAGACTTTGTAGTGAAAAAAACCACTACGAACAAAATGCACACACAAAAATCGCAGAATTCCAAGAGAGGGGGTAACTTCTGTAATCTCCATAAAGGACATCCAGGACTGAGACTGAGTGCTTTTTACTGAATTTCGTGATGTAGAACATATCACATCAATTTGAAATGCATTTTATTGAATTCCTCATGTTAGGTTTAGTGGGAAAGGACACCTTATTTGCCTCTCTACCTCATCTAGATCTATGTGGGTGACCGTTTTTGGCCGTCAGCACCGTCCTCGAGTGAATTTTTTAAAACGCATTATTTCAGAGTCTTCCCCCACCTACTCAGAGGGACATAGGAGTTAAATTTTACCAATATGGTCCCCTCTAGACAACCAAGGTGAGATATGGAGGTTTGGAAGTCACGGTCACGGGACTATTGATTTTTACCGAACTATAGGGATGCTGTTGAAAACACTAAAGACCCAGCAGAGTTTTGGCGTCATATCAATGAAATGCTAAATTGGCAACCCACGGGATGCCTCATGCAATCTGCTGGATGAAGAAACTGGTTTGGCAGTTCCTGAATTGTAAATTCCTGATTATATTATAAATGACATTTTTGCTGGTATAGGGCAAAATCTATGTAATGTGGGCGACCAAACCTCTATGGTGGAAAATCTGACTAATTCAAATGAACTAGGACATGCTCTTACGAATGAAGCTGTGCTGGGCTTTACAACTAACCGAGATGACCTAGCTGAGTTATTGTAGGACATCCGTACTAATAAGAGCTCTGGTATACAACATATATTGGCTAAGGTGATGAAAGATAGTGGATGAGGAATTATCTCCATGACCATAAGCAAAAAACAAAAATTAATGGGACTACTTCAAGCCTGGCTGAAGTATCATTTGGTGTGCCACAGGGCTCGGTGCTCGGCCCACTTCTGTTTATCCTCTTCGTGAATGTTCTGTATAATGATGTGATGGAATTCTGTAGTATCCAATACACTGATGATTTGGTCATCTACAACTCTGACATGGACGAGTTACTTGCAAAGTTGCAAACAGCCATTTCTAAAATGAGTGCATGGTGTAATTCCAACACCCTAACATTAAATGTCAAAAAATCAATGACATGTTGGTACAGTACAAGATCCCGTATAAAACGCATACATAATGTGGGAAGTAAAAGAACTCTCACCTCGGTAAATGTGTAGGGGTGAGGTTTCTACCTAAATTCATTTCATAGATTTGATCACTACCCTTGTGGTGTAAAAGAACCTTGAGAAAGTCTGGTGAGAACCTGCAATGGTTAACTGGACGTTAAATCAAACCAACAAACAAACAAACAAGACCCAATGAGCCTGACATGTACTGAGGTGGCCAGACTTATTTATGTGAATACTATCAGACCCACAATGAAATATACTGGTTTCTTGTATAATGGTGCGAATCTTTCAGACACGGCCAAGCTTCAGCGACTTCAAAACCGCGGTCTATGAATTATCAAAGGAGTCCGTGTCAGAGAGATGGGAACTGACCAATTACATGAATCCTGTAATGTTGAAAACCTGGAGTTCAGACATAAGAGGCAGCTCATGAGTGTCCTCCACAAATTGTCTAAAACACTGGATAATGTATAGTATTGCATGTTATCTAACAGAATGAAATAAAAGATATAAAAAAGAAAAAAAAACTACCGATATGGCTCCGATACAATATCGGAGACACATCGGGAAGGTGCAAAATCGTAGACATATGTCTAGAGATGCCAATTCACCGCGCATCGTAGTGGTCTCTCCTGTCTGTAAAAAAAGGTGATCATGGTTCCGATATGCCCCACAATATTACCAGGGCTAAAGTGCATATCTTGAGGTGTTATCTTCATTTTTAGATATATGATACACTATAGTTCAGGAAATATCGCATCAATAATGTTTCTCTTGGCACATAGAACAACTTTTTACAGCCACTAAATGCTTTGTTTCAAGCCAAACTAAAATAATATTGATCTGAGACACTTGATCCTAATCAAAGATTATCAAAATTTCATACGGGTATCTAATTACAAAATTGTATAATTGTCTGATTAGAATCTCACACGTGAGAGCAATTTTCCTGGCAGAATACTCAGCGATGCTCCCGATTAGGCACCGCAATTTAAACATCTTTAGATGTCGTAGACACCGTACGATACAGGGGGGCGTTTCAATCGTTATGTATGCTACGATGGCTGGATAATACGATCTATCAAACGATGTACGACCTTGGGGACGATCCATGGCTGAGTTTGTTACATAAAGGAAATTGTAGAGAGACACGTGAATCGTACAAATTGTCGTAATGCGAGTTAGAATGCGAGTTAGAATGGTAACATTGTAATAGCATTAAGATGTTAGCGTGTAACACTGACAAGGTTAGGGTGTAACGTGATTAGCATGGTAATGCAGTGAGGCAGTAAAGAGATAACAGGGTTAGAATTATAATGCTATAACGGGGTTTGAATGATAATGCGGTAACACAGTAACGTGGTTAGAAATGGTAACGTGTTGGTGTGATTCAGTGTGCTGTTTAAGAAGCTACGAGGGGCAAAATAAAAGGCCTAGAAATGAAATGACCTTTTATTTTGTATAGGATATAGACGGGCGATCGGCTTAAGCGACTGCTGGCATGTGACGGCGTTCTCTCGGCCGGCGGGCGGCGTGTGAGTTAATTTATTCTGGTCACCTTCAAAGCAAGGCCCCCACTGGTTCTGTTCAGTCACATGTTGTCCTGTGCTGTCCCTAATTGGAGCAGATCGAGACAAAGAGCGACGGGAATCAATTTCAGCCAATGCATTGTCTTGGTTCAGAGCTGTCTGGCCTCTCTGGGGGGATACCAGACCATGTTATTGTTCCAGTGGCACCATCTGTAGTGACTTGAGGTAACATGAAGAAGGAGAGGGACCAGTCTGGGTATAGTTTGGTAAAAATCAATAAACCCGTGACCGTGACTTCCGAACCTCCATAACTCACCTTGGTTGTGTAGAGGGGACAATTTTGATGAAATTTCGCTCCTATGTCCCTCTGAGTAGGTGGGGGAAGACTCTGAAATGACACGTTTTTCAAAATTCACCCGAGGACGGCGCTGACGGCCAAAAACGGTCACCTACATAGATCTAGATGAGATAGAGAGGCAAATAAGGTGTCATTTCTGAGTATAAATTGATTAATTACATATAATAAACCCTGCATTATGTTGGTTTATTTACTATTTTTCTAATAGATTTGACTTTAAAACACCATGCCTATGTCTGATCAGTCTTGGCCTCGAGGTCGCGGGTGGCGGGTCAGTGTTGGTGCATCCTCTACCAACACCCACAGGACGGGGCGGGCCGCGGGTCGCAATTATTTTTTTGGTATCATATATACGCCTGGCATATATATATTGCACAGAGTATGTTTTATCTTAAATATGCCAGGCGTGAAAGACAGCCAAGTCGCACGCGTCTACATATGGAAACTGTCTCGTAGACGCCCGAAACGCAGACGCGTATAAGAGGTGTTTACAAGTACAAACAAGCCACGATACAGCCGATACGAGCGTTATCACGATGGCGTATATATATATGTAAAATAGTGGTTTTCGTGCAGTGTTTGCTGTGAGTCAGGTGGTTTGAATGGGGAATAGATTAAAGATAGATGCCGTCACATTCAGTCGCCTTTTGGTGGTAGGGTAGGGAAGTGATTACTTGAAATCAAAAACTTTTGCATCCCCGTGTTCCTCGCAGTCCCATTGAGGTGTGGAGGAATGCATTTAGTTGGCAAAAATCTATGTGGGCCAGTATTGTGAACTCCATATCATCGGTACCATTGTGACCTGGTTTGTTGAAATGTTTCGGTACGTCACTGACTTTGCTATTGATCTCTACGGATCTGAGGTGCTCCCTCATCTGGTCCTTTATTTTCCGTTTTGTCTGGCCAATGTGTTGTGCCTTGCATGTCTTGCAGGTTATACAATAGACCAGATTTGAGCTGTTGCAAGTTGCTACATGTTTCGAGGTATGTTGTCTCTGGGTGATTCTGCTCACGGTGTGGCCTGTTGTGTTGATCTTGTTGCAGTACCTGCATGGTTGTCTTTTGCACTCATTGCGGTCTGTGGTTTTGTTGTTCTCTTTCTGCTGCAAGTCGTAGCACTTTCTGGCTCGAACCAAGTGGTCTCTGAGGTTTTTTGGTCTTCGGTATCCCTTCATGAGTTTGCTTTCGTAGATGGGTTTTGTGGTTTTGGATTTGCCTAGAATTTCCCAGTTTGAATCCACCATTTTGGGAAAGATATTTTCCTTGGCGTGGAAGGTGCTTATTATGAAAGTTTTTTCCGGGCCCCGTTCCTCGCTCTGTTTGTCCTTGGGCCCATGGAGGAGATTGTTTCTTTCAATCTCATTTGCCTTGGCTTTGCAGTCTCTTGGCTTTGCGGTCAGTTGGTTTTACGTACAGGTCACTCTTTAGGTGCCCGTCGTCCGTCTTGATGTTTCTTGTGTCTAGATGCTACGTTTTCTCGTGATATTTCCGTGGTGAACTTTGTCGTAGTGTGGTATGTGTTAAGCCATTTGTGCCACTTTTTGAGCTCTTCCTCTCCATGTTCCCATATGAAGAATATGTCGTCGATGTACCACCACCACACTTTTGGTTTTAGTGGGTAATCGGCTAACATTCTATTCTCCAGGTTCTGCAAGATTTATTTCCTAGTTTCCGGATTAGGTCTAAGTTTTGGAACGGGGCCCCGGGGAGGGTTTGTGAATCCAAGGCTTCCTGTTCCAGTCCCCGGTTCCCTTCTCCATCTTTCGATTTGGAAAAGAACTGTTTGATCCGGAGGTTTCTATGGAACAGGTCTAGTTCTAGTTTCACATCACCCTCATCAATTCTCATTTTTATTTTGTCGCTCGTATCTTCTTAAACAGCACCCTGAAACACACCACCACGAGGAGCGCCTAAAGTGGTGATTCCACCAACACACAAGATCTAGCGAGATTAGCCATGATTTCGGTGTCTGGCTAAGTCGGCTAGGATTGAATAATCGCATGCCTATTTGTCGGGATGTGTCTTGAGGTGTCGTGGTGGTGGAGCACCAAAATATATACCCGACACCGCAGGCCTACGTTTTGTGACAACAGAGGAACGACACATCGCGACACTGTAAGATATTACAAGATATACCAAGATATACCACGGCAAATTCATCCTGTTGGTGGAATCAGCCCCTAAGGCCGGCACCCCATGGCCTCCAGTTCCCGAGGGTTAATTATGATTAAACTTCATTTCAATTGTTTAATTTTTGATACATTCAACAGTTTTCCGAACTGGCAGTCGTAGTGGTTTAGAGCCAACTGTCAACATTTGATGTATTTATCATTCATCTTTTAGAATAAATTGAACCCAGAAATTGTTATATTATAGGCCATATTATTTTGGACTTATTCCTACATGTAAAATGGTTTTGAATTCCGTGTACAATGGATTTGAAATCTGTTTACAATGATAGTTTTTTTAATAATCGGTAGTGGTTTACTTTCCCCATTTATTTTCAAAGTGGACTTTGTGTAGGATAGATGATAAAGTGCTAGAATCAATAAAAACATTTTAATGTAAATGAACTGATTGATCATGTAAACATCTGAACAAAAGAGAAAGTATACTCACAAGAGGTGGTCAAAGGTGAGGAGGATGGTACAAGTATCGCCTGCTAGGAGTGAGGCGATGTGTTTGTCACCTGGTGGGAAGAGGTGGAAGCCCTTATTGCCCATCAGCCCGGCCGTCATTGTGGCCGTCATCGCCGAGACATGGAACGTACATCAATATATGCCCTGTGCCTCGTCTTCAACACACGCCCCGTCTATCGTCTTGCGTCTCAGTGATTACCTTTGTATATCAGCCGTGCCGCGTTACCATGGTGGCGTCCTGCTTCCTTAATGTGTATCTCACGTATACATTGAAATCCTATTCCGATGATTTGCATATCACGTATGTATTTATCCTTTTCCTTTGAATGATTACTTGTGTCATTTTCCGTTTCGGTGAGACAATACGCCTGGAGTTATGCTTCAGATAGTTACAGATCACTGACCGTATTCCTCTTGTTTAAGACAAGGTATCTTTTCCAAAAGGCTGCCTCCATAAGACCTACCTGAAACAACACAGAAACACAGAATTCGTTCATCTCATTGAATCCAGCCGGGAATTAATCAACATCTATTATTCTATTAGCCATGGTATACAAAGTGCCAGTCGAAAATGCATGGGGACTCAGTAAACCATGATCTATTATAGAAACCCGGTCAGATAGCATAACTGTGGTATACGGATTCAAAGCCATGGTATACGGCCTCAAACCCATGGTATTCGGAAAAACAGTCCATTTGTGATATAGAGCAAATAATAGTCATTATTAATTTACACTAAAATATAACAATTCCTGGGTTTAATCTTCTTGGAGAAGATGGATGATAAATACAATAATCAATAGTTTCTGGAAAGGCGGCTCTGTAAACCACTCGATGTCGTAATACACTCGCTAGAGCTCGTATATCACTACGCGTCAACTACACATGGTATCGGCCGCCTGTCCACAAAACCATCGATTTTTGTCTATCTATACCTATGGCTGAACGTTTATGAAATGCTACCTACTGCCAGGGGTATAGTATAAATAATGTTCGTTTTTTCGTGTTCTTCGGTATATGGTAATGAAAATGTACTGACTGAGTCCGTAGGCCTGCGGTGTCGGGACGTATTCTAAGGGACCTCGAATGGCCGACCCTATACGGGGTCTGTAACCATGTTCTGTCGTATTACTTGTTAAGGAGGACTTAATCAATACTTTATTCATATATTAGGGTATATATGTGGGTCCTGTATGCTAGGTGAAGTACACGGTCTACAAAAAAAAAGTCTGAATAAGTGATTCATAAATGTTCTATTTTTATAGCGGGGCATTCAGACTAATGAATGTGACTGGGCCATAAGTAAGGGAAAAGTGAGAGTTGGCACATAGGAGACGGCAACGAGCTGTGTTTGGAGTGAAATTTGTATGTATAGGACGGTGGATTGCATAACAAAGAATGTGATAAATTATTGCCTTTCAACTATTTTAATTCCGAAAACGTTACATAACAAAGAATCCTTAATAGATACAGTTGAGAGACAAAAAAATTAAGGATAAAAAAAGGTTCGTTGAAGAATTTTTTTGTCCTAGATATTTGTTTGCATAACAAAGTACGTGAAGTTAGGGGTGTTATTTCATGACAAATAGACAACTTTTTGTCTCAGCAGTTGAATAACGCAAAGAATTTCCTAGAGGTATCACAGCAGATGGTATTTTTAATAGAACTATGAAAACGTTAGTAATTATGCATCTCCCGTCAATACTCAATAGGGCAGGCAAGCTCCATTCTGATTTCTTCCCCTCAAACCCATGCCCCCGAACCTCATATGATGGAGGGTTGGCTTGGGCCCCCCCCCCCCCCCCCCCCCCACACACACACACACACAAACACACACCCACACACCCACACACACAGAAGGTTTAGTGGGGAGCCTCATTGTGCCCAACTGGTGATATTGTAATGATTTTTGAGGGGTGGCGATGGGTGGAGATGCAGCATTTTGATTTTAAATAAATAATATATCAGTGAAGTCCCGGTTTTCTGTTGTCACAGTTCACGAATCCAACAGCTGCTTTAAGATTTCTAATTTTGTGTTTTCATTCATCAAATCAAGTTGTCAGATATTTTCAAAAATCCCCTCCCCCACAAAAAAAATTACCACCATCCCCATGATTTTTTTTTCAAATCCCCCAAATCATTTTTGCTTGTATAGGTTTCCAATCAGCTTATGCAAATATACATAGGTGTTTCATATTTCATTTTATATGCCAATAAAGGAGACATATGGCATCAATCCTTGAATGGAGTGATATTCTTATCAGAACCTATACAAACTTTCCTTACCCCCTCATGATATTTCTTACACCTCCCATGGTATTTTTGAAAACAATATTTCCACTCTGGAGACGATGTCATATCACACCTTACAATGTATAATAAGTACATCAGGATAAGATTTGATACGCTGCACGAAAACCACCATTTTGCATATGTATGCACCAGGCCTATATAGGTATGCTTTTGCATATACAAGGTAGTCCTATTTTCCGTTGTGTATACGCCTCAGCTATAGATGTATATAAGTGTCCATGTTTCATTCATATATACGTCATATATACGCAATAATTCCAATCTCTGCAATTAGGGGGCACGACTGTTTTTTATTTCATTTGCCATTAGTCATTAAGTCCTTTGTATATGGAAAATCCAATGTAATATTATCAATTATCATAATAAAATTGTTCTAAAACCCTATTCATTATCTCTTCATTAAATATATATAATAAAACCAGCATTCTTTGGTTTTTTTAAGAAGATTTGACTCTCAAACACCACTCTTCTGTAGGGTTCTAGATGTAAGCCTTCATAACCTTTCAAGAAGTTGAGACTATAGACATTGAGGGCCACACCCCCGCTGCAGCCACCTAACCCCTGCCTATCCCCTGCACCATTGGTATGGATCTAATTAAGGTCAAATTACTATTGTGGGAAGCTCGTCGTATATCTTCAAAGTCTGGTTACTTATAGCCTTGAATAGCTCTAATGCAGGTTAGACTTAACTCTCTCTTGTCATGGTCACAGTGACACAGTGGGTCTGCTGGGGTGGACAGCAATTATCAATCTGTTCACCCTCTTGGTCGCCTCGCCTCCTCGTGGTGCAGACCGGATATGCTTGCATGCAAGCATAACAAGAGCAACCGGGATGGGGAGTTACCTCAGTGGTAAAGAGCACTGGACTTTCGGGTCCCACTGCAGCCACTTTTCTCCTTAACCCCCAGCAGTGGTAGATTTACTGCTATATCAAAGGCCAATCCTTCTCATACCATGTCTATGTGGTGTGGGAAGTAAAAGAACTCTCACCTCGGTAAATGTGTAGGGGTGAGGTTTCCACCTAAATTCATTTCATAGATTCGATCACCACCCTTGTGATGTAAAAGAACCTTGAGAAAGTCTGGTGAGAACCTGCGATGGTTAACTGGACATTAAATCAAACCAACAAACCAACAAACCATAACCAGTGACACAGTGACCTCACATCCCTGTGACCCGAGGAATAAGGATAAACAATGGAGTACAGTTCAGGAACTTTAATTTCCTGAGGAATAATCTGTAAACATTCTGCAGTATAGCCACACCTTCATAGTGCTCACTCAACATCACATAGTGTTACATGAAAACTCATAGTAAAGGTACAGACCCAAATCTGGTCTCTGACCGGTGTCATAGTATAACCACAATTATACTAGATCATATCTGAATTGTCATTTGTTGTTAGTAATGTCTATAAACTCTTGAGTGATGATTTCCTGGTTATTGTCTAATGTCCATGTTTGTCCTCAATTGTAGTGCACAGACTGATGATAAATGTTCACAACTTAATCCGGTGTGTTCACAATCTCGTGATGTTAGTCAGGTGTTCAGTCCTTATGAGTCCCATTTATCCTGTATGTGTCCTCTCCAGTGAGAGGTAGTTCCTTACACGTCAGTCTGTAAGTTACTCACAGAGGCGATGGCTTCATGCGATGATCGTTCACTATAGGCAACTCCACTCCATGCCGAGTGAAGCCTCTGGCGCCTAGAATCAAACCCGTCCTCCAGTGAGGAGCGGCTTTGCTCAGTTCTCTACCAGGTCTTAATCTCGTACTCAACTGCTGCTCTCTGCAGTGGCAGCAGAGGTATACTCCTCTGCTGCTCACATCAGCAGGTCATGTGACCACTCACTTCCTTAAACAGAGGATTCACTCTGAATCATACTTCCGAATATTGCTTTGTACGTCGCAGTTTTAACTCACATCTGTTTTACACTTGTAGCAGTAGCACAACTATACCATCTTTATTTTAGAATCGTAACATAATCTCGGACTAGCGCATAGTGCTTCCCGCCTATCCCCTGCCTAAACCCTGTCTAACCCCCGCCTAACCCCCGCCAACCCCCGCCTAACCCCCGCCTAACCCCCGCCTAAGGGATAGTGTTGTGTGGAGTGACATGATGTATAGTGGTGTAGTGCCACATCATGTAATGTAAGGTGGTGTATTATAGTATAGTGTGACATTGTGTATTGTGGTGTAATGTATGGTGTAGGGTGACTTGGTGTGCTGTAATTTGTAGTGGCGTAGTGGTGTAATGAGATGGTACAGTGTGATGTAATATGAGATAGCGCAGTGTGATATAATATGAGATCATGAAGTGTGGTGTATTATGATATGGTGTAGTATGGAATAGTGTGACATTGTGTAGTGTGGTGTAATATGAGGTGGTGTAGTGTGATATAGTATGAGATGGTGATGTATGGTATAGTGTGACATGGTGTAGTGTGGTGTAATATGAGGTGGTGTAGTGTGATATAGTATGAGATGGCGATGTATGGTGTAGTGTGACATGGTGTAGTGTGGTGTAATATGAGGTGGTGTAGTGTGATATAGTATGAGATGCAATGTATGGTGTAGTGTGACATGGTGTAGTGTGGTGTAATATGAGGTGGTGTAGTGTGATATAGTATGAGATGGCGATGCATGGTGTAGTGTGACATGGTGTAGTGTGGTGTAATATGAGGTGGTGTAGTGTGATATAGTATGAGATGGCGATGTATGGTGTAGTGTGACATGGTGTAGTGTGGTGTAATATGAGGTGGTGTAGTGTGATATAGTATGAGATGGCGATGTATGGTGTAGTGTGACATGGTGTAGTGTGGTGTAATATGAGGTGGTGTAGTGTGTTATTAGATGGTGTGGTGTATTATGAGATGGTGAGGTGCTATGTAGTATCCTATGGTGTAGTGTGGTGCTGTATGACATGGTGCAGTGTGAGGTAGTGTAGTGTATTATGAGGTGGTTACCTACCATATACCCATTTATTTCAGTGGACAGTTCAGCAATGTGAGTTGGTGCAATATCATGTGGTGTTTAGTATAGTGTGAGGTGATGCAGTGTGGTATAGTATTTGTAATGTGTATGTGTATGTGTATTGTGACATAGTAGACTCTAGTACAGCCCGTTGTCGCCAGGGCCAGGGCGCACAGGCTCTCATACTGGGACTGTTTTGCGCTGCCATTTTAAGGTGGAAATTCCTACCTCCGCTGGTATTAATCTGTCCTGATTGATTTGCCAGTAACCAGTATGCTACTCTTCAAGCAGAGGTCCTAGAGTTGCTTTTACTGGGCATGTACCAAATAAATCAGCTTGGAGAGTTATAATGATTCCTAGAATAGTGCCAGAATCGTGGTATTCTCAGGCTTGGGTTTGCATTAAAATTAGAACAGCCAACCAAGAAATCCTTTTCTTCAATCAGTGCCTAAGGAACTGGCAAATCAGAGCTGTGGTGTGTTAGACCCTTACAGACTTTAAGCAGACTAAGCGCCTGTCTGTATTCCCCCTTGTCAAACTGATACTATAAATAGGACAGCCAACCACGATATTCCTCTGACTGAAGGTGGCTGGCCAGTCAGAGTCATACTCTGTTAGACCCTCACGTACCGTAACCCGAAGGTGGCACGGTGCGTGAACGGACTAGTGACATAGTTGTGCGGTGTAGAGTAACTAGAGTAGTGTAGTGTGAGGACTGGTGAGTTAGTACTTGTGAGTTAGCAAGGTAATGAAGTTAGAATGGTAATGTGGTAATATTAACGTGGTAAAAGGGTTAGGATGTTAGCACAGTTAGAACGGTAATGCAGTAATGGTAACATGGTAACCTGTTGCTTTGTTGCTGTTTTGACACCTCAAGTATGACACTCTGAAAGGACTACAAAATATCATTATTCAAGTAGTTTCTCTCACTGGGTAGACTAATTCAACACTGAAGAACATAATTTTCATGTTTATTTTCACCTCTAATCAACCAATAAGCCGTATTTTACTTCGTCAAATAACGCGGATCTTGACCTCGTTTCGCGGGTACATGTGCTTATATGACCTAGAAACGGCTGCCGTGCTACCCCTAATCGCGATCTAGCCCTCTAACCCAGAAACATAACCCAAAGGTCAGGTAACTGCAGTCACAATAGGCACCTTATCTGCTTAGTTACACCACGCATGAAGCCAAACAAACGCCTGGCAACGTATACTTTAGCATTGTATCACTGGGTGTATAAGTGCAATACATTTACAATACCCTGTACATTATTTCCATAGAATTAACAGCAATTGCATCGTATTCTCTGGTATTCAAGCTCCAGTTTGATGTGTCATACATGCATATCAGCTCAATGATACTTTAGATATATCTTAGAAAACACAGGGACACTGAAACTACATACACACCAATACATTGGCAGGCCTAGCTATAATATGTTTATCTTTTTCCAAGACAATTATCAACTATCAAGTTTAGACAGCCCAGAATCATTGTGGAGAATGTGACGATAATTGATGGCGTTAGGAGTACGCTCGTAGCGCCCTCGGGAGTTTTACAATGTTACCACAACAAGTCACATGATCTGCACTTTGAGTCGTCTCCTCAACGCGCTTAACAGGGGAAAAGTTTTTCTCCAGGAATTGTAGACACTTTCGAGGCCGTATTCCCCGTAAATCATCTCGCCATGCCACCAAAACGTTCTGCAGTGGCTCCAAAGGTATGAGTGGCAAAAATGTCGGCGGGGAAAGAAGCGCAGACCACAAAGGATCAACAAAGTCCAGGAACAAGTCAACTCTATGAAAGATGCCATCATGGATTTTATACAAACACAGAAGGCGGAGTCTGAAAAACGTCTGCATGCGATCCACAGGAGGTCATCATTCCGCAAGTTTTATCTCCTGAAGCAACTGCATTAAATAGTGGCGGATTTATTTCGTCTATGGCTGCTGCAGCTCCCACAGGACACATTCGTTGGGTGTTTTAGATAAACAGGAGTATCTCTAGGGCCTCATGCGGATGATAGACGATTCCAAGACAGACTGGAGCATTCGCCCTAGACTTCTGCAGGACCTGAAGGAAATCGTAGAGGACTTGCTCAATTACAATTTCCAGGCTGTCCGGCGCTGGAGCAAGGAAGTTTTTACCAGGCTGGAGGAGGGCAGATTTCCGGACGGCTGGTGGTCGGAACACCATATCCAACACCTGCGTACAGATCGGAGAATGCTCGATTGCTGAGGAATGATTCTGAATCAACGAAGAAATCCAAGACAAAGTCTCAGGCGATACATCACCCACCCTGCCCAGCTTTTAATTTGGCGGGGGCTGTGGCCTCACATCACATCACGTCGGAGAAGGAGGATCTCACGTCGCTCACGTCTGCGAATACTGCCATGCAGTACTTGGGCTACACCACCCCCACGTCGTCCACGATTGCAGGATTAAATTTTGTCACAATGCACAAGCTGCCCAGGGGGCCGTGCCCCCTGTCCGGGTGTGCCTTGTCCGACTACAGCCATGATATTTAATCGGAACTGATTTTCCAGGTGTCGACCAACGGCTGTACTCACAGATGCTACGGTCGTATAATTTGGTGCTGGCTCCCTCTACATTACGGAATAGGGAGTTGCAGTTTCAAGTGTATCTACGGTTCCCGCCTCTCACGTGACTATACGGTTCCTACGATTCTGGAGGCTTGCTTATTCACCCAGTCTCTGGTTAACTCCTTATGTTCTCCGGGGGCCTTTAGGAACTACCTCGCGGGCGCTAAAGCCTGGATTCGAGGCCATGGGGGGACGTGGCTGCGTTTTCCTCCCCCCAAGTCTCCAGTGTGTTATGCGGTGCCACACTTAACACTGCACACGTGACTCGACGGGCTCCTCCAGTCACTTTTCAAGTTCTCCACCAGCTGTGTGACTTATCTGATGGATTAACGGCTGGCCTCATCTTCAAGGCGTCGGCCCTCATCGCTTTCTACTCCCTCCTCAGGGCATCGAATTTGTTCTTCACTTCCTCTCATTCCGCCAACACCATCGCGAGATCAGATGCCTGGTTGGACCGGGCGAGTTGTGCATCCGGATTGCCTCATCTAAGACTATTTCACCTGGAGTTAACCCACAAGTCATCCGGGTTTTTCCTCATCCTACTCCGGATTACTATCAGGTAGCGACTTGGGGATCTAATATAGCGGCGGCTCCGCTGGACCCCATGTTCATGATTAGGCCGGGAGTTCCTTTTTCAGTGACTCAATTCACCAACATCTTACGTTTCCTCCTTTCTCGCCTCGGGAGTACCAAACGCGTCCTCCTATACCGCCCACTCGTTCCGGCATGGGGGGGGGGGGGCTCAATCAGCTGTATCCTCCAGTGTTTCCATTGAACAAGTCCAGAGGACAGGCACTTGGGCTTCAACTCGCTCCATGGCTCCCTACCTATTGGACTGAACTTTCAGGCCTATCACCATGCCTTTGGACTATTATGAAGTTTCATAGCTACGCTGTGGTATTCTGGTATGAAATTTATAATTGTCTCATTATACTGTATTTTATAATCAATGTATAACTCATTGTAACTACTTAACTTCAGATTGTATCAAGTTAATTACAATCAATTTCAATATTACTTCATGTTTTCCATTTCTCAAATACTGTATAACAGTAGTTAATCAATGTTATCAAACTTCCAAGGGAGTAATCCGCTGGTGGGACTTGCTAGGCACACCAGTGGAAGAGATTCAGGAGGAATTGAAGCACGAATGTGTGACTGAGGTCTACCAAATGAAGATCAAGAAAAAAAACAGCCAAATCATTGAAACAGGTACGTTCATACTCACCTTTGATAGGCCATCCCCTCCAGAGACACTAAAATGTGGCTACGAAATACTGAGGGTTGAGGAGTACATCCCCTCCCCAATGAGGTGTTACAACTTCCACAAATTCGGGCACACTGACAAAAGGTGTAACCGAAAGTCAATGTGTTGGGTTTGTGGGAAAGTTGCCCATGGCACACCTTGCAGGGAAAAGCCCTCATGCACCAATTGCAAGGGGGAACACCCTGCATTTTCCCATAAGTGTCCAATGTACCAACAGGAGAGGACAATACAATCGATCAAAGCAAAGAGGAAAGTTTCATATGCAGAGGCAAGGAAAGCTGCCCAGGCTGCCCAACCTGCTATGAATCAAAAAACATATGCTGCTGTTGTACAAAGCAACAAAGAAAAATCTGTAAGATCAAACTCGGCTGCTGGACTCCAGCCTTCAAAAACGGTCCCTGCCACTGGTGGCAGTAAACACCAGAATCACCAAAGTTGCTCCCAGAAGAAAAGGAATGTAAAAAGAAAAGATAGATGTCACTGGTCCTGACAACAACAGAGCCAAAAAGCAGCTAGAAGCGCCTGCTCCTGAAAACAACAATCAGGAGGATGTGGTTGCTTCAAGCTCTGGCTCTGTCTTGACAGAGAAAGGACCAGCAGACTCAGAAGAGGCCTCAAAATCTGGCTGTGACAAACAGCAAGATAGGAGGGCTGGGTTAGATGATGTAAGCCATAAGGAAGCTGTCTCCAAACCGGCTACACCCACCTTGGGAAAATATACATCCTCCCCAGGGATGTCGTGGTCACAGGCTGTAAAAAGCCTTCAGAAGAGTCCATCTAAATCTACACCAGAGAAAACAAAATGGGGTAAAGTTGTACTAGTAAGAGAGAGAAGCAAAACCTTTGATGGGACTAGAAATAGCCCCATCCAAACAAGGACATTCACATGTTCCAACAAATTCTCAGCTTTACAAGATGACTATGGGAAGTAAACTGAGAATTTTACAGTGGAACTGCAGAGGTTTTATGGCAAACCTTGAATCCCTGAAGCTACTTAGCAGAGAGCAAGACCCAGTTGCCATATGCCTCCAGGATATAAAGACTCAAGACCAGAACAAAGTAAAGATCAAAGGGTATAACATATACTCTAAAATCCCTGATGGCCAATTCCCTGCTGGTGGAGTGGCCATATTTGTAAAACCTCAGCATCCACAGTGTGAAATCTCTTTAAATACAGAGCTTCAAGCTGTTGCAGCCCATGTCACAATTAACACCCCTATGACAGTGTGCTCCCTGTACTTATCACCATGTCAGAGAGTCACACAGAAAGACCAGAACGGGCTTGATAGAACAACTTCCACCCCCATACATCCTCATGGGTGACTTCAATGCCCATAACACAGTGTGGGGTGATGGCCGATTAGATGGAAGGGGAGAATGGTGGAGAGGGTCATTGACTGCAAATCCTTGTGTCTTTTCAATGACAAAACACCAACTTATCTCTACCCTGCATCTGGCACTTTCTCCTCAATCGACCTGACACTGACTGACCCCACAATCTTCCAAGATTATGATGGAGAGTGTACCATGACCTATGTGGAAGTGATCACTCTCCAATAATCTTGGAAACAGAAAAAAGAGGCAACAATACGGAAAGACTACCAAGATGGAAGATACACAAGGCCGACTGGGAACAGTTCCAAGGCCTGTGTGACACCTCCTTTCGTTCATGGCCACTAATAAAAGAGAGGCAGACCCGGCACAGTACTTTACAGTAAGTAGTATGTGCATGGGAAAAACCTCCCAAGGAAATAAGCAGAGACCCCCTCCCTGTTTTAACAACAAATGCCGTGAAGCCAGGAGAGAAGGCCAGAGAGCTCTCCACTGGTTCAACAATGACATCACAGACGAGAATCTGCACCAATACCTACAAACCCATGCAAAAACGGTCCAAACATACAAGGCAGAAGGACGAGAGTCCTTCCATAGATATGTTAATTCCCTCTCCAGTACAACTCCAATGCAGAAAGTGTGGAAGGAGGTGAAGAAACTAAACGGAGGCACCTCATCTACTGTCCACCATCTCAACCTGCTCCTGGAGGTGTTCAACAACATTTGGACAACTGGCAACTATCCACCATCCTGGTCTGAGGCGACTGTGATACCAATCCCCAAACCAGGGAAAGATCCCAGCATCGCCTCGAGCTACAGGCCAATAGCTATGACCAGCTGTATGGCAAAGACCATGGAAAGACTGGTGAACAACAGACTGGTATGGTACTTAAGAGTCCAATGACTTGTTGAGTCGCTATCAGTCAGGCTTCCGTAAAGAAAGCAGCACCACTGACCATTTAGTCCATCTGGAAAGCTGGATCTGTGAGGGTTTTACCAACAAAGAACATGTGGTTGCAGTCTTCTTTGATCTGGAGAAGGCATTTGACACCACCTGGAAGCATGGCATCTTGAGGGACATCCAGCAAATGGGTTTGAGAGGAAGACTGATGGGGTTCATTGAAAGATTCTTGAGCAACAGAACATTCAATGTTCGCCTCGGAAGTGCAATCTCCCAGAGAGTCGACCAGGAAATGGGTGTACCCCAGGGCTGTGTCCTCTCTGTCACCCTGTTTGGCATTAAAATCAACGACATCGCAAAACAACTGAAGAAGGATGTCAACTGCTGCCTCTATTATTAGGATCTACCTTAGGCTTACTAACACCACCTGATCGGGTGGTAAAAGATGTAGGTTGATAAGAGGACTTAATACATGTGGCAGGTTTGGGGTTTTCAGACAGACCGTCGGTGTTGGTGGGGTACGGTCAGGGATGGGTGTTGAAGGAACATGGTGAACATCAGGAGTTCTAGGTCCTGGCAGTATGCGTTCTGCTACTGGTTTAGCAACTTCAACTGATGTAGGTAGGTTTTGTCCTGTCATTATCAAACTCTTCCTGTTTCTCCTTATTGTTGTACCCCGATCTGTTTCGATGATGTATGACCTCGGTTGCAATTCAGTACATTCTTTAATTTCTCCGTAGATATCACAATCTCGTATATGGCTCAAATTTTCTCAGAATGTACAATCCCATGAATTTAGGTCATTTAATAATTGATATATTTAAAAACAGTTTTCTGCATCTTATCAAGGACATTCCCAGCTTTAAATTGATATAAATTTTGAGTTTGTGTGACAACTCCTTCATTATGCAATAAATCATGAAAGTCTGAAAATGGGTAAAAATGGTAACAAAAAACAAAAAACAACAATACCATAAGTGTCATAATATTAAATATTACATTTTCAGCACATGGAAAGCAACTTTTCCTGTGAGCTGTATCTGTTTTCTATGCCATACACAATTTTTGGGGGTATCTGGGTATTTTTTCCTGGATTTTTCACAGGTCTGACAAAAATGGGTTTGTCACTTTTTCGCGCGGAACGTCCGAAACGCCATTTTGGTACTTATAAAATGGTATCTAATTTCACGCCTATTACACAACTAACACTTTCTATATACTCCCTAAGGTGTTGTGCAATTATAAGTAAAGTTATAGCTTTATCCATCCAGTATTAAGTGAGTGAGCACAGATTGAAAACCACCTACCTGTTTTTATACTGAACCACCTTTCGCCCGTGACACCGAATGTTTTTGTCAATATTACTCGAATGCACCAATATTCACTTCTGTGGTTTTCTACACTTGAAGTATATATTAATGTGCATATCTTGCCTAAAAATCATAAAGATTCAATCTCTTGGGGACTTGTGAGGAAGGAATTTGTAAATTTTCAGAAAATACGGAACGGCCAAACCTTTTTGGGGGGAAACCATTCCTTCCGCCATAACTTTCGAATTGGCGCATAAAACCGTTACACCATCCAGCGCCACATGAGGTAAGGCAGACATTTTTTTCTCTTCAAAATATTGACTATTTTTGCTTAATCTGTGTGTTTTATGTTCTGAAATTCGTCCGAAACTTGGTGTATGTACCCTAGAAAGTGGTGAAGTATGTATTTAGTGAATGTTTTTTGGTATTTCGGCATTTTTCAACTTGTGCCCGTTCCTCGCACGTGGTGGTTGGGTGACAAACGGGAGTTTTTCTTTGTCTTTGGGTCAATAGCTTTGAACCTTACCCAAGAAATGGAATGGGCGAAATAATGTCAATGGTTTTATCAAATGTGCTTTTCTTCCTTCCCTGTGCACGGTGTGAAACATGCAGAGGTTTAATAGTGTAAAAACATGTTGCTTTTCACATTTAGATAGCTATTTGGTCATTTGCGGAGATAGGGTTCTGGCCACACAGGTTTGACAAGGTTTCGCCTGTTCCTTTTTTTCAAATTTGATTTTTCAATTGAGCCTTTCACAAATATTTGTCTCTGCATTTCTCAAACTTTGCAACCCACATTTACCTCTTAACATGTTCTATGCGGGAAATAGTTAGATTATATGAATTAAAAGGTTTAGAGTGTATTTAACTCTGATATGGGTTAGACTTACGCCCGTTCCGGCGAAACATTTCGGACGTTCCAGCAAAATTCATATCGCCTGCTACAACCTTGCATTTTAACCTATTCTCTCATGCTTAGTATCATTTTGTAGGTAAAACAATGTAGAATATTCGTCTTGTCTTTATGTTTGTGAATTTATTGAATTTTCTCACATTTTGGGTTGATTTGTAAAGTTTCGGATGTTCCGTTTTGTACAATATGTAGATTATAGCACTGTTACTATGGCATTACGAAGACCAAAATATGTTTGGAGGTGCGCATTATTATACTACACAATAATAGAAGACAGTTTTTGAATTTTGAAAAAAAAAATTTTTTAACTTTTTTTAGGCTTGTTCTATTTGACATTATTTCTCATTTTTTCATGCTCAAACTTAGTATTTTCATTTCTTTTTTTTTTCATTTACTCCTGGCCCCCCCCCCCCCCCCCCCCCCGCACCCGACCCCAGCAGGATGAGGCCCCTCAAACCCAATGAGGAGTCTTGACCCGGCTTGGCTTCAGAAAGAGCGGACGAGGAAGAGGGAATGCCGGGCTCGACTGAAAGCCTCCCAAGATGTTGCTGCACAGCAGCTGCAGCGGCAACAGGCCAACAAGCGGAAAGAGAGGTACCGCTCTCGCAGGTGGGAGCAGGCTGCTGCCGCAGCAGCTGCTGGGACAGCCACATCCACAGAGGACCCAGTCGACCCCATGGAGCAGCCTGCTGTCAATCCCCCTGAGTCCCACTCGGAAGAGAATGTAAGGAATGTTGGCCTTTACAAAACTCTTACGAGTGGGATTCGGAGACGGTTACAGCAGGCTCCTCAAATCCCCTCTTCCTCCTCCGCCAACCCTGCCTCCACTCTCTCACAGACTCCTCCCAAATCCACCCCCTCCACCTCCACCACACCCACACCCAGAAGAAGACGCCCCCCAAAATTTGATCCCCATCCCTCCCTACCCCCACCTGCTCTGCCTCGATTATACCCCCTCCCACAACCAAAAGAAGACATTCCTCCTCACTCCCTTCCACCTCTCCCACACCCACACCCACATCCAGAAGACGTTCCTCCCCACTCCCTTCCACCTCTTCCAGACCCACACCCACATCCAAAAGAAGACGTTCCTCCCCACTCCCTTCCACCGCTTCCACACCCACACCCACAAGAAAAAGCAAAAAAAAAAAAAGAAAAAGTTCTTCCTCCCCAGCCCCTTCAACCCCCTGCACCCCCCCTGCCCCTGCTACCACCACCCCTGAACCCACCACCCCGGAAGACACAGCCCCTGCTACCCCCACCCCTGAATCCACCACCCCTTCCACCGACACACCCCTCCCCTCGGCCTCATCCTGCACCACCAAACCCTTCTCCTTTTACCGGAAAGCCCCTGCCCCTGCCCCTCCTCCTCCCAAGTCCCCTCCCCCTTGGACCACAGCCGGCAACTCAACACCAGCTTCTGCTGGTAGGACAACCCAAATGGAGGAGTTGGCGTAAGTATTCTATGTTAATGTAGTTTGTAGTCACTTTTTACTATGTACACACATTTAGAATTGTAGATTTATTACACTGTACTGCAGCTGCTACATGATAGGTAGAAATGAATTGGTGTTGGGAGAGTGCATCATATTGTTAAACTGTGTCTACACGTACATGTACATGTATGTATGTGCAATTATAATATTATTATTTATCTCTTCACTCCAAGTGAACAGATAACAGTGTAAACTTTTTCCAGTGTGCATATTGTTCAAGATTTTCTTTTGATTTCCAGGGCTGTGGTCCGACGGTGCTCCGAGAAAAAGGCGCCCCAGTAAAAAGTCATCTCAGCATAGCCATGAGTTTTTAATTCAGACATTTAAGCATTCTATGCACGATTTGCATGACATGTATTTGTTAAGCTTTTGCATGGTGTGAATTATATATACACACAAGACATACAGTTATTCTTCTAATTCAAGAGGTTTCTAATTCATGTATATATAAATTATATAGATTATCTCCCCATAAATTATATAGATTAAACTATCAATTAATCATGTATGAGTGAACCAAGTGAAAGTAATATTATTTTCAATTAGAGATTATTTCTGGAATAGAAAAACGATAACTTTAAACAATATTTCTGGAAATGAGATAAATAATTATTTACAATTTGTTTAGATGTCAATTTTTTTTTCTGGTTTAAGTTTTTTATTGACAACTTCTGAATTTACATCAGATCTTCCTGTTGACAATGTCAGGCACAGATAAATCTCGAATTGAACATAATAGAGTTGGTGCTGGGATGAGATGAGATGTTGTGCAATGTTGGTGATAAGTTGGAGGACAATTACCATAAGTATAGTTTTTACCTTAAACATACAGGCAATTTACAATATCGTTATGTAGTACAAATAATATAATATATATATAAGTAAGCAAGTAAGTAAGTAATGTTCTCCATGTTATTTCTTGTACAGGATATTGTCTAGGTTCACTCATTGTGCATCTTGCTCGTGCACTAAGTTAGTATATGGCTTGTTCTCAACCCTACCTCTCGGCCAGGGTTGCCGCTCGTTTTGTTGCTCGGAGGGCCGACTAGTACTCGTGTATTTTTTCGATCTACAGGTTCTAGTCCTAGGTCTTAGTTGTGCGTTAGGGTGAAGCTTCATAGAGGTTGGATCATATCTTATTTAGCTATTGGGTCATTTGTTTAGAAATTTAAGTTAGATGTTAGAACTGAATAATCACAGGGACATACAAGGCCAGTATTATACAGAGTGTGATGTACGGTATGCCCTAACCTCACGGCCTAGGGCGCATTCTCCTGTATGTCACGTGTGACTCGCTTAAAACTGGCGACTGAGTCTAGTTTCTGGATATAACCGTCTAATTGATCCCAAGCCTTCGTGCCTCTATACATTGGAGACCTTTTATATTTGGCGCTACGGTGTCGGTATTGGGTCAGTCTTATTTTGTCTCCTTGTCTGGTATTATGTCTGACTGTCGTATCAGTGTTAGCTGGGTTCCTTGACTTTTTATACATAAGCTTCAGTAATTGCAAATCTCGTCCATCTTTCAGTGGACTTATCGAGCAACGATTATGGAGGCCTTCAATGGGTGTACGTTTTCTGGTGCCGCCCAGTACCAATCTCAGTGCCCGATTTTGCGTTCTTTGCAATTTACTAATGTCCGAATTGAGGGATCGTCTAGGATGAAACTACAATATTCCATGACAGGTCTTACAGACTTGGTATAGATCTCTAGCGCGACTTCGTAACTAATTGACTTTCGTAACTTACCTAGTTTAAATAACTTATTATTGGTTGTTTTCACGATTTTGTTGATATGGCTCGTGAAATTCAAGTGACTGTCCAACTGGATGCCCAAGTAATTGTAAGACTCCTTACTAGTAACTTCAGTGTTCCCACATTTCAGGTCAAGATTAGGCAAGAATCTTTTCCTAGTGGGTGCCGCGTTCCACACTGCACATGTTTTATCTACTTTTATTTGCAATCCGTTAACTTGACACCAGTCATAAACAGTTGTCAACGCTGCCTGCAACCTGTCTTTAGCCTGTTCAGGGTTTAGAGAACTTGAGTATAATACAAGATCATCCGCATACTGTATCCCCGAGCAGTTCTCTATGTCGGCACACATATCATTCACGAAGCAGTTAAATAGGGTCGGCCCCAGGACCCAGCCCTGGGGAACTCCGAAGCCAACCGGTTCTTGAGAGGATAGGCTGCCATTTACGAAAACTTCTTGTTTACGATCAGACAAATAGTTTTTCAGCCAGTGAAGTAGGTTTGGAGGGAGGAGACAGAGACTACCGAGTTTTGCTAAAAGCAGGTCGTGCGGTACAGAGTCGAATGCCTTAGTGAATGTAACCTCTTTTCAGATCCCCCTCCACCCCCCGCAGGCCAGAGTGCTGTTCCTGTGCCAGAGGGAGCGACAGGGCAGGATGTTGCCTCCGACGTGCTGCCTGACCGGGACCCTGTGCGCACAACACCACCAGTGCGCACCCCCACGACACCGACTTCCCAACCGACGCCACCTCTTCCACTCTCAGGTGAGGTGCACAAAGCCAGAATATACAATGTCATCACCCCTGCCATCAAGCGTCTGCCCAGAACGCAGCGTCGTAGAGTCCTGGCCAAAATTGTGTTGCCGGTGGAGTTACGCTCGGTACGTGGGGCATCTCGACTCTCACGGGATGTGGGCCTGGACCGAAGAACTCGCTCTTCACCGTGGAAGGACAAGTCGGGTATAGCTGCCTTCCACACAACATCTTTGGCTATAGTTGACTTCCTCAAGAGGCCCGAACTCTCTATTACTCTTCCGGGGAAGAAAGACACTGTCACTTTGAGGAAGGTTAAGTTCCAGAAAGTCCAGCTGACAGAGTTCCTCCATGTTCTTCATGTGAAGTTCCGAGAAGAATTCCCTTATTTCCGAGCTTCCCTGAGTTTCTTCCGCAGTGTTCATCGGAAGCACCGCTACATCCTTCCGGTGCACTGCCACAACACTAGTATTTGTCTGTGTGTTAAGCATCAGAACTTTGCTTTGCGGATGAAACCTCTCCACGGACTCGGCCTTCCTCTTCTAACCGACAGCTTTCTCCAGATTCTGTGGGTGGCTGTGGATGCCAAGCTGGACCAGTTGCCAGCTGTTGTTTCCGTGGACATGTGGAAGCGATTGGATGTTGTGTATGGCGATGAAGGCAAGACAATGAAGAAGCTTCGCATCGTCACACAGACGGAGCCACACGACACCTTCAGGCGAGAACTGAAGTCTGACTTTTCCCTGATGGAGAGCCATGTCAGGAGAGTGTACGCCCAGGACCAGGCCCTCCGTCGACTTCGCGACAACCTCACTCCGGGGGAGTGTATGGTACAGATGGACTTTGCTGAGAACTGGGTTGTCAGCTACCCTGACGAACCGTAGTCTGTCTACTTCGCAAAGGAGCCGGTAACCGTCTATCCTGTGGTTCTCCACTTCAGGGAAGAGGGTGGTGACCTTTCACACAAGTCTTTGGCCATCGTTTCTGATGAGCGGAGACATGACTCTGCCGCTGTTTTTTCCTTTATCAAAGTCATCAACAAAGTCCTTTCCTGGTATTTCTTGTGTTCACTATGTGACTGATGGCCCAACGTCACAGTACCGTAACAGTGCATGTTTCAGTATCATTGCCAAACACCAGCAGCTCTTCAAATGTGCGCCGACTTGGTTATAATTTGAAGCAGGCCATGGGAAGGCAGCCTGTGACGGGATTGGTGCTGCAGCGTCCTGTGCTGGTAACTGTGTCCCCAGTCTTGTCCGGTATTTTCATGCTCCTGTGGAGGACATTCGTCAGCCCCGAGAAGAACTATCTCTCCTCATCACTGCCCGGCCGGTACCTGATACAATGAAGGCCCATTCCGTGATGTGCTGTGTTCCTGGACACTCCATTGCTCTTCGGGAGACTTCTTGCTATCTTCCGTGTTGTTACTCTTCTGCTGCCTTCCTAGGTGGCTGTGAAGGGTGGACTCGTCACATCCTCTTTCAACTTGATCAGCCCGCTTCACCAACAGAGAACTTGCCAGCCAGCAGTGTCGTCTCACCAGCTACAGGGTCATGGCTTGCTGCTGTCTATGATAGCAAGTGGTACATCGGGTAAGTCCTCAACAGTGATGCCAACAGCGCTGAAGTCTCTTTCCTTCAACCTGGTTGTGACGAAAGATGTCGGAACAATTTCAAGTGGCCTGCGACACCAGACATTCTTGATGTGCCCCTTGCAGACATCTTGTGTACAGTACCCAAGCCAGTCTATACTGGGAAAGGACGGACGGCCCATTTTGAACTCTCACCAGCACAAATAGGTCACATCCAAAGTGTTTTTTCAACTTTTACCTAATTTCTTGTACTTATGGAATGTGGTTTTTGCAATTTCTCTCCTGCTTTGTAAGTATAGAGTGGAAAAAAGTGTGCTTGAACGGCCGAAGTTGTGCAGGGTGGAACGTCCGAAACATGCTTAACCTTGTGGGCCAATAGAGTTATTAAATTGCTTATGAAGGTGGTAGAAAAATCTAATTAATTCATAATACATATTTTCACATGTTCTGGTACATTTTTCAATTTATCCTTTGCATTTTTCACTTATCTCTTACTGTGTTAAGTATTGATTTGTGATTTTCAAATTGATTATTCCAAAGATGCCACCTTTTTTCCATAAAATGTTATATTTTTTAGTACTAGGAACCTATGTACAGAGGTACATGTGGATATTTCCTTGTTGAGTAACAAGTTCTTTGCCTCTCCAGGCCACTCTGCCTTTCACAGGCACTGGGTAATGTGTAGAGGAAAGTTTTGGAGGAACGTCCGAAACTAACGTCTCAGGTTCTCACCCGGGTGGTGAAGAAAATGGGTCCTTAGCTATCTAAAACCATTTGTTTCATATAGTAGAGACGTTGGGGAGTGTATTTGGTGGGTTTCACTGGTGGTTCTGAGCAATTTAACCTAGTCCTTTGCTCTTTTGAAATTTCAACTTGTCTTTTTTTACGTGGCATTTACGCCTACCACCACCCAACAGGCTCCCTGTTTTTAAAATAAGTATCTCTTGAAGGTCGAATACACTTCTGAAGTGTACGTGTACATGTTTGCTACGAATGTAGCAGTTTTGGTGTCTCTGGATGTAATATTTACTATGATACATGTGGTTCTGTGTAGACATAGGAAACTGGTCACAGGCGCAAGTTTTGGAGGAACGTCCGAAACTAACGTAAGGTCTCAGGTTCTCACCCGGGTGGTGAAGAAAATTGGTCCTTAGCTTTCTAAAACCATTTGTTTCATATAGTAGAGACGTTGGGGAGTGTGTTGGTGGGTTTCACTGGTGGTTCTGAGCAATTTAACCTAGTCCTTTGCTCTTTTGAAATTTCAACTTGTCTTTTTTTATGTGGTATTTCCGCCTACCACCACCCAACAGGCTCCCTGTTTTTAAAATAAGTATCTCTTGAAGGTCGAATACACTTCTGAAGTGTACGTGTACATGTTTGCTACAAACGTAGCAGTTTTGGTGCCTCTAGATGTAATATTTACTGTGATACATGTGGTTCTGTGTGGACATAGGAAACTGGTCACGGGCGCAAGTTTTGGTGGAACATCCAAAACTTAAATGGGTTTATTTAACGGTACAGCATGGTATAATATCTATACTGGTAACTTATGATATTTGCATGCCTGTACAGAAGGGATGTATAGCTTTGTGTAGAAGTATTTATTTTCCAAATTAGATCTCTTATGGCTAGTGTAATTTTTTTTTAATTAATTATTTTTTTATGCTTAATTTCAACTTTTCCAAAATGTGAGCAAAAGATTTTCATATGAAAGACATGGTAATATTCATAGGAGCTTATTGAAATTTGGTATAGCACAAGTTCAGTATTAATTCTATTTTCATTGTGAATCTGGTCTTTGTACTCTGAATAGGAGGAACTAGACAGTATTTAAACTCATAGTATGTTGAAAATATTTCGGACGTTCCATAAGAAAAATCAACTTTTACTGTAACAAGTGTAAAAACTGAACCGCTTGGAGAAAGTCAGTATAATTGGTATCCACAAACAGCTGAGATGTTGCTCTAAAAGAAATTAATTGATTACTTTTGTTTGTGTTGCCCCAAAAGTCTGAATTGTACATTTTGAGAAAATCTGACCCATATACACCTGCTCTCCCTCTTTCAGAACAGGCAGTTGTAGAGTTTCGGGTCGCTTATCATGCTGTTTGGTGTACTTCTCCCTATAACACCTTTCCTTTTCTATGAGTTGATCTTGATCTATCTCCACCTTCTTTTGGGGACCGGTTGGTAACCTTGTAAGGAGACGCTTGGCCTTGAGAATCTCGCCTGGTGATTATCCATTTTGCAATAGTGCCGCTTGGTACACAAGCATTCCCAGATGCCGATTTTCATTCTTGTGTAAAATGTTCTTCGCTGTTTGCACCATATGCTCAGCTTCCCCATTTCTAATAGGGTGCTTCGGTGATGAGGTCAGATGGGTGAACCCCCAGGCAAACTCTTTAAACTTACGCGAGGAGTATTGTGGCCCATTATCCGACACTAGCACTTTCGGAATTCCTTCAGATGAGGAAACCTTCTGCAGTGCATCGATCACTGTGGCTGAGGAAGTATCCGCCAGTTCCTCAAATTCTATCCAACGACTAGTGTAGTCCACAATAATCACGTACGATTCTCCTTTTATCTTGAAAAGATCAGTACCAACCCTGTTCCAAGGTATCTCTTCATACGATAATGTCATTAGAGGTTCTCTTGGTTCAGGCCTTAGCTTACTGCAAACAAAGCATTTCTGCACCAACCTCTCTATATCCTTAGTGACACAAGTCCACCACACTGCAGCTCTTACTCTTGCATTGCATTTGGTAAGTACCCATTGTGAATGACATCCAACGTCTCCTGTTGTAATGCTGTAGGAATAACTAAACATTCATTGTACATCAATAGACCTTGAGTGATCGTTAGGTGTTGCCGTTTCTCGAAAAATGGGATCAGATTTGTTGAACTATTAGGCAAAATCTCTGGCCACCCATCTATCACGTATTCTTTGATACGACTCACAGTTGCATCTGCATCCTGTGCTAATCGAACCTTCTCTAGACATCTATCCCTTGCAGTGAACTGGAGCAAACTTGTATTAGCTCCACATTTCCACTTCTTCAATCTGCGCAATTTCTTCTACTGTAGCCTTGTTCGCTGGTGCTATTGATAATGCGTCGGGTGCATAATGCAGTTTACCCTGCACGTAAACAGCTTTCGATGTGATGCATGCATTTTGAACTCATCCATGGTCAGCTTGCTCTATAATCCTGTTGACAGCAAATAATTTTTGTACACAAAAACTGACAGTCAATGTCAGTCACTTTTGTTGTTGTTGTTGTTGTTTGTTTGTTTTGTACAGCAAAACACTCCTACCTTGAAGTTCACTTGGTCTCTCCAACAGTTCACCGCTACCACCATGTTATATTTCTAAGTATGGAGCAATACAGACTCTTGCATGGACGATTTAGTAGAAATACAGCTGGGTATATTCCTTACAGAAACATCATGTTAGTTATGTTTAGGTGTCACCACACTAAATACCATAATACAACAATTATGATCACGAGATCACAATCAACAGTGCTTTTAATTCCAGTTTGGTGAAATTTTCTATGGCAGTGTCTCCTAAACTTTATAATCGGTCTATAATCGACCCGATTGTTTTGTCCTGTACTTTAGCGGTAAGTCTATCCTCCGATGACAACATGAAACCGGTATTAATGATGATATAGTAATGACTATACCTCAGCAACCTGTCTGTTGCTTATGCTGACTAGGGATTTTGTTATAAATATGTCATTATAACATGTCTGTTTCAATCGTGGGTTTAGAAGCTTGTCGCAGGCACTGTACACTCAGTTCGCTCATGCAGCTTGGAGAGAGCAGACCTATCAATCTGCTTTATCTGAGGAGTGGTGTTTCAGAATTCTGGTGAATTCTGGCCTCCAAAACATTCTTTTATCCAAGCTTACAAATCTGGTCCACTTTTTAATCAATGTAGAATAACTCTTTGCTTGATGAACACGGTGCAGTGAGCATATTCCACATCTCCTGAGGTAGGCCTAATAACTTCCAGAGTTCACTTATATGTTCACAAACAAAAGGGTCCACTTCCCATCAACGGTATATATACTTGTTGCTGTCCTGAGGCCACATCAGCAACCTATACCATGGCTGTGATCTCCACATTGGGACAACTAGTATCCGTGTAGCCTCCTAATCCAAGATCTTCTTCACTTTCCTGCTGATGTGAGAGAATGGTGGGAAGAAGAATCCATTAATACCTTTCCAGTTCATAGTAAATGCATCTTGACATATAGCTTCATGTTTATATTTGAGAGACACATATTCCGGGCATAGCCTATAATTAGCAGATGCAAACATATCCACTTTAGGCACACCCCACCTAGTGACAATATACATTGTTTTATCCTTACACAGAGGGTGTTTCCAGATCCTGGTCACCACATATCCCCTATATTTCTTTTCTGACAGGTGGGCAAATCTCCTTCTTGGGCTTTCATATTTCTCATAGCCCTAGAACCACCTCCAGAAGGTCTGATTCCACTTCTGAAACCTCATGGCTCCATTCCCTATCAGCATGCTTTCCTGCACACTCCAAACGTCACTAGGTATGCTTTGCAGTTTCCTGCCGACTACATGGTGACATTACAGTATAGAAGGTGCATCGTTCAATTCAAAGTCCCAAGCTACCGAACAAAGAGTAGTAACTCTTAATTAAATGAAGTTTAATCATAATCAATCCATGAAACTGCACCGTTGTCTGGGTTTAATTAGATCTCTTCAGGGTAGCTAGTATTTGTTCCTCAAGAGCTGATTGTTATTATAATACTTATGTTGGAAGTTGCTTGTCATGGTCACAACGTTCCATGAAGGATGAATGATGGAGTAAAGTTTTATATGAGCTTTAATATCCTGAGATAAACATTCTAGGTATTTGCACAGCAATCATTGTCACTCGGTACAAAGGTCTGGTATAATCAAAACTCAAGACATAAATCACTCACCCATATGTAATGTTCGGTAACGTTGAATAGCAGAATCTCTGCAGCGGCAGCAGAGGTGTACTCCTCACCTGCTTACATCAGCAAGTCACGTGATCATTCACTTCCTTATACAGACGACCCACTCTAAACCTAACTTCCGGCTAACGCTATATTGCTCTGTATCCGCCAGTTTCACTCACACCTATTTGAACTACTACGTTTAGAACTATAACATGATCTCGGATAAGTGCGTAGTGCAAAACCTTGAGGTTACCGGATGTCTGGGCCCTCCCTGTCACTTTAATAAGTGCCATACCCAACCCAGTTTTCTTGATAAAGGATTGATCTTGAGCGATAATTAATCCAGAATGTGACGAGCCTCTAACCCCAGCCTAAGATGAAGTGGACAGGTAAGCTTTACCCCTAGAATTATCTACCTTGTCAGCTTACGCTAATGTGGTGTATCTACATACGTTGTGAGTTTAGCATTCACTGGTAGTTTAATGGGCCCATAATATGGTAGCATCTTATCAAACTGTATTTTTAGGACTCGGTAGATCTGATTGAAGAAGGTTTTTGATAAACGATTTTGATTCAGGTTTATTGTAGTTTGGGTTATTTAAGACCCTATGTCATGGAGTTCTTCGATTGAGGAGTTCATGAAGATGCAACCGTCGTGTGCGCCATTCCTTAGTGATCGTGGGATGGCAGGGATTGACATGCCACTGTTTGAAGAGTCACCCGTCAGGCCTCTTTGAGTCGCCTCTCACCCCAACATGCGCTCCTTCTACCCATCCCAGTACCCAGACATCTTTTACCCACCCTCCCCACTGCTCCTCGAGTCGAGGCGTACAGGAGGGTGAGACACAAGCTGGCCCACCTCCTGGAGAAGGCGAGACGCCTGCAGGCGAGTACGACCGGCGCCGGAGTCAGCCAAGTCGATGGAGACCATCGATCCGGGGTGAGGATGCTCCCTGCGTCAGTGTGATAACACAGTGGAGGCGACGGCGAACCAGAGTTTACAATGAAGACCCATACCGGGCAGTTTGAGAATATCAACTTGGCTTATACAAGTGAAACCAGCTGAGGTCGTAAACAGACATGTGCAATACATTTCCCAGCAACCATTGAATGTAGAGAAGAAAGAGAATCAAATATATGGTACGAACAACAGGGAGTGAGGTTATCGTTTCTCTGGATGTCATCAATGTAATTTATCAAGTATTTATCAAAGACATTAAAACCATCCTTCAATGGCGTATATATGTACTTTGGATAGGTTAGTCGGACATCTGTAAATGTTGAATGGGTTCTTTTAATCTTTCAGAAAAGGTTCCATAACTGTCTTCGCTGTGCCAAAACGTTTCCAGAGCATTTCATACTCTTATGGTAAAAATCATCTTTGGCTTGCAAGATGACAAACAAGTAGGGAGATGTTAAGGGCATAATGTAGAATGGTCATTATCAATCAATTATGGCCTAAGCAGCACTTATCAATACACCCAGGTACCATTTGGGTCAAAGCCATCAGTAGAACTGCTCAATTATAACAGGTGTAATTATATTACTTGCTCTACTGCGAATTTTATCAGATATCTATTGATTAACTCTAAACAAATGTAATTAGTTCTATCTTTGATTAAAGAAGGTCATAATAGATTAATCAAAATTGAAAATCCTTCCTTTTGGCTTCATGCTGTAAGTGTCACTCCTTAGATAAATGATTAGTTTTTTCCGCCTCAGAGAAATACTGATATGTACATGTTCTTCGAAATATATACGTTTGGGATTACTCGGAGATTTTAGATTTTTCCTCAAGCCGTAAATCACATTTTATTACATTCATGACTGGTATTACGCAGTATTCATGGTCCAGTCGTCTCAGATGGTGCCATGTAGCGGGGAAAATACTTAGCCTCAGTCCAGAAGGTTGAGTACTAAGGACCACGCGGATACTTAATGGCGAGAGACAAAAAAAAATGGATACATGAATTGATGATGGAATTAGGTTGCTACCATCTCGTATTCTACTCGTATATAGTATATATACCCTTTCTGTTTTCACAACGGTCACCAGATATAAATTGTCATAAACAAGTCTCACTAGATAATATACCACATTCAACCATTTGAAAACTGTACACATGACACAAATCTCAGTAAATCAGCCGCTTACCTCCTTATTACCACACATACAGGAAGGTCCCTAGTGATATTCGGATGACCAACGTATATTCACAATGCCGAGTATATTGGAAGTGTAACGCTTGACGTCTGGACCCTTTGCAGGGGGTACTGCTGACCAAAGGTGAATCTCAATCAGCTGAGGATGTACTCGGTTGTAATCCTGCTTTGCAACCCAACTGACATTGCTTGAGAAGGGTTGGTTCTGGGGCGGTTCTATAAACCGCTTGGTGTGTACAGTTAATCCGTCTTGAATATACATATACCTAGACACCACAGGCAATCTAACGGCCTGCAGCAGTCTGTGCCTCTCGTCTCTGCGCTGCTCTCTCCGTGGTTGATTGACTGCTCATCGGTTCGTGTCGGGCTCCTGTTCACACATACAGTCGTATGAGAAGACGCTGTATGAAGTCTCACACGCACGTCGTCGTCTGCTGCCTCCACTTCCGCTGGTTTACCACGCTGCTGCCCCTGTCGCTGCTGTGACTACTGGTACCGTTCCAGAAGACAGTTAGGGAGACTCAGTGCAAGCAGAACATCTCATACGTTGTGTTTGCTTGCCGACACCACTATCCCTCATTTTCGAGATCGATATCAAAACGGACGCCAAGACTGGCCCGCGTGACTTTGAGCATCAACATTTCCCCCGCGTATTCTGATGGTTTTTTTCTTAACCTCTGAATATTAAGATTAGCGGATTCATGTGATTTCAATGACAGACTAATGGATCAGAGCTCGGGCTAGGTAGGTTTATTGACAAAAACCTGAATGATTCTCAATTCTCCTATAGAATTCTTACCATGGATTGAACGGCCACGTACCGGAAATAGTGATGCTACTTAGGACAATGAAAAATGTGTCTGCTTTTTTTTATATATATATATATATATATATATATATATATATATATATATATATATATATATATATACTTGTTCTGGAAATCGCCACGTTTCTCGCTTGGTGTGTCTCCAGCATTACAGTTTGCATGATTGAACCGGATGCGCACTGACTGAACTCGTGTCTCTAAATACAATATTGAAATGAACAACCCTTAGCCATGTTAAATTTCCAGCAAACGTCCCCCAAAATAGTTGACCAACTTGAAGTGGGCCTACGTCCAATCATCGGCAAACGTGACACAAATTTCAGACGATCTATAAGCGTGGAAGAAAGGGTGTCCATCACTTTGTATTTTCTTGTAACGGGTGATATTTGTTCTTTGTAAATATTTATAAATTTGATAGTTTACACTTTATTACTGACATGCTAAACATGTTAAAACATTCTGATGTATTTCGCATCTATAGGCGTAAAGATGAGAACCCTGCAGTACATGTTCTAAAACAGTGTGTCAACAGATCTCTACAAAAGAATGACCAGTGGTAACAAGGAGTTCCCAAAAGATGTAATATTGAACAGTAAATCTGTACAGAATCACCTCATAGGAGACGATGCATTTGCAATGACAACATGACTACTAAAACCATTCAGTAAGCAGGACAGCTATCATGACAATTTTATCAACGATACTCAGTTACATCACACAAATGGCTTCTTTTGATATAAAGTTCCCTGAAAACAACAAAATGCTGTTTGTACTTAGAACTCTACCATGGATATTGGTTTCAGAAAGAAAATCCACAAATAAAATATAACATAAGCACGGGTATGGACATAAAAGTTTACGAAATGAGTACGGATATTTTTTATCAGTCCATGATAGCAGATAATTCAGAAAGAGGAGAGTTCATGAGGTATTTAGAAGCCAGAGGGTGGAGAAGTCTGTAGACGATGGCCATAGCGAGTGAAGAGGAGATGTGTGCCACGTGACGGCACGTGGAGAGGGGATGTGTGCGGCGTGACAGCACATGAAGAGGAGGTGAGTGCTGCGTGACAGCACATGGAGAGGAGATGTGTGCCGCATGACGGCACATGAGGAGAGACCTGTGCCATGTGACAGCACATGAAGTGGAGATGTGTGCTATGTGATGGCATGTGAAGAGGAGACCTGTGCCACTTCACGGCACGTTAAGAGGAGGTGAGTGCTGCATGACGGCACATGGAGAGGAGATGTGTGCCGCATGACGGCACGTGAAGAGAGACATGTGTTGCGTCCCAGAAGACGGAGCCCACGGCAGCTAGTAGAGGCTGCCGTCGAGCAGTCACGCCGGCAGCTGCAGAGGGACAGACGGGTCGGCAGCAGCTGGGAGGGCTCCGTGAAAGGCAAACGAGCCGGGTCCCTGAAGGGCCGATGTGGAGACACGTGGAGGGAATGCCATCCAGCTTGCAGACACTGGAATAACAAGAATAAGACAATAGATTAACCTCGGCGGCAATGTGTCAACGTGAAGTGACACGTGACGTGCCCGGACCCGGTCCTGAAGGGACGGCGGGCTAGGATGGCAATGAGACATGTGACGACCCATCGCATGCCGGCAGTGACGGAGCTTCGGTGGTGTGTGCCACATAATGGCATGTGAAGAGAGACGTGTGCCGCGTGATGGCACATGAAGAGGAGGAGGGTGCTGCGTGACAGCACGTGAAGAGGAGAGGTGTGCTGCATGACAGCACATGAAGAGGAGAGGTGTACCACGTGACGGCACATGAAGAGGAGGTGGGTGGTGCGTGACAGCACGTGGAGAGTAGGTGTGTGCCGCGTGATGGCACATGAAGAGGAGAGGTGTGCTGCATGACAGCACGTGGAGAGGAGATGTGTGCTGCGTGACAGCACATGAAGAGGAGAGGTGTGCCACATGACAGCATGTGAAGAGGAGATGTGTTCTGCGTGACAGCACATTGTTACTATCTGTTGTGAATAGTAAGCTTAATGAAAGACTCCAAGGCTTCGTCCCTTTACAAGCTTTATTGCAGATGGTGTTACAATGCGCTATGCTGACCGGACTGACTCAAGGACCTCGAGATCAGGATTATATGCTAGTCCATGTTTACCGCATGGGGGCAACCCGTATTAATCATAACCAAGGGGGGGTCGCTTCACGCGGCATGCCACGCAGCCAGCTTCGTCCATTAGGCCAAGGGATATAATCTGTATGTTTAGCATACCGATATTTTGGATCGTGACACTATCCCCGGGCGAAATGGAAAACTCACTCTGATGAATTATTAAAAATGTAAGTTATGATGAGATGAGTATGAAGTTACGGAATAGTTGCAATTACGAGTTAGTGTGCTCTGGTACAGAAAGTAATACACTTAGCTGGCGCAAGGAGGTTTGATAAGTTTTCATTAAATCTTGATGCAATTTTGATAATTAGAAAATAATGTGTCGTGGAGACAGTCTACGGCACATTACGTGGTATTACGTAATGTTACGTGACCGTCCCTAGGACAAGTGAGGAACCACTCTGATGGTTTACTGATAGAGACGTTAAGTGTAGTAGCAAGTAATGGGAAAATTGTAAATAAAGCTTAACATAAGGATTATGTATGTTATATACAATAAAGGTAAACTGGCGTGTCTGAATGACACATGACAATGAAGTGTCATGCATGAGGCTAAAGTTCTGGGCATGGTGTGTTGTCACAAGTCTCTGTTTGTTCACAGTTTGGCAATGCGGGTCCTCGGCTCGGTCTGCGGTGGGTGCACCAGCGGCACAGACCGGGTTCTCCTAGCTGGGAGCTGGCAGCCGCGGAGGTGTTGGTGTCACGTGTCAGCAGAGGTGTCAACGCTGGGTGTCAGCTGGTCACTCAGCCCTGACGTGTCACTGCAGGGGTGAGAACAATCAGGCGTGAACAAACAAACAGCATGCGGGTAAAACCAAATAGAGTGCATGCGGATGTGACAGTGTGCCTGTGGCAGCGCCATGACATAAACAATGGATGACAAGTTAATCTGGACTGGGCTGGGGGGTATATAAGCGGCAGTCTGACAGTTCATGATACGTAACAACGATATGCATCAACAGAGGACGGATGATTATATAGGTGCGTGATGAGTGTGTGTGATGTTCATTGTAATGTGAGTGTATCAACTTTACTTGACTCAAGGGTTGAGTTCCTCGTCTATTGGTGGTCCTGGTGCAATCGAGTAGGATGCCAGGCCAGCCAGGGCGACACGGTGTTGGTTTTTGTCGGCCCAGGGGATCTGGCTCGTGTCCGATCCTTGCACGTCCGTGACTGTGACAGCTGCGATGACGAGTCCTCTGGTAGCGTGGAATACAGTCCATCGAGCTGACAGTGGGACTGGAATGTCTGACAGTAGGTGGACCTCATGGCCTTGGACTATGATGGTGATGGGGCCAGACCACTGAACTGAGAGCGTTCTCCATAGGCAAGGGGAGAGGGTGGTGGAACGTATGGAGGGAGCGGTGGTCAGGGTAAAGATGTTTGTTTCCATAGGTATGGCTAGTAGGGGTAGGGTGCAGCATCGAGAGCGAAAGAATAGCTTAAGTTGGATGGTGGGGGACTGCTGGTGGTGCATTTTGAATGATTTCAAGCGGTACCAAAAGGCAGGCAGGAGCCGGGAGAGTATCATTCTGAGAATGATTATTAGGATGATATGGATGAGGATATGGATATCGCGCTTAGGATGGTTGATGAAGCTGCAAAAAGCAGATGGGAAGTGGCGGGTTGTAGGAGTTCCGAGATGGAGTGCAGTGTATAGCTAGAGTTGTCTGCGGAGGTGAGGGCTTGAGTGAGTGCCTTAAGATTGGAAAGGCTTTTATAGAGGGAATCAGAGCGGGATATCGCGTCTGATTGTACTTTGTTAATTAGAGGTAGATGAACATTAGGTGGAAAGGCAAGAAGTGAGTCGCCTTTGAAGGATGGCAGTGGGGGTCGGAAGGAGGGGCTGCGTACAGAGGTTCGCACTAGGAAGTTAGAGTTGTTACAAGTGAGGGCAGCATGTGTGTGCGGCGTTGTGACAAGGAAGGTGTCAGGAGACAAGGGGTAGATTGAAGGGGGCGGCGCGTCAAGCAGTCTAAAGCTGT
Source organism: Alentia gelatinosa (assembly GCA_950022655.1). NCBI lineage: Eukaryota > Metazoa > Annelida > Polychaeta > Phyllodocida > Polynoidae > Alentia > Alentia gelatinosa. The sequence continues at coordinate 76,378,272 of OX465583.1, forward strand.
AAGTGCTGTGAGCGCTAGTGCCCATGTTGGTTTTGAAATGTGAGATATGGGAAGGGGGAGTGGACAGTTGTAGATCGTGCGAGATGTGCACATAGATAAATCTAAATCGCTTAACTCTACGAACTTCATGAACGAGAGTTCATGGCGATATAGGGAGAAATGTTAGTGAGGTGTGTAAAACTGGAGCGGTTTTGAGAAACAGTGTCGAAGGGTATGGAATGAGAAACTAGTTTATAGGTTGAATAGCTACAGGGTCTGGATATGATAGGGACCTCAAATTCGATAGTAATGAGGTCTTCTATCAGGCTCAAGGAGTCAATAGGCTGGGAGTAGTAGAAAGATTGTGGTAAGGTGAGAATGGAAAAGTCAAAATCTTTGTTGGAGAGGTCTAAAGCTAGCTGATCGCGCGATTCTGCTAGTAGTGTGGGTGAGACTTAAGATCAGGGAAGTTGCGATGACTGTAATTCTGAAAGGTCAATTGCGAGTTGCTTTAAAGTGGTGAGTAGTCTGGAGAGTAGAGTGAGCTGTGTGTGAGCTGTGGTGAAAAGAGAAGTCGCTTCTTTTGTTGCATGAGTGCTGAGATGGAGGTTAGAGAAGTTTGTGAAAATTGTCATTGATGGTTGTGATGGCGGAAGAGAGGTTTTTGAGAAGGTGGAGATTGACTGCGGACTGGTGTGAGGCTTCTTTGACGAGCTGTGCAGTGAGATGCGACAGCTTGAGGAGTACATGATCACATTCCTCACACCAGATGAAAGGTAGAGCTCTACTGATTGTAGATGCTCGTTTGCGCGATCCAAGTCAGGTTGCCAGGCTGTGCCAATAAAGTCTGGCAATATGTCGCCTAAAGGCTGGATCTGCGTGAGGCGGGTGCGTGAGTGGTTATTTTCATGATAGTTGTTAATTTCTTTGTGCAGGGTAAGAATTGTGTGGAAAAGAGTAGAAGAGGCATTATCAATGTTTTTGGCATTAGTGGATAGGGTTGGATCAGTGGAAAGGTTGGTGTTGGGATATAAGTAAGGGAGGTGAGGATATCGATTGTTAGGACCAGGGAGGCTTGTCTGTGGCCTGTTAACAATGTTTTTGGCAACTTGTGGAAGGTTATTCCAAAGTTTGGTCTTGAAATAACCAAGTCTATTGCCGATGAGTAGAGTAGTACACTGAAAAGAGTGGGGTGTTTGGTGTAAGTGTAATATAACTGAGATGCGATTGAAGTCTGAAGTCATTAGGAAATCATTACGCTGCTTAGAAATATGTTGTAAGGCCATGTGATGAAGCAAAGACTGGTGTCTACAGTGTTAACCTGAGACACGCCTCGTCAGGCAGAATCAAAGCTATGGAATGGGCTTGTGACCAACCTTAATATCACCGCTAAGGCCAGGAGTGCCATTTTTGTCAGTGCTAGTAGTCTTTGAACTACGTGGTCTGGTCGGAGTACTGCGCTTTGTGGAGCAGGTATCAGAGTGATGGCTAAGCACCTGACTAAGTAGGCTCGTTCACTCGGTGAGTTCCTGTGGCAGTGCGTGCCTTGATGATGCATGCTCAAAGAGGGGGTTCTGACGTAACAACCTACGGGTCCTGACAGGATCCCGTAACTATGGACGCCTATGGCAGTGAATCCTGGTGGATTAGGGCAGCTGGTCACGATATCACCTATGCATTGATCCGTTACACAACTTGTGCGCACCTCACTATGAGGGTTTGCCTAAATCCCGAGGTTGAGTGGTGTTCATCAGTTACCTTATGCAATGTCAAGCTGTTCGACGCCATTGTTTAGCCCAAACACGTAACATTAACCATGCAACATGGACCGGTTGCAATCTCGTGTGTTTTGTGAATGCGGGGCGGCGTGTTGCATGCCTTGTTATGTAAGATGTTGATTGGTAAGTGGTGTGGCACATGCTGTGTTGCGCAATATGTTATGTTGGTGTCCTATGTTGAGTTCTCTTGATTACGGTTCTCAGGGTGAGTCATGTGGGTGCGCTGTGGCTTAAGGCCTAAGCCTAGGGGGTGGGGTACTTTTAATCTCTCTATGTGAATGGGTTTAGTTGTGGTCTTGCCATCTGATAATCTTCTGTGTGGTTAGTTTGGTAATGAGGTATGGGCCAGTGAATGTTTTCTGTAATTTCTTGGAGGTTCTTTTTACTAAAAGTGTTGGAATTTGGAGATAGGCAATGTCACCTTCTTTGAAGTTGTGCAGAGATGCAGATTTGTCGAACCTGGCTTTCATTTTGGCATGAGATTTTGATCATGCTTTCCTGTAGTGCTTTCTGTCTCTTTTGATTCATTGATAGCATTAGTGATCTAACGTTTGGAAAACTGGTTTTCATGAGGGTATGTTTTAAATTCTCAACTGGAAGGGGTGCTGTTTTTCCGAATACTAACATGTTAGGGCTGTAACCTAAAGAAGCTAAGGAAGTGTTATTTAAGCTGAAAATGATAGCTTGCAAAAATGGGTGACCCATGGCCATTTGGTCAGGGGTGGTCATTGCCCCCCCTGGTGACTCTCCTCCCCACTACCAGCGCCCCTGGCGCACCCCCTAGCACCTCATTAGCGCACCTCAAACTGACCTCGCTGTGCTCAGCTTGCTTCTCGCTCTCACTTCTCGCTTCAAGCTCACCACGTACACACGTACATCTTTTTCTTCTCTCCGTTTGGCATATTCCCTAGTCGTACCGCGGTTCGCTATATCCCCCAGGTATAGACGACTAAGTACAGGGATATACATTGGGGATAAAAAGATTTGAGCAAGCTAAGTGAAAGATGCCTCCCAAAACAAGAAGTGCCATGACTTCTCGGCAGTCCGTGGAGACCAACACCAAATCCGACGACCACGTGGACTCGGTCTCGGACCAGGAATCCACGGTGCGGTCCTCCCGGATTACAGCCATCGAGACCGGCCTCGGGGATATGAGGAAGAACGTGGGCGAGATGAAGGACAAGATCGACGGGGTGATGGACGCCATCATCCAATTCACAAAGAAAGACCAGATGGCCGAGACGGAGCACAGACCGACCCGCTCTCGGGCGAGCGCAGCGGCCAGGACACGGGATTGGGCCGAGGACCAGGCTGAACGGCGTCTCCCACCCCCACGGCAACTCCGGGAGGCTACGCCACGGAGGACTACATCCAACGGGAGTTCGATCGCAAAGCTATCTGGCACGACCGTGCGACCGGTAAGAGTTCCCTACTCACTGATATTCATACCCGTAGGCTCATATCAAAGCCGTATATGTTTCTAGACCGGGAGGGGGTCTACACTCTCAACCAGAAACTTGAGCTACGGGGTAGTCTGGGGCCCATTGAATATATTGCTTCATTCCTCACGTTGTTGGGGGACAAGAGGGCGCTGCACCCCGAGGACAAGGACCACATGCTACGACATCTCCAGCAGGTGGCCGTAGATGCACAGACCCGGCCATGGGCCGGGGTCAGGAGATGGTCACAGTATGAATTTGACCAGGTGGAAGCCGGCCGCATCTACTGGAGCGATTACGGCCGGATCCAGGATGAACGTGTTCATCTGGCCATGACGGCCACTTCCTGTCACGCCGAGAAAACGGAGGGGGGTCCCGAAACCAAGGCCCGGGAAGTCCAACATTGACAGGGCCTGCCGCCACCGTAACGGCCACGAGGAGGGCGGCGGACCCACATCTGTAGTTTCTGCGATACAGTGGGCAGGGACTGCGGCCACTCGGTCCACATCTGCAATCGCAAACTATCGTACGGGCACGGCTACGATCACACGGGTCCGACTGCTGCACCCACACCGGTCCTGCGAAAGATGCCCCCCACCGGATACACTCTGCAAACATCGAGGCCCCCGGCCCAGGGCGGTTATCAACATCAAACGCCAGCGACTAAAAAAAACGGACCAGACGCGCCCCGCGAGTAAGCGTGCTGCGTGATGAAAAACTCCCAGCTCCCTGCGACTCGGGCGATGACGTAAGAGCCAAGCCGCCACCACGTGAGGATCACGTGCACGACACGCCACGTGGAGAGGACCGGGAACATAACAACAAGAATCCCAATACACATTGTGAAGACACTCCCACCCCACGCGCCTCCTGCAGCGTGGCCGGTGTTAGTGTTACCACGCCACCGCTTATAACATCAACACTGAAAGTAACACTCTGGACTTCCAGGCCATTAGGAAAATATGCGAGACCGAAGTTATTGATTCCCATGTACGGACTGACCCCTCCGCCTTCGCCGACCACAGGAAGAGCATGTGACCTAACTTCACGGCCATGGAGCCGGCAGATCACGCGCGGATATACTCGGCTGTGAGGGACACGGGCGTACCCAATGCTATGGGTGCAAGGATTACACTCCCATCGGACTTACACCTCGAGGCATGGGATCGACACCTGATGGGCCTGGGAGTCAAACAGGAGCTCCTGGACTTCATCCGGTTCGGGTTTCCCCTAGGTTACCTCGGCCCGGTTACCGACACCAAAGGTACCCCTAACCATCCAAGTGCGACAGCTTACCCGGAGCAGGTTAAAAATTTCATCACGAAGGAGAAATCACACTCGAACCTCCTGGGGCCTTATGATGAGCCACCATTCGCCCCCTGGTGCCACGTGTTGCCATTAATGACATGGGAAAAGAAGGGGACGGACGATAGGCATGTCATAACAGATATGACTTTCCCGCGAGAGCAGAGCGTGAACTCTTTCATCATAAAGAACTTGGTGTATGGAATGGAGCAGGACCACGGTCTGCCGACCGTAGATCAATTCGTCCACGGCCTCATCGCTTCCGGCACGGGCTCGTACATGTCCTCTATCGACGTCTCACGTGCATATAAAAATTTTAGATGTGATCCGTTGGACTGGCCGTTGTTTGAATGGAAGGGCAGGCACTTCTGTGATACGGCCATGCCGTTTGGTGCCCGTGCCTCCTCATATCACATGCAGTGTGTGGCGGATACGATTGTAGACATCCTGGCTGGTAGAGGCATCTCGGCCGCTAGACGATTTAATTATACTCTCCCCCAACGAGGACAAGGCACGGCGCGACTTTGAGGACACCTGTGCCCTATTCAAGGAACTTGGCCTCCCCGAGGCTCGAGACAAGGCTCAGCCACCGAGCCACCGAGTGACGTGGCTTGGGATCGACATAGACGCGGCGGCCATGTCCTTATCAATCCCCGAGGGAAAGCTCATGGACATCCGAGAGCATGTCGCAGCCATCAGCAGGAAACGCTCGCTCACTAAGAGACAGCTCCAGTCGGTGGTGGGCAAAATCCTACACGTTTTAAAGTGTATTCGACCAGTCCGGGCATTTGTGAGCAAGCTGCTCGAGGCCCTATGGGCAATGATGGGTTTCTACTTAAACATCAACTCAGACATGAGGCAGGACCTCGATTGGTTCATGCGATTTGCCTACGGCTGGAACGGCCACGCCCTCATCCCGCGAGGTCCACCCACCAAGTGCATAACGGTGGACGCGTGCCTGTCAGGGGTGGGTGGCACCGACGACCGTTATTCTTACTCCGGTCAGGTGTGCCCGATCGAGGATCCGGTCATTGTATCTCAGAACTCGAGGCACTCAACACCATGTACGCTCTACAGATGTTCCTCTCCGACCGAGATCGGGGCACCAGGGTCGAGGTGTTTTGCGATAACCTGGGCACCGTGCAGTCGCTCACCTCCGGCCGTGCCCGCAACAGAGTCCTAGCTGAGTGCGCCCGCCAGGCATGGATGGTGCAGGCACGCCTGCAGGTCGACATCATCTATACTTACATCCCCGGGGTGCAGAACGTCGTGGTCGACGCCCTCAGCCTCAGATCCGGCGCTGCTTTTCTTTTTTTTAAGATCTTTATTGATGTTCTCAATGTGTTCACACTGTTCTTCCGTACATCCGATCGTTTTGTTGAATATATAACAATATCGGTCATGTGATAACAAGTCAATATATAACAGTACATATCACATATAGCATACTACGGCGGGTACAGATGTTTTGGTTTCATTTCAGTGTTGATACTGGCAGTTTTATCTCATCTTAGATCAATCTGTGAGTAATTTTTTCATCTCATTTTTAAATTGACATTTTGACTCCGTTGTTTGCGTTTTTAAAGTTAGGGAATTCCAGACTTAGGAGCCTCTATAGAATGGTGAACGTCTAAATTTTTCAGTTTGTGGTTTATCTAGTCTGATGTTCTTCTTGATGTCAGCCCGGGTTATTCTTTTTAACTCTTGTTGAGTTTGTGTGTCTATGACGTTGGTCCTAATCAGGCTTTGGATCAGTCCAAGCAGTAGCATGTCTCTCCTCTTATCAGGATGCTGGGTTTTGAATATTTCGAGTAAGCTGTTATTACTGATGACATGGTTGGGTTGGTCATACTTCCTTCCGACGGCTGCTCTCATCATTTGAAATATGGTTCTGTTCAATTTTTGCTTTACATTGTTCGTGGTGCTGTTCGCCAGAAACGAACAGTGGTCACTGAGTGGTAGTAGACACGTTTTAGCTATCTGCACAGCAGTTTTTTCATTTAGTAAGTTCCTTATTTTCCTGAATAGGTATAATTTAGTGTTTAACTTTTTGATTAACTCTTGAGTATGTTTATCAAATAATAGACTCTCGTCGATCTGGGCTCCAAGATAGTTCATGGAACTCTTAGTTTGTAGTACAATATCGTCCATATAAAATGGGGCTTTTTGCAGTTTACCTAGAGTCTTTTTGTTGTTATGATAAACCAACACCGATTTATCTTTATTTACGGTCAACCGATTACTTTCATACCAATTTGAGATATTTGATAAGTCTTTCTGCAGATTTGCTTCCGCTTCTTTCAGGTTTTTATGCAAGCGTACTAATACAAGGTCATCTGTGTACATTAAACTTCTACAATTTGTGATCACATCAGGCAAATCATTAACATAAATGATAAACAGTAGCGGGCCTAAAATTGAGCCCTGCGGCACCCCGCAATTGACGACTCTTTTCAAGGAACTATGGTCACCATATTCTGTGTGGGTTTCTCTGTTCGCAAGATAACTTTCAAACCATTTCAATAACTCCCAGCTCACTCCAGCTTCCGATAATTTAAATAGGAGAAGGCTATGGTTTAGGCAATCGAACGCCTTCTTGATATCAATTTTTTTTTTTTTTTTTTTATTCAATAAACATAATTAACGACTACAAGCGATCGCCATATATGGCGCTCTTCCTCACAGGAGTCACACATAGACCCTTTTAGCTCCTTGGCGTTAATCTCCTTTTTCTTCAGGATTCTGCGTACCGGTGTGTTATTTAGGTTTATTTTGTGTTTGATCTCTTTGGTGAACCAAGGTAAACTATGATATTTATCCATTTTTTCTCTCAGGGGTGCGTTTTCATTCAAGTATTCTGCTATTTCATTTTCATATTCATTCCACGTTTGGTTTGCATCCATATTTTTTGTTTTATACCTTAGATTGTTTAGAATATTTCCCATTTCTTTCACATCTGTTTTTTTATATGTCCTGCATTGGATCCTTTTTGAGTGCAGTTTATCTTTAATTTTTTTCTTGGTTGCCAATACGATTAGGTGATCGCTTATTGTGTGATCTAAAGTGCCTCTTTTGGAAATGAATCTCGCATTAGTTATGGCCGAGTCTATGCTACTACTATTCCCAATCCCTATTCTAGTTACTGTAGTTATAAGTCTTTTAAGTCCTATATTTCTTGAAAGTTCGTTAAATCTCTTATTCCTAGGATCGTTCCTATTTCTACAGTCTAGATTTATGTCTCCCAAAATCCAGCATTCGTTCTTTTCTAAGTTAATTTTGTAAAAGCTGTTCTTACTCCAGTTGAGGGCATCTGTCCGGCAATCAGAGGCGCGTGCCCGAGGAACGGTCGCCAACCAGCGGTCTGCCGTGGGGACGTACCTGGCGTTCTGCAGCAGGATGAGAGCAGACCCGCAGGCCCCTACGGTCAGCTTCGTAACTTCGTACCTAGAGTACATAGCCGACCACGCCCCCTCGCCAGCTACCGTGGCGAATCATGTTTCCCACGTGCGGACCCATCTCCGGCTCACGGGCGGCGACGTGGCACCCACCGAGGATTTCCGCGTCCGGCAGGCAGTCGATGCCATGCGACGCAACAAAGAGTATGTGCCCAACGTGAAGCCTCCGGTGCCGATGAAAGTCCTCCTGACGGTCCTCGCCAGCCTGGAGGACACACCCATGGGGATCACAACCAGGGCAGCGCTGCTCACCATATATTACGTGGCCCTGAGGCAGAGCGAGGTGGCCCCGCCCTCGGCCCGCGAGTACGACCCGGCACACCACCTCTCACATGGAGACATGACGGTCACCGAGGCACACGTGACAATAAGGATCAAGGCAGGGAAAAATCTACAACAGGTTGGAGAAGAAAAGGTGATGACACTACACCCGGCGGCGGATCCACAATTCTGCCCGGTGCAGACCATAACGCGGATGCTACGGGTGGTCCCTACGGCTGCCCCACAAGAACCCTTCCTGATGAATCTAGACCGTTCAGTAGTAACTTCACGAACGCTGGCCAAAGACTGGGAGAACCGCCTCGAGTCTGCAGGGCACTCCCAGAGGGCATTCACCCTCCACAGCCTGTGGAAAGCAGTGGCCACGCAGGCATTCTAGGCCGGAATGCCTGAACTAGCCATCCAACGATTGAATAGTTCTTGGGTCGATTGTGATGCATTGATGCGGTTTGTGTCCCAAGCTATCACGTTGCCAACCCCAGCCAACCCTGGCTGCCACCAGCTGCCAGCCGCCCGCCGCCCACCGCATTCACAGGTGTGTGAGGGAGGTTGGGTGACACCTTTTATCTCACCCCTGGTACAAGTTTAGCCATAGGAATAACATTAGAAAAATATACTCAACGATCACCCTGGTAAAGTTACAATACTACACCACAGCTGTGGCATAGTGGATTTGCTACATATATTCTGATTATTCTGATGTTGCGAAGATATTTAATGTCATAGAAAGGGGTAAGATAAATCCAGAACCACACTCGAATCGTAAAATAGACAATACTCCACGAGTTTGGCTGGGCCGCAATCGTCATCGAGGCGAATAATACGATTCTCGATGCAGTTCTATATAGTCTATACACACACCTAGCCGACCTTGGTTTTCCCACTGAGGCCACCTATACCTGTACAAACACCAACGGGTGGGGGGAGGCGGGGTGTATCTTTTTTATTTTCTATCACCACATGTAAACGCCTGGTGTTTACATGTCGCCCAGAGAATGTTTTATCTCAGATATGCCTGGTGTGAAATATAGCCAAGACACGTCCGTATACAAAAGGAAACAGTTTTGTATACGCCTCATACGCTGGTGTGGATTAGAAGCGTATACAAATGAAAACATGTACATGTACAGCTGATATGCGTGCTGCCGCAATGGCGCATGTATGAATAAAGTCGTTCGTTTCGTGCAGTGAAGGGTTTTAAAGGCTCAATTCCCAAAATAAAGGTTTTAAAGACTCCTGTATGACCCCTGCATTTGGGTTGTCTTTATATATTTGGTGATTTTCTTGTTTCTTAGGTTGGCCCTTACTCTCATAGAGTATTGTAGACACAGTCCTCCCTTCAGAGGTGAATTGGAGGAATCGCTGCTTCTACATACAGGCTTGGGGCAGGTGTTGATCTAAATGCAATGGAGCACAGGTAAACTACCCTCAAGCAACACTAGATATTGGGTAGGGAAAAACAGTTTGGGTGGGACTGTTGCTCAATTTGAGTACCTTAAATCATAATAGATTTTAGGTCAAACCTTCAACCAAAGGTAAGTCTCGTTTAACCTATATTTGATAATTATGGATGAACACACACTGAGTAACAAGTGAGTGGGATTTTAAGGTGATGAATGAACACACCATCTATTGAATAGTAATAAACAGTAATAAACAAATAAATAAAAAATAGAAATAGAAATAAAAATTCCCAGCTTAGAAGTCTGTTCACAATGGCACCTAAAGAGGCTGAAGAGGTGTTGTTCAAGCTGAAAACAATAGCTTGCAAACATACATACAAACATGTATGAAGGTTTTTTCTGAATTTCAGACAGATATTCCAATTAGAAATAGGTTATACTGAATAGTAATAGGTGAGCTGTAACTAATTGTAAATCTGATGTCGGAAATGAAAAGCCTGCCTTTTTCTACCTGTACAAACCAAATTTCAGGCTGATATTCCAATTAGAATAGGTTATAATGAATAGTAATAGGTGAGCTATAATGAATATACCAGATAGTAATAGGTGAGCTGTAACGAATTGTAAATCTGATGTCAGAAATGAAAAGCCCGCCTATCTTTACATAAATATACTGAATTTCAGACTGATATTCCAATTAGAAAAAAGGTTATACTGAATAGTAATAGGTGAGCTGTAACGAATTGTAAATCCGACATCAGAAATGAAAAGCCAGCCTTTTTTTTACCTATATGTTCCAAATTTCAGGCTAATATTCCAATTAGAAAAAAGTTTTAACAAATAGTAATAGGTGACCAGTAACAAACTGTAAATCCAATGTCAGAAATGAAAAGCCTGCCTTTTTCTACCCATATGTACCAAATTTCAGGCTGATTTTCCAATTAGAAAAAGGTTGTAACGCAATAGTAATAGGTGAGCAGTAACGAATTGTAAATCCGCTGTCAGAAATGAAAAGCCTGCCTTTTTCTACATATATGTACCAAATTTCAGGCTGATATTCCCATAGACTTAGGTTAAACAGAATAGTAATAGCTGAGTTGTAACGAATTGTAAATCTGACGTCAGAAATGAAAAGCCTGCCATTTTTTTACCCATATACACTAAATTTCAGGCTGATATTCCAATTGGAAAAAGGTTATAACGAATAGTAATAGGTGAGCTGTAACGAATTGTAAATCCGCTGTCAGAAATAAAAAGCCTGCCGTTTTTTACCTATATACACCAAATTTCAGGCCTATATTCCAATTATAAAAAGGTTATAACAAATAGTAATAGGTGAGCTGTAACGAATTGTAAATCCGCTGTCAGAAATGAAAAGCCTGCCTTTTTCTACCTACATGTACCTAATTTCAGGCTGATATTCCTATTAGAAAAAGGTTATAACAAAATCCATATTCCCATAGACTTAGCATTATAAATTTAGTTTCAACCTCTACCAGTATTACTACGGGTCAACCCCTCATTGTTTATGGTTACCTGTCCACATAACCATTGATTATTGTCTATATATTATATGAGTTTCAATATATCTCCCAGTTCTCAACATATTCTTATAGACTTAGCATTATCAATTTAGTTCCAACCTCTACCTGTATTACTACAGGTCAACCCCTCATTGTTTAAGGTCGTCTATCCAAGAGATGTAAGCTGGGGAATTGATTTCAATGGTCACTTGTGAGCGCACTCAGATTGCCTGCATTCTAACCATATGATATTATATTCCCATAGACTTAACATTATCAATTTAGTTCCAACCTCTACCTATAGGGGGCATCACAATCTGATCTCTAATCTTTTCAATGGAAGTTATAACAAATTCTTGATGAAATATTAATTTAAAAGCAGATTTAGTTATAAAATCTTAATAGATAATTGCAAAATATCAAGACTTTCATTTGTTAATTTTTGCAAGTATTGAAGCATTCTTGAGGAAAATGTTGTGTAAACACCATTTCATAGTCATATCTTATTAATATATATATGATCCCATTCTGCTCCAAGAAAGTCAGAGAGATCAGGGGGTCTACTGGCTCAGGATTGGTTGCCCGGGAAGACTTCCTGGCCAAGGCCCTAGAGTCCTCGACCAACAGTAAAGGCTACACTGGGGGCAAGGTCAGGGAAGATGACCGTGTGTCCAGCCGCACTAGAAATGGTGCCAAGCTGCTAACTTCTGCTCCTGCCAGGGGTAACACTGCTGTCCACTCCATCATTAAGGATAAGGCTAGTAGCCCTCCTACCACCCCTGCCCACAGCGTGGACGGGCTTCTTACGGGGTGGGGGGAGAAGGAGGGGGAAGTTAACATTAGTACTGTCTCCCCTCCCCACTCCCCCCTCTCTCCCCACACCAAGGGAACCCTAAGGAAGGCTGACTCCGAGACTGACCCAGATGAAACTATTGACGTAGTTAACATCAGCATCACCTCCTCCTCCGCGGACGACCATGACATCCCCATTGGCTCCATCGGAGCCTCTCTGAAGGATGAAATTAACCACCTGGAGACGCTGGTAGACTACATGCATTCTCCCCCTCACTCAAAAGAGGCATCCGAGATAAATATGGAGCTAGTGAGAACCGGTGCCCGCGGCGCCAGCTCTCTACTAACGCTGGTGACGTTCCTTAGGGACTCACACAGCTCCAACCTCGAGCTCCGTGATGCATACGAACTAGTGTTCCGGGCAACACTGGCCATCATTCACCTGAGCAACCGGCTCATTAATCACCCCTCCACTCCCCAGTCTGGATTCGCCAGCCTTCTCGGAGAGTTCACTGACTCTCTGAGGACCAACCTCAATCTCGCGAAGAACGCACTGGGCTGCGTCAAAAAGACAGACCATGGTCTGCCAGGCGAATGGGACTGTGAGCCCAGCATGATAACCGGCGTCCGCCCAGCCCTGAAAAGGATGGGCACCCTCGCGGCGGCCGACACACGAACAGCAGGGACTAAAAACCTGCTGGCAAACCGAGTTGCCACAGACTCCACCCCTGAGATGTACTGTATAGCAGTACTCAACCTGGACGACCCCATCTCGGGGCTCGTTCAGGCAGGTATCCGTTTCAATACGAAACGGAAACCCCAGGTCGTGGAAATCGCCAATGTAAAGGCGATCAAAGTAACTGGCAACTTGGCCCTTGCCTGTGAGGAGTCAGGCGTATTCATGTCTATGCCAGCTAAGGCCGTAAACTCCTTCCCGGGGGACATCTGCCCCGTGGGGCCACCTAAAGCCCCGGCAGTAACCAGTAACGTCACCGCTAACTCCAGTTCCATGGTGCCGGCGAAGGTCACGTCCCCGGAAGTCTCCCCGGTAACGACCCATAAGGTCAAAGATTGGCCCAAACGCAGTGTGTATGCATACACATCCACCTCGGCTAAATTTCCTCGGATCCGACTCGAGGACATGCGACGAGAAGTGCAGACAATCACTAAGGTCTGCACCCAGACTTTCCCCCCCCTGTTCAATGTAGAGTACCTCTACTTCGAGTCTCATCAGCCGATCCAGGGGGACAGGATTTACACCTCCTCAGGTGTGGTGCACTTCCGTAGTGCACCTAGGCGCCCAGCTCGCTGCCAGAAGTGCTGCGAGCTGAACCACCTGGAGGATGGGGGCCAGAACCTGTCACGATGCGCGCACTGTTCCGAACCACACAGCATGGACAAATGTCCAAACAAAAAAACAGTTCCAGTCTGTGTCAACTGCGAAGGGGACCATGTGTCCACTTCAAAGTACTGTCCCAGGTTCGCTAGGAACTTCCTCACCTTAAACCCCTCCTTCGACCCGGCATCCCGTAAAGGCCAGAGGAAAGCTGGGAAGAAGTCTCCTCCCCCCCCAGTAACTTGTGAAGCACACTTCCCCAAGCTTCCTAGCAAGGGGTGGAACCGCCCAGCACCTAACCAACCTCCAAAAGTTGGGAAGAAAGGTCCCAAAGTCAATCAGGCCCCAATCACAGCTAAAGGAAACCCCAACAACCAACACCCTAACAACAAGGCCCCAAAACATCAACAAAAAAACAGGAAACCAGCCCAAGCTAAAAACACAGTAGCCCCTAAGGCCTCAACCATCCCCCTAAATGATCTAAAAGGAATAACTAGGACCATCCAACAAAACCCCAAACAAAAGCCCAAGGGCAGGAAGGGTAAAAAAAAGGATGATTCCAACATCCTGACCTCCCTGGCTCAGCTCCTGAAACCTCAGGAGCCCAAAAAGCCATCCCTGGCAGAACAAAATGCCTTGCTCCTCCAGGGACGACAACCTCCCAGGATGGGTCTCCCTTTCTTCACTGGACACAACCCCCTCCAACCCCCAGTCCATCACATGGGCTACCCAATGTAGGCCTACTTCCCTCAACCAACATACGACCATTAATCAACTAAAATAAAAAATTAACCATAAAAGATCACAACAATACAGTAGGTCTTTTTAGACCATAATGGATAGTACAATTAAAAGAAGCTTCAGTAACATTAGGGTTCTGTCCTGGAACATTTATTCATTCAAAACTAGGAAAGACGCATTAGTCGCCTACGTTAAGCAGAATGATATAGATGTGATTTGCTTGCAAGAAACGTTAGCAGCATCAGAGTCAGTAAAGGTTCCGGGTTTCAAGTCGTACTCCCTCTCCAAAACCGAGGAAGAACGCAGAGGTATCAGTACCCTAGTACGGGATTCAATTAAATCCTGTAAAGTTAGGATACCTAAGCTCGGAACCCACACTGAAGCAATCTCTGTTGCACTCACTCTCCAGGAGCAGACTATAGTCATAACTAATATTTATCACCATAATAAAGCAAAGGTTCTGAAAATAGAAAGGTTCTTGGAGAAATCACCTAACAGACACTTAATAGTCGGAGATTTCAACTGTCATCACTCTGCATGGGGTAGAAATAACTCTGATAGGCCAGAAGGATGTGATCTCCTAAAAGAAATCTTTGACACAGATAATTTATCCATTCTAAATGATGGGGACCCCACCCGTAAAAGCGGGTATTCCATGGATTTAGGCCTCGCAACATCCGACCTTGCCTTCCATGCAAGCTGGATAGTTGATGAAAGACTTATGTCTGACCATTATGCTACCATCACTACCCTTGCGGAAAAACAGGTTCTTCCTCCCCCTCCGCCAATTAGACATAATCTTAAAAAAGCAAATTGGAATCTATTTAATGAGGTATTTGCAGAAACCATGAACAGTAAATTAAATCCAACCTATGAGGACTTCAAAACAGCCCTAAACAAGGCCATGGAAAGAGCAGTCCCTCTGACCAAAGGTCGCCACCCCAACACCAGACGATGGTGGTTCAACACCAGA
Organism: Alentia gelatinosa; assembly: GCA_950022655.1. Taxonomy (NCBI): domain Eukaryota; kingdom Metazoa; phylum Annelida; class Polychaeta; order Phyllodocida; family Polynoidae; genus Alentia; species Alentia gelatinosa. The sequence continues at coordinate 76,393,275 of OX465583.1, forward strand.
GTCAGCAAGGCTGCATCTAACAGAATAAACAGGGCCCACAGAACACTTAAAAAGTTCCCAAATTACATCAACTTCCTTAATTTCAGGAACACAATCAAAATAGCTAGAAGAACCTATGCCATAGAAAGAGATAGGACTTGGTTGAGGTGGTGTGAAGAAATGAATGAACACACCTCCCTAAATGATATGTGGAAAAAGGTTAATATTCTAAAAGGTAAGGCTAAGCAGCCTTTAGAGCCTAACCCTGAAGAAATAGCAAACAACCTAGCAATTGAATTCACAAACAGAACCAAACAATCCAATCTCCCGCAAGGACACATTTACAAATTAACAGAACTAAAAGATGACAGGGTACGACATATTAACCAAGCCATCGATACCGATAGTACTCATAAATTAGACGATCCTATCACAATCCATGAAGTCAACAGACATCTTGAAAACACCAAAAATAAAGCACCAGGGTCAGATAGAATTCCAGTACAAGCCCTTAAGGCGCGTAATCAAAATAATAGACAAATAATGGCTAACATCCTAAGTGAAATCTTCAATACTAGCACTATCCCGACGGAATGGAAAATGGGCCAAATAGTCCCTATTCCCAAGCCGGGGTCTGACGCCAAAAGGCCTATCACTTTGTTACAAACTTCTTCTAAATTACTAGAAAAAGTTGTAAGGGACCGCCTCTCTTACTCTGCAAAAGTTGCTAACCATTCGCCTCCTTCAGAGCAATTTGGTTTTAGGCCGTTTAGATCAGCTCAACATTGTTACCTCACAAAGTTGAACCATCTATATAAAGCTCTCGATCACAAACAAGAAACTGTTGTGATATATCTAGACCTTGAAAAAGCTTTTGAATTAGTAGACCATGTAGCTCTTCTAAAAGCACTAGCTGATAGAGGCATAAAAGGCAAAGTTCTCTCCTACATAGCAGAATACCTAACTGATAGGAAAGCGAGGGTCTCCTTCCAGGGTGCCACCTCAGAGTACTATGATTTAGAAAATGGAGTCCCGCAAGGCGGAATTCTCTCCCCCACCATCTTTAACATGCTAATGGAAGAAATACACCTGCTAAAATCAGTTAACACTAGGATCATAACATATGCTGATGACATTGCCTTAGTGGTAACTGCCAAAAAGAATGTGCTGGGCTCAACCCAGACAGCTCTAAACAAATTAGCAGACAAGTGTGCCAAATTGGGACTAAAAATCTCAGCAGATAAAACCAAAGCAATGTTCTACTTTGATACACCTCCCAGCCACTCAGTCTCGATTGGAGGCCAGCGACTGGAATGGGTAACAGAGTTTAAATACTACCACATGCTCACCTTCATCCCAGAAATTAAATATCTTATCAATACAATTATACCTAGGCTCAACCTAATGAGAAGTATATCCAATTGTAGAGGGGGCGCCTCTGCGAGGCACCTCAAACAACTATACCTAGGGGGAATTAGATCTATCATTGACTATGCCGCCCCTGCCATAGTCATGGCTCTCCCCATGAGATTTAACGAAAAGGTTGATCTCCAAAACAAAACTTCCCGCTGGGTTGCTAAACTAAACATCCAACAAAACATTGCACTCAGGGCTATTCTTGCTGCCCCTAGACTCACAAAAATCACACTTATGCAAATTGAAACCGACATCTGTCCAGTGGAAGTTAGACTATATGAAATGGCACATAAATGTTATACCTCCATGGCTTCAAACATAGATTGTTACCTAGCCAATGCCATAAAAAAGAAACACTCAGACTTGTTGGATGATAGGATACTCAAAACTGCTAATCTATCCACACAATTTAATCTCCTAGTCAGACACGGGTTTGAGTCAGGCGCTAGGCTCTTCAACAGGCCCTACACTGAACCCAGACATCCTCTGGATCACAAACCCATTCTAGCCCTCATAAAGCATGACTTCACTAAAAAACACATCTCCCCTTATGAACTAGGCTATAAAGCTAAAGAATGTATTGAATTCATTGACAAAGTCACTCCCCACTGCATAAATGTATACACTGATGGTAGTGTTATACCTACAACAGGTAGGGCAGCCTCTGCTGCAATCTGTCTCGAGAAAGATAGGTACACATGTACAAGAGTGGCCGACCACTCATCTACCCTCACTACTGAGCTTGTAGCCATTAAATTAGCCCTCGAAAAATGGGACTACAACAGGGTAATTCACTCAGACTCGTTAGGCTCGATTCAGACCCTCAGCAACACATTTACTCATAACAAATTAGCCATAGAAATACAAGAAAGAATCATTGAAAGGGACAGTAGAAACATCCGCACTCTCCTACATTGGATTCCATCCCACTGTGGCATTAAGGGCAATGATTACGCCGATCTAATTGCTAAAGACACAGCAATAAATGTCAATAATATACATCTCACTAACAGGTTCTCGAGAACCCAGGCCATGAAAAAGATTAAAAACAGCGCAAAACTCTACTGGGAAAAATTAAAAGAACAAGACCTAGAAACCAACCTCTCTTCAAGATCTAGAGACTGGTATCTGCTAATCAAAAACAACTTACCACCTGTATCTCTTAACTTACCAAAAAATATACAACACATTGCCACAAGGTTTAGGTTAGGTCATCGCAGATGGGAAGACATTCCCGAATACACTAATTGCTATTGCGGGAAGAGAATTTTCTCGATCAAACACATCCTAACTACCTGCCCTAAAGTTAATTATGACTCCATCAAACACATACAAAACAAAACATCTAGCTTCATATCTAGGAAGGAAAGAGCAATTAGGATACTCCAAGTAGCTGCGGAAGAGGGGTACTTACCCCTGGTCCGCTTCTATAAAGACAACGAGGATCTGTTATGGTAGCATGGGGCGAGCAATTTGTGGTGCATGTGGCCTCCTTGTCCGTATGTCAAGGCACTACCCATCAGGTACCACAGGAGCTTCGCCCAAGACATGTGTCCTCAGAACCCTCAGAAATGAAATGGTTGGACTACCCAGGGGTGCTGGTGGCCTCCCTAACCCGAATGGTAGGGCACTACCCATCCAGTACCACTGATACACCCGTACACCATGGATTTTCTTAAAACCCATACCTAAACAAAGTGCAGGGACACTATGGGTGATGCAAGTGGCCTCCCTGACCAAATGGCAGGGCACTACCCACTCGGCACCTCCCTAGCTACCCACATGGCATTATACTTAGGGAAAGTAAAACATAATAACCCCATCAAATACCCCATAAAATCACCACAAAACATAACTTCTAGCTTACACCTAGGAAGGAAACAACAATTAGGATAACTAGGATCTGGTAAGGCAGCATGGGACGAGATATCTGGGGTACTCATGGCCTCCTTGTCCGCATGTCAAGGCACTACCCATCGAGTGCCACAGGATCCTACCCAGGACATGCTTTCCCTCAGAAACTAGGGGAATGAAGTGGTTGGGCTAACCAGGGGTGCTGGTGGCCTCCCTAACCCCGATGGTAGGGCACTACCCATCCAGTACCACTGATACACCCTTACACCATGGACTTTCTACTTCCTAACCTCAACCCCAACCTAATAAGTGCAGGGGCACTATGGGTGATGCAAGTGGCCTCCCTGACCAAATGGCAGAGCACTAACCACTTTGCACCTCCCTAGCTACCCAAATGGCACAATACTAGGCATGGATTGATATAAACAACCATTAAGCTAATACAACCTTAGCACACCCACAGGAATAACATCTCTCTGTCTAAAACTGGGTAATATCTTCCCTTATTGTTGTTATTGTTATTTTGTTATTGTTATTGTTTCTCTAACTTGTTTTCTGTTCTTTTCTTTTCAGGTATAGCGTCGGTTTGGACTTATCATCAAGTAAAAAAAAAACTATCCGAAACGGTCACGTCTCGCACTGACCTAAGTAGGGTTTCAAATATAAAAAAAATATATATATAAAAAAAAGCTTCATAATCTCCTGCACTGAACTACCATACATGTGAGCGAGGCAGCGCATCCGCTTGCTTAGTGCAAACATGTACAGGTCCTGTGAGGGTGCAGCCGGACCTGTGGCGGCCGAGCATACACGCTCAGCATACACGCTGGCGCTGGTAATTAGTGTTGGATGTTTATTCACACCTTCCACGCTGACCAGGCAAAGTGTACTCGGCTGTGTTTACCCCTGCGGAGCACAGTGTTTGCCCCTGCGGAGCACCACGCTCCGGTGAACGCAAACAATACCCAAGGTAATCCCTTTGAGGTGACACGGCGCCGACTTCCCGGCACGGTATGCTCATAATACAAACAACCTCGGCCAAAAGACAATAGATTGGGCAATAAACAAGCGAAAGAACAATTTGCGGAGCACCACGCATGACCGGTTTTAAACAATTGATTTTGTGGTCTATACAGCTATGTATACTACTCAGGGTAAATCCAAGTTCCGCTCGCCACTGGCTGGCCACACCATGACCACATGAACCATCGTTTTCTCATTTATATTTGGAGAGCCTGAGTATAATTTCGGATTCATAGCTGAAATTTCAATTTCTGACATCGGATTTCCAATTTGAATATTTATAAAAACCGTTAAACTGCAATAATTGTGGGTTACAGTTCAAGCGGATACCCCAGGAACCAGCGTATCCGAGAGGCTGAGGTATCCGACGAGTGCCGTATCTCTGTAGTTATCTGGTGACCAGCAAACAGCAATAGACCTCCTACTAGATTGGCCAGAATGATTAATCACAAAAGTGGGCGGGTTAACCACGTAGAGGGATGTCTTTATTAATCCAAGGGAAATTTTGTGGACTACATACCAGGGCAATTTCATCTCGGCACTTCTCGTATTCCCATACAATCACAGGCTCCAAGCAACATTTATCATTTTACAACATTGTGCAATGAACTACATTCTCCTTTTTGCTTTATAGACAACATGTTTATTACAATTCTACATTAAAAGATATCCAACATACAAGGAAACAGAAAAAAAGGTATACATTGTTTATCCTTGCATAAGTTTATAGAAAGACCTATATCAATGGCAGGGTGAAACATAAAGGAAAATTAAATGTCGAACCAGATAACTCTGAGAACAATGTAAACCCAAGGTATAATCATGTTGATATAAAGGATTACCTTTAGAATATGTTCAGATACGAATTACTGTATATCATTTACAGAGGATTTGAGAAATATTATTTAATTCCTCTCTTACTCATTAAGAATATATGAAATATGGAAGCCTACAACTTGGATAGAAACCAACATAACACACCTATTTTAACTTCTTAGTTGAATATCATAATCGACGTACACTACTGATACCATTTGAATATTAAAGTACTACAACATATAACCACATCAATGTGTTTTCCAAGGGAAGTAAAGAGCACCGAATATTGAAAGCACTTAAACAAACTGCTGCCCTAAATCATAAATGTTCTACTGATGAGAAAAAAAAAAGAATCTGCAGATATCCCATATAAAAACAAGCAGGTGAGAGATTACATTGGAGACATTAAATTACCCTACCGATAGCACGTTACAAGCGCAGATTCGATAGTTGCCAATAAATTAATAATCAGGTTTCAACTTTGATTAACCTCGTCCGATTAACGGTTCGTATCGTTTGTATGAGACCTAGGGTACACAATTACTCATTGCACTGCTTCCCCATTAAAAAGGGACTCTTTTATATAATTTTACCATATGTTCTTTCTATGGAGATTTATGTTCTTGACAGGGTATATTCAATATACCCTGCTCATCTTACCTGACAGTTAATTGAAAGATTGATAATTCATATATAACATACGGGTGGGAACACAAATTGTCTTTTTAATCACATGCATGCACAGCATCGTAAATCAATAATATTATTGCATTGTCTGCTACCGATAAAATATCAAGAAATACCAACAAAAGGGGCTTTTCCCGTTGGATAATAACGCAATCTAGGACTCGAGGATTACATTCCACAATTAGCTTTAAGGACAAATCTCCCATCTGCTATAAACAAATAACACATGCTTTTAAATATCATCTGGTTTAGTCGAACAGTAATCAGACAGGATGACGAAAGTAACACTCAACATCACGTAGAGTAACAGATATACTAAGCATCTAAGCCGTGTACGGAGTATATCTTACACTAAATAGCAAATCAACACTTTTATAATAGGCGATTTTCAAATTGAAAAGCTCTGGAAAAGGGCTCTTCTCCTAGAATATGTATTTGTATGAAGTATATTTGTAACATAAATGAGGTATTTCTGTTTAAATAGATGAGGTCTGTGTGGCTAGAGTCATCTACTGACTACATATTGAGTAGTAGCTACTATTATGGCAATTGATTCTTCCCCTTTGTCAACTCCATATTTAAGGCTAGGCATACTTATCTTACAGCATATACATGTAGTCAATAAATCATATCGAGTAAAATTGTTATTCATAGATATGAGCTGATAACTGCTATATTCACTTCACACAGAAGGGAAGCAAATTGTAAACATAAAAAACCCATACAATAGTCAAACTGTTCACACACAAAAATTGACAAATTATGTTTATGTATATCGACTTTACACGAAATGATTAAACATGGTGGTCATTGAAATAAACACCATCCACTAAGAATATAACAGTTAATTGTTGCCACATTTTTCTATAAAGAAATACATTGTTTAATTCTGAATGATATCTCCAAATCATGCGATCTGACGACTCCCATACTACCACGATTATCTTTTTGCTGCAAAATGTATAGGTGACTTTTGTAAAAAGAAAAATTAAAAATACTTGTATTACACTGGAAGTGGAAAAAGGGAAGTCTGATGCACAAATACCACCACCTACAGAATATAACAATTTCGGAATAAAAACGAATAAGTATGCCTTCATAGCTGTCAAAGAAATTCTTTTATGGCATTATGAGAGAAAGTGTAATTTTCATTTCTGTCCATCAGACAAAAATCTTTTATCAACAAAAGCCTATTGCTGGGAAGTTGAAGCGAGTATGATTGTGACTTCACCCAGACCCATGACATTATACCTTTTTTTAATTGAGAACAAGAAATGATTATTACTAATTGATTGTGGGTTTGTTTTATCAAAGTCATAGATGTTGAGTAAATAATGCATAGTAGAATAGTGAATATTTCAACAGCTATAAACATATTTATGTAGCTGTAGGGCCGAATCTTCACGATTCATTTTATAAGTATACCAAATGTCTGAAAACAAATAATATCCGTTTCCCTATGTAAGATCCCCGTATCAACAAATTACAAGTAACTTTCTATTCTGTATAAAATCATTATATACATAATGCAAAGACTCATGGGGAGTAATTGGAACTTTAATAGAAAAAGGTTTCGTTGATAAAACCTGTTTAAGCCACCACAGGTAGACCACATCATGTATATTCCATAATGATAGCACACTCGACGCTTGGGAAGATATTCAACAACCAATGTCACTAAATGTTATAGATTCGCAGAACCTTCGTCACACCCTGAGAGTTTCAAACAATCAACAAAAAATATCTCGTTAAAGCTCATTCTTTTTTAGAGACAGAAGGCTAGCGTGTTTGCGTTTATCTCCAAGTGGTTCCTGTAATTTTGCATCCAAAGAATACCAACGATATTTTCTAGTTATCCTGGCATTAGGTAGATATGGTACATTCCTTAAATATACATCGTGTACATATTTCTTCACCTATAAACTTCTCATAAACATCTATATAAAAACTAAGCTTCGTGGAGTTCTGATTTCAGAGCCATGATTATACAACAGGGAAAATACATATACCACTTTATGATATCTAAATCAAAACAATGATTGTCTTTCGCAACCACTAAACCATCACTGCATCATTATAGTTCCCCTTCTGTTTTCAGTGGTATGTGTAATTGGAGGTAGTGATGTAGACTCTGAGATTGGGGTGTTCCAGAAGGAATACTTCTAGTGCACTAGTTCCCTGTCTGTGTCGTGATTTCAAGTTAGTTCTTCATGTCTATACAAGGGCAGTGTTTCTGAATTAATAGATCCTCTAGCACACCTTATGGTCAGCCTTTCATTATCAGCAAATTTTCTACATTTTACACAGACAGGTAAATAACATAAAAAGAAAACCTGGAGAGCGACTGTAAAATATAACAATATGGGTAAATCATATACATATACATGAATTTATAAACTGACTTCATGTTCCCACTTTGGTTTTGAACTATTACATTTGTACAATAAGTCCAGGAAAGAATCAAGGAGACTGAGGATTTCATTCAGTGGAATGGCAAAACAGTAACGAAAATACACATGGCACACTCTGACCACTAATTCTGAACATCATCATATTTTCTATGCATGCATTAACGTAAATTACCGATAAGTTTCACCGTATGGCAGTAAAAATTAAAAATACATCTGCCATCTTCTCGATACGGTTTTTGTGTGTTCATAGTTATGGCAGAAAAACGATTGCGAAGTATGGCAAATAGAAGTCCACTGAAATAATAACTCATTTTCTGTGGGGCCATCCCACCATATAACCTTATGTTTTGCCGATAATGTCTTCCCAGAGGTAGCATGAGAGGCAGCGATTATTCCATTATACCCAGCCACGGGCCCATCGGCAGTGGGGCCTGGCTGGTAGTTGTGGTGACGGCGGTATTTCACAGCGGCTCAAACTTGACGTGGCTGGCCGCGGCGCTGAACGACGCTCCTGATCTCATGCTCTCCTCTGGCTGCCACAAGTCTCAGTTAGTCTTGTGATGTATGTTCTGAGAGGGCCACAGGGAGCAGTGCGCCGCAGGCACAGGGTTCAAGTTCAGTCTCTCAGGGAAGAACATGTGGTGCGGGTCTTGCATGGACGCACTGGTCATCGGGTGGCGGTCGGGGAACACCATGCGCCCCGTGTGGTCGTGCATGGGCGGGTGGTCGCCGTGGTGGGGCCGGTCGAACACCATGGCGTTACGATGGTCGTGCATGGGGTCGCCGTGCAGCTGGCGCTCCGGGAACACCATGGTGTTGTTGCGCTGCTCGTGCGCCGGTGGCGGCGTGCACACGTCCAGGTTGTGCAGGTGCGTCTCGTGCTCCTGCGGGTGTGGGGTGTGCACGGGCGTGGGGTGCTGCGACAGGCTCTGCTGCTGACTGTGGTGTTGTGGTTGTTGCTGTTGTTGTTGCTGTGGGGGTGGAGGTGGTGGTGGTTGTTGTGGATGTGGTGGACCTTGGTGATGTTGCTGAGGTATCTGGTGATGTGGTAGAGGCTGTTGTTGCTGTTGTTGTTGCTGCTGCTGATGTTGCTGTTGTTGCTGCTGTTGTGGCTGCTGTTGTTGTTGTTGCTGTGGACTTGTCTGCTCTAAGCTTCCCTGATCCCGTTTCCCTTCCTTTTTCTTCCTCGGAGTCTTGGGTCCCTCAGACTTACACCGTCGCCTTCCCAGTCCATGCAGCCCCTTCCGCGCCATAAAGGACTGCGCCCAGGCTTTGGTAATCTCGATGGTTCCCCCGAACTCCTTCAGCCTCGTCTTGTCCTTGTGGAGCAGCACTCCCCGCGCCGCGTCCATGACGATCTGAACGTTGATCTGAGCCCCGTTTCGCCTCAGGTTTTCAATGTACTCCATGACATCGCCGTCGTACTCCTTCAGCATCAGCGGTCTCCCGCGGTCCTTCTTCGGGAGCACCACGACCTCGTCCGCCTGAGTCTCTCGCTTGGCGTCCAAATAGGCTTTCCGCATACACCTCACTGTGCTCTCACTGATCGGACGACCGAAGAGGCTCTTGAAGTGCTTCATGGCCTTCCCGATGCCCTGTTCCACCGCGTACTGCCCGATCTTCGCGCGCATCTCCGCCGTGTAGTTGTTGTACTCGCCGCGACGCTTCTTGCGTTCTTGTTTCTTGGCGAACCCTCGTCCAACCTGTTCGTTTATCAGCCGGATCATGTCTGCTTTGTCAGGACTCACCAGAGGGTCTGGCAGTGGAAGCCCCTAGGAAAAACAAGGGTATATTGTTACAAAAGGTAGTGATTTATAGAATCTTTAAATTACAACCTATAAGCATCATATACCACGTTTACTTCGTTTTATGTCAGGGAAGATCAACCTTATTCTAAAAAAAATAATTCGGATTTGCCTCGTGATAGTGGACAGTTGTGAAACACTGAATTACATGACATGAATCTCTATATCCTGTGTACCACTAATCTGACAATTAACTTTCAAAATAGATGTCTTTGAAAAAGAAAGAAGTAAACAACCTCGTTTGAGATATATCCGATAAAAATATCCACTGACATGGGTTTGTTTGTTTGTTTGTGGGTTAACGTCCCAGGAGACCCTGAGGGTATATAGGGACGCTCTACTCACGTGGTCATTTAAAAGGGGTCCATCGTCTATCCGCGCATCGTCGTCGACGGACGCGTACCAGGCCACGGCCTGTGCCAGGTTGGTGAGGCCCTGCTCGGGAGTGACGTTAGCGCTGCTGCCTCCCTCGCTCTCCTGGCTCGACTGGCTGTTCTGGGTCTGGTGGAAGCCGGAGTTGTCAAATATGTCGGGCATTTGGGGATCGTCCTCGTCATCCTCGTGCGGGATGTCGTCTGATTTTCGGCGCTTTTTGATCACCGGTTCGTCGTCATGGTGAGCGGCGGCGCGACGCGGCACGCGCTTGACGTAGGTGCGTCCCGTGACGCGCCATGGACGCGTCATCTTGCGTTTGTGTACCGTCGGCGTGTAGGGAATCTTGGCACTAACAAACGAAACACCAGTTTTCTGTTATTCCTCGTGTGAAACTTTCATGAGAGTCCAATATTTACAGGTTGCGATTTCTCACAGAAAATATGCAAAACATACAGCAAAATATTCATAAAGAAACTTCTTCACAGAGAACTATTCCCTCACTCTAATTCAGAAAGATTCTAATTCTAAGTTGCTGTTTCAGTCGCATACTGAAACATCTGTGCTCAATTCTAAAGATTAAATGCTGTTTTCTGTGACAACATGGGAGAACTAGAATTGGCAGCTTCCACTGGAGTGCTGAGAAACTGCTAGTGCCATCAAACTCATTGTTTGTAGCCTCAGATCAGAAAAGCACCTTTAACGCTGATGGTATTTCTGAAGTGTGAATTCCCAGAATCATATGAAGTCTTTCTATTGAGGTGTTGGACCAATAACTATAAAAGTCTACATCATTATGAAGCTTGATATTGATCTCTACATAGGATCAGAGTGTGCTCCAGTACTAAACTCATGCAATTCAGCAGACAGGCTCATTTCAAATCTAAACCTAACCCTTTAAGATGTAGCCTGAGGACCTTGCAAGCTCTGAGACAGATGTTCTACTGAAAAGTTGCAACTTGATGACAATTATCCCAAAGCTCATTCAAAGTGTAACTGAACTCAAAGAGAAATGAACACACTCAATGGAAAACTAGGAAGAAACTGAAATGTTCATTTGAGAATTTACTTCTGGAATCAATATCCAATGAGAGTATAGGTGAGGTGAAATTGATTATCTTGATCCAATTCCAGAGAATTGACATGGGGAATTTGAGAAAAGTTAAAAAGAAGATTAAAAAGATTATAACAGATGGTTGGACAAGCAAAAATTTCAACATTGATACCTGTTCTAAATACAAAATTATGATCATCTGACATACTAGGGAACATTAGGAACCTATTAACAAGGTCCATAGTTACTCCCGATATCACTGAAACTATCCTTTAGACTGCAGATGGAAGTGAAGGCAAAATGTAATTGGCTAAGAAAAGGTTAAGAAAACTAAGAAGTAAAGCGAAGTGGGCAAGGTGAAAGTGAGAAAAAGGTGACTGTTTATTTGATTATTCTACATATTTGTATCCTAGTTAAGTGTTTTTTAGGTCTGAACCAGAAGGTTGTTGAGAAAAAGGCAAAAGTTATGCTTTCTCAAACTGGTATTAGGGTATGACTTTTCATGTTGCAGAACTTTTATCCCAGTCAGATTAAATATTTCACAATGTAGCTGTCGTTAGGAGTGGAAGGCTGTGAAAATGACAGTCAGCATATCCTATTATTTCAATACAAACAATTTCCAAACAAACAAATATGCACCATTTTACAGCTTTCACATTGGCTACCTTAATATTTGATAATGTTCTGGCAACTCAAATAAAAAAAATCTCTCTTGGAGATCACAGGTTATAACTCGTCACACAAAAAACAACATGAAGCCACAAGTTTTGCTTTGCTTGGGTGAGTCTTAAATACAACTGCACTTTTAACAAAGGTCTTGTTTATAGGCCATTACAAAAAAATGTATGCACAATTTCTGACAAATTTAACCGACCACCTCCACACATCAACATATTTGCAGCAGGTGACGCCTTTATGCATTACAATACAGTAGAGGTGTTTAGGTGATGCCTTGAGGCATTATTTTCCAAGATCTGCAAATTCATTGGATTTTTATCAATAAAATAGGAAATAATTTTCATGAACATAGATGAAAACTTTACAGAATGTAGGTATGACACAATATTTAGAATTCATAGAGAAATGATGTCAAGTAACACAAGTCAGACCCATTGTTGAAGTTATCATAAGTGGCCATCATTTTCTCAGATTCATTTTTTTATAAATGATAAATCTAGTTAACAAAAACACTGCTATGTGATGCCATCTGCAGATCAGAAATGCTCGTTATATGGATAGTCAAGGTTGTAAAAATGAATGTTCCAAGGTGTGGAGAGTAAGTGAGTCTCAACCAGGTATGTCGAGTTGCGGCCACTAGAGCGGTGTCGCAGAATAGAGGTGGAGCCCCCTGTGGGCAAAGTGTATAACTGCATCAATGTCATATTGATGCCAGTAAAAACTTATCAAAATTGAGAGATATCTGCAGTTGAGGATTCTATATGGATGTCATACCTTTATCCAAAATTATATAATTTTCCAATGATTATTTCATTCATAAGAATTGTTTCACCAAAACCAGTGACACCTGCTGACACTGCACTGCTTGACTGCCTTGTTTTTATCCTGCTGTAGTACTCAACCCTAAGTTGGTGCGATAGTCTAATACTTCTAATTGGAATATTTCATTTCATACACTTCCCCTATATCAAATGAAACAAAATTTACTGCAGTGAATTGTCCATGTCTGTTATATCTGATTCACAAATTTCATAATTTTCTGTCTAGCAATACACATGTGAGACAAGTTTTTGTGTTTGAATGGGCCTTGGACCAACAGTGATCATAAAAACCCAACAGCGACTGGGTCTGAGGAACACTTTAAGGTCATGATCACTCTTTTGGTCTCCCAAACAGTCACTCTTTTTCATCACAACTGATAAAGACATCGCTGTCTGAAAAACAGGACCCTGGTTCTGAAATTATGTCCAATGTTTCAAAACTGCCCAAAGTTTCTGCCTCCACTCCCGCATTTGCAGATCGCAGGTCCCGACCGTATCTGATTTCCGTAATGTTATAAAAAGCCCTTCTTCTCGGTATTGAGAGAGCCAAGATCATGGGAATGGCCTCTGACTGTCAAGAACCATTAAAAAACCAGTGGAGATCTGTTGCCGATGATGTGGAGATCGGCTGCCGAAAATGCTAGGCGTACCTCCACTGCAGCTCGGCTACTGGAGACTGAGCACTGACCAACCACCTGATCGCCCCTCAGTCTCCACCCAGCCCCCACAGGGTCGGCTGCAGTGGAGCACCCCCTTAACACTGACATCGCTGCACTAGGGTGGTGTAGTCGGGACCAATGTGTGTGTGCGCACTCACGTGTACTCGTCCTCCGACTCGGAGGTGCGGATGATGTCGTGCACGTTGACCAGGATCACTTCACGCCGGTCCAGTGTGATGCCCAGCAGCCCCTCGATGCGCATCTCCGTCTGGTAGTACAGCCCCGAGTTACACATGTTGATGATGGCCTCCTTCAGAATAGACTTTATACGATCCTGGAAAACGTGCCAACATAGGGTAACACTTATCAACAGTCCATTCTACGTTCACTGCACAGACAATACAGCCACTGAGTACGTTCTTGCGACAATTCGGCTTTGTACATTTGGCAGGGATAGGAACTTTGGGGAGTATATTTTGTGATACCATAACATGAATTCACTAAGGATACATGGAAATCCATAACAAATACATAGATGTGGGTATATATAGCTCCGCATATCTGTCGCTTGTCGGTTAATATGTGTATCCAATTGGGTTACACGAAATCTCCCATCAAACACATATATACGCGTATACACAGGCCTGCCCATGAGTTTATTGCTGAATAATATTCTGCAGATAGATGGGCACGACAGACAGAGGCGGTACTTTAGCGTACGTGTACAAATGTACATGAACTCGCCAAACTAGAATATACCTCTCTTAACCTTATCAAATGTAGAATATATGTAAGGAGTTTAGAAGTGGCTTCACCTGGTCTGCCCGCATTCGTCCTCCGCGTGTTTGAAGACGCAGGGAAGCCATCTTTGGTTTCATCCGCACGGGTTTAGATGAGGACGTGTCCAGGTCATCCTCCAGTGTCCCCGTCTCCAGGGCCGGCACCGCCCCGGAGCGTACCGTCACCGCCCCCAGCTGGGCCTCCTCCGGGGAGAGCGGCGGCCGGGCCCCCGGGGACGGCACCTCGGGCTCGGGCCCGGAGGCGCCGTCCAGCGTGACTGCGGGTTCCATCTGAGGAGGCCCGCCCGTCATGCTGTGCTGCTGCTCTAGGGCCCGACCCGGGTCTTCCAGTGGGGAGTGGTCCATGTGTGGAGGCGGGTAGGCGTCAACGTGGTCTAAGTTGTCCATCCCGACCACAGGAATCTGGGGGTCTGTCATCGTTGGGGATTCCACCAGGCACCCTCAACCTAAGGCGAACAATCACATCAGTCTTACTTCACATTGCAATTATAGGTGTTCTACATTTAAAAAAAAATCAAATGTAAATAATACAAGTTTCTGAATTAGGTGCTGAAAAAAAGACCAAGATAAGACTAAATATGCTTCAACCCACTTTACATCGTTTATATAAAACTTTCACTTGCTTAGGTTGCCTTAATTTCAAACTGTATGTGATACAAAATAAAGGGATTGTTTCAGGATTATTCAAATATGTCACCAATTCCGTGATCAAATAAACTATCATGATAACGAGATTTCACTTCAGATGAGACAGTGTAGAGACATCCTGCTGCGACAAAGTGTTGTTCGGAAGAATGATTTCAAATGGACATATGTCTTTGATATTCCACCACAAGCGATTCAAAAGCAAAATGGCTGGATCGAGAATCTCTATATATATATTTTTTTTATTCAGGTAAGAAAATACAGTTCACCCTGTAAGGGCGTTTTTACAAGTAAGTTCGTACATTTAGACAATAGACATTAGAGCAGTGACGAGTACAGGACAATACAGATAGAAGAGTTTGAGCCATTTTTGAGATAAAGATAGTATCCTTTAGATAAGGTCATGTCAGGTCATTTGCCTATCTAGATAATCACTCCTACCAGACTGTGGGGTTATTTAGTAAATATTCCTTTATGTATATTCTGAAATATGATATATCGTTTAGTGTTTGCACTGTATTAGGTATTAAGTTCCACAGCTTATTCCCTTGATATAAAGGTGATCGACTATACTTTTCAGTTCAGGGTTTTTCTATGTGCAACACAGTTTTTTCTTGGGCTCTGGTAACTCTTACAGACTTTTTTACATTAGCTGGGTCATTTGACCACTGTTTAATCAACATCATTAGTTGCACCATCCACCTGTAATTTAGTTGCCTGATTTGACATTGTTGGTATGGTGTGTTAACCGGTACCTCTCTAATTTTCTGCGTTCCAAGTGCGGCCCTCATACAGTGATTGAAAACATAATTCAGCTTCTGGACATATATCGCAGGACTTCCTAAGTATATAAAACCAGCATAGTCTAGTTTAGGTAATATCATCTGCTTTAATATTTTCTTTCGTACTTCGATGTTCAGGGTGCTTCTTAGTAATCGTAATTCACTTAGTCTTTGCCTGACCTCCCAAAGTGTATGTTCAATATGTGTCTTGTAATTCAGGTTATTATCCAGAGTCACTCCTAGGTATTTCATTGTTTTTGCATAATCCAGGTCTTCGCCTTGTACAGAACAAGGTTCTATTCCAGGACTGACTGGTTGTTTCCCAAACCACATTAGTTTAGTTTTCTTTGTATTTATCATCATCTTATTTTCTTGGCACCATTCTGTTAAGGCCATTAGGTCATCTTGCATTTTAAATTTGGCTATTTCAGCTGTATTTGCTGTGGTGAATAATGCCAAGTCATCGGCATACATCACTGCCTCACAGTTTTCAAATCTTTCAAAAATATCATTTACGAAAATGATAAATAGTGTGGGCCCCAGCACAGACCCTTGGGGCACTCCACAAGAAACCGCATCCCGAGGGCTTACCTCATGATGTAGCTTCAATGATTGTGTACGATTGGTCAAGTATGACTTAAGTAGGGTTAGAGCCTCACCTCTTATACCCATCTTCGTTAGTTTTATGTTAAGTATTTCATGAGAAACGCTATCGAAAGCTTTACGTGCGTCAACAAAAGTACATAAATTATAGAGTCCTTTATTCATCCCTGAGTGTATTTTTGTTGTTAACCGAAATATTGCGTGATTTGTCGATCTGCCAGGCATAAAGCCGTATTGGTTATAATAATATATAATATATAAAGGGAATGTGTTTCATTGATTTCTTTCACATCATTCAGCATATGATGCATTGTTTCATGCTGATACTGTACATGCCAAGGCCACTCAAAATAAACAAATTTGTTATTATTTTTTTTATGAATAAGATGAACCTCGATAGAAATCATAAAAGGTATGAGTATTTGGTATCAAATTGAAGCTCCTGATGTCAGGAATGCATTCAACGTGGTATTCTGTGCATCTAGGTAGAGTACACCCCCACCTAAGTGGACACCCTCCATTCTGGGCTAAAGTGTGCGCTTATGCGGGCTGTCTGCTTACATGCAGTTTTCGTTCTGTTGATGGTAGGCTATATAGAGGAAACCTATGAATGTTTAGGGCAAGAGCTCATATCCCATCAAGTTTGAATCGTGTAGTAATTCACAAGGTGAAACAGAGTGGATTGTATGGCGATTCAAATAAGATGGGATCGAGCTCTGACCCTAAACTGGAAAAGGTTTCTGAATTCATCTCGCCCTTCAAATTGACTAATGGGCTATCATTTGTGACAAAATCTCCCATTGGATATTTTTCCTAAATACTCAATGGGCATTGGATCAAGGGGTGAAATAATGTAGTACACATGTATATCTTACCTTTATATAGGTGATACCGGTAGGTACTAT
Organism: Alentia gelatinosa; assembly: GCA_950022655.1. NCBI lineage: Eukaryota > Metazoa > Annelida > Polychaeta > Phyllodocida > Polynoidae > Alentia > Alentia gelatinosa. The sequence continues at coordinate 76,410,588 of OX465583.1, forward strand.
AGAGGAAACCTATGAAACTTTGGGTTCAGAGCTTGTATCCCATCGAGTTTGAATCGCGTAGTAATTTATAAGGCAAAGCCACGTGAATTATGTTGCAATTCAAATGAGATGGGATAGAGCTCTGACCCTAAACTGGAAAAGGTTTCTGAATTCATCTCGCCCTTCAAATTGACTAATGGGCTATCATTTGTGACAAAATCTCCCATTGGATATTTTTCCTAAATACTCAATGGGCATTGGATCAAGGGGTGAAATAATGTAGTACACATGTATATCTTACCTTTATATAGGTGATACCGGTAGGTACTATAGAGGAAACCTATGAAACTTTGGGTTCAGAGCTTGTATCCCATCGAGTTTGAATCGCGTAGTAATTTATAAGGCAAAGCCACGTGAATTATGTTGCAATTCAAATGAGATGGGATAGAGCTCTGACCCAAAAACTTGAATAGCTTTTTGAATCTCACCCCTCACATTGACAAATGGACTAACCTTTGTGACAAAATCCCCTTTTGAGTATTTTTTAAAAAATATTCAATGGGCGTTGTATACAAGTTCCCAATGTTAAGTCTATGGGGAAAAAATACCAGGGGGTGAGATAATATCATGAAACATCACAAAATTTCATATGATTGTTTATATGGTGTGAGTCGTCTTTGCGAAATGATATCATGAAACGGAGCTGAGTGATATTTGTAGCAGAAGACTAAGAACAGCATGTAAAGGATTATATGAAATTGAGTGATGTTTAGATTTTTTCCAACCTCTAACGTGTTTAAACTGTTGTATCTGTTTATTGGGTTTGTGGGGTTTTTTGCATTCCTGGAGGGGGGGGGGGGTACTTTTTTTTCAGTACTCGGGAGGAGGGGAGGGGCTTTTTTTTTTTTTTTACTGATCCTCTATAAAACTGAGCCTCTATAACTGTAATAAAGATTTGTAAAACCAATGTACCGCGGAGCTATAAACAACATCGGGATGTTGATATGTGTCCTCGCCACCCTGATGCACGAACAGCTGGTTGGATCATGTCAGCGGCAGCGTTTATTTAGAACCTGTTAGTGACATCTTCCATCAGAAAGAAACACAAACCATATTGTGACGACCATTGTGACAGGAATATAAGGACACGAACGTATACACTTTTGCTTCTGATCATAATTAACGATAGGTAAAGATAAACATATTTATTTACGTGATAGTATTCTAAGCACACAAAAAACGTCAATTCGCGAGTTATGCCCTGCTGCAGCCACTGCCACGGAGAGGGATCCACAGAGCATCAACACAACCAACCCTGTGTTTACGCGAAAATTGCCAAACTGATTGACCCATATATACATGTCCCTGCCCGATCAAAGCATTGCAACACGTAAACAATGCCAACACATCTTCCTATTATTGTCAGAGTATCAAACGCACACTTATCTTACCTTGGTTTGTGCCCCGGCTTGCGTTTATAAATTTAAGTCAACAAATTTTCGCGTTCCACAGAGGTAATTGCTCATGGCAGGTGCCCGGATGACAGCAGCCTTTCTGACCGCCAGCACTGGAGAGCGGTACTTTTCGAGGGAGCATTAGATTTCATACTTAAAAACGCCACATCAAAACACTTGAACAGCGCCATCTTTATATTCAAAAGAGAGAGATGATTTCACAAATGATCAGCTGTTATGTGTTAAAGATATGGTTTGTTGTCACATATCAGATTGATTCGCCGATTCGTCGTGTGATGTTGATGTTATGAGGTTGACTGAGATGCCTGGACCAGCGGCAGAGGACATGATTCGGGGAGGTTCTGACGATGAATATTTGTTTGGGTTCTGTCTTGACATAGTATGGTCCATAGATGAATTACTTTCGAGATTTCCCCGATAAAGTTTAGTCTAGACACACCCAAAAGTAAAGTAAGAATGCAAGAATGTCTAAGCCTGTATTAATAGGCCTCCAATGATTTTTGTTTAATTCCACGAAAATTTCATTCACCGAAAATTAGGTTTCACCAATATTTCTGTATCAATAAATCTATACCTGTGAATTTGGCCGAATATAGTCATGTTTTATTTATTTTTGAACAAAGGACAACAAGGAGCCATATAAAAGTAAAATTTAAAAACGGAAACAATGCGAGCGTCCTGAACATTTAATATGTATGGGCGAGCAACAAATTATTTTTAAAAACAAGAAAAAATTATACATTTTCTGAAAGCTGACATTAATACACCTGCGATTCTGTCAGAGGAGGTACACAGCGCAGCGCCCTCTACAGTGTTGGGTGATAATAGGGAACCAAAACAATACACTGGCAACCAGAGCTACAAAATATTAGCTCTGGTCGGGTTAAACCCAGATGTCGCCTTGACCCTTTGCTGGTTCCCACCTGTGTAGTACTTATACCTTTAGATAGCAATACGCCATCTGGTGAATATTGGGTGCATTAAAGGGTAAAATATGTTTGTTATACAATGTCGTAACCTCAAAGCCAATTTTCCATTATCTTTATTCCTTTCCTGTGTACTATTTCATAATATTTTGAATGTAATTTGTGGTATCTTTGTCACTTTGTTAGCAATAGATATTTCATATTAAGTATATCTGCTTTTATAGTATTCATAGAATACAACTCGGTTTGAGGTGAACACAAAAGGGATACTCAGGGGATACCGTGTGTGATTTAACCCGACCAACCCCTATGTCGTAGAAGGGGTTGGTTGCCAAACTACCAAAACAAATGCTACACACACTACGAAATGCCCTGTGCTGGCTTTTAACTCACACAGAATCGCTTTCACAGACGTGTTTAAGGAAGATCTAGATATCATATAGATAAGCTACCAACATGTCATCAATACTTTTTTTAGAGGCACCATTGCTTGTTTTATGAATGTTATTGTTACAAATGGGAAAAAGCTGGGAAGTTGTAGATTGATGATACAAACTTTAATCTTCTTAAGTACAAGATGCACAAGCATGGCAGCGATCTGTTGAGTGATGATGAGGGGAACGCCGGAAGCGACTGCCCACGTTATGTAGAGTTAACTAGAACCTTTTAGTTTGGTATTTTCATAAACATATCTGTGACATCCCCCCTTACTGGAAGCCTAAACTTTAACTGACAGTCATCATATCATGTTTGATCTTTAAAGTCTTGTATAGATATATATTATGAACACCTGACTACCAGTCTTTATAGTCTTGTCTAGACATATATGGGCACCAGAATACCAATCTCTGGTTAAACTTTAACTGCCAGTCTTTATATTATATATGAACTACCAGTTTTATACTCACATGTAGACATATATGAGTCCCTGACTAGCAATCTTTGGTTTTGTCTAGCTATGTGAAGCAAGTACAATTTAAGGCACAACATAGTCTTTTGTCAGATATGTAGGTGGTCTTTTCATTCTGCTGGACAGTGGACGTCTTGGTAGAGTCCTGGCAACTGGCGACTGCTGATCTGGTGGAGCAGCCAGATGTACGGGTGACTGCCTAGGTGGAGTGGCAGCTGCTGGCACTGGCATCACTGCTGGACCAGTGAGTTGTGTAGCAACATTAGGCTCTGTCTGAATTTGAGCTGCTGGCCTCGTCCAAACTGGACTCGTACAGTGTCTCCTGGCGCAATTGAGGTAAGGATCTGGTTCCTCGGTCAAAGTACATCTTGGATTTCTCCTGCCTTGCATTGAGCACGTTGGAGGCACTCTCTGCAATCTTCGGTTTAAGGCTAGAAGTAGTTGCTGGCAACTTGTCACGCAATTTGCGACTCATCAAGAGTTCAGCTGAGGAGTAAGGTAGTCCCGACACTGGGGTGTTGCGGTATGACAGCAGTGCTATATAAATGTCCTTTCTCTCCTCATGAGCTTTGCGCATCAGCTGTTTGATCGTGCCGATCATCCTCTCACTTTGTCCATTGGCTTGAGCATGTAAAGGACTTGTGGTAGCTATCTTGAACCCATAACTCCTTGCAAATTGGTGCATCTCGTAGCTCCCAAATGGCATGTTGTCAGCTACTAAAATCTTTGGGATGCCATGTCTGGCAAAGACTGACTTGAACATTTCAATCACCGCACTGGCTGACTTCCCCCTTAGAGGACAGATCTCTGGGTACTTAGAGAAATAGTCAACTATGATAAGATAAGCCTTTCCTCCATAGTCAAATATATAGGCACCTACCTTGATCCATGGTAGCTCTGGCATTGGATGCGGCTGCAGTGGCTCCCTTCGGTTTTGCCTTCGGAATTTCAGACAAATACTGCATGCTGCTACCATCTTCTCAATGTCGTCTGCTATTGAAAGCCAATACATCACCGTGTGTGCTCTAGCCTTGCACTTCTCGATTCCCAGGTGGGACTCATACAGCTTTCCAAGCATGGCATTCCTAAGTGATGAGGGAATAACAATGTACTCTCCCTTAAATATCAGTCCCTCGACAATGTATAACTCGTCCCGATGTGGCCAATAGCGCTGAACTAATGGATCACATTCGCCTATGTATCTTGCCCAGCCTCTCTGGATAACTTGTGTGAGCTTGCAACACACTTCGTCCTCTGACGTGGCATCTGTGATATCACGCAGGATCTCATCTGAGACGGGTAGATGTTCCATCAATGAGTGGATGCGCATTGATGTCTCAATTTCAAGTTCGTCGTCATTTGGATCTTCCACATATGCTCGTGATAGGGTATCTGCAATGTACATCGTAGGCCCAGGTTGATATTTCACGAACAGATTGTACTTCATCAAGCGAAGTAACATAGCTTGAATCCTCGGTGAGGCTTGGTGGATGGACTTCTTGGTGATCATCTCCAGTGGCTTATGATCTGAGCGTATTTCAACGTCTTTACCGTGTATGTATCGCTGAAACCGTTCTGCTACACTTACAACTGCTAAACATTCCTTTTCAATTGGAAACCAGTTCTTCTCTGCATCAGTGAGTGCCCTAGAATAGTATGCAATGGGCTGTCCCTCCTGCATCAAACAGGCACCTATTCCCAACTTTGAGGCATCGCATTGAATCTGCACAGGCTTTTCTGGATCGTATAGTTTTAGTCCGGGAGTGGTTGACAAGATTTCCTTGATCTTGGCTAATGCTTCATCATGTTCCGGATACCACTGGAATGGGACTTCCTTCTTCATCAGCACACGGATTGGTGCTGTCACTGTCGACATGTCCGGAATGTACTGGGACAAGTAGTTCAGCATACCAATCAGCCGTTGAATGTCCTTCTTAGAGGTTGGTGTTGGCATGTCTCTTATTGCTCTCACCTTCATGGGGTCGGGCGTTACACCATGTGTACCGATAATATTCCCCATATATTTCACTGAACTCTTCTTCAGCTGAATTTTCTTCATGTTGAACTTGATATTCTTCTGCCTAGCCCACTCGAACAGATGTTTCAGCGCGTTGTCTGCTTCTGATTCATTTTCCGATGCCACGATTAAGTCGTCAGCTATGATGCAGGCATCTTTTAGGTCTCCAAATGTCTGAAACATACGTTTCGGTAGCACTTCTGAAGCTGAGCAAATACCAAAAGGCATACGGTTGAAACAATAACGCCCTTCTGGCATGTCAAAAGTGGTTAGTGTGACAGAATCTTCGCTGAGTGGCACTTGCCAAAATGCTTCATTGAGGTCGATCACAGTGAAAACCGTCTTTCCGGCCAGTCAACTCGTTACGTCTTCGACTGTCGGAATCTGGTAATACTCCCGCTTGATAGCCTGGTTCAGTTCATTGGGATTTTTTTTTTTTTATTCACATATAATTCACCTTGGAGCTAGATGGTCTTCCATTATAGGATAGGATTACAATCCGGACAATAGTGCAACAATTCAAAGGTGAAAATACAAGTCAGGTAAAGCTTACATGAGAAGCTAACAATTAATTACAGTATAGATCTAGACAAAAGATTAAAAAAAAGAAAATTATACAGTGGATTGATGAGCATTGGTGTATAAATGGGATGGTAATGAGTGCGATGGGCAATGAACAATGAATAATTACAGCTAGTTTTAGCATAGCTCTGTCATTTTCGTTACCCCATTTTTGAAACTGAATTTACTTGGCAGCTTCTGTATGTCTACTGGCAGTGAGTTCCACAACTTTTCTCCTCTATATTTAGGGGACTTCTTGAGAAACTCACTATGTGGACGTACCAGTTTGAACTGCAGTTTAGACTGGGACCGCAGCATAACTGTACTGTGATTAAGGGAATCAACATCACCATCGATCACATTTTCATTAACATTATCAGCAGCCCCTATGGCTCTATGCTTTCTAATATACTCCTTGCGCATGTAAGTTAGGATCAACTCAGTCCTTCTGCGTTGAAGAGATTTGACTTTTGTGTTGAGGTGAAGTTGGTCAATTGTTAGTGCCCTAGTACCATCATTTAGGCAGATTCAAAGTGCTTTGTTTTGTAGCCTCTGCATCTTAGCCAGGTTTTGTTTTGAAGCCCCATCAAGAAAAATACCAGAATAATCAAAAATGGGCAGGATCGCTTGCTTATAAAACGAGATTGCCACTTGTTTGGTTAGCAGGTATCTCATTTTTTGGAATTGAAACAACTTGTGGCTCACTTGCCTCAGTACCTTCTGTGATTGTTTGTCAAAGTTAAGATGAGAATCAATATCTACTCCTAGATAGGTGTATGAGTTAACAATTGTTAGCTCAGTTTGCTTAGCATGGAAACTCAAATTCACCACACTCTTATTTTTGTTTGAGGGCAAGTACCAGCACACTTTAGTCTTTTTAGTGTTAACAGTGAGGACATTGACACTACACCAATTCATGAATCGATCTAACTCCCTTTGTAACCGTTGAGCAATGATTTCAGGGTTTGAATCACTATGGTAGATAACAAGATCATCTGCATATAAAATAAACTGGGACTCATTCAGCACTGTGGCCAGATCATTAATGAAGTATATAAACAATAAAGGTCCTAAGGCTGAACCTTGTGGGACACCATAATCAATGTCCTCCCAGTCAGAAACCATTTCAGCAAATCTTACCCTTTGTTTTCTCTCATGTAGATATGAAGACAGCCAGTTTTCATGATTCTTGTGTAATTCTAACTTATTGATTTTATCCATGAGCAAACCATGGTCTACGCTATCAAATGCCTTACGTAAGTCAATAAATATGCAACCAGTAATTTGCCTTCTGGGATCTAAGCATAACCTTAAGGACCCGTCACTTTTCTCCACAATCACCAGGTTGCTAACCCAGTCCGAAGCTCCGTCAACTTTTCTGATCACTTCTTGCTGCTCCATAATCTTCAATTTTACTTTTAGTCTATCTTCAAGTCCCCATGGAACCTTTCATGGATGTGCCCGATGTGGCGTGGCATCTTCTTTAAGCTCAATATGGTACGGCTCTTCAAATTTACCGAGTCCTTCACAGACATCTTTGTATTCGGTAAGCAAGTCTCTGGAGGTATCGGTTTTTACTGTTTGCACATGTCAAGTAATAAGACCTAGTTTTTCACATGCTGTGAGACCTAGGATCAGTGGTGACTTCGAGTTGACCACCTAAAATTCACAGTTTATTGTGCGGTTGTTGGCTGTACACTCCATAACACACATCCCGATATGTTCGACTGTGGTTCCTCCGAATGCTTTGAGCACGGTTTTAGATGGAGATAATTGTGGTTTCGGCTGTATCTTATTGAATGTTTTCGCTGGCATGACGTTGGTTGCTGCGCCAGTGTCTAACTTCATCTTGATTCGAGAGTCATTGCACTGCACTGGTTCAAACCACTCATTTTCCATGCGTTTCTCTATATTGCCGACATACAACGAGTGAAGAGGGTAATCATCATCTGAGTATTGGTCGTCATATGCTACTTCCCGCACCGATTTCGTGAAACAAAATTCTACGTAGTGATTTAGTCCCTTGCACTTTGAGCATGTTTTGCCCCAGGCTGGACACTTCATTTTGTCATGTTTCATTCCGCAATGACCACATTTTTTATCATGACGCTTTGATTTACCTCCCTTTTATCCTGATTTTCCTACTGCCTCTACTTGTTTTATGGCTTCACTACTGACGCTAGCTTTCATGGACCTGACTTCGCATGCTGTTTTCTCTGCGGTTCTGCACATGGATATGGTCTTAGCAAGGTCAAGGTCATCTTTATTAAGAAGCTTGGTCTTGAGATCATAGTCTTTCATAGAGAAGATTATCTTATCCCTTATCATATTGTCTCTTTCCCCAAATTCACATGGAAATGCTAAGGTACGTAGCTGTACCAGATACTGGTCGAACGGTACGGCTTCCCCCTTCTGATGATTCCAGAATTCATATCTAGAGAAGACCACTCGTTTCATCCCAGAAAATTCTCATACAGTATGGGACGAAGATGTGATCCGTATGGGAACGCGACCACGAGTAGTTCCTGATTGTTTTTCTCTCTCCGAGGTCGGCTTCTGCCGATTCCTGCCGTTTTTCTCGGAAAATCGGTGAAATCGGTGAAAAATCGGGGCCCGATTTTCCTACCGAAGGAATTTTTTCCAACACAACATCATCATAGTTTGTCCTTTGACCATGCACCCTAGCTGGCGGATCTCCCCCTTCTGGTGGTGGATCATCCCAGTCAAAGTGGTTAAATCTTTCCACTGCTTCATCACCAATGCAATCAAGTAACTTGTAAATTTTGGTTTCATCAGGTTTATCCAGCCATTCTTTTGCTCCCAGATGATTTGTGAATTTTTGGATCCACTTTCGCCAGTTTTCGCTTACATTACCCTCCAAACTCAGATGTGATGGGGGCTCTGACTTTCCCATGACTTATGTGTTATTATTACTAACAGAACTGATCACTGATGTCAACAGTGATGATTGATGTAAAAGTCTTACTCACAGTTCAGTTGTTGTTTTGCACACAATTCAGGATGTCTTGTCCTCCTCATTCACTATCATTTGTTGAGTAGGCTCACTTTTCCACACTCTCTGACACCATGTTACAAATGGGAAAAAGCTAGGAAGTTGTAGATTGATGATACAAACTTTAATCTTCTTAAGTACAAGATGCACAAGCATGGCAGCGATCTGTTGAGTGATAATGAGGGAAAAACCGGAAGCGGCCGCCCACGTTATGTAGAGTTAACTGGAACCTTTTAGTTTGGTATTTTCATAAACATATCTGTGACAGTCATAATGTATAAATTATGTAAAACAACCTTGGATGCAGTTGACAGTTGAGCCAGATTCCTTACTTGAAACATTTGAAATTGGGCTAACATTGAAGAGCTATTGCATAATGACTACTGAAGTTCTATTGAATATCTTTCAATGTATTGGTAGAGTGATATCTAAAACACCTAAAACCACCAAAGAACTCAATAGCACTTCTGGATTTATGTTGGTTTTGTGTCTTGGAATGCAGTCTATATCTTTATAATATAATACCTAATTATTAGGATTATATTTCTTACCCCCCTAAAGAACAACTTCTTATCTATTTGCGGGGGCTCAAGACCTCTCTACTGGTTTTTATTTTGTGTTCTTACAATCATTATTAACGTAATTATCACCTGAAATGTTTTTGGTGTGTGTCAGACTGGCGAGCTTCTTCCCCTCTGCTGTCAGGTTTGAAAGTGGCGCCCTGAGGCAGCCGCGACTGCATATATGAGTCAGGTCGGTATAGGGGGCGCTGCGCTGTGTACCTCCTCTGCGATTCTGTATTTATTTATTCTCTATCCCGAAATACAGACATTTTACAAGTTATCAAAATTTTTAAAAAGTATGCATGAGCACGGACTTGAATGACCTGGGCCCTGTTTTTTAGTCACAGCATTTGTGAGTGTCGCAGGCCTACGATCGCACAGCCGATCTACGACCTTTTTGGATGACAAAAGATGGCCGGCGTCCTATAGACGGTGTCGTAGTGCGCCACGGATGATCGCCGCTAAAAGTGTCTCAAGTATAGAACTGTCTTAGGTTCTATAAAACCTCACTGTGCGTATATAGAGGATTTCCTGTGCTTCCCATACAAATTTTAACACAAGTAAGGCATACATATAACCTATAATTGTACCAAATATAAAGAAGATCGGCCACACCGTTCCGAAGATATTGGCATTTGAATTTCGTCATAGCAATCTCTGCCAGTGTAATATTGGCCACCTACTGGTACACTATTGCCACCTATAGGCAACTTAAGAAGTTATACTGTCATGTGTCTCCACCTAGTGTCAAACAATAAAAGGCTTACATCCAACATGTCTCCCAGCCTAATCTTACTACAGCCAGTGTAGCCCTATGCTCACGTGACCCTAATTTATGCAGCGACCTCGACATTCACTGCGCAGAGGGAGGTGGGAGGGTGCAATGGCCACCAAAGCAGTATTTGCTATGACAAAATTCAAACACAGATATCTTCGCAACGGTGCGGCCGATCTTCTTCATACGATTATAAGTTATATGTGTCCCTTACTTGTGTTAAAGTTACATTGCATAATTCTTACTGGAAGCCCCGTTGTGCGTTCCGTTCCGACACAGAGTTTGATATAACCTAAGACAATTCTATACTTGTCCTTACCACCGACACTTTGAGCTCCGATCGTAGGCCGCAGGCTACGACACTCTCTATAGGACGGCGGCCATTTTGTATCACCAAAAGTGTCTTGGCCTCAAGGGACGATCTTAGGCCATCGTGGATCTACGATATCGTGACTAAAAAACAGGGCCCAGGTCTGCTGGCTTATCTCGCTATGACTAGCTATTGTTCTCGAGTTCCCGTTTTTGCCACCAGGGCAGCACTACAGTAGCAGCAGGTAGATTTAACCCCCAGAAGACCTACATCTGTAATTCTACCTGTTCTGAGTAGGTTTCTGATTGGGGAAGACAGGTAAATACTTTAGCAAGGCCTGGTTGAGTTGGAACATTTTTGAAACATTGACTTTTCACAGGTGAACCCCCCAAAATCTGTCATTTCTCAGTGGCGCCACCATCTAAAGTCACCCAAACTCTGCCATTAGTTTGGAAACTCCCAGAACGGTTAGGAATATAATTTTAACTGTTTTAAGTAGGTTTCACATTGGGGAAGACAGCTAAATACTTTAGCAGGGCCTGGTTGAATGGGAACATTTTTGAAACTTTGAGTTTTGAGGTATCCAGACCCTGTAGCTACTCTATCTATAAATTAGTTTCTCACCCCATACCCTTTGACACTGGGGCCCCTTGCACAATGCCCACGTAGGTATGTAAAACCTGCGTACGTGGATTTTTTGTCAAATCATTGCACAACCAGTTTACATAGGTTAGGGGTGTGTAGTTACGTACGTACGTGCGCCTTACGTGGAAAATGGTATTGCACAATTTACGTACGTAACGTAGCCATCCTACGTAAGTTCGTACGTAAGTTCGCTTTGCACAAACCGCTTTTCCCATTACGTACGTAAGTACATACGTACCGTGTGCCGGTTTCCTGCAAAAAACGTTGCACAACCACTTACATACGTATCGTAGGCGTCATTTTCCCCTCATTACCCTATCCCCGGATGAAAGTAGAGAAGCAGTAGCTGGGAGTATAAAATTTTTTTTAATTTTATGTAGTAAAATGCAGTTAAATGTTTATGGCGACCTTACTGGACGGCATATTAATATGTAATGTAAATATGAAGGTAAGTAAAAGTAAATATATGATAATTGATGGTAGAATAGCGGTCAATTATTAAGATATTAAAATATGATATACAATAGAGTTGTATAGACAATACATACGTAATTGTATAATAAAATGAAAATGCCAAGAAGGCCAGTAAAAGGTGAGGGAGGGTGGGAAGAATTTTATGAGTCTTTGTTTAGGGACCGAATTAAAGCAAGGTTAACGGCCTTAGCATCAGTGTCCTTGATATATGTTCGATGGGCATTAGACTTCCAGCCGCCATAGCACTGGATGGATAGCTCAGGCATACCCACCTGGTATGCCTGAGTGGCGGCAGCCTTACGGAGGTTGTGGAGTGTGTAGGTGGCGGGCTGATCAGCAGTGAGTAGCAAGCCTTTCCACTCCTTGCTCAGAGTTCTGGTGGTGAGTACTTGGCCGTCGGCCAGTAGTAGGAACGTGTCCTCGGGGTTGGCCATAGGGGCGGCCGCGATCATCTTCCTGATCGCCCGCCCCGGGCACGATATGTGGGTGCAAGGCATAATTTTGATGAGGGAATGGAATTTCATATACATCGAGGCCGTGTCATAGTCCCTCAGGGTCAGGTGGGCCCTGCTGAGCGCGTCGGCCACAGTATTTAGCACCCTCAAGACGTGGGTGTATATGAAGTCTACCTGTAGTCTGGCTTGTACCATCCAGGCTTGACAGGCACACTTGGCCAGGACGGGGTTCCGGGCGCGTCCCGACCGGAGGGCCTGGACAGTACCCATGTTGTCACAGTAGACCTCGACTCGGGTGCCACGGTCGCGATCCGTGAGGAACGTGCACATCGCGTATACCGTGTTGAGGGCCTCAAGCTCGGCAATGCAGGTGACGGGGTCGTTCACTGGGCAGACCTGCCCGGCGTAAGAGTATCTCCCGTCCGTCCCGCCGATGCCAGACAGGCACGCGTCCACGATGAGTCACTTGGTGGGAGGACCCCTCGGAATCAAGGCATGGCCGTTCCAACCGTCCGCGAAGGGCAGGAACCACTCGAGGTCCTGCCGCATCTCTGAGTTGATGTTTATGTAGTAGCCGGCCATACCCCGGAGGGCCTCAACAGCTTACTTACAAAGGGGCGTGCCGGCCGGATACACTTGGCTACATGTAACACGCGGCCGAGGACGGATTGAAGTTGGCGTTTCCGGGCGACCGCCCTCACGTGCTCCTGGACGTCGTGCAACTTGTCTTCGGGGACGGTGAGAGACATATCCAACGAGTTAATCACAATACCGAGCCACGTGACAACTTGGCTCGGGGGCTGTGCTTTCTCTCGGGCCTCGGGGAGACCCAATTCCTCGAAAAGCTCTCGGGCTATCGAGAAGTCGGAGGCCGCTTTCTCCCCGTCGGGGGAGAGAATGATAAGGTCGTCCAGGTACATGGCGGCCTCCACCCCCTTCTGGCTCAGGATCTTGAATATCGCATCCGCTACGCACTGCATGTGGTAGGAGGAGGCACGGGCACCGAACGGCATCGCCGTATCGCAGAAGTACCCGCCCTCCCACGCAAAGCAGAGTAGCGGCCAGTCAAGGGGGTCACACCTGAAGTTTTTGTACGCCCAGGAGATATCGATGGTCGACATAAAGCTTCCGGGCCCCGAGGCCGCCAGGCGGCCGACAAAACCGTCAACGGTCGGGAGGCCATGCTCCCTCATCTCACCGTATACCGAGTTTTTCACGATTTAACCGTTCCGGGTACCCCGTAGCACTGGGGTGGTTGGGTATCCCGCAGGTATCGCTCACCGGCCCGGCATATCCCAGGGGAAACCCGAACCTGAGGAAGTCGGTCAGCTCCTTCTTTCCGGTTATTCCGGAGAGGTACCGGACCCAAACCGGAATGTTGAGGTCTGTCGGAATCTCGATACGGGCCCCGAGGGCGTTGGGTAGCCCCGTGCGCCTCACAAGGTCATAGATGTGGGCGTGTCACCAGGCGGCCGACGAAACCGAGCCAATTGCTCCTTCGCCCCACTAACACCCTCATACACGGGAGTGTATTCCTCGGTGGGCGTGGTTTCCTTGTTGGTGGTTCCCCCCACGTGTGCGGCACGCGGGGTTGTTGTCACATGGGGGGTGACGTCATCAGTCGTGCACTCTGTGACCGGGTACCCCTCGCCGAGTGCACTCGTACTGAGTGCGAGGGGTGCATCACGCGCCACGCTCACTCGCGGGGCGCGTCCGGTCCGTTTTTTGAAGCCGTTGGGAGGTGTTGTTTCTGCACTCCCAGCTTGGTAGGGCGGACCGTGTGTCCGGCGTGCGGCGTCCTGCGTGGGGCGGGTGCGGATGTTGGTGCAACACTCTCTTACCCCGCACCGTACACCAGTTTCCTGTTGCACACGTGTATAGAGTGCGTGCACATCCGCCCCACCGAATCACAGAATGAACAAACATGTATCCACTTGATCTGCCCGTCTTGGTGCCCGTTGCGTAGTCTACACCCCCTCTCGGAGTTGTACCCCCGGCAGGGTAGCTCCCGAGCACCGTCCTTGCCGCCGTCTTGGCCATTGGGGCCGCTCGTGGTGGCCGTCATCGCGAGGCGTATGCGCTCGTCTTGGATGTGTACATGGTCTGACCAATAAATCCTACCGGCCTCTACCTGATCGAATATGTAGTTTGACCAGCGCCTGACCGCGGCCCACAGCCGTGTCTGTGCGTCCACCGATACCTGGGAGAGGTGTCGGTACATGTCCCAGCGGTTTCCCTCGGGTACGGCCCGGTCATCCTCCATCATGAGCAAGTACGCATTCACATACTCCATCGGCCCGAGCATGCCTCTGACCTCGAGTTTCTGGGACAGCGTGTAGAGGCCCTCGCGTTCAACATACATGTACGGTTTTGAAATTAACTTTTATACATTCAAATCAGAAGTCAACCTACCGGCCGTACGGTCGTGGCGAATTCCCTCACGGTCCATCTCCCGCTGGAGATGATCCTCGCTCAGGTAGCGGTCACGAAGCTGTCTCGGTGTGGGCAAACGCGAGGCTTGGTCCTGGGCCCAATCCCTGGTGCGGTCCTCGGCCGCGGACCATGCCTCTCGTACCGTTGGAGGTTGCGTAGCCCTGGTGGGCGACCGTTGGCGGGCCATGGCCTGCATAGCCTCGTACATGCTCTCCATAGTTTTCCCCATCTTAACCATGTTCGTCTCGAGGGTGCGGATCCTAGACGTCTTGACCATTTGACCGCTGTCCGATACCGACTCGATGTTTTCGTTAGCGGACTCGGCCGTGCCTTGTAGAGTTGCCTCCGAGCCAGCGGCAGCCTCCGGTCCCTTCGATGTGCTGGGCATGGGGTTGTTCCTCGTAGTTGGTCCCATTTTTCTCCTATCCCTGTATCGTACCTCTATCGCGTGTATGGGGTGCTAGCCTGTACTCGGGGAGTATGAAGCGATAGCACATGGCCAAGAGAGACGAAAAAGGTACTGGAGTATGTGTGTACTGCAGGACGGGTGGAGGAGAAGTGAGACCTGGACCCAGACCAGGGTGGCGCTCGTGACTGCGCAGTAGGTGTGAAAGCCGCGAGGGGGCAGGAGGGGCGCATGTGATGCGCGGTAGAGGGGGACACCGGGGGAGGCAATGACTACCCCTGAGCATAGCCCATGAGTAACCCATTTTTTCTACATAACCTACAACACCTATGTAGGTGTTGTAGGGTGTGGGTCCACATGTATATTCTACTCAAAAACATCGGAAATAAACACCAATGAACCAATCAACCGATCGACTGACCAATTGTCCCACTGACCACCAACTGATCGACCAAACGACCAAACGACCCACCAATTGATTGACCGATCGTCCCACCAACCAATTGTCCCTCCGACCGATTGTCCCTCTGACCAATTGTCCCTCCAACCGATTGTCCCACCGACCCACCAACTTAACAACCCAACGACTAATTGTCCTACCAACTGATTGACCCAACGACCAATCGACCCACCAATTGATTGACCGATCGTCAAACCAACCGATCGTCCCACCCATCAATCTTCCCACCCACCGATCGTCCCATCCACCGTTTGTCCCACCCACCAATTGTCCCACCCACCGATCGTCCCACCCGCCGATCGTCCCATCCACCTATTGTCCCACCCACCAATCGTCCCACTCACTGATCGTCCCATCCACCGATCGTCCTACCAACTAATCGCCCCACCCACTGATCATCCCATGCACCGATTGTCCCTCTGACTGATCTTCCCACCGACTGATCATCCCATGCACCGATTGTCCTTCTGACCGATCGTCCCACTGACTGATCGTCCCACCCACCGATCATCCCATCCACCAATTGTCCCACCCACCAATTGTCCCACCCACCAATCATCCCACTAATCGTCCCACCCGCTGATCATCCCATGCACTGATTATCCTTCTCACCAATCGTCCCACCGACTGATCATCCCACCAACCTTTCATCCCACCTTTCTTCCCTCCAACCAATTGACCCACTGACTGATCAATCCACCAACTGATCGTCCCACCAACCGATCATCCCACCGACTGATCATCCCATCGACCGATCGTCCCTCTGATCAATCGTCTCACCAACAAATTGTCCCACCAAACAATCGTCCCACAGACCAATCGTTCCACAGACCGAACAAGCAATAGACCCACCAATTGATTTACCAATTGTCTGACTGACTGATCTTCCGACTGACCAATCGTCCCACCTACCGATCGTCCCACCCGCCAATCATCCCACCCACCGATCGAACCACCATCTGAGCAACCAACCCACCTACAGATCAACACACTGACCAATTGACCCATTGACTGAACGAAACACCTACTGATTGACCCAACTTCCATACTGCCTCTCCACCATACTGCCCCTCCACCATACTGCCCCTCCATCATACTGCCTCTCCACCATACTGCCCCTCCACTATATTGTCCCTCCACCAATCTGCCTCTCCACCATACTGCCCGTCCAATATACTGCCCCTCCACTATATTGTCCCTCTACCATACTGCCTCACCACCATACTGCCCCTCCACTATATTGTCCCTCTACCATACTGCCTCTCCACCATACTGCCCCTCCAACATACTGCCCCTCCACCATACTGCCTCTCCACCATACTGCCCCTCCGCCATACTGCCTCTCCACCATACTGCCCCTTCACCATACTGCCTCTCTACCATACTGCCTCTCCACCATACTGTCCCTCTACAATACTGCCCCTCCACCATACTGAGCGTGGATTTGGTGGATAACGTGCTTAACGCTGGTTCCCCGGTCATCCGCTAGGAGGACTCGGCGGAATTAGTTCCCACGAGGAGCGACAGAGGGAATCGAGTAGCTGATATATCCATATATGGTATACGTGTATGACGTCACACGAGATTCCAGAGCAGCGCAGTGTGTTTTGACTGGCACCCCACCTGATACTACGTACGTAAGGTGTACGTACGTACATACGTAAAAAGTCTACGACTGCTCATGTGCAAGGTTTTGGAAGTGGCCACGTAAGGATTCACGTAAGCCACCTAACTTTTCACGTACGTAAGGCCTACTTTGACACGTTGGTTCTGCAAGGGGTCCCTGTTTCTCAAAACCGCTCCGGTTTCACACCTTTTTTTCTCCTTTTTTTTTAACATTTTTATTATTGCTTTCGATTTTTACAAATCGCTCTTCCAGGCAATATTAGTGTGATAACAGCGAAACAAACAAACAGATAGCCATGCAATAATGGTGATGGGGATGAATGGTATTTACAATGAATGATGTAATACATAACAGATAACAGTCCGTTTCCTCAGTTAAGGTATAGTCAATTAATAATATCATTTAAGTTATTTGAGCTTATATGTAACAAGTAACTCCTCATTTCGCCTTATAAGACATTCTTCAGTGCAACAGAGTGTAAAGTGTATATCTATTTACAGGTTCTCATGCCATCGTTTTGATTATACAAACAATTACAATTACAGTTTCATATCGCTTAACAGATCACAGACACATGGATAGCACCCTACCTAACATACAACATGTTTTTTTAATCGTTCTTTTCGCTTGTTAATGTTCTTATTATTGCTTTCTTATACCCTCTTTTTGATTCCTCCATTTGAATTTTTACGCTTAACTCGTTCCACATTTTTATACTAAAATATACACATGATTTCTTAAATTTTTCTTTCCGTGGTCTGGGTAGGTACACTTGGATTTTTTCTGATGCTCTCGTCTTAACACCCGTACTAGCCTCTTCATTGTTTTTTATTTGCAGTTCCGATAAGAGAACTAGTCTTCTCACTATGCCCATTAACAACACTCTTCTCCTGATCTCGGGGCAAACCACTTCACATTTTCTCCACAATGCTTCATTACTTATAAATTTGTCCCCTATATATGCATCCTGACCTAAGACAATTCTCATCCCCCTATTAATTCCCACAATACACCTTCTTTTAATACTCTCGTTAGAGCCCTCTAGCAAGAAGGAACAATGGTCAGCGATAGGTAACAGGCAGGTTTTTAATACATTCATTGATGTAGCTTTGTTTAAATAATGTCTGATCCTTTTAAATCTATAGTTTTTATCATTTATTAATTTCACCAATTTGTCCCCATGTTTATTAAACTTCAGATCCTGATCAATTATCGCCCCCAAATAATTAATTTCTTCACAGCTATCTATTGCTAAACCATTAATATAAATGTACCCCCTTTTTTCCTTTTGTATTCTTACATTTGGGCCGTGATAAACCAACCTAGTTTTCTTAACGTTGACTGTAAGCCTGTTCGCTAAATACCAATTGTCCAGTTTGTCACATGCTCGCTGCATATCAGCTTCTGCTGTAGCTAGATTCTTATCAGAAATAACAACCACCAAATCGTCTGCATACATTAGACATTTGTACCCTTCAATACAATCGGGTAAGTCGTTAATGTATACGAGGAAAAGCAGAGGGCCCAGTATGGAACCCTGCGGCACCCCTAGTGTAACATTGGCACATTCCGAGCTATTGTTCCCGTATCTAGTATGACATTTTCTGTTCTTTAGATAGTTTGTAAACCAGACTAATAAATTCTCTCCCAACCCTGCCTCCGCTAGTTTATACAGTAATAATTTGTGGTTAACAGGTATTAAAAAAAATTGTTTCCTCCAAATACGTATATACTTGTGCATATACCATCCTTTCTAAAATCTTTCCCGGTACTGGGAGCACACAGACAAGTCGCCAATTTGTAACCAATGCCAGATCTCCCTGCTTCGGAAGCGGCGCTATTCTGCCCTCTTTCCATTTCTGGGGAATTCATTTTCAGCCAATAATTTCTGCAACAGTGTAATCCAATTAGGCACGCATCCTGTAATATTTGCTTTAAGAATCTTACTACTGACTCCCGCTATTCCTGATGATTTTTCTGTATCAATTTTTTTCCAGTAATTTTACTACCTCATCCTCATTGATTTGTTTGTCTAGCTCGAATCCGTTTTTATTTTTGCGATTAACATAATTCAGCACTACCTCATTATCTAACTCATCCTCCAGCTTTTCCCCTATAGAGCAAAAACTTTTTCCTATTTGTTATCCTTCCTTTGTTTATTTTCTTTTTTAATCCTTTTATTTCATTCATCAGATCGCTTCTTTCATTATAAGTCATGTGCGATTTCCATCTCAATAGTCGACGAAGAAGCCTACGTTTTTTATTTATATACTTTTTTATCTCAGGAGTTAACCATGTTTCAATAGTTACTCGTTCCTTTCTCGGCTCCATTGGTGCTTTCTCATCTAAGAATTTTTCCATTATATTTTGCCATTCATTCCAATATTCCCCGCCTGTCGATGTGCTCATCCCTTCTTGATCTAATAGTGTCCGTATATTGTTATTCAGTTCCTGTACCCTGACCTTAGAGTAATTACGACTATAAACCTCCCCTGTTTTATGAGATTCCCTGCCCTTCTTCTTTACAGCAAACACGATTAAGTGGTCACTTTGGAAGATGTCAAGCGTGCCTGAGTTACAGATGTATGAAGCATTTGTGATAACTGTGTCAATACTACTACTTGAACCAGTCCCGGGTCTTGTCACGTTATTCATCAATCTTCTTAAACCATGTGAGCGCAGGATGCTCATAAGCTCCTTGTTTCGCGGGTCTGCTCGATTACAGGCATCCAGATTAATGTCACCAATTACCCAGATTTAGGACCTTTTAAATCTAACATCCATACAAATTTTATCAATATATTCATTGAGACACGAGGTATCATAGCCTGGTAATCTGTGAACATTCACAATAGTCATTGACCTATGGCCCGGTTTATTTATTTTTAACACTATTGCCCTGGGACTATATCGTACTACACAACAAATGGCAAGTTTACTGGTTGCAAGTGGTTACAGTTGTATTTATCATCACTACCACCACTACAACCTAGAATATATATATATATTACATATTTATTATTATTGTTATCACGTTACAACCTAGATATATATTTACTACGTATAATAATATAATAATAATAATACAGGTATATATGTTCTATAATTCTATATTCTTACATTGAATGTCACCTTACAATCAATACAATATAATAGTTTGATTCTATATTTCTTACAATATATGATATATTCTATATTATTACTACATTAGTATCATCATCATATAAGTATAATTAGTATAATATAATATAATATATAATGAAACCTTTTACACCCATAATGGTTCCGGTTTGAAACCTGGAAGGATAACCTGACTCGCATACGAAATATCATACAGTAACTCGCAATAGTTCAAGGTTCAAACCTACAATAGTCAGCCCTGAGGTAGTTGATGACATAGTTGAAGAGGTGTGTGAAACTCTGACAAGTGAAGATAGTCTAGAGGTAATGACCCCTGTGGCTGTGCAGGTACCATCTAGCCCCAGTCATCAGAAAGTAGCACCCTCACCTCAAAAGCGTATACTACCAAGTCACAACAGGCGACCTCCAAGTCATTTAAGAGATTTTGTATCTAAATAGTTTACTTATGTATACTCAGTTATATTTGTGAGTTATGAATGTTCTAATTTGCTCATATTTTAAATATGTTATTCTCTTTTTCTTTTTAACATTTGAAAAACGTTGTTTTGTGTTTATACACCATGGTATGGTTTCCATTCAAGATGAAGAGAGATTTTTTTTTTTTTTAATTTTTTTTTTTATTCAGGTCGGTTCGCTTACATGAGTCGCGGTCTGCCACCTCCCTAGCACAGCATTGTTATGTTACTCTATTATATTTAGTGATATTGAAGTTGGATCACCGTGCTTTGAATACTATCTTTTCTCAAATATAAATACAACAATAAACAGAACAAATATATTTAGGTAAGTTGAAGATGATTGTTATACATCTAGATACATATATTTACATACATTTCCAGCCAACAGCTTATATTAAGTACATTTCATTCTATTTATGACTGTCAACATGGAGGATACATATTATTGCTATATACAATAAACAGGATGCAAAGATTCGCATGGCCAACAGCAGTAGGTAAGTGTAACTAGGTTTACATCTCGTGTACTATAGGTGCCCAAGTTTTCTCACTGTATTCTTAAAACTCTCCTTTGTTCTGCACTGCTTGACATTCTCAGGGATAGTATTCCAGAGGGAGTGAAGGCGATATGAAGGTGAACGCTTTAAAAATTCTGTTTTTGGACGTGGCAATACAAAGAGAGATTTATTCTGAGCTCTAGTCACTCGTTGGGTGTTACCCTGATTTGCAGCAGGCAGATCAAAGGTAAGTATGCCTTTTTCGATTGCTTCTTTTCTTGCAAAACTAAGTGAAAGTTCCATGCGTCTCCTCTCGAGTGGCAAAATACCACATCGTGTGTGGAGTTCGGCGACAGTGTACACCATGGGATTTGATTGCAGACACATCCTCAGGCCCCTATTCTGGTAGCGCTGGAGTTTATCTAGCCACCTTTTAGGCGAGCATTGATGTAGTAAACTTGCATAGTCTATAGTGGGTGTTATCATCTGTTTATATATTTTGCATACTACCTTCTTATCTAACATATAGCGTATCTTTCCTAGTAGGTATAGTTTTCGATTTAGTTTTTTTATAACCAATTTGATATTCTTTTCAAAGGTAAGTGTTTCATCAACCACTACTCCTAGGTAAAGGTAATCTTTTTCAGTTGATAGTTTAGTAAGCCCCAGGTATAGATCGGGGCGTGTGAAGGTTTTTTGCTTTGCCTTAGAGGCATACCAGACTACTTTTGTCTTTTTACAGTTTATTGTCATGAAGTGTGATCGTGTCCAATCCCACATATCATCCAGGGCTGCTTGCAGGGTTCTCCCCAGGTCTATACTATCCTTCCCAGATTTATAGATAACTATATCATCAGCGTAGAGTTTGTAATTAAGCCCATGTTTATCAAAAACAGTTGTAAGATCATTAATATAGTAAATAAAGAACAAAGGGCCGAGGACAGACCCTTGCGGCACCCCATACGGGACATTAGACCAGCACGAGAATGAATCACCAAACCTACATCTCTGTTTTCGCTCTTTTAAATAGTCCTCAAGCCAAGAGGCATTTTCATGAAATAGCCCAAGATTTTGCAGTTTTTTTATTAAGATCCCATGGTGTACACTGTCAAACGCCTTCCGGAAGTCTATATAGACCACAGTAGTGATGAGACTGTTGTCCCTAGCAGCATAGAGATCATCGATCAGTTCTGTGACTGCGTTTAAGGTACTCCTACCTGGTCGGTAACCGTACTGTT
Organism: Alentia gelatinosa; assembly: GCA_950022655.1. Classification (NCBI taxonomy): domain Eukaryota; kingdom Metazoa; phylum Annelida; class Polychaeta; order Phyllodocida; family Polynoidae; genus Alentia; species Alentia gelatinosa. Next base: position 76,432,951 of record OX465583.1, read on the forward strand.
TATTACTAATGACATTTTTGTCCTCCATAATATGTGAGAGATGGGCATGCATCAGGCGCTCCGCCAGTTTAGAGGGGACGGGGAGGATTGAAATTGGCCTCCAGTTGGCCACGTTATTAAGATTTCCACTCTTTGGGATTGGGGTGACCGTAGCACTCTTCCAAGATGTCGGTAGTTTACCCGTACTGAACGATTGTTGAAAAAGGTGTGTTAATTGTGGTATTAATAGCTTCAAGGCATCTTTTAGTACTAGGGTTCTTACCCCTGGAATGCCTGAGGGCTTATGTATGTTGATGTCTGCTACGAGTTTTTCTACAGTTGTGTCATGGACCAGTAGTGGGTTTCCCTGCATCTCAGCAGCATTCATTATGGCGGTGTAGGTTGTAATGACGTGTGGATCAATTTCTGTAGCCAACTCTACCCCTACACTGGCAAAATAATTGTTGACATAGTCAGGAGAATCAGACGATGATATGATACCGCCACTTTTTTTATCATGGAAGGTTGGGGGATAAACTTTCAGGTCAGGATTTAAAATGCTTTTAATTTCCCGCCAAAAACGTTGGGGTTCTTTCTCATTTTCTGATAGTTTGCCCCGCATCAAGTTACCTTTTGTCACTTTTATCGTTCTACCTATAATATTTCTTATTCTTTTGGCTCTTATCAAGTATTCGGGATTACCCGTTTTAGTATGCATTTTAACTAGCCACTCGCGCTCGAGTATGTACTCGCGAACCTCACCTGTGATCCAAGGGGCTTTTTCCTTTTTTACACGCCACGTTTTTTGTGGACAACTGAAGTCCAGAAAGGATATTATTTCATTCTCAATATAATTCCACATTTCATTAGCTGTCAGTAGGTACCAATAATCATCCCAGTCGGACATTAGAAGCCACTCCTCAAGTTCACTAGTACTGTACTCCTTATAGTCTCTTCCCGTGAACGTTTTAGGTCCATTTTCCATAGAAGTAGATTTGTGTTTTTTAATTACCGCATAAACTGGAAGGTGATCACTATTTAAGAAGTTAATTGTGCCACTCTTACTTACATTCACATTATTAGTGAAGATATTATCTATGCAGGACCCGCCATTGTTACGGGGCCGGGTACACTGGTTAATAAGTCTCTTGCAGTTTAGATTTTTACAAATTTCTTCTAGTTTGTCTGCATATAACTTGTCGGGAAAGTGGAAATCCACATTGAAATCACCTAGTAACCATATTTCTTTGTTGTGTACGTCGGTGATACTAGCTAGTTTTTCTATCTGATCTAGGGCTCGGGTTGTTGAACCTCTTGGAGGCATATAGATAGTACATATTATCAATGTCTTCCTACCTGGTTGAGTAATGTTTATGGTTAGTAGTTCAATATCCTCTGTAGATTTAGTATAGCTATCCCACACACTGGCGTGAGAGGCTAGGTCTGGTTTTAGGAAACATGCAATGCCACCTCCACTGGTATAAGTTCTATCGAGGCGATAAATCTTACGGTCATTCCATTTCAGGAGATTATCTGGAACCATGTCTGTGAGCCATGTCTCACTAAAGGTTGCGATATCTACATTATCAAGCATGGTAAATATTTCGTCTTTTCTTTCGTCATAGTATCCTACTATGTATAGTTGTATTTGTAGGTGGCTACTCCAGCCACCCTCCTCTTCTATTTACATAACCCTACTAGTGCTGCCACTCTGTGAGCAGCTGGTGTACTACTCACTGTGACCTAGATTCAAATGTAGGGCAACAGGATGTCAGGTGACTTCCATCTTGTATCTTCTCAGTCTCACACAGGAATAAACATCTCCAGCATAATCTACAAACATCTGCCAGTCTTATGATTACAGTACAATATCACACTCTACAGGTTTGTGGGGACGGATCTATCTGTTTACATTCTATTCTAACTTGTATCGCATATGCATGTGATAGATCCCATCAAGCCCTTTAATATGACACCCTATGTGCCTTGCTATTCCAATAAATAGCTTCAGAATCGACCTTTGAAGATAGGTGAGGTAAAAGGTTTCCTTCAAAGGGTTGATCACAATATGAGCGGCAGACCCGCGAACGGGAGTTATGTAAGTGCCTACGTGACAAGGGGCCCGCCATACTGCAGGCCCCTATTTAGTCCGTTCACGCACCGCGCCGCCTCCGGGTTACGGTACGTGAAGGTCTAACTGAGCATGGCTCTGACTGGCCAGCCACTTTTAGTGAGAGGAATTGTAGGGTTGGCTGTTCTATTTATAGGATCAGTTTGACAAGAGGGATACTGTATCATATTGCTGGTTACTGGATTGTAATACACACAAGGTTAGAACCAGCGATCCGCCATTTTCCAGGTGCATGTTGGGAAGAAGGTAGGAATTCCCACCTTAAAATGGCAGCGCAAAACAGTCCCAGTATGAGAGCCTGTGCGCCCTGGCCCTGGCGACAACGGACTGTACTAGAGTCTATCCCCTATTCTCGGGAACGGCGCCGACGTCACACAACGTAATAACGGGTATGTCCGGCCGCAAAAACAGACCCTGTGCCGCTCGGTTTTCTCGCTTTGCAGTTTGTTTTCCCGAAAGCGGTGCAGTGCACTCTGTTACGTTCAAAGGGTTTAGCAACTTTTCACCCCATTGAAACCAATGTTAAACTGTACATCTCTGGTAATATCTCAGTAAATATCCAACATACAGAAATCAAACAAAAAATGGCATGGAGATAAAGAGCTGGGGAAGATGTTTGGTTGTTTTTTTTGTATCAATTCGTTTTGCAAAGATTGTTTTATTTGGTGTTTTCTCCAGCAAACTTCCGAAATTGCAGGTGCCAGGCTGCTACAAATGTCAAAATAAAAACTTGCTCAAAAGTACATAAATATACAGATTCAAATATTCAAACTTCTATCCCACAAAGTTTATGGATATATATTGTTAGAAACACATTAAACTACCTTTAATTATGTATATCAATTATGTACAGGGAGTTCAAACATCGATTTACGTTACGCCGGTTGAGCGATGATATCAGAAAGCTAGGGTGCTCGAAAATGGCAAAACCCTTTGCCTCATTTTGGTTTGTATGTTCTGCTCCTGAGAATAGCTATGCCTGCCAATGTATTACTGTGTATGCAGTTTCCGTGTCCCTGTGTTATTTAAGGTATGTCTAAAGTATCATTGAGGTGATATATGTGTATATTTATTGTGTAGTGGACTACAGATCTGAATCATGGCAGAGTTCATGGATATAAGGGGCATGAAGCCGTTTGATGTTTCTGGTGATGCTTCTACTGTGTCGCTGAGATGGCAGGCCTACATGGAAGAGTTCAATGCGTATGCGGACAGCAAGGGGTTATTTGTTGACGCTGAGAGGGATGACAACAAAGCACAGAGGAGAGCCCTGTTATTGTATACTGCTGGGGCTGAGGTGAGAGAGATCTTTGCCTCGCTGCCCAACACCGGGGATGCAAAGGGCTGGACGGAAGCTGTCGCTGCCCTGAAGGCAAATTTTGTGGTGCCCACCAACAAGACCCAGAGAGACATATGTTCCGGAAGGCACAAAGAGAGGACAGTGAGTTTGTGGCTCAGTTTTGTTTACGCCTAAGAAAATTAGCTGTAGGGTGTGAGTTTGGTGATCTTAAGGATGATTACATCTGTGACCAGGTTGTTGAGAAGTGTCGCGATGACAAACTAAAAAAGAAGTTTCTTGAGAAAGGTGCAGGCCTGAATCTGCAACAGACACTGAGTATAGCAGCTAACCATGAGGCAGTGAAGTCACAGTCTACCGAACTGTGTGCAACAAAGGGTCAAAGTGTCAACAAAATTAGTTTTCAGAAACAACATAAGGGGTTTGCTAAGGATACGCAAAAAGAAAAAGGTAATTATTGGAACTGTGGTTATAAGGGTCATTACGCTGGGGATGATAAGTGTCCGGCCAAGCACAAGCAGTGTAGGAAGTGTAAGGCCAAGGGTCATTTTGAGGCTAAATGTCCAAAGTCCAGTGGTAGAGAAGGTGATAAAGGTAAGCCCCATTTTAAAAGTGGTTCAAAAAGGGGTAAGATCCACCAGGTGGTGGAGGAAGAACCTGACGACAATTACAATTTCTGTGTGAAGGTGGCAAAGCCTAAAGGTGAAATGATTGCTGTTGATATCGGTGGTGTATCTGTTGATTTTGTAATTGATTCTGGAAGTGACTGTAATATCATTGACCGGAAAATGTGGGAACAGTGTAAGAAACAGAAAATTGTATGTAAGTGTAAGCCAACAAAAAAGAAGCTGTTCACTTACACATCAAGTGAGCCACTAGAGGTTGCAGGTTGTTTTATTGCTGAAGCATGTGTGGGGGACCGCAAGATTGCGACAGAGTTTGTAGTCGTTGAGAGCGACGGGGCACCACTTCTGGGGAGGCAGTCTTCTGAGAAGTTGGGTGTTCTGAAAATTGGAGTAGGGGTGAATAAAGTTGACAGTAGTCTGGGGAGTATGCAAGACCTCAGGAAAAGGGTTAGACTTGAGAATAAAGATGTTCTGAGTGGCCTTGGTAAGTGGAAAGGGGAACCAGTCAGCTTAAAGATAGACCCTACTGTGAAACCTGTAGCTCAGCCTTTGAGACGTACGCCGTTCGGTTTGCGGAAAAAGGTTGAGGAGAAAATTCAGAGTCTCATTGACCAAGACATCATTGAGCCCGTAGAAAAGGCAACTAGGTAAGTCCTGTTGTAATAGCCCCAAAGACTGATGGTGACATAAGACTATGTGTAGATATGAGGCGTGTAAACGAAGCCGTTCTTAGGGAACGACAGCCCATCCCTACAATAGACGAAGCCCTACAAGACATGACAGAGAGTAGGGTGTTCTCTAAGGTAGATCTGAAGTGGGGGTACCACCAGATAGAACTAGACAAAGAGGCTAGGGACCTGACAACATTTATGACTCATACTGGTTTGTACAGGTACAAGCGAATGCCCTTTGGCATTAATTCAGCGTGTGAAATATACCAACGCATAGAAAGGAATGTCCTGCAGGGAATTCCAGGGGTAGTCAATATTTCAGATGACTCAGTTGTGCATACTGTTGACGTAGCTAGTCACTATGAGACGCTGACAGAGGTATTCAGTAGACTAAGGGAACACGGACTGACCGCAAACCCTGACAAGACTGAATTGTTTGTGACGGAAATGACTTTCATGGGACACCGACTGACCCAGACAGGCATGCATCCTGCAAAGGAAAAGGTGAAGGCCATTCTGGAGACAAGTGAGCCTGATACGGTAACTGAGGTGAGGAGTTTTCTCGGCTTGGTTAATTTCAGTGCTAGGTACATGCCGGACCTTGCTGCAACTGCAGAGCCGCTTCGGAAGCTGACCAGAAAGAATGAACCTTTTGTTTTTGGTCCCGAACAGGTCGAGTCATTTCAGAAACTCAAGAAGCTGCTTGCAAGCTCCGAGACTCTCAGATATTTTGATGTAGACGCTAAGACTATTGTGGTTGCAGATGCGAGCCCAGTAGGGTTAGGTTCCGTGCTGGTGCAGTTTCAAGGGAAGGAAAAAAGGGTGATCAGGTATGCCAGCAGAGCGCTAACCGATGTCGAGAGGAGATACTCTCAGACCGAGAAGGAAGCGTTAGCTCTGGTGTGGGCGTGCGAGACATTTCATCCGTATGTCTATGGTTTGGAGTTTGAACTCCATACAGATCACAAGCCCCTTGAGGTGATTTACTCACCGAGGTCGAAGCCATGTGCACGTATCGAGCATTGGGTGCTTCGAATGCAGGCCTACAAGTTTAAAGTGGTATACATACCAGGTAAGACGAACATAGGAGACCCACTGTCAAGACTGTTGATAGACAAGACTCCGCAACCGACAGACAGAAATAATGAGACGGAGAGCTATGTGTGGTTTGTAGCAGTGAACGCTACACCAAAGGCCATGACTACTCGGGAAGTAGAGAGAGAGTCTGCCGAGGATGGAGAACTGACCGATGTGAGGAGACGCATCGAGTCCTGTAGATGGGACGACTGCCCAAACAAGATGTATGCGGCAGTGAGTTCAGAGCTTTGTGCAATCGGGTATGTGGTACTGCCCGGTACCCGCCTAGTCATACCCAAGAAGCTCAGACCAAGGGTGTTAGCCTTAGCGCACGAAGGACACCTTGGGATTGTAGGGACTAAGCAAAACCTACGGACAAAGGTCTGGTGGCCAAATATGGAAAAAGATGCAGAAAAGTACTGCCGATCATGTCACGGGTGTCAAATCACCAGTAGACCAGACCCGCCTGAACCAATCAGGACGACGACATTGCCAGCAGGACCTGGCGATAGATTTCTTGGGACCGCTCCCAAGCGGAGAATCTATACTGGTAGTAGTAGATTACTACAGCAGATTCTATGAATACAAAATCATGAGGTCGACCATTGCCGAGGACACCAAGAAGGCACTGGAATATATATTTGGGACTCATGGTCTGCCAGAAACGTCATCTGACAACGGACCGCAGTTTGTGTCAGAAGTCTTCGCAGACTACATGAAAGAATGTGGCATCAGACATCACAAAGTAACACCAAGATGGCCACAAGCAAATGGGGAAGTCGAAAGACAGAACCAATCACTTGAGAAGCGAATGCGTATCGCCCATGCCACTGGGAAGGATTGGAAACGAGAAATCCTTAGATATGTTAGTGTGTATCGTGCGATTCCACATGCAACAACTGGGAAAAGCCCAGCTGAACTACTATTTGGTCGGAAGATCCGAACCAAGGTACCAGAACTGAGACAGGACGTCGTTGATTTAGAGACTCGTGATCGCGATGCTGAAAAGAAAGGCTTGCCTAAAATGCAAGCAGACAGACGACGTAACGCGATTATGTCAGACATCGACTTGGGGGACAGCGTCCTACTTAACCCTTCAAGAGCCACACATCATTCACCATGTACCCATACTATAGCAGGCACCAGAACCAATTGTGGCCTTTGAATGGCCGGCTTTTGTTGTCAATATTATTAAAAGAAATTACAAATTACAAATTTTCAGTAAATCTCTATTTTTTATTAGAACTTTTCGATATTTTAATGACCTACTGGCAACATTAAGTATAATAGCTCATGTATTTTCTATGATTCTGCGATAATTTTTCAAAAAGTTACAAAGGAACAAATACAGAGTGGTTCATCCATTCCATACGGGAATGCCATATGGCATTGTCCGGCCCTGGCCACGGGAATGCCATATGGCATTGTCCTGCCATGGCCACGGGAATGCCAAATGGCATTGCCCTGCCAGAAAGGGTTAAGAGGGATAGGGTAGAAAACAAAATGCAAACACCATTTATTCCCGAGCCATATGCAGTTGTATCAAAGGCAGGTAGCCAGGTTACAGTAGAAAGCCCAGAAGGGACGAGGTATAAGAGAAACAGTTCTCAAGTAAAGAAATACATACCTAGTGAGGTTATGAGTAATGACGAAGTAGGCGATGGGCCTGATGTTGAGGCAGAATCAACCCCGGTGGAAACTAGACCATCTCGCGCAAGGGTTGTACCAAAAAAGTATGACGGTTTTATTATGTCATAACATGTGAACAAGAAACATGACATCCTTGTAATGTTATAATGTGCAAGGAACATGATAGTTTTAAGAAACATGACGGTTTTGTAATGTCATAACATGTGAACAAGAAACATGACATCCTTGTTATGCTATAATGTGTAAGGAACATGATAGTTTTTAAGAAACATGACGGGTTTGTAATGTCATAAAATATAAGAAACATGACAAGCTTGTAAAGTCATAACATGTATGAGACGTGATAGTTTTATAAGAAACACGACTGGTTTCTAATGTCATAGAATATAAGAAACATGATGGTCTTATGATGATGTGCGATTACAATGAAAACTTAAGAACTTTGAAAAATGGAAAAGTGATGTGAGATCCGCTGTGGAACTCTCCAGGATTGAAGGTAGAATAAACAACTTCCGGTTTATGATCTAATGGCGGGCGTCTCGTGTTTCTGTCTGTGCTAATATAATCGCCTCCGCTGAGGCTATAAACGGTAGCAGACATGACAATGATCATGACTCTGCAACACAAAACGTACTGGTCACTCTCAATCGGTCACACCTGTGACTGATCACTGCTTTGTGATTATCACGACTATGAAACATGATGCGCTGGAAACGATCACTATTAGGGAGCATTCATTAATTATCGCCCAGGGGGGGGCACAGTTTTTCTAACACTGATCGGTCAAAAAAAAGTTGCCCCCCCCCCCATGGGAATACACAAAAATAAGTTGGCCCCCCCCCATGGGAATACCCCAAAAAAAGTTGGCCCCCCCCATGGGAATACCCAAAAAAAAGTTGGGCCCCGCCCCCTTGGAATGCCCAAAAAAAACATCGCTCCCCCCCCCATTGAAATAGGGTAAAAGCACAGAGGCGGCCTAATTGATGTGGCATTTTTTCCATAAGGCTTTCCTTCTTTGCTTTAGAACAAACCCAGCTCCAGTCAGTCATTTGTCAAAATTTTGACCAATCTCAGTAGCTAAGTGGTAGGGTGTTCACCTTAGGCATGGTAGGTCATGGCTTCAAACCCTGGTCGTGTTATACTAATTACTTACACAGTACCTACTGCTCATTTGGCTTGACACCTGCCATTAGAATGAGGAGTAAGGGGCTACTGCCCGAGTGGGAGAATGGCTGTACCACCAAATTTGGTGATGGTACACACAATATTCACTTCATAAAAATTGCTCAAAAAAGAAAATAAATGAAACAAGTAGCAAATGAACAGCTGTTGTTGATGGAACAGCACTGATGCAAAAAAGATGGGGGGAGTCTTGAGCAGGACTGGAACACACACCATGTGGAGGCCAGTTTCAATGTCAGTCATTGCCATCTGGAGTCAACTCTGTTGGAGAGGTGCTCGCAGTTGCACCACTGGCAGCCAATAGCAGATAATGTCAGCCCTTAGGTATTCCTTGGCCAGTTTTACAGGAGAGTCCCTGGAGAGCCTATATATGACTGGTTTCTGTGTCCTGCTTTTAACATATGAACTTGAATCATATACCTGATTTGAATTATAAGATTCTGTAAGAATCATATATATACATGATTTGAATTGTAAGATTCTGCTAATGTTCTAACCCAAAATCAGTGAATCAACCCCTGCCAAATTGAGGCTGTAGTTGGCAGCTAGCAGTCTTGCTGGAAGCCCCCATCTCTCCTGTACCCATGTAATCAATCATAAAGCTTGACTACCTAGAACCTAATTCTCAATGAAGTCACTTATTGAGACTTGGTTGTTCACATTCAAATTTCCTGCAGCAACTGCTTTCTCGATTTGTGCCATCAATTCAGTCATCAGGCTCCCTTGCAGAATCTCAAAGGACCTTCACTGTTTCTTGTAGCAGTATCATTGACATGCAAATACAGACGTTCTGGCAATTTGTTATAGTCTGGCATGGCGTGAGGGATCTTTGGAATGAGTGGATCAATCTATGGTGTGGCCCTCAGAAGGAAGTCCCATTTTCTTGCATGCAGATCCCCTTTAAGTACTCAATGCTCTCCCATAAATATGGTAATCTTATTGAAATAAGCAGCAACAGGGGCATTTTGTAGTACTTGATGTTGTAGTAAATGCTCTTAATTCATCAATGTTGAAGAAAAAAAACTAATGATCTTGTGCATTGATTCTGGGACAAATGTTAGTGTTTGTCCATTGTTGTCTTCCCCCACATAAGTCTGTCAGACTGAGGGAGGGTGGACACCCATCTCGAATTGGCAAACAGGACTGTGACCATAGAAACTGAACTTCAGGGAGTGAGACAACTATAGTTACCTTGTGCATTAATCATTATTATAGTTGTACAACTAAGCTGATTTCTTGTGATATGATATGAATGCATTTCATGACATCAATTTTTGTCATTGAACACAAATATGGGAGTTTGCCTCCATGTTTAGCTGAAAACGTCGACCCCACGAAAGAATTGGTGGAAAATTTTGGCCCCCCCCCCCCCCATGGAAATACAAAAAAAAAAGTTGGCCCCCCCCCCATTGGAATACCCAAAAAAAAGTTGGCCCCCTCCCCCTGGGATAGCCCAAAAAAAAGTTGGCCCCCCCCCTAAAAACTGTGCCCCCCCTGGGCCATAATTATTGTACGCTCCCTTAACGATAGTCATGACACCCCCCTGTATTCCGCCGAGCCCCCTGGCGGATGACCGGGGAACCAGTGTAACGTCTATGGTCATTTGCCGTAGCTGGGAGGGCCGTATATTTCCATCAAATGATCTCGAACGTCACCCGTACGGTCTTTGTAACCACGTTTTCTCATATTATCATCTCGTCTTGTGGCTTGTACAGCATGGTCAGGACGTTCTATGTAAGTACCAGAGCGAACGTGCGTAGCAAACGTCTGCTCTGGTGGCCAGTGTACCTCACGCTGGAAGCCTGCGCATCTACCACTCGCGTCGCGTCGCTACGATTAGGGGTGACTGTAGATTGGCCACCAACCCCTGTCTACGACTCAGCTACGACTTAACGTGCGTAGCAAACGTCTGCTCTGGTGGCCAGTGTACCAGCGTGAGTGTACCTCTACTCCTGTTGTCACAGTTAACGCTAGGTGGCAGCAGTGTATCTCGGGCGCCATCTGACAGACATTTCTAATATTTCTTCATCTGAACTGGTTCCGGTCAGGTCACTACCAAAACGAGAACGTCAACAAACAGGTCGACACGCGTCCTTGTTTACTTCAGATGACCCTTCATACCACCTACAGGGAATGTGGAATTAGGGCAGAACTTGGTAACTAGGTATGTTCAACTCAAATTATATCTATTGACTATTGTAGGTACGGTATCCCGTATCCTTTGAATGGGAATTTAATCAAGCGTTTAAGGGTTATAAACTTAAGTTATATAAGTTATAGAGGGGAAGATGGGTTCGAGCTGACAGTGATACTGGTAAAACCGATTTTTACATGTATTAGCCTACCTGTATACGAATTAGCATATATATGTCTAAACGTACAGGTTTTGTTTGTAAATTGTAGCTTTATTAATGAGTATCCTAGATTTAATTTCCGAGCCAAGTCAGTAACGGCAAATGTGGTTGTGGATGGTGAGAGTAGAACTAGTCTAGATCTAGTCTAGATCTACTAGAAGTTTAATAAGGTGTGGTATGCACTGAGTCTGATTTCTAAACGTTTGACGACACACTCAACGATGCCTTGACCGGTTCATGGACGCCTTGAACCCGGGACGATTTAAGCCCTTGACGCCTTGACTCTTGAGCCTTTCGGTGGACGCCTTGAGCCTACTCAGTGGACGCCTTGAGCCTACCTCGTTTTGGTTGCCTTGAGCATAGATCTAGATGTAAAAACTTTGAAAAGTGCACTTATACTGTTTTATAGTCATATATCCCCACACCACCCAGGCATATTTGATAAGGCTTCCCTCTCGAGTGACCGCTTACACAACCTCACAATCCTTACCCTACCCTATTCGCTGAGTCAACCTGGAAGTAGGTGGCGCTTCGAACCCCCTCCGCGGCCATCTGGGCATGGAACCTATGCAGTGCTAGGCCTATGGAGAAGTGAAACATTGATTTCTGATATTACTTAATATGTGGGGTCGTGTTACGTAACTCTCAAGTCAATCTTTTGACAAAACAAGATCTCCCTGGCAATTTCAGATCAAATGATTATGTGATGGCCTCAGTTTAGCCCCCGAACGCGATGTCAACAAATCGTCGAAACAACGATTTTCTTCGAGTTGGTACGTTTAAATCATGTCAGGAAGATGTAAATAACCTTATTTCAACTAATGCATGTGTAAATTAGACATTATGAAGTAGAATATTAAAGTTTTCCGCTATTTTACACTCTGACAGCGCTTTGTATTCACCAGCAAGATGGCGGAAATCTCTGTTGTTAAGGGAATTCGGAGGGTATTTCAAACCGGAAATTGCTAGATGACTCGGCGAATACTAACCCTAACCTGCCAATCAGAACTAATATGGGGTCGGCTTAAGGCGTCCACGTTTTCGAGCTGACAGCGGGCTCAAACAGTAAAAGGCTCAAGGCGTTCAATTCCCTATCCCTAACATCAGGAGCTTCAATTTGATAGCAAACACTTAAACTTTTCATGATTTCTATCAAGGTTCATTTAAAAAAAAAAAAAAATCTTCTAAAAACGTTTTTGCTGACGCGCACGGTGATGAGGAACAAGTTTTTTTTTTAGTGGCCTTACTAGTTTTATGGCGACATCCTTAGTGATAGAATAGAGGGAAACTATGTTCCAGTGGGAATAAGTCAAAGTTACGAGGTAAGGCTTGTAAAAATTACTGCCCAAGGCCTTGGCCGCGGGCAGTAATTTTTACAAGCCTTACCGAGTAACTTTGACTTATTTCCACCGGTACGTGGTTTCCCTATTCCTATATACCTTCAATTGTCGGCTAATATCGATGAAAACCGAATGTCCCTGAACGTCAACCTGGGCAGTAAAAGTCAACCTGGGCAGTAAACAAAAGTTATTCCACCCCAGCAGCGTTAAGTAATCATGGGTTGTTTGCTCATAGGTATATAGGAATATCTGATATATATAAGATGTATCTAAGAAATCATTGACCTGAGATTGTTATCCCCTATTTTCTACCCAAAAGTGTCAAATAGTCAGTCAGTGGTGCAAGATGCCATAATCAGCCAAAATCATCATGTGAATATGTGACAAGTAGGTGTCATCAGGTTAGCCGTTCAGTTTCAAGACACAATAAAGCGGCAGAAGGTCTCAGCCTTTTTATAAGGCTGGTTTAAATGACCAAGCCCTGACCAAAAACATAAAATCTCACTTTCTGTGAAGTTTTTTTGAACAGAGAAAAGAAAAGTAAAGAAACTTTATAGTCAACCAGGACTTAACTATATCAGCTCTATACATACATGGCAGGATTTCACTTATTGCTAATAGTTGTAACTTCAATATCCAGTTTTAACATTAGGATCGATCTACATTAAGAACAGAAAAAACAGGGCAACTAGGCTAGCTCTGCCATATTTTAGCTTTCATGGTAGCTTTTGTCAGTGCTTTGAATATCATAAAAGATTCCGTATTCCGTATAATTGGCAATAAGCCATTCCATTTAGTACCTCCATGAAAAGTTACAGATGGTGTATAAGCCATGCCATTTGGCCTGTCAATATGGATCACTGGCGCATCAAACAGTCTAGTTTTTTTTAGGTGCATTGACAATGTTTTCTATCTTTCTCGACTTTTTGTACATAAGATTTAGAAGATGGGCCTCCCTTAGATCTTTAAGAAGAGGCACCTCCGCCATATATGTAGATTTCTAATAGGCGTTACTTACACCAGTCTTGACGGGCCTGGTATTTGACAAAAGATCATTCACACTTTGATAACGCAGGTTCAAATAATTTTCCGCCAACATGCATTGTTTGTTAGCACTCACATTTTTTAGTACAGAAATTACTTCATCTGGTGAAGTGATAATGCCGTTAAAAATAGTATCTAGTTTTTTATCATAAGGCTTCCAAAGCATATGCATTTCAGCTGCTAGGTTTGTACCTATCTCTGACTAATACTCATTTATATAATCTGGGACTTCAGTCTTATCAATCAATTTAGATGATTCATCTTTAATTTTCATTACATCATTCTCTAGCCTGTCATCAGTACCCGGTAAAATTTTGTGTATTGTATGCCAGAATTTTTTTATTATCCTTTTTATTCTTATGGTTCTCTTCCATAGTATAATTTTGCTGTGCCAGCCTTACCATTTTAGTAGAGTCATTCCATGCTCTTCTAGCTATAACCCAATCTCCAGGATCCTTAGTTCTCCTGGCTTTAGCAAGTAAGCAATCTTTGTCCCTTATATATTTTCTAAGATGTTCATGGTAATCCAGGGTTCCCTAGTTTTCCTCACTCTAAAAAAACGCTGTTTACGTTCAAGGTCTAGATAGGAAACAATAGCTTTACTAATGATAGACCACCTTATGCGGAATACGGGAACTCATTAATAGAAGGAAGCAACCAAAGATCTCTAAAGAAACTCCAAACACTGCAGAACAAAGCTTTAAGGATAGCAACACGAGCTGAACACCGATCACATGTCACAACCTTACATAGTGAAGCCAAACTCAATTTTCTTAGTGAACGAAGACTGCCAACAATTAGGAAAGCTGCATTTCACAGAGCGAAAATAGATAGTTACATAACACAACCATGAAGAAACACTAGACAATTTCAAGCCCCGGTTCTTAACACCTACCCCATAAGACTAAATCTATTCAAACGTAGCATGTTATACAAATGCCCCCAATACTGGAACTGCCTTCCACCCGAGTATAGATTAATACCCACCTACACCCAATTTAAATGGAAAGAAAAAGGAATACTCATAAATAGCCGTCAAAACTATTTATAGCAAATTGACACGATCCCATCCCAGAACCGAGTTATGACTGTGGCCGATACATGTATGTATGTGTTATTTGTTAATAGTCTTTATTTGAATGAAATGGAAATTATTATACTACCTTTACATGCAAACTGTAACAAATTACACCAGTTTCTTGTATCAAGTAACCAAATATAATAAACTTTGTTTATTCACATGTCTATATAAACTGCAAAACTACCTCAAATGCATGTAAATCACCAAGCAATGATATGAATGTGCACTCTGTATTATATTTTCCCTTTTGGGATATGAGTTAGCTTAGTAAGCATGGTTATACAGCCCATAAAATATTACTGTAACTCGAAACTTGTAAACAGCTGGTATCGACAGAAAACAGTCATATATTTGCCTTGTCTTTATACAGGATAAATAAACTGATCTAAAAAAAAAAAATTCACAGTACTATCGTCTGCGACCCTGAAATCAGACAAATCATAATCTTGATAGTTCGAGAAACTTTGACTGCCTAGCGGACAGTCAGAGAGCACAACCACTTATTCCCATAGTACAAAAAAAGTCCTTGGTTCTCTGTAATACTGTCAATGAAAGTGCATTTTTATGCTCCCTTACCTTCAGAAATGTATAATAATTCCTTTTTGATGATACAACTCCTGTTTTGTTCCTTTGTGTTACTTTCAAGAGCCTTTTTGTACAACTCATTTCACCATATTTCAACAGTTCCAGCTCATGTCAGCCATATTTGATAAGCTGGTTCCTGGCAATCCCCTGTGAAGGATTTCCTGCACTTTTGAAACCAGTTTTTTTTGGTTATTTTTGGCGCCTGCAGAATGCATAGACATGGATTTTACAAACACTGGCTGTTCTATTACTTAGAACTAATGCAAAGGTAGGAAATTACTGTCATTTTACTGCATTTTGCCTCAGGAAACTGTCTATCACAAAATCAGAAAGATCCAACCTATATTTATAAGAAAAAAGGCTGGTGACCTGAGATGTACATTTTTGGTCGACCAGTTAGCCTTGGCCTCTATGGGTGTGCTCTGTGACTGTCTGCACCGCTTCACAGTCAGAGCCTCTCGGAATAAATCTTGCAAGCAAACCCTTGCAAGTAGGCTGTAATCTGTTGTAGCTCTGCAGTTAACATAATCACTTAACCACTTGTATCATATACATGTACTGACTTTTCTTTATCTGGACATTCTCCTATTTGGCTGCTTTTTTTTTCCTTAGGTGTTGACTATTTCAGTGGATTTGTGTATGCAGCCTTAACAGAATATCCATCCATAACTGCCTATTATACTGTTCCCAACACCTTTCCAGCATGGGCAAAGGTTGCCTCTAAAGTCTTGGAAAGTGGCCTCTAAAGTCCTGGAATTAGGTGATGCATGTTCTGTCATACAACTCTGGACACCCCCCACCCCCCCCCCTGTGATTTTTAGGCTGTGTCACACTTTTCACTCTACCCCCCACCCCCCTAAATGTGACATAATTTATGGATGGCCCCCAATGCCTGGGTTAATTTGATCAAAAAGATGGATAAGGAATAGAGGGAAACTAATTTCCAGTGGGATTGAGTCAAAGTTACGAGGTAAGGCTTGGAAAGATTACTGCCCAAGGCATAGCCGCCAGCAGTAATCTTTCCAAGCCTTACCTCGTAACCTTGACTTATTTCCACCGGTATGTGGTTTCCCTATTCCTATAAACCTTCAATTGTCGGCTAATATCGATAAAAACCGAACGTCTCTGAACGTCAACCTGGGCAGTAAACATCATCTGGGCAGTAAACAAAAGTTATTACACCCCCAGCGGTAATCATAGGTTGTTTGCTCATAAGTATGTGGTAGTCGCCGGCTTAGCTGCATGGCAGGTATACTTTTGGAAAGTCTAGTTTCCAGCGATATCCCACCCTACGCACTATTACATAGGTCAGTTCTGTATTTTCAGCAGGTATGAGCTAACCTAGTCACACAGAACACAACTCTGCAACTATGATAAACAAACAGGTTCTTTATTGCAACTTCCCAGAGTGATTCCGGTTAGATCACTCCCAAGGTACAGTACCCTGGCAGCTGGTGCCACGTAATGCTCTGGGGAGGCTAATCTTTGACCAGGGTCTCAGACTTGGCTACCACCACAAGGATTTGGAAAACCCTACCAAACGTGAGGGTCCAAGGGTCTACTCTTCACAGAGAGACACGCGAGGACAGCCTGTTGACCCACTGCAAACCCGAGCTATATATACACCGAGTTACGTAATCCTGGCCCCCGCCGCGCCACTCTCGTGTGCGGCGTTGCCCAGAATCAATACGCAGCCGGAATTGACTCTCCGCGCCACCTTCTGAAGAGCAGACGAAACACCACTAGATCATCCAACCCCTACACTACCCCTCTCAGTTTTTACAAAGGGGCGGAACTGTGCAGCCATTGCGCTGCTAGGACACTTCCCAGTAAAAATTATATCCTGAATCTCCCGAATCTAATGTGGATATAAAACTGGAGAATACAATTTGTTGAGAAGATAGGACATTTAGGGTAGAGGAAGAAATATGAATAACAACAAAGGACTATGAGGGTAAGACTAGGCGTGTGTGTGTTACCCCTACCACATTTACGACCACAATGTAGAGAGTGTACGGGTCGGCGAGTCGAATCGTGCGCTGGCTGTTGTCAACCCCGTTTACGCGCTTCCCATTGGTAGAGATTTGCAGGCTCTTCCGTCTGTTGTCCTGCTGTCCTGCTATGTCATTTGATAAATCTGAGTTATGGTGTACAGGCCGTCGCCAACTTGGCCTATCAGGATCAAAAAGTATCGGAGCGGCGTCCGCTACTTTTGTTTGTGATTGTTGTATAATAATGCCATTATTATACTTGTTATTCCTTCTGCGTTGTTGTTTCGCCTTCACTGTGGTCACTTTGTCTGTGGCCAACAAGGGGTTTTATTTTATTTTTTTTGTGATTTTTGTCCTTCTTGACTTCTGTTTATTACTCTCCTTTCTTTGTAACAGCCATTGTTTGCCACTGGTTATGAGGTGGTACCTTGTTCTTTTTCTTGTCCTTTTTTTTGGTTGGCAGTACGTGTGTTTTCTGTTGGAGATATATGTCGAGGTCACATGGCTTGGGCCTCTCGTTTTTTATTGTGATTTATTTTGATGGGAACGCTATCTCTGTGGTTTCGACCTCGGCGGGTCTTGTCAGGTGGCATGCGATAGTGTGGTGTTCCGATGGCTGTAGATGGCTGGTGGTCATTCCTCCCCAATCCTTGCCGTTAGGGAGGGGGATGGAACCCGTGCGTGCCTCCCTAAATGGTGGAGGGGCAGTATGATAGAGGGGCAGTATTTTTTTTTAAAATCTGTTTATTTATACTGAACAAAATAAGGCAAATTGCCTGTTTTCAATTCGGCCCAGTGAATCGTACTTGGCTTGGTTATAGTATTTCATTTGGCTTGCACGTCAAACTTCCATGCTAACATACTTAACTTTCCTTGATGATATTTACAATGATACATCTCTTCTTCTAGACATTTTTATAGTCACAAATAGATCATTATATTCTGTGCCATACAAAGGTGGAAATCATTCATGTTAATCCATAGAATAATATACATTACACAGAAAATGGAGAAAAGTTTGACAACTAAACAACTCCCCGAATATCTGCAATCACAGGGTCCCTACAGAATCAAAACACAGACAGGCTATACATATTTACAGGTGTTTGCATTCAATAGTTTTGACGGCTATTAAATAGAATTGTACGTTCTCTGTACTTGAACCTTGGGTAAGTAGGAATCTTTCTATACTCTACCTGGAGGTTATTCCAATAATAAGCACATTTATACAACATGCTGCATTTAAAGGCATTTGCGTTTATGGGATTCGTATGAAGAACTGCTGCATCATGTAAACGGGTTTCCCTTCTTGTATGTGCCAGATACTCTACCTTTCTGCTTCTGTTGTAACTCATCTTTCTTATGGCTGATTCCCTTCGTTCACTTAAGTAGTTTACTTTAGCTTCCCTGTGTAGTTCTGTAACTGGCGTTCTGGGTTCCCCCCTTAATGAGATTCTTAACGCTTTATTTTGTAGTATCTGCAACTTGTTTAAGGATTTATGGTTTGAGTTGTGGATCAAGACATTGCCATATTCCGCATAGGGTAATATTTTCGTTTTGTAAAGTAAAACTGCTTGTTTTTTATTCAAGTATCGTCTTACTTTAGCAAATAGGTAGATTTTGTTTGATAGTTTTCTAAGGAGCTCCTTCTTGAAGGGCTCGAAAGTAAGTTTCTCATCAAGTTTAACTCCCAGATAGTCGAATTGTTTGACAAACTCGATCTCATTGTTATTTAGGAGCAATTTCTCGTGACCAATTCCCTTCCTAAGGTTGGCTCTGGTAGTGAAAATCATAGCTTTTGTCTTTTTGGTGTTTATAGTTAACTTGTTTTTGGCCGCCCAGTTTTCTACTTTACTCAGGTCGTTTTTGACTTTATGGGTAGCAAGATCCACATTCCTCTCGGTAGCATATACAACGGTATCGTCCGCGTATAATTTTGTTTTTGAGTTGGTCAGAACATCGGCCAGATCGTTTGCATATATTAAGAAAAGTAGGGGTTCCAGAATTGACCCCTGTGGGACACCACAGGTCACAGATCTACAGTTTGATAGGGTCCCATTTACACGAGTTTGATGCGTTCTTTTTTCTAGATAACTTTTCAGCCAGTTCAACATACTTATGTGCATACCGTAGAGTTGACACTTGTCAAGGAGAATTTCATGTGATACCGTATCGAAGGCCTTCGATAAATCAATAAAGGTGGCTACTGTTATTTGTTTGTGGTTTAGTCCTAAGAAGATATCGTCTGTTAGTGAAGAAGTTGTATCTATTGTAGAGTGTCCTTTCCTGAAACCCCCCTGATTTTTATTTAGGATATTGTTAGATTCGAGATAGTCAGATATTTGTTGGTGAATAATTTTCTCTAGCAGTTTACCTGGAAGGGGTAGTAGGGAGACTGGTCTTAAATTTGTGACATTCATTGAGTTACCTGATTTTTTTAATGGGATTATTTGTACATTTTTCCATCTTTCAGGGAAGATCTGTTCATCGATCGAGCAGTTCATCAAGTGGGTAATTTGAACTGGGATTGCTAGGAAACTGTCTTTGATAATATTGGCAGGTATGTTTTTTATTGCAGAGGATTTGTGGATGTCAATTTCTTTTATCAGTTTAGTAACTTCATCCTCGTTGGTCCTGACTAGCCTTGTGCCATCATTATTTTGAGCTACCCCAAAGAATTCCCAGTTGTCATCGAATTTATTCGCTAAGTTTGGGCCAATATCTGCAAAAAAATCGTTGACAAATTCAGGCAAACTTTCTCGAGGTATTTGTTCATTGGTCTCTTGATTAATAAGGTTTATTTGACTGTCATTCTTAGAGGGTATTATTTCATGTAAACGTTCCCAAAATCTTTTGGGTTCGTTATCCATATTGTCTTGTATAAATGATGATTTTGCATTCCGTACTAGTGCTTTGACATTGTTACGTGATCTCCTAGCAATTTCCCAATCAAGCCCACTTTTGGATTTCCTGGCTTTCTGTAATGCCTTGTCTTTGTCTTTGATTTGTGAAATTATGTTATCCATTAACCAAGGTGTACCTTTATCTTTCAGTTTCATTTTCCTTATCGGGCAATATGTATCCAGATGTTTAGTTATTTTGTTTACTATAATATCCCAAGCTTGATTCGGGTTAGTGGTGTTAAAGAATTCTTCCCAGTCATCAGAAGTGAGGTCATTCTGTAATATTTCCGAGTTATAATTCCTGTATGATCTCCCTTCCGTGTGAATGTATGTGTAGGTGTCTTTCGTCTTTTTTATATGCAGGTAGATTAGGGCATGATCGCTGATGTTCAAATTTGCCACTCCAGAATGATTTATTTTACTACAGTCAGTGAATATTAAGGCGATAGTATTGTTAAATCTCGTTGGTTCCTCAATGATTTGTTTTAAGCTACAGATATTTTCAAAGCCTTTGATTTCTCTAAAATCACTCGTTGTTTTGATGTTGTAGTGTATGTTAAAGTCTCCCAGAATTATAGTTTCAGCCTTCATGTTGGTTCGTATTTCTGTGGTTATGTCGGTTAGTGCTTTACAAAAGTTTTGGTTGGAAGCACCTCTAGGTTTGTAAACGGTTCCAATTAGTAAGTTTGTCTGGTTTTCTAGTATTATTTTGAGCCAGAGACACTCAATGTCCTTTGAACTACAATTGAAATTGTTCAATTCTTCCGAAGAAACAGCTAATTTATTTTTTGTATAAACCCCTACACCTCCGCCGGTTTTTACCATACCCGTATTTTCGTCTAGCCATGATCTATCAAGTCTCGTACAGTTGTACCCTGGTATATCAATATAGTTATTTGGCATGCACGGCTTAAGCCATGATTCTGAGAACGTGCAGATATCTATTTCCTCATTTAGCAAGTGGTATCTCAGCAAGTCATATTTGGCTGTTAGACTCTGAACGTTTAGGTGTGTAACAAGTAGGCCCTTACTTAACCCTTTTAAACTTTTTAGATTTTCCATTTAACCAGTTCCTTTAAATCTCTCTCGCCTGCCTGCTGACCCGGTCCCCTGCTTATGCTATCTTCAAGAGTGTTGTAGTATGTCCATGTGGTGTGATGTACCTTTGATGATATATGAAATATACAAATGACCATTAAATAGATGACAGCAATTTTGGCCCCCCTTGCAGATACTGCTCGGGCCATAATGTCACCGTGATAATTACAGGAAATGGAAATTATTCCATGAAAATATTAGGCATTTGTAATAAGAACTTCCCGCCCCAGGCCCCTGCTCCTGAGTATGGCATGATTATACACGACCTCTATAGCTAGTACATTTTGAAAATAATTTTTGTTAATGGAGTTGGCATGTAGTCATGACCATATAAGTTTGTGAACAAGGAAATGTATATATATACATTTTATTTCAACAGTTGACTTAACAATAAATATAACTTGTAACTTGTAACTCTTAGCAGCAGGTCAGGGATAGGTTTGGTTATAACAAAGAATAAGTTTTACCTTAGATCTGTGAACAGTATTGTAAATAGTGGCAATAATCCTTATCTGGAAATAAATCATAAGATTAGAACGGCATTTCAATTACATTCCAGTGGTTTATCCAAATTGTATATGAATAGTGGTGTGTGCTTCACAACCATACAGATTTATTTTAATAGTTGTTACTATAGTTGCGTGCGGGCACGACTATTTGTTGGATAAGGATTTATGGAAACAAGGCATGAGTGCATGACCAACAATTGAGTTTTAGTTCTAATGCGCGTGTGAGACACGACGATTTACCTTCAAGCCAGCGGTACTTACAATAAGCAAGGGCACACCAATCAATTACAAGTTGCATGGATATTTGGGTATATCGCCCTGGCAATAAATTGAGCGAATTTGAGTTCAGTAGCCATTTTGTAATGTAAACCGTCTCTCAGGCATCCTGTATACCGATGACCTAGTCTTCCGTGTCTGAACTTATGAACTACACTGGCGAACGGCGGAGAAGTGACATTGTTTGACGAGTTGAACTTGTTTATAAAGTCATTTATGCGCACCATCGAGTTGTCGATAGCCTTCTGAGAAAATTCATTTTTGAACGATATGTTATTATAATTTGCCACTGACATCCCGACAAGTTGACAGATGACAACTTTGTTTGCAACTATCTCGAGTTTGGTCGCACCCAGTTCCAATTCCTCAGTTATATGTTTTGTGATATCGTCGGACTGTGCAAATTTAGGTTTGACCTTCCAGTGCGGTAACTTCTCCATGAGTTCGTTCACTCCTGTACTTAGAAAGATCACATCTACAGGCTTACCAGATGAGAGAGGTCGAGTTCCAAACTTGGATTTGACATACTGTAACCCGCCTTCAACTGTCCGTCGAATGTCAGCTCCCGGGAAGAATTGGAGTGATACATCAACGTCAGGGTAGTCCGCACAGGTAATCAACTCCGACAACGGTCTGATCAGTCCTTTGCCTCTGGAATCGGTAAGTATAAGTACTCGGAACTTGGCCATGATACATGCAGCACACAGTTACTCTCTAGTTTTGCTGCTGTTGTGCGCGTAGTTCGTCTCTCAGAGTAGCCAGAATCAAACCCATTTGGTTCTGACAGTTGGTTTTCGTATTTACCTCTGTGCCTTTGATATCGCGTAGTAACCAACCGCAGCCCCATCGCTGGTCACGTGTTGCCTCGGCGAAGCGTGCTTGTTTATAGGACAGTAGTTTGTTTTTTAAGACATCATTTTGGGTATATTTCAGTCTGTTGATTTCCGTCAGATGGTTGATGTCGTTTTGGAGCCACTTTTTGGATTTCTTCACCTGTTTGCCTATCGATTGGATCGTGTAGGGATTCGTTTCCTTCATGACGCGCTCGAGGCAATCATTATCCTCACTCTCCACACACATTCTAGCAACGTACAGCTGTTCGACACAGTTTCCTGTGAGTAGGTATTTGTCGTCGGTGATTTCGCAATTAAAAAAATTGCTCAGTGGACTACGATGCCCCTGAAAATAGACGGTCTCCTCTGTTAAAAGAGTAGAGGCGGTTTCAGGAGTTATATTGAAAGGTAGGTCGGTGTTGAACTTGTCATTACTGTAGAGTGTATCGTTGATGAATACATCTGGGCCCCGAACCCTGCTAGTTGTGTTAGGCATGCGATTTGCCGCTACACTTACTTGTTGTGCCTCTCTGGTTTTGATCAGGTCATCAGGTGCTAGGTCGTTAGACATGGTTAGATCTTTGTACCGGGGAAAGTTTGCAAGTGTTCGCTTCAAACCAAATAGCTCGGCCTTTTGTTGGAGCGTGGACAGTATGAGTTTTATGGGACGGGGGCGTGTCTGTTTACCAGGTTGCACGTTTGTTGGCGGCTTGCCAATACGCCGAGCTCCGTGGGTGCTCGCGTATGAGAAGCTTGCTTGAAGTGTACCAAATATATCACCTATGGTATTATACATCTTTTCATCCGCCATCTCCGGCACATTGCGTATAATGATGTTTAGTTTGCGATCAAATTGGTTTTGGTTTCGGTCGGATTTCTCATTTTTCTTTAGTGTTGCTACCTCTTTTTTCAGTTCATGTATTTCGGCTTTCGCACAGTCTAGTTCCGAACGCATCTCAGTGTTGTTGTTTATACACTTGTCAAGTTTGTTTGATAAATCCGCAACTGAGTTGTCTAGCTTTTGGTCAAGTTTTTGTAACATTTCGTTATTCACTTTCAGTTGTTGATTCATTGTTGCCATTAGTTCTTCCATATTTGGTTTTGAGTCTATGCAGAGTGTTTTATGTGTGGGAGTGGGGATCTCGATGTCGGTTGTCAAGGCCTCGGATGTTTTGTTTACCTTACCTCTATTTTCGCTCACGGTCCCGGTTACTGGTTTTTCAATACTTTGTGAGAGTATTCTACACGATCGTACTGGTCTTTCATCCTTTGGTGGTGGCATACCTTGTTCTTCGAGTGTTCATAGGCTTATATTTGTATTTTTCCGTGTTCCATAGTGCGTCGGACATAGTTAAGTTGAGTCTCAACTCGGAGCGGGAAGTGCTAGCTGTCTAGTCGACGTGCGCCATATGTATGGTGGAGGGGCAGTATGATGGAGGGGCAGCATGGTGGAGGGGCAGCATGGTGGAGGGGCAGTATGATAGAGGGGCAGTATGGTGGAGGGGCAGTATGATGGAGGGGCAGCATGGTGGAGGGGCAGCATGGTGGAGGGGCAGTATGATAGAGGGGCAGTATGGTGGAGGGGCAGTATGATGGAGGGGCAGCATGGTGGAGGGGCAGCATGGTGGAGGGGCAGCATGGTGGAGGGGCAGCTTGGTGGAGGGGCAGTATGATAGAGGGGCAGTATGGTAGAGGGGCAGTATGATAGAGGGGCAGTATGGTGGAGGGGCAGCATGGTGGAGGGGCAGCTTGGTGGAGGGGCAGTATGGTGGAGGGGCAGCATGGTGGAGGGGCAGTATGGTGGATGGGCAATATAGTAGAGGGGCAGTATGGCGGAGGGACAGTATGGTGGAGGGGCAGCTTGGTGGAGGGGCAGTATGGGAGAGGGGCAGTATGATAGAGGGGCAGTATTGTGGAGGGGCAGTGTAGTAGAAGGGCAGTATGGTGGAGAGGCAGTATGGTGGAGGGACAGTATAGTAGAGGGACAGTATGGTGGAGAGGCAGTATGGTTTTTGGTTTTTTTATTTGTTTATTTGTCACTCTCATAATTACATGAGTTTTTCAGTCACAACTTGGCCAATTTTACAGCTATCTTGATACACATTCCAGATATGCCGTAATAAGGGAAAGAGAAAAATAACAAAATAGAATTAACATATAGATAATACAGTAGTTAGTAGTAATGAGGTAATGATGATTTTTCATGTACACAAGTTCTCTAGGATTCCCAAATTCAGATTATTTTACCATGTCCTTTATGAGTCTTTTAAAAGTTTGTAGGGAGTCACACATTTGGACATCCTTTTCTAATTTATTCCATTCACGCGCTGCCCTATAATAGGGGCTGTTTAAGACGGTGGCTGCTCTTGTGAGTGGTGTCTTGAAAATAATCTTCTCACCTCTTCTTCTTACTTTTCTTTTATCCAGTTGCTGTCATTACGGTGTTTATACATCAAATAGATTAGTGCTCTTTTCCTTCTGACTTCTAGGGTTTCAAGTTTGCATCTGTCCAACATATCTCTTGTTGAATACTTTCGGGAAACATGTCCAAATATCAATCTTAAACCCCTTCTATTCAATTCTATCTAAAATATCAATATCTTTTCTATTCATACTATCAATTATATAGGAACAATGGTTGAGGGACAGTATGGTGGAGGGGCAGTGTAGTAGAGGGGCAGTATTGGAGAGGGGCAGTATGGTAGAGTGGCAGTATGGTGGAGGGGCAGTATGGTGGAGGGGCAGTGTTGTAGAGGGGCAGTATTGGAGAGGGGCAGTATGGTGGAGGGACAGTATGGTGGAGGGGCAGTATTGGAGAGGGGCAGTATGGCGGAGGGACAGTATGGTGGAGGGGCAGTATGGTGGAGGGGCAGTGCAGTAGAGGGGCTGTATGGGAGAGGGGCAGTATGGTGGAGGGGCAGTGTAGTAGAGGGGCAGTGTAGTAGAGGGGCAGTATGGGAGAGAGGCAGTATGGTGGAGGGGCAGTGTAGTAGAGGGGTAGTATGGTGGAGGGGCAGTGTGGGGAAGGGGCAGTATGGTGGAGGGGCAGCATGGTGGAGGGGCAGTATGATAGAGGGGCAGTATGGTGGAGGGGCAGTATGATGGAGGGGCAGCATGGTGGAGGGGCAGCATGGTGGAGGGGCAGCATGGTGGAGGGGCAGTATTGGAGAGGGGACAGTATGGTGGAGGGGCAGTATGGTGGAGGGGCAGTGCAGTAGAGGGGCTGTATGGGAGAGGGGCAGTATGGTGGAGGGGCAGTGTAGTAGAGGGGCAGTGTAGTAGAGGGGCAGTATGGGAGAGAGGCAGTATGGTGGAGGGGCAGTGTAGTAGAGGGGTAGTATGGTGGAGGGGCAGTGTGGGAAAGGGGCAGTATGGTGGAGGGGCAGCATGGTGGAGGGGCAGTATGGTTGAAGGAAAGTATGGTAGAGGGGCAGTATGGTGGAGGGGCAGAATGGTGGAGGGGCAGTGTAGTAGAGGGGCAGTATGGGAGAGGGGTAGTATGGTGGACGGACAGTGTAGTAGAGGGGCAGTGTAGCAGTACGGTTGAGGGAATGTATGGTAGAGGGGCAGTATGGTGGAGGAAATTTCAACAAATATAATTGAATCATTTTTAATCATAGTTATAAGTGTGATTTGTAATTATTATTGTTCCTTATATTGACATCGATAAGTTATGAGAAGGGTTATGAGCTGAGTAGGTATTGAATATGTAATATGTGTACAAGTGTAATATGTATGCAAGTCTATACCGGTACCGTATATTATGTATTGTCGAAAAATTGAAATCTTGAAAAATTGAAAATAAAAAAATATCAGATGTGTGGTGGGGGGGGGGGGGGGTTGAAACCTATCCTCTGTTTTTTATTTCGTGTTTCTACGACCATTATTAACGTAGTAATCGTCCGAAATGTGTCTGGTACCATTGTGACCTCTCGCATATGTGAGCGATATTATGCGAATTTACGGGTAGTATAGTGATAGACCCCTTGCTCGTAACCCAGAATTAATGCAGTTTAACGGTTTTCAAACATCCTCAAATTGAAATTCTGATGTCAGAAATGGAAATTTCAGCTATTTCTACATGGGAATCCGAAATTATATTCAGTTTCTCCAATTATAAATCAGAAAACTGTGGTTCATTTTGTCGTAGTGTGCCAAGTCTATCGGGAGCGGAACTTTGCTTTACCCGGGGCGATAATCGGGAGTTTAGTAACCTCTGGAGGCTCTATTAAAGTATATTCAATTTCGGTCATCCTATGTAACCCGAAGGCGGCGCGGTGCATGGACGGACTAAGATCTGCTGGGCACTGTCGCATAGCAACCTGCAGAGCAGTAGCGATGACGTCCTACGGTAACTTTTGCCCCGAATTCAAGGATACAGGCTGACGTATTTTTCATATATTCTAAGGTGATAATGCCCTCATTGGGTATTTATTTTATGTCAATTCCGGATACATGTGTACTGCTGGGGGATCTTACTATATAAATATAATTACAAATAGAGGAAACGTCCGCCATTTTGTTTGTTTATTTTTCTCCCATTTTCAACAAGTAACGTGGTACAGTGGATAGTATTAATATGTTTTACGCCACAGTGCAGCCGAACAGAATTTTTTCTGTCAGTGCATAAAAGTGAGACATTCGTGCACCGGTATATGATAATATATAAATACAGAAAGCAACTCGTTTTGATCTCTGTCGTTGTTCTCCAACTCGTTTGAACACTATGTCATATTCACTCAGCTATGCCTTGTTCATATCAATCAACATCAAACTTGTTGGTTTCCTCCTTAATATCCGAGCACATGCGAAGATATTGCGCAGACAACTCTGCAGACAACTGCCTGCCCTCCCGAGACACTCTACAGTACCTAGGCTAGTAAGAACAACAATTCCACGTCATTAGTACTAGTATGTACCTCGGGTAATTCATTATACAAATATTTACCTACAGCAGACGCCATATGGTCACCAATACATCGTAATGACATCAAATACACCTGTGTCTGGTGGTCAGGGATGTCAGTTTTCCGGGTATCTCCGGTATTCCGGGTTTTTCCTCAACTCAAAAAAGATGCGGTGGGACTGAGACTGAGGTCGGATGGTGGGAATACCCACAGCCGGCCCCGGAGACGCGGCCAGCCGCACCGGCTCCTGGCGGTCTACTGCTACTGCACCGCGGCCGGTCGCGACTGCTCCAACCACCCGACCTCACCCCGTCCAGTGGTGCCAAGGGCCTTGCAGCGTCTAGGAGTCTCCTAACTGCCTTGTTAACTGTCATAGGCGTACAGGAGTACCCGGAATCCCGGAAAAGGAAGTGTGTGTATGTATATGTTGCACTCAGTGCTGGGCTAGCACCCTTATACACATTATTGAGGTGATACTGCCACTGACCATAATGAGGTCATTTGCATAGACTTGCTCAAGTCTCCGTGACCGTTTTTAAAACTATTCATGTAAACAATTTGCCAAAACAGTTAATCTTGTGACCAGGAACTAATAAAAGTAAAAGGTAATTATTAAAATAATATTTCTATATTTACAAAATTATATTTAGACCAACTCACTAGATAAATGCATCATTAGGGCTGTCAAAATACCATCATATCAAATTAAAGGTATTAATTATAGGTATAATAGGCTGTGGACATTTCCGGGTATTTTTTAGAATCCCACTGGCATCCCTGGGTGGTGCAGGCCCTTTAATTTATTAAAGTGAGCGGACAGGTTTCCAATGCGGATTTTGAAGCGAGAAAAAAAATTCAGTCACTGTGTAAACTGCCTTAAAAAGAGGTTATGTAGTATAGCACTATTGCGGTTTCCATGATAACTTTATTTTCTTTTTTCCATGTTTCTGTACAGGTCTATAACCCAAGGGACAAGGGATGACGAACAGAGGAAAGATGTCAGGCCCTTCCAAAG
Source organism: Alentia gelatinosa (assembly GCA_950022655.1). Classification (NCBI taxonomy): domain Eukaryota; kingdom Metazoa; phylum Annelida; class Polychaeta; order Phyllodocida; family Polynoidae; genus Alentia; species Alentia gelatinosa. Next base: position 76,461,500 of record OX465583.1, read on the forward strand.
GAAAAGTTCTATCACCAATCAGCAACACAAATTGTGACTTGTGCAAGGCCATTAAGCATGGCAACGAATCATTGACTCGAAGCCTGTTAGACACTGGATTGGACACGCGTGAGCTTCATTATCATCGTGGTTTTGGTGAGCCCCTGCTCCTCACTGCGATCCGTTTCCAACAGTTTAACCTCATCCCTCTTCTTATTGAGTCCGGGGCTGATGTTAACCAGCAGAGTGAGAAAGGACACACAACCATCATACGAGCAGCTCAAAAAGATCGACTTGACGTGCTCAAAATTCTACTCCAAAACGGTTCTGATCCTAATGTGTTAGATAAATCCAAAGTGAATGCTTTGTATTGGGCTATAAAGCACAACAACTCCCAGGCCATTGAGGAGTTGATAAAGTACGGTGCGGATGTGAACATGAACATCCACCAACAATCCACGCTTCTACATGTAGCTGCGGGGGCCGGGAAGTTCGACATGGTCCAGACGCTGATCAAGCAGAACGCTTGTGTGAACGCGCCTGACGATTTAGGAAACTCGCCCCTGTTCTCTGCGGTCGGGGTGAACAACTTTGACGTGACTTCTATGCTGCTGAGTAGCGGGTCGGTGGTGAATATGCTCAATGTTGATTACAGAACACCCCTCCACATGTCAGCTGCCAGTGTCCATCGTAGTGTCGACATCACGCAACTCCTGCTCGACCACGGTGCTCTGGTGAACGTCCCTGATCGCTATGGCAACATCCCACTGGTGCTGAGCCTCAGGAACTTCGTCCTTCTAGCTAACGTCACCGTCGCCAAATGTCTTGTACAACACGGGAGCGAGCTGAACACGGAGAAGTGTCGAGGTGCTCTAGAGTGGACTATAATGGCACATGGGAATTTCGATCTGGTGAGGATGTCCATTCAGGCTGGTTTCCACGCCCGGGGAGTGGACTGGGTGAGGGAGTTCCTTCAGGGCACGCCAGGGCGGCGCCGCTGGTACACTCGGAACGACTACAACGTGAAACAGGAGAAGGTATTCCTGGAGTATCTCAAAGACTACCTGCACAACCCTATGCCGCTCGCTCAGAGCTGTAGGATTGCAGTTCGCAGTGCCTTAATCACGGTCAGTAAAGGAGCAAGTATCTACTACAAAATTCAGCAACTGCCTTTACCCATTCCTCTAATCATGTATCTCGTATTGGAAGAATGATCAGGAACTTTCTTGTGTTAGGTGTATGTTGTGATTGGGAGAAATTGTTTTTATTTGCTTCCATATCGATATATTGCTAATAATAGTTTTTACAAATCTGGTGGTTTGATGCACGTAGATGCATAAGTGCAATATATAGTTTACTGAGCGATATTATAATTCAATATGTGACTGATGCTGCAGATGTTTTATATATATATAAATATATATATATATAACACATTCTCACTAATCAGACGTAGTTCGACTCTGTTCGTTCCTCACTAGAGTCGGACTTTATGTCATAGGCAAACTTTGAGACTGATATGATCGCTGCTAACCAGCTCAATTCGAAATTCAATGATTAAAAATGGCGGATGGTTGACTGAGGGGCTCCCGATTGAAACCTCCCGATTCAGGGATTTAAAGAAGGATTTGATAAAGAAAAAGATAACATCTGATGCTCATAATGACATATGGTGTGAGAATGAAGATTGTGATGTAAGTTATTGAATTCAACTGTTTTCTATTTCATTTCACTTCCTTTACAAACGTTATTGTGCGAACTAGTTTGGTTCGCAAAGAATCTCAAAGTTTGCCCATGTCCGTAAGTACAACGTCTGTGGGGAGTGAAAACGGACACAGCGTTGTTCTTCGTATAACCAATTCTCACGAAACGGGAGGAACCCCTGTTTTCAGGTTCACCATGTTGTAACTCATTCAATTTTGCAGTTAGCTACCTATTTCTTTTTTCATCATATAGATCTCACTGAGAGCTAAAACGCCATGTATAGTTTTTCATTTGTCAATGAGACAATTTGGTTGAAAACCACCCATTTTTCACTATTTGTTTGTTGCCATAAACATGTAGACACACAAAAAAATATATATACCACATTCATCCCTCCAAAATTGATCTAAACCAACTTGCCTCAATGCAAACTACATGTTCCAAGTGAAAATTTGGAAAAATTTGTCTTTGAATATTTTTTATACTCATTTTTATCATGGCTAAAATGGACCTCATCTTTACGTCGCCATTTTTCTCTATCCCATTGAATAATGAAAAAGTGATTAACCACTGCTGTTTTGATGTCTATTGTAATCCCTTAAGGTTGTATTATGGGGGGGGGGGATTTTAAAAAATGATAAGAAAAGGACTGGACTCCAAAAATGCCAGTATAATGGAAAGGTAAAAAAAAAGATAGCTATTCATTTATTTTTTTTAGAAAATTAGAAAATATGTTCACCTTCACTATCAATTTTTTCCTGCATGTTATGCACATTTTTTTCTAGTAAAAATGATGTGAAAACTGGCAACGTAAAGATGAGATTTACTGTCTCTTTACGTCGCCGGTTTTTATGTCTCTGGCAACAGGGAAATGATTTGAAATTTGATGATTTAACCCTCAACCTCAACCTCAGTCTCTCCCTCACTGATAGTTAAACCCTTATCCCATGAATTGAATACGAGATATTAGCCTTTAAAGTGGCGACGTAAAGATAAGTACTCATCTTTACATCGCCACTTTATGTATTTCCATGGGAACAAAGGTTTAAATATAAACTCAATTTTTTCAGCCTCAAACTCTGCCTCAACCTATGTCTCACCCTCACCAATAGTCCCATCCTCTCCACATGAAATGAAAATGAGATATTAGCCTTTGAAGGGGCCACGTAGAGATGAGTACTCATCTTTAGGTGGCCCATCTATAATTGTCTCTGAAAACAAAGATTTAATTTGATTTTGATTGTTTCAGCCCTCATAAAACTCAGTCAACCTATCTATTACCCTATATATGTCTTTGGGAACAAAGATTGAAATTCAATTGTTTTAGCCCCAAACTCACCTTCACCCCATGTCTCACCCTCACTGATAACTCTACCCTGATCATATAATTCAAAAATAGTCAGAGATGAAAAATAAATGGGCGATGTAGAGATAAATAACTCATCTTTACGTCGCCGTTTTTTAAGTATATTCTGTAAAATACATCAGGAGGAACCTCAACCAGAAGAGACATTCACTTCAGGTCGTGGCACTCGCCACTTGTCCTAACCGACTACAAATGCCTCATGTATGGTCTTTCAGCTGTACCCAATTTGTAATTTTTCCTCAAATTCAAATAACCTGGGACCAGGTTGGGACCATAGGTGAGAGTGAGACATATGTTGAGGGTGAGTTTGAGACTGAAACAATCAAATTTCAATTTAAATCTTTGTTCGAGAGACATTTATAAATGGACGACGTCGCCGTTTTTAAAGGCTAATATCTCATGTTTAATTAATAGGACCAGGGTTGGACTATTGGTGAGGGTGAGATATATGGTAAGGGTGAGTTTGGGCCTGAAACTATGAATTTTCAACTTATTTCTTTGCCGCCAGAGACATATATAGGTGGGCGATGTAAAGATGAGTACTCCTCTTTACGTCGCCATTTTAAATCCTAATATCTCGTGTTTAAATGATGTGGCCAGAGTGGGACATAAGGGTGAGACATAGGTTGTGGGTGAGTTTGAAGCTGAGACATTCAAATTTCAATTTAAATCCTTGTTGCTAGAGACATATAAATTGGCGATGTAACGATTACCTTTTGCATCTTAACATCGTCCATTTTGTGATGAAGATTTAAGAAATATCATATCCAATAGATATCATTGAAAGATATAATATGGAAAGAGATGATATCCGACTATGCCATGCAGCAGTTTTTTATGAGATCTCTGGATTTTCCTTAACATGATAATAGTTGACAGAAACCCATCCAAAAAGTATGCTAAATTAGCAAGTAAGCCCATATATACATTCTCCATTTTCTCAGCTAAAAATCAAAGAAATTGAACGATTTTTTGCCTCATACAAGAAAGTATCTATATTTGAAATATAAGATATGCTGAGGGCAATATGAATTGATATGAATATTATTCCACCTATTCTAAATGATATGGCGACGTAAAGATAAAAATAAGGTGTGCTCTAATTCAAATGATTCTCATTTGAGAACCACATGAGATATTTTGTAGCAAATTCTTCCTGATATGGCCAAATATGTATACTTTAAGATAATACTTAATGAAAGTGTATAAAATGTATTTGAAAAAAGGGTGTAAAAAACAGGAGTTCCTCCCGTTTCGTGAGAATGGGTCATATATATATATATATATATATATATATATACATACACACACACACACATATGTATATATAAACAAATCATTTTAAGAACTATACAGGTAATGCTCTCTGATTGTTAAATAAACGTTCTGATAAAAGTCGACCATCTTCTTCATTATAAACAGGTTAGGGGCTACATTTGATGGACATTTCTTAAATGTAACGGGCTTGAAAACCATCCCATCTTTAGATGTAAGAACAGTTAAATTCTACTTGACATTCTAGAAACTTCTAGAAATACAGCAACTTGATTATAAATTGAACCATGGAATGTGTATCAGTCTTCTGTGCAGACTTGCCATATGATTATTAAGTTAAAAACTGATCGTAAGATCTTGCCATTACCAAATATAAAACATAATCGACTGATACAAAATCTGCAGAACTAAGGTTGTCAAATTGTTTAAGCCTTATTTTATGTATCTATTCATGTTGTTTGCCGAACAATTTAATTAACTTTCAATAAATTGGATTAATGGACATAAAATCATAGGATCTCATAATATGATGAACATTGTAGATGATTACATTTTATGGGAATATACTTGTTTCAGTGAATTATTTACAATGTGAGATTATTACACTGAATTGTATATAAACCGGCATAGGGTCGTTCTTGGTTTCCCGATTTTTTTTACATTCTAATGGTAATTTGTGAGATCAATATAAATCCGAGGATAAATTTGTTTTTGTAGGGTGGGAGTTGAAAATAAAAACCTGAAAAATGATGAATGATATTCACGCAATTGTGGCCATTTCAGGTCGCAGCTGAGGCCAAGAATTCCCTTAGAGTAGCCTCGGGCAGGCCTCCCATGAGGGGAACTCTACTCGGTTCCGTTGGGAGCTTGTGGTCCCAAAAGCCCCTGCCGATTTTTTCCGGATATGTTTTACAATTTCCCAGTCCCATGCCTGTGTTCAAATAATTAACCCGGAATAAATATGTGATTACTACATAAGCAAATATGTCATTTTCTATATCAAAATGTGCATGTAATCCTCAACCATCAACAATCAGAGTTTAATATGATAATGCAATGAACAAGAAAAAAGCAAAAATAAATTACACTTCGATAAATGAGATGTTGTCTACGTTATAAAAGTGTAAAACCAAGTCAATCTATGTAAAATACATACGAGCATGCCGAAAATGTTGGATACCCTATTAATGAAAGTCAGTGCTATCTAAATGAGATATATGCAAAATTAATGCAACATCAGGAATGAGATTTTCCGTATTTATCTAATATAAGAAGCTATATAATATACTGAGACTGTAGTGGGTGTATAGAGAGAAGCAAACCAATGAGTCAGATAATCGTGTTGAGGGGTTATTCGAGCACGGTTCCTTTCTCAAAAAGGACATGATCATGATGGCATAGGAAAGGGACAAGACGATGTGCATACATGTCTGAACCAATATGAAAAAAACTGAATAAAACTAAACATTTTTGTATAATGTTCCCGTTTGGCACTGTATTCGTGCCTAAGGCGAACTAGAACTTCAAGATCGATAGTAGAGGATATGTGATGTACTGTACAATGATTATCAAATGTGTTGAGATGAAAGCTTATAATATAGATGAATACATGTGTACCTCTCAAAGCCATAAATTCAAATATATGTGAAATTCATGATTATATTATCATCCTTCCCTTTAGCCAAGGAATATTACTTTAATGTATTAACCCATATTTAAATCAATAGGTATAGCAGTAATTTTCTATACTTTTTCATGCACTTTGGTGTTCTGAAAAAGAAATTTTTGCATCACCACAGGGATAAGGTGGGTGTTACACGTGGACTATAATTATTGAAATATTGTTCATTATCACGCATGGACCTTGACTGTGTAGACTTGTTTGAGTGCTTGGATGAGCTTGCCGACTGGCATGAGAAGTGCAGTGAGAATAGGTAAGCTGTAATACTGCAGGTAGTACGACACATCACGAATCGCCACGAGCCCGAACAGACTCAGGGTGCCTGTGGTGGTCGGAGGCAGGCAGCGTGTGTGCCAGAAGGTGCGAACGTCTCTGTACGCCGTCAGGTCCAGACTCAAGTACAGCAGGTCCGACTACAATGTGTAGAAGAAAAAGACAAGTCCTCCCTAAAGTCAGAGAAATTCACAACTTGTGTCAATCAAGACATGTTACACAATACTGATATTTTTTCCCCAACATTGATAGAAAAATTGATAGAATACAGACAAATACTCCTGCAAGAACCAAATGTGAGAACCAAATGCATATTACAAATAGAACTAAAAAATGTAAAACGTCGTTTGAACCTTTCAATATCATAGTCCAGTCAAACTAAGCGAAATCTTACCCTAAGCTAGAAAAAATTGCAAGAAAAGCTTTTAGTGCTGGAACCTTTACCAAAAGGTTTCCCAAGCCCAGCCCCCGCGCATAAGGTGGCCATCTTGAATTTTAGTCTAAGATTACAAAGATCAACTTTCTTTTAACAATACTAGCTACTAGTTCCACATTATTTATTGTAAAACTGCAAACTTACATTGGTATGAAGGCTAAATTGCCCCTGAATTCAAGATGGCTACTAAGTAAAATTTCAAATTTGGCCATTTTTAAACAGAATTTGAGGAAATACAAACACATGACAGTTCATTGATACGTTCTAAGCGAACAACTAGTCACCAAAACCATCCATTTTGGGTGTGAATAATAGATACATAATGAAGTAATAATGACATAATATGTAATATTATCATGAATGGTTGGTGTTTTAGCAGCATCTTCTGTAAACCAAGGTTTTGCAAAGATTTTCCATCGACTCTATACTTGTTCATAAAAGGGCAGCTTGTGTCTGGACCTAAAAAGCCACATGAATGTTTTATTTTCCAAACTTTTGGTTTACTCACCCACATAAAAAGCTGATAACTTTCATACCATATTCAATAGGGTATATTGAAAAACACAATTATAGTGCATGGGATCATCGTTTTATCACGGAGTCCCATATATTAGCTGTCCTGTCATTCTGATGACTGATATAGTTTTGACATCCATATCCATTGCAGCCTCTGCATAGGAGAGAACGTTTGAGACTAGCAGGGGTCATACAGCCATTTCATGAAAAAAAAAAGGTTTAAAGGCTCTCTTTGAAAAAATAAAGGCTCTCGGCAGAAAAATAAAGGTTTTAACAGTAATAATTAAGTCCATTTGTATGCAATAATATTGTGGTGAGCTGTCCAGATGGTGTGCCTCTGACACCCCAAACACACCTCCGGACATCCGGAGAGGGCTCCAGAGTGAGCCAACCAGGTGGTGCCACGGTCCCAACAGTGATGTCAGAGGGTTTCCAGACAGCTGACCATAACAGTCTCTGTACACCCTCTGGACGTCAATCCGCCTCTAGACTAGGCTTGAAGACCTCCATAGTTCACCTAATTTTTTTTTAATTTTTTTTATATTGCGGTGTTTTTTGAAATTCCCAATCAACAATCAACATGTACATTAGATAAGATCAACGACAGTAGGTAAACTAATTAGTAGTACATTGATATCGCTTGAAGGTCTTTGCAATTTAACTTTCTTCATGTTTGACACTTCTATCTTAACACCGCATTTTTTTTAATTTATCTCTGAATGCATGATACCCGTGACACATTAGAAGTACAGTTGATGCATATGAAATATTTTGCAATGTTCATATTTGACTCTACCTTATATATTACTGCTTTGACAATGTTCCTTTACATACAACGGGACAGGGAGGGGGTACCTCAATATGTAACAAGACAAAACCAGACAAAACCTGAGGACATAGACAGAGTCACGCACAAGGGTTATTTAATTCCAAAAGAAATTAGCACCTAGGACGTTACAGAAAATCATAGAGTACTAGACATAAAAGAAATTAAATATGAGGCGACAGAGCTCCCTTCATCATTTCTTATCCTATTGCTTCAAATATTTTAAGCCAAATCTTGAATTTGTCAGGTTTGTTTTCTAGACGGCTCAAGTACTGTTTCATACGGAGTTTCTCTCTGAACTCCAGCGACCAATTATATAAGAAAAGCTGATTGTCGTAAAACAGTCTCTGCCTATATATATATATATAGAATTTCAGACACAAATTAATGAAGTTAAGTTTCTGTACTTCTGCACCTTTGTCGGGGAATCCCAGTAAGATGTTCTCTTTGGACCAGGGGTATACCTGGAACTTGCTATCACAATATTTTCAACACTGTCAATACCCAATTTTTGGCATTTTCCCAGAAGACTTTCACATTCGGGCAGGCGAGAAAAAAATGTTCCAACGTAGCTTTTTCACTGCAATAGGAGCAGATGTCAGACGAGCTAACTCTTCTTTGTATATATAACTGTCATATAGCCTTTAGACATCATATTGTAAAGTCTCACAGCCTACTTGCGTAAGGAGTAGACCTTAAGAAGAGAGAGAAGAACTCAAACACAGAGGTACTATGTACTACTATGAGTCAAGAACTTAACTAACTCTGTTTATTGACAAGAAGGGATCCTTGTTTTATACCCTTAGCAGGGGGTTGACATGACAGGCTTGGCATCTGTGAGCTCTGCGCTCTCATTGGCTGTTGTACCAACAGCCAATAGGGGAAGACCAAATCCGTTCCGGTTGAGTGCCCGTTCCGGTCTGTCGCACATGTCAGGAGGCCGCTCATGACACTGAACAACTCCAAGTGCCATTGGTAGAGGGACCTGCCCTCATGTGGGTAGACTGGGAACTAGAGCTGAGCGATAATAGGGGTATTATATGCCATTCAAAGCATGGCAGCCGTACTGTAAACATCAGGGAGGAGGTTACTAACCAAAATGGTGACTGTTCCAATTCAATAATTAGGGGTAATTTAGATGATTACTTTCTTCTCATAGAAACCAATATTATATGGCCACGATAGGGATGTATAGACCAGAACTTTACAATATGTCTTCAGTGGAAAAAATGATTCCCTGGCCTTCAGTTCTGAACTCGCTTCCTCTTGGAGGTGTGGAGCTGTTTGCTGGAGGCCGAAAAAATTTATGAGGCGGTTTTTTTGACAATTCATGAAATATACACATGAGCTGCCTAGACCTTCTTACCTTTATGTTTTTCTACTTTACACTCTTCATGCAGTTGCTCAACACTTATGGCTCTGGCATGTCTTACTATCTGCAGTCCTCGATTCTGTAATCGTTGTAATTTATCAATGTTAGCCTGTATTGCCCCATCATGCAAAAATTAGGCATACTCCATGTTTGGTCTTATTGTACTCACATATATTAATCGGGCAACCACCGTGGTGACTTTACTCCTTAACTTTTATAGCTTGAATAGCTTCACATTTACAGATTTGAATACTGATATCATATGCTCGTCTAGAGTAAGGGGCGAGTCCAAGACCACACCGAGATAGCGATAACTCTGGCAATGTGGCAGTTGTCTACCATTCCATACAAGATTCAGCGGCTTTAGTCGTTTCATTCGAGGCCTAGTGCTGTACCAACATGTCATCGACTTCTCTAGGTTCATTGTTAATGCATTAGCATTGCACCACACACTTATCCGATTAACAGATAACTGCAACTTGTTTGCTGCCGCTATCTCATCCATGTCTGAATCATAGAGAACCAGATCATCAGCATACTGAACATTAAGACTCTTATGCACATTACTACACATATTGTTAACAAAAAGTATAAATTACAGCGGTCCTAGCACAAAGCCTTGAGGTACTCCAAAAGATACATCTGCAAGGCTCGATACTAGGCCATTCACTCTAGTCCTCTGTTTCCTATCATGGAGATAGTTACTGACCCAAAGTAACACATCAGTTGGCACATTGTAGTAGCCTCGTAACTTGGCTAGTAAAAGTACATGCGAAACACAGTCGAATGCTTTTCGCACGTCAACAGAGCTGGCGACAATAGACCTGGACTATTACTAAAAATGGGAATGCCAAGTAAAGTTATTTTATAAAGTTCACTTACCAGTTGACCATTAAGCCAATGAATGTTTGTTTCTATAGAAGCCTCAACAGCTTGCGCCAGCACAAGCAGTTGTAACATCAGGAATGTCCACGTTCCCATGACAACCAATAAACCGACCCTGACAACAAGAAAGGACAAAAATATAGGATTCTCTGAGAGTAACATGACTATATATCTGCTGTCATAAACGTATCAAATATCGCTGTTTCAAAGAAATATTTTGAAGAGTCCCACAATAAACTTTTGCCAATAGGGGTCAGAGTTATCGGTTTCCAAGATAATAGTTCTCTTGATGTATGGTAATGGAGAAACTGATTTATAATTCATAATGTACAGTCTGACTATTTACAACTGGCAGCGACAGTACCGAACCTTTTGTCCCTAATAATGACCGCGATTAAACACTGAATTCAATAGTGTTTTATAATAGTCTTTAATCTGAGCTGGAGTCTCTCATAGGAAGAGTAGAAAGTATGCGTATTATTCTGGCAATAGATTTGAATCTATTCAAATTTCAATAGGAGTGAATTCTGCCAACCAGATTTTGATACGACGTGGCGTGAGTTTATTGGTGGCTAACACGTTGTCGGCCAGGTAGTATAAGAGGGTGAGGGTCCCTGCGGCGTAGACGAGGACGTAGACCTGGTAGCCGTACGACGCCCGCGGTAAGCTCACCTCTACGTGCAACACCACCTCGTCCTGAAAGCAGATCAGCAGCCATATCGTGTATCATGTAGAACAGGGTCAGTTATTAATCACTATAAATATAAGACAAAAGGAGACGAGTTTCCGTAGTTGCGATATTATATATCTTCCCTCACCATGGACCCCAGAGTTGGAGTGCGCTGTTACTATGAGATGAAATGAGACCTGAATCTTTGTCAGGGACACACAAAGCTAACAGAATTTCACTAATATATATTGTGCAAATATACAGCAACACCCTGCCAAGGTCTACACACATAACTGAAGAAGCACATGTTTAATTGAAATGATTTAACTAACAATTTGAAGCCGACACTGTTGAGATTATTTAAGAAAGTTATCTAAAAATAGATGTCACTTGCCCACCGAATTCCTTAACATTACAGAATACGTGGCGAGGTGTTTGTTAATCCACGTCTCTTAAGTATATAAGGTCTAAAGGAGCCAACCTGACTTCTACCTTTTTTGGAGCCGACTCTATAGTTAACTATGCCTTAACGTTGTTATTAGATGCCTACCGGTACTTAAATAAATGAATCAATTCCCTAGGAGTTCACTGGTGGCCTTCACCTTAATGAACGGCCATCACTGAGATTTCTGACCGATATATTAAATATTTTTTCACTAAAGTTGGACAATCATGTTCTAGAACTGTTGAAGTATCACTGTTTGATATTCATATAAAAAAACTAATCTTGTTTAAAATAGGTGTTAATCATACATACAAGTAATGAAGTGAAGGATGTGTGCCAGTGCAACAAACTTGAGTTGAACGATTCCTGGGTACCCGATAGATCTAGAGGATTTTTAGCAGCGAAAGTCTTCAGTTTTTGTAAATACTTTCCCAAGTCAATCATCAACGCCCCTGAAACAAGAAATGGCAAGATGCACGTTTACAAAATATAAAAGCCTATAAAAATGGAGATAACCAGCCTATGAGTAAATTTATTGATGAAATTATGTTTTCTCTTGAACCCAAACAACAGTTGGCAGTCATGTTTTATTTTGCGACCTGCTGCCAGGGCCGCCATGCCACTTCCTAGCCCCTCCAGCCTTTTAACTATTTTCTTTTCAGGGAAAATTGTCTATCCTTGGTTGGGATCTGTATAGTTAAAGGTATAACATATTCTCGACACATGTTTCTCTTCACAGAAACAGATTATAATTGAAAAAATAAGTCATTAATATATCACGAATGTGTCTCGCAAAATTATATATAAATTTTTCATTCTGGACTTTTCAGGAACGTTAAAGCAAATCATCTCCTGCAGAATGCACAAGAAAAGAATTCAATGTCCTCCAGTTTTTGAATTCACAAAAAAAAACACCTTTGAGTTATCATCATTGAGATTAATTTCTCGGTGTAAAAGTCCCAAGGAAAAGTCTCAAGGTGTGCACAGATTTCCCTAGGGATATTCAACCCAACTCCTGCTAGGGTGACTGACGCCCGAGCAGAGTTTGTCGCCGACTTTTTCCAACCCCTGCTGTCTTGGCCGCGACAACCTTCCGAGATTTTCGCTACAAAGTCTCAAGCATATCTCGAGGCAAAAAGTCTCAAGGTGTGCATCGGCCTTTACTTTTGTTCTCACTACTTCATTAAACTATTGATAAACATCTAGCTTTTATCAATATTGTTATATTTGGGTGAGTTATCAGTATCTTACCGTGTAAAGTAGAGAACATGTAGACGACAGACACCATGAGGGTAACGGACGAGACGAGCAGACCGCGGATCTCCTTGGAGGTCAGTCTCATGTTCTGCATCTCCGGCCATATACTGATACCGCCTCCAACACAGGTCTTTCCAGCTCTGTTTCTAGCCTCATCATGTTTCTCCAGCAAAATATTCTGCTTCTCTCGTAGTTTCCGACCTAAAACAGGATGAATTCGCAGTTTATCATATAAACATGTTTAATTATTAAACATGTTCATTATTAGTAGTATGGACTCTTCGATACCGAAGATGATATCTAGAGTGATTCTGGTAAACCTGACTCCAAAGAGACTTTTTTTCCCCGACCACTTTTATTTTTCAGGTTTTCCAGTCTCCGTGGGAACTCTGTGTTTCAAACCTTCCCTTTACATATTTTCAATTAGTTGTCTTGTAGAGATACTTTCCAAATTATTTACATTCAAATTAAAATTGCCTAAAACAATAATATCCATGTTATTATGCTTCTTTATATTGGTTTCAATTTGCAGCATTTGTTCAACAAATTGGTTGGGACTTCCATCTCTTGGCCTAGAGACAATATCTATGACAGGTTTTTTGTTTTTCTATGTGTTACTAACATGGCTTGTGCTTCTATGTTTTTAAAAGTTACATTGAGCTCTTTGAAATACATCATATCATGAGATATATCTTTTTTTACATAGGAAAAAATCTTTTAAACATTTATGTGCATAATGGACCCACATCTAGCTTAATGACTTCGCTAAACTACAACGCTGTGATTCGTGAAGAAAGTGAACCTTATCAACCAGATCAAACTCATATCCAACGACTGAACTATTTTTAACCTAAGACAATTGATTTTATAATCCACCATCATTATATCAGGTTGTTTTTTAGTAGTATACATAGCTGTATAGACCACAAAATCAATTGTTTAAAACCGACCATGCGTAGTGCTCTGCAGATTGTTCTTTCGTTTGTTTATTGCCCAATCTATTGTCTTTTGGTCGAGGTTGTTTGTACTATGAGCATACCGTGCCGGGAAGTCGGTGCCGGGTCACCTCAAGTGATTACCTCGGGTATTGTTCGCGTTCAGACTTGTTCAGGCTTATACAATGCCTTCACCACTTTGGAATCATCGCGGATCAGGCAGAAGGAGACCTGACCAAAAGCTTTAGGAGGAAATTAGAGGACCTGAATCGGTTCTTCAAGCCTGCCCTTCCCAACCATTCTTTGATGCAGGCTCTTCAGAATCAAAATTTCTTTTGGATGAAGGAAACAACATCCATTCTTTTGGACCACTATGGGAGAATGATTGAGGAAATCAAAAAGTCAATCTCCCAGTTTCAGGCAAATCCCTTTGATATGACTCGGGCCCAACATTTGGCAATATCCTGGGCTCAGAAAAACTTCAGGGCAAAACTCAAACCTGAAACTTTGGACAACTTTCGGACCACTCTGGACAATTTGACCCAACATTCCAGAGGCAAAACAGTCCCTTCACAAAGGACTAGTCCAAACCAGCCACCCACTTTGGTTTCCCGGGCAGGCAGTTCAGGCCAAAATTCTAAGTCCTATGCACAGGTCACAGCAACCGCTCCAGGCCCAAAGGTTGCTCGACCTCAAAATCCAAAAAGGGTAATAGCATCAAAACCAGCAGATGCTAGACACCCAAGGGGTATTTCGGAACAGAATCAGGCTTCTAAGACTCAGCCTCAGAAGGAGAAAACCCCATCTCCCAAACCAAATATGTCTCGGCAGCTGGGCAGCCCAATTCGGCATACAGGGCAGTCAAAGAAAACAAGGGAAGTGAAAGGACATTTAGACCCCCTGTCCAATTTCTTCCCCTGCAAAATTACCTATGAAGGTACACAATTTAGGAGTTTGGAACATGTGTACCAGTATAGAAAGGCAGTCCATTTTGACCAAATTGAGACTGCTGACAAAATTCTGGCAACCAGGACAGCTAGTGAGGCAAAAGCACTCACTAAGACACTTTGGGCTCCGAGCTGGGATAGTGTACGTTTTGGCTTCCTGTCCGATCTCCTGCTTTTGAAATTCAAACAGTATTTGTTTTTCAGAGAAGCCCTCATTGGCTCTACCGGATCCTAATTGATCCACACAGTCCCAGATTTCTTTTGGGGAACTGGAAAGCCCTAGAGACCTGGACTGAACAAATTTGGAGAGGCCCTTATGGCACTGAGGAAACATGTCACCAGTGTAAATGTAGAGGTGACTCCCCCTTCTGACCCACTAAATTCACCAGAAAGCCCCAGGAATCCTTCAAGGGGCGAGAGCTCTTCAACCACAAGCTCTCCTTCTGTGACACGACGGCCAGTAAACAGGCCCGTGCCTTCAAAAAACAGTCCTCAGATGCAACCACTTTTGGCAGAACCGGTTGACATCATTCCATTTCGTGCACGGAATACCAACCGTAAGAACAAGGACTGGACTTTTGGCCCAATTTCAGAGAAAACCCTGATTGTAGGCGATTCAAATCTGTCTACAATCTCAAAATCAAGGGTTAAGGAACTGGATATTCGGAGCTATCCAGGAGCAAAGTTGAACCACATGACTGAGCTCTTTAAGAAAGCAAGACGGGTTAATCCCAAGCCAGAAACCGTGATTATCAGTGCTGGGATTAACGACAGGGATAACAATCCCTGGAGGACTACCCTCCCAGAGTTCAAAAGAACCATTTCGGCAGCCAGAGCAGCATTCCCTGATGCAATGCTGTGGTTTGTGTTGCCCCAGTGGGTAACACCGCTTCTGACCGAAACTCAAAATTCAAACCTCCATACCCTGATCAAAGAGATCACGTCTCTGGATATAGTTGATGTCCTTCCTTGGTTAGACTTCACAAAATTTGAGGTTCGCTCAGGTGATCCGATCCATTGGACACAAGAGACTGCCAACAGCATGTTGGACCACTGGCTAAACAGGGCTGGTCTTTTAAACTAAATTTGACTAAAGGCATTCCAGAGCCAGTACAGCAAGACCATTTAGGACTAGGGACCAACATCATAAATCTATCGGATGACAAATTGTCACTAGAAGAGGAACAAGTGTTATCAAAGGGTCTCAAATTCATTCCCAGGCCAAAGCATATAGATAGAAATCAGATTAAAGAAGACATTGGAAAATTCACCTGTAAAGTAAAATTACAATATTTCTTTAGGACAAAACAAAAAAATGACCAGTATGAAAAATTACCTTTCACAGAAAAATCCAATTGGGTACCTCCTGAAAATTTGATCCCAGAGGAAATCCATGAGAGTTTAGATAATCTAACCAACGAAATAGAAGCAACCAGAATCAGGAAAGACAGACCTAACCTAAGTAAAAGCCAAATTGGAGCTTTAGGAAACTTGAGAAAGAAGATCCATCTCATAGTAAAAAAGGCTGACAAGGGATCAGCAACGGTCATTATGAAAAAGGAAAATTACATTATAGAGGCAGAGAGACAATTAAACGACTCAAAATTTTACACTAAAATAAATGAACCTATTTTTCCAGAAACTGCCAAAGAAATTGATAGAATAATTACACAGATAGGGAAGAATAGATTTCTCAATGATAAACAGGTAGCATATCTGAAACCACCAAGTTCACCAAGACCAAGACAGTTCTATTTATTACCAAAAGTACACAAAGATCCAGATAAATGGACAATTCCCAATAGAATGCCCCCAGGGCGACCCATTGTTTCAGACTGTAACAGTGAATCATACAGAGTTTCAGAATATATCGACCATTTTTTAAAACCCCTAGGTACAATTCACCCATCTTATTTAAGGGACACAAGGGACTTTTTAGAGAAACTGGAGAAAGTTGAGGTCCCAGATAATGCTCTCCTAATCACAATGGATGTGGAATCCTTGTACACCAATATTCAGACTGAGAATGGACTAAAAGCAGTAAAAGATATTTTTGAAACTAACCCAAAATGCCTGAGACCAGATGAAGAAATTTTGGAACTTTTAGAATTGAGCTTAAAAAGAAATGACTTTATTTTCAACAATCAATGGTATCTACAAATTTCAGGAACAGCGATGGGGAAGAAATTTGCTCCTAATTATGCAAATAATACATGGCACAACTAGAGCAGGAAGTAATGAAAAAAGCTAAAAAGCTACCATTAGTTTATTGGCGATTCTTGGATGATATCTTTCTAATTTGGCCTCACTCAGAATCAGAATTCCAAGAATTTTTCGAGTTACTGAATAACCATCACAGTTCTATCAAGCTAAAAACCACAATAGATAAGGAAACAATAGATTTTTTGGATGTTACAGTTTTTAAGGGACAAAGATACCAAAATGGAAAAATCTTAGATACTAAAGTTTATTTCAAACCAACTGACACCCATGAACTCCTCCACAAAAAATCATTCCATCCTTCTCACACTTTCAAGGGAATTTTGAAATCACAGATAATAAGATTCTACAAAATTTGTAATAACATTTCGGATTTTAATGATGCATGCAGCCTACTCTTCCAAAAACTTAGAAAAGAAAGAAATTATTCACCTAGATTTCTGAGGACAATTAAAGCAAAGACAGTTAGAGAATTAGAAAATGCAACCGGGAATGAATGGCCCATGGGAGCAGCATTGAAATGTGGACAGCGCGGTTGTGAATGCTCCCAGTGTGTCGACCAAGTCAACCGTAACGCCGGTGAGTCCGCTGAAACTGAATGCCCCGCTAAGTGCTGTTATTGAACGGATTAACACACTCGAAAAACGATTGCATGATCAAGAAAAAACGATAAATACGGCCATGGAAACGATGAAGAAAATGGATAAGAGAATGGAGAAAGCGGAAAGGATAAACAACAAAACTGCTCAACTGCTGGACCAAGTCAGTGCCCGATTGGCAATCACAGAGGAACTGAACCGTGACCTTCAGACCACAGTTAGGGATGTCAATATAGACATAGACGAGCTCAAGTCTGGCTTGTTAAAGGCTCACCTAACGGCTATACGAAACGACGCCAAAATCAGCCAAATCGAAGGAGAAAAACGGAAAAAAAACTAATAATCGCCGGTAAACAAGAAAGGAAGGATGAAACTCCCCGTGATATAGCCTTACAGCTGATCAACGACATACAAGTGCCACAGGCTAACATCATGATCGAAAATGTTTACAGACGGGGTAAACTCTACGAGGACAGTAAGAGACCAAGAGACATTGTGGTAAATCTAGCTTCAATCTCGATGAAATCGATGATCTTCAGAAATCTCTTCAGACTGAAAGGGAATGATTCCTGGTCTAAGGTATCTATACGAGACGAACTGTCGAAGGAGGAATTGGAAAAGCAAAAAGTTATGAGAGCCATCGCAGCCCACGCGAGATCCATGGAGATCAAAGCATATGTGAAGGGGATGTCACTTATTGTATCAGATAAATCCTACTCTTACTCCCAACTTAACCAGCTTGAAACAGACAACCCGGACCTCTCGATTGAGAAAGCCAAAACCCAAAGAACGGAGGATGGAATTGCATTCCAGGGACCGTATGCACCTCTATCGAATCTTCACCAGTGCAAGATAAAAATAGATGGAGCTATATACGACTCTGCCGAGCGGGCCTTCCAGGTGAAAATGGCTGCTGTCTGTGATGACGAAAAAGCGATTGAAAAAATCTTGGCTGCAAACGACGTCTACGAGATCATATCCATCGCAAAGCAAGTGAGGAAAACTCCTGAATGGAACAAGGTAAAATTTGACGAAATGGAAAAGATTCTTACTCAAAAGTTCCACCAAACCGACAACCTCAAGGATACCATACGCGACACTGGCGATCTATTTTTATACGAAGCGACGCGGGACCTTGAGTGGGGGTGCGGTAAGCACCTGGGCCAGATCGACGACATCGTGCAGACTAAGTGTGTAGGAAAAAACCGGCTAGGAGTTATCCTTCAGAAGATACGGGACAACTTGAAAGTAGAAGACGATTCAGCATCAGATACGGACGATTCAGTCGCTGGAGCGGAAGATAGGGACGACGAATCAGACAGCGAGGAAAGTGACGAAGAGGCAAAGGAATAAATCTTAAGAGATACTCACCTATGGTAAACCCAATCACTGGGGTCACTGAACCGTGGAAGGAGGTATAACAAGAGTGTTCGACTAAAATTAGACTGAAGGAGGATATTGACTGACTGACCTACTAACAGGACTGAGACACAGCTGTGTAAATAAGCTCTACGGATATACCTATAGGACAGATCACGATGACTAAGCATGTGATAATTGCAGACTCCCGAGGGAAGCACCTTTATCAGTATATTTTAAATCACACTTCCATGCATATGACGCCAATAGACGTACGTGTTTTCCCAGGTCGAAATATCCAAGAACTGATAGTCATCTGTGAGCACTATGCACAAATGTCAACAAATACGGTCTTCTATATCTTCGGAGGTACATGTAATCTTACAAAAAAGGTCAACCATCGAATCAAGTTTGAGTGGGATAACGCCGAATCTCTTACAAATGCACTATGGGCCTATATAAAGGCTGGATTGGACTGGATCCACACAAACAACCCGCGAGTACAAGTTATCCTATGTCCCTTAATAGGAACATGGTTGAAGGGAGCAGTAATCAACATTGACCCGACAAAGCAAATGATAGTTGATGAATGTATCACGTTGATTAATCCGTGGATAATCAATATCAATGTTAAATACCACCCTAACCTAAGTATTCCTTGGATTCAGAAAAGAATACACCAAAGAAAGAGGTCCAAAATCGTTCATCAATATAAATTGCTATCCAGAGACGGTGTCCACCCAACTCAGGAGCTCAGCCTAATCTGGGTGACTGAATTTGCCAAAGCGTTCAAACAGAATGGTTAAGTCAGTAATCTGTATATTAAGGACAACTTTGCCGACACTGCTGAAGAAATATGAAATGAATTTCACTAAATGGAGATGCCTTCCTGGGTCGATGAAACAGAAAGGAATCTACACTTACTTTAAAGAATAACCTGAAACGTTTTCTTTTTGATTAAACTAAATCCCCATTTGGGATCACCAATAATCAACCACCAGGGTCGCTGAAACTGGTAGTGATTACTTTCTGAAATCTTCTAAATTGAAATAAAGATAAGATCATAAAGCAAAAGGAGAAGGTAAAATTGAAATTACAGGTAAAACCGAATTACGACTTGAATCTCTATGAACTGGTAGTACTCTGTGCCATCATACTGCAGCCATCACTGGCCAGCATTCTAATAATCTGTTTTTCTTTTTTGAACGGATGAGCAACGACCAAAAGTGTCTCCGTTGCCCATTCCAAATGCTTGCGCCCAACGACCAAGACGGTCGAGGTTGTGTGCAGGTTTATTGTGTGTATAAATGTTGTTTGTTGAAATTTTACATGTTTGTTTGCGATTTAACATGTATGATCTTTGAGTATACTGGATGCACAAAAGCATTCAATGATGATAATCCTGTGGTACCTACAAAAAGTATATATATGTTTACTGAAGAAAGAATGATTTGATAAACTCCATAAATGGTCTAGGGAAATTGAAAGGTCTAATTCTTGCCCATATCAATATTTGGAGTTACAAAGCCAAATATGAGCGCCTTAGAGCGGAACTGGTAAAGGCTAATATTCATATTCTTTCAATGTCTGAAACCTGGATGACCTCAAATGATGACGAAAGATCCTATCAATTCCCCGGATACAATATTATCAGACTAGATAGGGCCTGGAAGCAAAACATAACTGACCTGAACCCTAAAAAGGGTGGAGGACTGCTTGTTATGATTAAAGACACACTCCAATATGATAGTTTCTGTTATAATAACTATAATATGAGCACAAGAGACATTGAGGTACAAGTGATTAAAATAAAACAAGATAAGGCTAAAGATATCATAATAATAAACACCTATAGACCTCCCAAAGGAAACAAACAAATTTAAGGGTAGAAATTATCGAAAATACAAAGCTACAGACATGGGTGAACATATTAGATCCAACTTTGACTGGGAAAACTATAATAAACAAAATACAACTGAGAAATGGAATTTACTTATCGGAAGACTTGAAGAATATTTAGATAGAAAGTGTCCACTCACCGAATTTGCCGCAAGAACAAAAAACGAACCCTGGATCGATGGGGATTTAGCTCTGCTAATTAAAAGGAAGAACTACATATTGAAAAAGGCAAAACAGATAAATACAAATAAATCATGGTCTGAAGGCTAGAAATGAAGCTAATAGGGCAGCCAGGATAGCTAGAGAAAACTATATATTGAACCTTGCCGAAGAAAATGAATCAAATCCTAAGAAATTCTGGAGATGCATAAATAGCATACTCCCCGGAACAGAAAATAGATGCGAATCAAAGATAAATCTTAAGGGTGATGATCAAAAACCAATACCTGAAAACGATACTGCACAATATATAAACAACTTCTTTCTAAATATAGGTAAAAACTTAGCTATGGATAAATACACACCTTGGAGATTCTATGGGAACAGAGTTGAACAACCTCTGGAGGATTTATATATAACTGAAGAGGAGATGACGAAGGAGATAAAATTGCTAAAAGTAAATAAACCCTCTGGAATTGCAAATATTAAATCAAAAATTCTAAAAGACTTCTTACTGGAAATAAAGCATGAATTCACCTTACTTTGTAATGAGATACTGATGACAGGAGAGATACCAAACAAATGGAAATGTAGTGTGGTTACACCTATCCATAAGGGAGGGGACCCGAGTAATTGCTCGAATCTGAGGCCTATCTCGATAATCCAAACCCAGGGTAAACTGCTTGAAAAATGTGTAAATGCAAAGTTGTTATCTTATTTAGAGGAGGGAAACATTTTGACCCGGCTGCAGAGCGGATTCCGTAAGAAACACTCCACTGTAGGAGCTGTTGCAGAGTTCACAAATGATATCTACTGTGCTGCGAATGTGGGGATGGTAACTGCGGCCGTTTTTGTTGACATCAAGAAGGCTTTCGACACCGTAGACCACTCCATCCTACTTCAAAAACTGGAAAATTATGGGGTAAGGGGTAGAAACCTGAACTTTCTAAGAAACTATCTAAATTGCAGAACTCAAACCACTAAGGCAAATGGCGTTTTATCGGATGGGGGGGGGGGGGGGGGGGGTGGTCTGCGGTGTCCCCCAAGGATCCAACTTGGGACCAACCTTGTTTCTTGTGTATATGAATGACCTTGTAGACTGTATTAAAAATGTGAATCTAATGTTATACGCTGATGACACGGTAATATACGCTAAAGGTAACACAGCTGAAGATATACAACTTCAACTCCAATACGCTATAGACGGTTTCGAATTATGGGAGGAGCAAAATAAATTATCAGTAAACGTGTCAAAAACGAAACTAATGACTTTCGGCACACCATTTAGATGTAAAAATATGGCAAATCTCAAAATTACTTTAAATAACTCTTCACTCAAGTTGGTACATAGTTATAAATATCTGGGTATATATCTTGATACATCCTTAGACTTCAAGTTACATATTAAGGAAATGCTAAAACGTGTTGCCTACAAAACATATCAACTGTCCAAAATGAGACGTTTTCTAACAACTAGATCAGCAATTTATATTTATAAGTCCACTGTACTACCATATCTCGATTATGGCGATTTACTGTATATTAACTGTTATGATTACCTGTTAGACAACCTTCAAAAGGCGCAAAATAAATGTCTCAGGCTGTGTCTACGCTCAAAAAAGAGAACAAACACCAGAACCCTTCATGCAAATGCTAAAATCCCCTACCTGAAAGATAGAAGAAAAAATCATTTACTCAACCACTTATATCAAAAGGCACAAATAAACATGTACCTGGATAACAGAAACTTGCCTACCAGAGGCCATACCACACCAGTACTATTTGTAAAAATGCCTAATAATGCCATGTACACCAGGAGCATCGAGTATTACGGACACAAACTATGGAACGAAATGCCTCCGGTAACCAGACAAATCCCGACTTTCAATGAGTTTAAAAAGATAAACAAAGACTGCCTAAATACCTCTATCCCTACGTACTAGAATTGGAATCATATATTTTTGGTTTTTTTCCTTTTTTTCTTTTTCAATGTGACTCTAGACCATTATTACCTTTCAGACATATATGTAAGCTGTAACATTTAAGCTGTGAACTACGATGTACCACATACTAACAGACCTGGATTAATCTCAGTAAATGCTGTATCCAAAATCACAAAGTTGTAAACCAAATGTTATTAACGGCATCTACTATGAAAACCAGCCGTACGGCTGATAGATTTGCTGTACTTATTGTCAGCCTAAATGCACTGTAAATCCGAATCATGATACTATGATGATGTACTATGATCCTGTTGACAATAAAACAAACTGAAATCAAAAGAAAAAAAAAAATGCTGTTTGTGGATTAAAGAAACCTCTGAAATTCCATCCCTAACCCTTGAGTGTGACTACCCAATAGTAGGAAAATTGACCTGTAAGTCTAGAAATCTAATATACATCATTGAGTGCAAAAGATGTCAAGAAGGGGAAACTTCAAAAACTCTTAGGGAAAGACTCACTGCCCACCTCTCAGACATTCGCCATAATCTAAACAAACCAGTGGCAGAACATTTCAATGACTTTGATCATACTGTAGAACAGGACATGGTAATCTATCCAATGCATCAAATTCTTGACCAGGGCTCAGCAGAGAAAAACAAGATAAAAAGAAGAGATATTGAATATAAGTGGATGCAGCTACTGGAAACAATGCAGCCTAAGGGCATGAACATTAAATTATCCCCAAAACAAACTGTGGTATTCTCTATCCCATATAGTCCTACTGCCATCAAAATCAGTTCATTGGTTAGACAAAAATACCAAACATTGCAAGACACATTTCCAAAACATTTCCGCGATGATTTGGTTGTTGCATACAAAAGGAATAAAAATCTCAAGGATATTTTGGTATCTAGTCGGCTAAAATAAAGTAACAATGGGTAACTAAAGCAAATAAATTAAACTAGCAAATACTAGCAAATAAATTATACTAGATCAAATAAAATGCATCATAAATTTTGTTTTACTACATCCCATAATAATATCCAGAGGTGTTTATAACTGGGCGAGCTCCCTCTATTCAGTCACTATGCTGTAACCCTGATGAAGGCCACTTAGAGTGGCCGAAACCAGTAGGTATTTATTAGCTGTTCTCACCAACACGGAAACTGAATGTTCCAAAAGGTTAAATAATTAAAATTAATAATTAAAAGTTCTCACAAACAACAACATAAACTGGACGTTTGGTTGGTTTGTGGTATTTCTCCCAACATCTTTTTTGTATACCAAGACCGCCTCCTAAGGGAGATATTTTACATATTTTTTTCTCTAGGTCCAATCAGATTCACTATTGGATATACGCCCCTTTCTCACGCATCTCATACTGAAATCATCTGTGTCAACTTTTCTTGATGTAAACCCACATGAACATTCAATGGAAAAAGTGTTTCAAAGAGAACTGAATAAACATTTCTAAAGAAGAATTAAGTGTGTGTTATATTTGTGTGTGCTTGCATATTAAGGAGACCTAGTCATATCAAACAACAAGATAAACTGTGTCAAATGGAAAATAAATGTACTTGTGAATTTTATTAGAATTAATCAAGGTGACTAGATGTCTTACCAGGTGTCATTCTCAAATTCACAAGCCCAGGACTTGTTCGTGGTTCACCAACAGAAGCTGCCGAATCCATATGCTGTAACTTGCCAGAAAGTTGTTGTTCCAGGCGCTGTCTCAAGGAATTCACCAGGCTGCTCTGCACTGGGGTTAAAGGTGTTCTGCTCAGAGTTGTATATCTTTTCTTGGTTTGATCAGATTCCGACTGTGGCTCTGGGTGAATATTTTCCGCATTGTCGTCCAGACTGCATTCATCATTGGCAGAATGATTGAGACGGAGTGACCTTCTGGGTTTGGCCGTCAATTTTGGACCCCGAAGAGACATCGCTGTTTCGGAAATAAACAAGTATTCTGTATAAATATATAGTTATAAGTTTGGTGTTATTCAATAAACTGCGGGATGAACCTTACAGTGTGGCGTGTAGGAAATGGGTTTACAACCAATAAATAGCCACAAAACGGGTCGACTTCAAGGGTGGAGTTCTCCTGACAACTACGGGTCAAGTTCGTTTCGGCTCCTCTCCAGGAACCACACAGAATTCACATGTCTTCGTCAGACCATCTTTTAATCTGCTCTATTATCAGAGCGATCACAAAAGGTCAAAACTGTCATCAAATAATTGTGAGCAAAATAATTACATATATTTTACTTATATCAATGATAATATAGCATAATACTATGAACCAATATTATCGATTTTCCTACAAATTTCGAACTAGGGTACTCATGCTAAATCAAAGTCAAAGTAGAATTGTCTCTAGACTGGCTCCAGTCCCTGCATCCTATGGCTACCCTCCTCAGTGGGATACAGGGACTGGTACAATCGGTAATGGTGTTGGATTTCTGGTGCTGTATAGCGCCAGTATTTCCAACATTCTCCATACAGATATCCTGGCCACTGATCAGGATATCTGATGGGAGATTGATACCCTCTCACTTTGAACTAAATCAGGTCAGAGTCAGGAGTAGGCGAAATTTATTGCTATGATAACACTAGCGGCCAGGGAACTCTGCGAGCTCGTGGAATATTTTTATCAAAAGAAACAAGGTATGTGAGTATGTACCAGTAAGGTAATACATTTTTATTTTATTATATACCTTCAAATATAAGTATTTGATGAATTACATAAGGAAATATGACAATGTCCGAGCTGGATTTGATCAAAGTGTGCTGGTATATCTCTTGACATCTTAGTGAAAGTCAAGCACAGAATATATGCTCCAAGTACATTTTTTTACTCTTTTTTTCCCTTCAACTCCTGTGATCCTTGTATAAGTCACTGCCAGCACTTCCTAAGTAGGTCAGTGCAATTTTTTTCAGCCAATCAGAATTTGTATTCAAATAGGGTGGTACATCATTTTATACCACCATACTGTGCCGGTATATATTTAATATCAATACCCTAGCTGCATACCTAAATACTTTAAGTACCGTAAGCATTTACTGCATACCTAAATACTTTGAGTACCGTAAGCATTTGTTTATTTATAGAAACTAAAGAAAAAGACATTCTTTGGAATTACAATATCAAAATATTGCATCTTTCCAAACCAAGCCTTTGCTCTCCATTTTTCGCCTACGATGGCAATGCTTTGACATATGGCAGATATCACAAAAATGGGCTTTTTGGTAATTTTCTATTTTCATAACAAAACTGTCCATTTTGACTTCTATTATGAGTACAACAAAAGTTAAGGTATCAAAATGATTGCAAAATAATTCCCTACTTAATCAAACTGAGTTTAGATTTTTCTTCCACATGGAATTCTATGGAATCTTCACTCATATTCTACAAGTCAAACATTTTGCCTAAATTCTAACAACAGTAACATGATTTCTGAGAAAATACATAAAAAATGAAAACAGATCAACTGCCTGAATAAATTTAAAATATACATGACAATAAAGTCCATAATCATAGGTTTAATTTGCTACTTTTTGCAAATGTGTGTCTTGTTTAGAGCCTCAGTTATGAGAAACTTTGTAAACTAAGTCAAAAATAACTAGGTCTAGATCTAGTTTTCAGTCCCCAATACAGTAAATACGGGAACGTCGATGTTTGGGTCGCCACAACTATCTAAATACTAGTTACCACTATGTCAGGGCCATACCATGGCGCCACCAGATCTTTGAGATCGCTGATGGCTTTTAGATTACCGAAAAGTAACTGGCACGGGCTTAATATTTTTCAGTATGATCAAATAGATGTGAAATTTACCGAAAATTATCCAGCGCGGGCCGTCAGATAGGTCTTCGTAATGACCGCCTCCAAGATTACCTCGAGACACAGATGTGGAGATTATTATCAATCTCCCTTAATACCCTCCTAGATATTCACCTCTACTAATAAATAAGTATGTACTGTTAAGATACAAATTTCTCTCTCAATTTATGGAATATATTATGCTAAATATTGATGTTTTTATCTCTTTGGGAGGCTTTGTTGTTCGAGTGTATGAAAACATCCGGAATCACTTTTGGCGGTGAAAGACAAATTTCAGGTAAAATCCGTTCTCATAGGGTCAATTAGGAATATTAACTATTCCATGGGAAAAAACGAATTAGGATGTTATCTATGTAATACGCTATAATAACAAAGAGGATATTGATCGGAGTATACGCATTTATGATAAAGAGAACTTGTATCTCAAAGTATGGTATTCATCCTTCATTATCGCTCATGCTCTTCGCGGTTTGTGAAGGCACTGAACGCTTGGGACACTACGCCAGGGGGCGTATTTGGCAGGTGGGGAGCGTTTAAGGCATTGCACCGATCCACTGGAGATTGATCTGGTTGCCGACCGATCGGCTCTCACTGTCTCAGTCGCCGATAGTGGAGCTAGAGTCCCCTAGTCGTGGGCGACCCTTACAGTACGTTCCCGTATTAGGGTCGTGGATCGAATACAAGAGAACTGAGCCTGCAGGAGAACTGAGCCAGAGGTGTGAATGCGAACTGAGCCTTCAGGAGAACTGAGCCTCCAAGAGAAGTGAGCCTGGCTCAGTCAGTGCGGACACATCTTAGGTCATAACTCTGTGAATATTTAGCGTAGAAACACCAGATAACGACTAATAGATAGCTGGATACATGTGTGAAACTGTAAATAAGTTTACATTTTGATATACGAAACGTAAAATGCGAATTTCCCGTTTTTAATTACGGAGTTTCCCGCGAGCGCGACATTGTGTCAGTTGACTCAGCCGGTGTGTCCCGCCGGCGGGAGATTCAATGGTGAACTAGCGGGTACTAAACTAATAATACGGGGCTGATATAAGCAGAATGGAGTGGCCAAACCTTCCGATATTTGGATATGGTATAGTCCACATCCTATTCTAACTGCCATACGAATTAGAAATCCCAACTTTGATGCAAAGTGTACATAATTACGGGCGTTATACTGTTAGTCTGTTGTTGTTTACATTGCTCCCTGACAGGCTCAGTTCTCCTGTAGGCTCAGTTCGCACCTCTGAATATCAACCCCAGGCTCAGTTCTCCTGCGGGCTCAGTTCGCACGTCTGGCTCAGTTCTCCTGCGGGCTCAGTTCTCCAGGTACCCGTGGATCACTCCATAGGCAAATTCTGGGTTTTTTAGCGAACCAAGATGGTTCGCACTCTCACGCTTTTGGATATTTACATCCAACGATAAAACTCACTGGAATCGATAGTAAACATATTTCTCTTGCTTCTGATAAATTTTTATCAGAAAATAACTTCAAGATACTAAGATATTGGAAAATAATAACAGATTGTCAGTGACTGTCCCAATAAGCCCAGCAAACATTGTTTCATCTGGTGAAAAAGCTTGAAAACATCTAGTATCTTCTTGAGCTTTATTTGGGCATGGTGAGAGGTCTCTGGACGCCCCGCTTGCAAGCCAGCACGCCTCGGTTTTCAGCGGGTCACTGACGGACGCCCCGCTTTTTCGCGGTTGGACGCCACGCTTTTTTTCGAATTTATATCAAAAGTCTGACAATAATTCATGTAGGAACTTCAAATAATGACTGACTTGTAGCTAATAAAGTGAGAAATACAAATCTATGAGCATCTGTTTGATTTTATGACAATCTTGTAACACAGGTCGCAACAGCGGTGGGTGCAGTAGTGTTTACAATTGCTAAGCCTCGTCTACCCAAATACACTAAATCTTGTAACATAGGTCCATTTACAATCCGCACCCAGGATCCGGTGCATCAGGCGGCCGTCAGAAGGCCATACGTACGATGTAAACAACAAGTTCTTCGGTTGTTTTGAGTATCAAGTACTATCGTAAAACTGGATGAGTTTTAATCTAGGCCACCATATGCCATGACTGGAGTTTGGCATAGTGATTTCGCGAGGTGAAGCCGAGTGAAGTCCGGAGCCAAAACTCCAGAAGTGGCATGCAGTGGCCACGATTAAGACGAATCCGGTTTTACTTTTATCCCACCCTATCTCATCGATTTTGGAATATTACGTGATAACAATTCTGTATGCCACTAGTGGCATATAAAACTCCGTATGCCAGTCAGCGTGGCATACGGAAATTCAATGTTAAGCCTATGGGATTTTATATTAGGGGTAGGATAAACTGTTAGATAATGTAAATCCGATATTGTCATATTCACGTTTTTAAGGTTTAATATTGAGCCGGAGACTGACAAACAGTCTGTCAAATACAACGCCATAGGCCCATTTACAATCCCAAGTCTCGGATACTCTCGCACCCAGGATCCGGTAAAGCAGACGTAGCCAGAACTCATCGTATAGCCACTAATAACTTAAGTTTAAAATACATCTTAAAACATGTGGAAAACATTGATTATGTTTATAGTTTGATCCTTAGTATGGAAAACAGCTGTGGCTTCGTGGCAACACGTAATGTACGAGGCTGGCACTGCACTGTCAATGCAAAGATGATATAAATAAACACCAATCCCGCCTATCAGTCCAATATTTTGACCGCAAGAAACTCCAAACATGGAACTTAGATATATCTTTACCCATAGTCTCTTGATTAATATTTCTGAATTTGATATTTGAGAACTAAGGAGGTGTCAGCCCGCCTGCCCTTCCCCAGAAAAGGTCGCTAATAAACCAAAAAGATAATATTTTCTTAAAAAAGCATGGCGTCCAAGACGGCCACCGCGACACCTCCCGAAAAAAAAGCGGGGCGTCCAATTTACGATGCGGGGCGTCCAAAGCGTGCTGGCTTCCAAGTGGGGCATCCAGTATTCGGTGAGGACAGCAGAACCGCATGGCTTGATTAGCTTAACATGATTCCCTTTATAACGTTTGGTTAGCTATACGGCAGAGGCGCCGTTCATAAGTCTATACAATCATTACATCTCTTTTCTTTTTCTTTTAAGTATATATATACATATATATAATAAAATATTAATGTAGACATGTACTTGAAATGCTGAGCATTTAAACTTATTAGAGCTTGGTTTGTTACAACTAATACTAAGCATGAGAACCTTAGAGTCTTTGTTTGATATGACCCAAAATAAAAAAAATAGGAACTTAGCACCATAGAGTCTTTGGTATGTAATGACTAAATATAAGTCTGGACTTTCAAGTCTATTGTGAATAAGACTAGATAGTGATGATATTACTGTCATTGTCTTTGTTTGATACAATGCTCATTGATATATAAGTGTGATAATAGACCTAGGTGTCCATCATTGAATTGACTGTTCTCAGGACCCTTTGAGGATTATTCTGCCCCAAGATCTAAGAAGCACTGTGTGCAGTGTCAGAACCCATGTGAGTAACTGAGGTGGCAGGGTACGAGCTCACAGGTCTAGTTTTTCGGCAGGCTTTGAGATCCTTCCACTTGGGGTTCTCTTTGGAGTAGCTGTTGTTGGATTAGACGGCTTAGTTGTTGGCACCTTTTGTACTGGCATCTTTTCCACTGGCTTTTTAGGTGTCGGTGTTGTCTTAGTCACAGGAGGTGGATTTGCTGGAATTGATGGCGTTGTTGTGACAGGACGATCTGGCAGTCTCAGTGGTCTAGGACCAACTGTTGGTGTTGTGTCACATTGTTCGGCTGTTGGTGCGGTAGTCAGCTTGAGATCTTTTCGATTACGTCGGTATTTGCGGCTACCACATTCTACAACATATGACCTCGGCATGTCATGGTGAGAGACAACAGTCCCCGGGAGCCACTGCTTGGAATTAGGCAGTGGAGACATCCTGATGCTGTCACCCGGTTTCAGGACATACAGGTCTTTGTGATGCTTCCTGTCATGATGTTCACATTGTCTCTCCTTGTCTGCAGTTAGCAGTTTTCGTACTTGTGTCATGTCGTATCCCTTGGGTTGGAGTGTGGTAGTTGTTGCTGGTAGTCTATTGCAGGGTCTTCTGCACATAGATAACTGTGCTGGAGACAAGTTGCAAGACTGCAGTGGTGTAGTACGATACTTGAGCAAGGCTAGCTCTTTCTCCTTGGTCTTTTCCCAAAGGCGCTTTATAGTCTGCACTGCTCTCTCCGCCTCTCCGTTCAACTGGGGGTACCGAGGTGAGGACGTAACATGTTCAAAACCCCAGACTTTGCTAAATTCCGTGAATTCAGATGACGAGAACTGGGGGCCATTATCAGTCCTGACCTTCTTTGGGATGCCATGACGTGCAAATGTCATCTTCAGCTTGTTTATGGTGGTAGCGCTGGACATATCCTGTAGTTCGTCAGTCTAGATGAACTTCAAGAAGTAGTCAATCACAACAATGTAAAGTCTTCAAACCAAAACAGGTCAGCACCTACTTCAAGCCATGGGGCATCAGGTGTGCGGGTAGGGCGCAAGGTCTCCCTCCAGGATTCACGTTGGTATGTGTTGCACACATCACAGTCACCGACCACTTCCTCAATGTTTGTTGACATTCCGGGCCAGTAGAGTGTTTCGCGGGCACACTGCTTGCACTTAGTGATTCCCATGTGACTCTCGTGTACCTGTACGAGCATGGCAGAGCACATACTTGGGGGAACCGCGATCCTCATGCCCTTGTATATGATACCTTCCTCAACTGCATGTGTCGCTCCACGCTTCCGACACACTTTTGCATAGTGACCCACTTTCTTGCAGTAGCTGCATTGCTCGCTGACATGGCCTGGTACTGCTCGGCACCTGTGGCATCCATTGTCCTTCCTCTTTTTATAGTGGCTTTTCTGACTGCTTACCGTTGGCCAGAACATCTTTCGGAACCACTCGTTCTGCTCCCTCACCGGTTGGCTCGTCAAAATTGAACATTTCATGCACCTCCCGCCCGTCAAAATAACACACGCAGTGCTTCTTGAACCGCACAAACTCCTGGTATATGTCAGGGGCTTGCCAGTTCATGCGGGGCTTATCGCAGTTTGTGGGAAACGAACAGCCTGTTGATAGACTCAGTGAGAGGTCTTGTGCAATGTCCCAAAACCCTTGCCGGTCCGGCGGTGGACTGGAAAATTGGGGATTTTTCGTCACAGAAAAATAGACCCAAAACGACTCCTGCTGCTACTGTGACAAGTAGGGAGTTCCACCAGGTGAATGGTGTGCCAGGTACTCCTGAAGATTCAGTTGCTGAGGACTCTGAGTTGGAGGATGCGTTTTATACGCAGTCAACAGGTGGTAGGCAGGAAACCTCTGTTACTGTACCCGGTGGTGACATTAAATGTGGAACGAGGCTTGCTGATAGGGACCTGAGTCATGAAGTCTCAGAAGTGGAATCAGATTTACAGGCGGTGGTGCAGGGCTACCCTAGGGCTAAGAGGAGGAAGAAAGCACAAGGGAGAGATATGTCTACTTGTCAGAGTCTCAGAAGGGAAGCATAGGGGATATGGTTGTTTTTTTTTATGATGACCTTTATTGTGTTCAATACACTGTTCTTCCATACAATGTCGATCGGGGTTTGTATATATGTCTTCTTATTACAGAGTTACACATTTACACATAATTTTTAACCTATACGTAAATGGGTCATTTATTTAGGAAAGGATACAAGTGATGGTATTTATAATGAATATGAGCTGTTCAATGAGAATACAGATTGGTCGCATATTATGGTAATTGTTCTGGAGAACCGGTTCAGTGTTTTATAGTGCTACAATTGGAAGGAGGATCATTGTTAGTTTATTTAAAGTTCACTAGTAGACAGTAATTTGCGTATTCGTTTCTTAAAGATGTTTTTGGAATCTGTAGTCTGTAGACTATGGTCTAGATTGTTCCAACAAGTTACTGCTCTGTAGAAGGGTGAACTTCTAAATTTTTCTGTTCTTGGCTTGACAGTAATAATATTTGCTTTGGAGGCTGTTCGGGTTCTGGGCTTGTTTGAGGTGTCGTGCGGTGTTTCATATCCGATGCGTATTAGACTTCTTAGGATGCATAACAGAAGCATCGTGCGTCTGTCTTCAAACCGATCCAATTGGGTGGTTTCCAATAGTGATGTGTTGCTTGTAATTCTTCTACTCAGGTGTGGATTTTTGTAGATGGCACAACGAAGAGACTGATACATTGTTCTATCTAATTTGCTGAGGGCTTTTGCCGAAGAACAACTATGGAAGAAAGAACGATAGTCTGCTATTGGGAGAAGACATGTTTTGACGACTCGTAAGGCCGTGTCTTTACTCAGTAAACCTCTTACTTTCCTTAGAAGGTATAGCTTGTGGTTTAGTTTTTTGTTACATTCAGCGACATGCTTTTCAAAGTTTAAATTATCATCAATATAACTGCCTTTTAAACAGAGTAAGAGGAGACATCATAACTTTGGCGGTAAATGTTTTAATAAGTGGCCATGATAAAACACCATACTTGGCCCATATCCGATTAAAACAAAAAAACAGTGTCCAGTGGTGAGAGGTGTCGACCGTGCCGGACGACTACCAGTTGAGAAGTGAGGTCGACCTCTGTGGCTGCGGAGTCTCCTGTAGTCTCCCAATCTCATCACTAGGGGTCTCTAGTGGTGCCCCTGCTACGTCGCCCTCTGTGGTGGAGTTATAGTAGCATAACACCTGGCGTCCTTATGTCTTCCATAACTGCCTTTTAAACAGAGTAAGAGGAGACATCATTACTTTGGCGGTAAATGTTTTATTATGTGGCCATGATAAAACACCATACTTGGCCCCAAACCGCCAAACATCCTAAAAAAAACCAAGAAAAGAGAAAAAGAGAGAGAGAAAAAAAAAAAAAAAAAGGAAAAACAATCAACAACAACATCAAAAATTTGAAGACAACAACAACAAAAATTTCTTTTTACTATCTTAGTGACCAGGAAACATTAAATTTACATTCTTTTCATCCAACCGAATCCTGGACTCCAACGATCTGGAAAGGTAAAGCAGAACAGACATGCTCTGCCTGTCTCCCAACTGTTTAATATCCAAGAGGCTAACCCCATTTTCAGCTAATGCCGTGGCTCCGCCCCTGCGGAGAGAGTGGGAGGTTAAAGGATCTAAACCCAAAGATTGACATAATTGGGTTAACTTTTTTGAAAACCAAAAATAAGTACCCCTGACCAAAGTACCTTCTTTCATGTAACTTATAAGTTGGGAGTCATTAGAATCGTAAACAACCATAGACAAGAGTAGGTAATAGAAATATTTAATCGAGAAACGTATATCTTTTGGATCAACTAAAGCTAATGACAAAATTCTCTCATTTGAACTAATAGTTTTTGTTCTACGAATTCTAACTTGAACACCCCAATCTTGAATGATAATGTCCTTGACCTTCAATGCAAAATCGATCTCTACCAGGTTACTTTTGCATAATAGGCCTCTAAAGCCTAGTAATATATACAACCAGAATGCTAAGTCTTGGGAGTCAGTCTGATCTAACTGATTAAAAATAACCTTTAGGTCGTTAATAGTTATTGGACGTGCCTGCTTGACTGTTGCACCCAATAACCTCTTAGCTCCCTTGAGTGTTGACTTTATTTCAAAACATTTTGGATCAACATGTGCATAGCCTAACATCTTACGCAACGTCCAAAGTGCGGACAAATAATTTTGTATGGACGAATAACTTAATCTCTTTGATAAATAAGCTATGTACAACAATACTATATCGAGGGTAGCCGGTAACGGGTCAAAAATTTTCTTCTGTGAAGTTGAAGAAGCACTTCCATTGCGTCTTCCGCGTTGTATAAGTATTATCGGCCATCCAAGCTCCTTGTAACTGGGCCAAACGCTCTTCCAGCTCCGTTACTACAACAAAGAACAGAAAAGTCACGAGGGAACACATTTGTTACACTCATTCTTGACAAAAAAATCCGGAATAATATTTTCTCGGGATCTGATATATCTCGCCTTCAACCTAATATTGAATACAAAACACATCCAAAATAGCTCTCTGAGCCAATTCATCGTCTTTCCCGACTTACTCCGACCTGAGACAATGACATTGCTATTTTTGCATTTAGGACCCCACCTATGTAATGCCATTAGTACTGGCCATAACTCGCGTAAGTTTATCGAGTCATGTGCTTCCAATTCAATAGGACTATTGGCTTGATGATGGCCTATATTTAGATCCATATCCGTCCAGGTACCCTCTAGCCAGTCTGGGGTCGCCACTGCTCCGAAGCCTGTAAGAGATGCATCTGTTTCAAAAACATATTCATCGACATTGTTACCCGACAACATTTTCTCTTTGCCATTAAAGATCCCAGCCATTGAATCCCACCATTTTAGATCCTGTTTGAACCAATCCGGGAGATTTATATGCGTTGAACCTTCTGGGTAAAATTTTATCAAATTGATAACACGTCGCATGAATGTTCTTCCTCCTTGTATTACCTGACATACCGAAGAAAGGCGTCCACATAGTACCTGTAACTCACGTAACGAGGCTTTATCCTTTTTCAAAAACCGGTCTGCTGGGGTGGATAGCAATTATCAATCTGTTCACCCTCTTGGTCTCCTCGCCTCCTCGTGGTGCAGACTGGATATGCTTGCATGCAAGCATAACAAAAGCGACCAGGGTGGGGAGTTATCTCTGTGGTAAAGAGCACTGGACTTGTGATCCCAAGGTTGTCAGACTTTGTTGATTCGGGTCCCACTGCAGCCACTTTTCTCCTTCACCCCCAGCAGTGGTTGATTTACTGCTATATCAAAGGCCAATCCTTCTCATACCATGTCTATGTGGTGTGGGACATTAAATCAAACCCACAAACCCTTTTCAAAAACCGATCTATTTCAACCCGTAAGTCCTCTAGTTTTTGGTTAGACAAAGATGCTTCCATTGTCACAGAATTTAAGATTATACCCAAATACTCTACTTTTGTACTAGGAAGTTGTGTCTTCTTTTCGTTTACCACAAAACCAAGTTCAGATAAACAATCACTTACAATTTGAGTATCTTTTTCGCAAGAAGGTTTGTTTTTGCCAACAATAATGAAATCATCGAGATAACAAAAGACATTACATGCCCCTCGATGCTTGGCCATTCTTACCACAAACTCTGATAACTCTGAAAAGATATAAGGGCTACATTTAAGACCGAATGATTAACAGCAGTCAGTCAAATATTCATGTCTGTCTTGAAAACTCCAAATTAACCCTTGGTATTCTCTATGCTGGGGGTAAACGTGCACCGAGCGGTATGCTGCTTTCACATCTGATACTGCCATCCATCCGTCTTTCACCAAAGTACTCAATACATCGCCAATCTCGATAAAAGAGAAAAGTGCACAAGTTGAATCCATATAGTTGTTAACGCTAACCCCTATAGGTCTTTTTGCATCGGTCATAGGGCGTAAGGAATAGTCTTTCTTCCTTACCGCCCCCATGGCATGTACACAAGCAGGTTTATGGTCAACGATCAACATCTTTCCACTAACAATTTCGTTTTCCAAAATTTCGGTCATCTGGGCTCTGAAATCTGGATTCATGATAGAACTGTAATTTTCACAGAAATACATATTATCAAATCAGAATCTACTATTCTAAACCCATTGTAGACACCGTCTAAAATGAAGTTTGCTTTGTTCTTGCATTCGTTCATATCAATACAAGCGTCTAAAAAAACACACGGGTTCAGTTGTTGCTTACAACCAACTAACCAATGGTCTTCAGAACAAGGACCGATACATTTCCTATAATATATCTTACCACCACCGCAATCCACATATGGTATTTCAGCGGTTGCTGAACCCACCACATTACCACCACCCATAGTGACTGTAGTACTGCCACTCTCCATGTTACTTATGTCATAAACTGGTACATGTATACTGTCTGACAACCCATCATAGCGATTAACAGTCCTCTTACTGTCACAGGCATATGAAACACCGGGGGAAGAATCCGAAGTCATTTTCCCTCTTTCACCATCTTCACTAGAAGAAATACATTAATTTACAACTTCAGATGGGAAATTCAAATACACTTCAGGATTATGTTGAGTCAAACCATTCATCTCGCTAATATCAGAATTTCTGCAGGAAACTGAGCTAATTTCCTCAGGAATATCACCAACAAAATTTACACAATCTTCTCTCCCACTAAGGGTTGAAGACAACCGCTGCGCCGGACATTGTCCCTCCGAAGCGGGCTCCAAGCACTGACCAAGATAGCTCACCTGCCTATCGACTCGAGTGAATGATTGACTAAGCAACGGCCTCTGGTTCAATTTCATTGTCCCAGAGGACTCTAACCCCTATTTCCTATCCTGGGGTTTTG
This sequence comes from Alentia gelatinosa, assembly GCA_950022655.1. Classification (NCBI taxonomy): domain Eukaryota; kingdom Metazoa; phylum Annelida; class Polychaeta; order Phyllodocida; family Polynoidae; genus Alentia; species Alentia gelatinosa. The sequence continues at coordinate 76,498,494 of OX465583.1, forward strand.
GACAGGTGTGTACAGGGTGAGTGCCTGAGCACTCAGCACACTCGTGCTTATATCGGCACCATGTCATACTGCATCCCTTTCTGTCGTTGAACGACCAGCAAACACCCAACTTTTTACCCTGCCTTTGCTTTGTCTTGTTTCGTGTGTCATCCTTCTTATCCTTTTGCTTTTGGGGTTTAAGGTTCTCAACTCCCAGGCAGGCGAAATAGCATTCGTGGTCCCCGTATCCAAAAACACACACCCCAGCAACTTCGGCCTGTTCTCTAACCATTTGGTCATATCTGACCATAGCCTCACTCGTATAAAACTTAGCCTTGTCCATAAGAAACTGGACATGTTTTAAATATCCAGTAACTACCAAGCCTTTCTCCGACATTGAGGCAGCCATAGAGGCTGTGGCTGAAATGACCTCCTCAATAGATGCATTTGAAATAGTTTTTCCGTATGGTAGGTGAAGGTCGAGATCAAAAACAGTACACTTACGTTTTCGCTTCTTGTCTTCACTGTGGTAGCACACACCTGTGCCCACCTGAGAAGTTCGCTCTAGGACTCCCGAGCGCAGGAATCCCGGTGTATACTTAGATTTCTCTAAATCAGAACGAATTGATGAACTTTCAGCAACCAATCCTGTCCTATTTCTATCAGTAGTTACTGGAGTGTCCACACCAACTGGTGTGACTGGGTAAAATTCATTACGAAAGCTCTCCTTATGTCCCAAGAGGGCCATGCCTCCTACAGCCCCTTCAACAGCACTATCGCTACTTTTTAAGGGACCTGTAGCATCTTTTTCAACTGAAGCCTTTGGAGTTGCATTCATACTTTTCATCAAGGACGATAACATGTCCATGGCTTTGTCTAATTTTTTAGACTGACTATCCACAATGAAGGTTATCTGTCTTGAATTGTCCTCCAATTTCAGAATTCTACCTTCTACCCCCAGCACTGGGTTTTTATCCTCAACTCTGTCCTCAACTGTATCCTCAACACCTTCTTCGCCTAAATATGTTATATTATCGGCACTAATGGACTCAATATTCAAAAAAATTTCCCAGTCATTAACTGAAACTCCAGCCAATTCACATTTCTGTTGCGCTTGAACCAAAAATTTACACCGAGAAGGACCCCTAGGGCGATGGGAATGCCCACAGTCCGAGCAGCGTACCAACCTGCGACCCATGTCAGTGTCCAGTGGTGAGAGGAACAGTGTCCAGTGGTGAGAGGTGTCGACCGTGCCGGACGACTACCAGTTGAGAAGTGAGGTCGACCTCTGTGGCTGCGGAGTTTCCTGTAGTCTCCCAATCTCCTCACTAGGGGTCTCTAGTGGTGCCCCTGCTACGTCGCCCTCTGTGGTGGAGTTATAGTAGCATAACACCTGGCGTCCTTATGTCTTCCATAAGCACCAAGATAATTCATGCAATTTACACAGGATATTCTATCTGAGTTCATAAAAATAGGGCTTTTGTTGATCGTTTTAAGTTTCTTTTTGCTTCCATGGTAGACAATTTTTGTTTTCTGTGTAATTACCGTTAGTCTCTTTGCTGTATACCACTGTAAGGCTGCGTTTAGGTCTGATTGAAGGTCATTTTCGGCATCTTTAAGATCGGGTTTGGAGCTAACAAACCCGATATGTTAGATGCAGTAGAACTACCAAAGCTCATAGAAATGGACACCACTCAAGGCTGTGTTAAACAGGATATGGCAGAACCCTCTGTCAAAGGACAAATTTGCAGAAATTTATGATAAGTTGCCTAGGCCTGAGAACCTGGAGGTGTTGAAGAAAACGAAGCTGAACCCAGAAAGAGTAGACAGTGGGTTGAACGACAGGGCAACCAAGAGAGACAGGGAGTTGGCATTGGTACAGTGGTCATAGCGATTTGTGGCTAGGGCTGTGGAAAAAGTTGAGGCTGGAGGTAGACTTGAGATTTTGAATTCTAAAATATGAAGTTATACCTACAGTCTGTGCAAATTTTAAGTTTATTGTTGAAGTATTTCCTTTTCAAAAGCAACTTCATAAATATCCAGCAAATGATGCCTCAAGGCATGATCCGCCCCCCAGCCTGCTGATGCTAGGGGCACTGAGAGGAGTGATACCAGTGGCAGCAGTGGCACTCCAACAGGGGAGAGAGTCTGTTCTAGAAACCCTGGGGAAATCTGGTGGATGCAATGAACATGTTCACACTAGCCTCAAAAGAAAAGATCCCCTTAAACAAGTAGTACCACAAACATATGCAGAGGCTCTCTCACTTGAAGAAGGGGGGAGAGTTTGAATACACTTTCCTGTTGGATGGGAGGCTAGGAGAAAAGGTGAAGGATGTGGAGGTTTCATCAAAACTTCAGGAAAAGTTAAAGAAAAAGTCAGCCACTACAACCAGACTCCAGAGGAGGAAAAAGAAGCTAAGCTCACCCACACTTTGGAGGGAGAGGTGACCCCACACCGCCCTAGGTCCATACGCTCCAGGCCATAGGGGGCATGCAGGTTTCCAACAGACCTATGGATATGCAAATTACAGATTTCCAAGTCACTACTATGCCAACAGATTCCCATTTAGGAAGCAATTATACGGCAAACAGCCAGCAGCACTAGAGCATGCTGCAGGCAACCAAATCCAGCAGTAGGATTTCCAGAAGTGGGGGTCTCGGAGATGAGGCGGGTGGGTTCCTCTTTTAAAACAGAAAACCTAGTTTACACTTTTAAGGCAGGTAATACTGCTCTTCACATCGCTGAACGGTCTAAGATTGTCACGGACCATGGGTTTTGTACATGGGATCAGTTGGATCCACATGGAAGAAATGTTACGACTAACAGAATGTGGAAAAAAACATTGTTTATAAAAAATTTAAAAAATAAAAAAATAAAAAAGTACCAGTTGATTTCTGTAAACAGCCAGTACAGGCTAGGATACCCTATCCCTTTAGAATTTCAAAGGAGGAATCTCTGATCATGAATAAACAAATAAGTACATTACATGAAAAGGGAGTGATGATTAAGACCTGTGATTCTCAGACCAAAGCCAAATGAAAAATATAGATTAATTTTGGACCTGACAGAGTTCAACAAGTATGTTCCCCATGTACATTTTAAGATGACTACTCTCCAAACTGCCATAGATTTGGTCAGACTAGGAGCATTTATGGCTTCGGTAGATCTAAAAGATGCATATTTTTCAGTCAAAATTCACCCTGAATTCCGAAATTTTTTAAAGATTTCTTTGGAGAGAACAACCCTGGCAGTTTGTGGGCATGCCAAATTGGTTGGCGTGTGCCCCCAGAATTTTTACAGAGATTCTGGCCCCCGTGTATGGATACTTACAGGAACAAGGGCATGAATGTTTCTCCTACCTAGATGATTTGTTTGTTATAGCAGGTACTGAGGATAAGTGATTGATAAGTGATGGAACCAAGCAAGAAAGTACTCTTCCTAGGGTTTGAGATAAATTCTGAAATGATGGAGGTCAACTTGACTGCCTCAAGGTGTTGGAAAGAGAGATGAACCAGGCTACGGAACAAAATAGGGGAAGTTTTGACAGAATTATGCAGGTAGGCCCAGACGGTTGAGTGATATTCATTGGTGGGTGAACCATGTAGATCAAGTGAAGAAGAACATTCACATAGACATACCTTCTATTGCAATATGCACTGATGCCTCCCTAGAGGGCTGGGGAGCTCATAGAGGGGAAACTGCCACAGAGGGCAGGTGGAAGGAGTCTGAGGTGCATGAAAAGATAATTATTTTTTAGAATTAAAATCGGTACTGTTTGGGTGAAAGAGCCTAGTGCAGGAGACAACAGTTCACATCAAGTTATGACAGACAACACAACAGCCATGGCATATGTCAAGCATGGTGGAGGGATAGATTCAGACAGGTGCCATAACATGGCAAGCGAAATCTGGACCTAAAAAGCAGGAAGTTTCAGGATGAGATGAACTGGGAACTTAATCCTAAGATTTTTGAAAAATAGTAACTGTTTTTGACATGCCGAATATTGATATGTTTGCTTCCAGATTAAATAACAAAGTAGACAGATATGTGTCATGGCACCCAGACCCAGAATCATGGGATACAGATGCCCTTCCTATTGAGTGGCTAAATCAGTTCATATACCTCTTTCCACCTTTCAGGCTCATCTCCAGAGTACTAGGGATGCTGCGCTGGAACTACTTCACATGGTGTTAGTGGTCCCAGGGTGGCCAAGCCAGCCGTGGTATGCAACATAACAAGCAACAGTTTCTAGCCACCAAGAGTCAGGTCTGCTGGGGTGGACAGCAATTACCAATCTGTTCACCCTCTTGGTCGCCTCGCCTCCTCTTGGTGCAGACCGGATATGCATAACAAATTTGAACGGGGGGGGGGGGGGTTATCTCAATGGTAAAGAGTACTGGACTTGTAATCCCAAGGTTGTCGAACTTTGTTGATTCGAGGCCCACTGCAGCCACTTTTCTCCTTCACCCCCAGCAGTGGTACATTTTATCGTAAAACTGGATGAGTATTAATCTTGGCCACCGTATGCCACAACTGGAGTTCCTGAGGCGAAGCCGAGTGAAGTCCGCAGCCAAAACTCCAGGAGTAGCATGTGTTGGCCAAGATCAAAACGAACCAGGTTTTGATTTTATCCTACCCTGTCTCCTCGATTTTGGAATATTACGTGATAAAAATTCTGTATGCCACTAGTGGCATATAAAACTCTGTATGCCATTCAGCATGCCATACGGAAACTCAATGTTAAGCCTATGGTTTTTTATATAAGGGGTAGGATAGACTGCTATATTAAAGGCCAATCCTTCTCATACCATGTCTATGTGGTGTGGGAAGTAAAGGAACTCTCACCTCGGTAAATGTGTTGGGGTGAGATTTCTACCTACATTCTTCTCATAGATTCGGTCAAACCCAAAGTAAGTCTATTGAACAAATTGGATGTAAAACTATCCAAACAAACAAATCAGCCTGTCAATATAAGTTTATTTTTAACAAGGCTTTGACGCACGACTAGCGAACAATATACAGATTTTGATGTAAAAGCCACTCCTCTGAGCAATACAAAATGAGCAATGTCATTCACTTTTACTGTCCTGTTTATTAGTGAGAACATTATAAACATGGTGATAACGGGGTTGTTTCAAAACCAAAACAAACCAAAGTTCAAAATTATTATCTGAGAGTTGTTATAAGAGTTTCAATGGATTGTACCATACCCACGAGTTTATCAAGTCGATCTATAGTCGACGTTTAGTGTCTCAAATTTCTCACTGGTTGGTCTAATGTCTCCATTGACCGAGTTGAGCGATTTAGCAATGTTGAGACTAAGATTCTCTACTTTGAGGTGGAGACCATTTAGTTTATGCTCTTGCGCTTGAAGGTTCGAGATTAACCATGTGGGCCCTTCCAGTCGTCGTCAGTGGGTTCAGGGTCAGGCCCTGCGCATCCAGAGTCGGTCGATAGCAACTCCGGGATTCAGACGCTAGGAGCAGGCGACAATTGGGGGTTTGGCCGGAGTCGTTGGTTGCGGAGGACACGAGGGAGGCAGTTCTTGACTGATTGAATCTGATGAAGACGGTTAATGACCTTAGTGTTGGCGATACGAGGTATCACATCATTGGTTGCACATTATGGTGAACGTCCCAGCTGGTTACAGCCCTTGTAGACACATATATTTGAGAAGGTCACGGGGGATGGCATCCAGCACATTTCACAAATGGGACACTACACTTCGATCTTTGGGTGACAGCATGGTGGCGGCCTCAGACACTACGCTGTTTTTTCAAAGGCAGATGATTACACATTAACATTTTATGAAAAAAGGACCATATCCACGCCTTGGCAATGTCGTCTCCTACTGATATGTTTATATTTGGTGTTTAGGGTATTTATACTCAGTTATGATATAAAATCTTAAGGGTGGGTAATAGGTAGTTCTCTAGTGATAGGAAACCCGATCAATAGCCCAACCCTAACCAATTAAATTCAATTTCAATTTTATTATATCAGACTGATTGATACATTATGGAGATAAAGCGCAGTTTGCTGGTCCCACGATGTACAGTATATCAATGTAGGTTCTCTTCAAAGAAGGCTCCGGGAATATTGTATTTCACTCCAAACATGTTCCATTGTCAAGGAATGCACACTATTTGTATTGATCTGTGACTTTTCCATACATCTATGAGATATATAGTGCTGAACTAACAACAAAAATCACATCTTGAATGTTTAAGTTTTTATTTCATCTGTCCACGTGGACCATTGAACTTGCAACAAACAATGATTATCAGTCTTAGATACGGTAAGTCCAATTGAACAAATGGAATGTTAAACTACCCAAAAAAGCAAATAAACAATTGAGTGTTACAACAGTCTGATAGCAGTTGATTTTGATTATCGGACGTTAAATCAACCAAACCAAACTCTCGGCAGAGCTACGACCTCCACATCATGGCCGCCGACCGCCAAGAAGATGCGCAGTTGGCGATGCTGGAGAACGCAGCCAAGTTCTTCGCTGGAAGAGCTCGAACGAAGGATGCAGTGACTCGGCCCCCTCCTCCAGGGCCTGCAGCCCCGACAACGGCAACATCCCCAGAGCAGCTCTGGAGGCGACAAGAGTGGCTCAACCAGCAGCTGGTAGAGCATCGGGGAGCATTAAATGCAGGTCTGTGTCCAAGTATTGGGAAATTAGATAGATAATTGTTGGTATGAACAGATGGACAAAAAGGTTTATAATGTTGGGATATCAAAATGTAAAAGTTTCACGAAAACACATTTATTATATAAGTCAGTACATTAAATAAAATTGAATAGATATCCTATGTCTCAAAGGATTCCACATTTGTAAGGTGTAGTACCCAGTCTTTTAGCCAATCCATATTTTCTTCCCTGAAATTCAATGCAATTTGAGATTACAAAAGATGGAAATTAGCTCATGAAGACTCGAATTTTGCTTCAATTTCTTTTTAATAAAAGATGCCTGATATAAGATACGAGGCTGACGTGTCTTGCAAAAATGCCGATTGTAAACTCTTGGGAAATGCCTGGAAGTTGTTCATATGATGTTTGATTAAATCAGATACAGTTGTGCTAAGACCATTTAGGTTTCAAAATCTTCACTAAAAGATGATTTATGTTCGATAAACATGGGAGAAAGAAGAGTTGATTTACGTTTATTCAATGGAAATTATAATATTTTTTGTTTATATTTCAGCGAACGACAACAGCCCAGCATCATCAAATGACTTGGAAAATTTGCAAATAAGGTAAATCTACTTGAATACCGCATTTAAGTCCTGAGGTATTTTTTTGATTTTCTTTCATGTTAATCTCAGAATCACACGTGACTCGCAGCTCTTTTTAAGTTCTTGGGTTTTATGAATAAATGACCACTCATTTCAGTCTTTTGTCTTTTCATGCGGTTGTGCAGGGTAGGCCTCCATTTTGTTTAGTTCTATATATTCAAAATTGAATCCCAACCCTCCCCTGCCTTGTACAGTCAAACCAGCCAACCCCCCAAATATAAATTTGTTATCTATGTGTTAGTAACCACCTCTATCTTCTTGGTTCGTATTGATGAGCTTTATATACTATAGAAAACTCTACTACCTTCTTCAGAAGTCAAATGATAATAATCACATTGGTATTCGGACATGTTTGCATAAGGATCAACGATCTTAAACCCAGCCATGACACTATCGAGACTAAAATGTGCATCAGGATCCATTCCAGACCCGTATACCTTATAAACACGATGTCTGTTGTAGTACAACATCTTCAGAAATTAGCAAAATATCAAAGTTTGGAGCGTCAAATTCAGAGTCATTTACTGGTTGTAAACAAAGGTGATGTCCAAATACAGTTTGAAACATCAATGCCCTAATGGGTAAATGACCCGGAAGTAAGGATTGGATGCGGGAACTCTGGCCAGGGAAGTGATTCCGGGTTCGAGGTTCTGCATGAGACTGGAGGCCAGTTCCGTGGATGCACTTAGCAGTGAGGAGCAGAGTGAACCGAGGAAGGTATCAGGGATGTGGACTAAGATCTCTGCTCGACCGGGAGATCCTTTGGGGAGAAGTGACCGGGTGGAGCACCACATAGGGAAACATTCCATACAAGTTACCTTTTCAAGGAGTATCTCAAGGAGAGTCCCTCGGAGAAGCAAAGTTTACCGTGGGCGGTTTCTTATCTGCCCTAGGCGGGCTACAGTCCCGGGGTGACGGGTTCTGAGTCGATGCAGCCCCCTGCGGAGAATACACGCCGTCACTCGAGACCCCAGCCAGTGCAGGGCGTCCTATACCTTTCGGGATATTCTATCTTGGCTTTCTGCATATGAGCTATAGTTGCCTTCTCACGCTCTTGAGCTATGGCTAGCCATTCCTCTGCTTGTTTGCTCTTAGTATACGATTCTTGGAGCAGAAGCTCGGCATTGCGCTCCTCTTCAAGTCGACTATGCCTTCTCCTCCGCTCCTCAGCCTGGGGATCCTTGCTGTCCTTCCGCTGCTGTCTCTGTGGTTGCTGGGGCGTCTGCTCCCCAGCTGGACCCTCCTCAGGTTCACTGCCAGTGCAGCTGACCCCTTCCCGGTTCTCTTTCATGGGGGGCCCTTTGGGTTGCATGATAATAAACTGTGGAGCTAAGCTGTTCGGTTGCCGACAGTTTCTTCAGAGGCTTCCAGCGGAGCTGCGACTTTTGTCCTCACATCCGGGTTGGGCTGAAGATCCTCCTTAGCTTTCCGGGTCTGTTCTTTGTGCGCAGCTTGCACCCAGGTTTCTACACCTGGGCCCTCCGGTATCATTTCTTTAACCGAGGATCCCCAGTTTTGCAAGCAACCAAAGAACCTGATCACGGCATCAATGTAGCGGTCCACAGATTCTAGGTCATACTCCTCACTACCTGAGATGAGATTGGTCTATCCAGTGGACTGAGACAAGTGCCACCCTATGAGGTTTCCTGCATAGGTTGGTTCATTTAACTCTCGGTATGTAAAGGAGATGCAGGATCTACAACTAAACAAGCCTACAGACACAAAACCAGACTCTAAGCACTTCAAGTATATTCTCTTCTTTATTCAGGGATGTCAGTTTTCCAGGGTTCTCCAGGTTTCCGGTGGGTTTTTTTTTTTTATAAAATACAGAAATACTGTCCTTGCTATTTCAAAGCCTCAATAGAACCTGTCTATGTTAACCCCATATTGTTTCAAGAACCCCATATACCTGATTTCCCTATAAATGCATGCATAATTACTTCCATGAATATCAGGGTTTTCCCTGACAAGCTCCCTATAGATGATGAATAGATATAATCCCTAAAACCCTTGCACTGTTACTACACAAATCACTTTGAATGAATAGCTAACACCAGGAACCAGCTTTATACTATAATCTCCCATGCACATATTTGGTTTAACATCAATAGGACATCAAAGGTATGGCTCTTCTTGGAGAGCACAGACTGAAGTACCAGTCCTTCTCACCAGGAGTAACAGTTGTCATCATTTTAGAGTTCCAAGTAAGCTTGTTCATTGTATTTTGGTGGGAGGGGGGGGGGGGGGTTGTCCCAGCAAATAACTTCAGGGATTGTCTTCAAGGGCTGCTGACAGCCCTGATCTAGATACATACCCATCTACCTGCCTACCAATCCACCTGCCTACCCATCTACCTGCCAACCAGTCTGCCAGCCTACCCATCAACCTGCCCTCCCATCTCCTTGCCTATCCATCAACCTTCTCACAGATCTACCTGCCTACCCATCAATCTGCCAACATAACTACATATATGTATAGAAATAGTGAAAAGTATTTCATATATTAATTGATAGGGGGCACTACTGGTGACTGAGTTCCTAAAACCACGACAGTAGGCGCCATTGTTGGCAAAAGGTTTGAATATATTTCGTTCTCTGTGACCCTCAGTCATACGCTTACCCTCAGTCACATCTTCTCCCTCAGTCACAACCTTACCCTCAGTCACACCCTCACCCTAAGGCACATCCTTACCCTCAGTCACACCCTCACCCTAAGGCACATCCTCACCCTCAGTCACATCCTCACCCTCAGTAACACCCTCACCCTCAGTCACACCCTCACCCTCAGTCACACCCTCATCCTCAGTCACACCCTCACCCTCAGTCACACCCTCACCCTCAGTCACACCCTCACCCTCAGTCACACCCTCACCCTCAGCCACACCCTCACCCTCAGTCACACCCTCACCCTAAGGCACATCCTTACCCTCAGTCACACCCTCACCCTCAGTCACAACCTCATCCTCACACACACCCTCACCCTCACACACACCCTCACCCTCAGTCACACCCTCACCCTCAGTCACAACCTCATCCTCAGTCACATCCTTACCCTCAGTCACACCCTCACCCTCAGTCACATCCTCACCCTCAGTCACATCCTCACCCTCAGTCACACCCTCACCCTCAGTCACACCCTCACCCTCAGTCACACCCTCATCCTCAGACACACCCTCACCCTCAGTCATACCCTCACCCTCAGTCACACCCTCACCCTCAGTCACACTCTCACCCTCAGTCACACCCTCACCCTTAGTCACACCCTCACCCTCAGTCACACCCTCACCCTCAGTCACACCCTCACCCTCAGTCACACCCTCACCCTCAGTCACACCCTCACCCTCAGTCATACCCTCACCCTCAGTCACACCCTCACCCTCAGTCACACTCTCACCCTCAGTCACACCCTCACCCTTAGTCACACCCTCACCCTCAGTCACACCCTCACCCTCAGTCACACCCTCACCCTCAGTCACACCATCACCCTCAGTCACACCCTCACCCTCAGACACACCCTCACCCTCAGTCACACTCTCACCCTCAGTCACACCCTCACCCTTAGTCACACCCTCACCCTCAGTCACACCCTCACCCTCAGTCACACCCTCACCCTCAGTCACACCCTCACCCTCAGTCACACCCTCACCCTCAGTCACACTCTCACCCTCAGTCACACCCTCACCCTTAGTCACACCCTCACCCTCAGTCACACCCTCACCCTCAGTCACACCCTCACCCTCAGTCACACCCTCACCCTCAGTCACACCCTCACCCTCAGTCATACCCTCACCCTCAGTCACACCCTCACCCTCAGTCACACTCTCACCCTCAGTCACACCCTCACCCTTAGTCACACCCTCACCCTCAGTCACACCCTCACCCTCAGTCACACCCTCACCCTCAGTCACACCATCACCCTCAGTCACACCCTCACCCTCAGACACACCCTCACCCTCAGTCACACTCTCACCCTCAGTCACACCCTCACCCTTAGTCACACCCTCACCCTCAGTCACACCCTCACCCTCAGTCACACCCTCACCCTCAGTCACACCCTCACCCTCAGTCACACCCTCACCCTCAGTCACATCCTCACCCTCAGTCACACCCTCATCCTCAGTCACACCCTCACCCTCAGTCACACCCTCACCCTCAGTCACACCCTCACCCTCAGTCATACCCTCACCCTCAGTCACACCCTCACCCTCAGACACATCCTCAGTCACACCCTCACCCTCAGTCATACCCTCACCCTCAGTCACACCCTCACCCTCAGTCACACCCTCACCCTTAGTCACACCCTCACCCTCAGTCACACCCTCACCCTCAGTCACACCCTCACCCTCAGTCACACCCTCACACTCAGTCACACCCTCACCCTCAGTCACCCCCTCACCCTTAGTCACACCCTCATCCTCAGTCACACCCTCACCCTCAGACACACCCTCAGTCACACCCTCACCCTCAGACACACCCTTACCCTCAGTCACACCCTCATCCTCAGTCACATCCTCACCCTCAGTCACATCCTCACCCTCAGTCACATCCTCACCCTCAGTCACACCCTCATCCTCAGTCACACCCTCATCCTCAGTCACATCCTCACCCTCAGTCACATCCTCACCCTCAGTCACATCCTCACCCTCAGTCACATCCTCACCCTCAGTCACACCCTCACCCTCAGTCACATCCTCACCCTCAGTCACACCCTCACCCTCAGTCACACCCTCACCCTCAGTCACACCCTCACCCTCAGTCACATCCTTACCCTCAGTCACACCCTCACCCTCAGTCACACCCTCATCCTCAGTCACACCCTTACCCTCACTCACATCCTTACCCTCAGTCACACCCTCACCCTCAGTCACATCCTCATCCTCAGTCACATCCTCACCCTCAGTCACACCCTCATACTCTGTCACATCCTCTCTCACACCCGGGTATGTTCCGGCTATCAGATTCTGTAGAAAATATTTTCGATTAACGTTGCAGAGAATAAACAAACCACACTTATATCACGCCATGTTTTACTTGAGAGGCGCACATAGGAAAAGTATAAAGATCTCGCAGCAGGATAATGCATGGAGATTGTATTAATTTAACACTCTCAACAACGGATGTTCATCTGCTGCTTGTTGATTATCAAGTCCCTTCTTTTGGAATGAATCCTGTATTTTTAGGTCTTGTGATCTTCAAAAGGACTTGATTGAGGCTGAGACAGACGCTTCACTGAAGGATCTTATTCTCCAAAGGTAAGCATATCCGTTTGAACTTATGTTTTATTTTCGTGAAAGTAAACTTTTACAGAAATCATTGAATACGTAAAAAGTCTATGCTCTTGCAAACCAAGGAAACAAAATGGTCAAGCATTAGTCAGTCACAGCACAGGGAAAACATGGAAAATGCCAAAAATATTTTTCCTGCAGGGAAAGCACAGGGAATTTGAGAAATTCACAGAAATACAGGGAAAACACAGGGAAAAATATTTCACCAACTCAGGGAAACTTAAAAGATTTCAGGGAAAAAGCATTTGCATATTACATGTAGAAAATGCTTCTCTGAAATCCAGTGCAGTAATACTTTTAAAAGGGTTGAGATTCCATGTTTGTTATTTCTATATTCTGGTATGTTTACACCTATTTAAGGGAGAAGGGCACACAACACAAATGTGTACTTGGAAAATTATATAACAGAAAGATTTTGTTTGAGACTATTCCAAAGAAAGATCTAATCAACTTTTTGAAAGAGACAAAACTCATTGGTTGTTATAAAATATTGAAAACATTGAATTTTTCATATTTCTTCATTCTGAACCTCATCCAAGCACATCTGCAGGGGGAGAAATCCTCATGTTTAAGAGATCTAGTTGGATTCAGTGCCTGCACTTATATGTCCCCATGGCTTTAAATGTGATGGACCCACATGGAGCCTAGGCACAGTTGTAGAGAGAGGAGCTTACTTAGTCATGTCAAAATTCTTTTATCCCTCCTGTGACATGTAGAATTCAATTCTGCTCCCCCTTCAGACACTGTCAAATTGAGTTCTGTCCTGCCAAACTACAAATGACTTACCAAGTAGGCAGTACTTAACAGGTGGCCTGGCTCACCAGGCAAGGACTTTGCTTGATAACACTCTGAGGCTAGACCTTAGAATAATACACTACATATACTGAGACAAAATTTGCAAGTCTTTATGATACCTTTCTATGTAATGCAAGACCTGGTACTGTGCATGAAATATTTGGATTTTATCAATTGGTTGTGCTAATCATGGCAGCATAGCTTGCTGCCTAATAGAATGCTTTTATTTAGCATAGATTTTCTGTACCCTCCTGAAACTATGTACCTCCATGTACCCTCCTGATATAAAGTAATGATAAACCTATGAAAATCAAGCTCATGTCTACTCCAGGCACAGGATGTATACTCATAATCTAATACATTTTTTAGGTAAATTAGATAGAGTAAGGATCAAAATCCATGGATTTAAGAGAGTCACTCCAAACCCCATATAACAGGAGTATGCTCCCAACACTGTTGTTGGACTGGTACAAGGAAGAGTGTCCTCATGGATGATTGTGCTGAATCATCTTTTCCTTGAATGAAGACCACACAAACATAATTACAATACCAAAGATAGCAGTACTTATTCACAGAGCCTCCAGTGTACCTATGACAGACAGGTTTTTTTTCTGGATTTCTGGATTTTTCCCCACCCAAAAGGATCCAACATGAGATCAATGTTAATTTGAGTAGAAATGATTTAAGGATGGGGGTTCAAAATAGAAATATGAAATATTGTGAGAAACACCTGCACAATGTTCTCATCTGGGGCAGGAAATGCTCTTAGGGAAACTCAAAATGCAGGTACTTCCAGGGGCTTTGCCCCTTGGGCCCCCATCCAGAGCACTTTCCCTGATTCCCATTTTGGGCCTAGATGACCCCAAAATCCCCTGCTGATTATTCTGGATATTTTTGCATGCTCTTTTTCAGGCTATTAACATATAATTCATTAGCTTTGACTACTAGTTAAGTTCCCAGCGAAGGAACAGGTTTATTCTGTATTTCACTCAAATGTGTTAATCTAGAACTGTATGACTCTTGGAAAAGTCTTTCCAATATGTATGAGCAACTAAACAAAGGGTGGCAATCAACCAAACAAAACTAGGAAAGGTGTTAGCTACTAGAAACCAGATAAGAGAAGTACCCAGGAGTCTGGTATCAATGGGAGTATCTTGCAAGGGATGGGTCTTAAGAGGGGAGGAAAATAGTATAGACAAATAACGTAAGACAAAAGGGGGGGGGGAAGGAGCAAAGGTAAACACACAACAAAGAAATGTTACCAAGCATAGTTGAATGTGTAAACTGTAAATGTAACCTAAGGCAATGATTGTACTGAAATAATGAATAAATTCTCTTTGCTTGGAAAAAAAAAATATATATATATATAAATAAGGGGCTTTTTCCATTTGCAGATTTCCACTTCTTTTTCTTCCATATGGGAACATTTTTTAATAACTGTGTAAATCAGTCCCATGAGGGAGCTTCCAGGGTATTTGCCACCTGCGCTCCCACTGGACCTCATTGTTTTTGTGGTTTTTTTCTTGTAAAATGCAATTCTCATGCCTCATGTTTAGATCTTCAGAAGGAAGCACTCTTATAGGCAATGACCTTTGTGAAGCCAGTTTTATAAATATATGGCCAAATGTTTCATGTGGTCTACGTTTTTTCAAAAAAGAATTTTGATACCCCCAGGAGCCCCTGGTAGGAGGGGAAACATCTCCCTATGCTCCTTCGTACCACACACGGCACAGTGCTTTCAATAGTGCACAGCTTCAATTTGAAATGCAGCCCAATTTCTTGAATCCTTCCTAAAACTGGCCAGTAGAATGATAAACCAGTGTTAAAATAAATTTATTTGATATATTTGGCTAATAACAACTTCATGTTATTTCTGCAGGACTATTTGTATGGTTATAAACTGGTTGAAAACTCCAGTCGCCGTTCCTTCAAAATTCTGTCATTTTTCTTTAAAATCCTTAGATATTCCTTGAAATTTATTTATTTTTTCGAGAAAAAAAATTCCATTTTGACTTCCACTGTGTGTACACCAAATAGTTATGGTATCAATATGATTTCAAAAGAAATATCTACTTGTACTGGATTAAACTGGGTTTTGATTATGTTTCCATGTGGAATTCTATGGAATCTTCACTCATATTCTAGAAGTCAAACATGTCTAACTTTTAACATGATTTCTGAGAAAATATGTCAAAAAAGAAAACATAAATAATCTCAATAAATTCAAAACATATATGACAATAAAGCCCATCATCTCTGGATTAGTATGGCACCTTTTGCAAATCTGTATATTTCATGCAGCTTAAGTTATGAACATTTTTATCAAATCAAAAATAACTAGTTTTCAGTCCCCAATATGGCCTAATAGTACCTGCAATGTAGGTTACAAGCTGATACAAATAGTCTCCAAAAAGCCTACAAAAACATGGGGGGGGGGGGGGGAACATGAAGTCTTATTAAAATGTATCCACTCAGAATGCTGGGGTGGAGAGTTAGCTCAGTCTTCAGGGCACTGGACTATGTGGGTTCGAGTCCCACCCCCAGCAGTGGTAGATTCAGAGCTATATCAAAGGCCAATCCTTCTCATACCATGTCTATGTGGTGTGGGAAGTAAAAGAACTTTCACCTCAGTAAATGTATAGAGGTGAGATTTCTATCTGAATTCATTACATAGATTCGATCAACACCCTTGTGGTGTAAAAGAACCTTGAGAAATTCTGGTAAGGACCTATAATGGTTGACAGGATGTTAAATCAAACTAAACAAACAAACAAAACTCAGAATGCCATGGGACATGATTCTTAAGCCCCAAAATACTGTGCCAAACTGTCAAGATGTTTGGAAAATGGTGACAGGCAAATTTGTGCGGAGACAGGAAAACACAGGGAATTTCAAAATGAAATCTCTGTGGGCACCCTCATTAGTGACCTCGCGTCCAATACTTCTGGATAGTTCTTTGAGCTTCCCTGCATACTTTCTGGAATTTATACCTGTATTATCTTGGGTTGCTTTTCCTGCACTCATATCTTGTGTCAATAAACTTGTATGCTCGGAAAACCTCATTTTTCACTTATAGACTCCAACAAAGCATCACGCTGTCCACGACGCTTTTCCCGGCTGGTGGATACGGTGAAGAAACTGCAGAACAGAAGTCGATAAGAGAGTAGGACAACCTTTTTTTTCAGACTTTAATTTAAGCTGGCCAAAACTCAGCTTATGAATCAGTTGGTTTTAATACTAGACCAAGTCAGTTGCCTCGAGTAGTTTATGAAGCGTGTCTTTAAAGCCCTTCACATATAAATCATTCATTAAGGATGCAATAGAAGTGCTCATATTACATTACATCATACTACGAATTGTGTTACCTCTTTCTGACGTCTGTAACCTCATTTTCTTGGCATTAATTTCCATTTGGATATTTTAATTTGATCTCTATGGTATTTCATTGAAGGCGTATGGCACATCTTCTGGAAAAGCAAGCTGAACTTGGATCAGCAATATTAAGAATATATAAGGTATGTATTTCTATGAATTTACAGAATATAGAGTGCTTTAGATACACTTGTGAGCAGATACATTCATATAGATTAGGTTATACTAAAGAAATCCTTAGGAGATCACGGGGCTGGTTCAACTACATACATCTGAACACTATTAAATCTCGTTGACTGTGATTCTTGTTGTAGTTGAAATACGTCTACAGTATACTTTTGGATTTTCTATGCATTTGACATAGACTGAGAGATCATGTTATTAGCAGCAGTCACAGTTTTAGGATGTCTTTGATGCCTTAGGGCCGCACACGCGCCCGCAGTAATGGCGGCACGACGCGGGAAGCAGCACCGGCCTCCGGGCCTCAGGTGGCCGTGCGGAGGGGGCAGCGCTGTCGGCGGGAACCGGTGCCGGCCACAGGGCCTCATTTGACGGCTGTAAAACGTCCCACTGCCGTGCTCACTGCCGACTTGATGCCGTCCAATGACGAACATTTATCATGTCTCATTAACTGAGAAGGTATATTGCCTGATCACACCTTTGCCCAACGAATCCGTCGGGTTGGTCAGAATCAGGTCGCTGTACGCACTTCACAGACCCGATTTTAATCGGGTCGGTCATTACTTGTCTTGGGGTAATGACCCACTCTGCCCGACCTTAATCGTGTCGCTGTACGCACTTCACCGACTGTTCCCGATTCTGAGCAGGCCGTCTGACTAGCGATGCTAATTTCCCCGAGTACGATTTACAAGTCTTGAAGTGTCTTATACCGATATGTGGGGGAGACAGAGGCGATGATGGATCTGAAAACAATATCCCGATATCTTTATTGGATCGGAAGTCATTAAACTTTAAATTATTTTCCATGAATCCACACCAGTGCCCTGTGGCTCACCGTGGCTCACCGTGGCTCGGCTCCCGGCGGCTCACTTTGATCTCTCTCGGGTCGCTGTACAAGGCCATAAAGTGGAGAGGTGTGATCAGCAAGTGTTGTTGAGGGTATACAAGGATGTCAGTTTTCCTGGATTTCTGGGTTGCCGGTGTTTTTATCTATTCTAAATTAATCCAATGACATATAATGTATTAGCGGCCGGTAGCGGAGACCCGGCGGCCGGTAGCGGAGACCCGGCGGCCGGTAGCAGAGACCCGGCGGCCGGTAGCGGAGACCCGGCGGCCGGTAGCGGAGACCCGGCGGCCGGTAGCGGAGACCCGGCGGCCGGTAGCGGAGACCCGGCGGCCGGTAGGGGAGACCCGGCGGCCGGTAGCGGAGACCCGGCGGCCGGTAGGGGAGACCCGGCGGCCGGTAGCGGAGACCCGGCGGCCGGTAGCGGAGACCCGGCGGCCGGTAGCGGAGACCCGGCGGCCGGTAGCGGAGACCCGGCGGCCGGTAGCGGAGACCCGGCGGCCGGTAGCGGAGACCCGGCGGCCGGTAGCGGAGACCCGGCGGCCGGTAGCGGAGACCCGGCGGCCGGTAGCGGAGACCCGGCGGCCGGTAGCGGAGACCCGGCGGCCGGTAGCGGAGACCCGGCGGCCGGTAGCGGAGACCCGGCGGCCGGTAGCGGAGACCCGGCGGCCGGTAGCGGAGACCCGGCGGCCGGTAGCGGAGACCCGGCGGCCCGGCCACGGGAGCACCAGTCGCGGGCCTCCCATAGGACTCAGTGGTAACCAGAAGCACCCGTTTAGCGACCGGGTTTTCCCCGGAACTCTCCCTGTGTGCATGGTGAACTGCCATAGGCTCTCAGCTAACCCCGGAAACCCGGAAACTAAACCTGTGTCGGGAGAGTGATAAGAGCCACGCCTGGAGCTCAGGCATCTGACCTATATTTTTCCTGTGCTTGCCTAGACTTGTTCCAAGTCTTGGTAGGCTTTCTTTTTTTTTTAATTTTAAAATTCCCTCACCCTCATTTTAAAATTCCTTTTTTTTTTTAAATCGGATTTGGTATAATCGTTTAATAGTTCTAAAGTACCATTTATGGCGGAAGAATAGTGATGAATAGGGGTTAAGATATTTCCGGTTTTTTTCCGAACCTCACTGGCATCCCTGGGTATAAGACAGCGACATTCCTGTTCCCGATTATGATCGGTGATCGGATCGGTGAAAATCTGTGAAAAATGTCGCTGTCTTATGGGCTTAAGGACTGGGAGAACCAGCTAACTTTTCGGATTCAAAATAAGGCAACTGTCAAATATTATGAGAGTCAAACAACTCATATATTATGAGTTAGGAAATATAGGAATTGTTAAATGGAGTTCACAGACAATCCAGATGCTTCTTTTTCTGCTTTAAACCACTGTATATTGTGAATCCACAGTTGGAGTAGACTGCCCCTTCGATTGAGCACATGAGGTGCTTCCCACTGAAGAAAGTAATCCCTATGGCTATGTCTCGTTTGAAATAACAAATAACAGAAATGAGTCTCATTTACCATCGGAATATGTGCATCTCTATTTACAACAAGAACACAATAACACACCCCCCCCCCCCCGCCCCCCCCAAGCACCAAGAATTTAGGATATTTTTAAAACGGGTGTATGGGCCAGATTTGGGCAAAAAATGGCAGGTTGGGGCATTGGCTGGGTTCCGCCTGTGTTCGCCGCTGGCTTCTTAGAGGCAGGTAGTACCGCGAGGGTGGACCGCTGGCAGTGGTCGGAGGCTGATTTTGGATTGCATCATTGGGAGTGCGCAAGAGCCCCAGAAACCAGCTAAATTTTCAACGCCAATTCTCCGATCCGGATGGACACTTCCGGTTCAAAATACCCTCCAATATATGTAAATTCGCCTGACAACGGATGGGTCCGCCATCTTGCCTGGTGAATACAAAGCGCTGTCAGAGTCTAAAATAGCGAAAAACTATATTAATCAACCTTCTCATGTACATCCTATACATGTAATAATTGAAATAGGATTATTAACATTATTTAGACATAATTTGAACGTGCCTGCTCGAAGAAAAACGGTTGTTTCGACGGATTTGTTGACATCGCGTTTATAGTCGAAACTGCGGGAAAACATAATCATTTGGTCTGAAATTGCCAGGGAAGTGTAATTGTGACCTAGAGAAATCTTCAGAAGTATTGAAAACATCCTCACATGTTAAATAGTATCATAAATGGACGTCCAAACGTGCCATAGGCTTATCATTGCGTGGGGGATTCTCCAAAATGGCCGCCCAGGGAGTTTGTAGCGCCACCTACTTCCTGGCCGGATCGGAGAATGAACATCGCTCTAGTTGCGATGCGGATATCACGAGCAATAAACCCTTACAGGATATCAAACTGATGCAATTCAATAAGATGAAGTATATAAAACAAGTGATACAGTATTATAAATGAAATATTTCTCAAAAACGAAATTTGGTGACAAGTGCTGGAGCGATAATAGGGGCCGCAGCCGCTTGACAATTAGTTATGACAGTGCAGCTTGCTCATGAATCGACTGTCAGCATATATGATACATTCCAAAAACAAAGGCAGGGTTACAAAACCTCATTTCCATATATACGATTTGTCCTAATATATTTAGTTACAGTGTGCATTTTCCATTCCTTGTGGTTCCTACTCACACTTGCAGCCCATTCGCCATTTTGTTTGTTTTGAACCTGGTGGCTTCCCCTCCACTCACTTGACAAGGCTGTGCATACAGTCTAAGAATAGACTGTCAGTACCTCTAACACACCGCACAACAAAAACAATTTTATAGTTCATCATTTTATGAATGGCTACTCCTTTCCACACTCTTTCATATATCAGGTGGGATCGCAATTCTGTTCTGCCAATATCCATCGTTCAGACACGCCATCTTGTTTATTATTTCGGTTTGACCTGTAGGTCAAGACCGAAATATATTAGGGGAGACGGGGAACGGTTTTTGCGGCTTACATCATAATACATTACAGTAATATATTCTGAATAATTAGACCCTCGATACCGGGTCCGCACATTTTTATATATTGTGTAGGCACCCGTTGCGGTTCAATGAATACCTACTAGCGGGTGGGGCTTGCTCTGGTCAGATGTGGTCCGCACCCGGCGACAGTAGTGTGTTTTTATATATTGCAACAGGCTTCCACCTCCCTCCCTCCCTCCCTCCCTCCCTCCCTCCCTCCCTCCCTCCCTCCCTCCCTCCCTCCCTCCCTCCCTCCCTCCCTCCCTCCCTCCCTCCCTCCCTCCCTCCCTCAATCTGAAAGCCCTAGACACCGGGTGCGGGCGCCGATACCAGACGCGTTGGATGGAATCAGGTCAAATAGGTCACCAGCACACCCGTTGCGGTTCAATGAATACCTACTAGCGGGTTGGGTTTGCTCTGGTCAGATGTGGTCGCACCCGGCGACAGTAGTGTATTTTTATATATTGCAACAGGCTTCCACCTCCCTCCCTCCCTCCCTCCCTCCCTAGTAGGTATTCATTGAAACGCAACAGGTGCCTGCCATATGTGGGGTGCGTTCGATCTGTATATTTATGTTATGTTGAGCCTCTGACTATGTTTTGTTTGCTGGTGACCTATTTGACCTGATTCTATCGAACGCGTCTGGTATCGGCACCCGTTGCGGTTCAATGAATACCTACTAGTGGGTGGGGCCCCACAGGTCAGATGTGGTCCGCACCCCGCGACAGTAGTGTATTTTTATATATTGCTATTTTTGTTCAAACCGAAAGTATGGCAATGCCATATCAACTATTAATCCTTGTTTACATTCTGAAGCCAGTGCATGCGCTCACAATATTAGTCAGAAACCTGACTAATCTCATCGGCCTCTGCCTGTGTAGTTGGGGCAGAGATATGAGCGGCCATAGGTGCTGTTTACCAATTAAAACCATCTGGACAGTAAACAGCTGATGTCACCGGCCCCTTTGTTGACAAGAACAAATGTTTAAATGTATTCAAAGATCTGTAAAAATTGTACTCTTCTCAGTCAAAAAAAGTTTCCCACACTGATAGAAGAATGCCGCTCTTTCTTCACATTTCATCTAGCGGGTTGTGGCATCCCTTAAATCCCTCCAACCTCTGTGGAGGGATTGGGGCAGCAAATTGTCTATAATCTGAAAAGAAGAGAACCCGGGATTGGTCTCCATGTCAGAGCAATGTCCATGTTGGTTTTGGTGAACATGATTCAATTTATTTGAGGGAGTCTTAGGTCTGCTGGGGTGGACAGCAATTACCAATCTGTTCACCCTTTTGGTCGCGTCGCCTCCTCGTGGTGCAGACCGGATATGCTTGCATGCAAGCATAACAAAAGCGACCGGGGTGGGGAGTTAGCTCAGTGGTAAAGAGCACTGGACTTGTAATATCAAGGTTGTCAGACTTTGTTGATTCGGGTTCCACTGCAGGCACTTTTCTCCTTCACCCCCAGTAGTGGTAGATTTACTGCAATATCAAAGGCCAATCCTTCTCATACCATGTCTATGTGGTGTGGGAAGTAAAAGAACTCTCACCTCGGTAAATGTGTAGGCGTGAGGTTTCCACCTAAACTCATTTCATAGATTCGATCACCACCCTTGTGGTGTAAAAGAACCTTGAGAAAGTCTGGTGAGAACCTGCAATGGTTAACTGGACGTTAAATCAAACCAACAAACCAAGGGGGAGTCTTATGGTTCTCCATTTCTTTCAGAAGTGCAAGAGTAACCGAGTCTAAATGTGCATTAACGACTGGGGTAATAAGCATCCTTTTCACGTTTTTACTGGTTCGGGGTTCACTGTCGTGTGGCAGTGAGCCTGTAACGGAGTCAGCCTCCCTCCGGGAGTGTTATTTCTAAGAGCGTCACTGCGTGCCTTGTTATTTCACCTTTGGACTAAGATCCATCGAAGCTGGAGGTACATTCACAGTGGTCAACAAGTACAATGTTGGGAACAAATAAAGACCAGGGTGAAGTGAAATACATTCATGAGTTACCTTATCTCCGGTTGAGGTTGTGGTGGAATCAGCACTTTAGAGGGATCAAAATGTTCTACTTGATCACATGCTCGTTGTTTTCTTTCTGCTTTTATGTTTATCTGGGACATTAAGAATATAAAACAGTGTTTTCATACTTACAGGAGATCGAAGAATTAGGTCCAGAATTGGAAAAAACAAACAAGGAGAATTTAGGTAAGTATAAAGGGGATATGAAATTCAATTTACAATTAAGATACAATGGACAGTGGGTAAAGCCGTAACAGCCCTTTCCATGAAGCAACTTCAGTATAGCAGACTTTTAGCAAATTGCCAACATTTAAACGTTCATCGGTCACCTGATTGCCTTTTACAGAATTACTGAAGCAGAATCGGGATCTAATGTGGAACGTTCAGCAAGGCAAAGCCACCAACAATCAAACGCCGAAAAAGAGCGACCACAAGTTGAATCGGTAACCACATACTATTGATAACTCTGCTAGAATATATAAGGTTGTGAATATTGCATAAGCTTTGAAGAACTAAAGGTCCATTGCTTGATGTTAGTCGGTCGAATAACAACAGAGATAAGCACCTCGCTGGGTACCATCAGTGGCAACTTGCTGGTAAGCACGTAAGCAGTGCTTCAGACGCCGTCCAAGTTTTCATCAAATTTGGAGGATTTTACATTTGACGAACTTTTCAAATTGGCAAAATTAGTTTCTGACGAAGTGCACAAAGCCTTTAGTTCTATTGTACAAGTCGGTCCGCCGGCTTACAACTGTGTCAATGTATTCTATCCTATCCAACATGGCGGATCTGCACGTTGAGAAGGATACTCGACCAGGATGCTAGTCAAAGTCATCCAAAAAGACAGACAAATCATGGTCGCCCAACATGAAAATGTTGTTTGAACCAATTCCAAAGAATGATATCATCATGTTTCTGAAAGACACAAATCTCTTTGATTCCATATAAAATATTAGAAAACATTGAAGAATTGACTGAAATAAGTCTATGAAAGTGAAAAGCTAAATCATTGATAGTCCCTATATACCCTCAGGGTCCCCTGGGACGTTAAACCACAAACAAACAAACAAACAAACAAATATGGTTGCCCGTTCAAGAGAGTTCTGGGGGCTTATTAGATATGGAAATCCAAGAAGCAAGAGCTCCGGGTATTTCTATCTCGCAAATGGACGAGTTTCGCGTTTTGTTGTATGTGATACTTGACGAATGGGAGCGAAAGCAAAAAGGGAGTCATGAGGAGAATCAGTGCCATAAACCCGCCCGCGTGTAGGTGTCAGCCGTGTGACGTCAGCCGTGTGACGTCACACTCGTCGGGCGACGACGCGGACGGAGATCGAGGTGTTTGAAATGCTGATTTGTCGCAAAACAATGAAGAAGACGAATTTCACCACTGGTTGAAGAACATGACGAGTTCTGACAAAGTTACGGGCCGGGAGGTCTCTGATATGATTATATGTACAAACAAAATGTGATCTCTTTCCCTGTCCCGCGAATGCTCCAAGGTTAAGAGTTCTGAAACTTAACAAGGTATTTAATAGAGTTACTTCTAAAGACACTCAAATTGTTGACAAACGCATCGCTGAGACTCAGCAAAACATTGTCTCCGCGATGGCGTCAGTGGCGATCCAGTCGCACAATTTGTAAGAACAATCCTGATGAAGAAATTTGCAACAAAACGAGTTTGATAATGCAGTCTTTTATCGGACTGATAGATACGAATCTTATTCTGTCTAGGGTGTTGTCCCATTCTGCATACACCCGCCCGTACCTTCTGAAGCAAACCTTGGGATCGTAAATGGGCAAATCTGTTATCAGAGGATAACGCGGCGACTGCGGAACGGCTAGGTTGAGAGGATATAAATGGTTCTATGAAACGAGCAGAAGCGGAAATTCGTGAAGCAGACAAGATGTCTTATAAAATGAAATACGAATCAAGTTCAGGGGAAAAGGATTTCTATAAGAAAGACTGCTTATAAATCAAGAAACCCAGCTAACTTCAAACCCAAATGGAGAAGTGAAACCCAAAAGACAAACCCAACACTTGCTCTAAGCAGGGTTTTCACAGGAAGGGGTCACAGTCAATCAACAGAGACAGGTGAGTGACTCCTTCTCTTCACCTGATTTTAGTACCTTTAGACCTGGAGCTACTAATTACCATGTTCTTGATTGGCTTTATGTCACACATGATGCATATATTATTGACACCATTAAGGGTGCTACCATTAAATTTGACAACTTGCCAGTACAGGATGAGTTGCAAAGACCTTTTATGTTGTCAAAAGAGTCAAGAGTGAACTTGAAAGGGGTCATAAAGGAACGGCTTCAAAAAGGGATAATTGAAAAATGTACACAAACCAGAGGTAAATACATCCCAAATGTATGTTTGAGACCA
The DNA here is from genome assembly GCA_950022655.1 of Alentia gelatinosa. NCBI lineage: Eukaryota > Metazoa > Annelida > Polychaeta > Phyllodocida > Polynoidae > Alentia > Alentia gelatinosa. The sequence goes on from OX465583.1 coordinate 76,523,638, forward strand.
AAACCCAATGGTAAATTCAGAATAATACTGGACTTGTCTGTGTTCAAAATGGAGACTTTGAAGACTGCATTTGACATGATTCGTGAAGGGGCCTTTATGGTCTCACTGCATACTACTCTATCCCAATTCGAAATGAAGATATCTGAGGTTTCAGTGGGAGGGGCAACCTTTTCAATATGCTTGCCTTCCAAATGGTCTTGCATAAGCACCAAGGATATCCAGTGTTTGGATATATTGATGACACTTTTATTATAGCTGAAACAGAAAAGCAATTCAGGCACTCTTGAAATTCTTAGTCTCTCTAGGTTTCAAAGTACGTGAAACCAAGAGTGTGTTGATTCCAACAAAGAAACCTTTTTGGGCTATGAGATAAATATTGACACTATGACAGTATCTCCTACTGACAGTAAAGTCTCTAAATTCAAAGATCAAGTGTAAATCATTGGCTCAGGATCTAATGTAAAAATTAGACAAGTTGCTTTTCTCATAGGCTTGATGGTGGATTATTCCAAGGGAATAGAATTTGGTGAAGCTCACCACAGGAGGCTTGAAAGGGACAAAATTCAAGCTTTAAAAAGGAAAAAGGGAGATTATGAAAAATTCATGAATATTTCTCAGAAAGGTATGGAGGATATAGACTGGTGGTTGAGAAATATTGATAATGGTTTCAAGAATATTAAACTACAGTCACCCATTTACACCTTAACCACAGATGCATCCAACACAGGTTGGGGAGCCGTGTGGGAGGATGGAAAATCTACCAGAGGGAAATGGTCTTTCGAGGAAAAAGATTTCCATATTAATGTCAAAGAAACATTAGCTCTAGCTTTTGGTCTGAGGTGCTTTGTAAATTCATTGAAAAACACAACAATTAGATGTGTTTCAGATAATACTACAACAGTGGCGTATCTGAATCACAAAGGAGGTTCAAAAATGAAAACTGTGACTCAATCATCAAGGAAATTTGGGAAATGTGTCAAATTCAAAGCCTTTCGGTTATAGGGGCACACATTCCAGGCAAAGAAAATGTGGAGGCTGACTGGGAATCTAGAACAGAATCCAGAGAAGAATGGGAAATGCCTGATGACATTTTTCATTGGATGATGAATCATTAAAGAAAATGTGAAATTGATTTGTTCACATCCAGGCTGACAAATAATCTACCTAGATTCTGTATGCTTTTTCATTTAAATGGACTGATGCATTTTATGCCTTTCCTTATTTCAAGCTGAGCCTTCATGTCCTTCAAAAACCCAGGAAGGACAAGGCCGAGGGCATCTTGGTCACGCCGGTGTGGGATGCACAACTTTGGGAAGGTCTCCTGAGGAGGACAGCCAGGAGAAAACTGGATCTAGGCCAGGTCCAGTTAAGGAATCCAGTATCAGGGACTGCCTCAGGATACTGTGGAACTCTATATGTCTTTTTTGAGAGATTCCACCAAGAAACAGTATGATGTATCACTTAAGAAATGGACTGTGTTTTGTGTTGAAAATAAGGTGAAATCTAACAAACCTTCAGTGTTCGAAATTATGAGATTTCTTACTAAATTACATAAGGAAGGACTAAGTTATTCTGCAGTTAATACTGCTCCTAGTGCACTTTCATCTTATGTGGAGAAGATTGATGGGAAATCTGTTGGAAATCATGAGATGATCACAAGACTTTTGACAGGAATATACAACATGAGGCCCCCTAGACCAAAATATCAGACAACTTGGGATGTGAACACAGTTTTATCACTCCTATAGGAATGGGCTCCCTTACATTCCTTTAAGGAAGCTCGTTTTTAAAACACTCATGCTAATTGCATTATCTACTGCACAAAGCACTCAGACTCTACATGCCTTAGATACTGGAGGAATCACTTGGAATGATGAAGTTATTTAACAGTTAAGATGTCTACTTAAAGACACTAGAGAAGGACAGTCTTTGGAACAACTACAACTGGCAAAGTACAAAGATAGGAGATTGTGTCTGTATAGAACTCTTAAATTCAATATTTTTATTACTAAGGAAAGGAGATGATATCATAAACAACTGGATTACTTTGGGGAAGGATCCACACCCAGCTTTGAAAGACACCATAACCAGATGGCTTAAAACTACAATGAAGGAGGCAGGCATCAACAAAGCTGTGTTCGAGGCATATTCGACCAGGGGAGCAGCTACCTCCAAGGCTGCACGCCGAGACTGAAGAAGGCGAGGGGGACTAATGCTAACACCTTTGCACGTTTCTACAAGAGACAAGTTACCTCAGATGATACCGCCATCCAGAGTTCTTCTTACAGAGAAAGACTCCTAGACTACCAACTGCCTGCATTCTTTCTCTGTAGGAGCCCAGGTAAAATGCTTTAGTCTCTGTTGTTATTTGACCGACCAACAACAAGCAATACACTTCCTAGGTTAAACGAGACTTACATTGGTAGAAGGTGAAGTTTTGCCTGAAGTCTTTAATGTTATAGGGTCGTCGAATTGAGCAACAGTCCATCCCAAATCTGTTGTTCCCTACCCAAATTTAGTGTTGCTAGGGGGGTAGTTTACTTGTGCTCCATTGGATGCTGCTGGTACCCAGCGGGCTGAATATCTCTGTTGCTCAATTTGACGACCCTACAACATAATTCTATCAAGGTAGGTCTTGTTTAACCTGGGCATTGTCATATTTCTATAAATAACACACGTTTGACTGCCAAAGGTGTGTTGCACATATACATGTATAGCGGTCGCCGGCCTTAGCCTCCGGGTGAGTAACCCAACTTTCAGATAGATCGTATATCTAACCAGCGATTGTATTGCCACCCTATGTGCTATTACATAGAACACACAAAGTGACCTGCCAGCCCGTTGCAGACCTGGCCTTATATACAAAGCAGGTTACGTAGTCTGGGCTCACCCATGGCACTTCCGTGCACAGGCTCACCCAAACCACCACACAGTAGGGACTGGTGCCCCGCACCCCCTAGTGAAGGGCAAACACACCACCACCCACCTGACCCGACCCCGACACATGTTTGTAGTAAGGTTACAGGTAGTCAAGCACAAAAAAGAGGAAGTGGGGAATTGTTAGGGCACTGGACTTGTTACCCCAAGGTTGTAGGACTTTGTGGGTTCAAGTCCCACCCCCAGCAGTGGTAGATATACTGCTATATCAAAGGCCAGTCCTTCTCATACCATGTCTATGTGGTGTGGGAAGTAAAAGAACTCTCACCTCGGTAAATATGTAGGGGTGAGGTTTCTACCTGAGTTCATCACACAGATTTGATCACCACCCTCGTTGTTTAAAAGAACCTTGAGAAAGTCTGGTAAGGATCTTTGATGGTTGACTGGACGTTAAATCAAACCAAACAAACAAACACAAAAAGATTAAATTCTTTCCTGGTAACATAATAACAGCTCAGACAGTGACGTCTCTACAAACAGCAGCACTGCCACACAACACAGCACAGACAGTAACAAATCAACTAAGCCAACTGCAACACACTCGACACCGACCCTGGAGGAAATGCTATCTATCGACCTCAACATAGATGACAGCGACACCGAAGACACCAGTACATGTCCCTCTACCGACAACATCGACACTCCAAACAAACAGACTGCTACACGAAAGAAAACCCCAGCCAATGCAAGCACGGAAGTAGATGAGCCATATGTACCAACCCACAAGAACAGGACCAACAACAACACTCGGAAGTACACCCCTACCCCGATACACAAGCCTTGCCCAACAGTACCAACTGTGGTAATTATGCTTGACCTATATCACATAGTGCGAAAAATGGACCAGGCAGTAGGAAAAGACTTACTGGACAGCATGCGCAGGAGCAACTTATACCACAGGAAATGAACAACTCCATATCATGCTCGTATGCACTTTTTAACCCTTTAAGGACGCATGATGCCTGGAGGCATCACCACGCTAAAGACGCATGATGCCTGGAGGCATCACCGCACTAAAGACGCATGATGCCTTGAGGCATCATTGTCCCAGTATTAACAAAAATGTTTTAACAAAGAAATAATAGAGCAATATTCATGACATCTTCAGAAAATGTAGATATGACATCATATTTAGTATTTCTATTAAAAAGAAATAAAATATTTATGAGTATGTATCATACTGCATGATTACAAACTTGGATACCAGGCCTCAACACGATGGACAGTAGATACGGATGAGAGGATGTAAAGCCACGTCAAAAAAAATTTCTGCTACGCTAGAATCCGTCCCCCACACCCCACCGCGAACGAGGAGGCATCCGAACCGTAGCGAAATCTTTTTTACCACACATTGAACCATTGTATACCCCCCCCCACCCACGAGGCGACTGAAATGTGACGGAATTCTACAATTTATTCCTCCAAACCACTTCTAAAAACATTAAACAAAAGAATAATCCCCCGAAGAGAGAGGATGTTATTAATGTGATCAGCCATCATAGCCTGACGAGATTGTACGCAATTGAAACTGCTGGTATGGCCCAGGTAGATAAGACAAACCTGGACAGACCATTTACACACACCCACACACAACCCTATAGGGAGCGCCACCACAGGCCCTCTCTACCATCAATGACAAAAATTCACACCAGAGGACACCGCTGTAGCGCAGTCTACACTGGTCCCTCTCCACAGGCACCCAAACACTGCTAGGCCAGAACATAACATTGGCTTAGAACGTTTCCCGCCTCTATTTGTCTTAATTAGCACCAATCAGTGACTTAATTAAACAACAAATGACTAGCATTGACCAGTGGGCACCTTCGTTTGAAGTTGACCGGAATAAATTAACTCACAAGCCGGCCACCGGCCGAGAGAACGCCGTCACATACCAGCAGTCGCTCGCCGATCGCACGTCGTATTTACATGGATATCAGTTTTAACTATTATGTGCCCGTCCTCTAGCTAGACAGACTGCCACCAGCACCCGTCCTTATGGGAGTAGCTGGGACCCAGGCAGCCGTCCTTAAAGGGTTAAAAAATGAACTCAAATTAACCTTAGAACCTGCCAGAAAGAATCAACTGGATATGAGAACTATGATTATAAGACTACGTTCATATTACCTATTACATGTTCAATGTTATGACAATATAGTTTATGAAACATTGAAAGTTATAAAGTTTAGACTTGTCAGAAATCCCCCATGGATTTATATGCATTATATGTGTACATTACATAATTACTAATCCATGTCACCATGGATACCCATGATCAAATCAGCTCTAGCACTTACTAAAACAAATATATTGATAGTACCATCCCTGTTCTAAATGAAATGAATTACACTCCTATGGAGCCAGTATCAGTAGAAACCTATTTATAGCAACCAACGACCTTCACCTTTGTTAACATTGAAAACGGGGAGTAATGTTGAATCCCATTTATGCACTTAACCAATGCTATCTCAATGCAATATCATCACCTGATGACGCGCTCTGAATTTGCGCGAAACGTCGTGATCTTTGATTGATATATATGACACCGCCTGTTAATTGTCATCTTGGTCAAATACAACAACCACTGTTAACTACAACTACTGTGTCTGTTTTTTTGTGAATTTACCTCCTCCAACATAATACATCTATTTAATTAGATCTAACTAAGCTAACCCTAAAGATGGCCACTCCGTTTTATATTCCTCACCATTTCTTTTGATTCCAGGCTCCAAGCAGTGTACGACCAAACCCTTGACAAGATCAAGATGGAGAGACATGTCTTCCAAGCATTGATGCTTGGGTCCGGTGTGAATTGGGGTGCAGAAGAAAAGATGAGAAATTTGATGGTGAGCCTAGGCATGCCACTTGATAAACTGTTGGAGCAACTGAATTGATGCAGTTGGGTTGAAAAATGTCTATTGTAGATATTAAGTTGATGTAGATGTAAATATGTATTTCTATTGATTAGTCAATATAAACAGGTTCCTATAAATGAAATATTAATGTTGCTAATAAAATAAAATGCGCGTTCAATCGTATAAAACAGATGTAGAAGTTTTCTGTTAGTGAAGAGGCACAAAAATAGCGGTAAACCTAACTTCATGCTTAGGAGATTTTATAGAGTTATAAATGAATTAGTGAACGCGGCAGATATTTTTTTCGAATAACTGAAGACGGGACTATGTCCCACTTTGGGTAGACAAAACAATTATACAACTGTATTATAGAGTTTTAGTTCAATTGCATCTTATGCCACTGCAAAAATTTCTGACTTCATGCACTCTAATCCAGAGAGTACACATTCGCTGAAATTGCGGAATAAGATAAAAAAGAACTGGATATACCACCTACAGACACAAATCCCAGAAGGGATGAGCCTGGAAAAGCCTGGAATTATGGTTTTGAGTTTTCCAGGCCTGGAAAAGCCTGGAATTCTTACTGAGAGCCTGGAAAAACTTGGAACATCCTGGAAAATTTAGTTTTGCATACAAACTTTTTTTAGTCTATGAAATTATGGTCATTATTAGCTTTTCTTAACTATGGTACACGACTGCCTTTATGATTTCAGTGATTTAGATAATTTGTCTTCATATATAAAAGTGGCAAAAAAAGAGAAACGAATATTTAAGATATCTATCCCAAACCACTGAAATTCCACAGGTAGAAAGGAAGATGAATGCTCGAACTAAATTTGGTGGTGAATTAGATATGGTTTTAAAAACAGTGACCAGATATGATATGCATCCTTCAGAAAACAAACAATGACTGTTTTTATTCATTAGCAGGATGGTATTGATTCACATTGTTATGTGCCTGGAAAAGAATATATTAAAGCCTGGAAAATGCCTGGAATTTTATTGGGCTGTCTATGTACGAACCTTGCTCCAATCTATCCAACAACTCACGATTAGGGAATGCGATCATATACCTTTGCCTCTTCCAAAAGATTTTACGCGTACAGTTGGTCTGATCACCTTTACACCCACTAAATTTATTAAGATGCCTGATGAGCCGCGTCTGTCCAAACTTTGATACTTGTCCCACCCGGTAGGGTAGTCCTCTTTTATTCTACACAAAACAACAATAATAAGATAAAATGTATATACCTTACTGGTACATACTTGCGTACCACGTTTCTTTCAATAAACATATTCCACGAGCTCGCAGAGTGAGTGAAATATTTTTATAGAAAGAAACAAGGTACGGGAGTACGTACCAGTAAGGTGATACATTTTTATCTTATTATATACCTTCAAATATAAGTATTTGATGAATTACATACGGAAATGTGACAACGTCTGAGCTGGTTCAAAGTGTGCTGGTATATCTGTTGACATAGCATGGAATACTCTCCAAATGCATTTTTTTATTTTTTTTTCCATCTACTCATATTATGTTTTGCGTGCATAAATTAGCAGAGTGACGCAAATCACTGCCAGTATGTTCATAAGTAAGTGAATGTGATTTTTTTCAGCCAATCAGGATGTGTATTCAAAGTAGGGTGGCACATCATTTTATACCGCCATACTCGGCTAGTATATATTCAATACCAATACCCTAGCTGAGGTTGGTATTTGTGTAATGTACTAGCACAGGTATATAATAAAACACTGGTTTATAACCTCTACAGATCACTGTAGAGACTCCAGGGACACCTCCAGGGATACAGTTGTTGACACTATGATGTCACAGCTGTCAGTGAACTATGGTTACAGTGGTTAAGGGCAGATCTGATAACTGCCATTCATGATAGCATCGCCAGGGAAAGCACGCCGCCTCATTTTGTATTGTACAGATTTTTTTTTAGGTGATGCCTAATATTTCAGAATCAATTTATCAGCAGTGAATACTGTACATGTTTACTTTGAAGTTGCCAAACCTATTTTTCCATGATGATCGAGTAGCTTCGTCTAACTGCCACCATGACCACTTCATCGTCTCAGCCTTGTATCGTTTTTAATAAATGCCAGCAAAGTCTGGAAATAAATTAAGCCATAAGTTCTGAATCCTGTTGATCTTCACTCTTATTTTCTATGATTATTGACTGCAAGTATTTATTTTTAGATAAGAAAACCTGAAATAACAGGTAAACTGGTATCACTGAATGTAATTATATAAGAATCGCCGTACAGCGTTGAATTAACGTTTTAAAAGAATGCAGGTTTTCAGAACATTTTGATATCTGGAAGGGCAGCTGGAAGACCCTGCTGAGGCGGTGTTTATAAAGGTAAGGTTGGACAGTCGGATTGCAAGGCTCAGACGATTTCTAGAAAGAATGCTGCCTTTTGGATTTACTGAGCGAGAGTGTCGCATGGACCTATATACGCACACATACCAAGTGCCTCTAACTTACATCCCGGGTGTTATATTTAAGCTTTTGGAAATTCTGCATGTGAGATCATCTGACATTTAGGCCGCAGTCACAGAGTGAGTTTGTGAGGCGAGGTGTCTACCACTACAGAGTGAGGTGTTGGGTTTCCTTACTGCTTTGTTCTATCCTACCCCTAATAAACAAGAAGCACAATGATATATCCGTCATAGAGGGGATCAGTGCCGTTGCAAGAAAAAGACATCATTGTAATGTCAGAAATAGGTACATACTTGAGGAAATCGTGTTATATGGAATTTTGACGTGTTGTCACTCGCCTATCAACAAAACTTGCTTTGTGAAAGGCTTGATTCCAATGCGCCGATTTTAGTCCCGATGTGGTCCAGATGTACTCCAGTTTTGGTGCTGACACCCACATACCCTATACACTGGACCACATCGGGAGTGAAATCGGCGCAAAGGAATCAAGCCTTAACATTGTCATAGACCTCAGTGTTAAAGGTAATATGGCCAATTCGCACCAGTGCAGTATGTACTTAATGATCGCTCTGCATTCTGTTGGCTGAACAAGACGCTAATATCTAAAAATGGAACTCAAATCAGCGTGTAGATCCGTGAATAATACACATATTTTGACAAAAATCGTGTCAAATAAAAGCCAATAATCAGGGAAGTGCAGCTCACCTGCTGGAATAAAATTGTATTGGTGAGAGTAAGGCTGTGGTCAGGTTAGCTTCTGAAGAGGCTCGGCTGTCGCCCATCATGCGATAAGCACTAACACTATGGGAAAAATATTTGTCCTCGGAACAGACTCAGGAAAAATTTCTTTTACATCCCATACAGCACCCCATAGTTAGATCTGGTGAGACACCAAGGCCCTGTTTTTCAGTCAAGACAATCGTTATGGGCGACGTGTTTTTGCAGTCAGTGTTCGATAGACACGACACTATAGTGAATAGGCGATATGTCGTGAGTGTAAGAGTCGCAGGGCATACAGACGTGTTTTTCAGTCATGACAATCGTGGGGTCACGTGACTGAAAATGTCGCCCAAAGTGTCGTCCGTTCATGACACCTATGGACATGTCGTACAGAATGCGCAACTTCACTTCCCGTAAGAATTAAGCAATGAACTTTTAACACGAGTAAGGTATACATATAATAAATAATCGTACCAAATATGAAGAAAATCGGCTGCACCGTTCCGAAGTTATAGGCTTTTGAATTTCGTCATAGTAATCGTCTGCTCTGGTGGCCAGTGTATTTTCTCGACGCCTCCGCTAATTCATCCAGCGACCTTGACATTAAATGCGGATCGGGAGATGGGAGGGTGACTGGCCACCAGAGGAGACGATTGCTATGACGAAATTCAAACGCCGATAACTTCGGAACGATGCAGCCGATTTTCTTCATATTTGGTACGATTATAGGTTATATGTATCCCTTACTCGTATAAAAATTGCATGGCTTAATTCCGTCGGGAAGTGGAAAAATCCTCTTTATACGCACAGTGATGTGTTATAGAACCTAAGACAGTTCTATTTTTTTTTTTTTTTTTCACTTTTTTTATTGAAACATCATAGTTTATCTTACACCATTCCAGTTATGTATCATCACATATCATTTTCCTGATGTCCAATAGCTCAGGTTGGGACTTCAACTATAGAGTTAGTTGATTTTCATAGTCCTACCATAACACTTATTCGGTAGTACATGGGTATCCTCTTGTATACACATAACTGAGTAAAGCAAGATAAATACTTGTCGTGACGGCCGACAGTTTTAGCGGCGATCGTGAGTGGCGCACTACGATCGTGTCTATAGAACAGCGGCCATTTTGTGTCTTCCAGAATGTCGTGGAATCGCTGAACGATCATACGGTATCGTTGGCCGACGATGTCGTTACTGGAAAAACAGGGCCCAAGCTCCTGTCACAAACAGCTGAGGCGGGAACGTATCAGTCAATAAGGAACCACAATACACAGTCTGTAGAGGTCCCAATCAATAGGAGAGGTCGAACCCTCGCGCAGCAGGTACCGGTAGCACGCTCAGCAGAGTAGGGCCACCAACCCATTCCCTTCATTCCAGGGTCGTAAGCCTTGGGGTGTAGAGCCTTGCCTCGTTGATCTAAGAAGCACTAACTACTAACTCTTGTTCAACAGTAAGTGGACATGGACATTTTATGATATTTTTACGTTTTTCTCTGCTCTGCCTAAAGTAGGCAGACCACTTGAGGCACACCACTTTGAGTCGTGTGTGCGATAGATCAACGGGCCTTGCCAGGGTTTTGTTGGCACACCACCACGCCTCCGCTGCGCGTCAACTGTGTTGTGAGCCTGACAGGTCACTGAAGAGTTCACATTGAGAGGCAGTGATGTACGGTCACTTATGTCAGTGCCACAATTGTGGACTTGTTGACTTACGATGGGTAGGTTGAGTTAAGGTGACCTTGTAATATATACGATCGCGCACCTATACCGATCTAGCGGCCGACGCGCGACTAGCGTTTGCTGTACCCTTGTGACCCAAATAAACAATGTGTATTGTCCGAGTCACTCAGCAGTTAAGACGTGATACTTTACATGGTGTCTTAGAAGTGGTTTTCTGCCTCTAAAAAGTGGTTTCTCCTGGAATCAAGTGATCTAAAAGATGGCTGAGGGTTTGAACATGCAGTTAAGTGCAAGTTTATGGCCTGCCATGAACTGGAAAGCACATGATTTGGAGAAAGAGTGGGAGAGGTTCAGCAATCACTGTACATTTGTGTTTGGAGGCCTACTCTCAAAAGTCACAGATGAAGAGCAGAAAATTAACTATTTGATGACATTCACTGGACATCAAGGTAGGGAGATCTATCTTACTTTCACTTGGGACCATGACAAGAACCATGGTACTGAAGCTCAGCCTAACAACAAGGATGAGAAAAAGTGTCTCCATTGTGTCATGGGTAAGTTTGAGGTCCATGTGCAGTCAAAGAAAAACCCCATCAGAGCTGCTGTAGTCTTTGACCAGCGCAGACAGCAGCCAGGTGAGAAGTTTATGGACTTTGTTACTGACTTACGACTACTTGTCAGGGGCATAGACGTTACAGTTGAAAAAAAGCTGGTGCGTAACGCTATAACCTGTAGGTCTCGTGACGTGCGCGTTCGAGAGAAGTGTATGGGTAAGTCCTCGAAGCTGACTGAACAGATGGCGGTCGACATCGGCTCTGACTTCGAGTCATCAAAAGACAGCATGCAGATCTTGAAAGGAAAGGATCCGAGCGTCACCTCCGTCAACAGGCTCAACGCGTATCACAAGAAAGGGAAGTCAGGTAAGCAGAAAACAAGATTTCAGAGTGCGCAGCCGACACATAATCCTTCGAGGGAGCAGCCACGTGAGTGCTGGCGATGTGGCCGAGGACCACACAGCCCTCAGGAGAGGTGCCCTGCGAAACATGACAACTGCAGGATTTGCAAGAAGTTAGGACACTGGGCGAAAAAGTGTACAAAAAAGACTGTTCACATGCTCGTGGAGGATAATGATGTTTACAGCTCCTCACAGTCGCCCCAATGCCAGTCTGACTGCAGTGATGGCAGCTGCGAAGATGTTCGCCTGCTATCGATCCGCAAAGTTTGTATTGAGTCATCTAGAGGATATGACGAGTGGTGGGAGACTTTAGCTGTAAATGATGGTAAGTTACGGTTCCAACTTGATACCGAAGCTAAGGCCAGCGTTATGAGTGCAAGAGACCTCCACAAGATCGATCCTGATGCTAAGCTTCATCAAACAAGCAAGAGACTGGTGTCGTACACCAACCACCAGATCTGTCCTCTTGGATGCGTGCAGCTACGAGTGCAGTACAAGGAGCGAGTATGTTTAGTGAAGTTCTACGTGATTGCAGGTCACCAAGTTCCAGTGTTGTCAGGAGCTGCCTGCAGCGCCCTGGAGCTGGTGAAGCGTATCCACCAGGTAGACGCCTCCACTACAAAGCTTATAGAAGAGCACCCGCAGCTCGAGCATACAACCGGAGCGCTGCCTGGGACATATACGATTAAGATTGACCCCACGGTCCCGCCTGTCGTACATGGTCCGCGCAGGCAGCCAGCTGCACTTCTACCCAAGATCAAGGACAAACTCAACGAGATGATAAAGGAAGGTCACCTAGTGAAGGTCATCGAGCCTACAGACTGGGTAAACTCTATGGTTGTCAGCACCAGGCATGACAAAATCAGGATCTGTCTCGACCCAAGCGACTTGAATAAGGCAGTGCGCAAGGAGCACTACCCAATACCAACAATGGAGGAAATCGTCAGCAAATGCCCAAAGGCAAAGATCTTTAGTGTCCTAGACGCTAAGAGCTGCTTTCTGCAAATGAAGCTAGACTACGAGTCAATAAGCTGACGACAATGAATACACCAATTGGTCGTGTCCGCTGGACAGGCGTTCCATTCGGGGTCAATTCAGCACCAGAATTGTGCCAGCGGGTGATGGATGATATGTTTAGAGATATCCCAGGCGTCTTTGTGATAATGGACGATATTCTAGTGGCCACCGAGTCGCGTGAGGAACATGACTGAGTCCTGAAGATGGTCGTCGAGAACACAACCTGAAGCTGAACCTGCAGAAGTTGGAGATCCGTCAATCAACAGTGCCTTACGTCGGACACACTCTGACGAGGGAAGGACTAAAACCAGCAGACGAGAAAGTCCGTGCAGTGCTTGACATGCCTGCACCAGAATCAAAAGAAGCTGTTCGTCGATTCTTAGGCTTCATCCAGTACCTTGCCAAGTTTCTACCCATGCTGGCTGAGGTTGAGGGGCCTATGATAGAGCTCACAAGAGAGGATGTTGAGTTCCATTGGGACAAGCCACAACTGCGAACCTTCAAGAAGCTGAAGAAGCTATGCAGCAGTGTGCCTGTGCTAGCGTACTATGACGTTGACAAGCCGGTCACCATACAGTGTGACGCTAGCAAGATGGCCGTAGGTGCTGTCCTTTTACAAGATGGCAAGCCGGTCTCCTACGCCTCCAGGAAGCTCCGACCCACTGAGCAGAACTGGGCACCGATTGAGATTGAGATGCTGGCCATAGTCTTCAGTATTGAGAAGTTCCGGGAGTATGTGCTCGGAAAAAGGTTCACCATTCAAACAGACCACCAGCCACTAGCCACGATAACAAAGAAGCCATTACAGTCAGCGCCACTACGTCTTCAAACGATGCTACTTAAAATCAAAGGCTACGATTTCAACGTTGAGTACCTGCCAGGCAAGAAGCAATTCATTGCTGATGCCTTGAGCCGTGCTAGCATCGAGGAGCCACCTGAAGAGAATGAAGAGGAGTTTCGGGTCAGCATGATCGATCGCATGTCAGTGTCCCCAACCCGGTATGCCGAGTTCCAGACCAAGACCGCCCATGAACTGAATGAACTCTATCTGATGATTCTAGCAGGATGGTCAGACACGAAGCAAGAAGTGCCTCAGAGTATTCGTTTATACTGGGGTACACGCGACGACCTTTCGGTTCTAGATGGCATCATTTACCGCGGAATGCGCATCGTCGTGCCACCATCGATGCGTCCCGACATGATGAGTCTCATACATGAGCCACACATGGGTATAGTTAAGTCCAAACAACATGCCAGAGACACTCTCTACTGGCCTGGAATGAGCAGCCAGATTGAGGACTTGGTCAGCAACTGTGTTACCTGCCAGACTTTTGCACCTGCACAGTCAAAAGAACCAATGATTGTAAGGCAAACTACCAAGATCCCTTGGATAGATGTTGCGTCAGACATCTTCCACTACGACAACAACAACTACATCCTAAGTGTCGACTACTACTCCAAGTACATCGAAGTGACACAGCTACCGGACATGTCTAGTCAGTCAAACATCGATGCACTCAAGCAGCAATTTGCCTCACAGGGTTCGCCTGAACGTCTGTTTACGGACAATGGCCCTCAGTATGCCAGTGCAGAGTTCACTGAGTTTGCCAAAGATTGGAACTTCCAACATATAACAAGTAGCCCTCACTTTCCTCAGTCCAACGGAGAAGCAGAGGTAGGGGTAAAGACGGTAAAAACCTTGTGGAGGAAAAGTAAGGACAAGTGGAAAGACAAAAAAAAATAGTGTAGCGCTGTCAAGGTGGAGTGATCTCTGTGGTGTGTGAGCGGTGAGTGAGGCCCCTCGATCAGTCTCGTTGTGCCTCATCGCCTACGTCCGTCTGTAAGTGGCTCCACTCACGGCTCCGCGGCTCCCAAGTGAACTAACCGCTGCTCGCCACTCCCTCTGTCGGTTTTGGTGTTTATACTCAAATAAAGTCAGTTGCTTTATTTCTCCCATATATATATATATATTACTATATAACCATGCTTATATAAATATAAATTATCAACCAATATAACTCCCGCAAATATTCACTGCTGTCTTGTTGTTGTTGTTGTTGTTGTTGTTGTTGTTGTTGTTTGGGCGTCACACCCACTCTTCTAGGTATCCCGGTTACTGATGCGGTAAACGGAGGTTACTTGGTGACGCCCGTGGTTTCAAATACTCATTCCGCTGTGATTTGCTCAACCGAGCAGTTCGTTTTTAATCTTTCTCGGAGAGATTGATTTCTTTGCCAATATGGGCAGAAATAAGAAGAAGGCTTCTTCAGATGAAGGAATGAAGGATACACAGAAGTCCTCAGAGGTGGATGCCTCTGGGGAGAATTTGGGAAATTTAACCCAAACTTTAGCGGAATCGAGGGCTACCACCGCGGAGATGGACGGGCAAGCCGGCGGGCAGTCAACCTCAGGAGCAGCCTACTCAGAGGGTGTAACGACCGAGTCGTTTTCTCCAGCGGGGACACAAGATGATAGGAACTCGCGACTAGAAGGAAGGATGACAAGTTTGGAGAATTCTATAGCAACTATACTGAGGATGGTTTCGTCAAAAGAAAATCCGTCAACTACAACTCGTTCAAGATCTTCTGGGGTGAAGAGTCGCCATCGGAAAGTCGCTACTACTAGACCAATCTCAAGTTCGTCTTCATCTTCCGCTAGCTCAGACGAAAGCTCACGTTTCAGGAGCAGGCAGAAACGAAAGAAAAAATCTGGTAAATATGATTCCAGCAAATATCTAGAAAAAGGGGAAAAAATTTTAACTTTCGAAGGTCTAACGTTAGTTAATCTAAAAATGATGAAGGAAATGTACGAGAAAGGTAAAGATATCGCTGGTATAATGAACCATCAAATCATGATAACAGAAAAAGCGAAAACAAAAGTATTTCTGAGTGAAGCGTTAGTAAAGTATGATAAATCCGTTAAGGATCGCGCAAGCAAAAAAGGTAGTAACTCTTTCAATACCATCGATCCTAGTGACATTGTCAGGTATCTTTCGTATGATGGTACTCTAAACACAAGACAGACGAAGGGTAAAGTATCAACTCAAAGTAATGCCCATACCTGTAACTCTTACAATAAAAGCGAAAGCGGCTGTACTTTCGTTAATTGTAAATATCGACACAATTGCAGCGTATGTTCCTCTTCAAGTCATGGGGCTTACTCCTGACAGGGTAGGAAAACGAGTTCTAAATGAAACGCAAACCATGGTAGCCGTAGTGATACTTGCAGTGAAACAGATACTTTGTATCAATGTATTAATAGTGCTCACGTGATTAACCGCATTCCTGAAGATATAGGTCAGGTCAGGTCACTGATTGCGGTCAGGAGGATTTACATGATACAGGCGTTTCAGTGGTTACCAGTTGTGAAGATAATCAAGTATCAGATGGTTTTATTCAGGGTGATACGGTATATCAAAGTTTGGATAACATACCTGTTTCGTATCAAAAGGTCGGTGTTAATGATACTTTTGTTGGTGGTCTAGTTGATCACTCGTGTTCAGATATTCAAAATGAAAATACGGGAAGTAGCGGTAATTCTTGTTTCGATAATGATTCAAAATTCGATGTTTCGTTGGTTAATGAAACAATTCCTTTTTGGAGTATAAAGAATTCGTTAATGGGAAACGAAATTTAGGCCTAAATACTCGTTAGGTGCGGTTATTAAAACTAACGGAAAACTTAGGCCAATAACCGATTGTTCTTGTCCTGAAAATATCAGTGTAGTGGGATGGGAATCCAGCAGTGTTCGTTTGTTTCACGGAAGGTGGCGCGATATGCCGATCCTTACTGTGTAGTGATTCCGGACAACGCCGCACACGAGAGTGGCGCGGTGGAGACCGGGATTACGTAACGCTTAGTATATATACTCAGCGTTCACAGTAGGTCGACAGGCTGTCCTCGCGCGTCCCTTCTACGGAACGGATCCTTGGGCCCTCACTTTGCAGGCGGGTTCTTGTAACCTTCCTGGTGGTTAGGCTGATCTTCCGGATTGGCCTATCCAGCGTTACCTAGCACCTATGTGCTAGGGTACTGTACTTGTAGGGAAGATCTTCCAGATCTTTCCGGGAAGTAAGTGATTAATAAACATCCTTGTTTATTAAGTGACGTTGTTGTGTTATGTGTGAATAGGTCTGTGCAAACTAACCGAAAACCGAACCAACCTACGTAAGTGCGTAGGGTGGGATCCTGCCTGGAACTAGCGTTCCGGATTGGGGTCATCCAACCTGCTAGACAGGCGGCGACCACCACATTGGTGCCGTGACCAGGATCCCAGGTTGCTTGCACAACCCGGGATTCTCGGTAAATGCACGGATCTGGAATAAGAACCAGATCCAAGGCTGAACAGGAGAGTGAAGATGGGGAGGTAACTTCTCAACAAACTCTTCCGGCCCGGAATGACGACAAGTCTCCGAAACCAGAGGGAGGGGGTGAAACCCAGAAGTCTGGCAAAGAGAAATCTCGGAAGAGAACCGCCGCTCAGAATCTGAGTTCGACGGTCCTGAAGAGTTTCAGTCCGGCAGCCGACAGCCGACATGGCCCCGCAAGGGATCTGGAGGGACTCAGTAAAATTGGGTCTCAGACAGATAGTCCCGGAGAGTCTAGTACTCCCCGGAATAGGTCGGAAAATACCTTAAGGGTATCTTCCGAGGAAGTTCCTGTAGGTTTCCTTGGACCCGAACTCTTAGCCGAGTTTGATAGGGAAAGGGAAGCCAGAGACATGTGTCGGGAACTAGAAGCTCGAAACCGTGAGATCGCCGAGAAGGTAGCCCAAAGGCACCATAACTTGGAAGAACTCTCGGTTCGCGAGATTGAGACTCTAGAAAAAATCGAGCGTTTGGACCAACATGTACAATACATGAAGGACCAAGTTCGACTAGCAGAGACAGAATCATCCCAACGGATGCCTATGTCCCAAGCTGGCTGGAGTAATGTGAAAGATCATCTATATTCCCCACCAGGAAGAGTAGAGGATCCAGAGAAGACCCCTAACAGATTCACATCTGGAACAAAGGGTGTAAAGACTCCTTTGGTTAGCTTCCGGCTACCCTCTGAGTCAAGAATGGGTTCTCCGAGTTCCGAACATACTAGTAAGGCTATAGCTGAACTAGGGTTCAACCAAGTCCGGGAACAGGATCGGATCTTTAACTTGTCAATGGCGAGAGCTGACAAGGTTCCGATGATGCGCCCAGAGAACGCAGCCAGAAAAAACGCTGTCATTCCAAAACCTTACGGGAAAGGAATGGAGTGGGAACACTGGTTCGCGGGATTTTGTGAGGACATACAATGTAATGGCTGGAATAAAGTCGATGCATTGCCATACCTCAAAAGAGCGTTGCGAGATGGACCCGGGGAAGCTGCACTTCGCGCTTTTCGCCGTTCCGGTAGTACGGAATGGGATGAGTTAGTGGAGGTAGCCTCATACTACTGTGGTCAGTTGGTAACGCTGAACCCCCGTTCCACTTTTTTAAAGAGGATCCAGGGAAAAGAGGAGACAACTCGCGCCTATGGGCTAGCTTTGCAACAAATGTTGTTAGAGGTTTACCCAGGGACGGGATTAGATTCTCCTGCGCTGCATGAAGATCTACAAACTCAGTTTGTAAAAGGACTTCGAGATGATGACGTGAGAGCGGAAGTCATCTCTAAATGGGAGCCCGGTATGAACTTCATGCAGGTATTGCGAATAGTAGATGCCTATGAACAATGGTGTATACTATTCGGAAAATATGCTAATCCCGGGAAAACTTCTCGGGTTAACATAGTGGGTTCTACTTGGTCACAAGTAGAGGAAGATACCTACGAGTGTCAGGAAGCGGAAATAGAGGATATACTCTCTAATGTCCGCTCGATGGTACTCGGAAGAGGAGGCTTCAATAGACGGGGACGTGGAAGAGGTCGAACCCCTAGCTTTGGAAGGAACAGCGATGTACCTTCTGTGGCAGAGGCAAAACCAATAACCACTGATCCTGAAGGAAATTCCTCAGAGGTTATGAAGTTGTTGACCAAAATCAACGAAAGACTGAATCAGGTGGAGAAAAACCAGCTGGATGTCCGACGTTGTTGGCGGTGCAACAAAATGGGACATATCTCTCCAGATTGTCCAGAAACCCGGAACGTTACTACGGTGGAAACATCTCGTAGTCTGCCTGCGTTGATGGTTGCCTCTCAGGGTGAACCGGAAAACAAAGGAGGACTGTAGTGAGTGGCAACACTGCGGTCCGGGAAGGAAAGTGCCAGGGAACACAAACCTGTGAGATGTATAAGGAGGAAAATATTTCCAACTTACCAGAAAAGGGGAAGATACAAAATACGGTCGCAACGATTTGTAGTAAGTATCTTTCACCCGGGCATCCTTGTCTGCAATGGCTTTGTCAACGCGGATGGGATCTTGGAACCTTAGATGGAATCTCACGGTTTATAAGACAACCGTCCCCTTTGGGAGGACGTCGTTGGTATGTGCCGGCTAGAATTCAAGGAAGGAAAGTGGATCTATTGTTGGATACTGGTGCTAGTCGCTCTGTGTTAAACAACGGACTCTATCAGTCTCTTGGATTTGCGCAGGAATGTCATGTTCCTGGAGCCTCGGCAAAAGCTGCTAATGGTACTCATATGAGGTGCTATGGTAGTGTGATTATTCCAGTCTCAATAGGTAACACTGAATTCGTATGGGGTCCCATACTCAGTGATATCGAAGAAAGTGGAATATTAGGCGTAGATTTTCTCACCCTCTATGGAGGCTCTGTAGATCTACCCGATGGCACTCTCCGACTCAAATTTCCTGAGTTAATGGAGGTGGAATGTAGTTGTCAACGGATCTCTTCATTGATTTCTGTCCGACAAGATGTGGGCATCCCCCCCAGCAGATGGTTAATGTCCTGATAGCTGGGGAAGGTGACTTACCACGTGGAGATGCACTTTACGAGCCAGATCCAGAACTGTTTTCTAAAAAAGGAATACAGGCCTGGAATACCCTGATCGGAAGTGCCAGAGAAGGATCAATTCCTATAAGTAATCATACCTCCGGGTTGATTAAATTAAGGAAGGGTGATACATTGGGCTGGGTAACTCTAGCTCATGTGGATGGCCTAGTGGACTCCAGTCCACAGGGAATCACACCTATTCCCGTTTCCGAAATAACCGGGGAAGATGAACAATCTAAACTGGAAAGGTCGGACTTAATAGGAAATGATTATGAAGAAGTGCGGGTTAGTGCTATCGATACAGGAACGGGATCCCTTCCAGTTCCGAGTCCATTGCACGAAACTCTGGAAACTTTAGTTCAGACGACAGACACACTAAACAGTGGGGAACGACATGAACTAAGGATTCTTTTGAAAAAGATGGAGTCAATCTTTACTCGACCTGGAGATCCCTTGGGGAGAACGGATCGAGTAGAACACACGATTGACACTGAAGGTCATCAACCTTTCCGCCTTCCTTATCGACGGCTACCTCCGGTAAAACGGGAAGCTTTAGAAGAGGAGGTAGGGAAAATGATGGACCAGAAAGTAATCATCCCCAGTGCAAGTCCTTGGGCTAGTCCAGTGGTAATGGTTACTAAAAAGGATGGTACTTGCCGATTCTGTATTGATTACAGAAAATTGAATGGTATCACCCGGAAGAATGCCTACCCAATACCCCGGATCGATGAGAGTCTCGACTCTCTGGGAGGGAACCAGTGGTTTTGTACTCTGGATCTCCAGTCTGGATATTGGCAGGTAAAGATGAACAGTGGCGATCAGTCTAAAACGGCGTTCACCACTCATCAAGGGCTTTACGAGTTCACAGTAATGCCATTTGGCCTCTGTAACGCTCCTGCAACTTTCGAATCTATGATGGATCAGATGTTGCGGGGTCTACAGTGGAAAAAGTGTTTGGTTTATCTAGACGACATAATCATCTTCGGAAAGAATTATGTTGAATGTTTAGAAAACCTGAGAGAGGTATTTGAGCATATTCAATCTTATGGGTTGAAACTCAAACCTCAAAAATGTAAGCTGTTTCGCAAATCTGTGGAATACTTAGGACGGATAGTTTCCGGAAATGGAATCCGGGCAGATCCTTCTAAGTTGGAGGTAGTGGCTAATTGGCCACGCCCCCAGAATATAAAAGACATAAGGTCTTTCCTAGGATTTTGTTCGTATTACCGCGACTTTATCCCGGGTTTTTCTGAAATTGCACACCCTATGCAACAGTATGTAGTACTAGATAAGCCAGGGAAGCAAAAAGAGATCCAATGGACTCCGGAAGCTGAACACGCTTTTCTGAGACTAAAACGAAAGTTTACGGAGACCCCCGTATTGAAATACCCTCTAGCTCAGGGTCGGTTCATTCTCGACACTGACGCTAGTAATGAGAGTATTGGAGCGGCTTTGTCTCAGATACAAGATGGTATAGAAGTTCCAATAGCTTTTGCCAGCAACAGCTTAAGTAAAAGTCAGCGGAACTACTGTACTACTAAGAGGGAACTCTTAGCGGTTGTGGTGTATGTAAGAAAATATCGACACTTCTTAGCAGGTGGAGATTTCATCCTACGTACTGACCATTCTTCTCTCAAATGGCTCTTTAACTTTAAAGACGCCGAGGGAATGATTGGAAGATGGCTGGCAGCTCTCTCCGAATTCGGGTTGACTAACTGCCAGATTGAACACCGGGCTGGAAAGTCACACATTAATGCGGATTGTCTCTCAAGGAGACCAGTGCGGAAATGTGGACGACCAGATTGCCGGGATTGTGGCGAGCATAGAGCAGTCATAGCTACTCTACGTTCCCAGAAAGTGAAGCCGCCATTAAACTATCAGTGGACACTAGAACAGATTAAGGGAAGTCAACAGGCTGACCCAGATTTGTTCCGGTTAACTAAACTGATAGCTAATGGACTCCATAGGCCGACGGGACCCGAGATCTCGCCTGAAAACCGAGAATTTCGGAATCTATGTGGTCAATGGAAAGAGCTAGAGGTCCGTGATGGAGTATTATATCGATGGAGAACCACATTGCAACCACTTAAACGTGCTCTACAACTAGTGGTCCCCCGAGAATTACGATCCGGACTAATGACCCTATGTCATGAACATAGGAGTGCAGCTCATCTAGGACGGAAAAGAACGGTAGCCAGAATAAGGCGTCGTTACTACTGGCCTGGAATGGGTGCAGATATTCGAAGATGGATATCTGGATGTTCCATATGTAGCAAAGTCAAACCCGGGGTAGGACTCGGAAAGATGCCGTTACAACAGGAACTGTTTGGTGTCAGGTTTGCCAGAATCGCTCTAGATATCATATCTGGTATCGACGAGTCAGAGGAAGGAAATACCTGTATGATGGTGGTGATGGATTATTACACAAAATATGTGCAGATCTATCCCATGAAAAATCACAAAGCTGCCACGTGTGCGGAAGCTTTAGTGAAAAACTGGATGTTGCCTTTTGGAACTCCGAGCGTACTACATTCCGACCAAGGAAGGGAATTTGAATCCCAGATCTGGAAAGAAATGTGTAGGATACTCGAGATTAAAAAGACACATACAAATCCATATCGTCCCCAATCAGATGGTATGGTAGAGAGATTCAACCGGACATTGATCCAGTGTCTTCGGACCCTGGTAGATGAAAATCGGAAGAATTGGGATGAATTAGCACCATTTATAGCTCACGCATATAATGGGACCATTCATTCAAGCACGGGGTGTTCACCTAATTTGCTCGTCTTTGGCGAGGAAATAGTAATGCCCGCGGACATAGTCTATGGGGTTCCTGGAATGTCTACGGATGATCCTTGTCCCATAGGATTTGTCGAAAAACTCAGAGAACGTTTTGTAGAGGGATATTACCTTGCGAGACGAAATCTGACAAAAGCAGCAGAGTGGCAAAAGACTGGACATGACGTCAATCTTAAACCACGTAAGTTCCGAGTAGGAGACCGGGTTGTACGATACCACACTCCGTTGGTAAATGTAAAACTCGCTCCTAACTGGGACGGACCATTCAGAATTGTTCAATTATTGTCAGAAATGACAGTAGTGATAGAAGACGAATGGTCAAGAAGGCGTTATAAATCCCATGTAGCTCGTTTACGACTATGGGAAGGAAAGCGTGAATGTTCCGACTTTGAAGTTTCACACCCTGCTACAAAGCGAGATGTGTCACTGAACACGGGTCCTACTGGGAAACCAGGGAGGTCCCGGGTCAAAGAGCCGGGAAGCCGGGCGTCAAACCCCCATCAACACGGCGGAGGCAGACCCCAATAGGGAAGTCCCGGTCAAAGGTTACCGGGGTTCCGAGTGGGTGCTCGCCTACACGGCGAAAACCGGGACGTCCGCGGAAGGTGATTCCTACTTACGCCAACCTAAAAAGGGAAGTGTGGGTAGAAGAAAAACCTGACACGGAAAAGTCTAAATTTGCTACAGATCGAGCCGTGTATAATAAACATGGTTCGAGATGTAGAATGGAGTCTAAAATAGACTCAAAACCCCGCCGCAGCTCTCGAGTAAAATCAAAGGCTGTGGTTAACTACAAAGAGTAGTGGTGCCGGGGTTGTCGAAAACACGAGAAGCAATGGTACGAAATGTAGATCGTTGGTAGTCAGTGACATGTCGATTATACATGAATGTTGATCAAATAGTTACCTTAAAATCAGTCGTTATGTGCCGCAGCCCAGACGTTGCTCTAAGGGACCCCGTCGAGGACCCTCTAGAGGCTGCAGAATTGCCGAACGCTCTGAAAGGTCTGATCCATTTACATGGAAATTAGACAAGTCTCCCATACTATCAGCGAGATACACGACGGCGATAAGAATTCCCACACTACAGAGAACTCGGGGTGGAGCTCGAAAAGGGGTTTCCCCGGGTTCCGGAACCTGTGCTGGGTGATTGAAGGCGTGAACGAATCAAGTCGAGCGTAACGCTGACCTTTGGTTTCTCCACGCATGCGGTGTTGAGACGCTCAAGATGAGCCAGTCTCGACACGGTTGATTGGTTCGCGACAGTGAATCTAGGTCACTTAGGAGTATATAAGACCCTGTTTTTTCAGTAGTCTACACTCTGTGATCGGAGTGGTGCCTAGCACCACAGGAGTCGGGCGGTAGCAGCATGGCTGACTGTGCCCCGTCTACGGAGGGTGAGCGCGAGCTCCCCTCACCCCTGCCCGGATCCTCAGCTTCGGCTGAGCGGGGGGCAGATCTGGACGATGATGCTTTGCTCATCGGGTCAGATGATGGTGATTTTGACCTGGAAGGGTACGAGTCTGCGGACTCTGTTCTTCTTGGGGAAACCCGAGATGAACGACCCGGAAAGGGAAAAAGTCACACCGGGAAGAAGTCTGAGGCGGCCCCGGCCGCTAAGGGCTCTTCTGGTGCCCGTCCGAAGACGAGCTCAGTGAAAACTGAGGCCTCTGACTCGGATGTGTTCATGGCCGAAGGTTCCGAATCGGAGCGTGATACGCCAAGGCGAGGCCGAGCCCGCCCGCGTCGTCACTCTCCGAGGAAGTCCTCCGAAGAGATGGGTTCCAGGCATGAGGTTTCAACCCAGAGCCTGGAACAAATGCTAGCTGGGATCCCAGATCCCAAAACGCGTGCCATAGTACAGTCAATGTACCAAAATTGGACTCCACCCGGAGTGGAGCTGGCGGAAGCCGGGACCTTTTTGGCCCCGGGTCCGGTAGCAAAACCCGGAAAGTCTGAGGCTGGGACAGAGACGGCTATGGAGACTGATTCGTCAGTTGGGGACGACTCTGTAAAAGGGTCGTCCAGCAAAGGTGAGAAACCGGTGTCAACACCGGCTAAACCCGCGCCGGGGAAGTCTGTCAGTAAGACTGAGGTGTCAAAACCTCGGGAAGCTGACAAGACTGAGCCGCAGCTTTCGAAACAGAACCGGAAGCGACTCCGTCGTGCAGCCCGGAAACGGGCTGAGGCGGAGCTAGAAAGGACCGGAGGTCAGCCGAAATCACGTGACTCGGAGAAAGGGAAACCTCAAACCGGGAAGCGTGAGGAGTCGAAGGGGGCTGAGTCGAAAGGCTCGGACAAACCCGCGACACAGGCTGGACCTAGTGTGGCTGACGCTATACCGAGTACCTCAACAGGTGCCACGGGTGGCGGAGAGGTCAAGTGTTGGGGAACGGAGATGGACAAGGCTAAACCCCTGGTCCCATCCAACCCCGACAATGATGACGGTGATTTCCAACCTGGCGTAAAGCGGGCTGGGAAGAGAACGGTAGCTAGACAGATACCCGCCTCTTTGCTGGGTAAGACTTACACTTGCCTAGAAGATCTCCGTCATGGAAACCGGCATTACATCCCCGATGGTGTCGGTTTAGATGGAACCTCAGATGATGAGGAGTGGCTAGTTGACGAGGGTTCTCCCAACGCCTGGTACATAGACCGGGTGAAAGGAGTTTCCCGAGTTAGCCGGCTGAAGTACGAGGATCAGGTCAAAGACCGGATCGCGTACGCATGGCACAAGTTTGGGAACGGCAATCATTGTGTCTTCTTGAGTTGCCATGGGAGGGACAAGAAATTGTCACCGACCTACGCGACTGAAGGTCGTTACGCTAGGCACCTCGTAGAGGTACACTTAGCCGAACGACCATGGCTACAGTGCCTTGGCAAGAAGGGTGGTTCTTGTCAGGCTGGGTGTGCCAGTTCCAGGCGTTCGTGTCTAGTTAGACACATTGCCCGGGAACACCGGACTGCTGGTGCTGCTGCTCGGGAACGGGTCATGAATCTGTGGCAGAGATTCGTTGACTTAGGTTCCGAGACTCAGAGAGGCAAACCGGAACCCGAGACTTGTGTGACAGACGGTCGACTGTTTAAGATCGGATGGAAGAAGAATCCTGGCTGGTTCGGGACTCTAATGCTATCCGCGTCAAAACATCGACAGATGTCAAAGGAGTCGAGGAAGAAACGGTCCCTTAGCCGGGAACCGTCTCAAAAATCCTCGAAGGCTAAACGACGGGTCAAGAAGCTGTCATCGTCCTCGTCCAGCGAGACTGACACTTCTGAGCGATCCAGTCGGAAGCCCAGAAAGAAATTGGCTCCAGGTAAGCACACCATCGCTGACGTGGTGGAAGCTGCTTACCAGGTAGGGCCAAAGTTGTCTGGGGGATTGAAAGTCCTCTCAGACCTGAGTGAAGGAAACGTTCCAACGGCTTCAAAAGCCCGCGGACCCGCAGAAAAACCAGCTAGGACTCGTCCTAGCTCAAGTCTCTCGGGAGTTTCCCCACTCAACAGAGGTGTTACCCAAGCGCCCGGGAAAGTTGAGGAAGAAGAGGCCTTTCCGGCACTCCCTCCACCAGCCAACCCGGTTGTTGAGGTAAAGAAGAAACCAACGACACAACCACCCGTTGCGTCGAAGGTGACTTCTTCTCCCTGTGCGATGTCGGTTGAATACGTCCAACGGGCGGATCAGCTAGAGTCGCATATAGGTGGCACCTTGGAGGGCCGTGTCCGAACGGGTGCGCATGCTCTCCATGAAGGCCTCGTTAAGGAGCTAGTGAACCTAGCACGATTCGAGGTAAGAGAAGCCACGAAAGGCCTGGCTAAACAATACGCGTTGGACTTAGAGGACGCGCGTATTGCGAAAACCACGGCCCAGTCGAGGTTTGCCCGGGCGGAAGCCCAGACCCATCGCCAAGATGAACGTTGTCTTCGGCACTTGGGTATGTCGCTCTATGACATCGGTGACGACCCGCAAGCCCTTGAGGAAGCGTGGTTGGCCCGTCAGAGGAGCCGGGGAAGATTTCTTCAGTTCACCACGGAAGAATCAAACTCGACACGTCAGCAACTCGCTGGCATGTTGGGATGGTCACCCGTGGAAGAAACTTCCCAACAGGACACTACATCCATAGCGGCTCAGCCCATGGATGTCAGTGTAGATACTCCGCTGTCAGGACCCGGTCAGACCCCCCAGGATCAGACTGAAGTCCTACAGCCGAGGAGGCCTCCCGCCGTGACACGGGCTGAAAAATCAGCAAAGCCTTCCAGGGCTAAGCCGGTAGATCAGCCCGAGGAACCAAGTGGGGCACTGGGGGTGAATGCCAACATCATCCCGTTGGAGTCTGGAATCTTTTTAGATACCGGACCAACCTCTCTACAGCAGTTGATGTCTCAGTTGCAGCCTACGTCTGCGCTGAGTCCACTGCGACCAGAGAGGACCGCCCTGGCAACATCGGTTCCACCGACGGCTAGTGCACCAAGCCAGTCGGACCTTCTCGACCTCAGGATATCCTCCGACGAGGATATTTAGGGGTTGACAATGACCAACTCGGCTGGTGCCTAACAAGCCAGGAAGACGCCGTCTAAACTCGGAACCGGCAGAGCCAACAACTCTCCTGGATCCGAAGTCAGACGGGTATGGGAAGTCCCGGGGAGGAAAAATTTTTTTCCGACCTAGCTACTTCCAGAGTGTGGCCTCCTAGCCAGAATTCTGCACTTTCTCGGCGAACCGCAAGGATCGCTGGGAGGGGTAGAGGGAAAGTTAGGAGTAACCAATAATAAGCGATCCTGGGTTGGGGCTGGGGAAAGTCAGTAAAATGACTTCCCTAAGGCACAACCCTGGTTTCAGACGGCTGAAGGTTCTCTCGATGGTCAGGCCCGTAATAGGCCCCCATCACGAAAACCTCCGGCCTGTGGTGTGGTACCAGGTAAGGAAGATTGTGCCTTTCGGGTACAGATCTGACTTACCAGGTCTATGTCGGAACTGAGTTCATCGACTCGATAGTGAGATAGTAGGCGTAACCCCTGATCTGATGGATTACGCCGGCTATTTCTACCTTGGGTCGGTGATCGTAAGTTCTGAAGCCGGCTTAGAATTGGGGCCTTAATTGGTACTCGATTCGAGCCGAGAAATATGCCAGTATAGCTGGAGTCAAAATGAAAGAACACTGATACCACACACTCTTACCAGGTGGATGGAGAGTTGTTTTGCCTTTTTGGCCGTTATTTCCGTATTCGGAAACTTTCAACTCGGAAGGTGTTTAGCGAGGCTAACCCTTCTCTACATATGGATGTCTTCCAACTTGAAGAACAGTGGGAAGCCCAGCACCCGTCGGCATCAGGCTGAATGTAGTAGGTCTGCTACGCCGATGGGCCAGCTGGGCTCGATACTTTAAGGTGAGAAAGAGAACGACACTTCACTCGCCGGGAGCTAACAGAGGACTTCAACAAGATCCGGAACAGCTGGAGGCAGAGTGCTCGACAGGCCGGGCTGACCACCTGTAGGTCCGCGACTGTCGAGTCTTCTCTGCCCAACGCTCAAGAACCTGCTCCCCGGCTCAAGATGGGTGAATATCACATTTATTCAAGGTGCTAGCGAGGCTAGTCCTTCATTTTTCAAATGTCGTCTCCTCTTTCCTAAATGTCATATCTTCCATATTTTTAATAATTTCTCCATCTTACAATTCCACCTTTTTCACTTATACGTTGGTATCAGTGAATTCTTGTGAACACCAGGAAGCTAGAGAGTAGACCAAGAACTGCTGGATATGTGTTGTAATTTTTAATTGGGTAGTCCCTTAGCAGCAAAATGGCTGCCTTGGTTCCCCCCTTAGTAAAAACTGGGAGGGGTAATGTAGTGGGACGGGAATCCAGCAGTGTTCGTTTGTTTCACGGAAGGTGGCGCGATATGCCGATCCTTACTGTGTAGTGATTCCGGACAACGCCGCACACGAGAGTGGCGCGGTGGAGACCGGGATTACGTAACGCTTAGTATATATACTCAGCATTTACAGTAGGTCGACAGGCTGTCCTCGCGCGTCCCTTCTACGGAACGGATCCTTGGGCCCTCACTTTGCAGGCGGGTTCTTGTAACCTTCCTGGTGGTTAGGCTGATCTTCCGGATTGGCCTATCCAGCGTTACCTAGCACCTATGTGCTAGGGTACTGTACTTGTAGGGAAGATCTTCCAGATCTTTCCGGGAAGTAAGTGATTAATAAACATCCTTGTTTATTAAGTGACGTTGTTGTGTTATGTGTGAATAGGTCTGTGCAAACTAACCGAAAACCGAACCAACCTACGTAAGTGCGTAGGGTGGGATCCTGCCTGGAACTAGCGTTCCGGATTGGGGTCATCCAACCTGCTAGACAGGCGGCGACCACCACATCAGCATAAATAATTTTATGAGTGAAACTTATGAGTCGTTTTCCTACAATACTGTATACGATGCTGTAAAAGATTTACAGAGAAATGATTTCATGAGAGTGGTGGACATAAAGTCGGCCTAACGATCTGTAAATATACGAGCTGATCAAACCATGTTTCAGGGTTTCTCATGGGACTTTGGTCAAGGTTTATCATATTTTGAAGATAAACGCCTATGTTTCGGCCTAAAATGCGCGCCTAATATATTTACAAGAGTATCGAATTTGGTTGTGGACATTGCACGTCAGGAAGGCATTTTAGGCGTGACTAATTATCTCGACGATTTTTTGGTGGTAGGTTCTAACGAAAGTGAATGTTAATCCAAACGTGATGGGTTAATCAGAATTCTTCAAAATATCGGGTTTGAAATATCGATGTCAAAAGTAACTGAACCATCGAAGTGTACATTGTTTCTAGGTATTTTAATCAATTCCGAGGATTTAACATTGTCCTTACCAGAGGAAAAAATAGTAAAATTGAAAAATGCTGTAGAACAATTGAAGGAAAAATCCCACGTGACTAAGAAAGAGTTAGAACAAATAGGGGGTTTAATTTCTTTCTGTTCGCAAGTAGTGAGGGGGGGTAGGACATTCAGTCGCAGAATTTTTTACTTGTCCTCCTCTAACCCAAGAAAAGGAAAAACTAAGGTAACCCCAGAACTTTTGGATGATTTAAACTGGTGGTTTGATTTTTGCAGTATTTTTAACGGAAGAGAAATTATTCAAAAAGATTGCGAATTTTGCCCAATTATCTCAGATTCATCGATGTTAGGCTTTGGTGCCTGGGCGGGTTTCGATTATTTTTATGGATCTTGGAATGATATTAAATGTCCAGTAATTGAGGATTGTCATTTTGAATTGTCTCCAAAAATGGAAGTGATCGAGGAAAATATAAATCTCTACAAACTCTGGCCAGTACTGGTTGGTGTTAAGCGATGGGCCGATAATTACAAAAATCGCTAAATAAGTATCGTTACCGATAATATGCAAGTATTAGCGATGATTAATACAGGCCGAAGCAAAAACAAACAATGCATGAGTTGGCTTAGGGAATTCTTTTGGGTGTGTTTTATCATTAATAATTTGAGTCTAAAAGCATCCTACATTAGGTCAGCTGATAATGTTTTGGCAGACCAACTTTCTCGTTTGGGATACAAGGGTGTATCGGAAAAAATCTTAAAGACTTTAACAGAAAAAGGCATGTCTGGTTTTTGTTACAGATAAGGTTTTGGAGGCCTTAAAGGATAAACAAAGAATTGTTTTGGACAGTTGCATTTAGGAAAACACCAGGAAGGTCAGGTCAAAACAATTGTCTTGTTACTACCGGTTTTGTAACGAAAGGGGTTGGGTTTGTTTCCCTCCTACAAATTCACATTTATCCTTGTATTGTATCTACTTATTGCAGTATCTTAAACCAGTTTCAAATAAAAACTATATTTCTGCAGTAAATTTTGAAAATAAGCTGCGTGGTTTTCCAGACTTGTCTACTGACTTTCTGTTAAAAATGACCCTAAAGGGCTTAACTCGTTTGGGGGATACTAGTGTTAATACTCGTTATCCAATTACTATTATTGATATGAGATCAATGTTTGATAAAATGGATTTATCTTCCTTTGAAGATTTGGTCTATTGGTTATGTTTTTTGTTAGGCTTCCGAGGCCTACTACGTAAATCTCACTTTACTCTCTCCCCACACACTTTAAAGAGAGGGGATTTAACTTTATCTCAGGATCATTTGGAGATTAAAATAACCTCGTCCAAAGTTGATCAATTAGGGGTCCAGCCAAAAATTATTAGGTTTGATCGTATTTCAAACTCAATTTTCTGTATAATGAAATACTTTGAAATGTATTTTAAAGTGTTTAATCCTAAGCCTAATGATTATCTTATTCAATTACCTACTGGCAGAGTGTTTTTGCCATTAAATTATCAAAAACTCAATAATAAACTGAAATCTCTTTCCAGAACTTGTGGGTTTGGACAGGACAAGGTGGCTTGCCATTCTCTGAGGCACGGAGGAGCGACGTTTTTAAAAGATATCGGTGTTGATATCGGCGATATCAAGTCTCGGGGTAATTGGTCTTCATCAGCGGTATATTCTTATTTACATGAAACCCCCCTCACAGTCGCTTCCTCCAATAGAATGGCCTCTCAGTTTCTGAGTATCATTAATTGAACTTTGTTGTGTATGGCGGGTTTTTGCCCTGTTTTATTAATTATTCCGCCATCCACGCCTTTGTGGCAATTATTGTTCATATTATTCTATACATTATTCTACCACTAATTGGTTCCATGATATTATATTACTATATAACCATGCTTATATAAATATAAATTATCAACCAATATAACTCCCGCAAATATTCACTGCGGTCTTGTTGTTGTTGTTGTTGTTGTTTGGGCGTCACACCCACTCTTCTAGGTATCCCGGTTACTGATGCGGTAACCGGAGGTTACTTGGTGACGCCCGTGGTTTCAAATACTCATTCCGCTGTGATTTGCTCAACCGAGCAGTTCGTTTTTAATCTTACTTTCAGGCTTCAAGCTTTAGCTTACCTGTAATTCTTGATGTATAGGCAGGGGAAGGTCCCAATGTTACCTTTTCAATAAACCCTGTTTTATTAATTATTCCGCCATCCACGCCTTTGTGTCAATTATTGTTCATATTATTCTATACATTATTCTACCACTAATTGGTTCCATGATATTATATATATATATATATATATATATATATATATATATATATATATATATATATATATATAGGGAATATCTTTTGGTCAAGTTCAATGCATGTTAAGTTTTTAGACCTCCTTATATGGTGTTTCTAATAGTTTTTGCATAATTTTTCCTTTTGTCAGGGATTTAAACATAGAATATGATTCTGTATTTCTTATTGTAGGCAATTGCTTGTTACAAATATTACTTCCATAATAATGTAGGCATTTCATATGATATATTGGTTTTTGATTTAAACAGAACTGGTGCATAAAATTGCCTTGTGTAATTAATTATATCATCTAAATATTGTTTTTCCCTACTCCTTTTGTACATTAAGTTCAATACATGTGACAGTCTTCTTTCATCTAAGAAAGTTACATTGGCATTTTTATGTAAATTAATTACAGTTGTGATTAACGGTTGCTTATAACAAATATGCAGTGCCCCATTTTGTAGTCTTTTCTAAATACTTTTGGTGACTAGTCCCATACAATATATCTCTGTAATCCATATATGGCAAAAATACAGATTTATAAATTTGAATTGCAACATCCCTCGATATATATGGTCACATTTTTTTGAGTTGATAAAGTTTATAACATACATTTTTTATAATATTTGAAAAATGAAAATGGTAGCCTAGGTTTGATTCCAATAAAATACCCAGGTACTTGTAAGAAATAACTTCAGATAGTGCATCATTATTCATTTTAAGGGTAGCTTTATAACAATCCTTTTTTGTGTGTGTTGTGAAACCCATATATGTTGTCTTTTTAATGTTGACTTATTTTGTAAACACCATAAATATATTAGATCTAAGTCACTCTGTAAATTCCTATATAATGATTTTAATTTCCCATGAGATAAACAACCGTGTCGTCAGCATAGAGTAATACTTAAGAATTTTGTACCACTTTTGATAAATCATTAACATAAATTATAAACATAAGGGGCCCAAGTATGGACCCCTGTGGGACACCATGAATCACAGTTTTCTGTTCAGATAACATGTTATCTACTTTAACTTTTTGTCCCCTTCCACTTAAGTAATTTTTTAACCAAGACAAATTTACCCCTCTTACCCCATTTAATTCCAATTTTTGTGGTAAAATACTGTGATTTATGGTGTCAAAAGCTTTCTTTAAATCTATATATACTGCTACAGTATCCTTTCCCACATTTTTGCTTAGTAAAATGTCATCTGTAAAGTTAGAAACCGCTTCCATGGTTGAAAAACCTTTACGAAAACCATATTGACAATTATCAAGTCTATCATTTTCAGATAAGAAGTTGTACAATTTAGACTGATTGCTCCATTGGCTGGTGGTCAGCAGCCAGGTCAAACTGTGTTCCTATTTTGTTGCTTTCATGTATTGTCTTGTCATGTATTATCTTGTAGTGTACTGTATTGAGTCCTGCATGTTTTTAACTTATGTTGGCTGTACTTAACCACTAACATGGTCAAGAACACACAGGCACCAGGTGGGTGGATTATAAAGGGGGTTTGGTATAGATATTGTTTTAAGACGTTAGATTAACACATTGAAACATCTTGTTGTAGAAGAACCTATGTTTAGCTTAAGAAATACAGAAGGTTGTCTTGGTAATAGCGTTTGATGGATTGTTAGAATTTAAGAGCTGGCAGACCTCTGGTCTGGTTTCTCACACCTTCGACAAATTTGAAATGAGACATGGACATACTCAAACAGGAGGACATGGAATTAGGAAGGGGGTAGTGTAAACAATGGGAGGTGGACTCAGTTTCATAAATAGATTCTGATCAGGAGGGTTGGACAGTAGGTTACAATATCGGGGGCAGGGGGAAGGGGTGGACATATTTGGACAAGATGTGGGATGTAGATGGGGAATGTCTCATAGACATGAAGTTCCACAATTTCTGGTTAGGATAGAGTGAATTGTAGACTGACTGAAGAGTGGATGTGAAATTGATACAGCTTTACCTGAATTGAAGATGGATAAAAGATATGAGGTAGTGATAAAAGATAATAGCAATGGGTTGAGTGAGATTTCCTTTTTTTTAGTTTTTTTACACAGAAAATGGTGGAAAGAGTGGAGAAAAAAAGAGAGCAAACTGAGAAACCGAAACTATTCTTTCTACATGTAACTACAAATTTATGAGATGGAAACTCTTGGCCTTGAATTTCATCTTTGATTGTGCTTGGCCATGATGTGTTTTTGTTGGAATGTAAACTGTCTTCTTTCATTTGACATAGAGAATTTATAGGACAAAATTTGTTTATGATGGGCCTTGCATCCTAGACTGCCCTATAAAAAGTTTCTGAATGACCTGCAAAATGACAATAAGTAGACATGTTTTGTTTATTACCAATGCCGGATGTTTACAATTAGCAGCGATGGATGAGACACATGTATAGATGTATTGGATTACGAATTTCAATAAAGAAGTTTTTGCTCATTTAAGAAAAAAAAATCTTGAAACAAGTAGAGCATCAAGCTCATCTAGCTGTAAAATGAGACCAGAGGAAAAGGTCTTGATCTAACTTGTTGAATTCTATTGGTTGATATTATGTTGGGTCAGCTTTAGATACCTCTTCCTGGATTTTACTCTGGTGCACTGTCACATCAATAAAGCCAGTTTTGTATGGTATTTGAAACATTTTGTCCCTCAGTATCATCCATTTAGATCATGTCTTCTGTATTTCCCTGACCCCACTATCTGAATATTGAGTATTACTGCAGTGTTGCAAAATTGATGATTGATGAAGAGTTGTATATATCCCTGTTTTGTATAGCACTTCTGTTTATGCTCAAGCTAATGACATCACCCTTGTGTTTTTTTATCCCTGTTCAGTGTCTGCCCATTAGTTTGGCCATTCCTCTGAACAAAAATTCTCTACTGAGCATGCCCATCAGAATTGGTGCTCTGTAATTTAAACATTTTATACCAGCCATTATTTGTACTGCCAAATCCAAAGGCCCAGAATAACATTCAGCAAATGCAGGCCTTGTGTAGAACTCAGTTGCCTTCACTTACCAAAGTGTTTATATAGTTCCAAAATGCAGCCATGTTTTCCCAGACAGATATAGAATAGGTATGGTGCCTACTCAACTCATCATATCATCTCTTCCCCATTACTGATAGGAACATGGGAGATTTAAATCTAACACAATAATGTTCACAGGCTGGAACAACCCTTTTTTCAGAAGACTTCTTTAACAGGGAAGGCCTTTCACTGTGTACAGTATTGTGGGAGATGCATTCAGTGCTGATCAGAACCCACTGATACTGACTGGAGGACTCTGCTGGCTGGACTGAGGGTCTCTTTCTTCTTTCCTTTATTAAATCCTGTCCATCCATTAGACAATTATATCTATAAATACATCCCACTTGAACACAGTATGAATTGCCTCCTCATGAAACACCAACTGAAGTCACTGGTGTTCTGTCCCCTGACATTATTTGTGCTAGTTACAGGTTAGATCTTTATAACAGGGTTGACTACATTTCAAATTTTCAGTGATTACAATCAAATGTATCATAACTTAGTACCACATACCATGATAACTTGATTATGATTATCGGATGTTAAATCAACCAAACCAAAACAAAATCCTTAAATATCACTACACTCATATACCACCACATTATATGTCAAGTAATCAGGCTATTGAGCTCAATTGGAAGATTTCCTGGATTCATGCATGTTAAGCATCATTTGATACCAGAGATAATATCTCTGTATCTGTTATAATCAAAAAAGGTTATAGTTGAAATGGGTGATTATAACCTTTGGCATGAATGCCCCTGCACATCCCTGTATCTTAGCCATTGCTGTTTACAAATATTGTATTTGATGGTTTGAGAAGCCATGAGATTAATTAAAGTAACTTCCTGTGTGCTCCCTGCAAATTTTAGCAATGAACAATAATTAGGAACGACTTCTTGGATACAAGAGAAGTTTATGTGAAGGATATACACAGGTATATCCGTATATAAAGGCTCACAGGCGCCACCAAGCATCTTATGGGGTAACTAACTTCCCCACACCTTACGCCTACAAGCGTCATAGGCGCCAGTCGCCTTCATAATTTTTGCAGGTACAGACGTCCCGTATTCCCGATGTTCAAATCATGGTGATTTGTGTGGAATGCGGACTCAATTACGATGGCAGGAAAAGGCCTAAATGCTGTCCGAATTGCGATGCAGGTGAGCTCGAGGAGCTGAATCGCAGCTTACAAGAACTGGCACGAAAACCTGAGTTAAAAAAGGTTAGCGATACCATGGCGGATGATAGTCAACTAGGAGCAGTAGGTGGTAGAGACGATACCCGGAAAATATCACCAGAGCCGGATATAATATCTCGTTTGGTGAAGGATAATGCTACTGTTCGCTCAGAAGTAAATGGACTAGGGTCTGAGATCGCGTCCTTGACAGCCTTGATGACAGAAATGAAGATGACACTTCTAAGGGCCCCCTAAGATGGCGTCCCCTCGCACCAGACGGCTACCGGCGGCAGCGACTTTCAAGTCCCGGGACAATTGAACCAATTGCCTAAGACGAGATCACAAAGAAATCCAGAATCACCGTATCTCCAAGTTCTTCAAGGAAAGGAATCGCAACAAAGGTCTGGAATTGGCCTTTCTCAACCCCCGTCAGCGTTTTCCAAGATGGCGCCTGCGGCACCGCCGGTGGTACAGGTGGCACCTCCAGTATCGACCGAGACAACTCAAGCTCCATGTATGCCGGTTTACAGCTCCAGTGTTCCAGCATGGTCAGGTGTTCAAGGGATCCCAGTGGAGCAAATACATAGTTGCTCTGGGAAACGCACAAAAACACGTAAGTGTGTAACTTTCAGTTTGGATGCACATTTACCATGTGACGTGTCTAAACCCACCATAGACCACATGTTATCAGCTAGTCTGTCAATGCTTCGGTCTATGGTGGCCCAAGGATCGAATGTTACAGGTTATGCAGACCACTTATCGTTCCTGACTGACCGCAGGCCTTTCTTATTAGGACAGGCCCTGGTCGACTACGACCAGACCTGTCGAGAAAAAGCCGACATGTTGGGACCCTTAAGCTTCGGATACGGTGATCCTTATTTGGTTTCCAAGTACTTAAATGTTGAAAAAACGCAGGCATTTGCTCGACTATCAGAGAAACCGGAGAAAAAACTTGGGAAATCCCAACGAAAGTTCAGGGAAGGGAAGCCGTATGGCGTGTGCTGGCGTTTCAACGACCAAGAAGGATGTGCGACTACAAACTGCAAGTATAAACATCAGTGCACAGAGTGTGAAGGATCACATTCGGTGGTCAAATGCCAAAAAAAGTCAAAGTCAGAAGGGAAATGACTGAAATCGACAGACTATTCCGGTGATAATACCAAAGAACATTGCATTAATGCTGAGTCGATCACGGTGGACATTCAATGTGTTACAAATGGTATTGAATCTGTATGCGCTGGTAACAATCATCTATCAAATGACTTGTTGGTGAAAATGAATGATTCTAAATTGCCATGTAATGAGGTTGTTGTATTACACAACGTTGATACACTTGAATCTTTGACTGATGATATTGGTCACACAGTTTGTCAAGACAGTTTGTCTAGAGTGGAAATCGACAAACTGCCGTGTTTAGTGACCGACGATACTGCAACTGTTAATGCATGTTTTTCACAGAATGACGGTTTGAAATCCCCATGTAATGATCTTCATTTCATTGAAGGGGTTCGAAATCCTTTGAATCCATGTGTATTCTGGCATTTTTGCTATGAGAAAGAGAATGTTGATTGTAATGCAGACTACATTTTCAATGGAGTATCTAAAGGTTTCCAAATTGTAGATACTAGCTTTGATTCAGATTATGATGCTATGAATTATTCTAGTATTTATGATCCAGTATTCAAAGGAAAAATGGACGAGGTGGTTCGAAAAGAACTTTTGGAAGAAAAGATCACTTTGGTTAAAGAAAAACCTAGATGTATTCATGCGATTGGTGCTATTACGAAGAAATCTGGCGGTTTGCGTCCTATTACGGACTTTAAAAGACCCTTATTATATAGTATCAACAATCGTATGCATGATACTTGTGAATCCTTTTCTTATCTCCGTTTGCATGAAATGACTGACTGTATGACTGAAAATTGTTTTTTTTCAGTCATAGATATAAGAGATGCATATCGTTCTATTCCCGTATCCCCTGATAACCGAACTTTTCAAGGTTTCAGATGGGATTTTGAAGGGAAAACAGAATATTTCCAATCTAATTCACTTGTTTTTGGTTTATGTTGTGCACCATTTATTTTTACTCAGATTACTGAGTTCATTGTTAGATGTATGAATGTTTTGGGATTCCAGTTGTGTTTCGGATATTTAGATGATTTCATTGTTGTGGGACCAACCATGGAAGATTGTACTGTAGCTCTACAAACCTTGATCACATTGCTGAGAAATTTTGGTTTTGGTATTTCATGGGACAAGATCGTTAGCCCAGCAAAATCAGTGGTTTTTCTGGGTATACAAATAGACAGTGAGTCAATGACTCTTAGTCTTCCTCCAGAAAAATTATCAAAATTGTCAGAAGTGGTTGTTGAATTGGAGACAAAGACTCATATCACTTATAAGGAAATGCAAAAAGTGTGTGGGTTATTCGCTCACTGCAGTACCGTAGTCAAAGGCGGTAGGACATTCACAAGAAGACTCATCAATTTTTGTAATTTTCTCCGAGAC
Source organism: Alentia gelatinosa (assembly GCA_950022655.1). Lineage (NCBI taxonomy): Eukaryota > Metazoa > Annelida > Polychaeta > Phyllodocida > Polynoidae > Alentia > Alentia gelatinosa. Next base: position 76,561,829 of record OX465583.1, read on the forward strand.
AAACCCGGAAAAATTCTTATTCCGGAATGGATGAAAGATGACATTGCATGGTGGCGGAGTTTTTCCACGATATTCAACGGCATTTCTCCGGTTATTTCTCCGGAAGAAATCATAATTGAGACAGATGCTTCGTCTACAGGTTTTGGTGTTGTTAACGCCTCAGACTGGGCCATAGGTGTCTGGGAGACGTCAGGGGACCTGAATAATGACTTGACTAATTCCCACCACTGGGTCAATGGCCCTTCGGAAACTGTGGATAACAATGACATCAACGTCTATGAACTCTGGCCTGTCGTGGTAGCCTGTTACAGGTGGGGTCACATGTGGTATGGAAAAAGGGTCAGAGTAGTTTCTGACAACACTCAAGTTGTAATTGGTGTGAATTCCGGCCGCAGTAGGTCACACAGAGTCATGAAATGGCTAAGGGAGCTCTTTTGGCTTGCCTTTATTTACCGTTTCGATATTGTATCTTCCCATATCCGGACAAACGATAATGTTGTTCCAGATTACATTTCTCGAATTTTTTCTCCAAAAAGGAAATGTAGTATTCCTAGTTATTATTTACAACATTTATGTTGCTTTCAGTTACTCATCTGAGGACTAGAGTGGAATACTACGAGAACTACTGGTTGGCATCGAACACTACTAAGACCCGTAAATGCCAGTGGGCTCATTTTTTCCGTTTTTGTGAAAATTGTCAATTATTACCACTCCTGGCGGAGGAAGAGACGATATGTATGTACCTATCTTTTATGGCAGATAAGTTTAAATATTCATCAGTGATAAATTATTTTTCTGCTGTTAAGGTGTTACATGATATAAATAATGTAAAATTCCCTGATACACACAGGATCAAAAGAGTCTTGACAGGTATTAAACGTATTTTGGGCGACACTCAAGTCCAGGCAAGCCCATTATCGGTTGCCGACATGAAGAGTATTTTCTCTTCCTTGGATATTTCAAAGTCGGAAGATTTATCGTTCTGGACTGCATGCCTCTTAGGGTTCAGAGGCTTGCTCCGTAAATCTAATATTGTAGAAGAAGAGAACTCAATTCGAGTCTCGGATGTAAATTTTTTTCCTGGATATGTTTTAATAACTATTAATAGGTCGAAAACTATCCAGTTTTCAGAAAGGGTGTTAGAGATTCCCTTCTCTCCAATTTTGGGATCTCCATTTTGTATTTTTTCTTATTTGAATAAGTTAATTGTTTCAGTGAAGTATGAAAATCCTAATTGTCAACTTATATCGTTCAATGAAAATCATAAATTGGTTAGAGGATCATATAGTTGGTTTCAGAAAAAACTGAAGCTTCACTCAATTATATCAGGGATATCGCCGATATCCTCTCATTCACTCCGAAGAGGTGGAGCGACCGCGCTCTTCGAGCAAGGTTTCTCTCTCACAGATATCAAAAATCGGGGTGATTGGAAGAGCCTTTGCGTACTTCTTCATTTAAATCGGTCTCTCCAATCCAAGTTGGAATTGGACAGACAAATGGTTTCTTCTTTGTTTTTTTGAGTTTTGGGCATTGTTGGCAGTATGTTTTATGTCATATATAATTAATAAAACTTGAATGCCCAAAACTGCCTTCTATCATTATTGTTATTAGTATCATTATTATTATTATTATTATTGTACAATTGTATAACACTATGTATATCTATTCAAATAGAGCCTCAAGCATTTATGTGAAGGATATACACAGGTATATCCGTATATAAAGGCTCACAGGCGCCACCAAGCGTCTTATGGGGTAACTAACTTCCCCACACCTTACGCCTACAAGCGTCATAGGCGCCAGTCGCCTTCATAATTTTTTTTTCTATTATATATGGCAGTATGTTTTATGTCATATATAATTAATAAAACTTGAATGCCCAAAACTGCCTTCTATCATTATTGTTATTAGTATCATTATTATTATTATTATTACTATTATTGTACAATTGTATAACACTATGTATATCTATTCAAATAGAGCCTCAAGCATTTATATAATGTTTACTGCTCATTCCATGTCCTAAGTATCATATATTCAATATAGTGTAATATCTATGAGGATTCTAATAGCTTGTACATGGTAAATATCTTTGAGAAAAAATAAGTCATTAAATATTAGTTGTTTTCAAAGGCATCTTTACTGTATCTTCAGAACTGGCCATAGAAAACGTTAGTCAACAGTGGCGGCAGGGGTAGCAAAATTGGCTATATACATGGATCCTGAAACTACAGAACATTAAAAAGTAGCTCAGAATGTTCATAAGGAATACTACTTCATGGAAACATAGCAGAAAGTTGCATATAAAGAATTTCTATAGGCTTTAGGTACTTTATCTTTAGAACTGGCAGTCTAACAACAGCAGTGGTAGGGGTATCAAAATCAGTTATATATACCTAGATTAGGAGTTCACAAAACACTAAAAGACAGCTTGAAATGTTTTTAAGGGATGCCACAATGTGACAAGATACAAAGAAAACTTAGATCTGTAGAACTGGCTGTCAAAAATGTCAGACAAGAGTTGCGGCAGGAGTAGCAAAATAGGTTATATACCTGGATCATGGGATCACAGAACACTAAAAATAGCTCACAATATTTCTTAGGGATGACACAATATGGCCTCATAGCAAAAAACTGCATATGAAAAAATTGAATTAGCCTTCAGATACTATGTCATTGGAACTGGGTGTTGACAATGTCAAATGATGGTGGCAGTAGTGAGAGAAAAATCGGTTATAAAACTGGATACTGGGATCACAGACCACAAAACAATAGCTTGAAATGTGTCTAAGGGATGTCGAAACATGGCAACATGGCAAAAAACTGCATATGAAAAGGTTCTGTAGTCTTTAGATACTATAAATCTTTCGTACTTATTGTCAGATATGTCAAACATGAGCAGCAGGGGTAGCAAGATCGGTAATATACCTGAAACCTGATATCACAAAACACTAAAAATAGCTCACAATGTTCCTAAGGGATGCCACAATGTGGCCAAATAGCAGAAAACTGCATATGAAAAGATTTTAGTCTTTACATTATTTAAATTGCTGTACTGAGTCTACAAAGGACCAGAATATGGAGTCTAATACCAAAGTTTAATCTAATGAGTCATTGTAATACTTAAAAGAACACAGAACCAAGTAATGATTTTCAGCACTCAAAATTACAGGCCTTCAGGCATTTTGACGGTAGGTCTCTTCAACAGCTGTTCGTCATGGTAATCTGACCACTTGCCAGAGCGACAAGTAGAAATGTGAACTAGAAGGATGGATCTACAAGATTAAACAATAAAACAAATGTTTGGCCCAGGGACTATAATCTTTGTTCCTGTCTTTGATTGAATATGGCTCTTCCTTCACCTGGTAGAGCCACCTTCTTGGGCTTATGACAAGGCCATAGATTTTAGATTTTCAAAAAATAATTGTCAATAAGGCATACTTAACCTTTCAGGACTTTCTAGAAATGAATTGACTACAAGGCATACTTAACCTTTCAATTAGTCAATTGTCCCAAATTACTATAAATGCACAATTAGAAATATGGATCATTACATGAAGCAAACCTGTCAGGAATAAATTGTGCAGATTTCACAATACAAACTTTTGGAGACAATTTGGGTCAAATGTGTATGTTTTTAAAATTTAACCTGCAAAAATAATATTTTATGTTGTTCACGTGGACTTGGAATGGTTTTAAAGGAATTTTTCAGAAATAAAGGAATTTAAAGGTTTTGATGAAAAATAAAAGGAATTTAAAGGGATGGTATGATCACTACCATTGTATCTGAACACAAATTTATTGAGGCTTATAGAAGTAACTCTAAATACTCATCTGCCTTTTGTATATAATGTTTTATTACATAACTTCATGTACACCATGTTTCTTAATGTTTTCAACAGTACACTATGTGAATAACTTTAAATTTCATTGAATTGAACATACAAGCCCAAATCCGCTTACTCAATCATGACACACTCTAGGTTTTTTTTTCTTTTAATAGCTGTAATGCTAAAAAAATCCATTGCCTTTGTTCATCCTCTTGATCAATACTCCCAATATCTATTTTGACACTAGTTTCTGCTTGCTATAGAGTTATGTAACACAAAAGACGGATGCATAAAGACACTAAACGCGCATAGCGAAATAAAAGCTAATATCGATCATACTTCAACCTTGACAATACTAAGACCTAAGTCTTTCAAAACGTTCATTAAATCCAAATTGCATATGAGAAATCGAAAGAATATCTTAACTATTGTACATAAGGCGAAAGACTATTTACATGTACGTGGGAATAATAACAGGCTTCCAATTGAGAATTATTATCTTACTAAAGATTTAGATCACAACAAAAGAAATACAGATGTTACAATGCAGTCCAGTCGAAATTGCTTAAACTATCATGGCATATAGATAAGCATTATCCTTTGATAGGCAATGTGAAACTAGCAAAGCTTCGTATCCTTTATATTATTATATGCCTTTGCTTGAAACGGGGATCAGAATTTCTTTTACGCAGGTGATGGGAGACATATACTGCTGAGGGGGCCATCCCTCTATGACTTAATGATGTGAATACATCGATATATATATGTGTGTATATATATATATATATATATATATATTTCCTCACGAAATGGACACTTGACAAAACAATTCCTCAACTATCTAGAGATGAGAATACAAGTCGCTGATGTAAATCCCGTCATTGGCACCTCTTCCTTATTGACGTTAAATTCAGTTAAATTAATCTTCGATCTAAAGCTTGTGTATGTATGGCATTAACCGAAGCACTCACAGACTCCTTAAAGAAGACCTAATTGTAAATTGGAAACGGAGAGTCTTTGCCCGATTCTATTTTCTTTAATAGCCAACTGACAAATCAGAACGTGTATATCTTAGACCTGCCCCATAATAAGGTGACCATTTCTGCTCTGTTGTTAATCTGTACAGCATATAATATGTATTTATACAACGGCAATATCACAAGCTTTGTGTTTTACTGTGAGTCAACAACTACCCAAACAGACCAGTACCAACACACGGCGTTAACACTATAAAAATTGGACATTGTTGGCAAGTCGTACAAGCAAATCTTCTGACCTGATCAAGAAGCAGAAGAATGTGATAAAAATCACTCTCCAAGCATAACGAAGCAACCTTTGCAAGGTTATACAGGAGAACGAAAAATGCAATATGAAATATCTCGGGGGGGGGGGGGGGGGGGGGACCCTTGTAGAGAACACCAACGAAACAGATTTTTACATCCGGTAACGACTGCTGCCGACTCGGACTCGGAAAATATAGGAGATTTGATAAACTTACATGAACGGAGTCATGGCAAACTAATACCTTGTCCATGGTACATGGTAGCTTATAAGTTAGCACCTATCTCAGGTATATCTGCACCTCTACTACATGAAGAGGCAGAGGGATTTACATACAGCCTCTCCCAACAATCTGCTTTACATGTGCATCTTTTTGTTACTGCGATAACCTGACAATACTGTAATGAAGATTGGATCTGAGTTTGAAGCCAAAACTGTTCATTTTCTTGTCTCACGTGCAGTGTGGTTTACAGATTTATGTTGTTAAGGCTATGTGAAAGATGAGGTGTTGTCACAGAGCTTTAAACACTGGCTTGGTGACAAGTTATATGTATAGAGCGAGTCAGTGACTATCCAAAAAAACTACCTTCTAATCACACTAATCCTGCCAGCTTGCCTTTCAAACAGGCATGTGTTGTGGACATTATTACTGTTTGTGTGTAACTCGTCGGGAGTTTCCAGCTCGACAGGCGATCAGGTCAGTATGAGGGTGATGTGCTGCGAGGCCAAGTTCTGCAGTCCGCATGTTGAAGTTCCGTCCGTGTGTGGTTCAATCCAAGCTGTTGGGGCCAGAACACTTAGGTCTCTGTCTGTCTGACGTTTCAGGAGGTGTTTTCCGTGACAAGCTTGCTCTGGATGAGTGAGGATTTGCGTGTGGCCAGCGTCTCTGGCGTCGGGATCGTATCGCCAGTGGCGTCTGTGATAACGGGCTTGATGGGTTGAGCGGGGGGTGGCATCGCTGCGTTCGCTTTGGCCATGTTGTAATCCCCAGAATCAAAGTACTTTTGCTGTTGGAAAAAAAGAAAACAGAATTATAGGTATTATATGTAATGGTATTTCTGTTTGTTTTATTTTTTTAATCATCTGGGAAGTCCAAACAACAGTCCTTTATTCATTTGATTTAGCAATGCTAAGGGACGATCGGATGGCTATTTACCATACTATTTAATGATTGAGGAAGTATTAAGTAGTTCTGAGGCGATTCTCTTGAGAAAATCTGACTTTCCTGGCAATTTCAGATCAAATGATTATACGATCGCCTGAGTTTAGTGCTTAAATGAGATGTCAACAAATTGTCGAAACAACCGATTTCCTTCGAGTTGGCACTTTTTAATTATGCTTAGATATTGTAAATAATCCTATTCAAAAGATTACATGTACAGATTGCACATAAGAATGGTGGAAAGAATATTTGTTCACAATTTTACACTTTGACCGCGATTTGTTGTCACCAGCAAGTTGGTGGAGATGTAAGTTGTTGAGGGATTTCGGAGGGGATTCTAAACCGGAAGTCGCCAGATGACTTAGAGAATCGATTTCATATTTTTAAGCTGTACTAGCGACTTCGTCGAGTTGGAGTCTAAGATGTTTCTGAAAGTGGTGCCCTCTCTCGGCTGCCGTTCTCAACTTTAGGAAATTAGGACTCCTTTTATTTCACGTTACACAGGATTTTTGCCAGGAACCAGCGCAATTATTCTCGTGGCTGATCACGGGGCAAGGCAATTGGAAAACTACAGTTCTAAATTATGATTTTGGTATGGATAGAAACAAATCCTAAGGATAAAAGTACATCTGTGTAGAGAAACACAAAAAATAATAACAGGATCCAGTTAAGTACTGCACGAGAATCTCACTCTCGTGGCCCTTCAGTCTCCAAGCCTAGGTCGGGTTCACTTTGTCTCTATGTGCGGGGGACTCTCCAAGCGGATAGTACAGAAAATTACACGTTTTATATGTAGTAGGTAATTATGACTTAAGAGGACGCCCCATGTTAGATACCTCAAATTCCAATTATTATGCAGTCTTATTCATTATGGGGAGTTGGAAAAACATTGTTGCCAACGTCATCTTTGCGTCGATACCAAGCAGGGATGTCAGTTGGGTCAGAAAAAATACTTTCAATGACGATTCAGGGTTTAAACATATATACATCGAAAACACCAGAAATGTATCAAATACAGGCACGGACTTGGATGACCTGGAACGGTAACATGAGGTTCCTTGCCTATCTATCTATGCCTCGCTATTGTTCTCTAGTTCCCATTTACGCCACCAGGGCGGCACCACCATAGCTGCAGAGTGTTTTCTATCTTAAACCACAAAAAAGCTCCTAAAAATCTGCAATGATTTTTATTGACACAATTGATGTATACTCAAAAAAGACTACCAAAAGGTTTCTCAAGTCTTGGTGGGAAAAAAAATCGTTTTTTCAAGACTGACTACAGGAAAATCAGGAAAGTTTCCTGGCTGCACCAAATTAATGTTAGACCAAATGTGTCACCCCCCCAAGAAAAAACCAGTGCACTTAGAACCCTAATTCCAAAAATCCCATGTATGTATATACCTTAAATCAACAGTAAAATACTTTATTAAGGCCTAGGGGTATGGGAATATATTGAAATATTTTTTTCCCCAGACCGACTGCCTGAAAATCAGGGAAATTTGCCCGTCGGCCCCAACTATTCCAAGACAAAATGTGCCGTAACTTTAAAAAGATCTAGTACACTTAGAACCCTAATTCCAACTGTCCCATGTAGGTATATACTTAGAATCGACAGTAAAATACTTTATTAAGGCCTAGGGGTATGGAAATGAATTGAAAATTATTTTTTCCCAAGACTGACTGCCTGAAAATCAGGGAATTTTGCCGGCCGGCCCCAATAATTTTAAGACAAAACGTGCCATGACTTTTAAAAAAATTGAGTGCACTTAGAACCCTAATTCCAACTGTCCCATGTAGGATTATACCTGGAATCGACAGTAAAATACTTTAATAAGGCCTAGGGGCATGGGAACAATTTGAGAATCTGGATTTTCTTCTTTTTTAATTTTTTTTATTGAGCAAGCTTTCTTTATTTCACATCAACTCTTCTTTTCTAACTCATAGGTTTTTCCGTATTTCACATCAACTCTTATATTCTAACATATGAGTTTTCTGCTGTATATCATGTTTTCACAATGAAAGTTGTCTCCATTTCACATAATATAACAAAATCATCAATACTAAATAGTATTTGTGCATATATCACCTTCCCTTTAACAGAAATGGTCCATTCTTTATTAACGCAACATTAAGTAATTTCCTCAAAGCTAGCTTGCTCTGTTTTTTTTGGTTTTTTTTTATAGCGAACTGTACCTTGTATCAAAGTCATACTTTCAATAACAGCAACCATATGCATATTGAGACTTTGTCAACAAAATTTCTCCAATCTAACGGACGGAAAAGAACACATTCCCTGATTTTATTCCGACTCATTTCATTTCAAATTCTTAAGTGTCAGAGATTTACTTACTTGTGGTAAAAACATCAAGAGATAGAAAAGCATTTATTATCCATCGTATACAAAGCCCCCATTGAAAATGTATGGGGACTCAGTAAACCACTACCCATTGTATAAAAGCTGTCAGATGCCATAACTGTGGTACACGGATTCAAACCTGTGGTATACGGCCTCAAAACCATGGTATACGGAAAAAATAGTCCATTTTGCTATAGAGCAAAGAAATAGTTCCTAATGTTATACCCGTTAAATTATTATAGAGAAATAAGTAACAGATACACCTGATAGAGGCCAACTACATGCCGAAACGTAATGTCATAAGAAAAGTTATGATCGGTGATGGTAATGGGTTTCGGGCACTGCTTAGCTCCAGTATTCCCAACACTCTCCACAGATATCATGGCTTCTGATCAGGATATCTGCTGGGAGATTGATACCTGGGACTGAACTTTATTGCTATGACAACACAGTCGGCCAGGGTACTGGAGGAGGGGGAGGGGTAGGTGTAGGGTTACAGGGAGCGACTGGGGGGGGGGGGGGGGGGGACATATACAGGAGGTCCTGTATGGAGTCATAGGCCAGTCAGAGAAGGATACCTACTATAATAAACTTTATTTTGATTGTGTTTAATCATCCAATGAATGTTCATAATCTAAGACTTTAGCAAGCCTAGGCCCAGGTTAATGTCACGTGATCACATACCCCGTCCTCCACCTACCTCATGCACAGGTAATATTCAGGGATGCGAGTCGGGACTGAGGAAAAAGTCGGAAATATAAAACCCTTAGAACCCTTATGATACTGTTTCTATATCAGTGAGCTGGGGATTTCCCTTCTTGAGAACCAGTGAAAAAGTAGACTAGCCCCAGTCTCTTATTATCAAAGACATTTTCTGAGTCATGGCCCTTACCGTAAATCCCCAAATAATTTTTTTTTAAACTGTTAGACTTAGACAACTCTATGCCGGTCAAAAGGCGGACCGGAACGAGGTCGACAGTAAACATGGCAGTGAGAACGTTTTACACCCGCCATATGAGGAAGTGTTGCCGGCGCCGGACAGTCCCGTCTTTGTTGCCGGCCTCGGTGCGGCCGTCAAGGCGTCAGAACATCCTCTAACTAGGACTGCTGTCAGTAACTATGAAAGGTCGGAATTCCATCAATTAACAGAGAACTTGCATCCCTGAGGAATACATAATGCCTGTATAGGAGTGGGCAGTATGTGTAAGATATACTGCCACAGGTATATGATAACAGATACTAAAACAATTTAACTTTCGTGGATACTCTTAATTCGGCGAGTCAACCTGGAAGTAGGTGGCGCTTCGAACCCCCTCCGCGGCCATCTTGGCATGGAACTTATGCAGTGCTAGGCCTATGGGGAATTCACATGTTCATTTCTGATATTATTTGATATGTGGGGATATGTTAACTAACCCTCAAGTCAATCTTTTGACAAGACCAGACCTCCCTGGCAGTTTCAGATCAAATGATTATGTGATAGCCTCAATTTAGCCTCTGAAAGCAATGTCAACAAATCGTTGAAACAACGATTTCCTTTGAGTTGGCACGTTTAAATCATGTCAGAATAATGTAAATAACCTTATTTCAACTAATGCATGTGTAAATTAGACATTATATAGGAGATTATTAAAGTTTTACGCTATTTTACACTCTGACAGCGCTTTGTATTCACCAGCAAGATGGCGGAAATGTCCGTTGTTAAGGGAATTCGGAGGGTATTTGAAACCGGTAGTTGCCAGATGACTTGGTGAATGTTGTCCGGAGAAAGAAACTTACCCCTCGGGATAGGCGCTTCTTGAGGTAGTGTGATGTAGTTGCACCTCCGAGTCCTGGGTATTTCTGTCGAAGTTTGGCTTCTTGTTCTTTTTCCACAGAAGACTGTAAGTTAGAGAAAGTTATTGTCACATCTTAGAACATGAGAAATAATTAATGAAGGATAAATTGGAAATGTTTTTGATAAGGTAGATTTTTGTATTAAATCAAGTAGGTATAGACATAGGGAGGACAAATCAAGTGACAATACGAACGAATATCACCAGTTGTCAGACTTGTTAGACTGACTGATTTATATGCAGATATGTATGCTATGTAAAAACTCAATATCATGGATCTTATAGGCCATCTGGCTCAGCTTTTTTTTTTAAACTTGCTTACATGCTAATTTCACGATAAATATCTTCACGGAGTAAGTTTTTTTACAGCAGATTTTTAGCTATCTTTAACCAGCAGTTTGTGTAGTTCAGCTGTTAATAAGTTCCAGAATTTCATCCCCATATAGAGTGGGCTATTTCGAAATTTTTCTGACTTTGGTCTTTTTAATTTTGAGTAAGAGAAGCAGATGTCTGCGTCATGATATCCTCTTCATCTTGGACCCATCTATAGATATGTGATCACAGATGTAAGCTGGTCTATATTATAGGGGTCCCACCATACAGCATTTGTGTAGTTCGAAACACCTAAATCAGTAGTTCTTATTATGGTTTATTTTTAATTTAGAAAATGCAGCCGTGTCCGAGTTTTTTCAGATACAAAATGAAGGATAATGACCAACAACCACTCTTCAATATTATGTAGTTCCGTTTTTATGAAGACAATTTTTTCTCATTAAGTTATTAGAATCATTGATAAACTGGTTCCATGTGCCTACGTTTCAGCCTATGTGGCCTTCATCAGGGCTGGAGTGATTATGAATGTGATTCCCCTTTATATACCCATTGAGTAACTAAGGTAACCAGGCAGTGAGTGTGGGCTAGGTAACTATCAATGGTTAACTAATCAACTAACACTCGGGGTTAGTTGATTCCACAATTTGTTTCTCTTCACGGTAGTGGGTTGGATTTTTGAAGCCTGCTAAATTCCGCTTTGATCCTGGGATCAGACACGCACAATTTTTTTTTAGAATAATACTTCTTTTTATATATTATGTTAGTCTCATACTAAGTACCTTCCAGAAAAACATTATTTCAACAAAATCAGATGAATGGTTTAGATTTGAGAGCCTTTTGAAGTTGTGTATAATAGTGCAAGTTGTCCAACCCCCTAAATATTTGAAATTTCAAGAAATGTTATAAATGCTTATAACTTAAGAAAGACTAATATTATATGGTGACACACATTATATTTGACCCAGAACACCCTTATCCTATATTAGATTTAAAAGAAAAGCTCTGAACCATATGTGGGGTGTTACACAACACAGGGGTGTCAGACAACACATTAATAGAATTACTCAGAACAAAACAATGAGAAAATATAATTCTTTATATTTTTAATGAAATGATAATAAGCTATAGTTCACAAAGCAAACCACTCAATTACTGATAAAAAACAACTCCAAAATCATAACTTGTACCACAGCATGTTGTCTGACACCCCCAGGTTTTCAGTTTTTGTACCATAAAAAGTACATCTTTTTATTAAAAAAAAAAACCCAAAAAAACATGGGTATTCATGAGTGGTAGGGGTACTTAACATAAACAGGGATATTTGTTATTCTATTATGATTATTATTTCTTTTATACATCCTTTAGAGGTGTGTTGTCCAACACCCGATTAAAAAAAAAATCATCATGGAATCATAATGTTCTGATATCAGAATGGATAATCCGATTGTGTTGAAACTTTCAGGTATCACAGCCAGGATTCTAGTCAACATAGTACAATAAAGGAAAATTAATTTCTCACTATATATATCATTAATATTGTCCTCTGAAAGTTGGGGTGTTGAACAACATGCTCTATGGGTCTCTATGTTGGAAAATTTGAAGGTCCTGGATAGTTTTTACCATTTTAATATTTGTTCAATCTTTTACCAATTTTCAAAATTATATTGTCTACACTTCTCATGACATATATTTTAAACATGTTAACAAATAAAATTGGCTCAAAATTGTGTCTCCCAGATTTTGAACAAAGTAAAAATTACAGTTTTTGTTGATTTTCGGAAGGAAAAATTCCTCAGAGCTCTACAAAACCCTATGTTGGAAACGAAGACAATCAAAAGATGCACCAAATAATTTCACTTTTACATTGATGAGGTACGTTTATACAACAATAACCTTGAATAAGCTTATTTGGGCAATTTAGCAGGTTTTAAAAATCCCACCCTAGTATGGTGAGTTCAGGACTGCAGTACTCCTCGTGTTCTCTACTTTAAAGTTTATCTTTTGAGATGACCTCGTGATTCTAGGAGCCAAGTCTAGCCAACTAATATTGTATCTGTTACGATTGGTTTGGTTGACTGTTCATTTATAATAATTACAAATAGTCGGGAACCAAGTACTGATCCCTGGGGTACTCTAAAATCAATTGTGTTGTTCTCTAAGGTTTGATCATTGATTAAAAACGTACTGTTGCCTATCTTTCAAATAACTTTCAAGCCAGGAAACTAAACTGTGGGGTAGTTTTAGTATTTTTGATAGTTTTAATAACAACATTTCGTGATCAATGCTATCAAATGCCTTACAAAAGTCGATGTAGCAACAGACAACATAACAGCCATTACTGCGGGCGGAATACAAGGATTTACAAAAACTGAAAATCGCATCGGCCGTACTGCAGTTTGGTCTAAATTCATATTGTTCTTCTGTTCTTCTGCAAACATAATTGCATCTTGCATTAAATTGAATATGAGATCATGAACCACCTTCTCTAACAATTTGCTTGGAGCATTCAAAAGAGAAATCGGCCGCCAATTACCCATGTTCCTCAGGTTACTGCTTTTTGGAATCGGGACCACCTTAGCAATTTTCCACGATTCCGGAAAAAGGCCTTGTTCCACTAAATTGTAAAAAAGATGTACTATATGAATAATCAAGGTTGATAAAGCAGCTTTTAATACTGACGTTTTGATATCTACGAATCCACTAGATTTCGAACTATCAATTTTCTTAATATACTTTGTAGTCTGGTGGCTGACACGGTCCTAACACGTTCGTTCAGACAGGTCTGCAGTCTTTGCTCATCTATTTGCTCAATAAATACAAGACGAAATCCACATATTGCAGTCTCGGTAGGCTCATTTGTTTTCCTATAGATCTTGTGAGTTAAACTGGTAAAATACTTTCTGTTTAATATCCGATACTATTTTTTACTAGTGTGCATATCAAACCATACAAATCATTAAGTATGACAACACGATAATTACATTTTGATACAATTTACAGCTCTTTTCCATTTATACTTGTTTGTTTGTTGTTTAACGTCCCAGGGGACCCTGACGGTATATAGGGACTATCAATGATTTAGCTTTCAATTTTCATTTATTTCAGTCAATTCTTTTTAATGTTTTCAAATATGCTATATACAATCAAAGAGATTTGTCTCTTTCAAAAACATGATGATATCTTTCTTTGGAATAGTTTCAAACAATATCTTCATGTTGTTACTGTTTTTCAAGTACTGACTTCTATTTTCTTGTACCCTTTTACAGTTCAGCAGGAGATGCTGAACAGTTATGGGTACATTGCATGCTTGGCATAATGGGGGATTTTCCCCTTACAGGAGATATTCGTGTGTAGGTCTAGAGTGGCCTATTTTCCGACGGGTCAACTTCACCTATTCACTACAACTTAATCCCCCACATTTTATCTTCCCATTCACAGTTGAGTGAAGAGTATGTAGTTTGTTTCTTATTTGCTTGTTCCACCCAGATAGCCATTTGCTATTGTCAATTCTTTTATTGGAGTTGTCATATCCAGTGTGGAATTCTTGCTGTACCGGGAAATAACTTAGGAGCTTTCTTTGCTGCTGTCTGCCTCTTCATTTCTATCAATTCCTATGTGGCTTGGTAGCCAGCATAGAACTATATCCTCCTTTCTTTTCTTCAAAATGGTAATCCTCTCTCGCATTTCTCTTACCAAATATTTTTCTGAAAGTATTGGAGGATACTTTGAAGATATGATTTTGAGTCAGAATGTATAATTAATTTGTTGTGGTGCGAGACACCTGCCCAGTGTAGGGCTTTCAGTCCTGCACTGGTATCTGCAGTGAAAATACTGGCCTGACCAGGTAATCCTGCAATCAGGTTACCATATGGTGTATGGACAGTAAAGCCCACTCTCTGTCTTTCTTTCGAAACACCCGTATATATGGGAATGTACTCTCTGTGGTCCTTCTCTATCTTGTCCAGTTCAGTTTTGAACTGGAAAGCGCTAGTTTCACCTTTTTTTTGTTAATACATAGATCAAGAGTGATCCCAGGTTTACTCTTCAGCCAGGGAGGAGCATTTGGTGGAGTTAGCTCCCTCAGATCATTCAGAGGGAGGTTTGTTTTCTCCAAGAGACTTCTGATGGAAGTAGCATATGGTGAGACTACTCTAGGTTTGTTCTCAAATAGTCTTTGGTTATTCTTTTTGAATATTGTCTCATGTGTGGGGGTTATCAAGTTTACCTTGGTCTTGATTGCATACTGTAGAGATAATTTCTGTCTGAGGAGCTCAAGTGGTATCAGAGCCTCTATTTCCAAACTCTTTTGGGGAGAGGTTCGGAGTGCACCAAGACAAAGTCTAATGCCTTGATTTTGGATGGGTCTCAGTCTGTCTAGATAGCTTTTGCTGGCTGAGCCATATACAATGGATTCATAGTCCAGGGATGTCGGCACCCCCTGGAGAAATTCCCTGAAGTAATTTGCGGTGTCTTGAGTAGGTCTATAGGAGGGGATGTAGGGTGCCTAATGGTCGGGTTTGTTTGTTTGTTGGTTTGATTTAACGTCCAGTTAACCATTAGAGGTTCTAACCAGACTTACTCAAGGTTCTTTTACACCACATGGGTGGTAATCGAATCTATGTGATGAATAGCACGCCTGTGGTTGCATTGACCTCATAACTGCCCACCCACTCAATCCCAGGGTGAACAATGACAGGCCTGCCACTGCCCTTTTGATGGAATATAGGGCTCCATATAGGGCAGGGAAGGTGAAAATATAGGGCTAATGCTGAAAATATAGGTCTTTTATACCAGAGTATTGTAACAATCGGGGGCATACCCAGGGGCCAGGTCCGGCACAGGGGGCTCGTTACCCTTTAAGTGGGGTTAACGTAAACAAAATAAAAACTTCTGTTCCAAGCAAAGTGTCACTTTAAGCAGAGTGTGACCTTAAGTGAGGTGTCCCAGAAGCAGGGTTTTACTGTATCTCACCTAAAATGACTCTAAATGCCAAGCTCTCTGGGGTGCTTTGCCTTCTGGACCAGATACAGATGTGTAAAAGCCAAGTCCTTCTAAGGGGTTTGCCTCAAGGACCCCCAGGAGGGGCTTTGCCACTAGATCCCCACTGATCTCGCTAGGTAGTCTTAGGTATGAAACAAATTCCTGGGAACAGCTTGTATAATGTATAAAATTCAAGTGCTTCCAGGGTTTTGCCCCTTGGACCCCCAAATGTGTTTTGCCACTGGACCCCTGACAATCTTCCCAGTTGGTCTCAGGTGTGTAAATTTCTTTCCCCAAAACATAAACTAGGGTTCAGCTCTTTTAAGTGGTTATGGGGAGGTTTGCACCACTGCTTATTGGTGTGAATGAGGTCAAATTTCTTTCCATCTTTCTTTTACAAAGAAAAATTTATTTCATTAACTGAAATTGAATACAAGGATTTTCTTGAAAAATAGGGAAATTGCCATCTCTGATAAGTATAAAAAACAAATTTATGATCCCAGGGGCTTTGCCCCCTTGACCCTCATGAGGGCTCTACTGCTGGACCCCTGGTATTATTCTCAGATAACATAAGGGGTGTAACTCCACTCCTGGAAATAAATCCCTGGATACAGCTTCTGTAATGTCCAAGTTCTCTCAGGGACTACTAAGTGCCCTCAGGAGGGGCTATACCACTAGACACCTGGCTATTTTCCCATGTAGTGTCAGGTACATATCTTCCCCTCCCTGAGACAAAAACCCATGGGACAGCTTGTATAATCTATGAAATCCAAATGTTTCCAGGGGCTTTGCCATTTGGCCCCCGTGGAGCTTTCCTGCTCAATGCCTGCCAATAAGATAATTGCCCAGATAAGCTAAGGTGTGTAACCCCCCCACCACACCTCACCTGAAAAATATCCTGGGTACAGCTTTACAAATCAAAGTGATCATGGGGCTTTGCTGCTAAATCTCTGGCACTATTCCCAGATGTCTTAAGATCTGTATCCCCCTCCCTGAAACAAAATCCTAGGGACAGCTTGTAAAATGTTTACAACCCAAGTTCTTCTAGGACTTTTACCCCCTGGACCCTCTGGAGGGGCTTTGCTGCTAGAACCCTAGCAATTTTTCCAGGTAGCCTAAGATTTGTAACCTCCATCCCTGAAACAAAATATTGGACACAGATTGTACATAATCTAAGTTCTTCTGAGGGTCTTGCCCCCTGAACCCCCAGGAGTGGCTTTGCTACTAGACATCTGGCAATATTCACAGATAGTCTAAGATGTGTAACCCCATCTTTGGGACAGCTTCTATAATTTATAAAATCCAAATGTTTTTAGAGGCTTCACCCCCTGCACACCCAGGAGGGGCTTTGCTGATAGACCCCTGGCAATATTCCAGATTACTTAAGATGTGTAACCCCCCCTCCAAAGAAAATCTTAGGAACTGCTTGTATGATCTATAAAATCCAAAATGTTTCCACAGGCTTTGCCCCCTGGACACCCAATGGGCGCTTTGCTGCCACACCTGTCAATATTCCCAGATAGCCTAAGATGTATAGGCCTAACCACTGGCATTAAAACAAAAACCTGGGTACAGCTTGTATAATCTATAACATTCTAATTCTTTCAGGGGCTTTGCCCCCTGGACACAGCTTATATAATCTATGAAATCCAAGTGTGTCCGGGGCTTAGACTCGGTACCCCCCTGGAGGTTTTTTTTTAGCTGTACCCCTACCAATCTTCAGAGATATACCCCCATCCCCAGAAAAAATCCTGGGTATGCTCCTGACAACTATGCTCCTGGTGGTTAGGCGAGTCTTTCAGATTAGCCTCTCCAGCGTTACTCGGCACGCTGTGCTGGAGTACTGTACTTCTTTGAAAGATCTTCGAGATCATTCCGGGAAGTAATTGTTAATAAACATTCCTGTTTTAAATGTGTGAGTTGTGTTGTGTGTAACTAGGTTTGTGCAAACCTACCGAAAACCAAACCAACCTACGTAATTTTTCATAGGGTGGAATCCTGCTGGGAATTAGCGCTCCGGAAAGGGGTCTTCCCAACCCGCTAGCCAGGCGGCGGCCACCACACATTTTTGGATAGGTATGATAGTAGTTATGCATAAGTATGCAATGTCAGAAAAATTTCACTTAATGTGAGGATTATTTGCCCTGAAGTGATGGATAGGAGTGTATCATAAAAATTGTAATGCAAGATTTCTGCACCACATGATAATTTAATTTTTTCAAAATGATAATTTCAAAACATAGGGCATATAGGGCAAAATTGCAAAAATAAATATGGGGCAAGCTAAAAAATATGGGGAAATATGGGGCCAGCGGCAGGCCTGCAATGATGTGTGTTGTGAACCTACACTCCCACTCCACGATCTAATGTTGAATGTAAGAGCTCAGGCAGCAGGAAGAACTGATTTGTAATCAGATGTTGTTTTTGCTAATTAAAAAAAAATATATATATATATCCTATGGCAGTTTACCACACAGGCAGTGTGCATTCAGGTAAAATTCCCGACTCTGCAAGGCCCTTGGGCCCACAGGGGACCACCAGTCAGGCGCTGCTAGGTGACTGTAACCAGCGCCGTGTGTGCGCCTCCCGCTGCCGGCCGATAACGGGTACCCCTGCCGGCCGCCGGGGGTTCGGTAGTGGCCGCCTATACACCACAGTTCAGTGCAAATTCTAGATACATGTAGAGGTGAGGACAATTCCTGAAATTCCCTGAGAACTGGCATCCCTGATAGTCTAATCTTGATTGAATGTAGGCTTTGTAGAGAGTGATCAAGATCTCTTTATCAGCCCCCCAACTTAATTCGCAGATATTTATACAGCAAGTATGTGTTGGTAGTTGCATTTCCACCCCTGATTCAATCCACATGCAATTTGATTTATCAACATTTTTTGTTAATTCATTCTTCTAAAATCAACTTCCATTTTATTCAAATCATTCTGCATATGTTACTTGCGCTGTCGCATTTGAAAGGATTCCACTTTGAATGTTGTGTGTGTCAACAGACATATTTATTAGTAGAGAATCTATTTGTCAGGATTAGCAGGTGATACATCATACTCGCTTCGAATTATAATGTAATGATAATATTTTTGCGGAAGAAACTGATAATCAATCCTTGATTAAATGTTGCATTTATTTTGTTGAACTTGGAGCTAGATCTAGAATCTATTTGAAATTCTGGGGCTTCTTGTCAAAACAAAATGAAACCAGTGTTACACATTATCGCTACTTTTTTGTGGATGGTACTAATAGTCTGCATATATTGGAATATAGTATATCAATCGAGCATAAATCTAAGGAATCTGAGGCCAACAAACAAATGACTAAGCCTCGCTGCCCCAAGGCCTGGAGCGAAGGTCTGTCAAGAGTGTGTGTGAGCGAGTGTGTGAGTGCAGAGAATCAGAAAAGGCAAGAGTGTTTCTGTGAGTATATTGAAATGTCATAAACAATGATACTTAGTAAGTAAAGTAAAATTGTTCAAGAGACTAAATCACCCGATCCCAAGATACAATTATCTTGTTACTTAAAGTATAGGGGTCAATGTACATTCAATGATTGCACAAATCCTTTCTAGTTTGCAAAATAAGACCACGGGGTCGCGCAAACGGAAAACCACAGGGCCATCATGATGGCCGAAATGAAGCCCTGTTGTCAACTGCTAATTTGTTAGCAAACATTGGTTCTTCATATTAAGATTTCGATTGAGTTACCTTGATGGTGTCAACTGGTGGTTGCTGGTCTGTTACTGATGACATTTTGAATGTGTCGAGACAAATAATCTACGAAATTTCACTGGCTTCCCTCTCTCGACTTTGAAGACAGCAAAAATGGCCGCAGATTGTGACGTCACGCGGTAAACGTGCGGGACTGTCATTTATCAGAACCGTCATCATCTATAAAGAACAATATATTAGATACAGTACAGAAATTACCTAGAAAGGTCTGAATTAATTTTCTAAGAGAGCAAAGTCTTGATATTCGCTTGACAAATATTTAGATCATATTGTTATGTCAGTGCGGTACTACAACATGTCAGCCTACAGGTTCCAGCCGGCCTGTCACTGAAATGTCAAAGTTGTGATCGGTAAGCGTGGAAATAGCTTAAAATGAAGCCCGAGAAGAGGTATTTTATTATACTAGCATGGTTTGCTGTTGTAACAGCTGGTGGACTTTTGCTTTTTACCAAGGGATTCCTCTTAAAACGGCTAGTTGTGGAAGAACAGAGTACCTGTCAAGTAAACTTCACAACCAAAACAGACCAACATGGTCAGGATACAGATGCAGGGTGCTGGATGCACAAACGTTTTAAGCGAGCTGTTGTTATCATCATTGATGCTCTTCGATACGACTTTGCAGCATATCAGCCATCAATTAAATCTGGAACTGAGCTCCCATATCAGAACAAACTCAAGATATTTCGGGAGTTACTTCGCAAAAAGCCTGGTCAATCTCGACTCTACAAGTTTGTCGCCGACCCCCCTACAACAACACTGCAGCGTCTGAAGGGAATTACCACAGGTAGCCTGCCAACTTTTGTTGATGCTGGTGCAAATTTCGCCAGCTCGGAAATAACAGAAGATAATATCATAGATCACCTCATCCGTGCTAATAAGAGTATCACATTCATGGGAGACGACACTTGGATGGGACTGTTTCCAGATAGATTCAAAAAGGCCTATGCATTTCCATCTTTAAATGTAAAAGACCTTCATACGGTTGATGATGGGGTAATCCAGCACCTTGTTCCGGAGCTCAAGCTAAAGGACTGGGATGTTCTCGTTGCACACTTTCTTGGTGTGGACCATTGTGGGCATCGTTATGGTCCGGATCATCCTGCCATGGCCGACAAATTAACACAGATGGACAGAGTTATTAGGTGATTGATTACAGTGAATCAAATATAGTTAGTGTCTATAGAAATAAAATAAAAACTAAGATAAACAGAACCCGATTTTTAATGTCATAGATCTAGCTATGACCCAGGCAATTTGAACAGACAATAGATCAACTCAGGTTCTCATGATTTCTTGTGTCCATTCAAAGACATATGAATATCAAACCAAGTGATCAAGCCTTAGAAAGTACTAAGAAATCTTATATATGGAGCTGTCCATAGGTGACGTCATTGCACGACATCCACCCCCCCCCCCCATCCCCGTCATGCTTTTGCATACGACCCTTTGATATAATTGTTGGACTAGACATCCCCCTCCCCCTGCTGCATGACGTCATTTATGGATGGTCCCTCATTGATATTATTCCTTGTTGGAACTAGCTCTCATTTCTAATGTTAAGTCCATTAACGCTCCGCTACACATGGTTTCGTGAATTTACCAATGTTAGTGTATTCTAATAATATTCATATTAAACAGGACGGTCATTAAGCAGCTGAAGCAGGATACCGTTCTGATAGTAATGGGCGACCATGGTATGACGCGAACTGGCGATCATGGAGGCGACAGTCAGGATGAGCTAGAAGCCGCTCTCTTTGTCCACAGTCCGGCACGCCTAACCACCATGCCTGCACAAAAGGTATGCTCTGTAGATATTTCCCCATACATACCTGATGCACTTCTTTTCATAATGTCTGAACATCGTTCGCTGTCCTACAACTGTGGAGTGCAAACTATCCTTAGGAAGTGTTCATTAATTATGGCCGGGGTGGGGGGGGGGCACACTTTTTGCAATATCAACTGGTCAAAAAAAGATAGATGGTGTTACTCAGGATGAAATGAGGGTGGTAGTTACAGGTCAGTGTGAGTCAACAAGGCGTGAAATGAGAGTATTGCAGTAACTACAGTCTTACTGCATGGACAGGATTCCCTAACCAGTTCTTGTTCTGTCAGTCTGTTGCTACAGGAATCTCTCGCAGCACTCAGGTTTCCGCTCTCGTTCCAGTCCTTTTCAGTCTGTCTAATTCACCATAGCACCCACTTTTTTAATTTCATTTTACCCTTCTTTGCTCTTCACCATCGTCCAATCGCCTCAACCCGCGCCACTCCACCTTAGTCAAACCAGGGATCATGTCCGAGCCTTATTGGTTGCCCCGACGCGCGCCACACCTGCCAAAGTCACATGAATGTCCAAGTGGAGCATGTCCCCTCTGCTGACCTACCCGTTACCTGGTGACTGCGGATATTCAGTGATTTATACCTATGCAGCAATAGTTCTGATGCTCTACGTATTCATTGTGAAATGCTACATATACTACACTTTGTACAATTCTGAAATCCTACAAATCCAAATTAAATAGCAATGTCTACTAAATACACACTTACGTTTTACCCCTATTCAATCCTAAATCTGAGCAAATTCCTTGTAGTCTAACTACGATATTTCACACCAAGCTTGCCTATTCCAAGTAGCTTTTCCCAGTCAGAGTCATTATGTCCTTTAAATAGCATTTCTACATGTTGCTGCTACCATACAAGTCCATTGTCTTGTGGATCTCCAACTCGTGTAGCCAGATTATAACAAAATTGTATTCCTGTGTTGTAATTTTCCAATATTTGTGAACCTGTGTTCCCCAGATGTTTAAAATGAGGTCTTTAGACCAGGTTTTAAACAACCTGAATACAGGTGAGGTATCAGTAGATTATAAACAGAGGTTTACAGTAACTTTCTCATTACTATATACCTCGAAAAGGTATATGGTGAATTTGATACCATGCGATACTGGCCAGGACTGTGGATGACCGGGCGGTATCAAATTCACCTGTTTTGCAGACTTAAACTCTCACAGTGGGGAACTGACCGCCAGACCGAAACAGTCACAGTATCAAATTCACTTGTGTTCCTAAAAACAATAAGATAATTACCTTATTTAAGCCCTTTGAATCATTGCATATCTAATTTGGGCACACATTGGTAATTGCCTCATGTGAGTTTTGCTGACAAATTTCAAAGTCCAGCATGAATCCTTTCCTGCTGCCACTTTTGGAATTCCCCACCTCCATGGGCTGGTGTATGATGTCATTCAACTCTCCAACCCAATACTAAGTGTTGTTTTGAGGTGATGCATATGACAGATATATATGCTAATGTTTGAAGAGTGATAGCATGAAGCAAATGCCAGCTGATTGAAGTTGGCTGCACTATTATAATGAAGTCTAATAGAACATATTGGGCATTTAACTAAACAAACAAATTACTATCAGGAAACATCCTTACTGAAGTCGAAACTTTTATTGTTGAAATCAATAACGGGAAACATATAGCTTTATATTTTCTGTTATTGACCTCGAACAATAAAAGTTTTGCTTACAGTAAGAATGTTTGCTCATCATTTTATACCCTAGATTAATTTGATGAAAAATGCTAATTTAATCACATATAAAATCATCAACTCTCAACGTCTCTGACGTCCACTCCAACGTCCACTCAAACCTTATGGCCTGCTGTCGCTTACACTGATTCCCCCATCAATGGCTATGATGTGTGGGGATTGATGAGGATTGAACATATTGTAGCGGTCCGCAGGTTCTAAGTTATGCTGGTCACTTCCCAAGATTAGATTCGTTTATCCGGCGGAGTGAGACAAGTGCTACCCTATGAGGTTTCCCGCATAGGTTGGTTCGGATTACCCTCGGAATGCAATTCTATAAGCCTACGGACACAAAACCAGACTTCGAGCACTGCAGGTATATGCTGTTTTTATTATACCTTTCAATGTAAAGCCGTTATAGTCGCCTAGCACGGAATGTGCGTCAAGTGAGTGAGTCTGTTCACTCAACCGCTGAAAGGCTCCTGAGAAACCTTACCAGTCTGCGAGGCTCCACGCAATTCGCTCAACACAGAGGAACACACAAGTAACGTGTCAACTTGCTGCGGACTCAGCCTATATATACAGACTGAGTTACGTAATCTGGGCGAGCCTGTAGCATTTGCATACACAGGTCCACCGGGTTACCACACAGCAGGGATCAGCACTCGTTGCACCTAGCGTAAAGCAAACCAACCACTGCTCGACTACCATGACCCCTACACTATCATAGTTCACTAATTATTTTTGTAATTTCTAAAAACAATTCTTTATAGACTTTAATATCCTAGAAAATTATCAAATAAAAACTTGTCAGTCTGTTACTATTTTCTGATCGTCATTACTTTTATTTATGTCTTTTTAATCACTTAAAGGGTTTCCTTACATTTTTACGCCTATGCTTCAACGGTCGATAGGTTATTGTTGTTTAACGATTTTAGAACATTATTGAGATACTTCACTGATTGTATGTGTTTTTTTCAATAATATTGATATGTATCTCAGGTATTTTACGATTGAATAATTGTTATGTCTGCATCTTAGGCGTTATTGAATTTTTGAAGAGACACATTCCGCCATTTTGTTTTTGACGTTTTCATATAAATGAGATCTCAATTTTATAACGTTATTATACCGTTAGTGCGACATGATTACATCATTATTACTGCACCCCTAGGGACGGGTTCTATTTCATTCATGTTCATGCATAGGTGTATAATAATATAAGTTACTATGATGAGAGTGTGAGTTAATGCTCCTAGTCTCTCTAGTTGTAAGATTATGCTAATATTCTAACCCTAAATCAGGGATACAACTTTTCCAACAAATTACAGTTTCATACGGTTTCATCTATGAGAATCATCAGGCTGCGTTCCATTGGAAATGACTGCTGAAGCGATCATTTCCGGACGCAGTAACAAACTCGGGGTGAGTGAGTTTTTGTCAACAACCAATCTGGTTGCTATGTGGCATCTTATATAGGATGGGGTTTAGTTTCTCTATTGTCAATACAGCAAGGAGAACGCTTTCAGTTTATGTTGAGAAGATTGGGGGCACTTCAGTAGGAAGCCATGACATGGCCACCAGACTGTTGACAGGCATATACAATGCCAGGCCTCTAAAGGCAAAGTATCAACAAACCTTGGATGTTAATGTGGTTTGGAACCTGCTAAAGAAGTGGGCTCCTTTGCAGTCACTAGATATAAGGAAACTTGTATTTAAAATACTTATGTTGCTAACCATGACAACAGCTGAAAGGAAAAAAACTTTACATGTTTTAAGCGCTGATTCCCTGAGCAACCGAAACTTGCCGAAATGGAAATAGGGAAATATCGTATAAGCATAACTGGCGGTGGAAGCGCACATTTTTTTCTGGTAATTTTGGACACTTATACAATTTATCGTGCGAGAAAATTCACCATTATAAGATATTCTTTTATACATTCCACTCCAGCAGTGGTAGATTTACTGCTATATCAAAGGCCAATCCTTCTCATACCATGCCTATGTGGTGTGGGAAGTAAAAGAACTATCCCCTCGGTAAATGTGTAGGGGTAGGATTTCTATCTACATTCATCTCATAGATTCGATCAAAGTCTAATTGAACAAATTGGACGTTAAACTACCAAAACAAACAAACAAAACATTCCAAGGACTCCAGAAACTTTCCATTAAATCCTTTGGTCTGGTGGAATCAGCACTTTAGACATAGAGGCCATTATTTGGAATGAAGGGGATGTTGTTCTACAGTTAATGACATTGGTGAAACACACCAGAGAAGGTCAAGCACTAGAACAACTTACAGTAGCTAAGTTTGAGTATAAGCGACTGCTTTAGAATAATACCATGCTTTAAAATAATACTGTGCTAACACAAAACAGCATAGAGGACAACAGACATAGTTAGGGATTAAGCTGGACAAAGACCCTTACCCAGCAACAAAAGACACCATTGTGAAAGGGATTGAAATAATTGTCAGAGGCAGATATAAACACACAAGTGTTCAAAGCCCATTCAACTAAGGGAAGTGGCTACCTCGAAAGTCACCCACAAACTTGGGTAGAGAAGCCTAAGCAGGGCACCATTCCCGACCCAATGCCTACACAGGTTAACTGCGAAAACTCTACAAATAGGTAGTCATGGACATATCTGGAACTAACGGTGGTTACCCGGAGGGACAATAATAGGTCACTGGCCACCCACTCCTGGCCTGGTGCAAAATGCTCCTAAAATGAGGAGAAGTCAAAAACAATGACAGAAAAATGTTCCTGCCTCTGCTGGCAGTAAACACCAGCCAGAAAACCCAAAGAAACAGCCAAGGAAGAGACAGAAGAAAGTGAAGGATGACACTGGTCCCATTGAAAATAGTGTCCAAGAGGAGAGAAAGGCCTGTATCCCTGAAGACATCAACCAGGGAAAAGCTTCAGGCTCTGGCTCTAAGGACACTGGAATCCAAGAGAAGGAAGAGACCTTCACATCTGGCAAACAGCAAGATGAGACGGCTCCTTCTAATGGGACCCAAAACAAAGAGGCTGAGCAACCTTCAACAGTTGCTATGGCTACACGCTCTTCAGGGATGTCATGGTCCCGCGCTGTGAAAAGTCATCAGAAAAGTCCCTGAAAAACATCCACACCAGAGAAATAAAAAAAGTTTTATTAGTAAGAGAAAGAGTCACGACAGTTGATGGAGCTAGAAATAGCCCCATCCAAACAAGGACCTTTAGATGGTCCAATAAGTTCTCAGCTCTACAAGATAAATACAGAAAGTAAACTGAGAATTTTACAGTGGAACTGCAGAGGTTTCATGGCAAACCTTGAATCACTGCCGTTATTAAGCAGGGAGCCCAACCCAGTTGGACAGCAATTACCAATCTGTTCACCCTCTTGGTCACCTTGCCTACTCGTGGTGCAGACCGGATATACTTGCATGCAAGCATAACGAACTCGACAGGGGTGGGGAGTTAGCTCAGTGGTAAAGAGCACTGGACTTTGCTGATTCGAGTCCCACTGCAGCTACTTTTCTCCTTCACCCACAGAAGTGGTAGATTTACTGCTATATCAAACGTAAGATTTTCGATAAGATATAATTGAGAAGAGAAAGATGCCTGGATCAACCAGGCAGCATACCTTGTTATTCAAACAGGATATGCAAATTTTAGTAAAGTAAACCAAAGTAAGTCTAGTTGAACAAATTGGACGTTAAAATGCCCAAACAAACACCCACAAACTATTATGAAGAAAGCCAGGTGGACAAATACCAATACGTTCGCCAGGTTCTACAAAAGACGCAGTTCTGCAGACAGAGAAAGACGACTACACAACCAACCATCTGCATAATATTCTCTGAAGGGGCTCAGGTAAAGAACTCAAAGTCTGTTGTTAGCAGACCGACCATTAACAAGAAGTAGACTTTAAAGGTTAAGTGAGACTTACTATGGTAGAAGGTGATATTTGACCTAAAGTCTCCGATGTTACAGGGTTGTCAGATTGAGCACCAGTCCCACTCTGGACATTTATGGATTAGATCTTGTTGGTTTATGATGCCCGTACTAAACTCCCCTATTATTATATACCGGTGCACGAATGTCTCACTTTTACGCGATAGCAGAAAAAATTCCGTTCGGCTGCACTGTGGCGTAAAATATTTTTACGCCACACCGTACCACGTGACTTATTTCGGAGGTTGAAATAGGTTGATAATGTAAGTACAAAAATGGCATTTAAATCGAATATCGGTATATAATAATAAAAAGACATAGTGAGTGTGGCCGAATTCCATCTGTTCCTTGATATTTTGGTCAGAAATATTCACCTCAGTCTTCGACTTCGGTGAATATTTCTGACCAAAATATCTCTGAACAGATTCCATTCGGCCACACTAACCATGTCTTTCTATATTAGCTGCTTTATTACAGTCTAAACCAGTTTTCCCTAAGGGCTTAAGCATTGTCTGGAGCGACATTTTAGAACTTAGGAGTCAGCAAAACATTTCTATAAAAATGGTTTCTACGGGATTTTTATTATTGTGTATAGATGATTTGTTATTTTATCACTATTTTCAGCAGATTGCGTTGTTTGTTATTTGCAGTCAAACCACAAGAGCGTATTTCAAGTCGACTTGGTGCCAACTTTATCATTACTCCTGGGTTTACCAATACCATTTTCGAATCTCGGATCCATTATCACTGACCTATTCACGTACTGCCCCTGGTGGAAGACGGATACGAATAAAGTTCAGCAGGTATACTATTCTATTTGGAGTCATATCAAATCAAGTACATGTGCATTCACTTAGACCTATTCCAGCTTCATGTAGTATTACTCTTTGAAATAGTCTTTGTGTAAAATTCACTTAGAGTTTCAGGTAGATTTTAACATCAGACATGAATCAAGTAAATAATAAAATACATTTTTACCTCCACATGAGACTCCCTTCAGTGTAGAAGTGTGATTAAGGGGCATATTGGATAATTTAGCTCGAAAATTAAAACCCATGTCAATTTCCTGAAAATTCAATATGATGATCTGAAAATGTTGTGGACCACACATCTAATTCAAAAATTGGAGGTCACCGTGCTTGTTTTTGAGTTAGAGATCAACATTATAATTATATTACAATAGAATATATAGAAGTTCTAAAAAGTTTATTTTAACAGAGTAAAACCCATGTCATTTTCTCCAAACTTTCACAGAACATAGTAGAGGCATAGTACTACACATGTGAATTTTGAAATTCATAGGTCATCGTCCTTTATTTCTTAAAGAAATGAAGTAAACCTTATTTTTCTGTACTTTTTCAACGTAAATCAAGCAAATGTAAATTAAGCTATTCTACCTAGTTA
This sequence comes from Alentia gelatinosa, assembly GCA_950022655.1. Lineage (NCBI taxonomy): Eukaryota > Metazoa > Annelida > Polychaeta > Phyllodocida > Polynoidae > Alentia > Alentia gelatinosa. Next base: position 76,590,210 of record OX465583.1, read on the forward strand.
GATTGGATGAACTGGACAAAATATTTAATTTACACATTTGGCATTAAAACGAATAACAAGAACCAGTTTTGACTGGTAATTGACAATATCTGGAAATCACCAGGTGGCGCCACCGTGAATTGTCCGATATGCCTTTAAAGAAACTTTTAGGAAGAAAAACTTATTTAATAAGCAGCTGAATAAATGAAAGGTTTTTATTATTCACTCCCTGTGTACATTATTTAAAGTCATTGCTGTACGCCCTTCGAAGTTCATGCACCAGGCCATATAAATGAGTTAATGAGCAGTTAGAATTATATCAATATGCATTGACAATTCTTATCTGGCATTGACAAGCTTATCTGGCGTGGAGAGACGAATTCCTCAACCCTCTGTGTGATTTTCAGGAAGCTTGCAGGAGATTGACAATTTTCCTATTTTAACTGTTTCCAGAAATTCCACGCAGTGAAAGCTCTGCGACTGAACGCCCATCAGGTTCACGAGTATCTGATGTCCTACAGCATGAAGTCAGACGAGTTTCCCTACATCGAGCTGGCAGAGCTCGACTTTCTGTTCCGCCGATGTGAGACGCAGCTCCAGGAGATGATGACGCTGCTGCAGATTGAGGGGGACGACGACCACCTGGAGGACAACCTGGAGAGGCTGCGTGACGAATACCTCACCTTCCTCATGGACTCACGCAACATGTGTCAGCGGATCTGGGCCAAGTTCGATCACCCCAACATGCTGCTGGGCGGACTGTCCACTGTAGTGACGGTCTTAGTAATGGCATACATTGTCGTGGTCATCGATCCAGATTGGGATTCTTGTTGTGCTAAAGTCTACGCGGCTGTCGTGGGGTCTGGATGGGTTGTTCTGTTTTTTGCTTTCCTCTATATGGTTGGTCTTGGAACGACAGGTCTTATAGCGTCAATTAGTCTTGGATTGCCTGCAATTGGGATTTCAACTTTTATTGTAAGTAAGGTCTTGTCAACATCTTTCAAGCAGACTGCCAAGGAATTGCCTTCTTCGCCCACGACAGATAAAGAAAATGAGGTCTTACTCTATGATTACACTTCATTCCTGTCCAGTAACTTCGCTTCTCTTTGTATGCTTGTATATGCCAGTACATTGTTTTCTAATAGCTTTGTTGTTTTTGAGGATTCTTTGGTCTCCTTTCTGATTGCTACTATCTCATGTGTTATCTTCTATCAGATCAGCAGAGATCTTGCCAAAACCCACTTTATAGATGATAAATCCCTTTCTTCTTCAGGAAAAAGATTCAGGTTTGATATTGTGAGATTTGTCACCTCTCCTCGTGGCTTAGCACTCCTAGCCGTTCTCCTCCTCAACGTTTTTGTTCGTCTGACATACATTTTTAGAGCTTGCAGAGAGGAGCAGTGGACTTGTGAATTATCTCAATTCCTGCAGCCGCTGTCCTCTCTTACCAACGATCTTGCTGGTTATAAAAATATCCGCTACTTTTTGTCGGTCATCGCCATGGTTGCCATACCAGCGTGTGTACACAAGTGGATGAGTTATCATGGGAATTTGAACGGCTTTGCTCCCACAGTAATGATTACCCAGTATGCAATACCCGTGTGTTCTGTGTGTATGTGTCTTTACTGGGCCCTGCAGGGTCTACCAGAGAACCTTCTCAATAGTATGCCTGTGTGGCAGGTAGTCTCACTGCCACGCGTTGTATATATTGTTGCTACTATTTCTTTAATTATTGTCATTATAAAGCCTCTTTGTATTTATGTTTATGAAAGACCAAACAAAAAGGATTTGGTTTTACCTCACCTCGGTAGTATGAACCCTATTCCCCAGTTGTTCAACCACCTGAAACACCACTGGAAGGAGAATCAGAGTGGAGATGGGAGTGACAAACATGTGCCCGTTGTTTACGGTTTGGCTACCGTATATTCGTCAAGTGTCATTGTTGTCTTGACTCTAGTTACCCTTGTTGTAGCATTGCTTCTTGGTGATGGAATTGCACCGTCTGTCACCGTTCAGATGGCAACGATGTTCTTACTGCTTGAACTCAATGCAGCCTATGTGACTACCCAAGAGCAAGGTAATTACTTCAATACGTCAATAGATTTATTTCATATATTTGTACAGGGCAAATCTTGTATACTGTTTTAGAAAATGAAATTGAACCATTCAGAATTAAGCCATATTTACGGGTACATGTAAACATTAATTTTACTATTTCCTTGATGATCTATTGATATATTATGATTTTTAGCGAGTGGCCAAATAACAGTAACGTTTCTGTTTCATATACCCAAAGTTATTTTGTTAATCCTTTTTAATGTTTATTTCAAGCAAAAGAAACCAATGATACGTAAAACTTAGTATATTATGATAAGAAACTGTGCCCCTAACTGAATTATGGGTAATAAGAGAAAACGTGGTTACTGAGCCCGAAGGGATGGCGGTTCGAGGTCTGTTTATATCATAAATACGTCCCGACGCCGCAGGCGGAGGGACGTATTTATGGTATAAAAAGACCGAGAATGGCATCCCTTCTGGCTCAGTCACTACGTTTTCTTATTATTACATACCTAAATATAAAAAAAACCGCCTTTTATGTACTTATTTAATGTACCATTTGACCGAATGGTCACAGTGCGCCCGAATATTTACTACGGGCGCAGTGCGCCCGAACATTATTTATACTGTACTCCTAGCAGCGGGTAGTATTTCATAGACATTCGGCCATAGGTATGTAATAATATCATCTATGTAACATATGTCGAGATATCCTTGTTTTCATTTTCAGTTTATAATGAAAAGAGTTGATATGGGGCGTCGTTTACACCAATGGTTCAAACTTACCCGCACATCCCAGCCCCATCCCATGGCCATTAACCATGTATTTTCTATGTTTTCCCAGTCTCTTTTTTTCTAAAATGTTTTTATTTCTCGGATTCGAATTGTAAATTCGATATGAACTCTTTTTTTTCCAGACCCCCCCCCCCAAACTGACATACATGTATGTGACAGTGGATATATGTGATCACTGGTTATCTTATACAGGTACAAAGCACAACCTTGTGGTGCCATGGTGCAGCACTGTCATGTGGGGACTTGTCGCGTCCAACTTCTTCTTCGCGACGGGCCATCAGGCGACCATCACCACCATCCACTGGGAGGCGGCCTACGTGGGCTTCCATGGAGACTTCGAGAACTACGCCATCCCGGCCGTGCTGATCACACTGAACACGTTCGCGGGACCCCTCATCAGCACCTTGGGGCTGCCCTTACTGCTCTTCTGGCCCGCAGTGAGGGACCGCATGCTCTGTGTCTACAGTAAGTGTCGGGAGCACAGAGAAAGTCTCTCATCAGAAGGGACACAGAAACGTGGAGAGCTGGCCCTGCACGAACAACACCAGCTCCTGTGCGCGGCCCTCTTCAGACTCTGCCTGGGCTACATGCTCTACTTTGGCATCAAGGTATTTAAAAACAAAATTATAGGGTAAAGAATGTCATTTCCCCGAAGTGAGTTTTACAGATCACCCACGGTACAAATACACAGTGGTATCCAGTAACATTATGCGAGATCATTTAAAATATGTCTCCACAGCGATCATATAGTGTATATGTGTGAATTCAAAGAGAGATGTGTAGAGAATGTGTAATACGTCCGTGCATTAAACGAGTGTTCCTTCAACCATGTGCAAGCCCTGGGCCTGGCTAGGGCCCATACATTGTTTGGTGCTAGACCCTCCAGTTGACATACCCTTTTCTCTTATTCTAAAGCCTTTTAAATTCTAAGGACAGTGAATACAAATCCACCTTATTATCGTGGAAGACCCTCTTTATCTATCTATCTATCTATCTATCTATCTATCTATCTATCTATCTATCTATCTATCTATCTATCTATCTATCTATCTATCTATCTATATATATAGAGAGAGACAGAGAGAGACAGAGAGAGAGATGCCAGCAAAATGAAATTATGCATTGAAGAGACACTCCACACATGAAGGCATTAGTTTTTATATACTGTTTTTCGAAGGTCGTATATCAGTACATTTTTCCTTTACACATTTATGTCCTTTGTTTCTTGTGTATTGTATTCCGGACCGTCCCACACCACAGACTACTTTAGTCCTGGCAAAGGGTGGCCTACTTACCCGGGTTCTACCGTAATAAACCCGCTGTACTGTATGCTAACTGTTGCCCGTCCTTTCGTTCAAGCTGATTGGCACTATGGGGGCGGCGACGTTACATCAGCGCCACCTAATGGTGTGGAAGATCTTCGCGCCGCGTTTCGTCTTTGAGGGCGCCACGTGGTTATTTGTCTCGTTCGTCACTTTACTCTCGTACCTTCTCGTCGCGCGTATCAACGGAGTGCTGCAGAAGTGGATCGATGGCGTGGAGAAATTACAAGCAGAATCATGAGACGTTTTCAGTATTTCAGAATAGTCGAAATCTGAGCGTAGCGTAACAGAATTTATGCGGAATCTCTAGATGCAGCCAGTCATGCATGCCAAGATGCTAGTTCCATGTCATTATCAAGCCAGACTTTGTCCCCGTATTCTTCATCTTAATTTAAACTCGTAAAGGTTTGATAGATCTTCCTCAGACGAGGTGATATCATCCTACAGAGGTGGTGACATCGTACATGCTATCATACAGACATAACAAGTGATCATCCTCAATAAATATAGAGGTCTGCAACGGTCATGAATCCTTTATTATCATCCGGGTTTCTTGGCCTGAGATTACCAAGAGCCTTGATTCAATTATCAGTTCCTGGGACTCTTCATGCGAAAGACTCGAGCTACATCCCATCGCTGTTAAACCTAAACGTACACGTCTGGGACTGCCAACAACACACGCGCCGTCATTCTGGACGTCAAATGCTGTATCACAGGCTTCTCAATACGCCACCTCAGGCTGTGTGGCCCTAAAACCGAATCTAGCTCTGTGCTTTATCTGAGTACATATCTCTTGAATTATGTCTTCCGGAAGAGTCGGCCGTGTGTGCTTGTCCTCCTCTGAAGACCTGCGTCTCCTATTTAGCATAATCTGACTAGAATTAAGTAGCACAAACGATGCCATGACCTTCCGTTGGTTGTATGATGTGGATAGATTTATAGGATTATTCAGCAGGTGGTCGTTTCATTCCATATATGAATTGAGAGTCTAATTAAATGTCTTTAACCCTTTCCCAGCAGCACCCAATTCCTCTGATCACCATTGTACAGCAGGCATTGCCTGCATAAGCGACCCTGCCACAGCAGGCACCTTCTTTGAAAATAGCAATGTCACATGATGTGTCATGTGATTTGAGTAATTTACCTTGGTAGCTGATGATATTTTGTTATACTAAATCATAGGTCAATATGCTGTTTTTACTATGTCAAAATTTCTTTCAATTCAAACAATTATTTTTGCATTCATTGAATTTTGTATATAAGTATCAATGATGCCTCTATGATGCCTGGAGGCATCATGCTGCGGTAGCCAGGGGAATGCCTGGAGGCATCATGCTGCTGTTAAAGGGTTAATGTTCTATCCTGTAATTTATAAGTTCACTTTAAAGGGTAAAAACTAATTTCATTCAGTATTTGATAATCTGATTAGACATAAATCTTTACTGAATACCTACACCCAATAAAAGACTGGGCAATCAATTTGAATATGTAGACTATTGTAAAAAAAATTCAAGAGGTAAATTCTACATCTGTCTTGCTACTAGAATATTTGACGTATGATGCAGATGTAAAAACTAGTCAGTATTAAAAGTGTTCGATCCGTGATCTAAAGTTTGAGTGAGATGTTGGGGAGTGGAGGTGAACGTGTTGTATGGTTTTCAGAGGTAGAGCTATATCTTATTGTACAGGAGAGAATGCATACGCCAATGGCCTGTTTATTGGAGATGTACATTTTCACATATCGCGTGGATCCACTCACAGTAGGTTCAGTTAATTATTGTTCTCATACTCTGTCCGCCGGAGAATAACTTCTCCCCCACACTTTAAATTCTTTAGTAGAAGTAAAAACCCAATGCACACTTTGCGACTCTTTTTTTTCCTCGCGACATGTTTGAGATTTTGTATCGGAAATATCGCAAGGGAGGTGCAACCAACGCAGCAGGGGTCGGGGAAAGTCGGCGACAAAATCTACTCAGGCGTCGGTCAGCCAAGCAGGAGGTGGGTAGAATATCTCTAGGCATAGTTGTGCACAGCTTGAGATTTTTATCGCGATACCTCCGCTAAAAACGGGAAAAGTCGCACAGTGTGTGTTGGCTTCACTTGCAATTCCATGGGGGAACATCAACGGAGTTCATCACATCTTTCATATTTCATTAAAGATAACATCCGTGAACATAAATGAACTACAAATGACACACATGATCAGATTTCTGACAAAGCTTCCCATTACAATATTCATACAGTAATTTAAAAAGTCGTCTTTAGTATGTTATTAAGATAAGCTATGCAATTGTCATCCTATGATTGAAAATGCCATCACGCGATGTAGACATGAGGTAAAGCTATTGTGGTTGTCAGTGTTTGGTCTGATTCTCCAACCGATGGTATTCACGATTCGGGGTTCTTGCCTTGTTAGTACAGGATACTCATCAACAATGTATTTTATATGTTTGTTTCATAGATGACTAGAAATAAATGAACAACTAGACATTTACTATTCAGGCTGCTTTATGTAATGATTCAATATACGTACAGAAACATATCCTTTTGTAGTTCTATATACATGTTCTACCTTTGATTATGCAAAAAGCATATCAGTATCTGCAGACATCCATACTTATCTGATGGTATTTCTTTTTGGGTGACTCTATTTCTATCGTCTGTTGGTATATGCACTATTGAGACCCTTCGTCTTCGAGCAGTATCAGTGCAGTATGAGCACCTACTGAACTCAATTTTTTTAAAGGTTTTCATTGCATTCGATATATTACAATCGTTCTTCCTTGCAATTTTAGACAATGACATAATAGATGATGATATATACAACGAATCCATGCAAGCATGGGTGATTATACCAGATCATTATATGATATATTTCAGATTTAAAGCATCCTCATCTCTTCTCAGTAAATAACTCGTTTTAGTAAAGTTCTTTGATATAATTCTTAAGCCTTAATCTATGATAACCCATCACATTTTTTTACATCTCTTAATTCTAATTTTGTACAATGCTAAGTCGATTTCTTTCACAGTCCATACATTCCTTTATCTCATCTATTCTGTAAATTTCCTTATAATTTCCCTCTTAAAAATCAGTTTTAAATCTGAATCTTGTACTTTCTTCGATAGAGAACTCCACATTGTACACACTAGATTTACGAAACTTCTCTTTCTTAGATCTTGATGAATAGATGTTATTTTTAATCGAACCCCGGGCGTAGTGCATAGTCGTTTCAATATCCTCGTTCTTCATTTGTATTTCCCAAATTTTATATAATGATCTAATTATCCCGGCCACTAATACATGTGTACTTTCCTTCTGATTTTAGGGCTCCAAATTATACATTTATTTAGCAACTCCTCTTTACTTACTTACCAATCCCCGTTATTATTTCGGTTTGACCTGTAGGTCAAGACCGAAATATATTAGGGGAGACGGGGAACGGTTTTTGCGACTTACATTATAATACATTACAGTAATGTATTCTGAATAATTAGAGTCTCTATACCGTCGATACCAGTCCGGACCCGGCGACAGAAGTGTATTTTTATATATTGTATAGGCACCTGTTGTGGTTCAGTGTATTTATATATATTGCAACAGGCTTCCACCTCCCTCCCTCCCTCCCTCCCTCCCTCCCTCCCTCCCTCCCTCCCTCCCTCCCTCCCTCCCTCCCTCCCTCCCTCCCTCCCTCCCTCCCTCCCTAGCGTGTGGGTCCCGCGGGTGAGTTCGATCTGTATATTTATGTTACGTTGAGCCTCTGACTATGTTTTGTTTGTTGGTGACCTATTTTACCTGATTCCCTCGAACACCTCCCTCCCTCCCTCCCTCCCTCCCTCCCTCAATACCGGGTCCCAACCCGGCGCCAGACCCGTTGCGGTGTAGTTCGGCAGGCGTTTGGCCGGCTTCTGAGCACGCCCGCATATTCAGGGATGCCAGTTTTCCATGTTTACATGGAAAATCATGTTTTCATTTTCAGGATAAAAAAATGTTTTCTTTTTGTAAAATTAAGCTAACAGCTACTAACAAGTCAGTCAGATCCCAGCTGAACCTCCCCACAGACCCATGCAAATATAAAAAGCTTACTCTATACCCCCTCTCTCCCCACTGACTGAACAGTGGACCTCCCCACAGTCCCTCAGCCTCACCCCGCTGCCCAGAGGGGCACGTTTTCCAAGTTTCCCCATGCCACATGGAGCAGCAGACATGGATGTGCCATGGAAGCGGTCCATGGCTCTGATTGGTCAAAATTCCCCAGCTGGCCGGTTTCTGCCTGTGTACCCAGGTAACCAGCGTACCGCGCGTGCGGGTCATTTCCCAATGGGGGGAACCAATGCTGTAAACGTAAGTGGACCATCGCGGCATAAAAGGTTTTTTTAAAAGGGGGATTCTATGGTGAAAGGGTGGTGGTGGACCGTTTTCAGGAAAATTCTCTATTCTAAAATAATGTTTTTAAATTATCATATTATCTCTATCTTCATTGGGTTATGTTTTTTATCAACATGCCAACATCCCAATTGATTCAGATGATAGGAATTCCTTTTTACCATGGTTAACAAATTTTCCATGTTTTTTTTGGACCCCAACTGGCATCCCCGCATATTACGTAAGCGGCCGCTAGACCGGAACGTTTGCCGAACTATATATTGCAACAGGCTTCCACCTCCCTCCCTTATTACTTGTTGGAACCGAAATCATGGCAATGCCATGCCAACTTTTAATCCTTGTATTGATCTCTGCCCAAAGCTATTCTTAACCCTCTACATATTCCTCAATTTAATCCTTCCTTAACCTCTAAGTTTGCTCCTTCCAGCAGGGGGGAACAATGATCTACCACGGGCAGCAGATATATTGATTATCTCCACTATCTGCAATATCAAATCTTTCTCACAAATTTATCAGATTTTAGAATCGCTTTATTCTGAAATGTTGTTTCCTTAAATTTATAAACCAATATACAATGATATAACCTCAGGTGATAACAAGACAGTAATTTTATACCTGTACATCTTTATTAACAACACAGACACTTGACAATAATAGTTATAGGCTGTAGTGCAGCATATCGCGGCATCGTCTGTGAATAGGACAAACTATGAATGATACATCAATGTTGGTTTGCATCTTTTTAAATGTCAATAGTAATAACTCAAAGAAACTGGTCCTACAGAAAGTTTTGGTTTTTCTGACAACTTTCTCTATTTGTATTCTTTGATATCAATGTATATTGACATCTTTCAGTTGACCACATACATCAATGATGAGGGTACGCTGAGCAGTGAGATTTCGCTGTTCTCCGTCAGCTCCCTTGAGAGTATCAAATATATATAATGTCTGAAGTAAACAATAATCAAAGTGCCAAAATAAAAATTCATAATTCAGAAGATAAACAACTCTCACTGGCACAGGTCAAATACAAAAATGTACAGAAATGACTGCTATGATAGCATTACTAATGACTAAAGGATGACTCTCACTGAGCTCAGGTTACCTATAGAGCCTCCAGAGGTTACTAAACTCCCTATTATCGCCCCGGGTAAGGCAAAGTTCCGCTCCTGATTGACTAGCCACACTACGACAACATGAACCACAGTTTTCTGATTTATAATTGGAGAAACTAAATATAATCTCGGATTTCCATGTAGAATTAGCTGAAATTTCCATTTCTGGCATCAGAATTTCAATTTGAAGATTTCTGAACACTGCTAAACTGCATTAATTCTGGGTTACGGGTAAAGGGTCTATCACCATACAACGTCGGTAACCAGCGAAAACCGGAACTTGTGAATAGACTGAATTCTGGGATACCTCAATAGGGTCTATATACCGTACAACATGTACTAAGATGATAAATGCACCTGTTAACCTTTCCCATTAAAGACCCCAATGAAACTTGAGAAATTCCTCCACAAAGAAATCTCATGGAAGAACATGCGATACTGGACCTGAACCAATTCGGTTTTCGGAAAAACAAAGGAACAACAGACACCGTATTGGTACAAGCTCTCTACACTGATAGGGATCGAGGCCATACATCCTCTTGCCTTTTTATTGATGTTAGCAAGGCGTTCGACCGAATGTGTCACAAGATTTCAATAAACAATTTATTGAGTCCAGGTCACAACCCGCAAATTTTAAATTGGATAATCAGTTATTTAAACGATAGGCAACAGCGTGTACGAGTAGGTAATACCTTATCAAGCTATGCACGAGTGAGAGCAGGCGTTCCACAAGGGAGTATTTTAGGCCCACTTCTTTTTAATTGCTATATTAACGATATACATAAGCCAAAATTTAACTGTTCGCATATTTTTTATGTGGACGATTTGGTTTTATTTACATCCGACCAATCTCACACTTCGTCTATTGTCAGGTTAAGAGAGGATGTAAAAAAACTTGATGTCTATTGCAAAAAAAATAAGATGGAAATTAATACGAAAAAGACCAAAATATGTATCTTTGGGTCAAAGAGGAAGACTAACAAAATAGATAGAAAGTCTCTGGAAAATCAAATTACATTAAATGAAACTACTCTACAGTATTGTAATAGCTATAATTATTTAGGAATACAGCTAGACAAAGCATTAAGTTGGGAAAAGTGTATAAATGAAACTTTAAAGCAGGTTAATCATAAATTGTTCAGGTTAGAAAAGATATTTAAATACATCACACAGGAAACTAGCATTTATAAAAGTATGGTAGCTCCCATTTTTGATTATCCTGGTTATTTTGTTGGAGGAGCAACTAAGGCACTCTTATATAAACTAAAGAAACTGCAAAACAGGGGACTGCGTATCTGCATTCGGTCGAACGTCAGCGAATTTACCACCAAAAATCTGCAAGAAATCTGTGATTTACAAATCCTTGATGATAGGCGACAATTTCTGAACATGTTGTACATGCGGAAATATGCTGCAAAGATTGAGTTGGAGGAAAGCCCTAGAACACGAGAACAGGCGAAACGAATTGTAAAATTGCACAGGCCACATACCTCTTTTTTATGCGGAGTCCTCTATAGAGGAAAAGACTGTTGGAATAGTCTCCCTATAACTGTGCAAAATGGATCGTTATATAGCTATAAAAAGTTTGTCAAATAAAAAAAAAACAAAAAAACTTACTACAGTTGATGATAAATTGATTAATTTAATACCAAGACAACACTCTGCTGAAGATTCTTACTGTTTTTTCTCTTTCTGAATTACAGACCATTTACAAGGCTATCATTTGTTTTATTCATGATTCACAATGGAACAGCAAGACGATTTGATAATACATAGATACTTTTTAAACGGAGTGAGTTTGTGCGGCACTTATGAACTAGTATAGACTGTTGAACCCCAGTGGTACTACTGTCTCGATCCTCAATATCCAAGTTCCTTCCCATATGCTATTTTTCTGTAGGTAAAGCTGTCCTGTAACCGAGTGAGTTTTTTGTTTGGCCTACATATTGGATACTCCATTTGATTCAATAAAACAAATCAATTAAATTCCTAATAAGCCGGAATTCTATACAGCGACTGCGTACGTCGATCTTCTCTTCTAAACTGGAAAGAAAAGGCCAATCCAACTTGCTATCTGAAAACATCGGCTGTTAACACCACAAAAAGCGTGAATACCACCTATCAGCCATAACATGGTACACATATCTACCAGCATTCTACCGACTTTTTCAAAATGGTACAGGGCTTCCTCTTGCAGCTTGCAATGAGACTCCCTTCTCCTTGGTGTATACTAGATACTAAGAAAGAAACTTATGAGTGTTTGGTCTGTGTCCCCGTTCGCCATCGAGTTTGGAGTGCTCAGTAATATGAACGAGGCGATAGCCGAGTGAATATTCTGAAGCACTCCAAACTCGATGGCGAACGGGGATTCAGACCAAGCACGAATATATATATGTTTCTGATTTTATCTTAACCTGCAATTATCTATCTTTTTATCACCCATTGAGAATGAGTTACCGTATTCGCAAACGAGTTCCTAATGTTAAGCCTATGGACATTTATTCCAGGATAAGATAAATGTAAATTCAATCATGATCTACCACTGCTGTGTGCACTTCTTAACATGTCTGGCCATGTTACTCTTGGTGGCGAAGGCCGCAGGGCAGTTGGTACACACGAAGGGTTTCTCCCCGGTATGAGTTCGCATGTGGATCTCCACCGCCGACGGGTACGGGAACTGCCTGCCGCACACCTTGCAGTCGTAGGCCCGACCGAAGAAGTTGCCCTGTGGGAGCTCCTCCGGGTCCTCCACGCGGCTCGTGGGAAGAGGCGACCAGCCCTGCCATGTTCGAAGATGTGCCTGCCGCGAGAAGAATAGATAAGTAAAAAGATTATACCCCATGAAACGTTCCAAAAATCAAGACATTAAACTAAGAGATCAAGAAACCCTAATAGACATACCAACTATAGACACTGCAAATTATATAAATAATTTTTTTACCAAAATAGGTCCTAACCTGGCAAGGTCCCACAATAAAGTATGGGAATACAAAGGTACTGTGACAGACAACACTTTGAGTGTAATTAAAACTGATGAGTCTGAAGTGATGAAACTACTAAAAGAAATCGACAAAACTAAGTCATCAGCAATAGCAAACATATCCTCAATGTATTTAAAAGATGTTCTCATAGCACTCTGTCACCAATTTACATACTTGTTAAACAAGTCACTTGTCATAGTAATCTTTCCCATAAAATGGAAACATGCTATTGTCATCCCTCTTAAAAAAGAGCGGAACAGCTTGGATGTGAATAACTTAAGACCCATATCCCTATTGCCGTTGCCTGGGAAAATACTAGAAAAAATTGCACATACCTATACAATAAATTTCCTAGATAACAATAACTTACTTACAGAAATACAAAACGGATTCAGGAAAAATCACTCGACCATAGATCCAGTAGTAAACCTTTCAAGTCACATTTATAATGCCTTAAACAATAAAAAATTAACAATATGCACATACATTGACTTCCGCAAGGCATTTGATACAATAAATCACCAAATTCTCATAAAAAAGTTAGAACTTTTAGGCCTAAGTGGAAATATTCTAAATTGGTACTCGAGTTATTTATCAAATAGATCCCAGGCAACAATAGCAGATGGAAGGACGTCGGACCCAGGACAGATCACCTGTAGAGTTCCACAGGGGTCGATCCTGGGCCCCATGCTATTTATTATTTATGTAAATGATTTGGAATCCTGCCTTAATAGAGGAAATGGACTAGAGGGGACTCACTGCTTATTATACGCAGATGACACTGTCCTGTTCAGATCGGGCTGCGATCCAACTGAGATATGCCAAAATTTGCAAACGGATCTGGACCTATTATATCATTGGTGTTCAGCAAATAAGCTTACAATCAACACAAAAAAGACTAAGTCAGTTATCTATGGAACTAGCAAAGGAATAAATAAGCATGGTCGGTTGGACTGCAGGCTGACCTCGAATGAAGAAATACTCCAGTGGGTACCCTCATATAGATACCTGGGTGTGACTTTAGACCAGGCAATGAACTTCAAACCTTACCTAAATAACTTATCTAACCAAATTATACGCAAGTTATACATTCTTAAAAAGATAAGACCTTACATCACCCAAAATGCATGCTTAAAAATTTATAACTCTATGTTACTACCCATAATTGATTATGGAGACATTCTATACGCAAATTGCTCTCATACCTCCATAGCTCAGCTCAAATTCCATACCTTGAAGATCGAAGGATAATGCATGCCTTAACTTATCTATACCCAAAAACAAAGGATAAAGCCTTGCTTGTTGATCACCAAAGAAGAACGAGGGCAAATGAAGCCCCCCTTTTTAAGATTGCTACGCCACGAGTAAATACCTTCAAGAGAAACATAATGTACTATGGAACAACATACTGGAACAACCTACCAGCAGATATGAGAAACATTAACAACCTAAACGAGTTCAAAAGAGCTCAAAAGACTTATTTAAAAACGATGATACCCTAGAAACTCATATATAAAATGTTTATGCTGAAGTTCCTTTCCCATGAATATTGGAAATTAGCTTATAATATACTATCAAACGACTACCATGAAACCTATTAACTATTAACTTTAACTCAATACCATGGTTGTATCGGGGTTTGTCCTCCCCAAGGTCCTGTTCTTTTTGACCAACTATATACTTTTGTCATTTATGTTATGTTAGTTGACTTAAGAACATGTACATACGTTGCTTCAAATACGCATAAATGGAAATTATACCATACGAATGTAAACTGGACGGCCATTGAAACCAGTCGCAAGGCTGAGACCGCATCCAGTATAAATAAAAGTTTCAAAAAAAAGAAAAAAAGATTGATCTTTTTTTGGTAGGGTGTCCGTCGGAGGTGTCTCCTTACACAGGTTTTTAAGCTTTTCGTACTGAAATAACTGTCCGCTTATGCGGGGTGTCTGCTTAAGCAAGTTATCCGCTTATGCGGGGTTAAATTAAACATCTGGTAGAGGGAAAAATTTCCGTTCCGAGCATAAGTGTCCGCTTACGTGGGGTGTGCGGTACGACCTCTAGAGGTTCAATGGAGAAAACAGTTACTTGTGCAAATGCATAAGTATGCTTCAAACCCTGCAAACATGCAAGAAGGGTCGCATGGGACAAGGGGCAGTGATGGAGTGGAACTGAAAAATAAACAACCAAAAACTTCATTTTATCAAAAAATCCCTTTGTGGCATGGTCCGAAGCAGTGGAAAAAACTTCTCCCATAGTGTAAAGACTTACTAGTTTTAAGAAAATGACTTATGGTGCCCAGTTACTCATCTTTCCTCATCCCTCACATTTTATCTTCCCCCTGATTCTTTCACCATAAACGGGCTGTTCCACCAACCCAGCGCAAGCCCCATCTGGGTGCCTTGTAGTGGGCTATTGGTCGCCAGCAGCAATAGCCAGCCCAAATCTTGCACCGGCGGCTATAGTCTGCTTGGTGGAACAGCTCATAACAGCGAATAACTTCTTCACGGCTGGCCCCGCTGAACACCAGCCCATCATTGTGCCTCCAAAACCAAGTCACCGGCAAGTGCCCACTGCCCTATTTGTCATCGGCAACCATCGGCCTGAGCCATAGCCCATTTTGAAGCTGTTCCACCAAGATGCCACTAAAATAGTTCCCACAAACCACTGCCAGTGGAATATTGTTTCATTTAATTTTCTTGAACAGGCTGGCCAGCACCGTGAGCTTTCCCGGGATCCACATTGATCGCTCCCCTGCTATAGGCCCCCTACACTGCGACACACATCATCAAAATGGAGCGGGCGATACCCGCGATGCTCCGAACCATGAGCAGAGACAGAAAATTCCAACAGTTTATGTACTCTGGGCAGAATCCTAGTGCCAGAGTGTGTCATACACACTCATAACATCAAGCCTTATGTCTATTTACTTCATTGTTCGGTTAACACAGAATTCAATAGAAAATTGACAAAGCAGGGGTGCTGAGAACGATGCTGAGGTCTGCGTTGACCACTCAAACGCATATACCGCAACATACACCGTCAACATGGAGCGGGCAACACCCGCGATGTACCGAACAACGAGCAGAATATCCAGACAGTTTAGGTACTCAGGGTGGAATCCTATAACCAGAGTGTGCTATACACATTCATAACATCAAGCCTTTTCTTTACTTACCTTCATTGTTCGGTTAACCACAGTATTTTGCAGATATTTTACATGGTCTGACCATTCCCATACAAATCCCGACATGGCGGAACACTGCTGCATATGTATCGCCACGTCGAGGGGCCTGGCCGCAGCACTAGGTGGAATGGCTCACTGGTCGACCTCCGGGCAGTGTGTGTGCGCCTGTTGGTTGGTGGCAGGTGGATTTGGTGGAACAGCTGGGAGAACTTAGAGAATTAGGGGTTGGCTGGCCCTGGCAGCAAACGTCGGTTGGAGGGTAAAAAAACACCTGCAGAGCGCTAAAGCCTGTATTCCACCAACCAGACGAAAACATTGTACAACGCCCGTACAAGGGTTGCTGGAAAATCTCATGAAATTAAGTTTTTGTCTGGTTGGTGGAGCAGGTCGGTATCTCGCCCGATGGTCATCTGCCAGACATCTGCTTTCGGTTGCTGGGTTTGAGAGTGTCTGTTGGGGGTGTCTGGCGCATCGCTTGAGCGTCGCCCGAGGGTTGCTGGGACCTGGGGCAGGGCGTCTGTTGAAATGATAAAAAATGCGCTTCCACCCAACAGAATTTTCAGGCGATACCCCAACCGATGTAACTATAGCATCTGCCGAATAACTAATTTATTAGGTTTTTGTCTGCTGGAATGGGGCGTCTGGCCGATACATTTCAAGAGTACGACACCCGCCCGCGGGCTCTGCCGGGACCCGTGGCGAGGAATCACCGCCAACAGAGCGCGAGCGATTCCGGCAATACCCGTAGCGGCGAATGGACATTGAAAATTCCGACACTTTCGGCAGAATTATAGCACCATAGCGTGCCATACACATCAATCCTTATCTTTATTTACCTTAATTGTTCGATTTAACGTCAAATTCCGTGGTTATTTCACCTTTTCTGACCGTTCCTGTACAAATCCTGGCACAGCGACACACTGCTCCGCTCGATATGCGGGTTCGGAGTGTTGTAGTGTATCGCCGCACGCCGTGCCGCCTATCGGAGAACTCAAATACTACATAAAATGCGGCCAACATCCACCTGATGGAACTTTGAACTCACCAGACGCTCGTATGGCGAACACATGAGCGTCTGTTGGGGGTTTCGGTGGAGCAGCGACGCATTTTGAGGCCATTTTTTCCAGATGTTTCAACCGATGTCGGCTGAAAGGTCGGCTGGAACGTCTGTTGACATTGAAAAAGTGGTTGAATACAGGCTTTATTTGGTGAAATAGCCGCTTAAGCCTTGCTACTTATCCTAGGATTAGACCTTTTGATATACATTCTGGTTTAGACCAGCTTATGTTTCTAATACGACCCAGTTGCCAAGAAGAATGTCTTTGTATGAAAAAGGGTAATAAACTAATAAAAAAGAAAACCCTCCTTAAAAAGTGAGATGTGGTGTTAGCATGCTATGTATTAATGCCATCCTTGAAAAGCCATATAAAAAGCAGGATGTCAAAAATCTCCCCAGCTTCTTAAGCGTAAAACAATATACCTTGTCATTGAATATGCATTTGGCTATCGGAATAACTTAATATTCAGCATAGGAATAATGTTAGACATTAGTCCCTTGGGGTCCTCTTTGAGCATGCCCTCATTTGTATCTTGCATCTTAAATGCCCTTTGTCACAATCACTGCCTACCAGACACAGTGGTAATATACATAATCCATTTAGTTCTAACAGCAAGATTTTTTTATTATCACTAATTTTTTTTTCTATTTACTTATGTTCATATTATCATCTTTATAAAAGATTATGTTTATTAAAAACAAGGGGAGTCAGTCATATACTCCCAAATCGCATATGTTGTCCTTGCCGTATATCTTTACTATTAATAAGGGCACAGAGTGATTGCTATCTCCGCCATCATCTGCCAGGAATTTGTATGATAGCACCATTGTAGTGGGGGGACGACCACTGTTATCAGTTGTTTAGTTCATTGATAATCGTAAAGCGAGGCAAACCCCCTAGATGGCAAGGCAATCAAACAAAAATAAATCCATTGATAACTGCACCCACCAGTTACCTGGCGTTATTGTTGTTTGTATTGGGGGCAAGATGGCCGACTCCATAACACAATTGCTTTCGGCGCATATTATATTAGCCACTCACTTCCCTCTTTGGATGGCATTTTTACATGAATTTCCAATGAAAAATAAATTCATGTGGTAATATCTTGGATACAATTATCAATCCACTTGGAAGTCATTAGTTGGATTACCTTCCATTCTTGTCATATTTTTGTGGCGTTAAACCTCAATACTGAGTCTACAATGTGTATCGATACTTTCTACCTGCTAAATCAAATGCATTGCTAAACATGTATCTATTCCGCGATCGACATGGGACTTGCGAAGTATCAATCTGCCTATTGGATTTGATTTCAGGGAATCTTGGACGAAGGCATTGGATTTATAAGCCTATATTGGCACCGATGCTCAGTATCTAAGAATATCAGCAGAAGAGACATGCTACTAACTATCGGTACATATAAATTGATAGATGATGTCGTCAAAGTATTTGGGAATTTATAACACAATATTTATTAGAAATACATAAGATAGCAGTAGTAGTAGTCTTTATGATCTAGGGACACCAAAGATTACTAATTCTAAGAGATACATTATTAAATTTTAAGGTTATCATATTAACACACTTTAGCGCTATTTAATTTCATAAGTATAACCTTCCTCAAAATTGCCCTCAGTTTTAATTGACCCAAGTGAGGGCTCTAGTGTTGTGCTGAGTCCGCTCTTGTGAGGGTACAACTGTCCGATATTATAGTGCAGTTTCTCATGTCTGCTCATGTTTTCTTTGGTGGTAAATCCGCGGTCGCATATAGTACATCGGTAGGGCCGCTCGCCTGTGTGGGTCCGCATGTGTCTCTGCAGTTTGTACATAGAGTCATGTTCTTTGCCGCACACTTCACACTGAATCATCTTGCCTCTGAGACCCTCTCCTCCAAATGAAGTCTGAAAGCATAACAAATGGTCTATAAGTCCTTTATCTAATGTCTAAGTTCTATGTAAACTATTCAAACTCCTAGACAACTAGACGCTGGATACTGGAGGTTCATAGATACATCTCATTGCTGCAAGATATGTTAGTAACTTTATGTTCCACAGCTGATATAGACTTTATTCATAGGAACTAGACAGAAAACGTTAGACCATTCATACCTTGAATTTCGGGTAAGATTATGCTATAACTTAGACAAAAACTATGGTATCTCAGCACTTTGAAAGTTATATGAAATCTAATCATGACGATGCTATATCTAATTCCTCATATGCTTAAAGAAAGCCAGATTCCACATCTTGTCCCGATATCTCGTTTTATTTTGATAAGACAAATTGTTGTGATTTGCGAAGGAAACAGTTCGCTTCTCCACCTTGGATGCATAAATTGTAAGGGATCTCTATAGAGAACGTTAGGAAAAACAATCCTGCCGACAATCTATTTAATGCATCTTAAGAGTGCATGATACTGTAAATCTTTAATCAATGTGAACATAATAAACTATTTCAGTTAATATAATGTGTAAATGGACGGAAATTAATTTGGCATATGTATACAAAGATAACTTTCCCACTTAAATATCTGTACCAGTCCAATTACACTTTCCACAAATATGGTAAATTTCCCCTGTATATCATTTATATTTCATGTCGATTATCCAGTTGTTATTCCCGAAAGGCCTATTTATTATAATAGGCATGTGATACGAAAGGTAAAAGTACGTGAACGTAAAATATTATATATTGCACTAGTGCTTATTGATAATCCAAATCTGCACTTCAGACACACGAATTCATTGAAATATTTTATACATGGACTTTCTGACTATATTTCGTCACCTTAACCCTTTAAGGGCGGATGATGCCTTAAAGCATCACCCGGCTGGGGGCGGATGATGCCTTAAGGCATCACCCGGCCAGGGGCGGATGATGCCTTAAGGCATCATTTGCTGGGTATTTATGATATTATGTATTTTTGCTTTTGAAAAGGAAATATTTTATCAATTAACTTGAAATTTGCACAGAATGTAGGTATAACTTCATATTTTAGAATTCTAAATAATGGAAAGAGAAATATTAAGGATAACAAATTTTATCATGTGATAAACCTTCGAATTTAGAGTTGAGAAAAATGCCCCCGTCCCCTAGAACTGTACATAGTCACTAGTTGCCTTCCCCATGTGTGTAGTTCTGCCATAGGCGGCCGTCCTTAAAGGGTTAATATTGATGCAGTATCTTGGGGGTGTTTTTCAGTCGAGACGACCTCAACCTGAGATCAGCTAAGATTGATCAGAGATCCAGGGCCCTGTTTTTTAGTCACGACATTGCAATACAGGTTTTGCCGTTCAGCGCCGCCTAACGGCCCACTGTCTAGTAACGCGGCCGCTCGGACAAACATGTCCGAGTCCGGGCCCTTGCCCATAGAGACCCACAGTAATCACACCTAAAGTGTGAACGGTGGGTGTGATTACAGGGGCGTTGTTTTTTGACAGATTAAGTTGTTGGTGCAAACTAGGGTATTGTATCAATGAGTCCGAGCTGTCTAAACTGTATAGTTGATAATTATCTTGGTTCTAACTTGGAAAAAGATAAGTATATTATGGCTAGGCTTGCCAATGTATTAGTGTGTATTCCATTTCGGTGATCCTATGTTATCTATGCTATATCTAGAGTATTATTGAGGCAATATGCATGTATGACATGCTAGAGTTGAGCTGGAATACCATAGAATACAATGCAATTGTTATTATTTCTCTGGAAATAATATACACAGGTATTATTAACGTATTACGCTCATGCACTCAGTGTTCCAGTGCTAAAGTATACGTTGCCAGGTGAATGTTTGGCTTCAGCTGTAGCGTAGCTAAGGAGATAAGGTGCGACACCGGCCTACGGAAAAAGGCCTATTCTACGATCGTCTGAGATCGGATCAAGATTCTATGGCATTTTCGACGACACAAGATGGCGGGTGTGCTATAGAGACTGTCGTAGGCCGAAATGAGCGATCGCATGGATAAGTGTTGGAACTTACGACAAGTATAGAACTGTCTTAGGTTCTATAAAACGTCACTGTGTATTTCCTGCGCTTCCCATACGAATTAAGCAATGAAATTTTAACCCGAGTAAGGGATACATACCAAATCGTACCAAATATGAAGAAGATCGGACTCACCGTTATGAAGATATCGGTGTTTGAATTTGAAAGATCGGGCTATCGAGCGGTAAAGCGCGCGGAATCTCTGCTGGGAGAGTGAAGTAAGCGCAGAGTGAGGGTTGAGCTACACTGGCCACCAGAGCAGCGTTTGCTATGACGAAATTCAAACGCCGATATCTTCATAACCGTGCGGCCGATTTTCTTCATACTTGGTACGATTATAGATTATATGTATACCTTACTCGTGTTCAGATTTCATCGCTTAATTCCTACGGGAAGTGAAGTTCCGCGTTTGGTACGACATGTCCAGAGTGGTCTTAGAGATACGACACTTATGGCCACTATTTCCGCTCCATTGGCCACCGACTGTCGTGACTATAGCACACCTTTCACCTCCCTAGGTGTCGTATCTTCACTAAGTGTCGTACCTGCTCTACAATCGTAGCTCTCTAGCACACTGACGGTAGATACGTGTCGTAAGTTACGAATGTCGTGACTAAAAAACAGGGCCCTGAGACCGAATTCGAGATCAATGGCAGAAAGTGTTTTTCAGACGTGGTCTCAAGTCTACACAGCGGATCTCAGCTAAAACGATCTCAACTTGAGATCATTTCCTGCCAGGTATAAGAGTCTGAAAAGTTGAAACATACATACATTTGGTCTAATCGGAAATTATTAATTTGAGACACTTATACTTATTCAAAGTAGACCATATTTACACCGAATGATAATCCATTTCCATTTGATCCAATCCTAAAATTTCAGAATTTTCTGTTAAGTATTCAATAAGTGAGACATGTTTTACTTTTAGAATGGGTGTTGTTGTTATTTACAAATATGGAGTGACCTTGACTTCACCCTACTCAAATGAAATAGAGCATCACAGTAGGATACACTAGCTACCTAAGTGGTGCAGTGCCTGCATTTCTCACAGATTTCCAGACAAATGTTTATCACGGTGTTATTAAACACAGGAAAACTATGAAATTTGGGATATAGGTATGTCAGATTATTAGTACAAGTTTTAGCACCTGAAAAAAAGTTATGACAAGTATCAACTGGTCTCAAGTTGAGACCCTTTTTGAGATCGTTTAACTTGAGATCCCCTAAGACCCCTTGAGCTTGTC
Organism: Alentia gelatinosa; assembly: GCA_950022655.1. Lineage (NCBI taxonomy): Eukaryota > Metazoa > Annelida > Polychaeta > Phyllodocida > Polynoidae > Alentia > Alentia gelatinosa. The sequence goes on from OX465583.1 coordinate 76,612,320, forward strand.
TCAACTGAAAAATACCCAAACCACCCCAAGCGGTCATATCTCAGTCTCAACTTGAGATCCATTAAGATCGTCTCACCTGAAAAACACTTTGCCCTTCAAACGGTCTCAACTTCAGATATCACGACAGACCCCCCCCCCCCCCCCCCCCCGCTGGTATTTGTGTGTTTCTGTTGTTGTATAAGATACCAAACTGCTATATTATAAATATCAATGAACAACAAAAACGCTCATTATTTTAGTCTCCGAGCCCAAACTGCTAGGTAAATTACTTTAAGCTATACACATATTTCAATCGCTATTTTGAAGGATAAATTCGCAGTTGGAGGTTAAGAAATCTGTGACATCTTTATCTTGCCAACCAAACGAGTCTAGAGAAGGAGATGGGTAGCTCAGGGTGGCGAGACATCTGAGCAGTGAGTACCCCACCCCGAACATTACGGAGAAAACTGTACCAGGGCCGCCTGGTTATATAAGCAACCACTATAGGGTGACATCTCCTTTGTTCACTATGCTGCTACCATGGAGGATACTCCTAAAAGTCACATTTTCAGGAACCCATATAGGACCTCATGACCCAGTTTCATAAAGATGGGAGTCAGATAGTATTTTGGATTTTGGTCGTTTATAAATAAAAAGAAAGTCCAGGATATTTTGTACTTTCTTGAGGCATTTTCTTTAAAGTACTAACTATTCCGAAAATTGGACAACCTTAACAATGATAAGAATGAATATAAATCTATCTTCATTTAAAAATTTTTTTTTTTTTTTTTTTTTTTAATTAAAAAAAAAAAAAAAAAATTAATTTTTTTTTTTAAATAAAGAACCAGCCACACACCTCCATGAGGAAGAGACAGGGGACTTATTTGGAAAACTTTTCTCCACATAAATCTATCTTCATATGAATGCAGAAATAAAGCCCAGCCCCCCCCCCCCCCCCCCAAGAAAAAAATTGAAACATACATACATTTGGTCTAATATAATTCTATCAAAGAGTTCCCTAGTCTTATTGTACCCCCTCCCCCCTTCCCCAACCCAATTGCACGTGGTCATTAGGAGAAGGTGATCAGCACCTATTGAGCATCATGAGACCGAACATAACCTGGTGATATCCATCCGCACCAGAACCTGCTGCTCCTCTCTTTCTCTATACTACATTTAGGCCATAAGTAGTCTATGGTATTTGGGTTTTGACACAAGCGTACTGTAAGCATTTTTAGATATTGAACGAACCGAATTACAAAATTCTATAAGCTGTAATTTAATTCTTATTGGGGGGGGGGGGGGGGGGGTCAGAGGACCCACTAGTCCAGCAGGGCATTCTAGTCATCTAATATACACAGTTTGAATGAGACGTGTTGATACCAATGGTACCAACTAAAAGCACAGGAGTGGTAGAGCCATGAGTATTTTGTTTTTAAATCTCATATAACTACCACATGATTTTACCATGTGCCGTTCATTAACCACCCCCAGTTTAGGGTTTAATGATAGATTTTGTGATTTTGCACAGATTGCTGATTGTTGGTGGATTTATTTTGCTTTTGTCTCCACAAGGAATTAGGCTAGAACAACAGTGAAATAGGCACAAAATATCAAAAACCTCACTAGATAGAACAGACAACTATGGTAATTGATGTAAAAATGCTATGTTGATGATGTTCATATATTCTCTCGTTTCACTCAATTTCTTCAAATTTGATAACAAAATATGCAAGTAGTATATTAAGTTAGGGAGTTGGGGCGTGTAGTATTCTCATACATGTTAACGTTTTACACCATTCCGTTTGTATTGTTATGAATACTGCTGTTCCGGAAATCCATGTGTTAGGGGCTGCTGGTAATAAAGATGGTCAATAGAGTTCTGCAAGGATTAATATTTTTGCAACACTGAAGTTTATGATAACTAATATATTTTAGAACCCCGCATAAGTGGGCACCCTCCATTCCGGGCCAAGGTGTATAGGGAGCCAAAGTGATCCCGCTGAAACCACAGATACCCGTTTACGAAACACCATTTCCGGTGGCCCACAAGAACGAGGCTTAGTGCTTAACCTATGGGGGTTTGAGGCTAGACTTTCATTTTTGGTCTCTTTTGTTACTTTTGAAGTGTAGTTTACTACTATCGTCTCTGAATAACTCTGTTTCGAAACTACGATGACAGTTGTTAAGTTTATTAAAAATTTGGATCTAAAAGATTGGAGAATGATACATATAATCTCGAACCTACATAGTCTAAGTACTGAGCGCCTATACCCGGAAATGGTATTTTGTGACTGGCTATCTGTGGTTGCAGCGGGTTCACTTTGGCTCCCTATACATATATAGTATATATAACCACAGACCTATATCACTGGATAGAAAATGTGGGCCATTGCCGTGTTTGTTCAACGATCTGTTCACCTCGGCTATGCTTGACTGTGTTTCACGGGTAGCACGCTAATTTCCGTGTGATCCGCTAGGGTCACCGATACTGGTTCCATTATAAGCCACCAGGGTTCAAAAGTGGCACTGCTAAAAAAATCTAGTACACTAAGGACCCTAATTCCAACTGTCCCATGTAGGTATATATATCTATAAGCAAACGACAAATACTTTATTAAGGCCTAGGGGCTTGGGAATAATTAAAGAATCTGGATTTTTTGGATTTTTGACACAAAATGTGCCTTAACTTTAAAAAAATCTAATGGACTTAGAACCCTAATTCCAACTGTCCCATGTAGGTACATACCTGGAACTGACTGATAAATACTTTATTAAGGCCTAAGGGCATGGGAATGAATTGAAAATAATTTTTTCCCAAGACTGACTGCCTGGAAATCAGGGAAATTTGTCCGCCGGCCCTAAGTATTCTAAGACAAATGTGGCATAACTTTAAAAAAATCTATTGCACTTAGGACCCTAATTCCAACTGTCCCTTGTAGCTATATATCTGGAACCAACCGACAAATACTTTATTAAGGTCTAGGGGCATGGGAATAATTTCAGAATATGGATTTTCTGGATTTTTCCCTTGAAAATCAGGGAAATTTGACTGCCGACCCGACCCAAACTGACACAAAATGTGCCGTAACTTTAAAAAAATCTAGTGAACTTAGAACCCTAATTCCAACTGTCCCATGTAGGTAGATACCTGGAATCGACCGACAAATACTTTTTTAAGGCCTAGGGACATGGGAATGAATTGAAAATAATTGTTTCCCGAGACTGACTGCTTGAAAATCAGGGAAATTTGCCTGCCGGCCCCAACTATTCTAAGACAAAATGTGCCGTAATTTGAAAAAATCTATTGCACTTAAGACCCTAATTCCAACTGTCCCATATAGGTATATATCTGGAATCGACAGTAAAGTTAATTTTAAGGCTGTAAGTGGGCTGGGGGTTCTAGACAATTGGCAGATTTTGAAATAATCTCATTTTTAGGGTGTTGACATAAAAAATCCCGATTTTGAAATTATTTCCACCTCAACAGGCCTTAATAAACTATTTCACCGACGATTTCAAATATATACCTAAATGCAACAGTAAAGGTTACGGCTGTAAGTGGGCTGGGGGGGGGGGGGGTTCTAGACAATTGGCAGATTTTGTGTGACTTTGGCTGGGGTCGGCAGACAGAATTTCCTCATTTTCAGATAATCAGTCCTGGAATATCAAGATTTTGAAAATATTCCCTTCACGCCAGGCCTTAATAAACTATTTCACCGACGGTTACAAAACACTTCCTAAATAGAACAGTTGAAATTATGTTCCTAGGTGTGCTGGGGGTTTCTAGACAATTGGCAGATTTTAGGTCACTTTTGGTCTAGTCAGGAGTCAGATTTCAGGGTTTTGACATGAGAAATTCAGATTTTGAAATTATTTCCAGCTCAACAGACATTAATTAACTATTTCATCAAAAGGTCCAAGTATATACCTATACAGAAGAGTCAGAATTATGGTGCTAAGTGTGGTGAACATTTGTAGACAAATGTAAACAATTTTTATGAATGTTCTGATTATGCTGATGCCACTAGCAGTGACTGTGGCGAGCCTGGTGGCGAAATATTGAACTAACGCCAAATGATGGTAGCACCATCTAGCGGCTGTTATCGGAACCCTAACAATGCCGAGGCACTCATGGATACGCCAGGGGCAGGTTGTTTCTAATCCAGGTGTTCCAAGTCCGTGCTATAACCTAATTCCTTTTGGAGACAAAAGCAGAAGAAATCCGCCATCAATCAGCAGTCCGTGCAAAATCACAAATATATTTTCTGATAAGATAAAACTTGCAAATCAGACTTTTGTTAGATTAAAACAAGCTCTGAGAAGGATGCATGACGATTGCATGTCTAGGAGTCATAACAGCAGCGCTGGGTGACGCATGGCATGCAGGAAAATCAATAGTCACGATATCGCAAGTCTACGATCGCCTAAGATCGGACCAAGATTCTACGGCATATTCGACGACACAATATGGCGGGTATGCTATAGACAGTGTCATAGGTTGAATCATACGATCTTGGCGATATGTGTCGGAAGTTAAGACAAGTATAGAACTGTCTTGGGTTCTATAAAACGTCACTGTGGATTTCCTGCACTTTCCACACGAATTAAGCAATGAAATTTTACCAGGAGTAAGCGATACATATAATCTATAATCGTACCAAATATGAAGAAGATCGGACACACCGTTCCAAAGATATCGGCGTTTGAATTTTTAACTCCCTCTGTGCGTTTGTGTTGGTCGCTGTTCTTTTTCACTCCCTCCGTAGTGCAGCGGGGTTTCGGCTGTTCTTTTTGTCTCCCTGCAGAGGCCGGCAGAAAGTGCTCGACACTGGCCACCAGAGCAGCATCTGCTTTGACAAAATTCAAACGCCGATATCTTCGGAACGGTGCGGCCTGTTCAGTACGACATGTCCAGAGTGGTCTTAAACTTATGACACTTATGAGCACTATTTCCGCTCCATTGACCACCACTTGTCGTGACTATAGCACACATTTTACCTCCCTAAGTGTCGTATCTTCACTAAGTATCGCACCCACTCTACGATCATAGCTCTCTAGCACACTGACGGCAGATACATGCCGTAAGTTACGAATGTTGTGACTAAAAAACAGGGCCCTGGTCTGTTTAAAATATCAGAAAACGGTTTTCAGATCTATGATCGCTTGTGTCTCCCCTACACATCGGTATAAGACACTTATAAATCGGACTGGGTGATAGCTAGTATTGCTATTCAAACGGCCAACTCAGAATCGGTAACAATCGGTGAAAGTGCATACATCGAAATCTTAAGGTCGGGGAGTGTCGGTCATATCTGACATGGTAGTAATTCCCGACGCGTTGAGAAAAGCAATAAAATTGGGTCGGTGAAGTGCGTATATCGAACCGATTGACACAGATGGTCACCGACCCGACGGATCCGCCGATGAAAGGTAGAATGGGGCACAGCCGTCGGGTCGGTGTCTTCTAGGCTTTAGGGTATTGGCACATTGAATACTGGTCGTAACAGACACCTTAATGAAGATCCCGGAGTAAAATGGTGTCCAGGGGATACCTAAAAAGTGTACCTGCTTCCCAGGGGCACCTTTAGTATTGTGTGAAATACTGTGCCGTAAACCCTTTGTGCTTGTGACATTAAAGATTGGATCCTGAAGAGTTTAACGTTTGTGTTCCCCATTGCAAGCCAAAAGGGGTTAATGCTTTATAAAGACTGGTATTCCTGTTAAAAGCTGTATGAGCGGCTTGAGCAGTGACACGAAAGTACCTTTTACAATGAAACACATGGTTTCGCAAAACCTTTATTTAAATATTAGTTGTCATCAGAAAGTTGGTTGGGTGTTCCAAGGTTCATATCATGGTGACACCGATGTATTTTACTGCTTGTCAGTTAACCTCATCTTATACTACAGTCCTCTTATCTTTACACGAATGAAGGTGGCAAATCAAAGGATGTATTATTCGCTATTACCCCAAATAGAGGTGCCATCATGTTAAGTCCTGGTAATGTCTTCTGGTGTGACTTTCTTCTGTCCAAATATACACTTCAACACATACGGTGTACAATATATGCCGACCAAGCACTTTGATGTTTGACATTTTCCATCATTTTGCACGATGGATGTTTCAAATGTCTAGTATAAAGATGTGTGGCCAAATGAAGAAGGTCAAATGGGAATCTCGTTTATTTAATGAATACCTGCTAAATATTCATAATTTTGATCTTATATTCACGAAATATATATGTACATATATTTCGACTACCATACATGTGTGTCTGTCTGCTGAGAACCATAAAAATAACGCCACTTATAATGCAACAAACTATCACGTTCCGTCGTGTCCTAGATATGAAGCACAGAACTTCAACGTGTGGTTGGCTTATAGATGAGTCGTACTTTGTGTTACAAAGGACACCGATAACATCGCAATAGCAACTCTCTATTCGATCTGATGATTCCAGCACACAAAAAGTAACACAAACTAGCATTGCTGTAATAGTAGTTTGGGATTGTGGCATTCTATTTCCAAATAGAATCTGCAACTAGATGAATATTGTATATCTGTAGTTGACTGGGTTATTTCCACGGCGACTATGACTCGTCATTATTTGTGCTCCTTCTGATTGGCCTGCATACGCCATGCATTGTAGTGCAGTTTCATATGTCTCTCCATATTTTGTTTGGTGGTAAATCCGCGTCCACACATGACGCAGCAGAAGGGCCGCTCGCCTGTGTGGGTCCGCATGTGTCTCCTCAGAGTGTACATAGAGTCATGTTCTTTGCCGCACACTTCACACTGAATCATCTTGCCTCTGAGACTGTATCCTCCGATTGTAGTCTGAAAGCATAACACACGGTCCATCAATCGGTGCTTGTGCTAAAACAAAAGACAACTAGGTCTGTATAGACCCATTAGTTTGTGATGAAAATATATTCTGTTTCACTACATCAATCCCCATTGAATTATAATACTGATCAAAACACAACTACAGGCCGTTTAATTCAACCCTTAAAGAAGCAGAAATAGCAATCGCCAAACTTCGATATTGATGTGAATGACTATCTTCAGTTGGAGACAGGATATAAGTGGACATATTTCTCTGTCAAATTCATTGCCTAGGAGAGACTGAAAAATACCTGAAGAACACATCACTGTTGCTTATGGAATTGGGCTAAGCGTGGATGGGGAGATTAAAACCACTGTTTTAGGGGTCGTCCATAAATTATATCACACATAGATGGGGTGGGGGATAGATTGAAAAGTGTGACACAGCCTAAAAATCACAGATGGGGGGGGGGGGGGGGGGGGGTGGGGGGTGTCCAGAGATGTGTGACAGAACATGCATCGCCTAATTCCAAGACTTTCGAGGTCACTTTCCAAGACTTTAGAGGCAGCTTTGCCCATGCTGGAAAGGTGTTGGGAAAAGTATGATAATAAGTGGTTATGGATGGATATCCTGTTAAGGCTGCATACACTAATCACTGAAATAGTCAAACACCTAATCAGAAAGGCAGCCAAATAGGAAAATGTCCAGATCAAGGAAAGTCAGTACATGTATATGCTACAAGTGGTTAAGTGTAACAGCAGAGAGTGCTGTTATACTTGGATGAGTTCATGTTTCCGATCAATGAGGACAGGTTTCTTCCATGGATGCAAGATGCCTATTGCCACATTTTCACCTGATGATTTTGGCTGATTATGGCAACAAGCACCACCCACTGACTTTTTGATACTTTTGGGTAGATGGTTATCAGGTGGAATAGGAGATAACAATTTCAGGTCAATCATTTTTTTATAGATACATCTTAGATCCTAAAGATGTTGTCATAAAACTATTAAAACAGATGATATTAACAAAGTTAGAATGCAGTGATAGATGTGGAGGACCACAATGAGGAAGATGTTGATTTTGGTAGTAATTCATCAGAGCAGACTAGACCAGCCTAGATTATGGTTGATCAAAAGTCCAGCACTGCATATGATTGGTTGGTCTAAAATGGTAATTACTACAGTAAAGTATCAATAGCTTTTCAGTGATCTAGGAGATCAGGAATTTTGTCTCATGTAATACCTCCCTCTAATTTAACGGTCTTATATGCTTTATCAAAGATGTTATGTTATGCTATCGTACATATGAAAGAAAATTGAGGGGGTGTGTGTGTTTCAGAAAGTGTGACATAATATTTGGGGGGGGGGGGGGGTGGTACGGAATGTGTGACAAAGTGTGACAGGGGGGTAAGGTCCTAAAAAGTGTGACATCATTTATGGACGGCCCCTTATTGGCGTGAATGATACCCAATTTATACTATCTTTGTTTTATGCAAGACAAATTATTATATAAACTGGAAATGAAATCAAGGATTTCCATGGAAAATTGACATCCCTGTATCTTTTATCCTCATGAGGTATTACTATCGTGTATGATATTTTGTCATATGGAGGTATGACTATCGTGTAATTTGATTACAACTACAATGTGCATGGTGATCTAGATCTTTATTGATATATATATATATATATATATATATATATATATATATATATATATATATATATATATATATATATGGGTGACGAATATACATGATAAGCTCGTTGAACCAAACCATCGCCCATACCAGATAGTGATGCATATACTAAAGCCTATTGATTGGGAAAGACTATCTTTATCGTTCGGGTATAATTACAGATCCTATAGAATATGGAAATAAATTGCTGGTGCAGGTTACTGCTGTATGAAAACATGATCTTAAACCTAAACTGACCATAATCATACAGCGGCAGGTACCTCTGGTGTTTTGACTCAATGAAAGATTTGAGTCCGGTGTATTCTGACTCCTCCCTTTCAGTAACAATCATATTTCTTTAAATCCATCATTGGTTCTTCACTTTGCCATTCTCTGGTAGCTATGACTCCCGTCTTTCTCGTTTAAATGTATTTCAAGAGACAGGTCCAGCAGCTTTATGCCTGCAATACGACCATCTTGAATCAGTTAATTGTTAAAAATACTAGCTTGTGGTTGTGGCGTGGTTTTTTTACACTTGTATTATAAATTTTGGACTATGATACAATAGTTTCCGCAACTTCTTAACAATTATGTAAGTTGTGATGCTTCCTCACTTTCCCATTTGGTATATATGAATAGAATCACATCACTTATGATATGCGACGATTCCTACTTATTTCTTAAATTGAGTTCCTTCTTTTCGGGGTTGGGGGATGTATCTATGACCCAACATAACATTGTGTCAGCCCTTTCTCTCTAAGTAACCCATAGCTATTCATTCTCACACTATCTTCTGGGATAACATAAGAATAATTTCTATTTGCTATGTTTCATCTGAGATATTCCTCTATCATTATTTTATGATCAAAAGTATAAAATCAAATCCTGTTTAGACTTCCTACAAAAATAGACAAATGTCCTTTTCATAGAAAGAGAGAGTGTGAGAAGTTTTCCTTTAAATACTCCATTGGCGTGCATGGATATTTCCAATTTTTCGTTGAAGATAATCTAAAGATGGTCTAATGCTGTTGATCACATTATGGAAATTGAAGTATTAAAAGTGAACAAATTGATACCGGGTCTACTTTTCGTTTTTATTATACTAGTCTCTTACAACAATCAATTACTCACAAAGTATTATCAATATATATTATTGATATATGGCATATATAAAAAAGCACCATGTGATTTCCAGCAAATGTGGTAGTAGTGACTAAATAAAACAAACCAGCATACACAAGCCCAGCTATCGATCTGTATTGTCTGTATGTAGGTTTCGTTTCATAATTCAGCTGGAATGTAAAATATATTTGCTATGATCTTCTACCGATTGACTACAATACGTGAATGAACTGATCTGTAAATTACATGTCAAAACGATCATTGTTCTGTGCGTATCTGAATACATTTGTAATGTAAACCACATATTTTAAATTCAACTATCAACAAATTAATATCTTCTAAGAGAAGAGTTATCAAAGATTGCTTTCAATAAAATCACATATGAGATATTTACTATCTCTGGTCTGGTAAGGGTTTTAGAACTAATTGTCAACAGTAACAGATACAAAAAAAAGATACAAGATACAAAAATTAACTCTGAACCCTCTATAGCGACAAGGCTCCTCGCAAATTGACCTGTTGGACACTGTTTGGACGAATCAGTCTGAAGCACTATACATGTACGTACAAATTGCTGCGTTAACCCCAGCGACTGAGGCACACCTTTGCTGGGTATGTCTATCTGCACAGCATACTGTTACAGTCTATAGTCACACCACATATTCATAAAGTACACACCCTCAGTGAGGCGTTTTTGATCTGTCCTTTGAGTCCTGCGTTCTTTGCCATGGACCCAACCAGACTTTGTAAAGTGTTCCTGCCCAAAGGGTGCGGCGAGTACCAGGTCCACTCCCCTTTTAACTTGCCGTATTTATCTGCGTCCGCGTACTTCTTCGCTTTCAGTGCCAGAAAGAAGGCACTTTCCGGGCGCAACATCTCCTTCGGCCGGTGACTCCTGTACAGTTTATAGACCTCTATGGGGCAGCGCTTTGTCTCCGTGGCAAAGATCCTCTGTACGACCCCGGTGATCTTCTCGCCGTCCTGCGTGGCGAGCCCCGGCCGGTGCCTGCCCAGCCGCCCGCTGTACTCCAGGTACTCGGGCTGACCGCCCCCCGGACTGTGCAGGCTGATGTCGCCCCAAGCTAACTCGCGTATCTCACTGGCGGTCAATCTAAAGCTCTGTATCAAGAAGAAGAAGACGGTGTTCTGCAGATTTCTGCCGTTACTCGTGCCGAGTTCATTGGCTGTCCACAGCTGCTCGACCTGCGCCGCCGTCATGGGTCTGGGCTTGTTGGGCCTCTTCCCCAGCCCCATCACCTTCAGCTCCTTCCGCCGCGACTCGAGCACCGACCGAGATGTACTGAACTTATCACTCACTAAGATGTTCTCTGCGTATCCGGCATCCCGCAGGTATCTGTTTGTGACACAAAGTGATACCAAGTTGTACGCTAGTGTATCAACCAGGGAGCCATGGCTCCTACCAATACTGAGGTTAATCCTAGATTGTGGGAAAATCATCATCTACTCAATATTCTCTTATCGAAATAGTCTCAGACTTGGTAGCATTATGTAACACCGCAAAGGAGATTTGCTATCTGACCACAAAGAGCTTTGATTTTTATCTATATAGATTATGTTTATTTTACTATCTAGTTTGAGAAGAATGTGTTAGAATCCCATTCGAGAGTACATTGTTTTTTTGTTTTGTTTAACTCATTCTAGTTCCTATTGAGTGGAGAAGGGAATAACTATTTATACATGCATTACAGTTGTTCCTCAACAATGTGAAAAGGTTAAATACCTTTCTATGGCACGATGCATAGAAGTTAATGTGTCTGGTTCGTACTCTTCACCAGTGATTTTCTTCGCTGTGAGGAGAAAACAGGCGATGTGGTGGTCTAATTGCTCAGATGGCAAATTCTCAACTTTATCTGTGTCTTCTATCCTGCCCTCCGAAAGTAACCACAACACGAACTTTTTCATCACCTGAAATAGTTATTATTGATATATATTACCGAATACTATGCTGTGTATCATAGAATTGTACCACCCGTTGATCAGAAAAAAAGGTTAATTCTAATACTTATAAATATTCATGTCTTGCAATCATATTGTCATTGAAACTAATGTCGGAAGCTTAATATCATTATCAGTATTAGGAAATCAAACTATCACTTAAACTAAAGCCAAATACAAATATGACGTTGATTTTACTTTTATCAATCAGGCTTTTTGCTTGTGAATAGAATAATCGTGTATACCCAATGCTAATGGTTTGTGGTGATTCTTGAAATTAATATTTTATCAAATTACCTGTTCAGTTTTCTGCAAGGTATGAGGTTTTCTAGTTACCTGAAAAATACCACATATATTTGGTTTAGATTGTGTCACATTGAGAGCACACGGTGAGAGAGATGTCAAGCAGCGTCATATGCTTATATTCATTCAGCGAATAACTGGTTGAGGTTATACTAAACAAAAAGTGCACTAAAAGCGTGTGTGAGGTTCTACGTTCAGATCAACTAGGACGGTGCTGAAGAAAGTCTTAGTGATCATTTTCGTTGTGGTTTTTCGTAGTAAGCAGTTATAACAGGCCCTGGTGTTTTATTCCAAATAGATTATCCCCTGACCGCGTTTATGATCACCTGCTATTGGAAGAGATTAACTTTCGGATATGTATCTGCAATGCTCACTAATCCTACCCGCCTTCTAATTCGACCTCCTAAATCCTATCAAGGAAAAAGATATCATGGGGAATACCTTACCCAAGGCAGTGTTGTGACTTGATGCATGCTCCCCCAGTATATAGATTAAAGTCCAATTATAGAAATATAAATAATTCGCAAAATTCTTTGATTCATATATATTGCATTCTATAGTTATTGATATTACATATTATTACATACCCATGGCTGAACGTCTATGAAATACTACCCGCTGCTAGAGGTGTAGTATAAATAAAGTTTGGGCGCACTGTGCCCGTAGTGAATATTCGGGCGCACTGTGGCCATAGTGAATGTATCAGGTCAATAGGTACAGAAAAAAAGTATATAAAAAGGCGTTTTCTTGATATATAGTTATGTAATAATAAGAAAACGTAGTGACTGAGTCCGAAGGGATGCCATTCTTGGTCTTTTAATGCCATAAATACGTACTTATGGCATCAAAAGACCCCGAAAAGCCATCCTTTCGGGCTCAGTAACCACATTTTCTCTTAGTATTATAAACCTTAATGTAATCAAGCACATCATATAGCAAGTTGTTTGAAAATATCTCCTACTTAATGCCCGAGTGGAGGATGCACCTGGTATGGACGTGGAGGAATACAAGGTCCATTCCCTATCACCACATCTCGAAGTAAGACTCACAGGTCCATTGTTTGTATTAGGGAGTCAATGCGACCCCTCATTTAATACTGGCCAAAACACAAGTGACATATAGCAGCGCCTGATCAGTCGTCAAGGGTCTACATCATCTGTGTACACTGTGTGCAAATGTTTACTTTTTATCTTTTAAAAAAATATGAGGATTCTCTTAGAATGAGCTTTTTGCCAGCTTAAATGCTAATATACCACATAGAACAAAGAGCTACAGTTGTGGTAAGGAGATTCTGATGAAATATTTGTATAAAACTTCCCTTCCCTTATGTATCTTATGATCTATTATCAACTTTGAAGTGGCCGTACCCCTGGTCAATTGAGCTTTAAACACTTGTGTGTTAATGCCTGCCTCTGTCATGGTCGTCTTTAACCACCTAGCAACTGTATCTTTCATTGCTGGATGTAGGTTTTCCCTAGTGTAATCTACCACTGGGTGTGTTGGCCTCTGCTTTTTGTAGTCTGAGCACAGTGTTTTGTCCTTGAATTTTACTGCCGTAAGTTGGTCTAGGATTTGACCTTCCTTGCTATTTTTCAAGATTCTCGTCGTTCCAAATAATAAACTCTATATCCCAAGGATGTAGTGTTTGAGTCCTCTGAGCTGTGGTCACGGAAAGCAACATAAGTGTCTTAAATGTAAGTTTCCTAATGTCTAGCGAATTTAAGGGGGACCATTTTTCAAAAGGTTCATCACCATATTGACATCCCAGGTCTGTTGACCATGCTATGGTTCCCCATGGCAGTGCCATCCACTTCCTCCACTTAGGCAGAGAGAGCACTCCTTGCTGTGTTCACCATAGAGCAACTTAACCCTTTGTCATGTAACAAGGAGCAAAACTTCATGACATTGAAAACCGAGGGTTTCCTTAGTGTAACATTGTGTTGTTTCTTGGTTGAAGTTCTCCAAGATTTCATGTATAGCTAGCTCTGTGACAGGTAAGTCCAAGCCTTGAACCTTTAGCGCCTTTTCTAAATCACCCATGCAGCAAGGAGACGGGGCCACAGGGGTTCCACAGGGGGACCTTCCCCAGGTCCAGTTGTTGTTGTCCGACTCAGGAGGCCGTCCCAGGGTTGGGCTTTAGGATGCCCCCGGGCCTTGTCCTTTCTTGCTTTTTGAAGGCCCCAGAGGCTCAACCTGAAAGGTGGGAAGGCATAGAATCCATTAGTCCATTTGAAGGAGAAAGCATGAATAATTTCTGTGCCTGGGTCCAGGTGCCAGCTACAGTATCTAGACGCAAACAGATCTATACAACATTTATCACAAATTGGAACGTTTCTTCGGGGTGTTCCCATTTGACCTTAGTCTCCGTACGAGATTCCTCGTCAGCCTCAATGTTCTTTTCCCCTGGGATGTGTGCCCCTATCACCCACATGTTTTGGTGCTCAAACATTTCCCAGATATCCTTAGCAACTAGGTCACATCCTTCACTCTTTGAACTTCCTTTGTGGTTCAGGTATGCTACTGTCATGGTGTATCTGACAGGCATCTGATAGTGACATTGGTTAGTGACTTAGCAAAACACTGTAGGCCGAAGGCTACAGCCATAGTTTCTGTTACGTTGATATGCAGTTCTTGTTCTAACAAACCCCAACTGCCTTTAGTGGTTTCTCCACTGTCCCAGACTGCACCCCAGCCTACGTTGGAGGCGTCCGTAGTTAAGGTGAGGTGAGGGGATTGTACTCTAATGCTCTTAGAGCCTGTCTTGATGTTTTTTATCCACCAGTCAATGTCCTACATACCTTCAGCGGAGACACTCATGATACTCTCATAGTTCCCACCCTCCTCTTTTTGAATATTGTCTCTCTCCAAATGTCTGAAGTGCGCCAAGCCATTCGGCAGGCAAGTGTACTGATACAGTTGTCCCTTCTACTCGAACCTGAGGAACTTTTGATTATGTAGGGATCATGTGTAATTTTCAACCATTGTCTTACATGGTATTTGGTGCAACCAGGTACAAACACGCCATAGTCTGGCACAGTAAGGGAGTCACTCACCTGTGGGTTTACTGTGACCCCCGTTTGTGAAAACCCGACTTGCAGGTGTACTGGGACTTGTCTTTGTGCCCCTTGTTAGACTTCCATTTTTTGTTGTAGGTCTTGTTTTTGTTTTTGTAGCCAAAGTCTTTTTTGAAGAAACCCCTCTACTCTGACTGAGCTTTGTATTTCTTTTTAGACATTTTGTCGGCCTGCCTGATTTCATCCTCAGCCTTCTTCATGGCCCCATTCAAGTCTTCTTCCATGAGCGACTCCTGTATGGCAGGGTTGTCATCTGACAGGAGGTTCCCCCACTTTTTGTCCAGGTCCTGCTCGTGCAGGTAACGCCTGGTATGTGTGGTGTCTGACGTTTGTATCCATAAGGCTGACGTAAGCGTCTGCTAGTGGCGTTGCCTTTCCCTAATTTTGGGATCTTTGTTCAATTGGGCCTACTGCTTCAGTTCATATAAGGCCTGTAACTGGTGTGCTACGGCCGACATGGTGAGGACAACACTTTGCTGCGTTTCCACCTGGAATTTGTCTATTTGTAGGGATTCCTGGGAAGACATTCTGTTGAAGATTTTGTTCAGCTTAGGAACCTGCTCGGACCACCTTGTAGGAGACCTCAGGTCTCATTTTATCGCCCACGTTTGTAATGTCACACAGTCCATCATGGTAGGAATCAGCAACATCTACCTGGTCTTCCTCGCTGGAGAGTTGACCACACTCCAGATCTCCATCGGAGCTAGTATCAGAGTCAGACTGGTAGGCGCTCTTACAGGAGTGCTTCCTCTGTGCCGCTGGCGAGGGCCCCGTGGTCCCAAGCTGCCAACATTTTGCAGAATTGGTCCATTTGTACCGTGTTTAGGCCTTGGACAGTGTTTTTTTAGGTTTTTTTTAGGTTTTTTTTATTACTTAATAGACGGTTCCTACCGGGGTAAGATCTTCCACCGCTAAGGCATATATATACACAGATAACATACAAGATTCTGTCAATGGTACATTCATTACATGATATAATGATAAAAGATTATACAAGATGAAATAAAGTAATGAGGGATGAAAAAGTAAAGTCAACATCCCGGTGGCTGATACTAGTTAACATCACCAATCGTAGCTCGAGTATTTCTGCTTAATGTGTTTTTTAAATTCCTTTATTGTAGGAACATGTTGCTCTTCCGAATTCATGTTGTTCCATAGTTGCATACCACGGTAATAAGGTGATTTGAAATAAACACTACTATTAATATGTTCAGTAATTGGGCATATTTTACGAGGCGTTCATAGACTGACAGTCATTTTGTAGGTCGACACAATGGCGACATTTGTGATAAGATTATCTTACCCTGTTTATTTTACGTGATGAAAAAAAGATTTTCTTCGAAATTTAAACTCGTTTTTCTACATTATGTTTTCTACCACATAGTTGTGCATAAAGGTCATTTTCAAGATTTGACTTGACTGAGTTTAGCCTTGCATAGATAATACGAAATATATAGTGAATATTGCTGACATATCTCCTCCCAAACCCACAATGTAGATGTCCATTCAGAGAACGAGGCGAAAGCACTTCTGAAGTCAACCGATGACAAATAAAGAAAACAAAAAAACCCCGAAAACACAAAGTAGATGTTGCAGTTAATTTTGAAATAAAATAAAATTTCTAAAACAGCAATAGGCCCTTCACAATGTGGTCATTTTATAGACTGACATAATGGGTGACCCATGGCCTTTGGTCAGGGGTGGTCATTGCCCCCCCTGGTGACACTCCTCTGCACCTCAGCGCACCTGCACGCCCCCTATCGCTTCCCCTCTGCACCACTCATCTTCGTGCGTCCTCAGCACACTCACCTATCCCTCACACTTCGCTCAGCACTCGCACCATACACACATACTTTTTCTACTCTCCAGTCTCTTGGCCATCTCCCTCTACGTACCTCCGGTTTCCATATTCCCCAAATATCGGTGACCGTGTACGAAGGGAGACAATAGTTTTCTGGTTTTAAGTGGTGATTTGTGTGAATACGATGCGGCCGACTACGCGAAGTGCGACCGCCCCACGGTCCAAGCAGATGGCCTCACGGGCCGAGGAGACGGAGACTGACTCGGAAGTAACCGTACACCAGCCGCAGCAGCAGAATGACGACCACGTGGACTCCGTTTCACAATAGGGGACCAGTGTACGATCGTCGAGGATCACGGCCCTCGAGACGGGTCTCGGGGACATCAGCAAGATGAGTGCGAAAATGGATGGTGTACTCGATGCCATCATGCAGATCTCCCGCCCGGCCTCGAGGGTGATCGGCTCACGGGCGTCCGCCACTTCCAGGACCTGGGACTGGGCCCACGACCAGACGGAGCGACTGCTCCCCCCTCCAAGACAACTACGCGATACCTACACCTCCGACGAGTACATGCAACGGGAATTCGACTGTGAGGCAATGAGGCACGATCGCACTACGGGTAAGCACTCTCTGCCGTCTGATCTTAATACCCATAGACTCACTGGGAAGCCTTACATGTTCATTGATCGTGACAGGGTGTACACCCTACATCAGAAGTTAGAGCTACGGTCGACCCTCGAGCCGTTGGAATATATAAGTTGTTTCTTGTCCTTGCTGGGAGATGACTGTGCCATGTGCCCCGAGGACAAGGACCACATGTTCCGGCACCTTCAACAAGTCTCAGTTGATGCCCAGGCCCGCCCGTGGGCCTGGGTTAGAAGGTGGTCGAATTACATATTTGATCAAGTTGAAGCCGGCCGTATGTACTGGTGTGACTACGGCCATATTCAGGAGGAGAGGGTCCAGCTCGCCATAACAGCCCCCGCACCCAGCCACCAGAAAGCTGACACCGGACGTTCACGTGGGCGGGAGGCCCCCTGCCGTGATTACAACACCGAGAGGGGATGCCGCCACCACAACGGACATGAGGAAGGGGGTATCCGGTGGCTGCACGTGTGTAGCTTCTGTGATTCGGTGGGGAGACAGTGTGGGCACTCCATACAGGCGTGCAATCTGAAGCTCACATACGGGCACGGATACGAGCACATCGCACCTGCACCCACACCAACACCATGCCGGATGCCCCAAGCCGGATACCAACTTCAAAGCGGTGGTAAGCCGGCACCCCAGCAGCCTGGATATGCTCTACCCACACAGGCTTAAAAAAATGGGCCGGATGCGCCCCGCGAGTAAGCGAGGCACGGCACTAGGATACCCTGGCTCCCAGCTGCTCCGCCTTTGATGTGACCGAGCCGCCGCCAGCACGTGACGTAACGAGTCATGTGGTCCCCCCAACACGTGGACAGGGGGGGACCAAAACAACAACAGAGGGATCACACACCCCACGGGCCTCGGATTCATCCGCTACGGCTTCCCCCTCGGCTACCTCGGGCTGGTCAGCGATACTCGAGGCATACCCAACCACCCGAGCGCCACCAACTACCTGGACCAGGTCCAAAAATTCATCAACAAAGAAAGGACCTTCTCCAACATGCTGGGACCCTTCGAGGACCCTCCATTCACCCCCTGTCTCCCCTCATGACACGTGAGAAGAGAGGGACGGATGCCCGCCGAGTGATAACTGATATGACATTTCTACGGGAGCACAGTGTTAACTCGTTTGTCATCAAGAACTGGGTCTATGGACTGGAGCGAGAACACGGGCTCCCCACTGTGGACGGATTCGTCAGGAATCTCGTCTCGGCAGGTAAATCCTCTTTTATGTCATCCATTGATGTATCGCGTGCATTATAAGAACTTCCGCTGTGACCCGTTAGACTGGCCGTTGCTATGTTTCATGTGGGAGGGCGTGCAATACTGTGATACGGCCATGCCGTTCAGTGCCCGTGCCTCCTCATACCATATGCAGTGCGTCGCGGACACCATTGTGAACATACTGGAATCTAAGGGCATAACGGCCACCATGTACCTCTATGACCTGATCATCCTCTCGAGGGATGAGACTATGGCCGGCCGTGACTTTGAGGCAGCCCGCGCCTTCTTCACAGAGCTGGGGCTCCCCGACAAAGCCCAGACGCCCAGCCAGATGGTTACGTGGCTGGGCATCGAGATCGTTGCCAGGACTATGACACTGTCGATACCAGGCTGGTATGCCAGAACTAGACATTCAACAATATGGAGGCTGTCTCTCATCCAGTCTCTATCTCTATCTATCTGACTTGTGGAATGTAAGTCAACTTGGCTGTCGGGGAGTTGTCAGGGAAAGTTTAGTTCTATCAAAAAATCCAGCACGACTGTCCTGGCAACCCCCCAGAGCTGATGGGAATCGGGTTTGCCCCAAGTATATGGGGCTCCTGCCACAGACCTCATCTCATCTCAACTCGCCTTCTGTCAACAGGCTCTGTGATTATATGTCAATGGGCTTCAGCTGGGGACATATCACAGAGGTTGTCAACTTGAAGCTAATCCTGGCTGGAAGCCAGATGACTTATGGCTTGTCGAGTTTGATGCTGCCAATGAGCACACCATGGGGTAATGAAGCCCTTCAACTTAAGGCAACTTATGTTTGATGTTCACATCTACCTAAGGTCTGGTCGGTTGAGTTAAGGCAGGGTTACAACTACTACTTCTGCTGAAATACATGTTCAGCCTGCTGTTGCACCAGATGCTCCCATACACCAGACCCCCAGATACACCTGAGACTGCTGCTGTTGTTGGAGCCTTCATTGTATGCTGGTATGATTCAGAATCAGAAGACCAGGAAACAGCACCCAATGCAGAGCCTAAGCAAGGGTCATCTGAAGCTGATGAGGTCCGACCACGACCACGTCCACCTCACCACATCAACACTAACTTCTCAGATGATAAAAAAAGAGTTGAGTTTCTCCAGCACCATCCTGAACTGTATTCCAAACGTCTGGCCGACTTCTGAGATTGCTGCCTGAAGGGCAAGCTCTGGACAGAGCAGATGATGGATCGGACACCACAAGAACTCAAAACCTGGTACGACAGCATGCATACCAACCTCAGCAAAATTTGCAAGCGGGTGTCAAAAAACAGGCCAGGGTACAGAAATGCTTTTGGTGACTGAGAAGTGGATCTGGTACTGCTTTCAATTCCTGGTTCAGCACATCACCGTGCTGAAAAGTTGCACCATAGCACCATTCAACCTGTCAGCCAGTGCCAGTGGTCAACCTTGGTGGCATGCATTGCTGGGTACCGTATACGCAGAAGGTTGTGGAGAACAAAAGCAGCACTGTATCTGGTTTCTGCTCTAAAGTCCCAAAGAAACAACATAACCATTTGGCAAGGATACCAAAGGCATTCCCAACAACACACACTTCCATTTTGCCATCGTTGTTGGGGGAGAGGACATGGAGGTGACATGCTTATTGTCCCACCCTCCAGCATTTCAGTCAGTTCAGAGTCATTGAAGATCTGTGCATCAGACATGTGCCCTATACCACCAACCTTGATCAAAGTGAAATGATACTGTGCATCAACCAAGGCCAGAAGGGGAATGCTAGAGAATCACTTGTAGCTGTAAATCAGGGAACCAGTGGTCCAGGGTTTACTAATGGCAACGTGCTTACTATCAAGTGCACCAACGGCATGTGGCACATTCCACTGTTCCTCAAAGTCCTTGGCACGGGCTTTCCAGTCTTCAGGTGTCTGAGGAACAGCAAACACTGCGTCCTTAAATGCCTCTGCATACATCAGGGATGATATTACCAATGGACGATTTACTGCACCAAAAGTTTTATGCAAGTAATGTATATTTGTCACCAGTGGCCAGATGCCTAAGAGTGACTGACGATCTGAGACCAGTTGGCAAAGCCGAACAATATTTGGTATCCATTCTTTCAATGGCAAGCTTGATATGATCCAGTATCTCATCAAAAAGCTCAGGTGGCATTCAAACACCATGGAGTTGTCCCATTACCTTAATTCCATATAAGGAATACAGTAGACCGAGTAGCCAATGACTGCATTCGCAGCAAACCCCGACCTTCACCCTGACCTCCTTACATAATATTTTCTAGCGCCTTGGGACGGCTCTGCAGTCGAGAGTTGACCTCGAATCTTAGGGGCCACAACCACCCTCCAAAGGTAGTTCTTGAAGCTGGTTTTATCTCCTACACACAGTTCCCAAGTCAGCAAAGTGGAGAATTGATTATATGATCTGTGTGTGGATTCACACAATCAATCTGGCACCTAGGTACTGCATTTTTTTCTGTGGCGCATTGCTGCTCGAGTTTCCCTGTTCCTTGATGCTGCCAATTACACGAGATGCCAGCTGAGCTCACAACTGTGCTGCTGCTGTGGGAAAAATGGGTGCTGCCAGTATGTATGCAAGCACCATATGAGCATTGGTCCTCATTGTGTGGTGTTGCCTCCTGAACACACTCGGAAACACTGAGGAAGCCTTGCGGAGAGCACTTTTATACATGGAGTACACTGTTGGGGATCTGCCGTAGAGCTGTCGGGCACAAAAAAGGGTGAGGACCCCGTTCTGCCATAATCAACCTTAGGGCGCCTTAACTCAAGCTATCTATCATAAGTAATCATATGTGAACAGGTAAGCAATCGTGAAACTGACATGACCAATGTGAGTGACTGTACATGACCACCTCTCAATGTGAACTTGTCGGCAACCTGTCGGGCTGACAATGTGAGTCAACACATGGCGGAGGCACAGTGGCTTGCAGACAAGACCTTGGTTTCACCCCTTTAGCTTATAGCAGCTTCAACTCAATGCGGTGCACCTGAAGTTGACGGCCTATTTGAGGCTAAGTGGAGAAAAGCATAAAAATGTCATAAAAGTTCCATGTTCACTTACGGTTTGCGTAAAATTCACTGCCAGGACTGTCAGGGTGATGGTGTGAACGTAGCATAACATACTGTTTCATCAAAAACTAAACTTTGTTCATAAAAAGTGATCAAAGCAATTGTATCGTCCAGGACTCTTGAGCAAGAGCAAAATGTAAAACCGCCAAACATGGCAAATTTTGTCCAATAAACAAAAAAATATATATATCAAGAACATTTAAAAAGAATTACCTCTAGCATCTAATTCATACCCATACCCATCGGTGCATATCTAGTATCTTCAAATGTAAATAATTTCAAATAGAATACGCAAAACACCAATTAGCTTGGTCATCTTTATTTAGTGCCATCGTGTTCTCTGGTTACCAATATAAAGATATCTGGTTCTTTTGCCAATAAACAACATACATATTGAACAATAACGCTAGACTTCTGGAAGGTTATCAAGTTGAATCAATTCTAAAGCATTATACGTGAGGGTCATCCAAAAACGCTAACCAAAGAATACTACGAGATGGGTACCCTGCATAGTACGTGAGTCTCTGTCACTTTAAATCCGAGGTTCGTGGTTTTGCTGCAACAGATCAGCAACTGATTCAAAGTTATCTATCCACACCGTCCAAATTACCAATCCTGTCTTTATTATGCGGTAAAACAATAACTTCACAATGGGACTGCTCGTCCGAATATGTTCAAGTTGTATGAACACACAAAAAAACGTATATAAATGGTAATATTTGAAAACGTATATAAATGATAATATTTGAAAAGGGGACATCCTCTTCTTGGTATGGTTCAATAATCGTGGTGAGATCGACATGAGTTCTATATCAATCTCATTCTTTTGAACAAGAATGGGGGAGGTGGATTAAATAAGAATCTTTCTTTGTAAATAACACCAAATAGTACCTTTCAAACCACTTCACTTGTAAATCTATCATAGTATATGACAGTCTTGTCCCACCATGTTTCACTCAGTGTATATTCTGTCAATTAGGAAGATCATTCTCAGACACGGTGTATGCTCAGACAGTGAGTCTCAGACATGGTGTATGATCAGACAGTGAGACTCCGACATGGTGTGTGATCAGACAGTGAGACTCAGACATGGTGTATGATCAGACAGTGAGACTCAGACATGGTGTATGCTCAGACAGTGAGTCTCAGACATGGTGAATGATCAGACAGTGAGACTCAGACATGGTGTATGATCAGACAGTGAGACTCAGACATGGTGTATGATGAGACAGTGAGTCTCAGACATGGTGTATGATGAGACAGTGAGACTCAGACATGGTGTGTGATCAGACAGTGAGACTCAGACATGGTGTATGCTCAGACAGTGAGACTCAGACATGGTGTATGATGAGACAGTGAGTCTCAGACATGGTGTATGATGAGACAGTGAGACTCAGACATGGTGTGTGATCAGACAGTGAGACTCAGACATGGTGTATGCTCAGACAGTGAGTCTCAGACACGGTGTATGATCAGACAGTGAGACTCAGACATGGTGTATGATGAGACAGTGAGACTCAGACATGGTGTATGCTCAGACAGTGAGTCTCAGACACGGTGTATGATCAGACAGTGAGACTCAGACATGGTGTATGATGAGACAGTGAGACTCAGACATGGTGTATGATGAGACAGTGAGACTCAGACATGGTGTATGATCAGACAGTGAGACTCAGACATGGTGTATGATCAGACAGTGAGACTCAGACATGGTGTATGATCAGACAGTGAGACTCAGACATGGTGTATGATGAGACAGTGAGACTCAGACACGGTGTATGATCAGACAGTGAGACTCAGACACGGTGTATGATCAGACAGTGAGACTCAGACATGGTGTATGATGAGACAGTGAGACTCAGACATGGTGTATGATGAGACAGTGAGACTCAGACACGGTGTATGATCAGACAGTGAGACTCAGACATGGTGTATGCTCAGACAGTGAGACTCAGACATGGTGTATGATGAGACAGTGAGACTCAGACATGGTGTATGATCAGACAGTGAGACTCAGACATGGTGTATGATGAGACAGTGAGACTCAGACATGGTGTATGATGAGACAGTGAGACTCAGACATGGTGTGTGATCAGACAGTGAGACTCAGACATGGTGTATGCTCAGACAGTGAGACTCAGACACGGTGTATGATCAGACAGTGAGACTCAGACACAGTGTATGATCAGACAGTGAGACTCAGACACGGTGTATGATCAGACAGTGAGACTCAGACACGGTGTATGATCAGACAGTGAGACTCAGACATGGTGTATGATCAGACAGTGAGACTCAGACATGGTGAATGATCAGACAGTGAGACTCAGACATGGTGTATGATCAGACAGTGAGACTCAGACATGGTGTATGATCAGACAGTGAGACTCAGACATGGTGTATGCTCAGACAGTGAGTCTCAGACACGGTGTATGATGAGACAGTGAGACTCAGACATGGTGTATGATGAGACAGTGAGACTCAGACACGGTGTATGATCAGACAGTGGACTGGCCGCCCGTCTTACTCCTCCAATCCCTCTACCACCGTCAGTGGACTTGTGCATCCGCTTACCATGGCCCTTTAAGTTGGACTTTCTGTTAAATGCTGTTCCGCATATTGAACAGACAAATGGCCGTTCGCCCGTGTGAGTCATTATGTGGCCCTTTAATTTAGATGGACCTGGACACACAATGCTACATGTTGGACACTCGTGGCGACGACGGGTCCCGGAAGTTGGGGCGGCACCGTCTGCGGCGCCCGCCCCAGCCCCGGGTCCGTCGGGTATGCCTACAGAGAGAGGTAGAAATGTGATATAAGCTCGGGAATAAAACGAGACTGTCCTCATAGTACCTTCCTGGAGGTAACCAGCAATTTCGTGACTCTAACGGAAATGTCTCTTATTCATATGGATATATAAGAACATATTATATCGTCTATAAACTCCTTCAATAAGAAATATTAATTTCAATTCTATAATAAGACAGCAAAAATTAAAGCATAACTAAATTTTGACCCATAATTCTGATTAATTTTTAAATATAACATCATAGCCTGATACATAAAATCAAAAAGTGGACTAGAATAGCTTTACATATGGGGAATTTCTTAAATCTAAAAAGGAATTAAAGATAAATCACAACACTTCTATCAAGTGAACTAAACACTTGAGCCAAAGTTCTCAACGTAATTTGTGTTCTTTCCTTCTTAATATACCGGGGGTGAGAGCGTCCCGTACGATGGTGTTGCATATTCAAGTCCTAGTCGCAGCAATAGTGACGCTCTAACGCTACTGGGTCCTGCATGTCTGACCGAGATAACGCGGAAGATGCAGATCTTTAGGTCCATCTTTCAGGGGTTGTAGGAATGATTGATACGATGAGTCTCCATGGTCGATTTGTCCTGGAAAGTCTTCCCACAAATGACACAGGCGAACAGTTTATTGACTGTGTGTGTCTCAAGATGATGCTCCATGGCTGCTTCATTGGCGAACGACCCCCCGCACACCGGGCACCTCACAGTATCCACCAGGTCTTTCCTCCTCCCTGACTCTGCCCCCGGTAACGGGCGCCGTTTGCTAAAGAGCTTACAGATATCTTTTTGGTGGGTGTGTGTCATGTGCGCGTGGAGGTTTGCTAACGTGGAAAAGGGTCGCTTGCACAGGTAACATACGTAGTCGGCGTGTTTTCTCTTGGAGGCAGACCTCCCGTGCACCATCCTCTCCAGGTGCTGGATCTGGAAGCACGAAAATGTCTCTTAGAAAACGTTTTGTCTTTTGGCGCTGGGCTCTCAAGAACATTCTTTTGGATTAAGTAATAGAGGTGAAGTGTCCTAGACGAAAAGGCGACCACAGGTGATTCGTATGTATTAATCTTTCAAAAAGCTTTCTCCTTTTTAAGGAACATTTGTTGGCCAGGCTTTTCTATTGTTTAAATAACGGTGGTTTTCCGTCACCTACTGACATTGGCTGCTTACAGTCAACGATCAGAGATTGTGGAACTGATTTAGTTTGTTTAACTGGGACTGCTTCCAGGTATACAAGATGAATCTATGGTGGTATTGTAATCATCGCTTCCTTCAGATGATCAAAGACTTAAAACTCATAAGACAGAAATATTGACATTCGCGATGATTATGACAGTTTGATATCAAGAGGGAAAAACATAATCTTATCTATGAGATGAGATTCCCTGGCTGATGGCTGGGGTATTTCAGGTATCTAATCACGATTTTGATATCTTTTTTTTCGTAACGTGCGCTTGATTGTCCAGGAAGTACTTGATGCCTGGCGTCCTAAAATCAGAAGTAGTGTAAAAACATGTGTCTCTCAAGTAACCGTCTTTGCAAGGCATCAGAGTAGTAAGTTTGATAACCGATAACATAGAAAAAAGGGACAGACATGAATCATACAAAATCCATAGTGCTGCTTCCTTTTATGACCAATGGCATTAAAAGGGATGGGATTCCAATACATTTGAATCATCAAAAACCCTACATATTAGAGTTCCTGATGGAAAAGAAGCAACCTTCTATAGGATCCATTTCCGTGACGATGAAAACGCCGGCTGTACGATGCGACCAAATCTAACTACGAATGGTTACAACTAGAATGGCCTTTCTTTCATGATATTGCACGTCCTACTATGAACACGACATCAGAAGTCTGATGGATGTATATGGTTTACACTATTTAGTTTGACAGTACATAGCCCACTTCATGTACACACAAGACTCCACCCTTGACCCTCCCCCCCCCCCCCAACTAAAAAAAGGAGAAAAATCTTATATCTGATACCTGATATTTAAAAGAGGTTTCTTGTTTAGAGACTATAGCATATTTAGTAGACTAATGCTAGCTATTCCAGACAGTGAAATCAAAGAATGAGCATGTTTCATCTAAATACAGGTAGCTGCAACAGGCTGCATAGTATCAGTACTGAGAACGTTGTAGCTACAGTAAATGACTCGTCATTATGAAATCATCGCACTCATTCCTTATTATTTGTGATCTATCAAATGGAGAAATAAGAAATGTGCCAATATCCTAGGCTCCTCTAGTATGTCTTTGAAACGGAAATTGAACACAGATACTGTGTCCATTCTTGAATATGTCTCACAGTCAAGCCACTAACCTACATGTTGGGCGCCGGGCATTTTCTTTGATGCCTTTGCATATTCCCTTTGACATTAAACTGACGTCTACAATTTGGACACTCAAATGGCTTCTCCCCTGTATGGATTCTCCGGTGTAACTGCAGTGCCCAGTCACTTTTCATGGTCTTTCCACAGAAGTCACAAGGGAAGGTGGGTGTTGTTGTTACCCTCTGTCGTAGCACCCCGGACTCGCTGCGTTCTGGGGTGAATATACTACTCCCCGAGTGAAGGAATGGCCGGCTGGAGTTCCAGTGTGGTGTCTCAGGGTTCCTGTTTGCATTTGTCTGCTTGGAAATGGAGTGTACGTCTGGGTTCATCTGGACATCACTTGGCCAGCCTTGCAGTTCCTGGAACTAGACAGGAAAGGTCCACTTGGTGTATGTTCTGCTATTCGGGCACTGCGTGGTTTAACAAAGGAATCTTTCCAGTATATATACGCCAATAACGAGTATATTGAGTGTCCAAAGATCAGTAACAGAATTAATGGGCACGTGGATCGACCATATGACTCTATAGGAATTGCAGCAGGTTTATGTTCTGTACTTGAATGAGTGTCCTTTTCGTAATGCTGTCTCACATTTCCATCATTAGATCGAATCAGACGCTTTTATATAGCATCCCATTGGTGTATATTGGTTATATCAATAAATTAATATACAGATAATGTAGATTTACTCTTCCTTAAAGTGACAATAAAAACAAACTGTTTTGAATAAGATACTTATCTAAATAACATAAACAAGGCTTTCATTGCAATGTGGTGTTCTCGCGCAAGACAGAAGCCGTTATCCATATTCCCGGGTTCAAATTATCATAGATGAGGGCTAGACAAATTATCCATTGCATTAGGGAGTGATTGGTTATGAAATAAAATTAGACCTAATGGGAGAATCGATAGAAGGTGCAAACTAACAGGAAACCCTGCTTGATTCACTGAGGTATAGGACCATAAGAACTTCAAGGTAATTGCCTCATAAGATAAGCGCCCAGATCCCCGACCCCCATGGAGCAGATTGTTTGCCTTTTTCAAGTTATCTGTAAATTCTCCTTTCGGCTAAATATCTTATCACATATCGTACATTCAAATGAGCGCATGGTGGTGTCACGTAAAACGTATGCCGTTCGGTGGTTCCCTTCCTTTCAAACCGCTGGCCGCACATGGATCACTCGACGTTTCTCGCCCGTGTGGATCATTTCGTGATTACGTGCAGGGGCCGTTTGATATCGGGAAGGGTGCTCAGAGAGCAGTCATATGCTAGTCCTATGATTATCAGAGGAGGGACCACATTAAATAAACATGCATTGTCCTTTCAAAGGACAGGGACAAGGATGGAGACTTGAAATTTATCCTACCCCCAATATAAAATCCCGTAGGCTTAATATTGAGTTTCTGTATGCGCCAGTATGTCGCATACAGAGTAAAAATCGCTCCTCCTTTTGATGCCATAAATACGTGTCTCTGCCTGCGGCATCGGGACGTATTTATGGCATCAAAAGACCTCGAATGGCCATCCCTTCGGGCTCAGTAACCACGTTTTCTCTTATTACTATACACCTATGGGCGAACGTCTATGATATACTAACCGCTGCTAGGGGTATCGTATAAATTCTGTTCGGGCCCGCCGTGTAGTAGGACGTAGTGATTCTCATAGGCTTTATCATGTAAAAATGTTCGCGCCCGCCGTGACCCACGTTTGGCTCACTACTGAAATCTATCACGATAGCGCGAGAGCAGTGACAGTATCAAAAACAAATAAAATGGCAGTTATCTCACCCCCATTGCCGAGTTCAGGGACATGCTACAACGTCCACGTATCGGCTTGAAGTGCATAATGACCAAATATCGAGCTATCTGGCATGAGGCTCTCAAATAATATGAGAAAACGTGGTTACTGAGCCCGTACGGGTGGCCGTTTGAGGTTATTTGATGAAAAAATACGGCCCGACGCCGCAGGCGGGAGGGCCGTAGGCTATTTTTTCATCAAATGGCCGAGTTACAACTCGGAGGTGCGCCTCGATCCAGGTAGTGTTGTTCTATGTAGGCTCTAAAAGCAGAAATAGCTAATTTTGTGTAGCTCTGGTCGCCAGTGTAGGGGAGCCACAGAGTAGAGAGAAGGCACGACGAAGTCGCTAGTATCGATATAAAAAAAAGCTTTGGATAGCATAAATCATAAACTTCTTGTGGGTAAATAAAAAGATATTGTTGTAACAAATAGATTATTACACACGTTGGGAAGTTATTTAGCTCATCCACAGCACCCAACGAATATAGACGATGTGATTTCAGATTGGACGAAAATCGATACAGATATACTTTAAGGATCTATTTTAGGACCTCTATTATTTATAATATCTATAAGTAACTTAGCAAAGTCAATAATAGTGTTATAATAATGTAAACATGCAGATGATATTGCGTTAATAACTGTTGGAGAAAGTCAATCTGAGGTAAAAACAAACTTGAAGTTGATCTACTGCAAATGCAGTAACCTAAAAAAAAGAAAGAATATTAAATTTCTAATTTTAGTATATGTACTACCGAAGCAAGTACAATATTAAATTTCTAAGTGAAAAACTGGAGGCAGTAAGTGTCTATAGGTAATAGGTGATGGCGATCTACACTTAGTAGCACACCATGAAAAAGTAGTGAGGGAATTTGCAAAAACTGTTTAAATCTAGGAAAATCCGTTATTTGTTAAATGAATTCGCAAGAATCAAATTAGTGAAGCAAATGTTATAACCTGTAGTGGAATACGCTGATGTAATTTCCAGTTTAATGGGCATAACCAGAAAAAATTCAAGTAAATAAGAGTTTATGAGTAGATCTGGGAAAACGACTGAGTGATAAAATGTCTACATCCGAACTCCTTGATTATTGTAAAATAAAAAACTTGCAGTTTAGGAGTTGTCACCTTTTATCTTTGATAAAATGGTGGAGCTTAAATCCAGAAAACTGTGAATTCAATCCTGTGATGGAAACAAGGAGAACTCAGAAAATATGTATAAAGCAAAAACGCCCAAATACTGAAATAATAATAAAAAAATTAAAAAAATTATGGGATATGTTACCAAGAGAAATACAAAACAAACAGTATGTTGACTATTTCAAAGCAAATGTTAAAGAATTTTGATTACTGTGAAGGATCTTATTGTACTCTAGTAATGCAATCGATGTATAAAGTACAAACTATTGTATAATATGATAGTACTGATACATGTTATGTAATGTCTAATGTGTCGTCCTGCTGTATTGTTAGGGTGTCAGGGTGTCAGATCGTCCGTTTGGCTGGATGAGCACATACCTTTTTCACTTTTTTGAATAAACCCGCCTTGTTAAAAAAAGATATAGGTTACACAGGTTATATAGGTTACCTTTCGAATAATGAACATAGGTTTTTATAGGTTTTATAGGTTTCATTGGGAGGAATAGACAAAGTATGCGGTTCGTTAAATATCCTGTGGAATTAAAAGAAACATACTCAAAGCAATGTCAGCATTTACTTTTATTTACTATGCCTCTGTTATCAGCTGGAAAAGACCCGATTGACATAATCAACAAGTTACGTTCAAGGTTGATAAAACTGATAAATACAATAAATAGTTTATAATTACTTTAGTTAAAGAGTAATTACCAACGCCAGTATGATGTAACTGATGAGCATAATCAATGGTTCAAAGTCATTTTTGTTAACGAATCGTTAACACTACCAGGTCGATAAAGGTTTAAATATAATCCATGATTATGTATATTCAAAGAAAAACTCTCAGAAACAGAATCCTAATCTAATTCTAGACCAATGGGAATCCTTCATTACTATGACACCAAACTGTCTACACTCAAGTCCCATCACCATATATTCACTTTTCAGGAACTCGTCAACAGCCCTATATCCGTTTTTATGTTGAGCATCTCGTGTGAGTAGATTTTCCTTTAATAGTGTGTACTTGTTATTTGACACGATGGTGTCCTATATGCAGATTTCCTATTATCCTCACTGTGTCTTCGGAAACACCACATTAGGAAGCGAGGCATTACGTGTTCCTCGATGTATAGTCGGCAGTCTCGCTTTAGAGATATAACGAGAATCAGTGCACAGGGATCTTATTTTCCGAGTTGGGCATGGCATATACTCTCATGGCGGATCAGGTTGCCCTTTCGGTTGAACCTCGTCCCGCAGACGGAGCAGCGGAACGGTTTCTCGCCCGTGTGGATGAGCTGGTGGATGCGGAGGTGGTTCTGTGACGGGCAGCGTCTTCCGCACGTGCCGCAGCAGTGAAGCGCCGCCAGTTTCCCGTGCGCATGCGCCGCCGGAACAAGACTCGGCCACGCTCCCGGCCCTCCCGACCACGGCACCTGGAAGACCACAAAACGTACCCGTGTAAACGTAGAGTAGCGGCACCTTATTTCCGCCATTTTCCCAGGCACGCCGCTGTGACGCTTATTTAGAAGAATTAGAGGCATATAGTGTCAATGATAGCATGGCTCCCTGTGAAGGTAACAGAAACTAAGCCTCTGGTGATCGGGGGCTCATTTTTCAGTACAGTTCCAGGTCGATTTAAGTGTATTCAAATACCACCATCAAAATAATATGCATTCCCCGAAGCTTCATAACGAACTACCTGAAATTTCAGATAAAATACTTGCTTGTAGTCATTCAAGTCTCAATGTTCACAATTTGGTATTCATTAATATACAACAACTACAGCTTTGAATCATAAGATATTTCAATTTTAAAATCATATGTACCTAAGTATCAATTGCTATCGATATTGCGCCGATGACGTTCGTTCTACATGTATATTTAAACTTGCTACACTTCCTCTCACACCCTTTTTCAGGATTGTGAGTCATTTTACTATGTTATAACTATGGCAAAAACTGTTTGCGTCTACGTTGAACTCCACTATGCTGGTGGTTGTGGGAGTTTGAATATTGGTCGGCAAATATCTAACTATTTTAATATGTTATGTCCCAACTAGCAACAATAAATGTATAACATATCCGGATCAGTAACGATACTGTACAGTGTCCTAATACACCGTTGTGATATTTAAGAGATAAGTTTACATAAAGTCCTGACTGGAGAGATACAACCTAAAGATGTTCACATATGGATGAAATCAGATGATTCATTCTCCTATGGAAGACTTATATCAATGCCCCACATACATGTAGACAGTCCAATTTGACTATAGTCGGTTAAAGACGTAGGGACATCTATTTATGAGTACTGACGGCTGAGATGAGACCATCCCGGGAGACTTTGTACTGCCTAAGGCGACTCAGGTTCAGGTTTTGTCACGGTTGACTATGGGTGAGCTGACTGAGATGCTGTCTCCTTGTCTGACGAGTTACTCCTGTAGTGGCTATGTGTGTGTCGGTTGAGAGTCCCTCTCTGAGTGAACCTCTTTCCACACACACTACACACGAAAGGTCTCTCTCCCGTGTGGACAATCTCGTGGTTCTGTAGCGTGCTGCTGTACCTGAACGCCTTGCCACATGTCCCGCACACATAATTGTGTGCGTCACCTACGGGACTAATCTCTGAGCCAAGATCAACGCCTGACTGAGGCCTGGGTGTCCGCTGCAGTGTCGGCCATGGTTCAAGCTGCATCTGCAAGACCACAGAAAATAGCCAAATTCATGCCGTGTGGTAAGAACGAAACGCAATGCTTGGTTTGATGATGTGTGAGCTTGGGTCAAACATAAAACCAGTTGACGTTATATCAACTGAAGAAGCAGTGCTGCATCTGACTAGCAATGATTAAGCCACCTCCGACCTATAGTTTATTAGTTTGTACCCAGAGGGTTATGTTTATTGAACATATGTAGGCTTTGATAATCATGTCGGTCTTCTGCTCTTTACGGTTTCTCCTTACATGTGTCCAGTCAGAAGTATTATAAGGCTACTATAGAATATACTTTTAGCTTATTTCATGTCCCAAAATTATTGTCAAGGATTTCCTCTCTATCAATATATATACATTTAATCGTAAATCGGTTGTTGAGCGATTTGTCGACATCGTGATTATAATCTAAACTGAGGCCATCGCATAATCAATTTATCTGAAACAGCATGGGAATCAGATTTTGTCGAGGGAATTACTGGAGAATTACTTAACATACCCCACACATTAAATAATATGGTAAATGAACGTCAGACTCGGCCCATGGGCTTAACATTATGTAGGCGCTTCACCAACATGGCTGACCCCATGGCTAGAAGGCGGTTTGGAGCGCCACCTACTTCCAGGTGGACTCCCGTAGCTGTCTTTGTGTTCACATGGATGTCCAAACTTGCTGACGAGTTGGAGACAAGTCTAGAGATTCTGACCACTACCGAATTTAATCGGCATTCGTGACAAGATCCACACGACTGTGGACTGGTCCGGTTCTCCATTGTCATTGTTGTGTATGCATCATGAATTAAGAGAATTGTTCATAGCTTCCCCACGCTGAGATGGATCTGGCGATGTCTATTGAGCGTTCCGACCTGACTAAACCGCTTACTACACACACTACACGCGAATGGCTTCTCGCCCGTGTGGACTCTCTGATGTATACGGAGCAGACTGGGAGTCGGGACCACCTTCCCACACGTCCCACAACTATAACAGGCTCCGGATCGTTTAGGCTCTGCAGTCTGAGACTCTGACCAGGGTTGGAACAGGCTTGGGTCTCCCTGCCGGGTCTCCAGCATCTGCAAGACCACAGAAATAATTGAATTCTGAAAGTCCATATGATCCCATCTCATGTCATGAAAGAGGGGAATGTTAAAATTTGGCCTACCCGATGCAGCCTTAGAGACTGTGGAGTAGCGGTAATGTACATTGGCATGGTTTGGGAAATAGGGGGGGGGGGGGGGAGAGGTAAAGGTAAGGCTACCGCTAACCAGACGGAAAAAAACGATTGATAAATAAAACACCTTTTTAAAAAAAATCCATATTCTATGAAACTGGTAGAAAAAAAGATAACCCCTAGCCATTTAGAATAAAGACATTGTGAGGAAATAAATCCCATGTGGTCATGTAACTTATCTACAAAGGTGATACATCTTGACTGGAAAGTACGCCGGCAATAAGACACAAGTATAATCACCATCATGGGGGCCGTTTCATTAGAAGTGAGAAGTCTTATTGTTTCTAACAGTGGCACCACAGCGGCAGTGTGCGTTTCATGAGAAGGTGCAGTCAAGCGTGATGCTTTGTGATACCAGTTTGTCAACATGAGCGTCCGGGCTCGAGCGACAACGGCACATACTACAGTCTAGCCGAAATGGTTACACAGTTTCCTATAGACTGCATTAGTATTGACGTCATTATCGGTATTTCCCTGCTATCACATGGGATTTTGGTGCCAAACATTCAAAACTCTGCGAAGCACCGCATTTATGGTTTGAATATGGATATAGTAATATACGCTTGTTTGTTTATTCTGTTCCCACATTTTGTATAACGCCCTCCAGAGGTTACTAAACTCCCGATTATCGCCCAGGATAAATACAAGTTCCGCTCTCGACAGGCTGGGCACACCACGACCACATGAACCACAGTTTTCACCTTTATATTTGGAGAACCTCAGTATAATTTCGGATTTATATGTAGAAATAGTTGAAATTTCCATTTCTGAAATCGAATTTCCAATTTGAAGATTTATAAAAACCGTTAAACTGCAATAATTGTGGGTTACGGTTCAAGGGTCGATCACCATAGAACGTCAGCAACCAGCGAACACCGGAACTTGCAAACAGACTGAATTATGGGATACCTCAATAGGGCCTATGGAAGACCGAGTGTATATCGAATACAAATGCCTAAATTAAAAAAATTGTTACGGTGGAGTGAGTCTGTCCTATAATGAATGTAAACCAGCAAAAATAAAGAAAGTGGAGAATAGATTTAACAGGAAACAAGTTTTGGAACTAAGCTGATGAATAATGTCACACTAAAACGTTATTACAACGGTTACTATTAGTATAGTGTTGCTTTACTAATTCTTAATGGCATTGATGAGATGTGAAGTGTGTAACAAACTCTCAATCGCATGTCCTAATGTTTTGCTCTGGTCATGTGTGCAACAGCTAAACCCACGTTGTATCCCGCGAGTGCATGCGTGATTTCCGCGGATCAGGCACTGATAGGGGCCGGGATAGCGAGACCTGTGCTCACTACGTGCACCATGCCCTGAATTACAAGACGCAGTCGGCAACAGCGAGACCACGGATGAAACGTGTTTTTCGGTTTAAAGCCTATAAGACACCGAAAATTGTTCCCGATTCATCCCGACCATCGGCTCGGTGAGAGTCGGGAATGAAATTTCGATGTCTTATACCTATGAAACCGACATGTAGACTCTTCCCGACGAAACCTCCTCCTTTTATAACCTCGTAAATTACCCGGGATAAGATCAAATCCAGTGTGAAGGTTCTTTCGAGTCATTGGAATAAATAATTTTAAAAAAACCGAAGCAAGTTCAACACCATGCGAAACGTCGTGAACACTTTTTGATACCCCGTATGTAACAACCATTGTACACCTTGGTTTTAATAACAACACCATCTACAAAAACTTACTGTGTCTGTTTTTTTTGTGATTTACCACTCTAATTTAAAAAAAAAACGAAGCAGAACAGATGAGAGTACAGTGACGGGAAAAAAAGAGTTAATGCAAATAAAATTGTAATTCATTTCTTCATATTTACATATTTTCTCTTCATGGGTAGTAATGGAATATGACTTTCGTTGAAAACTCTTAGTCCACTATAGAAAGTTGCATCTAACGAACTATCTAAGTCCATTTCTGGTATTTATTATTCTATTTATTATATACAATATTCATATGCCTTTTGTTGGTATCAAAAGGCAGATTGAGCTTAAACACTTCTCTCCTATTTGCTGTGGTCTGTAACCATTCCCTTCAATGAGGACAGGGAGGCGTGCTATAAATGTTCTGAGAATTAATCAAATAAATGATGTCAGAAGTTTCTTCCTATCATTCAACTTTATTTCCATTGTCTCGTACTCATCTTCTATTGCTGTAAATTCACTAAAATGATAGTGGTAGTACCTGGTATATAACCACTCAAATAGGTCTATCCTAATTGCTAAACTG
Organism: Alentia gelatinosa; assembly: GCA_950022655.1. Classification (NCBI taxonomy): domain Eukaryota; kingdom Metazoa; phylum Annelida; class Polychaeta; order Phyllodocida; family Polynoidae; genus Alentia; species Alentia gelatinosa. The sequence goes on from OX465583.1 coordinate 76,648,294, forward strand.
TACAAGCTTGCATCACACAGGACAAAATAAATAAGATCACGGTACCCAAAAAGAAACCATATAAAAATACTGCTAATCTTGATTTTACAGTAATACCAGGTAGATTCTACAGTTTGTGAATGCTATAGAATATCTCTGAATAACTAGTGTCTCAGTTTTTATCAGCAAATCGAACCCATATCAAGTTCAATGCTCTTGCCGACTCCTAATTCCCGGTCAGTGACTACGAAGATTGCGTTCCCTCGTCACAGCTTGAGGAATGACATGGACTGCTTCCTGTTAGTGACGACTTCCTCAACTCGCACTCTGCATACAGATCATCCGAATGGACAAAACCTATGTAGGAGACTGCAATCCTCAGACACTATCTTCCCTTGTGTACTTATATTCTCTAAGATTCCAGCTGGGAGAGCCCGGTGCCTAGGTCACTGAGACTCTGTTTTAAAATGCACGAGTTGCTCGTGTCTCTTCATGGCTCCTTTCTGGTTGAACGTCTTGCCGCACACTGAACAGGCGAACGGCCGCTCGCCCGTGTGCACCCGCTGGTGGATCCGCAGGTGGCTGATGGAAATGAACATGTTTCCACACGTGCTGCATGCATACTTGGCAGGTCTTTTCTTCGGAGCGAGAGACTCCGTACCTGCCCCCCGCCCTAGTCGGGGTTGTAGCAGCCCCCTCTCGTATGCTAACCATTGCCGCTGCATCTGTAAGGCCACAGAGGAGAAAAACGCCTGTAGAACCGACATTCTCAAAGAGGTTTATGTACACTAAAAGTCACCTAGTCTTCGTTGTAACCTTTAAGGGATGCAATGTCGAGGATGTGACGCCAACTTTCAGATTATTTGAAGGTAATTTGATTCATGTTTCCCTTGAGGAATGTCAAGCAAATAAGGGAACGATATCAGAGTAGTTTTCAAAATTTTATTTGATCGTTGATAATATATACATAAAATAATCAATATTGTCCTCAATTGCTCTTACGTAACAAATAATTCATGTAATAGTATTAAACTAGATTTATTGGGTATACTATAAACGGTAAAACGCATATACCCAGCACAAATATGAACTGGTTCATACATCTGCAAATGTCACTGCAACTGTACATTAAATATATCAGCAATGGCAGAGGGACCGGTGAATCTTATATCAGACACGGGTTCCCTTTAGTATTACACAATATAGCAAACTTCCACTCTCAAGCGTTCCTGTCCTTTTCGTCTTCGATTGCTCTCCAGAAACGTTAAAATAAAACGCATCTGTGGGATGATTTAATCACACAAGAGCAAAGCTACTTTAGATTTGAATTTCCTTCAGTCCAAAGAGAAGTATATACACAACTCTTAGTTCTGTCCCAAAGTCCATCCGGATGTAACCACTCATGAGAATATCTATTTTAATATCTGCCTCTGCCCTCATCTGAACGAACTGAGAAAAAAACAATCGCATATAAGAATATCAACTGAATCGTTCACATTTCATTCCTACTAAAACTTAAAATAAAAAACCTCCATTTTGGCCGTCGGGAAAAGGGAAATCCAAGAGGCGACCATATGTTATGTTATTTCTCTGGATATCATTGACCTTGCACTTCGGTGAAGTGGTGTTAGTTATAATGGCTAAATCTTGTTTTCTCGATGCTCCGGCTTCATCGGTGTGTGTGAGAGCGTGGATCGCGCGCGTCACTCTGCGGGCGGAGGCAGCTGCTCCGTGTCTTTACACGGCTGCTTCTTGGCGTTGTCGTGTATGGCCTCGTGTCTCTTTAGGGCCCCCTTCTGGTTAAAGCGCCGGCCGCATACGGCACACGCGTACGGCTTCTCCCCGGTGTGCACCCGCATGTGGATCTCCAGGTGACTCGGGGTGGTAAACATCTTGAAGCAGGTGCCACAGCTATGCCTCCCCTTGGATTTCTTACGCTCTCGGGTATATGAGAGAGATTCCACCCCAGCCCACGGACCGGGGATGCCTCTGTTCTCTGCTGACCATTTCATCAGCATCTGGAAGACCACAGAAGAAGAGAAATCCTTATTTAGCCTCGTGTATTTGTTACTACTGGTGTAATTGGGGCCGGCCGAGGTATGCGGGCTGGTGACTGGGGTGGTTTCATGGTCATATGTGTCTTTAAGATACTATCCTTGACTGCTCTCTAGAAGCTCCATTCTATACTCTTCACTTCCATTTACCGCCCAAGTAAATAATGAATGCTAGTTCACTTTTTACCCAGATGAGTGTATACATAATTCCACTTTCACTTATTGCTCGAATTATAATCTAGTGAAAATACGTAGCATTGTTTCATCTTATATTTTTAATATCTTTTTTTCATAGAGACTCAAATCAGACACAGAGATAGCCAAATTTATTTTCAATGTTCAATGTAAATACAATATATCTTTGTTCTGTATGAACAATACCTCCGGGTACAAAGACTGTTTTCAGTTATTTCAAATCAGGTTGGGTTGGGTTGAGTTTACGTCCTGTTACCTTTACGTACCTCTGATGGTTGTAACGAGGCAGTAATTCCCACTAACTGTAACCACCGCTTTGCAACGGTGGGTAACTACCGGGACATTTCCAAAACTTCGACGGAACGAAAAAAATTACAAACACAATTTTACATATCTAGTCCAAGACTATAAATCAGGTTATTTATAAATATAGCAAATAGTGACAGCCTTATCTAATGCTCTGCTCCTAAACAAAACTGATTAGTAAACAAGTTTTTGTAATATATCGTGATGAAATGCCATCTTTGGTATAAGATTCCCGTCACGCAGGCTGATTAAATGCTGGTCAATACTATATATGAGATAGATCCTGGGTACATGTGTGGTATAATGGAGTATCGATCCACCGTCCCACTAATGACGCAAATGCACAAACGAAACACGGTAATGATCGAGTCCAGGACAATCAGGTCACACTCTCCCACCCCGACCTCTCCTCGTGCACGCGGTGTGCGGCATAGTCATGTCCTACATTTGCTAAACATCTACTGAGCCAGTAATGGTGGCACCTCCTGATCACCAACACGGGGATCAGGGTCGGGAATTCTTGTGCAGTAACTGATGCCTGGTCATGGCGCTTTTCTGATTGAACCTCTTGCCACAGAGTGCACAGGCAAAGGGCCGCTCTCCCGTGTGCACGCGCTCGTGGTTCAGGAGGTGGCTGGGCGTGGTGAACCGTTTCCCGCACATTTTACACCCATGTCTCTGTCTCCGGGCGTCCAACGTTACCCTATGACTGCCAACCCCTGACCATGACTGCAGGTAGACTCTCGACGTGGTCGCTGGCCCTTGCAGTGTCATCTGGAAGACCACAAAGAGAACATATTCTTATTGTGGTGACCAGCGGGGAGCCATAGGGCCAAGCCAAGCCGAGCCACACCGGTCTCCTGCTACTCTTCCCAAGACAGCTGCACAAATGAATACATGGATATGATATTTCCCCCGTTTGGTAATCCTCAGATACACCACACACCATATTGTTAACCTTACATGTCGAATTCGTATGAGAGTCTTCGTATCACTCTCCCTTTATGTCCTGAATGAACTAACAAATGAGCCATAGCTGCGTAGGCATAATTTCTGGAAAATAAGTAACTTCCCCTCCCCTCTTAAAAGGAATGTACGCAAGATTTTGCCCCCCCCCCCCTCACAAGCATGTGTGTTTTATGGATGACCCCATGGGAGACTGGGCGAGTGGCATGAATCCACAAACGTAAAATAAAATTGTTACATCTTGTTTTATTTATCATGGAAACGCTGCGATACACCTAGGTCATACATACTACAACCGGACTACATTTATAAAGATATTGCATGAATCTCGGCACCATAACTACTCGATCTTGTTCAAAATGAATACAATAACATCTTGAAATCACTTCAATAGAGTAAAACTGACATGGGGGAAGACATTACCACAGTGCCTTATTTTTTATTAACTATAATAATTCCCCACACTATCTTTATAAGGACTCTGTTTTTCTAATTAACAGCTTTCTCAGATTCACTATGATTCTTCAAGTTTCGGGAATCTGTGAAAAATGTAGAACTTTTCCTTTCAAGGCTAAGTATCTTATAATATTCAGTTTGGTCGCGTTCGTGGATATTTGGAATGGTGTCCTTATTGGAAACAAGGCAGCGGGGAATGGGTGGTGAGATCAAGGATGCTTTTCTAAATGACGTTAAACTAGTCCAAGTAATCCACCTTAATCTCTCCAATAAAATATGGTTCAATGCAGGGACATATTATTTAACGGTCCAGATCAGTGTGTACATGTATGTGGAGTATGTAACAGACAAAGCATATCGGTCATTCCCAGTGTATGAAATATCCAGAATCCACGGGCAATTAGGAATAAGGTCGAGATGTATAAATCCAGCCATGACAACTGAGGATGTCGTCAGTTCAGACAACGTTTCAGCTCCTCTCTCCCTGTGAGTTATGCTTCACTTTATGTCTTTGCATGGCGCCCTTTTGGTTGAAGGTCATCCCACAGACTGAGCAGGTAAAGGGCCTTTCCCCTGTATGGATCCGTGTGTGGGTCTTTAAGTTGCTCGGGGACGGGAAACATTTGCCGCATATTGAGCAGATATGCTTTCTTGTCCTTGACGCTAAAATAACGCGAGGGTTTATCCCTCTCCCCGTGCCCGACCAGAGACGTGGGTCTGGTTCCTTCCTCCCCTCAGGCCAAGGTAGCTGCATCTGCAAGACCACAGAGAGATGTCCTTACTTATACAGGCCCTCCTTCTGCGCAAGCCCTCTTTGCTCCCCACCAGTCCTATTGCGAATGGAGGAATGTGCGCATTTCATGGTTTAGTTTATGAATTACTACGTAAAACACAACTTGCTGCAGTCGATATCTATAAGATGGATTACCCAGGCCCTAAAGCAGTTTCCTCAAAGCCGTTACATGCTACCTCAGGGAGACCAAGAAAACATGGGAAATAAGTCAGTTTTAGACACGGCACGAGGATAAGGGTGCATGAAGGGAACCAAACCACTGATTTGTGGGCATAAACGAGGCTCGAAGAAAATCTTTCTTTAAACAAGAAGAAATAATTTATATACTGGAAATGAAAAAGTGGATTTCCTTGAGAAAAAAAGAAGAAGGCATGTCTGTTGTTATGTGCTGTTCACAATCTATGTTAACTGGTAGAACTGTATGTAAAAACATACCACTTGGGACTACATAATCATAAGAAACCTTTATTCATATCCAGCTATCAGCTTAAGTTACATTGCTTGCAATTGGGAAGCGATGTTTGAAAAGGATGACAAATAGTTGTCCTTCCACTATTACACAATACCTCAAAAAATGATATGAACGCATTAGAAATAAGAACAAACTTGAATACATATGTAGTTTTCAGATCATATATGCATCAAACTTTTATTCAGAGATTCCTCGTGAGACCGTCAAGAAGAATCGTCCCTCAGTAATTCAATAAAGATTAATCTTGAACATAAAAACTAGAAGGTAACCTTAGCTTTTCTATGTTTATGGCATAATTTCTCTGAAAACAAGTGCTAATTTAGTTCTAGGCATTTTAAAAGGAACAGAAATGAAAATAATATCATTAAAATGATATGAAAATGTTATCGTAGCATTGGCAGGTACTTTTCTAATTACATGTATACATTGTTCTGGGCGTGGGTAAATAAGTATCCTCGGAGCTACTTGCTTTCATTAAGTTACCACTGTGATATTTGTAGGCATGTGTTGTTTGATAAATTGTACTGAATTCCATGTGACATTGTGTATGATACACTCACATTCCATGTTCTTCAGCCACCACCTTCGATAAAACCATAAATACCTATCAAGTTAACTATTTTTAACAAATAAATGCACGAGATTGGCAACGTCGGATCTCGGGAATATCAACTGGATTGACTGAGGTTCTACACCGTCGCAGCTTCCTCGGTCTTAGTACGGCGACTTGAGAATCAAATTCTAGTCTTCATCCGATTTGACCTTGCATAAAGTTATATAAATGTACGAATACTTCATATGTGTCGCACAATATTCGATTTATTCTTGTAGTCCAGGTATTGTGGCACATGTCTGAATCGGACATGAACACACCTTCCATGGCTTGGCTTTTCGATCACAGTCCCTGTGGGGGAACACTCTCTCGTCAGTCGTCTGGGCCTGGGTCTGGTAAAGGCTGGTGTAACTGTGCGGTGGCGGCGGTGGTGGTGGCGGCAGACCCGAGGTGGACCGCGAGGCTGGGGTTGTCCACCCTGTGCACGGAGCGCAGGTGGTGGCGCACGTTACTCTGGTCGCTGAAGTGGTGGCCGCACACGAAGCACGTGTACGGCTTCTCGCCCGTGTGAATACGCACGTGCTTCTTGAGGTTGCCTGAGTAGGCAGTGACATAGCCACACACCTCGCACCTGTACTCGCGCCGCACACTACCCCCATTGGGATCTCGTCTGAGGGCGCCCTCGTGAGCTAAAGACGGCGGCGGGAGCGGCGGGGGCGGCGGCCGGGCCAGCCCGTCGGCCCGCAGAAAACGCCGCATGTCGGTGGATATCTGCAACCACAGCAAACGGAGATGGGTTTCATCAACTGCCTCGCCATCGTTTCGGAAGTCTCCTCCTTTTACAGGGAGACCATCTGGCAAAAGTATGCCCGGTCTCCTCGTTCTCTATTTTTTTCACAATATTATTCCGAATATGTGGATTTATATTTTGTTACCACATACATATTCAGGTGGTAAATTTGGGGAAGCTGTAGGTGGTGAGGAATTCCAACATTTCGTCATACAAAGCATGTGATTATATTCAGCAGAGGACTGCCGTAGATATATATCCAGACCCGTCATATGGAATACAGGTTTTGCCGTTCAGCGCCGCCTAACGCCCTACTGATTAGTTACGCGGCCGCTCGGACAAACACGGCCGAGTCCGGCCACTTGTGTATAGGGAACACAGCAGTCACACCCAAAGTGTGAACGGTGGGTGTGATTGCAGGAGTGTTGTCGTTTGACAGATTAGATTCTTTTAACAAACTTGGGTATTGTATCAACAAGTCTGAGCTGTCTAAACGTTATAGTTGATAATTATCTTGGATTTAACTTGGAAAAGATAAGCATGCTATAGCTAGGCCTGCCAATGTATTAGTGTGTATGCAATTTTGGTGTCCCTGTGTTATCTAAGGTATATCTAAAGTATCATTGAGTTGATATCCATGTATGATACACCAAACTGGAGCTGGAATACTGCCGAATACGATGCAATCACTGTTATTTCTCTGGAAATAATGTGCACTGGTATTTTGACCATATTTCGCTCATACACTGTGTGAATCAATGATAAAGTATACGTTGCCAGGTGAATGTTTGGCTTCAGTCTTTGCGTAACTAAGCAGATAAGGTGCGACACCAGCCTACGGAAAAAGGCCTATTACCGTCATATCATGAACAAAGGGATGGAGGATGGCGAGCCGGTAGGGCGCGTGCTCTGAGGTCACCTTCATCCTCATAATTGATCCAACCCATGATTGACCACGCCCCTGACCGAACGTAGGCCAATGGCATCACAAATAGAACACAATACAAATCGACTGCTGTACAAAATGAAATGTCGATAAAACTTAACAACCAATGTGTGGTCTGTTGGTTCACCATACATTTTTCAGATATTGTATTGTAGGAAATCCATAAAGACTAGGCTACTTAGAAGTGTTATCCCATGAACAGACTGATATCCGGACTGCTAAAATGCCATTGAAGTTCAACATATATTTTCATATTTCATTGTGTTAATAGTTTTTATATGATAGTCTTACTTCAAGTATATATGGTGTCTGAAATAATGAATCCGGTATGATATTTTCTCATAATATATGGTTTAATTCACTCCATAAAACCTTTGCGAATGCTTCATTAAACGCCGGAGGCTAATAGATAATACCAAAAAGGAAAAAAAACAACCGAATTATTGTCATGTAAATTGAATAACGTTGCCTACTATGAGCATGTCTAATTCAACAAGAAAATAAAAAATAGTTCATCGGAAAAGTTATACAGAAGGTCTATCAGAGAATAAGGCACTATGGTTGTTTATATCACATTCCCTATCTCTCTTGGTATGCCGCCGTTAAGGATATATGTTGCTGGAATACAACATTCGCATTTCAACGATTTTCCTTCCCATCTACCCACATATTCCCCTTCTCTCAATTGCTATCATTTTTAAGCCTGCCAGGGTCAAAATTTGCTCTCAAATGTCTGTTGGGTGTTTTCGTCTGCGATGGCGATCCAAGTCGGACTTGGCCATGAAACGTTTCTCACACTGATCGCAAGCGAAGGGCCGCTCGCCCGTGTGACTCCGCACGTGCACCTTCAGGTGGGCCAGCCGGAGAGTCACGTGACCACAGATGGGACACTGGTGCTTCCTCCCGGACTGCGACTTTTTGTGGGTGTCTGTCAAGTCACACTTGTTTTTAGGTCTGGTGGCAAGACCAGCTTCAGAACGGATCTGCAACCACAACAAAAATGCCTTCTTAGCAGCATCAACCCAAAGCACGCACTGCTCCAAGGTTAGTGGTTTGTAAATTTGACAAAAGGTCGAGTTCTCCAGTAACCTTATTAAGTCGAGACCTGAGTGTCCCATAGAGTTGAGGTGTTTGGCCACTTCACTGTCTGGGTCAGTTCTGGTTTCTATTGCGCCGCCTAATGTTTATCACCACACACAATAATGCGAAGTGCAAAGGTGTCGATCTCCTTAACAAAGTGGGAATCTGTTTTCGAATGAATTCATTCCCCCTCTATTTCGCGTTGCAAAATTTTAGTTAACCTAAACGTAGGGGCAAATAACGTAGGGAACTGCTTACGATCTGGTCCTAATGTTGTGTACTTGTTACGGCCTACAGCAGTAACACTGATTAGCGTTAGATGCTAATTTTGGGCTTTCAAGTGTGCTTCTTTCAAATAATACTATCTGAAATGTAGACTTTTTTTTTAGGAAGAAATAGCAATACCACGTCTCTCTAAGTATATTGCAAATAGCTGCCTAACTTAGGTTTGTACTGAGTTAAACATCTACATGTATCTAGATGTCAATCCATCAGATTAACACTATTAGGCTGCGGCGCTAACCATCTGGGAGTGAGTCGATTATGACCCCATTGAGAGAAACATCGTTATTGGTCATGGAATGTGCTGTGGTGTGTGGAGAGGTTTGAACCACGGTTTATTGAAATGGACGTGGCCGAAGTTGTTCCTTGTTTTACACAAGAACACAAATTCTAAACTGAAAACGAAAACAAGGATTTCCTTGGTAAATAGAAAAACTGCCATCTCTCGTTCAGTGTTGCTTTGCAGAATATAAGCGGGATTATTGTCTAAATCCCACACTTACAACCACCTTCTCAGGCTGCATTGTTTTTCTGTGGCTATGAAAAGCACCATCTACATGGCTCACACACAATGAACCTTTATCTGTGTGCATTCTCAAGTGGATCTAGAGACCTCCGTCATCTGAAGAAGTGCCCTCCACCCTGTGACCGCTACGCACAGAGACAATGCACAAGGTCGTCTGGGACACGGGCTGATTCACAAGTGTAGTGATGCATATCAGTCAGTTTGGAGGCTTCGCTTTCGCTTTGTGCCCCGCGTTTTATGGATACACCCTACAGGATGCCAGTTGGGGTTAGGAATATTCCTACATCGGGACTCAAGGCCAGTCTATGTATTACTTAAAACGAACTTGGTGTAGGGGAATTCCCATCGCTCTCCTAGCAGATCCTTGTGCATTGACTGGCAGTGTATGATATCTAGATATCTGCTACCAGAGTGGGTCTATGTGTAGTTCTGCACTAAATTGGGTACTCTTCCAAAGAAAATTATTTTTAAAAGATTACCACACATTATCAGTTTTACATTCTGCAAAATATCTTAACAAGTTCATTAGGCATTCCATCGTTTTTGTTTTACATTTGGTAATGCTTCACTTAGCTCTATTGTTATATGACATATTCTAATCCCATCAGATGTCAGTATTCTAGTTTGCCCTTATCCGTAGGAATATCACCATCCTACAGCTTTAGATTGAAGCACAGTGATTCATAGGCCCTCTAAATGAGTGTGTTGGTGGTAGCTGAATTCACAACTTTTTAAAGATTACAGAACAAGATTATCTAAGATTAAAATTTAGGAAACCTGGAGTCTATTTTGTTGTCAAATGATAAACGATTTCTTGATTTTTTTTTTATCACTTTTAGACTAAGGTGAAAACCCTACATGTGGGTAAAATCCTACAAACGGACATCCCTGACCCAATGCCAGCGCTTGCCGTATCGGTGATTATAGAACTCCAGCTAGCTAAGGGCGAATCACTTGAAAATAATTTCAAGTAGGCGAATTGCATTTTTTCATTAGTGTGTAAAAACTTTTCTATTTGCGCAAACAATACGAGTCACCCTGAAGAGAAAGCATACTTAAATCTTTTATTTGCTTTTGTGGATATCACTGTACTCCTAACCAATTTATTTTTCATATACCGCATTGAAAGGAAAACAAAATAGAGCATGTCACAACACGAGAACCTCATAAAAGCAGGACAAACACCTGGAAGGATGTATCACTTTTATTTCAACAGCAAAGAAAAGAGGGAATGTTTATGAACTCTTACGCCACCAGCCATGCCGTGAGATCAGCTTGGTTGAGGAGATTTGGAACATTAAGAGAAATAATGCTTGGTGAGATTGGCCCGCGCCTCCGTGCCCTGGAAACTGTCGTCTTTGACACCCTTCATGTCCACCTCCCGGGCGGTCTGCGCGGACTCTGAGGGGGGGTGGCCGGGGTCGTAGGGCACCTCGGTGTCGATGGTCAGGTTATGGAGAACGGCCGAGGCGACGATGATGCGGCTCGACATGCCCGGGTCAGACTGCAGCACCGCCGCGCCGGTCCCGCTTAAACACCTGTCGTGGAAAATCACACACGCATACACACACATAAATAGCAGGTAAATACTGGTTCCGAGACAGAGGGGGAGAGGGAGAGAGGGAGAGAAAGCTTAAATTAAATCAAATTACAATTGAAAGTTGTACAGAAGGAGGTATCGTTATCGAGCAGGTACTTTTAATAGAGAGACTTACAAAAATTTCATTCCTTACCCATGTATGAGGCCAAAGTGTAAAGGAAAAAGATGTAAAGCTAATCATTTCAAGACACTTTTACAGGTTTCATATCGGGTTTCTATCATCTCTAAAGAAAAATGCCCACTAACAGATGGAATTAATGGTTAGAGCCACAGCAGGTTACAAAAGGCGTTACTGGAGTTTGCGCGAGCCACTTTAATTGGCGCTGGGGAAGTGGTTTATCAGGCTTTAATATGCAGTAACACGTTAGAGGGTGGTTAGATCCAGATAAGAAATCGTCTAATTGATGTCTCTGCAGCGGCTTTACAGTTAATCCTGTTAAACCAGTGTTTTTATATCTCTATAAATGACTTCATAATAGTTTTGTTGATATAATATATTTCCATAATAAAATCAGAAGTTCTTTTTCTTCTGATCTCGTACGTACTGGAAGGTTTTCTTCCACCTTCCAATCATAGTTTGGATGGTGTTCAGTGTAGAGCGGTGGGCTTGGTTGAACTTCACTTGGTCGTGTCTCTGTGGGCTCATGTAGGGGGTCATCAGCCAAGGCCGCAATGCGTATCTGTAACCACAATTAATCATCATAAGACCCATGTCCAACCTGAAACCACCAATAATACAACACTTACTAAAGGCTATGTCTAGGAGACCTTTTGGTTTGGTTGATTTAACGTCCAATAATTGAAAGTAAAAACATTCTCTACAAAAGGAAAAAACCTTAGACAAAATTATACAGGAAGGACCTTTTTTGTTTGTTTATTCCAACCAGTTCTACTACAAAAGGTAGCTTATTCACTGGTTTGTTTATTATCATAACTTACGTTTCTGCTTCATTGCCAAGTACAAAGGAATAAAACAAATTATACAAGAGGTTATACAATAAGCATGCTTCTGGTCAATATAAAAAGTGAAATTATATCTACATTCCAAACTCTCATGATCAAACAGAATCATGAAATGCAATCAATTTGACAAGCGTCATTTATATTTCTTGTAATAGGTGCTCACCCGTTGTCTCCTAGAAGGAAGTGGTTTCCGAGGAGTCCGTTCTGCTCGCACGCCTTGCCGACGATGCTGTTCTTCCAGACGGCGGCGTCGTCCGTGGACCCCGGCCAGCGCGCATCCACGTCCAGAATGCGGTGACGGGCGTCGCAAATCACCTACAGTCGCACATCAATTTACACCAGTGTCAGTTGGGGTCAGCAAAATAAGTGGAAATCATTTTTATGTGGAATTCATCAGGGATGTCAGTTGGGGTCAGGGAAAAAAGTGGAAGTATTTTTCATGTGGATTTTTCTGTCTCGTTGAGACAGAAAACTTGGATAATATGTCCTTGTTGGCTATTTCATGTGGTTGAGTGTCTATCGGGAGATACAAACCACTGTTTTATTGGCGTAAACGAGGCTAAATCAATATTATCTTTGTTTTACTTAGGAAAAGCAATTACATAAACTGAATATGGAAAAGTGGATTTCCACAGAAAAGTGGAAAACTGACATCTCTGAATTCATTGACCAAGGAGAGAAAGAAAATGTATCGGTATTGGCCATGGAATTGTGTTTATTAGGTTAGTTCTTGCCAACTCAAGAGAGGTTAGCTTATAGCAGTGGGACCTCATTCCCGGTTTGTAGTGCTGCCTCACTGAAGGGCTGTGCTGCAGACCTATGAGTATGATCTATAGGTCAAGCTGGCTGCTAGTTTATTTGCCAACCTCCTGCACTGGACTATGTTGGTCAACTAAGTTTTACTTTCTTCTTTTCTATAGCTTTTCAAAGATCTCCATTCCCCGAAGGAATTTTTTTTATTTATTTCCAGTGTGGCTGAAAACACTGGTCATGGATGTTATACAGTAAAACCCCGCTTCCGGGACACCCCGCTTTAGGGGCCAATTTGCTCGGAATGGAAATTTCTTCCTCTATTAAGAGTTTATTTTAACCCCGCTTCAGGGGACACCCCGCTTTAGGGGACAAAAACATTCCAGATTATCACCAAATCCCTGTTTATGCTGCTCGTTTGTATACAGGACAGACACTGTCGCGACTAAGCATTCCCAGGCGGGCCCGGGCGGGCGGAGTGTGTTGTTTGAATGGTAATCCCTACATCTCTAGCGGCTCTGGGCAGGCCACAGTGAGTGGGTATTAGTATGCTGTAAATACAAGTATTATTTGTCCATTTATTTTCTAAATTTGTGTATTTGTTTATCTTTATTTGGTATTCATTTCTATTTATTTGCTTAGATTGTGTTATTAATTACCCTTTTAACCTAATAACCAGTGTTTCCTTCATTTATGTAGGTATTCTCTATTGTATAACTATTGGCAGACTGAAAACCCCGCTTAAGGGGACATTTGGCTCGGAATGGAGAGTATCCCCTTAAGCGGGGTTTTACTGTACTTTGGAGGTACTAATCCCTGCTTTTCTTTGCTGCGTGACAGTAAAACAGAATGCGGCTCCGGGTGTGTGCGGAGATTCAAAACATTGTGTTATTACATGAAAGAGGCTCAATCTATGCTATTTTTTGTTTTACACAAGAAATAAAGAATTTTATAAACTGGAAACCAAAACAAGGATTTTCATGGAAAAGTCGAGAACTGCCAGCCCTGATACAATACAGCATGGTGAGACCAATGAGTGATACAGCTATATCACTGGTACACTCTGATTTATGGCACACACACCAAAAAGTATGCTTCCACATCAAATGTACAAAAGCGTTTAGTTTATGGATTTAGCATCACAAGGCCTCGGAATCGATGTCGACATGGTCTTATTAAGATATCGTATATAATTTCCAAATACATGGCCGTGATATACCTTCTGTTTCCGGTAAGCATTCCGAGTATTCCGCTATTGGGAGTGGTTATTGAAGCATATTAACTACACCGGCTATAGCTGTGTGTAACTAGTAATACAGGTTCAAGAAGGAACAAAGAACGTTGTACAGGACACTCTATATCTAGTGCAGGTAGTTCTAGATGTGTGTGGTATGAAGAGCAGACTGTAACCGCTGCCGCTGTGTATTCTGTCCCCTCTTATAGCCGGGGTGGGGCTTTAATTGTTGTCAGCTTGTCAAGTCCTGTCTTACTCTACATCTGGGAATACAAACGATGCTAGTTCTGCAGTAGTATCAGGGTTCGTACATAGACAGCCCAATAAAATTCCAGGCTTTTTCCAGGCTCTAATATTTCTTTTCCAGGCACATAACAATGTTAATCAATACCATCTTGCTAGTGAAACAAATACGAAGACAAATAATCAAAACCGCTATATCATTAGCAAAAAGGATTTTTGGAAGTATCTAATCCAAGTCACTGAAATTTCATAGCCAGTCAGGTACCGTAGTTAAGGAAAGCTAATAATGTCCAGAATTTCAGACTAAACAAAAATGTTTTTATGCAAAATTAAAATTTCCAGGCTCTTCCAGGATTTTCCAGGCTCTGTGTAAGAATTCCAGGCTTTTCCAGGCCTGGAAAACCCAAAAGCATAATTGCAGGCTTTTCCAGGTTTTCCAGGCTCTGTACGAACCCTGTAGTACACACTATTGTTAGCGTATATTGGCGAGTCTTACCTGGACATTGATGCTGTGATAGCCCAGTTGGTTGGCGTAAAGCCCCTCGTCTTCGATAGGCGTCCTGATGGGGATGTGTGCCCCATCAATGACACCCACCACATGCGGGAAACCAGCTATCTCTTCAAAGCTGAATGCGATTTCATTTCTGTGTTGTCTGTGGATAAACACGTGTACGATATCAAGGCATTGTTTAATAACCCAACCTCATAGCAGATGACGGAGAGGGAGAACGCTCTACCGAGGGACGATGCAATGGATGGGGACAGTTCACTCGCATCTAACATCCCGTGTTGCTCCATGGTAGAGTAATCCTTCTGTGTTTGGTTAGGACTAAGATTTTTATTTATCCGGGAGTGTTCGGTTTGGAGTGAATCACCTCTATCCTCCACAGTCTCCAGTCGCGAACTTTTCAGTTCACCCATACCCAGATTTTGGGCTTACATGGTGGCATATGTACCCATGCGAATAATCACTTGACTAATTTACAAATTGAAGTAGGTGAAGTAAAAAAAAACAAAACAGACACAGTTGAAAGATGACTGTGCTGTGGTGCGATAATTAGTATCAAGGATAACACGTTTCGTACTATTGATAGTACTTCTTTACAAATTTCTCGAATGACAAAAAAAGGCAGTCACTCATGTCAACATCGTTCACTTAAACATTCTCCCGTCAACACTGCCATTTTGTATTCCAGTCCCTATGGGGCATTAGGACCTTATACTCTCATTGGCGTGGGTCATTTACCCCCCCCCCCCCCCCCCCAGTAGATGCCACGTCTACTTCAATACTTTATTCGTATAGCAGGTCGTGGTTCAAAACAATCATCTAAGAAATTAGGATTTGTTGTCAGTAATTGACATTATTAGACTTTCTTTTAATAGCAACACTGTGTCAAGTAACCGGACCCTATACATAGGAATGTGAAGACAGACAAACACAACTAATGAATATAATTTCTTTTTTTTCTATTTAAGCTAAGTGTATAGGGACAGCATCTCTGATTGCGTAATAGTATATGCTTGATGAAGACTACTCACGGCGACGTGGGGAATTTGATGAACTCTCTGGAGAGCTGCACTAGGAGATGCACCACCTTGGTGATGGCTCGGCAGACTGCGGCACGCGACACCCCGTGTGGCTCCGATATATCTCCGTACACACAACCAGTACTCAGAAACTGCAGCCCCATGCAAACCTATAGATGAGAAAATTCATTCTTTCAGAGCATGCCAAATATATATATATATATGGATGTGTATAAGGAGTATCTGCATAAGGATTACCTATATTTATATATGGCATTTACTTAAAAGGTTTTGTAGTTACATTGGGTTAGCCAGAATTGGAGTCATACTTTATTTTCCTGAACAACAAATCCACTTTGACACAAGGTGAACATTATACCGTGAACTACGGATGAAACAAAATATTTTTACAGGTAGTGCTACAGACGTCTATGCATTTCCCTTCTTTTTAACCGAACCAATATAAAATTGAGGTTGATCATTGAACCACTTACCGTCAGGAGATCGGAGGTGCTGTGGGCGCGGTGGGTGGCGGCGCGGCCCAGCTCGGAGGCGGCGAGGCGACCGGCCAGCATGCGGACACAGTCCTTGGACAGGCCGTAGCGGGCCATAAAGTCCGCGTTACTGTACTCCGCCAGGGGATCGAGACGGTCGCCGAAAACACGCCCGTCACCTTTCGCCTGCAAGATGCCAGGCGAGCAGTCAGAGCGAGCTACTCACTGAGCCGCCTGCCCACGGCAGCACGCACTAAACGCGCGGGACGTGCTTATTATTATTATCATTATTATTATTATCATTATATACCCGAGGTCCAATGTCCAAATACTACCGGCTCCTGGCTATGACATAAATAATTTTGGCGTTTTGGATGATTTTCAGGTATATAATAATAAGGAAAAGTATTCACAGTGTAGGAATCGATGCCATTCTTGGTCTTTCATCCCGGAAACACATTCCGATGCCACAGGGATCGTGAAGTATTTTCGAAATAAAAGACCACGAACGGACATCAATTCGCCCACAAAAAGTATGTTTCCTCATATTACTGTCAATACTCATTCCCAACTCGCGTGAAGGTACAATTCAGCCCAAACGACAGTGATTGGTTTTTTTTTATGTCCAACTTGTTCGATTAGACTTATTGCATTAGATGTATGTAGACTAATCATAAATCCTGACAATCGTAATAGTAGGTACACTTTATATAATCATTTTGACTTGGGAAGAAACCTCACATCCTATCAGCTCTAACGCCGAAGGCTGCCATTTCCACGGATCACAACTAACATGATTACTAAGCCGAAAATGAAGATAAGCATTCGATCAATTAATCCCTAACACTTCCTTTTTTTGGGGGGAGGGGGGGGAGATGTATATTCAATATAATGCAGAGACAATGTATACGCAAATATCAATCATTTGAAAGCAGTAGATTAAATATGTAGCAGTGTTCACGGTGTTTTGTGCCTAAGTTAATTACCTATACGCCAGTGGTTTGGTCTGCTCTAGGAGAGGATAAAGTCCGCGTTACTGTACTCCGCCAGGGGATCGAGACGGTCGCCGAAAACACGCCCGTCACCTTTCGCCTGCAAGATGCCAGGCGAGCAGTCAGAGCGAGCTACTCACTGAGCCGCCTGCCCACGGCAGCACGCACTAAACGCGCGGGACGTGCTTATTATTATTATTATCATTATATACCCGTGGTCCAATGTCCAAATACTACCGGCTCCTGGCTATGACATTAATAATTTTGGCGTTTTGGATGATTTTCAGGTATATAATAATAAGGAAAAGTATTCAGAGTGTAGGAATCGATGCCGTTCTCGGTCTTTCATCCCGGAAACACATTCCGATGCCACAGGGATCGTGAAGTATTTTCCAAATAAAAGACCACGAACGGACATCAATTCGCCCACAAAAAGTATGTTTCCTCATATTACTGTCAATACTCATTCCCAACTCGCGTGAAGGTACAATTCAGCCCAAACGACAGTGATTGGATTTTTTTTAATGTCCAATTTGTTCGATTAGACTTATTGCATTAGATGTATGTAGACTAATCATAAATCCTGACAATCGTATTAGTAGGTACACTTTATATAATCATTTTGACTTGGGAAGAAACCTCACATCCTATCAGCTCTAACGCCGAAGGCTGCCATTTCCACGGATCACGACTAACATGATGACTAAGCCGAAAATGAAGATAAGCATTCGATCAATTTATCCCTTTAACACTTCCTTTTTTTTTGGGGGGGGGGGGGGGGGGGGGGGGGAGATGTATATTCAATATAATGCAGAGACAATGTATACGCAAATATCAATCATTTGAAAGCAGTAGATTAAATATGTAGCAGTGTTCACGGTGTTTTGTGCCTAAGTTAATTACCTATACGCCAGTGGTTTGGTCTGCTCTAGGAGAGGATATAGTTTGCCATGTTTTCACTACACTTATTCCGATATTAATGTCTAAAAGTGTGCAAATAGCATAATCAGTTTAATATTAACATATAAAAGATGAACCTGATCATCAAAACTGTTGTCCAGGCTCTTTTTAGACGTTGCTAAACGCGTTGCCATGGTACTCGCACGCGGCCATGAATCTGACATCATTTCGGCAGACTCACTATACAGCTATCTACCGTACAGGCTGGATCTTCAATTTTATCGTAAAACTGGATGAGGTTTAATCTTGGCCACCATATTCCACGACGGGAGTTTGGCAAAGTGACTTCATGAGGCGAAGCCGAGTGAAGTCCGGAGCCAAAACTTCAGGAGTGGAATGCGGTGGCCAAGATTAAACCTCATCCAGTTTTACGATACGTTTTGATTTTATCCTACCCTATCTCCTCGATTTTGGAATATTACGTGATAACAATGCTGTATGCCACTAGTGGCATATAAAACTCTGTATGCCAGTCGGCGTGGCATACGGAAACCCAATGTTAAGCCTATGGGATTTTATATTAGGGGTAGGATAAAAACCACGGCACTGATCTGACAGCCATACTGAGGCTAGACGGAGACGAATACACTCATCTGTGTCGGATTGATATTAATATTAATCACAATGTCATATGGATTTGAACTGCAAGCCAAATGAGAGGAAGCAGCTCATCATAGTGTGGCCCGGGCGGTATGACAAGTCGTTTGCTTTGGTAAACATGATCGTAGTGTCGGGAGTGTGGGGGTAGCCTCAGGTTCTGACTATTCGCGATGGGTTTGTGTGAGTTCACACACTTTTTCAATATTCTAATGACATTTAACCAGCTCTAGTCCCTTTAGTATCTGCTTATTCTGAATATAAAAATGGCATTTGGGATGGGGCTGGTTTCCTAAATCACTTGTAATATTCTGTATTATGTTAGCAAACATTTGAATAAGGATCACTGGTCACTGATTGGTCGATTTTGTTATGTCCCTAGAGGCATAAATCACACTTTATGTCACAGCATGCCACATAAAAATAGCTAATGTTAAGCCTATGGCATTTTTCTTTATTAGGGGTAGGATAAATACATATATTTTAGTGTTGCCAGTGAATATGAAATGTCGGAATTTAGTCATTTTCTGTAAACTTGCATCAATGAATTTGTCATCCTCTGATAGTGCATACTTTCACAAATATAAGGTATCGCCTCGTGCCATATATTCCCACATTTTTATTTAGATAGAACTAGTTTGAATTTTTGGTCACCGTACATGGTCATCGATCACAATCTGGGAGAATTGACCATACATAGATATATATATATATATATATAGATACCCCTCAGTCCCCTTGGACTAGTCTACTAGGAGGGGGTGTGTGTACATGGTCATCGATCACAATCTGGGAGAATTGACCATACATAGATATATATATATATATAGAGAGATATATACATACCCCTCAGTCCCCTTGGACTAGTCTACTAGGAGGGGGTGTGTGTGTGGTCGGTATGTATTGTTATCGATAAACCATTTCTTCTACCCCACTCCCCGAGTAAGTCGTTACCGCATCATATGTACATAGAAAATGACAACCCAAAATATCTCACCAAATCAGCATTGCAGAACATGAGAACACTACTGGTTTTCTTTTCTTTTGTTATTTAAAAATCACAAATTCCGTAATATTATTAGTCTAGTGCCCCATAAAAACATGAAAACACGTACACAAGTACATGCCAAAGTTTGAATAGAGTGGCATGATATCAAGCAGAAACATGGGTATACCAGGGATGCCAGTGGGATTCTAAAAAATACCCGGAAATGTCCACAGCCTATTATACCTATAATTAATACCTTTAATTTGATATGATGGTATTTTGACAGCCTTAATGATGCATTTATCTAGTGAGTTGGTCTAAATATAATTTTGTAAATATAGAAATATTATTTTAATAATTACCTTTTACTTTTATTAGTTCCTGGTCAAAAGATTAACTGTTTTGGCAAATTGTTTACATGAATAGTTTTAAAAAAGGTCACTGAGACTTGAGCAAGTCTATGCAAATGACCTCATTATGGTCAGTGGCAGTGTCACCTCAATAGTGTGTATAAGGGTGCTAGCCCAGCACCGAGTGCAACATATACATACACACAGTTCCTTTTCCGGGATTCCGGGTACTCCTGTACACCTATGACAGTTAACAAGGCAGTTAGGGTACTCTCCGGGACACTCCCGGACGCTGCAAGGCCCTCGGGGACCACTGGACGGGGTGAGGTCGGGTGGTTGGAGCAGTCGCGACCGGCCGCGGTGCAGTAGAAGCCGGCAGTAGACCGCCTGGAGCCGGTGTGGCCGGCCGGGTCTCCAGGGTCGGCCGTGGGTATTCCCACCACCCGACCTCAGTCTCAGTCCCACCGCATCTTTTTTGAGCTGAGGAAAAACCCGGAATACCAGAGATACCTGGAAAACTGACATCCCTGGTATACCATTCCTAATCCTCGTAATAATCATTAAATTGATGATCATATCAGCAGTGGTCATTATTACGATAACGTTCGTATAATTATAGTATTGAAACTTAACTCGCACTCAAACAATTTATTAGTATCCAGTTTTCTACGTGGTTTGTAAGCTTACGACATCATGAACTTCCCCTAACCTCTTTACAATGCCTTGTCTTCTAAATTGTTATGTTCCATTGAAGTTCTGCCTCATCCTTCATGACTTAAGGAGAGTTTTGGCAGGAGCTAGTTATCCCGTGCTAGAAAAACGATTACCATACCCAACACAATATATTACAATCTTTTGATGTTTTCCCTTGTAAACTGTGGTATTTCTATTCAAATTAGCTGTTTGAAATTAAATATTCCTGTATGCTTGAGTTAATCTCTTCAGAATAATATAAGTCCTATCGATTTGACACGAGCAATTGGCCTATATCTAGTAATATCATCGTTGAAGAATAGAAAACTGAAGTTTAATGTCTTTGTTCAAGTAATAAAACGGGTTTACCGATCGAAATTGTAGAAACAAATTGTTATTATGCTTCCCTTCAAAATAAAGTCTTCTGTTACTACAAAGGAGGTATTCATAAAAATGAAGTTCTATTTCTATACAAAATACAGCACAATATTTCGACTAAGATGAAGTAAACAGACTGAAGTAGATACATTCATTTCTCCCGAGAAGCGTGTTGACCTTCACTTAATAGAATGCTCAATTCCCTGAAAAGGAGAAAATTCACGACAGTCCTACTGATCGCATTGCATTGCATTTCGAAAAGATCTAAGGATAGATTTTAAAAATAACTTGTGGATGTTATTTCCCACAACATAAATTCAAGAAACCCAAAAAGGGAACGAGATTATTTCAAGACAGTTTAACTGTTATTTTAGTTTGAGGGTAGGACATCGACGGATCTAGATGCTATTTCAATGATTTCTTATTTATTCTAAAGAATGATTTCGACCAGGTATATATCCAATACGATTTTGAACGGTACTAGCATAGTGGAATTTGGGGCTCACACTCTGTTCCCTTTGAGTGACTTCAACACAACAACAACATGCACGAAGGTCAGCCATCATTGACCCAGCCAAATTACACCTGCACACACCAAGGCCGAGTGACACAACTTGTTTTGTCAGCGGAGATGTTTTTCTCCCTGGAATCGTTCATGTTTCGATGGATGAGCGAGACATTAAATCTGAGGGCGATCCCTTATAACTGGTTCATTTTAGTATATGAGATCAATTTTTAAATTCAATTTCAACGATAAGATTATGTGGTCTGCAACCTTGGAACAAAAAGCAACATTGGTCGTGTTATGTGTGAACAAAATATTGATATTACTCAGCTTTGAATGTATCAACGTATTCTATGCCATTCTATATCCCTTCTAGTATTCTTATGCATACCAGCATAAGACAAATTGATAAACGGTAAAGTAATTGTAACTGTTTTTCACTAGGTTAATCATAATTCCCACATTTATATAAGCAGTGAGTCTGTAATTTAACTTAGCCCAACAGTAAAGAGATGCCACTACTCACTAACGATGAAATTGCGAGTTCATGAAAAGATGGTATGGCTTCGTATTATAAAACCAAGGACATAAAATATGGTATATGTCTACACAACAACTGTCAAGGGTGGGACTGTTGCTCAATCTAACGACCCTGTAAGATCGTAGATGTTTGGTCAGATATCACCTTCTCCTAAGTTTAACCTTTCAAGTTTACTTCTTGTTACTGGTCGGTCTGGAAGGCATTATCGTCTGAGGTAAGCCTTCTTTTGTAGAGCCTGGCGAACATATTGGGGTTTCTCAACCTGGCTTTCCTCAGAATAGTTTGTATTGGTAAGACCCTTAGGACGTCTTTTAGGGCAACTGCTCCCCTAGTGGAATGGGCTTTGGATACCTGTGTGAGACAGTCGTTTTAAGCCATCTCGCATTGGAGTCCTTTCTTGCTGGGTGTGGGTGTTTGCCAAGCGTAATCCATAACTGTGTATGGTTTCCTCTACATTGTTTCATGTTAGCCCAGTACTGTTTTAAAGCACGGTAAAGGCACAGTCTCTTAGCCTAAAACTTAGCTACTGTAAGTCATTCTAATGCTAGACTTTCTCAAATATGTTTCACCAATGTCTAACTGAAGAACCACATTCTCTGTGTTCCAAATCATTGCTTCTATGTATAGAACATGTTATCTTTGACCTTTGAAATTTTGTCAAAGCTAGCAACATAAGTGTTTTGAATGATATTTTTCTTATATATAGCGACTGGAAAGGAGATCACCTCTTGAGCAGGTTATAAATTGTATCAACGTCCACAGTTTGTTGATATTTTGCTCTGGGGGCCTTGAATTGTAGAGGACCATGTCATGGTTTCCTACAGAAGTGCCTTCAACCTTCTCAATTTAGGTTGAAAGCACATTCCTAACTCTAGTCACAGTAGAGAAACTAAATCCTTTCTTGTGTATGAAAGTACGAAAGTTCATCACATCAAACACCAAAAGCTTTTTCTGTTTGATCTCATTTTCTACACAAAATAAAGTCCACTTTTCCAAAGCCACATCATACTGTTTCTTTGTTGAATCCCTCCATGACTGCATGCATAGAGCTGCAGCGTCTGGATTCAATCCTTGCACATGTAGTGCTTGATCAAGATCACCCATGCAAGAAGTTGAAGGGGCCACAGTTCTCCAGACCTTGGATTCCTCAGATGCACTAGTAGCAATTCTAACTGTCGTTTGGCTGTTCTCCTGGGAGGCCTCCCCAAGGTTGTGTTTCCCACGATGATGTGACCAAGATATTATACATAACATAAAATTACATGACCTAGAAACGTCAGTTTCGTAGTTGCAGACGTAACACTTTTATTCTTGTATGCCTTGAAGCCTAGATTCACTAACAATGAGGGTAGTATATGAATTATACCATGACACTGTTTTACAGTTTCTATCATAATGAACGTTTTCATACCCCAAAACAGAGTGTCCCACGTCTTTGTAAGTAAACAAAGACTCCTTTCAGAACTCTAGTAAACTGTCTTGGTGCTTGTGCCATATCATTTAGAAGACATATATACTGATACAGCTGTTCTCTCCACTCAATCCTGAGGTAGTTATTGTCCCCTTTATAGATAGGTATCGAATAATACAGATTTAAAAGATCTAAGGAACCCATAAAAGCCCCTTCGTGTTCCATATCAAGGGCAGTTTTAAGAGTTTCCATCTTAAAATGTTTGTAGGTATCAGTCATTTACATCTGATAGGTCTAAGATCATTCTGAGCTTCCTATCTGGCTTTGGACATAGAAAAACATTTGATATTTATTGGTCAACAACCGTATCACATTTCTCTACAACTCCTTTTGTGAGTAGTTCCTTAATAACAATGACAAGATTCACCCTTGCCTGTTGTGATAGAGCAAACTTTCTGGGAAGTTCACTTTGTACATTGTTTGTTTGTTTGTATAGTTTTACGTCTCGGTAGGCTAGTTACGTCCTTTTGAGACTGTCACTTTGTACAGGCAAATCATCGAACTCAATTCAAGCATGTTTTCCACTTTCAATGATATAAGGACCATTCATCAACATGACATTTTGTGCCACCCAGTAGCTATATACCCTAATTCGGTGAGTTATTCACCTGTGGGTTTGTTACACTGACCCCTTCTTGTGAAAACCTGACTTATTGCAGTTGTAGGTAGACTCGTCTGAGCTCCGCCTCTGTTTGTTTGTTTATTTGTTTTGGTTAGTTAAACATCCAGTTAGTTCAATTAGACATACTTCTGTAGAGGTAGTCTTTTTTTTAGAAGTCCTTCCACTCTCAGTGTGGCTCAAACTTCTCATTGATCATTTTGTCGGCCTGAGATATCTCATGTTCAGCCTTCTCCATGGCTCCTTTGAGACCCTCAATCCCAAACCACTGAGGTGTATCAGGATTGTCTTTCCACAACAAGTTTCCACATTTCCAGGTTCTATTTTAGTAAGAAAAAAAAACACTTTAAAAAATCCTGGTTTGGGAAGTATCTGACAGGGACAAAATCAAGTTAGAGTCCATCATTCCCATGTAAGCATTAGCCAGTGGCACTTCTTTCTGTCCAATCTCCAGATCCAGGCTGCCCTTCGCCCATTGTTCACTGTTAAAACAAGGCCTGAGCCTGTTGGGTGAGTCCCGGGATGGCAGCAACAATATTTTGCTGTCTTTGATAGGAACTTGTCTAACTGTTGAGATTATCTAGAAAACACCCTGTTGAAGATTTTATTCAACCTCGTCAACTGCAGCATGGGTGTGTTAGCTGGTCAAGGACAACAGTCCCACTTTACATTCATTGTGTCCTGCAATTGTGACACGATGACACAAATTAATATCCTGAGCCCCATTTTTGAAACCTCTGGGCCACTTTTATCCTCAGCACTGGTGGTATCACAGTTCTTTGTGATAATCTTTTTGTGCTTTTTTCCTCTTATCAGTCGTTCACACTCAAGCTCTTCGTCCAAGTTACTGTGACACGCCGTCTTGCAGGAGTTAATTGCCAGTGCCATAGGAGAGAGGAGGGAGGCAGCATGCTTATTGTCCCTCTCACCCAGAACTGTTATCAGTGGCCTGAATTGACCTACCGACAGTGTTTGAGTGATGGGTGTAGCGGGCCTATCAGCTCCCAGATCTGTGTCAACAGGTCGCCTCATACGTGGTGTGTCGGGAGCTACTAACATACAAAGATTACTATAGAAGTGAGGGAATACAGTATTTGTTTATGAGTGTTTTTACAGATTTACAGTGTCTCTTTGTATAAGTTTGTGTGTAAGATTGTGTGTAGGAGTGTCTCTGCTTATATGTCTGTGTGCAGGAGTGTCTGGTCCCAATAACCACACCGTTACTCCTTAGCAGGGTGTTCGCTCAACTGACTAGTTCCGGTGTAATGATCTCCCCTGCTGCAAGGCAAGAAAGAAGGGCCGTGGCGAGTAGGAATGAGTCTGCATAGGAGTGTCTCTATCTGTATGTCTGTGTGTCTCTGTATATCACTGTAAAATGGAGCGTTTCTGTCCACATTTCATTCTTTTTTTTAGCTTCTGTGAACTTGGCCATCAACATTAAGATTCCCCTTATCATTTCTAATAGAATTACCCGAATGTACATATTTCTCTTTTGAGGAATATCTAGCCTGAAGTGAAATTCACAGTTTAAGGCTATCAATCTCTTGGACAAAATACCCTGAAAATGCAGTTAGATTGAAAGAACAAGGCATGGTTTTGACTGTTTTGACTGTGTGTAAGTGTGGAGCTACCCCAGCTGTGCACCCTGTTTGTGGTGGCAGCAAGGCGACAGGGTCGTCAAACAGTGGAGGCATGGTTAGGATGCTCTTGTCGGAGGTCAAATGATCCACTTCTCACGGTTGAAGTTGATATCAGGTGACGCAAGGGAAAGCTCACGTTTTACATGGGTCAGTAGGGAGGTTCAGTGGGGCTCAAGGGCTGTGATGAATTTCAATTGAAACATTGAAAAGTGGCATCTGTGAATTGTCCAGCAGACTAAGTTTGGATTGACAGTTCTAGTTGAGTCGCAACCTCTACCGATTCCCCCTCTCTTTCAGAAGGAGATTTAGGCTTGTCAGTTTTTTAATTGGACTGGCGTTTCAGCCGTGTCTGCTGTATCTTTGAAGAAGTTCCATGATTCGTAAAATCCTACAAAATGTAGGTTGTATTGCAGACCGAAAACCAATGACTGCCAAGTGGCTTTACCTGCAAGTTGCCACTGCTGGTACCCAGCAGGCGCTGTATCTTGATTATTATCCAACCGACCAGTAACAGGACGAAGACTTATGTGGTGTAACCTATCATAAAGCATACATTTTTAAATGCCTTAAATAACTAACCCAGCAGTATATCTACCACACATTTTACAGATGAACTAGAGTTAAATGAACTACGAAGAAAGTAGTCCCTAGCGCGAGTAAGAATCGAATATGATCTCTATTCATATTCTATAATAATCTAGGAAACATTTTTTACCGATATTTCCAGTAGGATGATACAAATTTAGTACCTATTTTCTAAATACAACCCTTAAGGACCAACATAAATTAGTGGCTTGTGTAATATAATAACGGCAAGTACACCCCTGTGTAGGTTAGAATATTGCTAGACTTTGAGTAAAATCAATGTCATAAGTTGTGTATTTTGGGGTTAAACATTTTTCAGATCGATATCAACGGGGACAGTGGCACCTCTTAAATCATCTCATAACTAACGAATTTCTTGTCACAAAAATTCAAAGGTATCAATGAACAATCAAACGTCAACATTAACAACATAAGAAAACTGTTCGTAGTTTCTGGTTTCATCTAAATTTCAAAACATTTTTTCCGTTTGGATTTTAATTCTAGTGTATCCCAATCATAATTATTTCAAGTTTCCTATATATTAAATTTCAATACCCAGCAATCGCAATGTGGCTGGGCCAAGTTTGAACCTTCTGAATGGTCTAAAAGACTCAACACCTACCGATTCGGAGATGCCTCGACCCGCAGACCACGTTGAACAACCAGGTTGAGAACCATCTATTTGGCTGTTATCAGAGTCTTGTTGGAATGAGTGAGATGGATCAAATCCCATCGGGCCGGCCACAGACGGCCACGGCGTCCCTCCAGCGTCCTCTCCGTCGCCAGGGGGGTAACTGTCGTCTGTTTGATTGTCATTTCGCCTCTTGGAAGTCGGTTCACCATACTGTGCACTGTCAAAGCTGTCCCCATCCCCACTGCCAACCCCGTAACCCCCCGAGATATTGCTGTCACTACTGTAATGTTGGCTGTCAGCGGTGGAAGTCCGTTTCACTGCTCGTCGCTGACCAGCCACAACTTGCGCGGAACTCGCCCGCCCTTCAAGTTTCACCCTCGGGTCCTCCACAATTAAACACTCGTCCTCGTTTTCAACGGGAGGGCTGGGTTCGGTTTTGATGTTGAGTCTTTGGTGGATTTCCTTGTTGTCTGAGGTGTTTTGTCTACCATCAGGTTGGTATCCGTGAACACTGTCCGACTCGGAGGTCGTCTCCACGGCATGGTGGGAGTCCTCCTGACTGTCTGCCACACACTGCGTCACTGTGTCCCCAGACGCGGGGCTGTTGGCGAACTCCTTACTGATGTGAATGAAGAACACATCCTTCTGGTCCACTGACACGCCCAGGAGTCCCTCCACGTGTAATTCATTTTGAAACTGGACACTATTTTTGCATAACAATGTGACTGTGTCTATGAGAAGATTCTTTATTCTTTCTTGATCCTGCCTCATCTTGGACGTAAATAAAGTAATCTGTAGTAGAGAGGTGATACGCTAATAAGGAAACTCAGATCTCCTCAGGGCGTCGATCTGAAAAATTAAAGAAATACAGATTAGCAATCTAACTCAAGGAATGGAAAAATTATGAAAAGTTAATCCTGTTCGTTCCATCTGATATCACCCTTTTCTTAACTTTCATGACATTCTTATATTTATATCTTTCTTTCCGGGAATACCCTTTGAATATTTTCAATGAGAAGAGCAAAGATACATCGATTATAAGGTATATAGATTGGGTTATCCTCCCAGGAACGTTTGCCTGAATATTAGATTGAATAAGGCCTACCTAAATTGGAGAGTAAAATCTTAAAGGAATATTGGACAATTCACGGTGGCGCCATCTAGTGATTTTAAACATGGTCAATTACCAGTAAAAACTGGTTCTTATATGTTTCAATTTAATGCCAAATGGATAAATTTAACGTTTTGACCAGTTTATCCAATCTTTACAGGTAAAAAAGAGCAACTTTAAAAGAAAAGCAAAAATAATATTGTTAATACATTGATAAAACAATCTACAATAATATATATATCAGGTGAGGTGACAGGTGCAGTGTGGGTAATGAAGCTGCACGCGCACGCGCAGTGGTGGTAGGATCGGTTAATGATATAGACGCTAGGTGGCGCCTGTGATCCTTTATATTTACATATACCCGGTGGTTATATGTATCCACATATTATATATATATATATAAACTATTCATGCCAATACATTTACAATAGTTTGACTCGTCCAAATAAATAGTTAACCTCATCCTCTCAACGAATATGGCGCAAGTTTTTTCCGGCCTCTCAGTACATATAGCTCCCAGCCGCTACTGGCGTTCCAGCCTCTAATGTTCTCGATCACGATTTTACAGTGCGATCTCTGTTGATTTGATGACTATAGGACGGTCCCTGTTGAGTCCCATCAGATTGGAAAATGTAAATACCACATTTAGTCATCATTATCACCAAATTGTTTCCTTTTTTAGTAGCAGATTACAGTGTTCATAACTAAGTGTTTATCATTTAATGACAGGATTGACATAGCGAATCTTTTGTTTTCAGCAAAACTATAAACAAAGATGTATATTTTTAGCAACCAAGTCAGTAAGCTGGAAGTATATGTGAAACCATTCTAAGCTCTGGGTGACGTATATATAGACCCTCCAGAGGTTACTAAACTCCCGATTATCGCCCAGGGTAAAAAACAGTTCTGCTCGCAACTGGCTGGCCACACCACGACCACATGAACCGCAGTTTTCACATCTATAATTGGAGAAACTGAATATAATTTTAGATTTACATGTAGAAATAACTGACGTCGGATTTCCAATTTGAAGATTTATAAAAACCGTTAAACTGCAATAATTGTGGGTTACTGTTCAAGGGTCTATCACTATAGGGAGCCAAAGTGAACCCACTGAAACCACAGATACCCACCTACAAAACACCGTTTCCGGTGGCCAGTATGAACGAGGCTTAGTGCTAAAGCTATGGGGGTTTGAGGCTAGACTTATGTTTTTGGTCTCGTTTGTTACTTTTGAAGTTTATAGCTATCGTCTCTGAATAACTTTGTTTCAAAACTACGATGACAGTTGTTTAGTTTATTAAAAATTTGGATCTAAAAGATTGGAGAATGAGACATATACGGCATATAGCCTATGATCCATGGGCGCCGCCATGACGCCCCCCGAGTAGGTGTTCTTCAGCAAAGGAGGTGAAAAAGTAGTTGTTCTTCACTAATGGAGGTGCAAAAGAAGTGAGTGATAATTGGGAGATGTCACTTTTCTTGCCTTGCTCACATATGTATATAATGTGTTCTATGTGAAAAATATCATGTCCTGGGTTTTAGCATTATATCTTCCTGCTCTGGGATCGGTGTAGAGAGTCAAAGGAACCTTGGTAAAACATTGAAAGGCAGCTGAATTTCGTAAGAACAAAGAGCCAGAATTCAGGTTTTGTCCCCCCACCACCTGGTGACTGCTTCATGAACTAACAATGGCTCTGTCCCCTATAATCTCGAACCTACATAGGCTAAGTACTGAGCGCCGATACCCGGAAATAGTATTTTGTGACCGGCTATCGCTGGTTGGAGCGGATTAACTTTGGCTCCCTATACAACGTCGGCAACCAGCGAACACAGGAACTTGTAAATAGACTGAATTATGGGATACCTCAATAGGGACTATTGGCGCATTTTCCCGCGTTAAACACTAAAAGAAAACGGAGTTAGCGAGGCCGTAGCGATTAACCTTCTCGACCTTTTTCCAATAATACAGTTCCTCCTTAAAATTCAAAATGGGGGCCTTTGAATATTACACTAATCTACCAAAATCTTCTTTACAACGTATATATTATATGTGCCTTGCCCTGTGAAATACACATTGCCTTCCGTTACGGCGTTAGTGCATGAGATGTAGGCCTACAATGCTACATAAAAATTGAAATTTCCCTAATAATGCGTAATTATCATATTTTTTCTGACCCGGACTGCCTTATATTGACGCATTTAAAGTAGACCGACAACGAACTTTTTACGATCTTCAGTATATAACTAGCTGTGATAAACCGTATATATGAGAATGGCTCCAGTCGAAAATCTACAACTGTTCTCATTTCAATGTCGAACTCCAACTTTACCTTGAGTTGAAAGGTGTACCATCCAGACTATTTATACTAGCGTAGCGAAGTCACCGGGAAAATTAGACATTGTTCCAACTCATGGGGATAGCAACGTTTGTAAATAGCAATAATGTGTCCCACCACCTATTGATTAGATCACGTGAATGGGCGGGGTGCATATTTTGACGACTGGAGGACTGAAGCCACATCTAACAATGACAGTAAAATGAAGTAACAGACCTCCAGCCAGGTCACACAACAGCATGACACCCGAATTTGACCACCCATCGACTGACAGGCCTCCCAATGACACGCCAAGATCTTTGTAGCTTGACCTTGATTTCCTCAATTCTTATAGGGATACATGTAACAATCATCATTTTATGAAGCAGCTTATGTGAAATAAGGAACAAAAACATACAAACCACATAGATGTGCAGTTAAATCTTCAAGCAAATTCTGCATAGCACTGTAAGTAGGTCAAACTTCATCCCATCTCGCACTCCGCTGAAGAGTTCCGCTGGGGAGGGAGTATATATTGTCTCACATCGAAATCAATCGTTTTGCCTAGGAGGAAACAAACAGTCCAAAAATTAATTTCCCATCTTGACTTCTTTAATATATATTACTACGATAGAAATAAATCTAACTTATATTAATTGAGACTAAAATTTAGCATAGCAACTCTGCATAATTTGTAATTCAACATATGGTATGCTCCCCTAGAACTCTCCAGAAGGAGGCGACGAAATGCAAAATCGATCGAGGCAAGGGCTGATTATGCCGGGAAAATCTGGAACTCCTACCTCGAAAATCCACTTATAAACGGGTAAGCATAGAAGGTTCGCTTAAAATTTACATGTTGTAATGTATCATAAGGGTTTCTGTATATAACGGTTACAAAATCAACCTATATCTTCATAGAAATCATACTGAATTTGCGGTGGAAATTTATAGATGAGTGTCTGAGAAATTTTCGCGGTGGGGGTACGCCGTTTGAACGCAACGGCAGGCTGGCTTCACTACCGGTATGCACCGGTTAGACAAAGACTTGGTCATCACACGAAATATAGCGATTAAATAACAGCCTATATCTGCATTTTACCAATCGTTATGTATTATATTAGCCAACTTGAGTAATACTTGACAGTTTTTACCAATCGTATAATCGGTTTGGTTATATCGCCATCAGTTTATCCATGAGAATAGGAAGATGACGTTAAGACTAAGAGGTAACAACTACCATTCATCCATGATGGCGTCGGTGCGTAGCGAGATGCTACGCACAGAGGAGGCCAATGCGGCCGACCGCGATAAACATGTTGTGTCGACCTTAAGGTGCACACAAATTAATGTCCTTTCTAATGGGAGCTCTAATCGAATTCAGTTTCAGGATCAACCGGTATTCATTTAAGTCTAGTAGATTTCTAAATCATGTAAATGACAATATTGCGTAGCCTAGATTATGAATTTGAGCTAATTTTCTTACAACTTCATTTACAATAAACATTAACAAGGTCGAAGATAATCTAGTCGATCTAGTACGAAACTAAACTAAAAAAAGGGAACTAATACGAAACTAATCTAAATAACCCTTAATTACTGAAAGGTTAATGCATTGCCATTGATCACATATTATTTTTAAATCATAATTTCTTAGGATAACAAAGGATATATTTTTTATGAATAGACCACATACGCCCTTTGAATATGCGATGCTTCGCACTGAAACCCATTCGCACTGCTACTCGGCCGATTCGCAACCGACGTTTCGCACTAAAAAATCGAACTAAGTGTTACTCTCCCTTGATAAAGATATAATGGTACAACACATTGCCAGTCCTTCACCAGCAGACCAATTGTACTCACATTTAGTTGGAATTACCTAAATTATTGTCAGTTTTTGCACATTCGCGATTAGAAAGGGAGCGATGCCTTGTACAAACTTTGGTTTCTCACTTTGTACTTCTAACCTCAAAACTTGGAAAATACTTAATGTAGAAACTCAGAAAAGGACTGGGAATTAACTAAATACATGTTTGAAACAGGACAGTTTTTATTGTGAATCACGAAAGAGAACTTATTAACATATAATTTGCCGTTTTCTGTTAACCACTATGCTGCGATTGCAAGTAATAGAAACACAGAAATTGCCTGTCATGGCAAACACCTCTCAGTCCGAGCTTCTTGCACTAAACTGACCTGTGGCCAATATAATGTTATTGCATTAGGTGAGATATACTCCTCCTAGTTGAGGCTTTTATTTGATGCCATTTTGATTTAATGTATTTGATATAGGATCACTCCTTTGGCAGCGAAGTGTGAAACATCATGGGGTGTTATCGTTTTGATTTCCAGTGCGAATAGGCTTGTTTACAGTGAAAGGGCGGTCGCGAATGGGATGCCAGTGCGAATCGTCTGGTACCCCACCCTTTAGATTAGGGGCAAGTTGAACAAAAGAAAATGAGTTGCAAATTTGATAGAGGGAACCTCATTTATTAAGTATGGGCCTCGCGCTCATATGCACTTCCTAAAAGGTTAGAGTGGTCAAATATATTCTGAGCGTGTGTGCAAAAAATTAACCTTTCGCTAACTGCATGCCAACTATCAGAAACTGAAAAAGGTGCGGAGGACCAATGCCCAGCTGACAATGACTAATCGCCTAAGACTGAAATACCTCATCAGCCCATTAGTGCTTGATATATTTGGACCCTAGAAATGCAGTTGTAGAAATAGAAAGTTGACTGGATAGAAGTGAACATACCATTCGCTACCAGTTTTGAAAAAGCACTGGCGTGCACAGATAAATCTGCTTACCTACCACATATAAAACGTTAGAATTTTGTGATATCCGCTTGGAGTTGCTGCCGCACATAGTGACAAAGTGAACCTTCTAGATCCAATTTGGTATGTCACACATACATATCAACTCAATGATACTTTAGATATATCTTAAATAACACAGGTATACCCAAACTGTATACACAATAATACATTGGCATCATATAGCTATTGTATCCTTATCGTTTTACAAGTTAAAACCAAGACAATTATCAACTATGAAGTTTAGACAGCTCAGACTCGTTAATACAATGCCCTAGATTGTTCCACTAGTCTAATCTGTCAAAAACAACACTCCTGCATTCACACCCACCGTTCTCACTCTAGCTGTGAATACTGTATATCTCTACATGTAGGCTACCGGACTCGGCCGTGTTTGTCCGAGAGGCCGCGTAAGTAGACAGTGGTCCGTTAGGCGGCGCTAAACTGCAGCACCTGTATCAAACGAATTGGACGTTGGAATACACAAACAAACAAACAACAGACCCTCAGCCCCATGCCATGACATTAAAGGACAATATCCAAGTTCTCCTAATCTCGCTGAGGGAGAAAAATCCACATAGACCCTATTGAGGTATCCCATAATTCAGTCTGTTTACAAGTTCCGGTGGTTGCTGGTTGCCTGCGTTGTATTGTGATAGACCCTTGACCTGTAACCCACAGTTATTGCAGATTGACGGTTTTCCTAAATCTTCAAATTGGAAATCCAATGCCAGAAATGGAAATTTCAGCTATTTCTACATGTAAATCCGAAATTTTATTCAGTTTCTCAAATTATAAATTGGAAAACTATGGTTCATGCGGTCGTAGTGTGGCCAGTCAGTCAGGAGCCGATCCTTTACTTACCCAAGCCTTGCCAAGGCGATAATAGGGAGTTTAGTAACGTCTGGAGGGTGTGTGTAAAACATTTCCACTTTTTTACCGACCCCAACTAACATCCCTGCGTTTTTATAATGAAGTTTTATTTTATATATCTACAAGCTATCACGTCTCCGAAATTATGTAGACATTATCTTATAACATGTAAAAGCAGTGCCAGGTTCTTTGTGGTGCCAAGTTTTCTGGTATTCGTAATATGTATATTTGTTCTTGAAGTGACTCTTGTGTAATGTATTTAATATTTCTTTCAGGTTATGCAACACATCTAGCTATTCTATAGGGTGTTACATGCATTAGAATAGTCGTATACTGAAAGGCAGCACTAACAGTCGGCAAAATGCGTCCTGATCAAGAACGAGTTCGCAATCTTCTCATAGACACGGTGACGTTGTTGTGTAAAAACAGCGTGCAGTTCGAGGACGAGCTGCACGTGGAGGGACTCCTCGGCGTGTCTGTCGACAAGAAAGATGTCTTCTTTGTCCACATTAGCAAAGAGTTCTCAAACAGTCCGTCTGACGGTGCTACCGTAACGGAGAATTTGGACTCTCAAGAAGAGACTGCGGAACACTCACCCGAATCAAATGATACTCAACAAAAACACAGTATTAGTGAAACGCCGAACAGTGAGAAAGTATCTGTAAAGACTGAGACCGTTGACCGGTCAGAGGAATCCGAGGAGTGCCTAATAGTCGAGGATCCAACAATAAAACTTGAAGGGAGAGTTAGCCCAGCGCAACTAATAGCAGGTCAAAGGCGACCTGCCAAACGGACATCTCACAGTGGTAACCACCATCAGTATGGTGGTGACAGTAGTTTACAAGGTGCATATGGTGGTGACAGCCACTACGACAGTTCACAGTACTCCGGCATGGGGGAGCCACCAGCGAAGCGACACGCGCCGGACGGCGGGGGAGGAGACGACGACTACATCGGGGATGACAACAGTGGTGACGGCGAGGGAACGCCGTGGCCGTCTCTCGCTGGACCTGCCGGATTTGACCCATCTCAAGCATTCCAACAGGACTCGGACAACAGCCAAGTCTCCATAGACGGCACGCAACCCGGCTGCTCCTCATGGTCCACACCCGGACGTGGACCATCCGACTCGGTAGGTGTCTATTTTGTCTCTAATCAAAGTTTGTGTGTCCACTTCCTTTAAATATCAGTCCCTTACATCAACATCAGTCACCTTCGTACACCAAGTATTCTAACCTTTAATATTTTATCTTTCGTCCCGGC
This sequence comes from Alentia gelatinosa, assembly GCA_950022655.1. Classification (NCBI taxonomy): domain Eukaryota; kingdom Metazoa; phylum Annelida; class Polychaeta; order Phyllodocida; family Polynoidae; genus Alentia; species Alentia gelatinosa. The sequence goes on from OX465583.1 coordinate 76,683,841, forward strand.
CATAGTTACATAGCCAATTAATTAAGCCATATATACAGTTTGAAATAAACTTTTCAGAAACTGAAAATAATCTCAGTCATTTGACATGCTCAAGAGCCCTTATGGCTTCTGATTTGGGCATATAATATTTGTATGGCCATGAGTTGTTATTCGATGAATAAAAGAAAGCTGAAGTGGTCCAGCATGTTTACACTGTGGAAGTGTGGGCAATAAGTTTTAGCAACCATGTAAAGCAATGTAAAGTGTTAGTCGGGAATAACAAATATTTACCTGCTTCATCTTTAAACAATCTGATATTCCAAACAAAATTTACAAGCGGCACTTCTGACTGGTAAATATAAATCTGTTGGCCCTAGGGTTAGTCTAAATTGATTAAAAACCGCATTCTTATGAATTTGACACGTAACATTAAACGTCAAGTGATAAATGAAGATATATGGTCATCCTATCTATTTTAGTGCTTCTCTTATATCCTTGGATATATTTTTGCTTTTGAAATACAATTCAACTAGAAGGTGATTGATCTTGGTATTTTGTTAAATTTTTACGGTAACGAATGCTGCTCCTAGAAAACAACATCTTAAATGTTTGTACCTAGATTCATTAAATTTTGAGTACAGTCCTACGAAATTGATATATTACGAAACGCCTAGAGCAAAACCGATGTATTGGTGAATATCAATACATTTTTTCAGTTAAATGATTTATGTAAAAAAGAACATTGCAATTTGAAGCGTTGTCTTCTGCTATCCCATTTCAAATTAGTCCTAGATTGGATCGGTTTGTTTCGTACACGAACAAAATTTTTGATCAAATTAACCGAGATCTGAATCGACAAAAGTGTTTAATGTTATGTGGACACACAAATTTTGTTTCATAGTTTAAAAAGGTCACCCAATTATATATTACATTTTGTATTGATAATCTAAGTCTAAACTTTCCTGATATGGCATTTAGGTTTACTTTCGACCCACAATGGCATTGTGTTCACGAACGAGAGAGTTGCATGGATACGTGTCCACCTATAACAAATTACACACATTCATTCATTGTTATTGTCGAAATTCTAAAATGATTGGGTGTCCTTCAGTATTTACATTAGATAAATTATGAATACGAAAAAGCTTCGGCTATATTCCTCACTGACAACACAGTAAAAGTAACTAATATCAGCAATGTTTTCAATATAGAGTTAAAGAGTAATAATATTTCATCTAATGTAAAGTAAGATTTGAACTTGTTACTCTGATGTGTGCAGATTTGTTTATTCCTACTGTCACGTCTGAATTTCGTGCTCCCCCTTGTTATTAAAAGACATTACTGTGTTATCAGAATTAACCCATCTACATATAATGATACATCTCGAGATGTCTTATTTAAAATAGAGCGCCTTCATTTGTGATGTGATGGATGAACAAATCTGAATACTTTGCCTTCAAGAATTGCACATGTTCTCTGAATTTCACTTGTTAATGAGACATAGTGTGCGAAATAAACCTTATATTGACCTCGTTTAGAAATACAACTTTCGATTCCTGTAACTGGAGAAATTATATATTCATCTCTCCTTATGTGATGTATATTTAGCAGTGCAGATAATATACCCTTTTAAGTGAAAAATAACAATTGTTTTGGGAAACTAAAGGCAAATGCGGGGTTTTTGATAAGTTATTTCGCACACTGAATTATTGTAAGATCATTAAAATCAGGTGTAGGTGTTGCGGCATGTCATATTGGTATCATTGGACCGTCTTAACGTTCCTAATGATAATACAGCCTAGACCTTGGGAAGAAAGACATAAAATTCCGTGGGTGTTTCTTAAAAATTCTCATGACAAGTTTCAAATTGCAACATGGCAATACAATAGATTAACATGCCGTGCCAACTCACCTATTTTAAAAATGGATGCTTTATTGATGTATGTACATGACCCAGAAGTGAAATGGCAGTCATTATTTCCTAGTTTAGCTGGGAAGCTTCAACATAAAGTCGAAACCCTTATCAGTTTTGGACACTTTTTAGTTATTTAAATCTCCAGAGCCATATAAAACTCTGGGTCGTGATTTCAGGAAGATGTAGGCAAAAAGCAGTCCTTCGTTGCCTTCAAAAACAGTGCAGTCATAATATTCTCAAATTATGTTTTAACATAAATTTCAATCCAAATTACAATCTAAAGAAATATTCTCTGAACGACGTGGAGATGCTTAAAAAAAGTAGAGCACCATTTTGTTCAGGTTTAAAAAGCATCTTTGGTAGTATGTTGTACCGTTTTTGAAACGCACGATAGAAAGCTTTTTGCTTTATTCTTAATACAACGCGACAACGATGTATCTCATTTGGATAACAGGTAAGTGTTTATTCTTAGACCTTTGTTTTTCATCTTTTTCCTGGTTGTGCTAAGTGAATACATGATACCGATAGTTGAGGTCGTTAATAGGGCAAGAGGTAGGGTTTTCCCTTTCAGCGGACATATTAGTGGTTAGGTGACAAGATTAGTTAGTGAAACTGATAACTATGGGATAATGATATCTTTTAAATGAGAATCGATATACACATAACTATGAGATTATATAAAGGATTTTTCCGCAGATACGTTGCACACGCCATGTACATCATAGCGCATACATTTTGCGTCTGATATATAGCAAACTATTATTACAACGTCAAATGATTTAGCTACATGCAAATGTGAATGTTCCCGAAGAAGTATTTTTAGTGACTTTGAATTGAAAGCGTCATTATACAATCACACTGATTCACGAAAACGGATAACAGATCGTACCATTCGACAGCAAATTCTAAAATACCGTATGCTGATAAAGAGAAAGGTTCAATGTACCCATTATTGAAACCATGACCAGATAAGAAAACACTGTCTAATAAACATAGATGGGAAATCATATCCATAAACAGTAGGTTGTCAAGCTATGCCAGAACTGCGGTAGATGAACCGAACTAATGTCTGTATTTAGCCAAATGCTTCCTTGAAAGAGCATGTTTTTTTGGGGGGGTTTTTCATGCGACAATTGTACATAAGACCGTGATAATTGTTAGTATGGTGGGTCTCCTGAGATGGACATAGTATTTAGTATGTAACAACAAGTATTTCGATCAAGTTCACCTTGCGATGATTACATAGCGTGAGATGTGATGTTATAATGAGATCTGTTTATATCTTGGGTAGAACTCATCTTTTAGTGAAAATTCTGCTTTTGGCTTTCACATTTTTCTCATACAAATACATAGAAGTACAATTTTGGACCTCACTAGATAGATATTTCCACATACGGACTGATCAAAAGTTATGTCCTTATTATAATGTGAGGTTTCGTTGTATCTGATCGAGAGAAAAAACACGATACAAATATATTGTACCATAATGTGTGAGAGTTGTAGCGGAGAACGCGCGACGATATTTGAGTTTGTTCTTCGGTGGGATTGACTTCTCCTGACTTTGAGAGCTTGGAAATCTATAAATCCAGGATTGTATTTACATTTTTTTATTCAAGTGGAAAAATATGTACATTCGCCATAGTTGGCGTTCTTCCTAGTACAAGGGATTGGACGCGGCAAACATACAAACACATACAATAGATTTCCTTTGCGTATTAGAGAGAGGGAAAGGAGAGGCAAAAGAGGAAGATACTAGCAGAAAAAATAATGACTTTGCCAGTGAGTTTAAAAACCCACTACAGGAGCTTGGTAGCCACTGATCGATATCAATATCTCCCTCCTGCATGTATACAAGTAGATTTAAGTAGTTTAGCTTATGTTAGCTAGCTTATTTATTACGAGCATTTCCCATATTTCATTTGATTCTTGAAAACTCATAAACCCCTAAAAGGTTCAGCCGTTAGATTCAGTCGTAGGCAAAATAGTGTGGAGGTGGCAAGAAATATCATGGACATGGGAAATTGGCTGATTCTTGCTGAAAATATTTCCAAATGCATCTTGTATATCTTAGAGTTCCCACACAATGCATGTGGAACACGGAGGACCAGCATTGTGGAACAGGAATTGATTTATGCTTCCCTCAGCAGCGAGCAAATGTACGTGTCTATTTGACGTTTACATGTATGAAGCATAGGCCGACTTCCTCGATAGGTAGTATTTACATTCAATAGCCTTCACTTTATACTACGATATAATGTTTATCGGTCACTTGCGTAAATTAGAGTTTTCACTCGTCTTGCCTTGGTTCATTTCAGAAGATGAGCCTGAACAATGAAGAGGTATCTGACGGAGTAGGGAACTTAGCTAAAAAAAGAGCGTGCAGGCTAGAATGTTCAGTATGTGGACGACTCATGACCGATCGCTGGAGTTTAGACAGGCACATGAAGAGTCACACGGGCGAAAAGCCGTTTCAGTGTCCCTTCTGCCCTCATAGGGCCAAGCGCAAAGACCACCTTAAGAAGCATATGGAAACCCATGGTCCTGCGCTGCAAAGCATTGTTGCCTCGACTGTGGGATCAGAAAGTGCAAAGGATGAAGAGAGTACATTGACTTCTCAACTACTTGTGTAGATATATCTGTGTAGTATAGTTGTACACATCAATAAATCAACTGTAGGAGATGGTGTTGACACTCGGAACAAAACATAACGACGTAAGCAGCCGTGTTGTTACACAAGACGATCTTACGTTATATTAATTGGAGGGAAAGTGTTTGAATATAATCACGTTGTGGTTGATTTTGAACTTTTCCTACATTAGATTGAGAACCATGCAGCTGTCTCTTAGTGGTATCCAGACATGAAATACTGTAACTAGCTGAAACTGATTGCGGGGTACACAGGGGAGAATTGATCCATCCAGGCCAGATCGTAGTTGTCTTCGTCGATATATAGACATTTATTAGATTCGGAGAGTGTGATTGATAAACGGTGCAAAGTACGAATTGTTGCACGGGCTGATTTATGGAATTTTGTTTTTCAGATATATTTACATGTGCCCGAGCCAGGTTCCTTCATAAGGTCCGCCAAACGGAATAGTTCAGGGTCCAGTAGGTCCAAAGGAGCAAACACACATTCTAGCACTTTTCCTACCATACTGCAGAGTAAGCATGAGTGTGAGCTGTGTGGCATGAAGTTTAGGAGATCCTCACACTTATCAAACCACTTGAGAACACATACTGGAGAAAGGCCATTTAGCTGCAGTATCTGTGGGAACTGCTTTAGTCGCAAAGACACATTAGATCGACATTTTAGAAATATTCACTCAGAAGCCTAGTGGCATTTCACGCAAGGGTGCCTATGTTGGCAATTGGAATATGAAATAAGTATTTATTTCTTTGGAAGCATGCAAAATTTGTAATATATTGAGGTATTTAAACAGAGTATTATATTTTAGTATAACTGGTATTTTGGGCCGGCCACATGAAAGATATATCAGCCTTTTAGATAAGATGATTAAGAAATGTGAAACGAGAACAAAGTTATATACGGGTATTTAAAAGATGGAAGGATGTGCGATCCTTGCTGACTCGGTTAATATTAGAACTAAGAAGGTCTTGTGACATTTTGATTCAGATCTTTTCTCTAACCAGACGTCTGCTGTTTGAATCATTAATAAAATTTCATTTACACCAACTGAGGTTTCTGATAATATTTAGTTGGGAACATTTAAATTTTTATGTTCTGAAAAATAAGATTTCTCTATCAGGAGTTAAGTTATCATAGGAAACATAAAAGGGGAAAAGAACAAACGAAGGGAAAACGCTTTTAAGTATGGTTGTTGTTCCCTTTTCAGAGACGAAAGTTGCGCCATTTGCGAATGCTGCCAAGCAGTACGGGCAACTCAGTGGTAGTTAAATGGGCAGGACGCAGTTCCTGGTCGTCCCCTGATAGCGCCGATCGGTATAAACACGAGTGTGGTGTCTGTGGCCGAAAGTTTCTCAGGAAAGGTCACCTCGAGAATCACGTACGAATCCACACGGGCGAGAAACCGTTCTGCTGTGTGCACTGTGGCTACTCGTGTACTCAAAAAAGTACACTGAAAGCTCATATCAAGGTCCGTCACTTGTTAGACACAGCCGTAACCATCAAGCAGGAGTGCGGGGACTGAATCGTCAGGCTCGCTGAAGTTGTCTGGAGGAATACCTTTGTTATACGGTGAGAACGCAAGCGAAAATGCACCGTTAATACTATGCCGAGAGGCTCCGACTGTTTAGCGGTGCTGCGGACAGTCAGAGAGCACACCCATAGAGCTCTAGGCAAACTGGTCGACCAGATTGGCACTTCTCAGATCAGCAGGCGTTTTGCATATAAATAAAGGTCAGATCTTTCTAATTTTGTGGCAGACAGCTTCCTGAGGCAAAATGTACTAAAATGACAGTAATTTCCTATCTTTGCATTAGTTCTAAATAATAGAACAGTCACATGTTTGTAAATTCCATGTCTATGCATTCTGCAGGCGGGAAAATTTACAAGATAGTGGTTTCAAATGCAATTATGATCCCATACAGGGGGATGATCCCATACAGGGGGGATGCCAGGAACCAGTTCATCAAATATGGCGCACATGGGTTAGAAGTGGTGAAATGAGTTGTACAAAAAGTGACACAAAAGAACAAAAGAGGAGTTTCTACAATCAAAAAGGATTTAGTATACGTTTCTGAAGGTAAGGGTGCATAATCATGCACTGACATCAAAAGGATTACTTAGAACCAAGGAAGTGCTCTTCTGTGCTATGGGAAAAAAAGTGTCTGTGCTCTCTGACTGTCTGCCAGGCAGTCGCAGTTTATCGGACTACGTTAAAACGTGCTGTTTACGTGCATATTTATTTAATTTGTTTCGGGCGTACTGATAGTGTATTCGCAATAGTTGCTGCTTATAAAATCCAAGTGAGATTCGGGGAATGTTTTACCAAAGATATTATCACAAATGGAGTTTGCCAGATGGCATGAGACCCAAAAGACTAGTTAAAAAAATCAACCAAAGTGTATTTTTAATGTCAAACTTTGGTTAAGTTTTTAGAATATCAGTTTTGAGGAAGTATTGAATACTGAAGGGCGTTTGTCAGTTTATTGTTCATGAATAAAGTGTATGATACACCGAAAATGTAAGACAGTTAGGATGACTGTGCCGAAATGTAAAAAGTTGTACATAAGATGCCTTTCAATGCGAGTCCTAAATAAATTACATCTTCGTGATATATCCAAGATCGGTTTTGTTTATTGGTGTCACAGGTAGTATCTCTAGTCTTGTTGAAACTCTGAATGAACATCAAATTGATTTCACCGTCGAGCAATATGAGGTAAAGTTGGGTCATAATTCAAAATGTGGGAATTGTCGATGACATTTACATAGTTGATGGTATGTGAACTTGCGTGTTTCAGATTGCGCTCCAGACCCCAATGCTGGTCCCTGCTCTGACCTTAGGGAACCTGCCTCATTTAGTTTACGGAGCATCGGCTTCTCTGATGTGTCCACATTGTGGGCACCTGTCTGCCACTCGGTCTGGCCTCGCAGTGCACATGCGGACACACACGGAGCTGAAGATGTTCACCTGTCCATACTGCCCCTATTCCAGCAATTACAGAGGCAATGTCAAAATCCACATGAACAGACTGAATTCGACATGTCCACCGCCCGTCTCGTGGTCATAGTGGTAAAGGGCGGTACAATAGACCATATCGGGCAATACCTCCAGTGTCTACGGGTTTTTACAGTGATCAACGTGATCAGAGTTGCATAAGCTGATGAGATTGCGCAATAGCGGGTGACATACTACTGACACAGCCTTACGTAATGACTACTGCCTTCTGATGAAAGTCCATATTGGATACTCGATGGATTTCTGATGGAAACTTTGAGATTCTCAAAAGTCAGTTGGAAATGAGATGTATTGCATCAACTACTTTATTCCCACATTTTTAACAGACCCTCATAACAGAGTGTTGAAGATGACTGAATGAAAGGCATCTCTGTTTCAGATGCTGGGGACTTCTTACTTCCCAGAAATAGAAAATCATCACCTAGAGAAAGCCAGAGTACCAAAGCTTCTGCACCGGTGCCATTTTTGTGGGAAGGTTTGTTCGGCGCCTTCGTCTCTGAGGGAACACCTCACAATACACACAGGAGAGAAGCCCTTTAAGTGTCCATACTGCTCGTACGCTACAGGCTTTAAGCACAATCTCAAGTCCCACATGGCCAGGCATGGTAATGTCACCTGATCCAACGTTAGAGGCCCACTTTAGTTGTCAGATGATCTGAGTTATCACTTGGAAGGTAACGTCAGAGGATGTCATCTGCGAACTTCTAGTCTCAACGAGTGTAGAACTAACAATTCGAAGCAGTGTTACAGCAGATCTTCATAGTTGAATGTTTTGATAACATCTTATGCAAAATGAGCGAGGCCATGGGACGAAGATCTCAAAAGAGATGGGAAGACCTGTAGTCGGTGTCATGTCCATGTCTGTGACGACATTCATGTATAGACTTTTAGAGGCTGGTTAAAAGCCTCGATTTATGGGACAAATTAATCGTTGATAATAATTCTATAAGGGTAATACATTTGATGATTTTATAAGTCAACGCCATGTTAAACTGAAGTATTGAAGAAAGTCATTTAGCGAAATAATTGAGCTAGAATTCCATATGGTCTCAGTTGATGAATTGATATACTTACTGTGGAACAGGTAAAGTGCAAATAACTGGCCTAGACACTATCGTCCATGCTACAGCCCTAATCTTTATTTGCCCTCATCCCTTACAAGCTGAAGGTCATGAGCAGCCTTGAATTATTCAATTGCTGCGAACATTGTAGACGAGCCGTCACTTAAAATCATTTACACAATACTGACGTTAAAGCATATCTGTTTCAGATGCTGCAGGCTAGTCAGTTCTCAAACGGTCGATGGCCTCGGCATGAACTAGGCCGACTCCACCGGATAGTGCACCAGTGTGCACACTGTCAGAAGGTGTGCCCCACCCCATTCTCCTTGAAGGAGCACATGACAATACACACGGGAGAGAAACCATATGCCTGCCCCTACTGCTCCTATGCCACAGGGTTCAAATATAACCTGAAACCCCACATAGCCCGTCATAAAATGATCCCGTCCTCCGCGCACGGACAGAGATCTTCTGTTCCAAAGCGAGATAACTACTCAGATGAGGCTGACTCGAAGCCTGGAAATGCTGATGAGGGGTGATTCACTGATATATTTATCTGATATTTATAACCTTGTGAAGTGCAGGAGGCATACAAGTCAAGATCTCGAGGACCCTTTAAACATATAACTTGGATCCTTAGGCTCTTCAGTAATCATATATTATAGGTAGAAGGGGCAGTGGGGTTCAGTAAATGCCTGCCTTTACTGAGCACCCCATATATGTGTATAAGAATCTTTTCCTGTTTTTTTTTCAAGAACGTGGAGGTGGGAAGAGATGCATGCAATAGAAATATTCCGAAACATTGATCACTTCATGAGTGAAAAGTGAGCGAGTCGTCTACATTATATTGCTCAATCTTCAGAAGACTGACAAGTTAAAAAATCTCCGAAAATCTGGAAGTGTTTACGTGGACGTAAAACTTAATAGGAATTGGTCTGTTCTTATATTTTCAAATCAGTTCATTTACATAAGCATACATACAGTAGGCATGCCCCCGAATGGCACAGAAAAAACCCCATACAGAACTGTACCATAAATGAATGCCATGAGGGCGTTTCTGGGGATTTACTAACTGAACTGACTAGAAAGCATCTCTACTATTTCAGGTTCGACAGCCTTTCTCCATTGCCACACCATATATGGCAATGACACCTCCGCGCGAACTGCGCCGCGGCGGCGTCACTCATCAGTGCTCATTCTGTGGCAAGATCGTGGGAACCCCGTCCGCTCTGAAGCTCCATATAAGGTCACACACGGGCGAGAAACCCTTCAGCTGTCCTTACTGTCCGTACGCGACCAGTCACAAATCCAACTTGAAAACACACATGCAGTGGCCAAATTCGTCCTGCCCCGGACTGAGTTCACGAATAGATAACCCGAAATCACGGCCAGGTACTTCTGTTGTGCCAGACGCGTGGAGTGCGGGTCAGGGAGAGGAAACTGTCCAAGTCAAAGCAGAGCGTGTGGATACGTAAGCACATGTCATGCCCCGGGGATAGTCCATCGAGATTAGAAAAATGAACCTCGAGTTCACTTTGTTTACACCCAGCCCCAGGTCAGTGGATGAGGGATGGGTTACAGGTCACGTGATATCAGACAATGTTGATCATAAAAAGACGGATGTGTCTGTCGACCAGAAGGGGTATTGTGTTATGTTGTAAGTTCAAAATAAAGCTTGCCAATGAATCCAAACGATATTGTATGAATATTTCATGATGTGACACTTTATCGGCGATCTGCTTTCTGTTGATATGTATGAACATGTTGTTCCCCTGTGGATCAGCATCGAGCTGCTCAGGTGTCGCTCATGGGTATTTTATCTGACGGCCCCGGATTTCACGGCTTCATAAGCACTGTATTCATTTCCATATTAAAGGGCCATGAAGGTCGGGCGTTATTGTGACCACCAACCTAACTCCTGTGTCTCCTTATTATTCTCTTATTAGTAAGCTAGGTTATTTTTTCTGGATGAGAGCTATTAGGTTCTTTCTGGTGATTTATTTTTGTCTGTTGCACCTAACTAAAAGATATGTTAAAAATGTATCTCCCTCGAAAACTTCGTTAGATATATCAGTCATGCCCTGCTCTGATGTAAATACACAACGAAAACCACTGATTTGTTCCAAATGGTCAGCCTGTATTCCAGTTGTCTATCAAGTTCTTAATCAGTGACGAGAAGAAGTAGGTAGGAACAGGATTTGGCATCAATACCACTATTCCTTCACTACATAAGCTTCAAATTCAATACAAAAAGCGAATAACTTAACAAAGTGTATTCCTTTGTTTCCAGGCTGCCTTAATGTTAGCAACTAGGATCGCTCCTACAGGAAAACGATATAAACACGGTTGCCAAGTGTGTGGGAAATGTTTCTACACACCGTACAATTTGGCAATCCACATGCGGACTCACACAGGCGAGAAGCCATTTGAGTGCCCCGTGTGTGGGCAGAGATTTGCCGAAAAGGGCAATATGAAGCGGCACTGTCGACAAGTGCATGCAGCAGTCATAGGAGAGACGGGGACAACCAGCCTTCAGATTTGAGGACACTTTCAATGATTTAATACCGAATATCATTTTATCTCTTTTGGGAAATCTCAATCACGACACGATTCCCATAGCATTTGTTGTAGAGGGAAGGGAATTCGGAGTAAAATCAGGAAACCGTAGCAGATATGAGCTTTGCAGCCTTCTCGAGCGCGCTAAACGTTGTTTCCGAGCTTGGCAGCTCCTTGTGTGCTGAATCATTCACACAATCGCATCATCCTTAGCTATATTTATTTCAGCTTTCATGTCATACCTAACCTAGCATGTGATCTGCAAACTCGCCTTCCATGAGAGTTCCTCCGTAGGTTTGGTGTGGTTCCAGACGGGGGAATCTGCGGTAATAATGAATTACAATTATAAAAGATATACGATATCTGCAATCAGACTTGGCCAATCCCTGGGTTGACTGACCACCAAGACGCTACCGATAAGCCATTGAAAGGTCGCCGAAATGTACCAGATTTTTTTTAATTTTTTTTTTTCGGAAACCCAAGTGACTCTTTAACTGCTCTTTATACACACCCAACGTCTTTTACCCTGTCCTACTACACGGCAACGTCCAGTCATTTACCCCTAAAGATTTAAAATTCTTTTCTATAACTTGCACCCGTGAGTTTGCAGTGTCTGGACACACCATGCTGATCACCTTCTCTGTTGTGGTTCCAGGTGAGACGCCAGGGGCCGTCTATTAGGGAGGTATTTAGTGACCCTCAGTGGCAGATACATGAGCAGACAGTCACTCTCGCTATGAAGCCACCGCCGCACATAAAAGGCAATCAGCTTGCATGTCAGGTGTGTGGCAAACCGTTCAGATACCTGTCTGATTTGAAGAGGCACTCTGTCATCCACACAGGGGAACGACCCTACAGCTGTCCTTCTTGTGACAAGCGATTCAACGCTAAATCATCCATGACGAAACATTGTAAAATGGTGCACAAGACTGACATGCTGCACCTCGTGACGTGACAAACACGTCATGTACGGACGCCAACCTAATCGTGACTTAACCTCCTAGTCAGGCTGTTTGTAATTTATAGAACTATGTTTGACTCCACGGAAATGTCCCCCACTCTTCAAAGGACAAAATTCTATATCGGAGAAGGGCCTCTCACGGCCACACATATCTTCTGTCCTGTGTATTGAACGTGTTGGTGTACATAAACTTGTCGGGGAAAACATCAAACGACTAGTGCAAGGAAATGTACAATGCCTAGAGAAATAAAACATTCTGCATCAAGGATTCCATTCTCAGTCGACTTCTGATGGTAATTTTATTTTGAATACGAAATGTGTAAGAAATATTGCCTGACCAGATGCTATTTTCGTCCATGGTGGTGATTTGAGACGGTGTGAGTTGGGGTAAGAGTACTCGATGTGAATCCTTCTGCGAAAGTGACAATGATCCTTAAGCCTATAAGACATCGACATTTGTTCCCGATTCTTCCCGACCATCAGCTCGGTGATAATCGGGAATAAAATGTTGATGTCTTATACCTATAAGACATCAATAAGTAGACTCTTCCCGATCACACTTCCCTCCTTTATAACCTTAAAATATCAGATCTAATATCGCCTCTGTCTGTCCTACAAATCGGTATAAAATACTTGGGCATAGAATGGGGGGATTCAAAGCATCGCTATATAAGCGGCCTACTCAGAATCGCGAAAAGTCGGTGAAAGTACGTACATCGAAATCTTCAGTTGGGGTCAGTCATATCTGGCATCACTACATCTGGCATGGTAGTAATGACCTACGCGTGGGGAAAGGCAACAAAATCGGCTCGGTGAAGTGCGTACATCGACCCGATTGACGCAGATTGTCCTAGACTCAACGGATCCGTCGGGCATAGGTAGAATCGGACACATAGGCTTTACATCATTGACTGCTGTTATCAATGTGTGAAACGCGTCGGTTTGTTCATCTTAAGCGTGGCCGTCAGGTCAGTACCTGAAGGTACACTTCGAGAATACATGGTATTTTCCCTAAAACAGTTTCAAGGCTTGGAATTTGGATTGGATTAATCACAGTATAAAGTTCTATCATAATAAAGATGTGACCTTGGAAACAGGCAGCTTATGTCGCTTCTTCTGTGGTTCCAGGTGCCCGCCCGCGGAACACCTGTTATGCCAGTATTTAGGGACCAACACTGCACTAATGAATCTACACCCAACTATGGAGGATCGACCCAACACGATGTAGACACTCAGTTCTCGTGTGAATTCTGTGGGAAAGGTTTTAAGACGCGGTATAATTTGATGAGGCATCAGCGTATCCACACGGGAGAACGACCTTATCAGTGCCCCGTCTGTGGGAGGGGCTTCAACGTCATCAACAATATGAAGGTTCACGTCAGAAATCAGCATAAAGTCTAACTATTACCACAAATCAGAAGGCTCAACAAATTACATTCAATATTAGCTATTTTGTTCTGGTAACAGATTGCGTTCATTCTCTACGTAATACTTGTATACCGCAATAGATTTTGATGTTATTTAAATGTTTATGAAAAGCCTTTTGTTTTCGGATTCGTGTTGACATATTAGAAGATTAGGGGCGACAGCATTGATAAAAGACTGTGTCGCTTTCCTGTCAAAAGTAGGGAAGCCAACATTATCTGTACTGCAGTTTGAAACAAAATAAAGTATAAAAAAAAAAATTTCTAATCAGTTCTACAGTATGGTTATAATAATATAAACAAAGGAACGTAGTATATTGACAAATCTCTCATGATATTGTGATAGTTAATGGTGATGAAAATGTCCTGTTTGATCAGGTCTCTTCATGTTGGCTATTATTCATTTTCATTGTCAAACAATCATAGGGGTATTACATGAAGAGCATTTAATAAAACGTTTTGACAACGACAAAGTCCATGCGCGTTCAGTTTCAGTTATTAAAAATGCACCTTTTAGAGACGTGTATATGGAAGGGCGTTAATCATCCCTGAACCAAACTGGCTCGGTGATAGCAGTTTTCCTATTTTCAAAGGAAACCCTTGTTTTCATTTTCAGTTTATATATTCCCTTTTCTTGTGTAAAACAAAGAGAATAAATTGGGCCTCGTCCACATCTATAAACAGTAGTTCAAACCTCCCCTCACACCTCAGCCCCACTCCATGGCCAATACCGGTGTGTTTCCCACGTTTTCTCAGTTTCTATGAGGTAGTCAATCCCACATGAAAAATATTCCTCTCTTTTATCATGACCCGAACTGACTGGAGATGTATAAAAACAAGGCGACCTTCTGACACGTTTTCTGCCTCCCTTACAGGTGGCCAGCCAAGGGACATCTAATTCCGCACATAGTAGTGAACCATACTGGGGCTTCTTTATTGATTCATGCGACCAAACACTGGGACGATCAGAGTACAATCGCTTTAGTTGCCAGTTGTGTGGCCGAAGGTTCCGGTACAAGCGGGACCTGGAGAGGCACACGCTGACACACACTGGGGAGAAGCCGCACGAGTGTCCCTCGTGTGGGAAGCGCTTCAACAGGGTCTCCAACATGAACACGCACGTGAGGAACGTGCACAGACTCTGAGACCCGCCTCCAGGGCCATACCAATATCTCCTGTTGCTGTTTTTTAATTTGGTTGCATCCTGGATACGGCCAGGTCGTATTCATCTTTTTTATTGATACGAGTATCTCTCCGAGTTGCGGTCATGATGGTAGTCCGCTATGTACTTGACATGCAAAGCATTTTCTGAAGTCGGACTGCATTACGTAGTAAACGCATATCCATAACCGTACCTAGAGTGTTTCTTGGTTTCCTTTCGTACTTTCCAGTTTCGAAACACGAAGGAGTCAGCTTCTATTATTTCGTAAAGCACTCCGTTAGATCATGTTAACTTTCATGGAATATTAAATGGTGTGCAGGATACGTGAAGTAGGAAGTAGGATGATGGGTCGTGGTTAAGTCGGCACAGCAGAATTAACCCGTTCGGATCGAGTAGTCAGTGTTGGCGCATCTTCTGTCCAGGAAAGATTCACATGCTTTTGTCCCCATAGCTTTGAGTTGAAAATAAGGTTAGTTGTCAGCCAAATCCAATAGATATACAAGTTCATTCCTCGTGCTATAAAATGCTGAAGCATTCCTGGCGTCCTCGGTCTAACACATCCATTGCGCACAATGGAAGACCGCCTAAATCTAAGGCGAATTGATTGCAATAAAAAAATAAATAAAAAAAAGTGTTGACGTTGACAGACAGACGCCGCTCATGACGCCTCGTTTACTGTGGTTACAGGTGAGGGCGGATGGCAGATCACGGCAGGACGTAGAAAATGGGCAATACCAGCTCAACCCGTTACCTGACTTCATAATCATTTCACCCCAAGCGAGCAAATTCAAAGGGTTTGATTGCCAGTATTGTGGCAAAGTGTTCAAAACGAAGTCAAAGTTGAAACGACATATACCTACTCACACGGGAGAACAGCCCTATCAGTGCCCTCTCTGTGGACGGAGATTCAATGTGGAGTCGAACATGCAAAAGCACGTGAAAAAGCAACACAGAGATAAGGCGAAATAAAAAACAACACCAGCTTACATTGTGTTACAGAATGTCCACTGCTCCTGAAGTAAACCTCCAGTCCGTTTACACCTGAAGAAAGTCCGCCCTCTCGTTATTACAGAAACGCCATTTGAAGCAGTAAAGTCGTAGAAGAAGGCTTGTTTCTGACACTTCTTTGCTGTGGTTTACAGGTCAATGGGACATCTGCTCAGGCCCTATGTAGTGACCACCTGAAGCAGGAGCCCAGTGAAACGGGCTGCGGCAGTGCGGCCACCACCCCCAGTCGGCGAAAGACTAGGTTCCCCTGTCTGTATTGTGGCAAGGTCTTCAAGTACAGTGGCGACTTGACGCGGCACGTGCGCACGCACACGGGGGAGCAGCCCTACCAGTGCCCGGTGTGCGGGCGGCGCTTCTCGGTGCTCTCCAACATGCAGGTGCACCTCAGGAGCGTGCACCGCAGCGAATAGACTGGTTCCCTGCCAATATGAATAAGGGGCAGGTAACGGGCTCCACAGGCACGACCTTCAACCTTGGCTGGTGCCCGGCTATGACTAGGGGATACCCCAGGAACCAGCCTCGTGGTTTGGCTGGTATCTGCTTGTCATACACCTAGTTTCGCCGAGCCCTCTAGCGGACTACCGGGGAACCAGGAGGCGTTACCAATAATGCACTGTAAAAATGGAACCCGTCACCTGGCCTATAGTCTAACTAGGCCAGGCTTCCAGGCTACGCGTCGAATCGAGTGCGTCGGTCCGGGGCCGCGCCAACCCCTTCTTCGCACTGACAGCAGACGACATTTCACCCACTCCCTGAGCACAGGCAGATACTCGAGTCTAATTGAACACATAGGGCGTTACAACATACAAGACAGATCCTGTACATCAGTCGGTTCTTAGTTTTTATAATTCAGTTTTTGTTGTCTGAGACAATCATGGCCACTCTCTGCGATGGTCCCCAATGCATACACATCGGCCTTCTGATATCATATTAATTTTTCGATGAATCCAGACAGAATTCTTCCTACCCTGCTGGACACAAAATCGCTTAGTGTCGAAAAATGACGATTGTACTTATCAGACCTGTGGCAAAGCATTCAAATCAGAATGCTGGACACAAAAACTAGACCGAACTCATACAGACAGGCAACTATATTAGTGAGGGGTTTGTATAAAGCGATTCAGACAAATTGCACGTATGACACTTCACTTAGAAAAATATACACAAGTCAAATCTTTCAGACCCTTAAAAGTCCCTACATTTAATCAGGTTAAATTGAGACATGGAAAGAGTCTCGTCAAACAGTGCCATATATTATTTTATTGACTTCCCCCTATATATCTTGCATTTCGAGATTATCTATAGGAACCAAATATATACTCAGACGCCACTCGTGTGATAGTGTGTGAAATTTAAGTCAACGTGCGTGATGCAAGGACTTGAAGTAGATTCCTGAAACCTAAAAGAAATACAGTGTAACTTGTACACGCTCAGTAACTGCATTTAGCATTGATGTTTGCCGGACTTAGACCAGAGATACTTGATTACAATTTTCAGTAATTTTTGAATTTTGATTGGGAATGACTGGTGTTGGCAAAAAGCTGATGAGTTTCTGCTGTGGTTACAGGTGGAGACAGACAGCCCAGTTCAGCCAGTGCTCATAGAGCCAGCTCCTCGGCGCACTTGTCGCGCGGGCCACCACACAAGGGGGTTTCAGTGTGACTTTTGCGGCAAATCGTTCGGATCTCAGTGTGATTTGGTCCGACACAGACGCACACACACGGGCGAGAAGCCGTTCCGATGTCCCTGCTGTGGTCGACGCTTCGCTGATAGGTCAAACATGATGAAACATGTCCGATTGTGTAAAAGAAAAGTTGAAGACCTGCGATGAATCAGTGTCTGGGATACGGGGAGAATGTCTCCTTGGGTGGACTGTGGCGCTGATCGGTTTTACTTGCTTCCTTAGGGACATGATTATAGTACGGATAAATGGAAAGTATTTGTGATGTGAAAAGGGTATATACTATGTTACAGTCACATGGTTCAAGCAACAAAACGCATTTATTAGAAGGGCGTTAGAAAATCGTGATGATCTTTGTATAGAAAACAGTTCTTGTAAAGACCAAATAACCAGAGTACAGTTATACATCCAAAGGATGGAAAAATATTTTATATTGTCCAGTGGATTATCAATATCAAAATAAAAACTATTGGAAAAGACCATATGTTTTATGATCATTAGTGACCTGTGAGATCACCATAACCTCTATTGCCTGTTATTATATCAGTATTTCTCAAGTCTTTGAACTTTTCATTAGATGCTGTTCAACATGTACGTTGAATGTACTCAAACTGCAGTTTATGCAAATATACCTGAGTCATATAAAAAGATGAAATCTTAAACCCAACAGCATATACATTTAAGAATATAAGATTTATCATCGTGCCTCCCCTAAAATTGAAAGAAAAAAGGAAGGACATCTGACGTGAGATTTTTACTGTGGTTACAGATTGCCGATGACCGTGTAGCTATTCAGCACCACTATAGACACGGACCCTGGCCGCGACCCGGCAAGCGCGGCGGGCGCGGCGGGCGAGGGCGCGCTGCCAACACTGCAGGCTTCGCGTGTGACGTGTGTGCTAAATGCTTTCCCTCAAAGAAGGACCTGACGAGACACATGCGCATTCACACCGGAGAGAAACCCTACACGTGTGCTTACTGTGGCCGGCGGTTCAATGACTCGGGTAACATGCTAAAGCACACCCGCGATTCATGCAGGCGGAAACGACAGTTAGCTCAAGACTTAGCTGAGTAACTGGTGGTGTGTGCTAATTTGAGAGTGTATCTCTGACGTACTAAACAAGTATCTTGTTCAGTTGTATGCTACATCTGGATGTCGTACTGTTGCTGTAATAGCCCTGAAGTAAAGCTTTGCTCAGTTGAACGCACAACAATGTACTTTCTACAGAGCTGATCTTGCTTTCCAAGTGAGATGTACAGAAATTTAAATTTCAAATCAATCTTCTTTTTTTTTCGTTTTTATACATAAGAAATGTTAGGTAGCAAAGACCATTTGCGAGACTTTGGGAGCTGCATGAACGACCAGACAGCTGGCTATCAGCGGTATAAAATGTAATCCATGATATTCTGTACGTAAACTCATTTGGCTTACATCACGTTTTAACTGTGGTTACAGGTGGTCGCGGAAGACACATCTATTAAGGCAGAATATGAGGACCTTCCCTGGCCGAAGTCTGACCAAAGTGTGAGCTCTGCTAGTGATGGGCCTCCCTCTATGACACACACGGATCAAGACCAGTGTGCGTACTGTGGCAAAACTTTCCTACGCAAAGCTGACCTCCATAGACACCAGCGCACACATACTGGAGAGAGACCCTTTAAATGTCAGTCCTGTGGAAGGCGGTTCAGCGATAAATCCAACATGATTAAACACATTAGAACTCAACATAGTTGGCACTAGCATCAGGAACGAGTTCCCTTGAACGTAAGACCACGAATATATCACCAAATACTAATATTTAAAGAAGTATTGCTGGTTGCTTTTTAAGATTTGACCCGATGAGACTGTATCCACCAGCCTCGTGATTATTGTACGAACTTAGAATAAGGTGGAGGAATTTGGTTTCTAGCGAGAATGGAGTAGTCTGGAAGGGACCTGGAACGGTCGGCCGGACGTAAAATCCCACACACAATTGCTAATGAAATAGTTGCATGTTAATGATTCTAACATGTTATAAATATATGATATGCCTTGAGAGGCATTTGAAAAATTACTTGATTACTGTACCTGCCCTCATACACGAAATGTACACAAATAAAAGTATATGAATATTTATATGTATTTCAACAAATTGTAAGGTTAACTGCTCTTATTTCTGGGTTCGAAAAAATTAGGCCAGGGTACCATTTTCACATAAAATATGAACAACGTGTGCCCGACTTGTTACCGTAATCTCTCAGCTCATCTGAAATTTTCACTGGTTACAGGTGATTGTCTCGGGCACATCTAGTAATGCAGATATTGGGGCGCGTCAGTGGGCGCACCATGACCCAGGTGGCGGCCCCTCCAGTGACTCGTTTCACTCGGGGGAGGCGCGCTGCTGTCATTATTGCGGCAAGTGTTTCCGCTGGAGGGCGGAACTTGTCCGACATCAGCTCACGCACACTGGAGAAAAACCATATCCGTGTCCCATGTGCGGTAAATGTTTTAACCGGAAGTCCAACATGAGGTCACATGCACGGAACGTTCACCAAGGATATGAATGCTAAAATAGAGTGAAAGTATAAACACCCTCAGGAAGTTGAAACCCTTTAGAGTTGCAAAACTGAGTGGCCTTTATTTAAACAGGGTTGTCAGTTTTCAATGTTTCCATTGAAATTCATGTTTTCATTTTAAGGATAGAATATCATTTTTCCTTGTGTAATGTTGACACACCAACTGCTAAATTACTGAATTCAGCCATAGCCCTTGATCCCACACTGAATCTCCCCACTGACCCATGTACAAACTTGAGCTTTGCCTTATTCCTTTGATTCCCCACCGTAATGCGTATATAATGCGTAAACCCTGTATTGTAATGAAAAATATTTCAATGTTTTTTCTGACCCCAACTGGCATCCCTGTTTATTGGCAAAAGTCGGTAGAGGAAAGAAAAATATGAAAAGCATAAAAGCAATGTGTTCTGACGAGAGCCTTTTAGCTTGCATGCCATCTTCAAAAAACCAAAACTACAAAAGAATTTGAAGCAACCCTGCAATTGTGTTTGTCTTCGTTTTGTCATTATTGATTCTTTCGAGGATCAATTGAATTCAGACAAAGTTGATTTAGTTATTACCAAAGTTGTGATGGCCAGGTTACCATTGAATGTAAACATATTTCTTTCCTGTGGTTACAGATGTTGCCAAGTCCTGTAAGACTTATGGGAATATGTGACGGGTCAAAAGAGAAGATAGAAACAAACAAGAACCAATGTCTCGTGTGTGGAAACTGTTTCTCCAGGCCTGCACATTTGCTTCGACATATGAGGATTCATACAGGAGAAAAACCTTTCCAGTGCTCAGTTTGTGGAATGAGATTCAATCAAAAGATCAATATGCAGGTGCACATGCACACACATTCCTCTCACAGCATTCTACCAAAAGCGTCCATGGATATCATATGAATAATCACTGGCTAGAGGCATTGCAAAGATATAAGACCTATAGTAGTTGGTGATGGGTCAAAAAAAGAAGACATTAAACAAAGACAGGAACTAATGTTTTGTGTGGAAAGTGTTTCCCCTACCCGCACATTTACATCGTCATATGAGGATAAATACAGGAGAGAAACCTTTCCAGTGTTCAGTTTGAGGATTGAGATTCACCTAAAAGATCAATTTGCAGGTGCATGTGCGCACACATTCCCCTCTCGGCATTCTACCCAAAGACTTTATGGATATTGTGTAAATAATCACTATAGCTGAAATTCATTGCCAAGACATGAATGGCAAAATAAGAGAGTGTTTTAAAAGTATAAATGCCAAATGGAAGGTTAGATGAGACTCTTTAAGCATCCACGAATAAATATATTTTAAAAAGCAAAGACCACTTACAACATTGCCAATTTGTTTGAGATGCTATATCTGTCTTTATTTTATCTTTTTATCTTTTAAGAAAAGACTGTTGATGATCATTATCAGTCAATACAAGGTAAAATTAGTCATTTCCAAATTTGTCATAGCCAGAGTTGCCATTCAATATAAACATATTTCTTTCCTGTGGTTACAGATGTTGCCAAGTCCCGTAAGACTTATGGGAATAAGTGACTGGACAAAAAAGAAGACATTGAACACAAACAAGAACCAATGTCTCGTGTGTGGAAAGTGTTTTCCCTGGCCCGCACATTTGCATCGTCATATGAGGATTCATACAGGAGAAAAACCTTTCCAGTGTTCAGTTTGTGGAATGAGATTCAACCAAAAGAACCATATGCAGGTTCACATGCGCACCCACTCCCTTCAAAACATCCTACCCAAAGATGTCGTGGACAGCATGTAAATTACCTCTGTCTATCATCTCTGAAGCTACACATGCTGTTTCCCCATTTGGAGAAATGAATTTAAAGCACGAGGGTCGAGGAACAGAATTTTACATGAGACTACGTGTTTTGTTTGATAATTTTTGCCCTTGAAGACCGTTTTTAAAACATGTGTTGTACGCAATAATACTTGCAAATTCTAACTCTGTAAATGGTTTCAACAGTTACTATCTGCTGTGTGTCCTATTCTCAATCTTGGTTCGAATCTCACTCTTTGTCCGGGTCAATAAGTAGTTACTGGCAACCATTTCGGATGGCAGAATGTGGTGATAAAGGCAGATATAAAATCATACCATTCATCAATTATATTATCAAGAAAACTACTGTTTATTGATACGCATTCGAGACAACTGGCTTACCTCACCTTTTCACTGGTTTCCAGGTGGTCGCAGAGGGCAGATCAAGTAAGACAGGCTATGAGGCCCGCCCATGGCCGAACCCTGACCAAAACCTGAGTTCAACTTGTGTTTGGCCGGCCCAACTTAGACTTCAGACATGCCACTGCACTTTTTGTGGCAAATCCTTCCGACGTAAAACTGACCTCCGTAGACATATGCGCACTCATACTGGAGAGCAGCCTTATCAGTGCACCCATTGTGGGAAACGCTTCAACGTTAAGTCCAACATGCTGTCACATTTACGAAAGATGCACCAGTAAGAGCCACCATATCAAGGACTAGGTAATCATCTCAGATCAGATATGGGGAACTGTGACGATGGGAGTTATCAGGACGGTTCGTCGAAGATGGTCTTGTAAACATCTTCACTCTGAGATCCGAGTTTCCATCAGTGCCTCTCCAAATCTCTTGAAAACAAAGTGAACATAAGAAATTGAGACATCTAGAGAACGAGGTCGAAAATGAGAAACGAGATTTTTTAAAACGAGATTTTTTTAGTTGATAAGTATTGAGTACATGGCTAAAAAAAAAAAAAAAAATTTTGTTGATAAGGTTGAAAATAACCATATTCTGAAGTTTCTAGGGAATTAGGTTAAAGTGTGACTATAAGTTTCTAGGGAATTGGATTGAAACTGCCCACTGATTAATTGGATTGAAACTGCCCACTGCTTTGAGCTGGTGTACCGCGTTAACCCCCGTTTCCTGTGGTTACAGGTGGCTGGCCCCGTGGCTGGCCGGACTGCGCACAGGAACCAGTGTAGAGTGTGTGCTAAGTGTTTCCCGTGGCCGTCTAACTTAGAGCGGCACATGCGCGTCCACACCGGGGAGAAGCCGTTCCCGTGCCCCGTCTGTGGAGCGTGCTATAACCAAAAAAACAATATGATCCTGCATCTCAGAAGACACTCTAAGGCCCCAAGCACGTGAGGACAGGCCCACTCAGGCGACCACCCATAATGCAGTCACTCCATTTCTAAAGTTCACTCACGCCCGCTTAAGCGACTACTTTAATTCCGGAACTGTCAGTGGTCGTATTTTTGAGTGATTCCACGGTAACTCCGAGATGGAAGCGGCTACACTGTCCAGCTTGAATGTGTCATAGTTAAATTGTATTCGAGATAGGTTAACTTTATATAGCGGCGGACATGTGGCTGTGACCCTACAGTTGTTGTAAATTGCTAATGGGATATTCTGACATGACTGGGATAGTGTGTAAGTAGAAACTAATCGGGAAGATCCATATTGCAAAGGCAGAATCCAGCCTCCTGCTTGCGAGCCTATTTAAGACTGCTGTTCATTGGCAAAGCACTTAATTCATGTCAAATATTTTCCTCTGATTGCAGAGATTTTCTCTGTGCACTGTGGGCCCTCCGAGGAAAGCATCCCGGAGTTTGAAACACGCATGTCCCGTCTGCGGCAAGTTCTTTCCGTCGCCCTACAATCTGGAGTTGCACATAAGAACACATACCGGGGAGAGACCGTTTGCCTGCCCTGTGTGCGGCAACCGCTTCACAGAGCGGGGCAGCCTTAAGCGACACTGCAAAAACCTGCACAAACTGCAGGATCTCCCCGAGAAACTGGGGGAGCGGGAGGCACCCAGAGGACAAACTCCGCATCAGTGGCCGGACCCTGCCGGCGCACCGTCCAGTCAGTCACTGACATCGAGCGGGACTGACCAGAACCCCAAACTAGACACGGACACTCTATAAAAGCTGATGTACTGTATACAAGTCAGATCTTCGTAACCCGTGCTTACCATATATCAATCCCAACCACAGCAACAGACTTTCCAATGGATTTCATGTTATGTGAAAAAGAAATGGGGAAAAGGGTATTTTATCCATCTTATTGGGAGTCGGACTTGAGGGTTTTCTCAGCCATTTGATGACAGGTTTTTCTTTCTCTGGTTTCAGGGGAATCTATTTACCGCGGGGCTCCAGCACATGGACGCTGCGCCCTCTTTAGTGCACGGGAAGAACTTCACGTGCGATGTGTGTGGGAAGGCGTTCCCGGGCAGTTATTACAAAGAGAGGCACATGAGAACGCACACCGGGGAGCAGCCCTTCAGTTGTACCGTCTGTGGACGGCGGTTCAGTGACAAGGGCTGCTTGAAGCGACACTGTAAAAGAAAACATAACAATCTTGGTACTTGAGAGAGGATTCCACGTTCTGCGAGTACTCAAGGTCTCGATCATGTTAGAGATAAATATTCGATATTATCAGGATTCGGGTGTTTTCTTGACCTCACGGGCGTCTCTGCTTAAGAACATGTTCAGCACAAATACATGTCAGATATCATGTATTGTGCCGGATGATGCTAGGCAGTAGCATCGATTCTTCGGGGTTGACCCCTAAAACATAACTACTGACCTCATCAAAAAGAATAGCAAGCTGGCTATTTCTTTATTATAGGTTTGTTCCATTTTTTTGTTTTCTAAGTCGTGATTTCGAACAACAGCATTGCTTTGTGGACGATTGGGACCCGTCTTAATAACTTCCTTGGTTTTGTGAACAAGAACATAATCATGCTGATATAGTCAAATTTCTAAACACATTCGTATTATCAGGCAGTACACTACTGTCACTGGATTTGACAGGCCACATGTGAAATAAAAATGACCCCCCCTCCCCCCAATTTCCATCCAGGGAAAGACTGTCACCTGGATGTGTTGCTCGTTCCTCTTTTTGATTTTGTTATGCTTAAATAAAGTTTGGGAATCTACTGTCAGTACTTTCCATAAATGTGACAACGTCATATGCCTTGAAACAGCCCAACTACAAGATGCCTGGAGAGTCTGATTCGGATGAAAGCTTGACCTCCGACCCCCAACTGTATATTTGACAGTGTCTGTAACCAGAAATTTA
The DNA here is from genome assembly GCA_950022655.1 of Alentia gelatinosa. NCBI lineage: Eukaryota > Metazoa > Annelida > Polychaeta > Phyllodocida > Polynoidae > Alentia > Alentia gelatinosa. The sequence goes on from OX465583.1 coordinate 76,708,865, forward strand.
CTGGGTTACCTTTTCACTTTATCTGATCTAAAAATAGTATTGGAGAGCGCCCAAAACAGTGTAATGTCATTGTTGTGAAGGGTGGTTGTCATGCTTCTATGTTCTTTATGACACAGCTTACCTGGAGATTGCATAGCAACGGTTTAGATTTGACGAGTATTTGTCACTTCCAAAGTAGTATCCATTGGGTACAGAAGTGTTTCGCCTCGTTTTTTAAATTGAAATAAAAATGATTGTTGAATGCCGTTCATACTATACCGGAGTTCTTGATAATTGTGCAGGTCTTACTTACTATATAGAAAAAGGTGGTCGGGTTCGTTATCGTGTCTCTTTAGCCACCTGGAACTGGCCGCGCCATTTCCACATTACATCTGGTCTTTCCTTGTCCTTCATTTTCAGGAATATAAGATTCCGAATTTTCAAAAGAATTATCCGTATTTCAGTTTTACCCAAATGACCACACATTTTACCGCCTATATACATAGATCTTCGCATGTGTGGAAATGAGAGTAGTGTAATCAATTAAAAGAACAACCAAATTGACAGGTGTAATTTCTCTGGTTTCAGGGTAGTGAGTTGGTATCCTTCTTTGAAGGCCAGTATAGCAGGAGGGCCGCTAAGACCCGCGAGCGGCGCTACACGTGTCGTGTGTGCGGCAAGTCGTTCACGGCCATGTTTTACGTGGATCGCCACATGCGGACCCACACAGGAGAGCAGCCCTTCCAGTGCCCCATCTGCGGCCTCCGATTCAATGACGTGGCCAATATGCGCCGTCACTGCCGCAATAAACACCAGTAAGGTGCCCGTGCCTGTAGGAGCTGGGAAAGGGATCTGACCGAGATCTGATTCTAAACACCACCTGTATGTTGAATTAGTTACGACAGTCAAATACAGGACGTGACCGACTGGCCTGGCGCCTCTCAGTCCTAACTTTGGTGTTGATGTTAGTTGAGCTCGAATGATGTTGACTGTTTTTAAGTAGGGCAAAGTCATTCCTATTTCAAAGGAATCTTTATTCGATAGGCCTGAGACCATTACACATTAGTTTCAGTCCACTTCATATGTGAAGTTGCCTACAGAAGGAGACAAGCTTTACTATGTAACCCATACCCATTCAAAAACAGATATAAACATTTCATCAAAATCGCTGTTGGGTTATTTCGATCAGGCTTTCAAGCACAGTGGTTTCCCCGAACCTTTAACCTAAACCGTTATGGTAATATGCACGATTTCAAATGTTAAGAACAAACATATTCAAAATTTACATAACTGAAAAAACAATATTATTCTTGCTTACAGGGAAGCCAACGTGCTGTAGATGCGCACAGAGTATCTGAGGGCAGTTGTAAAACAGGATCACGCTATAAGCGGAAATTCCCATGTCAGGTTTGCGGCAAGTTTTTCAAGGCACCATCTAATTTGGGGATACACATGCGGACCCACACAGGGGAGCGACCTTTCTGTTGCCCGGTGTGTGGGCACAGGTTCAGTGAGAAGAGCAACATGAAGCAGCATTTACTTGCCGTACACCGACATGCGCCGCAATTACAACATACGACCTTGGACTAGCGCCAGGGAGCAGAGAAACCAACTAGATTATATTGCTGAGATTGTTTACCAGCACAGATACTTGTCGACAGATAGGTTCAGTTGATCTTCACAGTGATAACTTGCACCTAAAAAAGGATAAAGCCATTTCAGAGATGGCATTATTGGTGTTTGGTGAATTGCTGGCTATTCACCTTGTTGTGGAGATTCGTTCAGCATCGTCGGCGCATACAGGACTTCAGCTTGGCGTCTTGTGATGGTCAGTTTCCACTGGCTTTAAGACACTCTGGTGGATCCAGTGGGAAATCGGTGCCTTAAAGCGCCCGACATTGCTGAATAGATTAAAAGTATACATTAAAATGTCGGAAGAACTTATGTAAGATAATATATTGCCTGCTGTGTTGAGTATCTTAATTCTATTACTTTATTTTCTCAGTCATTCCATACTTGGGAAGTTTGACAACTACTGCGAGTAACATTCATATACGAGGCTCGGAATAGACCATGATTGGATTTCTTGAAAATGTTCCTTGGTTCGAGAACCCATGACAGGTGACCGTGATATTGTGATACCAGTTAATGAAGGGAGTTGGGTAGAGTGCTGCATGTCGGTGCCCGGTGGCCTGATGCACCTGGCCCTTGGAGACCGTGCTAGAACGGTTGCTGTAGCAAACCAAAGACAATGAAACCAGTGATGATTCAGAATGTTTGCTGTATGTGGAAGCATGACGCCATCATGCCTGGACTACCGAGGGAGAGGTGCACATGAAGGATTTCATTGTCAAGGAACTGGTCGCAGAAAGTCCGAGACAGTACGGACCCTATAGAGAAAAAGAGGGAAATATCGGATTCCCTAAAGTTCCCATTATTTTATTACTAAATATATTGATGATAATTATCAAAATTGTAATCCAAATGCGACACAATTTTCTTTAGTGTAATTGTTGATAGAGGAATATTCAAATCTCACGTAACTGAAAAAGACTTTCGTTCTTGCTTACAGGGCAGGCCGTATACGTCAAATGTGCACAGAGTTTATCAGGATATTCTTAAAACATCACAATATCCGAGGAGATTCCCTTGCCAAGTTTGCGGCAAGATGTTCAAGGCACCATCTAATTTAGGAGTGCACATGCGGACCCACACAGGCGAGCGACCCTTTTCCTGCCAAGTTTGCGGGCATAGGTTCAGTGAGAAAAGCAACATGAAGCGACACTTCTATACCGTACATCAAACAGAATCACAAATGAAATACGATTTAGTTGACAAGTCGAGCAGTGACAATCAAGCAGACGGATGATATGGATATGAACATCAAGTTCTGTAAATCCTTTTGATAACAAACAAACTGGTTACACGGGACGGAACTCTATTTATATTATTTCATTCTGGGGAGATGTACGTTGCCGCTTGCTGCCTTTGAGGCGAACAGACTTATGGATTGCCGTCGGACGAGGTTACATTGAAGTCGGGTTATTTGACGTTGACATCGATGTGCATTGTTCCCACTGAAAATAAACAGAACGCAAGCACGTTTTTTAAATGTTTGTGTGTGTGTGTGGGGGGGGGGGGGGGGGGGAGGTATTGTAAAGCATTGGCCTAAGTATGAACATCTCTTATAGCTTGTATCGTATTGCTCATACCAATTGATTTTTTAAAGGTTTTTGTAAGGTTCCCAAGCACCAGGAAGACAGTATTGAAAAGATGACGGGTGCCAGGATACAAGCCAGAAGGATACAGTAATAACAATAGGCCAGTGAGCTATTGGTCCCTGTTTTAATTAATGAAGATAGGGGGAGAGCAACGGGAACGCGTTAGGTCCCCCCACGAAAATCTAAATTTCCTAAAGAGAGTTTCTCAAGCTGTCCACGTGAAGCTCACATTGTCAATGCTTCAGTGCACGTTCTGTTTACCGTGTTATTGATAAGTGCTCAGTCTGAAATCGGCGGAGAAGAGGCAACCATCATTCCGAACTAACTCATTCCAATTCTTTCGGTTCCAGACCAACGGGTCTCCTGCACTGCTTGTCTCTCCTCAGCATTTCAAACAGAGCACTCAGACTTACGACAGAGATAGTTGGGACAGCTACAGGCGCTATAAATGCCAAGTGTGTGCCAAAGCCTTCCCGTCCCCGTCCAACCTGGCGCTGCATTTCCGCTCTCACACCGGAGAGAAACCCTTCTCGTGTCCCGTCTGTGCCAAACCGTTCAGCGAGAAGGGGAACATGCGACGTCACTGGCGCAAACAGCACGGAGGCACTCGTGTCATGGAAATAGCCCCAGCGCCGTCTCTAGATAATTAAAACTGGGTCAAGTTATCAAATAAATATCCGCGGTGAATGAACTATTTCTGTGTTTCCACTCGTGGATCTTGTCACAGAAAGTACCAGTCAGGACGAAATAAACCTGGTATTTTATCCCTGTGTTACTACATGATTCTCGTGATATGTTCATGACAAGTGTAAAAACTGAAATAAATCAACTATACATACATTACTCTGCGTTTCTCTGTTTTAGAAAGAACATAATTATATAGATAAAGGAATGCGTTAATGAATGTAATTAGTCACCTTAATTGAGAAAATCGCAATTGTTAGTTCTTATGTGTTTATTAGTGAAAGGATTCCCGTATATCTGCCATTAGACAAACAAAGAACCCCTCTATCTTAGCTAGTAGAAATACCAAGGTCCCAGTATCTGGCTGCTAGTAGACCGACCACAACATCCTCTATTGCAGTTAGTACACATGCCAAGTCTCCAGTTAGCCAACAGCCAATCTTGCCGGAGAAGAACAGTGTTCTGTGCTGAGGTAAACGTAGACCAGAGAACGGACTCCACGAGTAAGCAAGTCTAATTGAACCAATTGGACGTTAAACTACCCAAACAAACAAACCACAAGTGAGCGAACTGTCCGAACTAATACCCATATGATTGTTTCGCTTACAGGCTGGGCAGGAGAGTGCATGGTCACAGATAGATTTATACGAGATTGACAAAGACACTCCTGCTAGTAGTCTTGGCGCGGCGACTGGCATGAGGAGCAGGCTGACTTGTCACATCTGTGGCAGGGTGTGCGCCTACCCGTCACGATTGGAGATTCACATGGCGAGTCACACGGGCGAGCGGCGTCACGCGTGCCCGGTGTGCGGCGCCCGCTTCACCGAGAAAACCAACATGACGCGCCACCACCGCAGTGTGCATAAGACGTGAGACGCAGCAACACTGTCGTGTGCGCAAGTGCCGGGACGGGCACACAGTAGTGTGCATCCAATAGACTCTTTATTGTGTTTACCAGTATTAGGAAAATGTAGTACACTTTATTATAGTTTAGTGTCACTTTGCCGAGGCTGACACTATATATGTATACAGAGATGGCATTTCTCTGATTTCTGGTTTTGTTTGTCATATTAAGTCATTAGGAGTCAAGGGGGAGATAAGAGTTTTTAAAATGCACTTTTTGCTCGAACATTCTGATATCTCTGTATAAAGGACATAAAGGACATAAACACTTAAATTAGAATAATCTGTCACCTTGTATTTTTTCATGCGGAAAGATGGTTATTTGACCTCACAAACAGAAAAGTGCAGGAATTCATTCTGCTTGGTTAGAATAAACCTGCAAGTCTTCATGGTAGTGCACAACGAAGACAGAAAACGCAAGCTGATTTTTATATACTGTGCGGGAAAGTGCCTTAATCAACACTGTTGTTCATTACCTAAAACGGATCCCTCAAGTTACACGTATATTGTGCTACAAAAGATAAATCTGAAACAAAGACAATCCTTCAACCGATTTCGATATCAAAATACATTTGGACATCTCAGATTAACCCTTACCAAAAGTAAAACAAAAATATACAAGAGGAGTGTATATCGACCTTAGGAGGAAAACTTTAAAAACCAAATTTGATTCGCCATAATACAAAAAAAAGAAAAACAGAACTCAACAAGGTCATGCATCTTTTAAGGAGATATCTATACAAAGATGAAGAGCACGATCTAATTGTGCCGTTCTTTTCAAGAGTTTTGTCAGCAGAGCTGTTTCGTCTTTGTGGAGTCCTTTGAAACCGGTTGATGGTTTGCAAACCCAGTCCCAAAGGAAGAACGGACATTAAATCGTTGACACCTGTGCATGCAACTTAGAGGAGACTGTTGTGTGTGCCCATCTACCAGCCAGGTTTTCCGTTACATTGTATTCGACATGTCTTTGCTTGTTGAAAAAAATAAAATATGGAAAAACCAACAGAACGATGTAGCAATTTTCCTTATCCATCTACTGTTTCAGATGAGATTCCACACTGGGACCCCAAGTAGTATACAAATGATGATACAGGCAGGTGAAAGTGCGCTCAAGTGGAAGCAGAAACACGACTGTGTGGTCTGTGGGAAAGGATTTAAAGCGCCGAGTAACCTGGAGGTCCACATGCGCACGCACACGGGAGAGCGCCCCTTCGCCTGTCCCGTGTGCGACAGGAGGTTCGCACAACGCTCCCACATGGAGAGACACCTGCTCAAACTGCACCTGTCAGTGACGCAACAGATGCAGTCTACAGAGAGCACACCGGAGCCAACCCCCCGGGAACCGAACCCGCCAGGACCAAACCCCGCTTCCCCAGCGAGGACGCTGTTTAGCTAGTATCAGCAAGGGGAGCGATATCTCACGGAGGCAGCATGGAGACGATGCCGGGTGTCTGAATAGAGGTGTCTGTTACACCCAGAGACATGGACTTTGGTGGTAAACAATCAATCTACCCTAGATAGGCAGCTTCTGTAAGATGAACGTGCAGTGCACAATGAAATGTGGAAAGTCTTATCAAATCTCGGTACTCATTAGTTAGAATTATGTTGTCGCTTTCACTTACATATATAGAGCGAAGATAACTATTTATCCCAGATGTGAATCCCCGTTTGGCAATAACCTCATAGCCATCCCTTTTCATCCCTCAACGCAAGCAAGACTATGTAAATAGAGTGACCATTGATAAAATGAGAATAATTCTAAAATGTGTAGATATACGATGGCGAACGGTCTATAGTAGGTTTATCTGTAATACTAATATGTACAGTAAAGTTGTTCGAAAGCTAAATTTGTGGAAGTTTTCTTACTCGTAATAGAAAACCATAAAGCGTTCAACTACGGATTCATCGGCAATCAGCAGGCTCGTGGTGTCTGGGATGTCGACTTGCCTGTTTCCCGGAGAGAGTGGTCTGTGCGATCATGCGCATTCACACATTGTACAAGTCTGATAACTACCCAAACACATTGCACTGAAGCTGTATTTCTTGTTTGTTTCCATTCCCAGCTGTCTTTCCAGTCCGCAGTTGAGCCTAAGGTGGCTGCTGGTTGACAAAGATGAAGGAGCGATACGAGAAGCAAATTTGATCAATCTCAGTGTAAGAAGGTGGAGACTGAGGCCAAGTCTACAACCAGGAAACTTTATCCATTCAGAGTGAATCCCTCTCGGCAAAGAAAATATGACAGACCCATGAACCCGAGTATCGCATGAAGAGAAACTCCAAATATCGAAGTTTCTTGTATTCTTTCAGCTGCCGATGATGTACCACAGAGGGCTGGCTGCTAGGATGGCGAGTATGCTCGTTCATCAGATGCCTGATTGTCAGGACACAGACAGGACTAAGACCAGACTAAAGCACGTATGCGGCGTGTGCGGCAAGGCCTTCCGGGCCCCAAGCAACCTGGAGGTGCACATGCGCAGTCATACGGGAGAGAAGCCTTTCCCCTGCCCCGTATGCGTGCGCAGGTTCATACAGAGAAGTGACATGCTGCGCCACCTGAACCAAGTTCACGCCAGTTGAAACCTGTTCGGGACCCTCCATCGGTTGTACTCGCAAATCAACTCGTCAGAGATCTGTGGCACCAGCCGCTGGCTGTGTTCGGAAATCTCGTCAGAGATCTGTGGCACCAGTCACTGGCTGTGTTCGCAAACTCACTAGCCGAGACGCTCATTATGATAAAGGGTTCATGGATGAATCGAATATGGGACCATTCGCGTTTATATCTGAAGTCTAGCGGATGTGATAACTATACTACATCTGTATCTGGAGACATTGCCCAGAACGTCCTCCCTCCTCACCTGCTGAGGTTATGGTTCACCTAATTCATTAATATTCTGACTTGGCATTGAAAAAGAAATGATGGAATGGTTTAGCCTTGCCGGTTTGTCCATGTATGGTAATTAAATACCCGGAATGAAAGACACTTACAGAATGACGCATAAGGTACATGGTGATGTTTCATGAAGACAGCTGATTGAATGATATGCATTTACAACCAAAAAATATTTTCAAATAGGCCAATACTCGCCAAATCTTTGTCTGACAAGAACTACCTTGTTAATATAGCTCCAATGAACGGATATACGTAGATAAAGTATAAAAGCATTTTGTTGGATATGATGATTGCTTTTAAATACTTGACATTTGCTCATATTTGTTTTTCTATTGGATATTCGTTAGGTTAAAATCACCCATCCCTTGCTTATACACCTTTAGTGAGTAGCGCCTAGGTCTCGATTAAAGGTCCTGCTTCCTGGCTCGCCGATCTCTGGTTGATTTAGTTATATCACCGCCTCAAATTCCCTCGGTATAAGATTTCGTGCTACGTCAAGAACCTAGGAACTGGATGGTATACTTGAATGTCTTTGATTTGCTAAAATTGATGGATGGGACGGGTGCACCACCTAGTACATGTGAAGCAGAGCGAGGCATTGCATCAGGATTACTTCCAGCAGATTGTGGTTCAGAGGTGGCCCCACCGAGCACACATACCATACAAGCTAAGAGCAAAGTTCCTAAGCTACATCCGTGATGTTTACACGATGTTAGAGAATATCTTTGCTGGCATTGTGGACAATGCAGTCTATGCAGTACCACACAAGGCAGGAGCACAATACGCTAGTCACTGTGACAGCTAAGGGCGAGTACAGTGTTTTAGGGAAAGTATTCAACCGTTCCTCAAATCGTTCCCGCCACATTATTTCCCACACTGTTCCTTTTGTGGCCAAGGTCACACGGTGAAGACAAGCTTACGTCACATGATACGAAAACACAGCACTTAACCTGGAACAGGTCAAACAAACTGAATTTTTGAAAATAGCTTTTGAACGAGATTTGATTTTGTGGTATTGGAACAGAATGATTCAGACCTGTCCCCACTGAAGCAGAAAATAAATATGAAAGGAAACCTGTTCAGGTGTGTAGCTAAGGAATATAAAATGTCTTGAAGCGTTTATCTGTTAATTTTGTATTTGGTTATTTCGGGTTTAGCATAAATCAATAAGCTGCATCCATGATATTTGTATAATCCCTAATCTTCAGTGATGTATGTATGTTGGCGACCATCATAGTCACATGGCGATGGAACAGTAAGCTAGTTACTGTGACAACCAAGCATGCATGCAACATCTGTAAGGAAAGTTTTTGACTGACCATACATATAAGGATTTACAATGAGGAAAAGCCCTGTATATGGCTAGTCACATGATCAAAGGGAATTTAAGTCATCTGAGACAAATTCGTAGCATCCAAGAGTAGTAAGTTGAACAGACATTTTGAAATTTACTTGACATTTCACCTGATGTTTCCTATAAGAAAATGATACCAACCTGTCCCCATTAAAAAAGGTTTATATCTCTAAGTGTCCCATGCATTCATTCCAAATTTGCGTAAGTTCCTAATCCACAGCAGCTATGTTCACATAATGTTGGTAAAATCCTTCCTGTGGTTGCAGATAACATGGCCTGTGCTGTCCCACACCAGGCAGTGGCACAGTAATGTAGTCACAGTGACAGCCAAGCATGAGTGCAGTATCTGTGGGAAAGTGTTTGACCGGTCATCAAAGCTAACTGTCCACATTAGGTCCCACACTGGGGAAAAGCCCTTTGTGTGCTCCTTTTGTGGCCAAGGTCACACAGTGAAGGCGAACTTACAACGTCACATGAGGCGAAAACACAGCACTTAACCCGAAACAGGTCAGACCCAGTTCACGCTGAGAAGAGGAGCGTACAGATTCACGTGGTGCGGTTTCATATCATACCACTAGGAGCATGTCAGACCGAGTTCACGCTGAGAAGAGGAGCGTACAGATTCACGTGGTGCGGTTTCATATCATACCACTAGGAGCATGTCAGACCGAGTTCACGCTGAGAAGAGGAGCGTACAGATTCACGTGGTGCGGTTTCATATCATACCACTAGGAGCATGTCAAACCGAGTTCACGCTGAGAAGAGGAGCGTACAGATTCACGTGGTGCGGTTTCATATCATACCACTAGGAGCATGTCAGACCGAGTTCACGCTGAGAAGAGGAGCGTACAGATTCACATGGTGCGATTTCATATCATACCACTAGGAGCATGTCAGACCGAGTTCACGCTGAGAAGAGGAGCGTACAGATTCACGTGGTGCGGTTTCATATCATACCACTAGGAGCATGTCAGACCGAGTTCACGCTGAGAAGAGGAGCGTACAGATTCACGTGGTGCGGTTTCATATCATACCACTAGGAGCATGTCAGACCGAGTTCACGCTGAGAAGAGGAGCGTACAGATTCACGTGGTGCGGTTTCATATCATACCACTAGGAGCATGTCAAACCGAGTTCACGCTGAGAAGAGGAGCGTACAGATTCACGTGGTGCGGTTTCATATCATACCACTAGGAGCATGTCAGACCGAGTTCACGCTGAGAAGAGGAGCGTACAGATTCACGTGGTGCGGTTTCATATCATACCACTAGGAGCATGTCAAAGAAGCTGGTGATAAGAAATCTGTCTTCAAATAAGGTTCAATTCAGTGCTTCTTGTTACAGAGGTGCCCCCATGGAAGGCACACCATACAAACCAATAGAATTTCTATAGATCTTTATCTTTTGATATTGAGTTTATTCATTTTTGGATTTGCCGAAGTCCCTAATCCATGTCTCTCTTACTTACGATGCTTCATGTGTCCTGTGGCTGCAGGTGAACTGGCCTCTGCAGTTCTACACAGGAAAGGTTTCTTGCAACCTAATCATGGTGAAAGTCAATCATGCATGCAGTATTTGTGCAAAAGAATCCAATGAGGCATCATTACTATCCTGCCACATGATAATTCACACTGGGGGAAATCCTTTGTATGTTCTGTGTGTGGCTGTTGCAACAATTAGAAGGCACACTTACAACATCACATGAGGAAAATGCACAGCACCCAAACTGGAGCAGGTCAAACAATCTGACATTCTTGCAAATCAGTTTTAATGTGATACTTCTTATTACATGTATTACAGGTGTAGCCACTGAAGACATCACATACATCCTGAGAAGATTTCTTCATACTATTTTCAATTTGGTTGTTGGGGGATTTGCCTAAATCGCTAATCTACATCAATGATGTATACATATTGGTGACCATCTTTCCTATGGTTGCAGATAGCTTGACCATTGCAATCCTTGCAGTCCTACAAAGGGCAGGATCACAGTTAACAAGTCACTGTGACAGCCAAGCATGCATGCAATATTTGTGGGATATATTTGACCGACCATCAAAACTCATCATCCACATGAGAATCCACACTGGGGAAAAGCCTTTTGCGTGCTCTGTGTGTAGCCAAGGCCACAACCAAAAGGCACACTTAAAACGTCACGTGAGGAAAATGCACAGCAGCCAAACTGGAGCAGGTCATACAATCTGACACTTTGAAGGTTGTTGACAAGCAGGATTTTGTTTCATCATCCTTGTGACAGAAAAAATCTTTCTTTAACATTTATTTCACTGAGAACCTTTTTGGTTCTACCATGTACTTTCTGTAAGAGATGTACATGTGTCATTATCATAACTATGTTGAGAAATATTTATGAGACAAAATTAATATGAGGTATTCTCCTGAAGAAAGGTTTATGACACAATAAAAATGATAAGGGAAGGTTTATAAGGCTGTGATATGTATGGATCAATTTCCTGATTTTTTAAACTTTTCTTGCAAATAAGTTTAAATGTGATGCTTATTGTATGAGAATCTTTCTGAGGTGTCTCCACTGCTTAGTAAATTCCTTCGGGAGTGTGGTTGTCCAGCACTAGTGATAATCAGATATATATGTTTGTGTGTGTGTGTTGTTGACCATCTTTCCTGTGGGTGCAGATAGCTTGGCAATATGGTCCACGTAAGACAGGATCACAGTAAACTAGTCACTCTAACGGCATACATGCATGTGGAAAAGTATTCAATTGACTTCATGTGACTCACATGAAAAACCCTTTGTGTGTTCTGTGTGGCCACGGTCATGACCAGTTGAAAAACAAAGACAGCATCCGACCAGAAGCAGGTCAAACAAATTGACATTTTGAAATTTGCTTGCAAGCCTGATTTTATTTTTTGGTTCTTGCAATAGTGGTACAGAGTTTCCCCTCTGAACACATAGGAACTGAGCGAATCCTTCGGGATTTGTATTTATTGATATAACGTTGGGTCATTTCTAGATTTACAGGTCACAACTAGGTCACAACCAGAAGGGGAGCTTAAAACATAATATTAGGCAGATAGAAAGTGGAACAGACATGTCCCCACTGAGAAGACACACCATTTGCAAATTTCTTGCAATGTTTATATGTTTTATCAGGTTGTTTTTTGTCTATTTGTCTGTTCTGTGTGTGGCCAAGGCCAGGGAGTGACCCACAACATTATATGAGACAAAAACACAGTTTTCAACCAGCAGAAGTCTAACATACTTGCATTATTTCATTTAGTGTTTCTTGAGGATGGGAAAAATGTATCTCTATTCAGGTTATATAGCTTACAAGCTATACAAATTTCTTTAGATATTTCTCTGGTAACATTCAGTTTTGTTATTTCTGGATTTGTGTAAGTAAAGTATCTTATCCACATTCTTGGGGTTTATATAATTTTGGTGACCAACTTTCCTATGGTTGCAGACAGTATGGCCAGTGAAGTCTGCGAAGTCTCAAACAAGAAAGCTTCGGAATAACCAAATCACCGTGGAGCTGAAGGATCAGTGCGGTATTTGCAGGAAGGTATTTGATGGACCAGCGCATCTGTCACGTCATATGAGAATCCACACTGGGGAAAAGCCCTTTGTGTGCTCTGTGTGTGGCCGGGGTCACAACCAGAAGGGAAGCTTACGACGTCACATGAGGAATATACACGGTATCCAGCTGTGAGCAGGTCAAACAATCTGACATTTGAAATTTGCTTACAGATACGATTTCATTTAATACTTCATATAACAGTGATACTGACTTGTTGCCACCACCTCCAAACGGAAGCAGTTGAAACAAACTGACATTTTGAAATTTGCTTGAAAAGCTGATATCATTTTATGGTTTTGGGTACTGTGGTACCGTTATTCGATACAGAAGACAAATAACAGACTAGCTAAGCAATACTATTCAGATTTGTATCTGCTATCAAGTTTGATTATTTCTAGATTTGCGCAAGCCTCCATTCCTCAACCGTAATGTTCATATAATGTTGGTGAACATCTTCCCTATGGTTCCAGATTGTGTGGCCAGTGCAGTCCAGTATGAGAAAGGATCACAGCAAGCTGTGATAACCAAACAACCATGCAATTATTGAGGGGAAAATTTGTTGGCTGTCAATAATGTCAATATTTGTGGGAGAGTATTTGACTAGCCATCCAAACCCACCACCCACATTAGCATTCACACTGGGAAAGGCCCTTCGTGTGCTGTTTATGTGACCAAGGTGATAACCAGAAGGTGCACTTACAACCCATCACATGGGAAAACACATGGCATCCAACCAATCGCAGGTCAAACGGACTGACATTTTGAGATTGGTTCTCCAAAAAGAACTGTTTCTTCTAGCAGAATTATTTTTACTCAGATATTTATCATTTGATGATGAATTTGGATATTTCTTGTGCCCTGAAGTAGCTAATCCACATCAATAATGTTAATGTAATTTTGGTGAAAATCTTTCCTATGGTTGCAGATAGCGTGGCGAGTGGCGTCCAGACAGTCCCACATAAGACAGGTTCACAGTGATCTGGTCACTGGGACAGCCAAGCATGTGTGCAGTATTTGTGGGAAAGTATTTGACCGACCATCAAAACTGTCCTGCCATTTTAGAATTCACACTGGGGAAAAACCCTTTGTGTGTAAGGTGTGTGGCCGAGGTCACACAGAGAAAGGACACTTACAGCGTCACATAAGGCGAATACACAGCACTGAACCAGGAACAGGTCAAACAAACTGACATTTTGAAATTTGCCAGGAACTAGGTATTCAATTGTTACTTTTTGTAAGAGACTGGCAGAGACCTGTCTTCACTAGAGATGCATAGTATACATGTTTCTCCCATCATACGTGTTTTATCGGGAAAGCCTGTTTGCTGACAATGATGGAAGCCATCATGAAGAACAACTAGAATATAAATGTATTTATCAATTCATAGGCATTATCTTCAAAAATGATGTTAAAGATGCTTCTTTTAAGGATTTGAATTTTCTCAGTTCCGACTTTAATCTTCATTTAATTATTGGGTTTTGTTATTTCTAGTTTTGCTCTGTTAGTTCATGATCTGCATCAGTTATTTTTGTATAGTGTTGGTGAACATCGTTTATATGGTTCCAGGTAGCATGGCCAGTGGTGCCCACACAGTACCGCACAGGACAGTGGCACGGTAAGCTAGTCAATGTGACAGCCAAGTATGTGTGCAGTGTATGTGGGAAAGTATTTGACCGTTCATCAAATCTGACTGCCCACGTGAGAACACACACTGGGGAAAAGCCCTTTGTCTGCTCTGTGTGTGGCCGGGGACACGCATTGAAGGGAAACCTTCAAGGTCACATGAGGCGAAAACACGGCACCAAGCCAGGGTCGAGTCATACAAATTGACATTTACTTTACCATACTTATGAAGACATGTTTTTGTTCTATTGTGTATTTGCTAAAAGAGATTCACATGTGTTACCTTCATAAGTCAGGAAACTCATGAAGATACATTGTCCACTCAGAATGATGCAGGACTAACATGAAGCATTCTCACAAACGAAAGTCATGACAGAAACATTGAAATGATGGAGGAAGATGTACGAAGCTGTGATGTATGAGGAGAGTTTTCCTTTCTGAAAAGTTGACGAGTTGATATCCTGATACATTGACGTCTAATTGAACAAATTGGACGTTAAACTTAACAAACAAACTAAGGATACTCACCCTTGTGAATATGTGTAAGGATCTGTTTGTAATTTTGTTTTACCTCAAAGGCAGTGTCATGAAGAGTGCAGCATTTATATACATGTACTGATAACTTTATCCTGGCTACTTTCTGTTTATGTGGATTGTAAGTTGTAGTTAATAACAAGGTATAGTCTTCATTTTATTTATGTTATTAGTTGAAGGTAGTGGAGGGGAGGTCATACATGATAAACTTTTCAAATAAATACGTTATTTTTTTCCTCTTTGCACATAGAGTGACCATGGTGTTTTAGAGAATAAAAGAATAATTTACTGAAACTGTTTTAGTCTCTTAATTTGTATCTGTGTAATGCTATTATGAACTCAAACTTCAGGATATGGAAAGAAAATATACAACTTGCGATCCTGGGTACTGCATGTACCTCGGATCGCAAGGTAACCTCGATTCTGTGTGGAGACTGCCCAGCTCGCGAGTGGAGCGCCTGCGATCCTAGGTACATAGGTACGCCCAGTCTGAGACTGGCCGTACGTATGTACCTTGGACCGCACAGTGGAGATGGCTTAACGCATCTCAAATCTGACTGCCAATACGAGAATCCACAAGTTAGAAAGATATGTTTCCGAATTTCTAGTGATCTGATAGCGTCTTTATTATGATTTATGCTTTTTGCAAGGTTAGAACATCTACCATACAAACTAATCAAATTTCTTCATATATTATCATCGAGTTGGTTATTTATCTTTTAATTTTCAGTTTGGTTATATCCCTAACTAAGCTACATCAATGATGTTTATATTAAATTGGTGACCATCTTTGCATGGTTTCAGATAGCATGGCCAGTCCAGTCCACAGTCCCACAAAGGGCAGGAGTACAAAAAGCTAGTCAGTGTGACAGCCAGGCATGCATGCAGTATTTGTTGAAAAGTTTTTAACCATTTGTCCCATCTGTCCTGACCCATAACAATCCACACTAGGGAAGAGCCCTTTGTGTTCTCTGTCTGGCCGAGGTCACAACCAGAGGGAAACCTCCAACGTTACATGTGGAAAATACATGGTATCCTACCAGGGTCAGATCAAACAAAATGACATTTGAAATTTGATTACAAATACGGTTTCATTTGGTGCTTCTTGTTACAGTGGTACAGACCTGTCCCCACAAAGACATGTTAAGTAGAAGCTAAGCTAATCTCTTCAGATTTGTATATGTAAGGAAGGTGCTCCATTGGGCCAACGGTTTGAGTGCCACAAAGCCATAGCTTATATTGCATTAACTGGTCTGTGCTCGGCAGGTGCCAGCTGGTAACTGGCCAGCAATCAGAAAAGGCTAATTTGATGGCTTCTGGCTCCCGCTGCTGGGTGGGTCGGGCCGACCTGTTCCACTGCGCCATTTAGATGTACTGGCGCCGCCTGCTGGCTACTATACCGCACCATTTAGGTCGTGTGGCCATTGCAGTTTGTGAATTCAAGACAGGATCACACTGTGCTAGGCACTGTGACAGCAAAGCATGCCTGCAACTATTGTAGGAAAGTATTTGACTGGTCATCAAATCTGGCTATGCAAATGAGAATTCACACTGGGGAAAAGCCTTTTGTGTGTTCTGTCTGTGGCCAGGGTCACAACCAGAAGAGAAGTTTACAACGTCACATGAGGCGAAAACACAGCATCAAACCTGGGTCAGGTCAAACAGACGACATTTTGAAATCTGCTTACAAATGAGATTTCGTTTAGTGCTTCTTGCAAGAGAATGGTACAGACCTGTCCCTACTAAAGACATGTGACATTCAAGCCAAGCAAATTTCTTCAGTTGTACATCTGTTAATGATCGGTTCATTCCAGATTTTCCACTAGTACATATGAGTGATGTTTATGTCATGTTTGTGATGTTGGTGTTTTTCCTGTGGTTGCAGATAGCATGGCCAGTGGAGGCTTTGCAGTCCTACACCAGGCAATTGCACAGTGACATTGTCAGTGTGACAGGCAGCCATGCATGCAGTATTTGTGGGAAAGTTTTCAACCGTTTTTCCGATCTATCCCGCCACATAATAATCCACACTGGAGAAAAGCCCTTTGTGTGCTCTGTGTGTGGCCGAGGTCACAACCAAAAGGGAAGTTTACAACGTCACATGAGGAATATACATGGTATCCAGCTGTGAGCAGGTCAAACAATCTGACATTTTGAAGCTTGTTGGCAAGCAACATTTACTTCACTGAAGACTTTTTTGGTTTGTTCTCTCATTTTTGCTGTAAGAGATTTACATGCGCCAATATCCTACCTGTGTTGAGATACATTTAGCGCATGAATGATACACAATATCACGAAGAAAGGTTTATGACAAACAGTTATATGAATGAAGAGGAAATGATGGGAAGGTTTATCAGATTTATAAGGCTGTGATATGTGTGGATTAATTTCCTTTCTGATAAGTTTACATGAGCGTGGATATTTGTAAGGGGCAGATTTTCATTGCTATTCAAAGCAATGCGATGAACAGCCTTGCATCTCCGTGCTGATGAGTAAATCTAGCACTATATGGCGTCCAGGTTCTGGGCATGTACGTTGTGTATTATTCTGAAGAATAAGACAGACGTTTTATTTTTTGTTATTGGTTGATAGGAGGTCAAAACGTGTTCAAATAGATAGCTACGTTGTCATTCTTTCGCATACAATAACCAGGATGTTTAAACGAATAAACGTTATTATCTTTTGAACCTTGCGTTAGTCTTTTTTATTTGTACTATAATGTAGTGACAAAAGCTTTGCCTCCTTATTAGATGAATGGACGGTACGATCCCTATCATACGTGGCTAGAAGGATTGGAGGAAATAAGCTACGAAACGCTATTATAAACTACTGATTATGGAAAGTATATACATGTATCCAAGAGAGACGCGATGAGTATCAAATAGATCTTATTGCTTTATGAAATATCGAATACAGAAGGACCTGACATGGTCAGAAAGCCAGAAGCGTCTCAGGAAAAGTACAACTATTATTTTCGTATGGTTCCAGATCCTCAGACCTGGGCGAAGCCCAAAAGAAGGTGACTTTTGGCGCGGAGACCCAACGCCAGGAACGGAGAACCGGTGTCCCTGTCCTGTGTGCGGGAAGTCCTGCTACTTCCCTTCTAAACTTAGGACGCACATGCGCATCCACACCGGGGAAAAGCCCTTTGAGTGTGTTCGGTGTGGCTCGCGATTCAACCAAAAGGCTCACTTGGTGCACCATACGCGCCGTATACATGAGGGGCAGGAGCCGACCATGCCGACGTCATAGGCAGGTCACTGAGAGATCCTCTAGGCTTGGGAAGTGCATCCTTTTCTGTCCCTTCTAATCGGTCTTGGAAAATATAGAATAGAATAAGGCGAGTCTGTGTTATCCAACAATACATATCGACAATGTTTTCAAGCATATAATCATGGAATGCATGTTACACTTTTCAATGATGAGGTTATTCTCACAACGAGGAACAAAACATTTGCAATGTGCAAATTGTGCAGGGGAAACCATATTCGCAGTATTATTGAACGTAACTTCTTTGTGTTGGTATATATATTGAGGAAGGGGGGAATGAAAGACTGATCCTAAATTACATGACCGTCAGCATGCCAGGGCGAAATGCGCGTTCAACCTTTAAACAATGACTGCATAAATATACAATTAGGGTCAAAATATGCTTTAGAATGCTAAGATATCAAGAGTTGGTCCGGATATAGACAGATAGGACACAAACGGACGTCGTCGTATTAAAGATTAGCTCCAGATGCTTAGGTACTGTATTTTTCTCATTTTCGTTTAACTAGATATATTTCCAGATTTTTTTTCCATTTAGATTTCCGTGCTTGTTACATAATCTATGCGCATAGTTGGTAGAACACTCATTTGTGGTTCCCCTCCCCTCTTCAAACCTTTGATTAAAGGCAATGTCCCCAGTACCTTTGGCGTCGTGTTCTCTCTAGCTTCAGGCAGGGAAACCATTTGAGGATAAACTTTTCTTGTGGTTCCAGATACGACTTCAGCAGTCGTCCCTCGAAACAAACAGTGGCGTGTGGCAAACCATCTTTGCAGCTGATTGCACCCAGAAAAATAAATACCCTTGCAGTGTGTGCGGCCGGTTCTTCAAGGCGCCGAGCAACCTGGAGGTGCACATGCGCTCTCACACGGGCGAGAAGCCGGCCGCCTGCCCGGTCTGCGGCCAGCGCTTCAGTCGCCACTGGAGTATGCTGCGCCACCGAAACGCCGTGCACGGGCCGGAAGCAGCGTCTGAGACGCCCTCTACAGGAGAAGGCGAGAAGCGATAATGGGAGCTCCGTGTATAGTCAGAGGCTCCTCATTCTCATCGATGAAACAGGGACGCACCAGACAACGCTGCAGAAGATCTGAACCCAGGTTTAAAACGTTTCTCACGTGCGGACAAGTAGTGTCCTACTGGATTTCGGATAGGATAACGGATTGTACACTCTGATATGAATTGCATCGACCAATCAGCGTGCACTCTGTGACCACGTGACCTTCTGTACTGACGTGCAGTTACTCATGAGAGTTCAGGACAACAACAAACGGAGGCGGACAGGTCATGTCTGGTTTTGTCTTGCCAGAAGTGCGCCATGATTTATCGGCAAAGCGCGGCAGTCACCAATGGGTGGCGGGCAATGCCTTTCCATATATCCAGTGAGATTAAAGCGATGACTGTCCACACACATTGCACATAATGGAACCTATTTAAGTCAGGTTGCCAACATGTGCATCGTGGCTACAGGTAGATTTCCAACCCTTCCAAACATTGTTGATATAGGAGACCTTCTACGTGTCATTAAGGTACCTTTTTTTTTAAATGAAAATTCCACAGGATTTGTGGCTGTCAAGAAATCCCGTTGAGATTAACAAGGATGCAGGCAGTCCGATAGATTATCGATATCGGAAATGCCAAGCTATACATGTGTCAGTATTTATAAAAATTGCGCAATATATACAAAGCTGTTAGGCCCAGCACCGTGGCCGGCCCCTGTCTAAACCCCTCGACAAACTGCAATTGATGTGCCGTTGACGGGCCACCACAATGTGCCGACTTTCTTTCATTTCGGAAAGCTCGTTAGTCTCCTTAATCTATAGACATCCCAGAGTTCTGAGCATATTCTGCTTTCAATCCCCAAACCGTCCTAACTTTTACCTCACAGCTTTTACTTCCGATCTTTTTCTAAGTACAACTTGCACCCCAAGATTAGGTGTAAGAACCTCATGATAAGGACACATTTATATTTTATGTTGACGATTTCGATAAGGCCGTTCATTTACATGTTTATTGGCATGTTAGTATAGATCTTTTTACGTGAATATTCATGTATACTTAATGCCGGCCTAACCCTTCAACCCTTACAAGACCATATTCCATGTTGTGCAATGGAAAAATAATAATATGGCAGAGAGTTTGAGTGTGGTTTGGACTTTCGTTGCAGTTGCAGACAATGTGCTATCTGTGTGGGTATATTGCTCGAAACGCAAGTACCCTCCTGGTCCATAAGAGAAAACACACAGGAGAGAAACCCGCATCCTGCCCTGTGTGTAAGAAACACTTCACTCAAGTCAGCAACATGAACCACCACTGTCGCAAGCTACACAATGTGGACCCACGTAAAAGTGAACCGAAGTGATAGTACATGGTTTCAGAATTGAGATGGTCTATAAGAGTTGCAGGAGGAAACCGGAGTATAAATGTGCGTTTCTATCACATTGCTATGAATATATGAATGTCATCTTAATTCCCTAAACAAACAAATAATCAAGTCGAGATTAAGATTTTTTAACCTGGTGCTCAAATTGGGAAAGATCCGATTACCATGCTTGTGACATATTCACAAGTTTTTCTTTGATTTCACCAAATCTGTAAATTCTGCAAAGTATAGCCTTGCCTTTAATTACAATTGCAAATGGATCAATGGCCAAAGGATTCAATGCAGTGCAATAACACAGAATTGAGCTTTGAGCAGAGTAGAACCTCAACAACTGTGTGCGGTGTGTGTGGGTATGATGCTCCATATCCAGCTCACCTCCTGGTCCATAAGAGAACCCACACAGGAGAGAAACCCATAACTTGCCCTGTGTGTAAGAAACACTTCACTCAAGTCAGCAACATGAACCACCACTGTCGCAAGCTACACAATGTGGACCCACGTAAAAGTGACTCCTACATGGGTTCAGGATTGAGATGATCTATACGAGTAGGTCTATAAAAGTAGATGGAGGATACAGACAGTCGAACCCTACCTAATGGACTCGCAGCATAAGCAGCAACCCAATGTTAACAGACCCTCTATTAGATGTTTATTTTAACCCTGAGTAAGTGGACATCCCACATAAGCAGACACTTTGGCCTGGAACAGAGGGTGTTCGTTAATGCTGGGTTCTACTATAGCAGAAGGAATATAAAACTCTTTTGTGTGTTATTGTTCTGATTTCATAAGCAGGCAAAAAATCCTGATAAGATTAAGTTTCTAAGTCTTTTTTTACCAGTTTAGTTTCAAGTAAGTGGTTAAGTTGATACTAAATATCTATGATCCTGCACAACAGAAACATTATTCCTAAATATTCAAAAAAAAATTATGATTTCACTAAAATAGTAAATTCTACAGAGTACAGTGTAGCCTTTAATTGCAGTGTGAAATGGATCAATGGCCAAAGGATTCAATACAGTACTATTGCAGAGAATTGAGCTCTGAGCAGAGTAGAGCCCCAACAACTGTGTGCGATGTGTGTGGGTACAATGCTCCATATCCAGCTAACCTCCTGATCCATAAGAGAACCGACACAGGAGAGAAACCTGCATCCTGCCCTGTGTGTAAGAAATGCTTTAATCAACTCAGCAGCATGCGGCGTCACTGCCGCAAGCTGCACAATGTGGACCCACTTAAAACTGGGCCTGAATGACAGTAAATGATTTCAGGATTAAGATGGGTATGCCAGTAGACACAGGATACATACCAGACTGAATACATGTATAACTTGTATGTTTTCATCACATTGATATAATTGTGTGAATTCAAACTTGATTTCTTAAGCATAGAAAATGATCCAGGTGAGATTTTAAGATCTGTAAGCAGTTTGGTTTTATGTCATTGGTTGAGTTAATAGGCGATTCAGATGGTGAAGTCTGTTAAGGTGATTTACCATGCTGTGCAACAGAAAGGTATGTCTTGGATATTCACAAGAGTATCTGTGATTTTACTAAAACGGTCAATTCTACAAAGTGCAATGTAGCATTTGATTGCAGTTTCCACTGGATCAATGGCCAAAGGATTCAAAACAGTACAATTGCACAGAATTAAGCTCTGAGCAGGGTAGAGCCCCAGCAACAATGTGCAATGTGTGTGGGTAATAATGCTCCATATCCTGCTAGCCTCCTGGTCCATAAGAGAACCCACAGAGGAGAGAAACCTCTATCCTGCCCTGTGTGTGAGAAATGCTTTAATCAACTCAGCAACATGCGGCGTCACTGCCGCAAGCTGCACAATGTGGACCCACATAAAAGTGGATTTGATTGAGAGTACATGGTTTCATGATTAAGATGGTCTTTGAGAGTAGAAGGAGGTTGCATATCAGACGAAATACATGTATAACTTGTATGTTTTTATAACATTGATATAACATGTGAATTACAACTTCCATTTTTTAACCATAGGAAATAATCGAGGCAAAATTTTAAGATCCTTAAGCAGTCTAGTTTCCTTTTATTAGTTGTTAATTTGATAGAAAATGAAGATGTTGATACGGAAATACACATGTATGCTGGTATTGCCTGATGCTCAAGTTTGTTACAGTGATTTACCATGATGTGCAAGAGAAAGGTATTTCTACGATAATCACATTCTTTTCTATGATTTCACTAAAACAGTAAATTCTGCAAAGTACAGTGTAGCCTTTAATTGCAGTTTCGAATGGATCAATGGCCAAAGGATTCAATACAGTACTATTGCAGAGAATTGAGCTCTGAGCAGAGTAGACCCCCAGCTACTGTGTGCGATGTGTGTGGGTACAATGCTCAAGGGCCATCTCACCTCCTGGTCCATAAGAGAACCCACACAGGAGAGAAACCTGTATCCTGCCCTGTGTGTGCGAAATGCTTTAATCAACTCAGCAGCATGCGGCGTCACTGCCGCAAGCTGCACAATGTGGACCCTCTTAAAAGTGGCTTTGAATGAGAGTACATGGGTTTCAGGATTAAGATGGGTATGCCAGTAGACACAGGATACATACCAGACTGAATACATGTATAACTTGTATGTTTTCATCACATGGTTTCATGATTAAGATGGTCTTTGATAGCAAAAGGAGGACACACACCAGACGGAATACATTTATCACTGTTATGTATTTTCATCACATTGATATAATTTTTTGAATTAAAATTGAATTCTTGAAAAGAATCCATTGCAGATTTTAAGATCTTTAAGCAGTTTAAGGTATTAAATGTTAGTGGTTGAGTTAAAACTAAAAGGCAGATATTGATACAGGAATATCCATGCATACCTATTGCCTGGTACTCAAATTTGGCATGGTCATTTACGATACTATGCAGCACAAACATTTCTTATATACTCCGGATTTTCTAATCTGATAACAGTTGATTAGAATTATTGGACGTTAAATTAACCAAAGCAACAGTGTGCAATGTGTGTGGGTATGCCACTTTATATCCATTTCTCCTGATCCAAAAGGGAAGCCACACAGGAGAGAAACCCATACCCTACTTTTTGTGTAAGAGGAACCACATAAAAATGGACTTAAATGATCATACGTACATGTAGTTTCATGAATAATGTGATCTATAAGAACAGAAGGAGGATACATACCAAAATTAATATATGTTTAACTATTGTATGTGTTTTATCATATTTCTATGATAATGTGAAATGCATAAGCATGGACAACGAATCCAGTCAAGATTGATTTACTAGTTAGGTTTTGTTTACATTGGAGGGTTACTTAAAACTGTAATTTAGATGTTCATACTGGAATATACATGTATACCTTTTGCATGATCCTCGAATTTGGTAAGCGTGTTTCCAATTCCGTGAAACAGAAACATTATTTCTTAGATATTCATAAGATTTTTCAAGATTTCATCAAAACATAAATTCAGCAAAGTACAGCCTAGGCTTTTATTGCAGTTTCAAATGGACCTATGGCCGCAAGATTCAATACACTACAATGACACAGTGCAGAATATGGACTCCTCGACAGTGTGTGATGTGTGTGGGTATGCTGCTCTATATCCAGCTAACCTCCTGGTCCATAAGAGAAAACACACAGGAGAAAAACCTGTATCCTGCCCTGTGTGTAAGAAACGCTTCACTCAAAAAGGAACCATGCGGCGCCACTGTCACAAACTACACAATGTGGATCCATGTAAAAGTGAACCTAAATGATAGTGTATGGTTTCATGATTAAGGTGGTCGAGAAGACTTAAACATGGATAAGAATCAGAACTAATACATTTTTAACTGTTTTATGTTTTTTTATGAATTCCTATAATTATGTTAATTAATCCTTGATTTGATAAGGATAGACCAAGAAATCTGGTCAATAGAAATGTCAAAGATTCCTTTGTTATTGGCTGAGTTACAACTGAAATATAGGTATTGATACAGGAATGTATATACTTGTATACCATTACCTAGTGTTGAAATGTGTAAGATGATCTACCATGCTGTGCAACAGAAACCATATTTCGTAGTTATTCATCAAGACAGTAAATTCTGCAAAGTACAGCCAAGCCTTTCATTGCAGTTGCAAATGGATCAGTGGCTGCAGGGTTCAGTAGAGTACACAGAATTGCGCTCTGAGCGGAGTAGAGGCCGATCTACCGTGTGCAATGTGTGTGGGTATGATGCTCCATATCCAGCTAATCTCCTGGTCCATAAGAGAACCCACACAGGAGAGAAACCCATAGCTTGCCCTGTGTGTAAGAAATGCTTCACTCAAGTCAGCAACATGAACCACCACTGTCGCAAGCTACAAAATGTGGAACCACATGAATGGACATGATTAAGATGGTCTATAAGTTGAACGAAAGGACACATACCAGAAGAAATACATGTAATGCTGTTGTCCCATTGCTATAATTGTGTGAAATATACCTAGATATTACAAGCAGACAAATCCAGGCAAGCTTATTCATCCAAAGATTTTTAACTTATTCAATTTTCTTTACATTAATCGTTGAAATAAAACTAAAATGCAGGTATTGATACAGGAATATACATGTATACCTACTGGTGCTCAAATGTGTTAAGACCATCACCATGCTGTGGAACAGAAACATTGTCTCACAGATATTCACAAAAATAGTAAATTCTGCAAAGTACAGTCTAGCCTCTCATTGCAGTTGCAAATGGATCAGTGGCCGCAGGATTCAACACAGAACAAAAACAAAGGATTGAACTATCAGTGGAGTAGAGGTCCACCAACAGTGTGCAATATGTGTGGGTATGAGGCTCCATGTCCAGCTAGCCTCCTGATCCATAAGAGAAAACACACAGGAGAGAAACCCGCATCCTGCCCTATATGTAAAAAACGCTTCACTCAAGTCAGCAACATGAACCAGCACTGTCGTAGGGTACACAAGGTGGACCCACGTACACTTAAATGACTGAATATTTTCCTGATTACTATGGTCTATAAGAATAGACAATCCAGTCGAGATTATGTGTCAATCTTTTTAAATAGTTAAGTTTTCTTGAATTGTATATCTATTGCCTACTGCTCAAATTGGTTAAGGCCATTTACGAAACAGAAACATGACCCAACAGAACCATTATTTCATAAATAGTCACAAGATATCAGTGAATAGTAACTTCGGCAAAGAATATCCACTCGGCTGATTTGATAAAAGGTCACCGGAATGATTTTATGCACATGGTTAATATGGTCTATAAAAATCGCAACTGTAATTTGGATAAAGATAGAAACCAAGAGGGTGAGAATACTTCATGTTATATCATAATCTATGATTTCCGAAGTGGCACTTCCTAGATGTTAGAATTTTATGTTCTTAGTGCTACACCCTAGCCAAAACGTTGAAGCTGATTTCCTATAGTATTCATAGTTCAATTCAGACTACTAAGTCTGTCCAGTCAGTGAGAAATGTTTCAAGTTAGAAGCATGCATAAGAGTGGAGGTCAGTAGTGATTAACAGGACAGCTCCGGAAGCGGAAGTGACACCCTAAGGAAAGCAAAGACGTCATTGATTACTACTGTCATGAAGGATTCCGCAGAACTCTCCTCACACGGACCACAAGGCCAACTGCTTCACTCACATGCTCATGAAGATTAACGTTAAGTAGAGGCCAAGACGAGAACGAAAGGAGGAGAACCTGACGATCTGATGGAAATGTTCAACATTTATAATCGATTCCTGTTCTTCATTATGGATCGAGAGAGGCGAGATAAAGCCGCAAGTGAAACCGGGAGCCCGGGGGAGGCTGGAGAGCCCCGTCTGTGAGCAATGCTTCGCTCAGCGCTGGAAAATGCTTAGACTCACACCGGAGAGAAACAATCTGTTTGAACGTAGTGTCTGCGGGCTTTCAACGACAGAGCCAGCTTCAATCGCCACCTTATACGAGTGCCCAAGGCTGATGGGAAGGCTTTGGCAGGTTGATGCCACTTCCCTCAAAGCGAAACGAATAGATACATTTTGTCCTGCGAATTGTGTTTTTGTTGACGGAAAAATAAGATTTCGTGTTATGCAGAAAAGCAGTCTTTGTGTTCAGATCATCGTATCTTCTCAAACTAGCCAAAGTTAACTGCTCCAGAAACTGTTCGACCATGTATCAGTATACAGTATGTCTCTGTTTTTGCCAAGTTGTGTTCATTCAGAGTTCTGCAAACGAGCATGTATTTATTATGGAAATAGTTCCAATATAGAACAATAAACGGTTATTATTGAATCATTGCATATGCGTGACTTTTTCATTTAGTTAGAACTTGAGAAATATCCTAGGTGTTAAAGTTCTTTGCAGAGGGGAGAACAAAATACATATAAATATCAAATGACACGTTTACGGGTATGCAAACGACCGTTTGAGGCTGTAGAAGGCTGTCCGGCGTCAAGTCAAAACAATTTTAGAAAATCCCCATTGTCCACAGTATAGTTTTTACAAGTGGCTAGCAATGATCACCCACTTGGTCGCTTTGCTTCCGGGTGGCGCAGGCCAGTTGGCTGGCATACAAGCATCACTAAAGTGACCGAGGTGGGGAGTTAGCTCAGTGGTAAAGATCACTTGTAATCCCAAGGTTGCTGGACTTTGTGGGTTTGAGTCCCACTGCAGCCACTCCTCTCCTTCACCCCAAAGCAGTGGTAGATTTACTGCTATGTATGGCCAATCCTTATAACCATGCCTATTTGTTGTGAGAAGTATAAGTTGTGAGAAGTATAAGAACTCTCACCTCGGTAAACGTGTAGTAGTGAAAAGAATACCTAAATTCATTCCGTAGATTCAGTGAAACTCAAAGTAAGTCTAGTAGAACATATTGGAGTTA
Source organism: Alentia gelatinosa (assembly GCA_950022655.1). Taxonomy (NCBI): domain Eukaryota; kingdom Metazoa; phylum Annelida; class Polychaeta; order Phyllodocida; family Polynoidae; genus Alentia; species Alentia gelatinosa. The sequence continues at coordinate 76,736,119 of OX465583.1, forward strand.
AACTACCCAAACATACAAAAACAATACGGCTTTAGATTCAATATGCTTTTGAAAATAATGTTCTAGTTGCTGAATGGAAAAGGCTAAGTGCGATATCAATATCAAAAAGAAATCTAACAAATACAATATCACTGAACTATTAGTATTTGAACAGTTATCGTACAGCGTTATCTTGTGCCTCACCGCCTGAGCTCCAATCCTCAGGGATAGGAAAGGAAATTTGTATCAGGAGGTCTGAAGATAAAAACAAATGCGTAGATTTATTACCTCCGCCATGTGATGATATAGGTGATATGTTCACTAAGGGAAGTGGGGGTATAAAGGATGGAACAGTCGCGTATGTGGATGTATAGGAAATTAAGCAGAGGTATCAGTCTTTAAATGATTTTTTAACCAGATTGCACAAAATCTAGACGTATCACAGTGAGAGCTGTGAGTTCACAAAGACAGTGGAGCAGACTTTAGCGCTAAAGGCACTCGCTGTCCGTCCCATTTCAACTACGGAGGTGGCGACACCAGATGCAAATATTAAACGCCGATCCACAATGTGAAGCTATTCTATAGGCGACACAAAAGGTCTGCAATTGAAGAAGAAAAAATCCATGATCGTTAACGATTAAGGAAGCCCATCCACACCAATAGCATGGACCCAGTGTCCTTTAGACTCTAAACAACAACCATGTATGTAGATGAAAGCCTTCCATCTGTTTTTAAAGGATCGAGCCAGACTCTGCGTGCCTGAATAAGTGAGAATTTATTTTTCCACTTGCAGGTACCATTCTCAGAGAATATGGTTGAGTATAGCGGGCCCCCGCCCCGTGTGCTGGCTTCTCCACCGGCACAGAGCTGGAGTGCCCCGCGACGCAGGTACCGCTGTGAGGTGTGCGCCAAATGCTTCCCTGTTCCCGCCAAACTGGAGATACACATGCGCACGCACACGGGGGCCAAGCCCTATGCGTGTCACATCTGTGGAAATAGTTTTAGTGTGAGGGGAAACCTCCAACGGCATATCAAGGACATCCACAGGGCTACGGAGGCCTCACAGCCAGTTGCTCCGCAGCCACCCTAGTCTGAAACAGTAGATTTATGAGTGACAATATGTACCAGTACTGGCTACCCGGGAATCAGCGAAAAACCAAACTCTCAAACAGGTGTCTCAGTTATTGAAGGTATTCGATATGCCTAAGGACCGAGTATCCAATGATGCTTGCGTTAGTTCTAGATAAAGTTACCAAAAACGTCTACATGTGAAAATGCTCAAGCAGCCCTTTCAGAATACAAATCGTTGAGCCATCGGCCCCAGCCTAGATATACGAGCACATAGGACTCTTGGCAATACGATATCCATGGTTCATGATGCGATGAACTGTTCAAATAGCAGAGGATAAGACGCCTGGGGATGATTTGGTTTCTAGATGATTGTTTACGAATCTTTGAGACTCGCTCGATTCAATAGGCCTTTATCCAAGATGGCGCCCTCGGACTAAGGGCATAATACGAGCTAGATCTGTGGGCATTATGACAATATTTGCTCGGTTACATGTCGTGAGAACTCCTTACTGTTTACGTTCACCTTTCGTAACTAAATGACACTTGGATTTAACAGCACCAATTCAGTTGTGAACAGCTGTGTACACTGTCGTTTCATTGACTTTCCCATATACGTTGACTTAACTTTATAAAAAAATAGGGGAAACCGGAAAACCCCCAGAAGATTCAGTTATTTGTTAGGTTTGATGATACCAATAAACAAAGATATTGACTAGAATCAAAGGTTGCTGTGTGAACACATCTCCTGAACTCGGCGACGAATTATGCTCGCAGTTCTTCATACATAAAGTTTGTTTCTTTCAGTTTCCGAGTGTCCTTGCGATGAGATCCGAAGGAATACTCGCATTTCATGAGGTCAGCGACGCGAGAAACAGTAGGAAAAGGAAATATGCATGTCCAGTGTGCAGTAAAACCTTTCCTGTTCCGGCCAAAATGGAGATCCATATGAGAACGCATACAGGAGTCCGGCCGTTTGCCTGCGATATTTGCGGTCAGCGATTTAGTGAGAAGGGAAACATGCAGCGACATGTCAAACTTATACACAGTGCTCCGGATGAAGGCAGCTAGAACTGTGTTAAACATGAACTCGGTCCAGACCGGAACTAATCATGTGGCAGCAAACATTCACAACACACCTGGATATGGTTTCTTTTACATCTCGAAATTTGATGATGATTCAAATTTCTATACCTGGTCATTTGAGTCCGTACTTATACTATGATCATAGGGTTATTGTGATTTGCGCGCCTTTTCTTGCGGATAGAAGGCTGGATATAAAGTATTAGGTCCTCTAACCAGCGACTGTTGTTTTCCTCACATTTCTGGATTTGTACACTTTGTACACTTCTGCAGATATGGAAAGGCTTGTCCTGACTGAGGCATTTCCGATCAATACTACTGTATTGCTGTGTCCAAAGACGAACTGTTTAACCTTATGTGCAATGGTGCCAGAACGACACTGACACCCAGCGCCACTGCGTGGTGCAGTGTCTTACAGCTAGCCATGCATTGAGCGGTGCAGTGATATGGAAACAATATGAAAGCATAGTTCAGTCAACGATCCGGGGGCGATGTTGCTGCCGTATCCACTCCGAGTGGTGGAAACGGCTCATGGGGAACGGCTTGATCACAGTTTAACCATTGACACCGTTGTTTATATTATTGAAATTAAATATCTTGATTTCACTTGATAGGTAATTTGAAGTTAATCAAACTCTCTAATGCTTTCTATTGGACATGTAATGATTCTATGATATGCAGACCAGGGCATCATTGCATCGACGAAACAGAACTCTGATTGGATGAGAGTATTGAGAGAACTTTAACGTACTATAACATCAGCTGATTAAGAAAAGAGTGGAAAATCTACTGGCGAGAGGTATATTGTGAACTCCACAACAAGCTAGATACAGATTTATGATTACTTGACATAACACAACGATTATTCAGAAAGGATAAGAATACTTAAAATACCAGTTGATGTGGTAGATAATAGAGATTTATTTACATCGAAAATCACATGCATAGGGGAGATGCAAAACTGTTTCACTGTCATCATTCTAATAAAAGAGTTAGTTTCTATCATTTCCCAATAGCCTCAGTTGTTGTGTTATATATAACCCCTATATTTAAAGTATATTATCAAATTAAAACATTAATTTTACAGATTTCACATTGCACATGATTAATGTGAGCCAGAGATGAACTTATTTGATCAACTTATCAATTCTTAATGCACCCAACATGACGAAGATTGCTGCGTAAAGCAGGTTGGTCTTGCCTGGTACGATCGAGAATCATTGCTCTAGGAAAATGTATATAGGGGGGGGGGGGGTCGGGAGCAGTGGGTCCACAAATATATTTGGGAACGTGTCCTGATTATTCGTAAGTTTAGAAGGACGATACCCAGAAGCCACATCCTCCCGGTTAATCTACTGACCATGATACTCCAGACTAGACCAGAACAGATAAGTGCCGAATCTAATCGTTAAGATTTCCTACATTTATTTACTAACTGTGATGGATATGTGCGACATCTTCTCCATACCATGCATGCCAAGTATGAACGTTGAAGGTCAGTAAAGTATGATGGAAAGTTTGACACTAGTGTTGCCTTGTTCAAAACAAAAGCCTTATCTCTCCAATATTAAGAGTAGATGTTTGTCGTTTCCAAAAATATGATATGACTATTAAAGAAAAGGTTCTGTTTTCACAGGAGAAAAGTGAGTGGCCAAAGCTGGACGACGAGACCATGGAAAAGGCTAAGAAAAAGAGGATCTGCCCGTATTGTTCGAGGCAGGCCAAGAACATATTTCAGTGGTACGACCACCTGAGGTGCCACTCAGACGACAGACCTTTTACCTGTCCCATATGCCCGAGCACCTTCAAACGAAAGAGAGACATGGTCAAGCACGGAATATATGGGCACGGAACAAACTTCAGCTGAATTCTGCAGCTCACATTCTGTTTCTCTTGGTTATCTAAGTCGCACCGCGTCAGTGAGGAAACCATAATGTAGAGAGTAGTGACTCAGATAGTTATGTAGCCATAGTGTTTGACGACAAGTGGGTGGAGGATTAGTTTGATAATTGATTGATATTACTATGCCCAGTGTTTGATATATGAGTGGAGAATTTATAAGATTGATATCATTGATATATCCTTGCTCCGGGTTTGCTCTAATGTAGATGATAAGATTAACTGTTTGATATTTCCATGGTCAGAGTTTGATATAATACGGCTGAAGGACAAGATTGATAAATGGATGATATTTCTATGCCCAGAGGTTGATATGAAATGGTTAGAGGATAAGATTTACAAATGTTTGATACTTCCTTGTTCAGCGTTTAATTATGTAGACGGAGGATAAGCTCATTTTGACCTTTTTGAGTCGATTAAGTATACTCTCTCTCTATATAGAAAGTCTTACCTTAAACATTCTATATTCACATTTAAAAATAAGCTACAAGGGGGTTCATGAAATAGATATCAATGAGTTCGCGAAAAATCTCATTTGTTTGTAGTCAACGTAACTAATCCTTTGCTATTTTGTAATGTAAAAGTTATGCTGATTTGAAATATGGACTTCCGTTCTTTTTAAATTGACAGTGTAAGATTGGCTACATATGGATTCATCGAATGTATAACTATGAATTAAAAAAAACAACACGAAAATTGAGATTATTGTTCGAATAAATGGTAATATTTCTATCGCAAAGTTTTATACCTGAATATTGGCTCCTTTTCCAGTTTAGATCGCCTGCTTTAAATTGGCTGCATATGAAATAAACACATTTATGTTCGGTGATGTATATTAGCCTGGACCTATGTGACAGTTGTCAACAAATGTTATTATCACAAATAAATGTATCTGTTTCGAATTAAAGTGGTTATTGACACCACACAATCTAGGTATTCTGGTCTTTCGATGTCCTGATACTGCAGTATTGATGTATAAGCTATCCGGACGATTGGTACTGGTAAAGTTACTGATTAACACAATAGATGAATTTGGTGTTTTTAACAGGCACTGGGACGTTGGGAGACCCATGGGACCAGAAGCCTGAATGCACCATTCACACGTAAACGAGACTATGCGTGCACTATATGCGGGCTTAGTCTCACTCGACCGTCGCATTTGATGATGCATATGCGGGTCCACACGGGCGAGAAACCATTTACGTGCTCTATTTGTCAGCGGTCTTTCAATAGGAAATGCAACTTGACCAGTCATTGGAGGAATATGCATGGAGTCCTTCAAAGTAAAGATTAGCAGATATCGACAAGTCATGATACAGTTGTAGCCATTGATCAGAGGAATTTACCATTATTCAGACATAGGAAAGATTTGTCTGCCCTGTTGTAAGCAGGAGCTATAGTACTGAAATATTATGTGAACGTTAGTGGTATAAGTAGTTTTCCCACGTGCTTAGTTTTCCCACAGTAACTGTTTCCTTATTATGTCATGTTATATATAAATGTAAGCATTTCCCTCATGGGATTATTGATAAGATTTGAGATGTTCGTTTGTGCAGTGTTCTGGCACACATTTCTTCCGATTGTATTGGTTCGTAGAAAATAAGTTGTGCCTTGACATGCCTTTCAATGGAAATAAATTAGTATATTCGCACTTTCTTTTGACGTGTCATTCTTTTAAGTTGATTATGGGAAATAGGTTAAGTGGATAGGTTTAAATAACTCAACAGGGTCCTAAAAAAGGAGATCCGAGTTTATGCGATGCCGAGGACAAGAAGTTTACTGTTTTTTGTACCAATACATGTAGGAATAATAAATAACAAACAACAAGAATCTTAGATATTCATCAAGTCTGTAGTGACTGACCAATCAACCAAGGGAGGTCTATTAGGACATGAGGCAGGACGCAGTGGTGTGAGGAACCCCACCTCCAACCGGAAACTAGAACTCGAGGCGTAGAACCTCAGTCAATTGGCCATCTGCCTCAAGCAAAAAGGCGGGAGATCTACAGATATATATACGCCTACCGAGGCCAACCTTTCTTCACTGTGGTCGTGAGCTTAAACTGCGCCGTCACCCACATTCAGATATTTGAAAGTAAACCTTCATTTATAACAGAAAGTCTTGGACTATTTTCTCTTTGAAATACTAGCCGTATTGAAGATTACACTACCCCAACATTGATATGAATTGATAAAACTCAAATTCCCTTTCATATGAATGTAGAAATAAAGCTCAGCAGTAAGTAGAATTTATGTTTAAACATGCATGTATGGCTTGATTAAATTCTGGTTAAAATTTTCACTAGTCTTACTCTATCCACTATCCTAACCCTGAACACATGTGGTCACCAGGAGAGGGTGGTCAGCATCCGCTGAGCGTCACCAACCGAAAATAAGCTGGTGACATCCGCTCCCAACCAGGCTTCCAGACCTGTCCCCCTCTTTCTCTATACTTGTTGCATTGACCTAGCTTTTGAAATTATTGCCTATATTTAGATAATTCAGAGATCTGAGAAAAAAAACACGTGGACCATTTTCTGCGCAAGAATTAAATGATTCAATATGGCAATGCCATTAAAGTGTGTGGTTCAGTCCTGCATGAATATAGCAGGTAATACTGACGTCGGGTGGGCGCTGCCAACCCCCTAAAACGCGGCTCCACTGTATCAGGCACAGTCGCCGACTCCCTTTGGTGAATGCAGTGCACGGAGCTTATCGGCGTCCATGGGACAGTAACTAGATGTTGGTTTGGTCAGGTAGATGGGAATATACGCCACAGTAAGAGCCACTAGTGTCATTTCTCGCAAAACCGGATAAGCAAGAAATGTGTCTGGGTACATCCTTACATCAGCGGACATTTCTTTTGATTCAGAGATCAATATTTGCATGCAGGCCTACAACCACCTCGTATTAGAAATTATTTTCTTCCTCCACTGCAAGCGGTGGTATTATTAAAAATCTCCATATACTTAGTAGAAACCAAACGAGAGTTAGCCTTGTCAATGTGTATGCCACGATGGGCAGGTTGTGTATTACTACACGAGGCGTTAGCCGAGTGTAGTGAGTAGCAGCGGTGTGAGGTGTGCGATAGTCACGACAAATATAAGGTCACGTGGGTAAATTTGTCTCCCAAATTGTTGGACATGTCGTACCGAATGCGGAAATTCCCTTCCCGTAAGAATTAAGCAATGGAACTTTGGCACGAGTAAGGTATACATATAAACTATAATAGTACCAAATATGAAGAAGATCGGTCTATTAGATTCGCCGATATGCACGTTTTGATTTTGTCAGCTCTGGTGGCCAGTGTAGGCGGTCGCTAATTTATGCGGCAACCATGACATTGACTAAGCACCCGGAAACCAGCGTAAGAGATACAGGGCTTTTCTCTCGATCTATCGTCATATCAATCGGGAACAAGCGTAGTCAATGTCAAAGTCGCCGCATAAATTAGCGGAGGTGTGGCCAAAAACCAAAAGTTTCTGTAGCTGACAAAGGGTTATCAATTTTCACCCACTTCCCCAGGAATTAAGCCATGAAACTTCAACACGAGTTAGGGTAACATATAACCCATAATCGCCCCCAATATGAAGAAGATCAGCCACTCCAATTCGCCGATATGACCAAAACGGTTCCCTGGTTCTGTTACGACTGACACTTTCCGCGGCGATCTCCAGTGGCGCACTACGATTGTGACTAGAGAACACCCGCCATCTTTTGTCTTCCAAAGTGTCGTACATTCGCTGTACGATCTTAGGGTGTCGGTAATAGCGATTATCGTGACTGAAAAACACAGCCCAGGTCTTGCACCTAATCTGGTATTGATTTTATGTGAAAAGACGTGGCGTATCAATATTTCACCTCCTTTTTTCCCAACTTCAGGGCACACGCCCTAGCGGAACGGACAAAAATTAAACCCTGGTATTAATTTTAGTGTGAGTGATGGGTGACAAGGCGTGGAGAGTCCGAACACGTTATTCTTGTGAACCCGTGCACGTATTTTGATGGTTACTAACACGTTGATACGTCAGCTGAGTGTGAACGTTCCTTTCCACATATCCACATAGAGAACAACATACCATGGTCGTACTTGATGAAACAAACACGATAGGGTTACCTTTATTAACGGAACCGTAAATAAATGCCAGCCCTATCTAGTATTTAGGAGGAAACTCATGAGATGAAAATAACGTAGTCTGTACTCCACCGAGTTTGACAGCGGAGTAATTCACGAAAGGAAGCTGAGTGAATTAAGTAGTGGTCAAACAAAGTGGAGTTTGGACCAAGTTATTTTTGTCAAGTGTATTTATGATTTTATCTCACCCCATATACATGATCAGGAATATTATTAAATTAACGAAATATATATATATATATATATATAACTCACTTAGTTAGCCGTTGAGTATTGTGTATACTACCTTCATGGATTATGAGTTCCTAATGTTAAACCTATGGAGAAAAATAAGGCGTGAGATAATTCATCATATCCAGCTATGGCACGGTTGTTCTGTGTATAACTACCTTACCACCGCAAGCTGTACCCACATAATTCTAATGATGTGATATGATGCTCTAGGTGTTACAACACTTATTCCACACACGATCAGGTAGTATGGCACTGTAGTGCGACTAGAAAACGTGTTATATGCACTATTTGAGATGGGAGTGCTATGAAAATTAAACAACTTGCAGGTTATTATATACCAAATAGATGGTGGGGATGTGTAGGTTAATTTCGAATGGTTGTGATATTTTCCAGACCCAGTGGTGTAAGGATATGAGTGGAGTGGTCGGTGCACTGTATCAATGTGTCGGTTCAGGTAGTGGGACAGTAAATGACATGGTTGAATTCCATAGCAACTCACTCAAAATTTTGATGGACAACCCCTGTCGAAAAAATATTCCCAGTTTCTATATTTCATAAGCTTTAATTTGGTATATAATACCTATATCTGATAGAATTATTATTATTTTGTTAGTAATTTTTCCAGATGGTATAGACATCATATTCTAGGGTCTACTGACATGAATTAGTATTGTAAAACCTCTACCATACAATAAGCAAACAATGTGCTGAAGAGCTCTTACCAACAGGAGACTCCACATAGACAAAGTAATGTAAGGGACCTGGAAATCCACAACTAGTTTTGCTAGTGAGTTTTAATAATTTATTACTGAGAATTGCGTCTCTCTGAGCTGGAAAAGGTGCTAAACACTCCACTAGTATTATACAGTGCTATATCAGTATATTCCTGGGACTTAGATGAGACTATTTCCTTTACTGTGAATGCTGTTGAACCAAATGCGCTTGGAAATTCGTGGTGTGTTGCACAAGATGAATACTATCTTCATCTTAGTATCCTACCATACTGCAACTAGATTGGTACAGAAGTTCTATTCTGGTTTTCAACTATTCTGGTTTTACTGCACGTAGATATATGCACGAGTTTAGATCGTTCGTTTCCAGAGAACATGCCCAATACTTTATATTATAGGCCACAAATAGGATGATGTTACAGGTTGTATCATGAAATCCCAGAAGGGTTAATAGAAATGCAAACATTCGAAGGAATAACAAATTTCACAATATCTACAAGTTGCCCGCAAAGCTGCTATACGGCCGTTGAAATGTGCCGATTCTTTTTATCTATTTCGGTTAAGCGAATAAGTCTGCTTAATTCATCTTCATTATACACATCCCGTAGCTCTGAGTTTATTTGACTTTTCCCACTTAACTACATTTAATTCTATTTATAAATGACATGCACCCCTGGTTTAAGAACATTGATTGATCTTTCGTTTTTTGATTTTCGATGTTTTATCACTGATTAGAACCTATTTAAACATAACCCTTGAGGATCCAGTGACATCACACACATTGCAGCTTAGAGGAAAGACAGGTATCCTCAAATAGAGAGTGTTATGTTTAATCATTGTAGAAACCTTCGGTCAGTTACAAATAGCTTTTCTTTTTAGTGCATGGGCTAGGTTTCATTTGATGGATATTTCTCATGTAATTTTGTTCGAGGTAGGTCCTTGGAAAGTGTGTGTAGTCTTTGTTCTACAACCTGAGTGATTTACACTTTATGGACTTGCAGTGTTTCAGTCCGACATTACAACCATATATAATTTGGTATTTTAGCAGGATGGCAAAGGATTCCAAAGAGACCCCCGAGGAATGGAGACCCGATCCAAAGATATGAGGAGACATATTTGCGGCATCTGTGGCCTTCATGTGAAGTACCCGTCCCACCTGGAGGAGCACATGCGGATTCACACGGGAGAGAAACCCTTCTCCTGCCCAGTCTGTTGCCGCTCCTTCAACCGCAAAAGCCACTTGTTGCGGCACATAAAAAGTGTCCACGGATTGCTAGAACAAGGGATGCCCTCCTGAAAGATAGTTTCTGGACCACTCAGACGGACAGCGTCCATACAAAGCCCGGTTTTGACAATGCAGTGTCTATTTGAGATGAATCCACTTTTAGTTCGGTCATAGCAGGCTGTTTATCGTCAATTGCACGCAAACTTATATAAAGGAATATGCGATTTGAGTATCACGAATACACTTGAGTCTCGCTCTGCACCTTTTGTCATTTTATTGGAATTACCGGTTGCAATTCGTTCGATATGCATACATTCAAGTAGTATACTATTGGGTTTGGTTAGTTACTTTGAATATTAGGTAAACAATTAGTACATACTCTAATTTAGTACGATTTCCCTGTGTTGAGTTATGAATCTTTATCAGATAGTCGCTGTTATTTAAAAAAAGGACGAGAAAGCGGTGAATTCAATAAAATCTGTGAATTGCTCAATAATCCAGAAGTAGCCTAGAAGTTATTAATTATCCTGTGTGTACATATTAGTTCTTAGTCTTTAGATGCTACTCACTATTGCTTTCCGGCATAATGAGGGTTGACAGCAGACAGCTACATACACATGTTTAACACACACAAAATGGGAACAATCTGTAAGGTTCAAACAGACATCAGTCCTGAACACGAGAGTAATACGGCAGCTTGTACAAGCTTCTATTGTTATAGTTAGTAAATCGTCTAATTTGCCCTTTTAACTGTGAAATATATTACACAAATCATGAATACCAGGCTTTGTAAAACGGGGATGTCCCTTTTGGCAGGAAGGGACAGTAAATGGTATCGGGGTTGGTGATGTCCGGATCTTCAACCGAGTGAGGATTGGGTTTTTTCTCCTATGGGAACAACCGTATCGGTAACCTTAATTGGGAAAGCAATACATTTATTATCCACCTAATATAAAGTGTCCATAAAAACACATGTGGCTCATGTATCTACATACCCGGAGCATACGGTGTTGTATGCTCCGAGTAGCAAAGGCCGGCGCATACGGAAAAATAGTGCGTACCTAAATGAGCCAATATCAGTACCTTACTTGTCAGGAAAAGGTGGATAATAAATACAATATAGACTGGTTTTAGATAAAAGCGGTTGTATACTCCTTGGGGAGTTGACTCTGCGCAATATCCTAGCATGCCCTCGGATATTACTACGCGTTAACTCCTCTGAGCATACCACCGCTTGTATCTGAAACCAGTCAATATTGTGTATATAGTTAGGAAATTCCCAATTCCCAAATATATGTTTATTTAGTTTTGCATAGACTGTAAGCAAATAAAGAGATGTGAAATAGAACGCAGTGGCACTTCTAAGTAAGCTTAGAAGTTATGAAATATGGAAATGATGCTTCAACCGCTAATTTGTTATCAGTGAAGGTTTTAGAAATACAAATTTGGCAATCGGATAGGAGGTCTGGCACAGTTTATATTCTACACTATTCTGCTGTAGATGGGGATGAATTCCGTTCGTATATCTCCGTGCAGAAGTAAGAACCTACACAGAAGAAAATGGGATGAGGCCGCTATGATTTTATATTTGTGCTACTGTAGAAAAGTGTGACACCGCAGGGTACAAAGACAGTTCTAACTAATTTCAAGGACTTGAGCATCAATGTTACCGAAACTCACTTTTAGTTAACATACGAATTATAAAATGTGAAACTGTAATAATACATGCTCCGTGACATTGTCAGTTATTCACATTTACACCCACCCATTATCACTACGATAAAACTGAGTCAATTGTATATACGTCCACCAGTGACATTGGACATATCAGGATTGTGGCTAAAGACCGAGATGAATCTGTATTTCTTGTGACATAATAAAGAGGATATAATCTCACCTATATACAGCATTCCTTTGTTTAAGGATATTTGCAACAGTAAGGATTTACAACATGTTTTGTATGCTTTTCGCCATAGATGAATAGGACAAGCCATTATTGAGAAGTGTGCATACTATTGAAACATAGTATATTGAAGATGAGAAAAGAAAGTAATGACTCACAACTTGTAATTACTGACGTGAGGGTGATAACGAACAATCTTACCGACTGGTATTGGTTTAAAAGATCGATATCTCACATTTAATATACTAATGCAATAGGATATTTAAAAGAGGAGGTGTTTTAAACAAAGAACTCCCTGTGGAATAGAACAGAACGAATAGGGATTTATCATACAATCTTGGGGAAATCTCTTTACAGCATCAGCGATGTCTACTAAAGGAACTTCGAGAATATTCTAGATATATCCCAAATGTTTAAATGATCCATAAGGAATGAGAAAGCCACCAAAGAACATGCACCATATGTGTAAGAGAGGGACTCGAGCGTTAAATCAGTCCTGAGAATTATCTGTACTCGGTCTCGGTAGATTACTCTCTGCATGCAAAAACTAGGAAAAGCATATACTTGAATCCCGATAGATACGACAAGAGATTCGATATAAGTCACATATGGTGCATGAGAAACATGAGAAACATGAGAAAAACACAATACTGAGGACCAGTCCCTGATATAAAGCATCTGAGGAAGAAACTTCGTTACGCTTCAGGCTAGTAACGCACCTCTGTTTCTAAAATTACAGATGAAAATGATGGGTGAAGCCCGCAGACGCCCTCTGCAGGGCGGGGGAATGGACAAGCATTGCCATTATTGGCACTAGTACCAGATGTTGCGGAATACCGGGACTCTAAAGAATTGATTTAGACAAACGTATACAGTGTCAAATAACATGAATGTAGTCGGTATAGGGCCAAGGTATATGAACGGCTACGCTGAGACCATGTGATACTAAGAAAACCCGTTGAAAGACACCTTGTGGGACGACAATAAATGTCGAGTCAAGGATAACCTTTGGTATTCTCACATAAAATATCAAGGTGCTGTTAAGTGCCTTCATAGTTGAGGTGTTTATTGGCCACACGCTCATACTGGAAAGTAGCAAAAGGCAAAGGTGTAGTAACAGCAACAAACGTCTCCACGTGCATACCACGATATACCATACATGTTATAGATGTTTGGCGTGTATTATATGTCATTACTATGATACGCAGAACCGCATCATAGTCTGCACAAAATGAGAAGTACGTGCTTTCTGGGGTATTATGGCAGATTACCATTTCTCACAATGTTACAAGAAGCTTTATTTTGTGGATATGATTCTGCCTACTGTGAATCATAGCATATTTACGAACAATGAATCTGAAACCTAAAATTTCATATCACAGTTTGCTAATATTAAAATAAATGTGTTTTGTTAATATGAAAATAAAGATGATAAAATGTTAAAATGTTGTTCTTCATTCGACCTTCACTTTAAGTTGATAATATCAAAAGTTATGGAATTGTGAATGCAAAGGAGGTGCCTTATGGAAGGTAAAGATGAGATGAAAGGTCAGTGAAGTAGGTGGGATAAGAACGTGGACATGTGCTCCAATTTGACCAGGGTTCACAATACATGACAGACCTCAATCCCCCAACCAAGAAAAAATACAAGATAGGTTGACAAGTAAGGAAATTTACAATGGGAAAGCAATCTAAAGATTTTTTTGTTTCTGGAGTTACAGATTGAATACATCCTGGAAACTCCAGAAGGAAGCCAGCTAAATTGGAAGAGGTCAAGCTCGACCACGATGAGAATATGCGCTGTGTGCGAGGCATGTTTCCGCCGCCCGTTGGACCTGGAGAGACACATGCGAACCCACACAGGGGAGAGACCATTTCACTGCGCAGAGTGTGGCGAGAGATTCAACAGAAAGAGTAACATGAACAGACACTGGCGCACCAAACACAGTGGACAAACAATCAGGCGTACTGGTAAAACGGCGCTGTACAATTGAAGGTAAATGTCGTCGGAGAGAATATCCATGAAGCTTACAACCTCGTCTTTATTCCATCAGTGAAGGTCCTCTCAGAGAAAGCCTTCCTATAAGGTTGTGTTCCACAGGGGAATGCAGAATTTGATAAGATGAGAAAGTCGCATTGTAAGGGAGCTTACCCATTACAGAGCCTTGGTGCATGGAGTTGACTAGAAGGGAATATATCTTCAGAGAGAGCGTTACTGTAAGAGACGTTCTTCATTATTAGGAAGTATAACTATGAGCAGCCATTACTTTGGGGATCTCTGCAATTCTCTAGCGTTATTACTATGAGGAATCTTCTCTGTGATACACCGATAGTTTGAAGCGGCTGTGTCAGCGTTGAGAGACCAGTATTATGATGAGACTTTTCTGTACAAGAGCTTCACCATTATAGTCCAGTGTTATGAAGGTACTTCTCTGTCACACATGTGGATATGTGCATTACTATGACAGGGATCTTCTTTACAAAAATTGTATGTTTGATATAGTTTCCCACTCTAAAGACTCATCTGTAGTTTCCTTTATTATACCAGAGGACCTTCACTTTTCTATGATCAACAAACTATTGAAACTTGCAATCACTGGTATAGTTTCACATTGATTTTCATATTTTATTTTGTTAAATGTCTAAGATATAGAAGATTATAGTACTCGGCGAAATAACAGTGTATAACAATGTCTCGGTGTTATAGGATTGAATAGAGCAAAGCATTCTGGTGACAATAACAAAGGAATTTGTCCGTTGTGAACCATCCAATCATGTGGTTAATTTTCACATGATAAACCTAGCGGATTAGAAGATATCATTCTCCCTGTGTTCGTGCTCAGACACTTAGACAATTCCTCCTAAATATGTCATAGACAGTATGCTTGATACTGTTTCAGGTGCGGATGTCAGACTTTGGCTGTCATGGACAAGGCGATCTAACTTGGCACCAAACATATGATTCTCACCCGAATTCCTGGGAAGGTGGACCTTTTTCCCGATGGAGAAATAAAGGCTTCATTTGTGGAATATGCAACAAGCCGTTTTCCTCTAATTTTGGGTTGAATATGCACATGCGAGTACACACAGGGGAGAAGCCATTTGGCTGCCCTAAGTGCAGTTTGCGCTTCAATCAAAAAGGAAGCATGGAACGACATTACAAAGTAAGGCATGGTATGACCCCTTGAATCATTCATGGCGATAGATGTTGTTGTAGGGTTATCCCTATTCTGAGAATCATTGACCCCTTGAAGCAAAACGTAAAACTTTCGCCATTCACGGCGATAGAGGCAGCAGAATTGTTGCGTCATCGAACCATTCTGAGAATCATTTCAGCATTAATATTCTGGTTACATGACCCCAGAATCGAGGGCATTTTAGTTTTTTATATACCTCTGAATAAACAATGTAAGGGAAATCTTTCATCCCAATGTTGTCGAACTTTGTGGGTTTGAGTCTCACTGCACTCACCTTTCTCCTTCACCTCCTACAGTGGTAGATTTACTGCTATATCAAAGGCCAGTCCTGTCATACCATGTCTATGTGGTGTGGGAAGTAAAAGGGACTCTCACCTCGGTAAATGTGTAGGGGTGAGATTTCTACCTAGGTTCATCTCATCGATTTGGTCAAACCCAAAGTAAGTCTAGTGGAACATATTGGACGTTAAACTACCCAAACAACAAACAACTTCCCTCAGCCAGGACTGTCTTAGGCCACTCAAAATAAAAAAACTTGTTTCTCATCACCAAGCCATGAAAAATATGAGGGCGCTTCTTTTTTTTTTTTTTTTTTTTTGCTGGATCAAAGATGGCTTAAAGGTGTCATAAAATGGGCTTTAGACATACAGTAAAACCCTGCGTAATCGGTCACCCGCTTATGCAGGGTGTCTGCATATGCGGGGGTTTCAGATTTATATTGTTTATACATTGAAAGCATCCCTGGCATGAGGAGCTTTAATTTGATACCAAATACACATACTTTTCGAGGTTCATCTTATTTTGATACCCCCCCCCCAAAAAAAAAAAAAATCTTCTGAACTCGTTTTTGCAGATGCGCGTGGTGATAAGAAACAAGTTGGTTTTTTTGAGTGGCCTTAGCAAATGAGTTTGAATGTTAGTTCGCGATAGTTAACCTGCGTAAGAGGTCTTCTTGTTCCCTTTTCTTTCGTAGGCATCCGTTTATTCAACAGACGCCTGTATCATACAGAGAGCGCTGCAGCTGCTAAATATTTTAAACAAAATGCATATTAACTGTAGCTCTGACAAACTACAAATTAACATATTTGTTTTTAGGCAGTTGTACAACTTTTATTTTGATCAAATTTCAGTTCCTTTTTGGGTTCTGTTTGTTGTTCAATACAGCTCTTTCAGCGACAGACAAGATATGATACAAAAAAATAGAAAAAGATTGAGTTGGTTATTATGGGATGGGACATTTAGATTTAACATTCAGTGTGGGAGACGTCAATTGAACTCCTTTTTATTGTGTGTTTAGAGTTGTTATTGACACATTACTCGTGAAATGATAACATGGAACAAGGTGAACTTGGGCTAATAAAGTTTTATTTTGACAATTGAATTTTATTATTTTTTACTACAATGTGTCTTTATGTAAATGTTTTTATCTATTCATCAAACATCATTGAATGAATGTTGATTGATAATATTATGTCCCTACCTGAATGTGAGGGGTATGCTTCTTTCAAATAAATATATGCAGATATGTCATAATCAGATGCAAATCGGATCTCACCGTAGGAATTAGTATCAAATTATACGCTGAGTTATTTTCATTGCCAAAACGCAATATGCAGTAAACATCATTTGATAAGAGAATAACATTATTCATGATATTTTGGAGGAAGAATTCACTCCTCAGTCTCTCCGTAACGTTTGGGCCTTGTTCAGGTAGTTGTAGAAATGTCAGACATTAATATCCTTGGGAACATCTGACATATGATTGGACAACAGACACGTGCATTGGAGATTTGAAGCATGCCCTCCACCAGGCGAGGGACAGTGGCCCGGACTGCCCAACATCCTCTACAAGATATTGAAAAAGTGCCAGCTGGAGATAGTGTTGGCCGTTTATATCATTGATCTGTATAAAGAAGAGCATGTCGACCGTCGGCCATCAAAGTAAAAGCTAACAAGAAACGACCCACAACACCACCTTCAACTAAGACCCAGATGTCTTGGAAGACTATTCTCACTCAAGGTCAAACACCTGATGAGACCTGATGAGGCCAATATCCCCACACACTGAGAGTTGTAAGCTGTCTGGGAGTTGACAGCTATCTGCGACCACCATTGGGATCTACACTGTCAGGTCTACACTGATGGCTCAAAGGATGGAACATGTGTAGCTATGATGCACACACCCCATATGGAAACCGATTGAAAATAATGCCTACAAGTGATGTGTCAGCACAAACCAAGGAACTCTATCATGTAGGCATCCTGACAACTCTACATAGAAGTGAAACCAAGCTACAAAGAGGTGCTCCTCTGCTGGCCGTCCAGCAAAATCGGTAAAAAGGGCAACGAAGCTGCAGCCCAGAATGCTCTTAGTCGTAATCCAGATGCAGGTTTCCTACTGTACAGCAACCCGTTGTCAATCTCAAGAGAATACATGATGAAGGAATGGCAGAGCTCATGGAGTACTACCTTACCCTTACAGAACCTATTACATCCCATCAAACTACCCGTTAAACTGAAATGAGACCACCAGACTGACAAGAGCTGACCGTCTGTCCGGTTGTCCTGTTTCCAGTTGAACCTCAACCCTTGTGTCACCAATGCCAGGTGACCCTTACCATAGAGCACTGAGTGATCACCTGACAACACAACATCGCAGGAATGAACTCCTAAAAGGGGTACTATCAATGCAGAATGTCTTCTGAGGCGCTAGGACGATATCTTCGACAGATATTTTGAAAGATTTCATACCCGTCTGGAGTACAGGAATGCCACCTTTCTTCTTTATCCCCAGCAGTGGTAGACTTACTGCTATATCAAAGGCCACTCCTTCTTATACCATGTCGATTGTACATTAGATAAGCATGTAGGATATGCACATCTGAATAATCGGAAATGAACTATTCCCCATGAGACATAATGTCTCAGTATTCAATATCAAAAGAAAACTTTCCATAGGTGAAAAGACGTGCGATCTGTTGAGCGACTGCTGGTATGTGAATATTCCTCCCAAACCTCAACGGGAAAGCGGAGACTGACCGGAAAGCGAAGAAAGTTTTTTGATCATTAAAACTTTACATTGACCTGTCATACAGTGATAGACTGCTTCATTTTTCTATTCATTTATCACTAGATATCTGATCGGCAATTTATGAAAACATTAGTTGTTAACGTCAGTCCTGCATGATCAGTAATTCACTAGAACTCTAAGAATTAACTTGTAATGTTGTAATGAATAGAACATATTCATAAACTCATGGTTCATTCATTACGGCTAACACATATAGGTCAGAGCAGAGGTCAGAGGGACTTCCTGCCACCTAATCAAACACCATCTTCCGGTCAATAATCCATGAAATCCTAGCTAAGTAGTTTGGCTGTCTCTGTATTCAATGAATATTGTTCTCTACATACAGCATTGAACTATGTCTTCAATCTGTCAGTAATACTGAACCTTCTTGCAGGTGGTCATGGCAGTCTACTCAAAACTTCAGGACACTGGTGTACAAGCCCCGTTTAAAAACACCTGTGCCATATGTGGCAAAGGATTCTCTAATAAGAGAGATCTAAGCAGGCATGAAAGGATTCATTCTGGAGAGAAACCATTTGCCTGCAATGTGTGTGATATGCGTTTTACCCAAAAAGGACATATGAAAAGGCATTACAAAAGAAAGCACGAAAAGCCCACTCCAAACCTAGTTGAATACATATAGCAAATCTTCTTGGATTTGTATTAAAAGGACCGTATATCAAAGTGCCCAGCAGATTGTTTGAAAATGTTGGTATAATGAACCATTCTGAAATCTATTCCAAGACCAGTACAGATGGGACATTTAGGTAAAAGCAAAATCACAACCTGCTATCATTGTGTTTACCTGTTGAATTTTAAGATCTAACAGTTACACGCCTTTTCCTTCTGTTTTGAGAGTCCTCATTAGCATACTAATTATGGAATTATAAGATATAACAAGGTCAACTTGGGCTAATTAAAATTCGAATTGCAAAATTTGATTTTATGATGCGTCTTTATTACAATGTTAATTACAATGTTATAAAAGTATGGCCCTAGTCTAATAGAACATATTGGGTGTTAAACTATCCTAACAAACAAACCTGGAAGTGGGATGAAGGTATTTAAATAGGAATAGGAATTTAAATTAAGAAATATGGTGTTGGTGACTGTTTTTTTTAAAGATTTTTTATCAGAAGTGTTTTTTAAACATTCTGGAATTCTGATTCTTCCATTTGAAGCAAGCAATCCAAACTCCATATGATTGGAGTCTCTGGTCACCACATTAATTACCACATGGAAAAAACAGTTTTAGAGATGATATAGAAATTTACAAGATGCCATGAGTACCACACAATAGTCAGATTTACTGGCAGATATTACCATATCTGTACACCTGAGGAAATATACTAGACTTGCTCCAGTCTAGAAGAATACTTAAAAAAATGTTAGCACTGTTACTTGCAAAATACCACGACCATACCTCGACTCTAGCCATAACCAGACCCCTTTCCATATTCGTTCACCAGCAATATTTTAATCTAATCATTATCACAAGTCAAGAGTACAAATGCAGGTATCTATGCAGGCTTTCTGTACCAAAATAACTGTCCATTTATGTGAAGGTCTGCTTACACAGGGTATTTGCTTACACGGGGTTAGAATAAACATCTAATAAAGGGGAAATTTCAGTTCCAAACAAAGCTGCCCGTTAACGCAATGTGTGTGCTTGTGTGGGGTGTCCATGAGGTGGGGTTTACTGTGTATATACCACGGCGTGGACAACAGGTTGGATGTGTATCTACGCGGCATATATGGGTTATTCCACAGGCTGTGTTTGGCGTCCGGCGTAGATAGCACGCCGACAGGATACCTTTGTCGACATACCTAGGCATATAAATACAAGAATAAAAAAAGATATACCCACAACCCTACACACATATCATGGTACTGACTAGGCCAAATTCTTTCTGTGTACCCCCACCTCGCCTTCGGGCCTCCCCGAACACTTCGCCTCCGATCTCCTTGCCTGTCTTTTGCCCATGCCAGTCTCCCTATACAATCCAATGACAACTTGTCCTATGTAAATAAGGCTAGGTTGAATAACACAGAACAATGGTGTTATTAAAGTAAAACCAGTTCAAAAACAGTAAAAAACAGTTCGAAAAAAACCCAAAAGAATAATGGTTTTCTTATTTGTAATCATTCAAATGATACGAAATCAGGTTCTGATGGTAAAGAATTTATATTTTTTTGTTGTTTCAAGAAGAAACTCCAAGCTCATTTTCAAGGACTAACATCTAGAGGTAAGAGCAATTTCCTGCCACCTAATAACTCTGTTGCCTGCTCTGTGTTTGGCCATAATAGCTATGCCAATGTCGTTCTTTTATCAGAACTGGAAATTAGCATTAAAAGTATGCTGTTTGACTTTCTAGTGAAATCACCATTAGCATTTGTGATCAATATGCCAAGACACTATGAGGTAAGATGTATAGTTTGGCTGAATCCTTAGTCAAAGAACAGGTGACATATATTTCTTGATATACAGCATTGAAATATGTACTCAATCTTTCAGTAATGTTTGGCTTTGTTTCAGGTGGTCATGGAAATCTTCTCAAAACTCCAAGACACAAGTGCACGCGGCTCTATTAAACACAACTGTGATGTATGTGGCAAAGGTTTCCCTTATAAGTCCAACTTGATCATGCATCAGAGAATTCATTCTGGAGAAAAACCATTTGCCTGTCCAGAGTGCAATATGCATTTCAACGTAAAGGGAAATATGAAACAACACTACAAATTGAAGCATGGAAAGACTACTACAGACCAAACCTAGATGAACACATACGGGAAAGCTCATTGAAACATATTGACAATGATTTTGTATCAAAGTGCTATCCTGATTATTTAAAAACCTGAGAATTGATTTACCGGTTATGTAGGATATACCATTGGATACTATACGCATGCATTTCATGTCACGTACCTCTGAATGAACAGAGTAATGGTAATGTACCATTATACATGGAAAAGTGATTTGCTCAACATACGATTGCAAGGACATTTATATGTTCATAGAAAGGTTCAAAGGACCTTGGATCCTAAATAAAGCAGTACAGCAGCCTCATATTTCATATATTAAGTAATGTTGCATCACTGCATTTTCGAATGATAATTTGTGATAATCATATAAGTTAACCATACCTGTATAAGCAATTGTGCAACATTTCATATTTTCGATTTTATATACTATCAACACCCTTTGGACGTTTTCTTTCACCAGAACAATGGACACTTTAGCTGCTGAAGCCAGCAATATTATGATCTAGATGGAATCTAAGCAGAACTATCAGAGGAGAATATAATAAAGAATGCAATGGTGGAAACCTTTATCTTTAAAGTAGGATTTCACCAGCAATAGATAAGATATACATGTATGTAGATGTCAAACAAAAACATGAGAAAATTGAACAAATTAGAAATGAACACTATAATGGATATTGCCCCAAAAGTGTTCTGTATTGATTGCTGCTAACAAATAATAGGAAGACATTTGTAAGAACCATACAAATTAACCATGCCTGTTGATAATACAACTTCTCCACAATGGACATATATGTCATAATATAGTACAAATAATACTTAAGATATGTATGGTTGTGAGATGGGGCATTTACTACACTCCTTTTTATTCAGTTTTGAGAGTTCTCATTGACACACTACCTGTGAAATGATAAAATAGAACAAGGTTAACATTAGCTAATAAAAATTTGTTGTAATTTATGAATTGTATAATGATTCTTTGTTACAATGTAAAACTTATAATGATACTTTATCTGCACACATACGCAGGAGTATTTGAATCATGTTACTTACATATGACTACTACCATAACTATGCTCTGAGGCAGGACATCAGCCATATCTAGAAACCCTTCCCAACAGTTCATAAGTGGACAGTATGTATTTGATATAGTAAAAAGTCGCGAGTACAAAAGCAGATATCCCTACCCATTTGGTATAATGAGGTGTACATATATGGCTCGTACAAAATTCACAATATTCTTGAGATGTATTAGCAATTACGTCTTCATTCTTTCAGCAATGCTTGGCTTAATACTTCAGGTTGTCATGGAAATTCCATTCATTACTTTATTTGAAACATCTGGGTAGCATACATATGCATTCATGGTGTACAGGGTAACAGACACCTGCTTTTAAGACATTCACTCTGACATAACCAGTGGAAAGGGAATAATTGATTTATAGTCATGGAAAACATCAGATATCTCAGCTAAGCTACAGCACCTTGGTATTCCTAAGAAACTACATTTAACAAAGGAAAATGTATCCTGTTACTTCAGTGATGCATGACCAGGAAGTCACAAGATCTGTAAGAGTGTTTATAGGCAGTTATAAAGTACTCATTCTGATGTTAAGAATTTCATATTGCTTGTAAGTATAAAGAACATACACATAGACGTCAAGTTCATTTCTAGAACTGAAGCTCATTCAGATAAGAGTAAAAGAGGGTGTCCACCAACCACGACAAGGCTACGACAATGGCTTCCCAACAAGGTCCACGATTGGCCTACGTTTGGAGGCCTTGTCATGGTTGGTGGACCCCAGTTCCCAACAAGAGTCTACGACAAGGACGAGACAAGGCCACGATTGGAAGCTTTGTGGGAGTCGTCCGACAAGGCTACGACAACATCAATCATGTTCGATTTTTCTCATAACTGGACTCCTGTTGTGGAATGTCATGGCTTGTTGGAAGCGTGTTGCAGAGGTCAACGATAGAAAATTTTGGTGGAATGTGCACTTCCTGACATGCCCCGACAATGCTGTCGTAAAGCCCCTCTTCTTACAACAAGGCTGTGACAAGCGCTGATTGGAACTTTCTTATCGGCGCTTGTCGTAGCCTTGTCATGGTTGGTGGACGCCACCCTTAACATCCCGTCACATTATATAATCAATTTGCTGCTTGGTTTGTTTTTAGGCATGTCAACTATGCCCCTTTCACTTTTGTTTTTAATAAAAAAAATGGGGATGTATTAAATCACAGTATGACATCAAAGTGATGGTTGTATACCACACCGAGAAGCTTAAGACCCCGCACCCACTTACGCTCCGACAGGTGTTACAACATACTTTGACACAGAATTTTTCTGTCGTAGCCCGATTGCAGCACTCATGTCGGAGCGTGTCGTAACAGGTTTTTGCAGACATGGGCTACAACAGAATACAGTATTCCTCAATTATTTAAAAAATGATGACAGTGACCTATGACTTTTAAAAACTAAATAAGTAGTATTATACATATACTATATTCTGGTGAAGTTTGAGGAAGGTGGTATGAGTTTTACTACGTGAAATTGAACTTTTTAGAATTCTTATATAATCTATCATCTAATATTTTCAAACTCTATTTTCAAACTTAACATTGCTTCCATAGGCGCCAGTTTTGATATCACGTGAAATCGTAGACTCGTGTTGGAACGGCGTCAGTAGCCCTTCTCGGAAGCCTGCCTCTACTAGTGCAGGATGCTACGATAGCGTTCTGACACGCTCTGACACGCCCTGAAGTGTCGGAAGCCTCCCGACACGCTCGTAAGTGTCATAAAGCATTGTAAGGCTTCCGACACTGCGCCTGTGTCCTAGCGTGTGGCAGACCGTGTCGGGGAATGTCGCAGAAGTCGAGGTCCACTTGCATACGCTTGCGACACAACGTTCGATTTTGTATCGTAAGGTTTGTCAAGGCGTGTCGGAAGCAAAATCATAGTAAGTGGGTGCAGGGCCTGAATAAACCATGGTATCGTCAGCATACATAAAAGATTTAAAAGGTTCAAGTGTGTGTGCGTAGGGGGGGGGGGAGCATAGCATATACAGAGTACAGAATGCTCCCGATACACTCCGACACAAACCGGCCTCTATGATTTTTCAAACATGTTTGAATGTGTCGGAAGGGCTACAAAAAGGGTGCTGTGTCGTAGCCATGTCAGAGTGTGTCAGAAGGCCGTGTCGGAACAGGGTGTCCACTGCTATGACAAAAACCCAAAACATTTGATTCTGTGTCAGAAGGGCTTGTCGGAGTGTGTCGACCCTTGTCGGAAGATCGCCTCCACTAGTGCAGGACACTACAATAGCCTTCTGACATGTTCTGACATTCCCCGACATGTCGGAAGCCTCCTAACATGCTCCGACATTTCCAAATGTTGGACATGTGAGAAGCGTGTTGGGAGGCTTCCGGCACGGCGCCTGTGTCGCAGCCATGTCAAGGCGTGTCGGAGCATGTCACAGTCCTTGTCGGAAGCTGAGGTCACCAGCACATGCTTCTGACACAAGGTCGGTTTTGTGTCATCAGTGTGTTGTAAGGCCTATCACATCGTGTGAGAAGTGAAATCGTAGCAAGTGGGTGCAGGGCCTTAGGAACTTATCATTAAAAGGGGGTATCAACTGAGCTTTCGACACACTCCAACACACTCCGTGAAGCCATTCAGACACGTCAAACGTTTTGAGTTTTTGTCATAGCAGTGGACACCCCATTCCGACACGGCCTTCCGTCACACTCCGACATAGCTACGACACGGCTCCCTTATTGTAGCCATGTCATAGAGTGTTCGAACAATCGTAGAGGCCGGTTTGTGTACCACACACACAAGAGTACCTTTACAAATCATTTATGATATCATACATACAATATTTTCTCCTCTGTTTCTTAGAGATATATGCATTACCAATGGTTTATTGAACCACGGACCTTCATACAGTGGATAGAGTGTCTCGGCTGGCAGAATTCACTCATTTTCAGAAAATCAGACATGGAAAACCAAGATTTTCAAAATATTCCCCTCTCAGCCTTAATAAACTATTTCATCAACGATTCCAACGTACTTCCTAGATAGGACAGCAAAAATTACGGCCCTAGGTGTTCTGGGGGTTTCTGTACAATTGGCAGATTTTGGATCACTTCGGCTGGGGTGGGGAGGCAGAATTCTTTCATTTTCAAGGGGTTGACATGGGAAATCAAGATTCTGAAATTATCTCCACTTCAACAGACCTTAATGAACTATTTCATCAACGATTTCATGTATGTCTCTAAATGGGACAGTAAAGATTATGGCTGTACGTGAGCTGGAGGTTCCAGATAATTCGCAGATTTTGGCTGACTTTGGTTGGGGACGGCAGACAGATTTCACTCATTCAGAAAATCAGACATGGAAAACCAAGATTTTGAAAATATTCCCATCTCACCAAGCCTTGATAAACTATTTCATCAACGATTTTAACATAGTTCCAATTGGCAGATTTTGGGTAAATATCTTTATTTCCAGTCATATCTTTTTAACTGATTTTTATACCTAAATGATATATGAAGTCATATATGATTATAATATGAATGATACTTCACTCTCATTGCACCAGAGTGTTCTTATACCTAATTACACCATAGAATTTCGCATGCTCTACCTGCCATCTAATGGATAAGGTGTGAAACATTTATAAGCGGCTATTCCACCAACGCAGCGCAAGGCCTGGCAGGGCACTTGTAATCGCCTGTTGGTGTGTGGCGGCAATAGCCGGCCCAAATATCCAGCCAAGGGCGATAATTTGCTTGATGGAACAGCTCATGACAGTTCGTGGCACCCTCATGGCTGGCCCCTGCCGACTGGTGGCCCCTCCCCGTGCCTCTATAACCCTGTCGCAGGCCACAATCTGCTGGCCTGTTGGTGGTCGCCGACCGCCGGCCGGCACAAATAGCCCATTTTAAAGCTGTTCCACCAAAATGTAGTGAGAACCACACAGAAGGCCGGCCGGGCATTATGAGTAAAATGCCTCCCGCAATCCACCACCGGCCTTTGTTTGATTTGATTTTCTGGTGCAGGCCGGATGGCTGGCTGGCCGGGGTGCCAAGAGCTATGCACCGAGTGACACCGAGAGCATGCCAGTATCAGCTTTGGTCGCTCGCCCGTTTATCCTGCAACACACAGTCAACAATGAATGCGCATCCTCCCTGAGCAGCTATCCTCGCCAGAAGAGCCCAAACATTCTGACAGTTTCAGCACTCTGGGCGGAATTTTAGCAGCAGACTCGAAAATACACATTCATAACATCAAGCCTTATCTTTATTTACCTTCGTTGTTCGGTTAACCGCAGTATTTCGAGGTTATTTGACAAGATATCAGCGCTCCCATACAAGTTTCAACGTGGCAGCACAGTGCTCTGCTTGATAAGTGGCTTTCCTGGATCCGGAGTGGCATAGTGTATAGAGAATCGCCCACCGCGCCCCCTATCTGCTAAATGGGGAACTCGGCTATCATGTTAGTGCTGCGAATGTCCACCAGACAGCAGCGACATACCCGCTGTGTCACTCTCCCAGCAGAGGTCTTGCGCTCTACTTCCTGCGGCCGCTTATATCTCTGCCCCAACCTACCTGTTTGGGCTCAAATCAGGCCCATACGCCAGTTTTTGAAATATCCTAAATTCTTAGCGCTTTGGGCAGTATTTTGTGGTTTACATGTAAATAGATATGCATATATTTATATGGTAAATGATTTATACTCATTTCTGTTATTTGTTATATCAAATCAGGTAATGCCTTAGGGATTACTTTCTTCATTGGAAGGCACCTCATGTGTTACAGGGTTTTGTTTGTCAACATAACACATGTGCTCACTCGAAGGGGCAGTCTGATCAACACTAGATTCACATCATAAAGTGTAGTAGGCGGACGAGGCGTAGCAGTAAAAACTCACTTCCTCACCCAACGCTTTGCGACCACGGAAAATTTTTAAATTATACCTACACATCATAAAGTGGTTTAAAGATGAAAAGGAAACAGCTGGATTGTCTGTTAACCCAATTTAACAATTCCTATATTTCCAAACTAATGATATGTGAGTTGTTTGATTCGTATAACTTTTGACAGTTGCCTTGTTTTGAATCTGAAATGTTCGCTGGTCTCCCTTGTCCTTTGTGGAGACCCAGGGAACAGGCTTTGGGTTGGGGCAGAGACTAAGCACAGCGCTAGCGCCGCGAAAGATCTGGGGGAGAGTGCCGCTGTGTGGGTATCAGCGCACCGGGGTCTGCTGGCCGAGGCGCTTGCTTGGGGCGCCTTGTGTGCGCCTGTTGGTCGATGGGGGGTAGATTGGTGGAACAGCTCAGAGAATTTAGAGGATTAGGGGTTGCCGGTCCCGGTGGCAAATGTCTGCTGGAGGGTAAAAACCCGCTTGAGGAGAGCCTTTTTCGTGGAATAGCTGCTTAAGGTGTAAAAGCAGTGCCACCATGCTGCAAATGCATGAACTTGAGAACAATAACGAGACAATCATAAGGAGGCCAGCACGGGTGGGTATCGTGACATATTCAGGAACAGATATGATAGAAGTTTTTAATATTTAGCTATAAAACAAGACATTCTCATAATAATTAAAGGTTATAAGGTTTATAAGAATATATAGTACATGGCGTGGTTGCCTCTTATAATACTCTACTGTTATGATATATATTATGGACTTTATGAAAGATCTAAATTGTTTTTAAATTTGTAAAGATCCATATTATACTCTAAGATACCACATTGTATCTGATACTAGATCATAATTTACTACTGTAACTATGTATTGTCTTGTATTTGTTCTATGGCGCAGAGGAATGGGGCGATGTGTCCCCCCCCCCCCCCCACCCACCCACCCACACACCCACCCACACCCACACACTTGTATTTCTCCTTCTTCCAGAATGTCCCTGTCCACCCCAGTGTCAAGTTCTTGTTCTGTGTCTGAGATGTACTCCTTCTTTGGTCTGTAACTTTTCCTATCTGACTCTATGTGGAACAACGTCCAATTGGTGGATAAATGTAATTGTCTCTAAATGTGTAAACTTAGGAAATATAATATAATATATAATATATATATATATATATATATATATATATATATATATATACTTTTAAAACTATAATAAGGATTTGAGATGTATGATTATTGATGAAGTCCCCCAAGTTAGCTGGTTGTGTCGGAGTGTACCCCGGCAACCTTTCTTTTCCTGCCAAACCCCTACGACACACTCCGACAAGGCTTTACGACACACTCTGACACACTCCGACAAAGTCCTTCCGATAAAGATTTTCTTTGTCGGAGTGTGTCACAAGCCCTGTCAGAGTGTATTGGAAGCAGTGGGTACCACCCTTTAATCACGAATCAGTTGATGTGCACTATGCCTTTACACATGCCTTTCTTGCTTTTAGAGTTATATATACGCATTTAATAATCAAAAGCGCTATATATTTTTTTTAATAATTGGTTTCCAATTGAAATCAAACTAATTTACTGAAGTATTTATTCATTTTTAAATGATAAACATACTCTTTTCCACAGTTAAGAGGGGCAAAATCAGTATAATGACACCGTAAAAATTCTGAAAGTTACACCAACATGTTGGGCGTAACTCACAAACCAGCCTGCAGCTTGAAAGCGAAAGAGGGAAAAGAACATTGTTGAGAGGTGCATTATGGAGTGGAAATCGATTGTGAACAAGCGTAGTCCAAGATTCCATGCATCTCTGCTTGCATTTGCAAACCTCTGAACCCCATTATTAGAAGGGGAAATTCAAAGAGCTTTTACTACCCATGGACAGTCTAGATTGCTGGGGAAGCAAAGACATTTCACCATTATTGGTACCATTTTTCTTTTTTTTTTTAAATGAGTTAAGGCTCTTTCATTGAATTCTTATATTGTGGATATAAGTACAACTTGCATTTGATATATTGACAATACAAATGTAAATTCTTAGGTTTGAGATCAATGTTCCATTTTGGTGTTTATTTCTGTTTTTCTACACACCCCACTCTTGGATATTATCTACCTAAAAAATCCCCAGTTAATTAATCCTTCTAACAGATCTGAATTTCATATATCCTCAAAGCATTATTGATGATTAATGTTCTGTGAGCTTCTGCCTTGCAAAATTATCAACGTTAACCTATTCAATATTGAACAGTGAACCCATCTAAAACCCTAAAACCCTTTTTTAATTACCCTTGAGTATCATTAAGAAAAGCACAGAAGCTATTCTTCTATGGCGCAGAGGCAGAGGATTGGGGCAATGTGTCCCCCACCCACCCACCCACCCACCCACCCTCCCACCCACAACCACCCACACACTTGCATTTCTCCTTCTTCCAGAATGTCCCTGTCCACCCCAGTGTCAAGTTCTGGTTCTGTGTCTGAGATGTACTCCTTCTTTGTGGGTTTTTTCGGAGAGGGGTGGGAGGGGTGGGGGGGGGGGGGGGGGGGCACCACGCCACGTAACAGCACCCCATCTCCACTTCATTTGTTCTGCAACCCAAAATAAAGTCTTAACTGGTGAGGAGAGTTATTGAGTCAGTGAACATGTTCTGAAGTCCAATTTTTGAGAAATGTTTTTTTGTGAGTTTCATCAACATTTCTGTCAAAATCACCAAAAGTTGAAAATACCTCTTTTCTTTCCAAATCCTCAATTTTGTTGGTCTTTCTTCACTGCACCCGTGTCAGCCTTTCCATGCCATTTTTTAAATTTATTGAAATGTATTGAATACCGACGTAATTTGTGACCTCACATCCATGGGCCAACATCCTCTTATATTGGAAATTCAGACAAATATCTTCCTAGGTCTTGTGCGAAAAACATGTACTATAAGACAGAGGGAAGGCCTAGAGTCCGAAATGAAACAGTTGTAGTCCAAACAATGTGAAATATATGCACTTCTATACCGAAAACATTACTCTTCGATTATTTTTTAATGAAACAAGATTTTCATTTTCAGATGTGTTGGCTTCATTAGCTTCAAGTCAAAGATGAAGAACTGGTGCCATCGTCTTCTCTCCCGCCATTTTTTGACAACATTTCAGACTAATTTTCCATTTTCCATTTTTTGTAGCTAAAATATTAATTAAGACATCAAAAACGTGGTTCCTCTTGAGCCATGTTCCTTTAAATAAACCATGTCCACTTTGAGTTACCTCCAACATGGTACAAACAAGGACATTGTTTGGCTACATACCTGCTACGGGACTTCTGGTATTGATTTCCTGGTGTGAAGGTATGGGCATGTGCAGAGAAAGTTGGAACTCCTTTTTCTTCGTGAGGACCCTCCCGCCAAGAAAGAGGGCATTCGGAAGTGTTGAAAATTGCGGGTGTAACACTAGCTAAACTTCCTTGATTACAGACATAAATATAAAAAAAAGCTTGAATATTACCTATATGGACTTGTTACATGGTAAAAAATAATAACTTTATCTTTGAAGAGGGCACTAGGTGGGACAAAGTAAATTGTTCCGCCCATCATCTTGCCAGTTTAAAACTGTTTTTATGGGTCTTAGAAATATATTGAACACTCAATTTTCCCCCCAATGAATGATAGGTATGAATAGTAAACACCTAAGCTTTCTTGCCACAGATATGCGATTGCTGATAGTTATTGGCATCAAGGTACTCTAGGGTCTGATTTAAGTGCTTTCAACATTAGGAAAATGACATGCATTTAATTAAGACCAACTATGAGAACTGATGGCCAGGTAATTAATTCAAAGACGGTTGGAAGAATGAACAAACATGTTGCAATTTGGGATAGAAATTCAAAGATTGGCATATCTATTGTATGAACAAGACAGAGCTGAAGATCGCAATACGGGACATATGACTAGAGATTTTGTAGCTATTAAACCGAAGGTCGAGCGACCAAGAGATGAAAAAACAGTGAAATGTCAAAAAACACCCCTTTCGGTCATATATTGGCACATGGACAAATAATGAGAGCAAGCCATTTCTTGGACCTGAATCCAGCAGCCTAACATGTTCTTCGAACGTAGAGCAAAAAAAGGAGATCTATGCCATTTTTCAAGCGCTAGTATCTAAGAACTAATAAATGGACTGATTTTCACCATTTTCCCATGCAAGGACCTGTATATAAATAAATGGTCCTTGGAATCACCAGACAGCTAAGTTGTACAGGGATAGACTACTGCAACTATTGATATTTACAAGAGGAATTATATCAGCAGATATTAATCAGTAATTCATGAACTCATGTTGAAGCTGTTGATTTGTAATCAGTTGTATAGGAAACATTCTGGTGTATGAAGTTCATTTTTCGATATTGCTTGCGATTAAAAAAAAAAGATATATATAGAGTTCAGGTTCATTTTCAAGGGCCCCATTTAGGTAAGACCGATTTCCTGTCACCTTATCAATTTGGCGCTTGCTTCGTGTTTGGACATGTCAATTATGCCCTGCGTCTCAGGGATACATGACACTGTTTGATGGTGACACCCCCATTTACGTGTGGCAATGTGCTATGCATAGCCTTGCAGGATTATCTTAACAATAAGATGACATTATATTATCCTTGATATAAAGCATTAAAATAGGTCCTCAAGGTCCTCAAGTTCATAGTAATGTTTGGTTTTCTTTCAGATGGTCATGCAAATCTACACAAAACCCCAGGACACAAGTGCACGATACTTTCATAAATGGACCTGTGATGTATGTGGAAAAGTTTCCGCTAGCAGGGACAAATTGGAGAGGCATCAGAGAATTCATTCAGGCGAGCGACCATTTGCCTGCCCTGTGTGTGATATGCGTTTTACACAAAAAGGGCACATGAGCCGTCATTTCTACAAGAAGCATGGAATGACCACTCCAAACCAAACTTAATTTAATAGATATTCTACTAGGAGTTGTATTACGGGGCATGTTCGTGGTGCCGGTGTTAAAAAGTACCTGGTATCAAAAGGCTCTTTTCTTTTCTTACACGCCAACACACTTACTTAAAGGAGAATGTACACTATGGGTAGCATTTTTTTCTTTCTATTCATGTTTAAATGTCAATAGTGTTCTACCATTGTTTTGATTATTTTTGTACTTACTCAGCGATACTAAGCAATTGTTTCCTCTCCAAATTCATAATTCCATGAATTATGGTAGTTTAATAACACAGTTTCGTAATTATTTCATGTTCTGTTCTTACATGTTTATTGAATCTAGGTGATGGGGCATTTATAGAATTAGTATTGTTAAACTTTGCTTTACTTATCTTGTCAACTTATCATTTCAAATCACATGATAGTAGATGTAACGCTTCGAATAATATCGTTCAATATTGAGCACCAAAAGCAATTATGCAGAGGTGATTACTTGGCATTGGTAAGTAAGTAGCTCTAATGACAGAAAATGTTCCATTGGATATCTAATGAGAGCTGTACAAATCAACCCATTAGTATATCAATGGTGTAACGCATTTTCTAATGTTAAATGTTCATATCCTAATTGCTGACTGATTCATATCACCCTAGCATAAGTTTTCAATGAAAACAAAAAATAAATTAGGTAAGAGTGAATTAATTACCAGCTTGTTGCCCACTGGGCTTTTGGGGGCATATAAGCTTCACTCCTTTGATTTCGTTATGAGAATTTAATTGAATACAAATTTCCTTGTCTAGATGACAATCCAATATCAATGGTGATTATCAGCTAATTATATTATCTAACTTTTATGCTGAAAACACCATTAACGTTAGGTATCAGTATGTCAATGAAATCCTGAGGCAATCAGCTACACTTATTTGAAGAAAAGGATGATGTTATAATGACTATAATTGCGACAAAATAATGTATTACATCTCTAATCGCTCAGTGATGTGCGACCTTGTTTCAAAGTTTTTTTAGGTACGCATTTGTCATGTGTGACAAGTGTTTCTTTTATGAGTCTGGTCTTGATGAGCAGTATGGATTCATTCTGTAGAGAAACCATTTCCTGTCCCAGGTGTAACATATCCTTTAACTAACATTGAAACATAGAAAGACCACTCCAAACCAAACCTTATCGAATACATACTCAATGGCGACATATACAGCAATTGTCATTAAAAACCTTAGATATAACTCATTTCACTGAACTGATATTAAAAATGGAACTATTGTGACAAATATTACGAAAGTGAACCATATTGAGAATTATTTCAGCTTCAATGTCCTCATTATATCGCTACCAGATCTGTATGTTTAAGATTTGCACCATGTATATATATATATATATAATATATATATATATATATATATATATATATATATATATATATATATATATATATATATATTAATCCTGACCAATGCTCAACTTCTTATGAAGTTGATTTCTTGCATAGTTAGTATCATGTTACAATAATACACATCATTTTCATCCAATTTCAAGACACTTATAGGAAAGAATTCACCATATATACAAGGCTCAGCAGATTTTGTCAGTTGTTTCATCTAAGGTCATATATATAGCCTCAATAGCTTTAAAATGAAGTGCAACAAATACACACATTTTAAGTTGATTATTAGGGAAAAACACATCTACCTTAGAGTGAAATTCCCGCGAAGTTGATGTATGTCAGACACGTTCGTGTTATCAGAATTGTAATCAACGCACATATATCGTTCGTATGTGCTAATATTAACTCATCATGTGGAATAGCATGATTTTCGCAGTGGAACACAAACAATTCTGTCCAATATGCAAACTGTTCATTAGAGGTGATGTATTGTTTGGCTGCAATTTCTAGAATGAATAAGTTGAATCCATATTGTTATTGATATACAGAAACAATTGCCTCTTTAATATATGAATAATATCTGGCCTTGTTTCAGGTGGTCATGGGGATATCGCCAAAACCTCTGGATGTTAGTGCACAAGGCTTTCCAAAACACACCTGTGACATTTGTGGCAAAGGATTCCCTTTTAGGTCCAAGTTGAACATACATCGTCGAATCCATTCGGGAGAGAAACCCTTTGCCTGTCCTGGATGCAATCTGCACTTTAGCCAAAAAGGAAGCATGGAACGGCATTACAGAGCGATACATGGGATGCCCTCTGCAAACCAATCCTCAACACTTGGTCCTACTCCATTCAGAATCTAATTTCCCCATCAACATCCGAAATACTATAAGATACTAGATGTAAGCGTTTGGAAATATCATTTAGAATAATGAGTGCAAACGTGAAATCATTGTATTATTCTTGGCATACAGTAAACCCTTCAATATCCCAGTAATGTTTCACACTGTTTAGGATGAAAACCGCATCTGTGACACTTGTGGCAAGTGTTTCCTTGTGAAGTAAAGCTTGGAAACGCAGCGTAGAGCTCGTAATGTAGAGCACCCATATACTTCTACTGTTTTTTTAGGAAACCTTTCAACTAGAAGGGCAAAAGAAATACAGTATATGACATTAAGGACATTACTTTGAAAGATTCCAGATCTTCTACTTATTTCTATCGCAAAAACGAAGAATAACTATTGTTTAGACAGGATGAAGGTCCAAATCTTAAGTTTAAGAATTATGGATATGCGACATCAGTTTTTCTTGCACATTCTTACGCAGAAGTGTTTGTGGTGTTCACATGGTCACTCAAAGGAAATGATAGTAGAGGGACGAAGGTGATTATTGGATCTATCATTTTATTAAGAGGTATGAGGTGGTTTCAATGCTTCCCGCTTGTGGGAAATGCAACTAGTGACTGTAGACCTTCTATTTGCTCTAAATATTCTGAACTCATCAATAAAGTTACCATAAGAAAGAGGAAAGCTTCGTTCATCTTATATCCTTTCAAGTAGGCAGGCATTCTCAATTCTAATATTTCGCTTTTTTTCCATCGAGGAATGTCCATCTTCACATTATCATTATAGTAGCAGCCTTTCGTGTTTCTCTTAAATAGAAACGCCATCTTGGACCTGTCCGCGTGATCCTAGATTGTTCTCGAAACTTGGATGATAGAGGACTCTATCTAGAAAACTGCCTATATATATATTCTAACTTCTAAGTAATATGTATCTTTGCCTCATTTAACTTGAAGGGGGTGTTGGGATGTTAATGCATTGCAATATCAAGAAAAACGATGAAATGACTGGAATAAACTCAAGTGGGGTTGAACTTTGTTACTGGGGATTACAACCTTTTAAATACCATACGTTTGAAAGGATTAAGAAGGAAATTGATGAGTGGTTGGTCTGTGTCTCCGCTCGCCATCGACTTTGGAGTGCTCAGTAATATTAACGAGGTGATAGCCAAGTGAATATTCTGAATCACTCCAAACGAGATGGTGAACAGGGACTCAGACCAAGCACGAATATGTTTCTGATTTTATCTTAGCCTGGAAATATTCATCTCTTTATCACCCGTTGAGAACGAGATACCGTTCTCGCAAGCCTGTTGAGAACGAGTTCGTAATGCTCAGCCTATGGACGTTTATACCAGGCTAAGATAATAATATATATCTTTGCATTTACTATATACCCATGCCGTATTTATCGTAAATACTAAACGTTTTGACACATAACGTAATTCGGCCGTACGGACGGGTGGTCTGTATTTTAGTGTACGGACGTGTTGGTTGATGTATTGTCATGTGTACGGACGTGTTGGTCTATACGTTGCTATGTGCAAAGCACACATTGAATTAACGTAACGCTATTGGTTAATAAGTGCCACACCCACCTTAGGTCTCTGCAGGGCCTTGGCGATACGCATAGTAACGTATCAACTACAAAAACAAACAAAATGTGCATTGTAGTAAAGAAAACGATAAAAACAATACAATTTAATGTGATAAAAGGACAGAACGGTATGCAATAACAATATTCTAATTTAGAAATACTGTATTGGGTTATTGATACGTTTTGAATTTCTGGTACGAAAGTAAGGGTTAGTGAACGAACATAAAGTCAGCGTTTACAAGAGCGTTTCAGTCTGCAAAACAGCCATGGCGGAGGAGGATGTGGTGACAGCGATAGCTGTAGAACGAGTAGAAATGTATCCCGATAACGTGGAAAACGATGCAGAAACCATTGAGGTGGTACCAAACGTGGCAGTCGAAGAATTGAGAAGTTACATTAATAGTAAAAAAAAGTGAAGAAACTAAAAACCACTCTGGCTACACAAATCCCAGTGATCGAGCAAAGGAGTGTGCCGCTTTTAGGATTTGTACGGGAACAGTGACAACTTGTCAAATATCCACTGAATTCTGTGCTAAACCGAACAATGAAGGTAAATATAAATAAGCTTTGATGTTATAAATGTGTATGGCATACTCTGGCACTAGAATTCTGTCCAGGGTACGTAAACTGTCTTCACGTGGGTGTCGCCTGTTCATGTCGACCGAGTCTACTGGAGTAAAGGCTGCGACCAGTCAATGTGGATCTTGGTATTGCTCTTGGCATTGTTCTCAGCCTTGTCATCTGGCCGTCGCTATAAATCAATTGAAACAGTTTTTGGCCGGTGATGATTTCCAGTTGGCCTTGTAGAATTTAGCCCTCCAATCGGCTGGCTGGCTGGCCAGACGGCCTGCTTCAATGTGCTTGGTGGAACAGCTTCAAAATTGCCTTTAGGCCAGCCGGTGGTTGGTAACCATGAACAGGTCAGCCAACGCTAGGCTGGCGATGGGGGTTTAGACTCACAGCAATCGGCGGGCCCGGCCGTGAAGACTTTATGAGCTTTTCCACCCAGCAGACCATCGCTGCCGATGCGCAATTTGGACTGGCAACTGTTGCTGATGACAACAATGCCACGACAATGCCATCAGAAATATGCTCTAGCAACGTAAAATAATGCATCTATTTGGTAGAATTTATATGATTTTTACATAGAAATGTTAAGGTTTACTTTCCTCTGTAGAACGTTTGGTAGTTTTACATAAATTGCATGTAGTTCAGAAACGTAAATTTACATTTCTAGACTATGTGAATCTACATAAATATACCAAAATAGAAATATGTCATTTCATATCTCTGGTAGGTAATTTTATGCATTTTAGAAACGGAAATCTATGTTACTATAGGAATATATAATATCGTAAAACTGGATGAGTTTTAATCTTGGCCACCATATGCCATGACTGGAGTTTGCGTGAAGTGAAGTCCGGAGTGAAGGATTATGAAACACCAGTTGTATGTTTAGTACTTGTATTTAACTAATATCATGCTTTAGAGTACACAGTGAGTTGAGGATTCCTGTGGTTCCCGTGAACGCTCTATAGATCATCTTAGATGCAAGATTCACAAAAACTGTACGGTTATATTGATATAACCGCGGTAAGCGCGTGAGCGCGATCTCTAAAAGATGAACTTATGCTACACGGAGCCCAAACTCCACGAGTGGAATACGGTGGCCACAATTAAAGCGAATCAGGTTTTGATTTTATCCTACCCCGTCTCCTTGATTTTGGAATAATATGTGATAACAATTCTGAATGCCACTTGTGGCATATAAATCTCTGTATGCCAGTCAGTGTGGCATTCTCGGGAGCGGAACGTTTAGTTTCTTTCACGGCCGCTTGGGGCAAAGGGTATTGCCAGTTTCGATCACCCTAGCTTTCTGTTATTATCGCTCGATCGACAAAACATAAATCGATGTTTGAACTTTCTGTAAATGAATAATATGCATAATCAAAGGTAGTTTGATGTGTTTCTAGCAAGATATATCAATAAACTCTGTGGGATAGAAGTTTGTATGTCTGAATCTGCACATTTATGTACTTTTGAGCAAGTTTTTATTTTGACATTTGTAGCAGCCTGTCATTGCATTTTTGGCAGATTTCTGGAAAAAAGACCAAATAAAACAATCATTGCAAAACAAATTGATACAAAAAAAACCCACCAAACACCTTCCCCTACTCTTCATCTCCATTCCATTTTTTGTTTGATGTCTCTATGTTGGATATCTACTGAGATATTACCAGAGACAAACAGTGAATTTAACATTGGTTGCTATGGAGTGAAAAGTTGTTTAACCCTTCGCGCGTACGAGAGTGCACTGCACCGCTTTACCGAAAATAAACTGGACAGCTATAAACCTGAGTAGCGCAGTGTTCGTTTTTGCGGCCAGACCTACCCGTTACTACGTTGCGTGACGTCATCGCCGCTCCCGAGAATACGGAAACTCAAAGTTAAGCCTATGGGATTTAATATTAGGGGTAGGATAAATATTTGTATGTCTCTGGTAGGTGTATCTATGTAGGAAGGGAACGAAAGATGATTTAGATTATATGATTTGTGGATACAAGGTATCGAGGAAGAAGTAGGAAATGTTGGAGTGGGGATTTATGGGTAGTGGAAATGTAGGTGGAACTGGTGTGTATGGACAGTTGTTAAATGTAACGCTCGATGAGGTGGCATTATAACGCAGCATTATAACTCAAACCATGCCACTACCATTAATGTCAAAATCACAAACCTGAAGAAAGGTGTGGTCCCACCTAACTACGATAATGACCTAAATTAGGATAACTGTGGCAACGAAAAGATCACCCAATGATAGCCTGAATGAGATAAACGATAATCGAAATTGCTGGTATGGTAAATTTGGTAAATAACAGGACATACCCCCCCCCCCCACCTCCAGAAGCACAAATAATCGACAGAGACTACTGACATGCCATCTAGTTTTTATGAATTCATGCACATAAATGTAAACCTATGTAAATTAATGTAAATTTACCTAAGTAAATGTTAATAACTATGGATAAACTGCAGTAATGATTTTGCAATTCATCAGATATACAATGTAGTCAATGGGATTATTTCTATCCAAATAATTCCTTGAAATTCTTAATACATGTCAGAAATTTCTTTAAAAATAACCAGCCAAAATCTACATATCAAGAATGTCGGACGCCTTTTTGGAATATGTCATTTATGTATGTAGATATAAGTAAACCTTTTACATCAGGAATTTAATAAAATAAAATAACCAACCAAAATCTATGTATCTAGAATGTTTGAGACACGTTTGGTATGAAACGAGCGTATGTCTACCTGCGAAATACGCAAATTTGCATCTTATGTTTGTTTACTCGGTATTTATTTGTCTTGGGACGGGCACATAATCTTCAGGGCGGATTGTATAATAAAGAATGTATACAAATTTTTATCCTTCAACTGTCTTAATTCCGAAAACGTTGCATAACAAATAATTCCTTAATAGAGACAGTTGAGAGACAAAAGAAAGTTAAGGGGGAAAGAAATTCCTTGATGATATTTTTTGTCCTAGATATTTGTTTGCATAACAAAGTAAAGGTTAGGGGTGTGATTTCATTACAAATAGACAACATTTTTGTCTCAACAGTTGCATAACAAAAAAGAATCCCGAAAAAATGTCAGTATTTTTGTCTGTATTCTAGACAACTCTTAAAGGTGTCCTTGCAGATGTTTTTTTTTAAAGATAGATCAATGAATATTTATGTGTTATATAAAGGACCCGCCTTTATATAAATATAAAGAGACAGAGATGTCGCGAGTTAGACACTGGAGGCCGCTAGAAGCGTTACTAGGGGGTGGCGCCACCACCGGGACTATTATATCACTAGTTATAGGCGCCAGAGGAGGCAAGCGTCAAAGCACTCTGGGGGCCGTTTCACTAGTAGGGGGGTCAAAGCGAGAGGTAGGACTGCAACAGTGACACCAACAGTGACACCAACAGTGTCAAGCACAAATTCACGTTTCATCACTGGTCTCACTGTTGAGGTGAGACCAACTGTCACTGTTGGCACAGGTCTCGCTATGCACACGCGTTTGACATTCGAATCTATTCGTTGATGGGCCAGGATAACGTGTAATTTCACCCCTTCCCATAGGAATTAAGCAATTAAACTTTAACACGAGTTAGGTAAACCTATAACCTATAACCGTGCTAAATATGAAGAAGATCGGATGAAGCAATCTGCCGATATCGGCGTTTGAATTTCGTCATTGCAAACGTCTGCTCTGTTGGTCGCTGTTCTTTTTCATTCCCTCTGTAGTGCGGCGGGGTTTCGGCTGTTCTTTTTGTCTCCCCCTGGAGGCCGGCGGGACACTGGCTTTGACAGGTGCTTGAGCGATAATAGGGGCCATAGGCACTTGACAATTGATTATGACAGTGTCTCTAGCTCAGGGATCGACTGTCAATATGTAATACATCCAAAATATGTGTAATACATCCAAAAACCAAGGCAGGTTTACAAAGCTCACGGGCTTCCCTGTAAATTGTAATTATGTCTGTTTTACATGATGGAAGCATAGTGTCTAGATTAAGAGGATTTAAGGTAATTCATTCTAATCTGAGGAGAATAAGAGCAAATTATGAAGCGCTATCTGTTGAAGCTCAGGAAAACAGTTGGGATGTAGTTACAGCTTCGGAAACGTGGCATACGGATAAGGATGTTCAACAATCTTGTATTTTGAGGGGTTACAAGAAATATAGGTTAGATAGAGGTTGGAAAGTAAATATTAATGATGAAGAACCAAAATCAGGTGGAGGTCTATGTATCTTTGTAAAAGATAGTGTCCCTCATGATGCTAGTGCCTTGGCAACCCTGAACCAAAGTAACTGTGATATTGAATTACAGGCAATGTTGATAGAGAGAACGTATACCAAAAAACTGGCTATTGTAAATGTCTCCAGACCCAGATCGGGGGATGCAAAGGTTTTCACAACACAGATTACTCTTACAGTGGATAAGATAAGGAATGAAGGCATTACGGACCTAATAATACTTGGGGACTTTAATATTAATACTCTAGATGTGCATAAGCCTGTAGTTGGGTCTTTGATCTTTGCACTGGAACAGAAAGGTATCACTCAACTTATCAAAAATATCACAAGGTACTCAACGAAAGGCTCTATAATAGATCTGATTTTCACTACACTCACTGATGTATCTCTTTCTGGTGTATTGAAGAATGCTATAAGCGACCACCAGTTAATTTTTCTGATCAAGAAAGCGACTAAAATTAAGGCAGCTAAGGTTAAAACCTGGGGGCGTTCGTATAAAGAATACTCATCTGCTAGACTTAAACAGCATCTTGTTGGCACTGACTGGTCAGACCTATATGTAGCAGAAACTAGCACAGAAAAATGGTGCCTTATCAAAAAAGAAATTGAGAACTACCTTGATGTTGATTGTCCAAACCATTATTGTCTAGGGTAACAAAGGAACCCTGGATTACTGTAGAAATCCTTGAATGCATCAGGGACAAGGACAAACTATTGACTAAGGCTAGGAAAACGGGTTCTCAGGATGACTGGGTACGTGCAAGGAAAGCTAGGAATTCTGCCAATAAGTTAGTTAAATCAGCTAGACAGAAGTATACAATGTCTGAATTGGAGAAGCATAAATCGGATAGCAGAAAATTTTGGTACACTATCGGAAAAATCATACCTGGGACGGAGGGGAGGGTCTCCCCAGACCTGATACGCATAAAAAACGAAGAAAATGTAATTATAGATAATGAGAAAGTGCCAAATTTTGTAAATGACTACTTCTCAGACATTGGATCAAATCTAGCGCTTGACATGTATCTACCTTGGCGTCCCTGCACGGAGAAATCTGAGGAATCCTTTGAGGATATTTTTACGAACTCAGCTGAGGTGTTAGAGCTTTTAAAGAAAGTTAGCATTAACAAGCAATCTATGGTCCCTGGGTTATCGTCCAAGGTATTTGTGGATTCGGTTAGGGCTATTCCGGAAATCTTTGTAGATCTGTACAACTGTATTTTTGGCACCTCTGTAATTCCTGAGGTCTGGAAGACTGCCACGGTGGTACTTATTCCTAAGGGAGGTGACCCCTATAAGTCTAACAATTATAGACCGATCTCGCTGCTCCCAATCATGCATAAACTTATGGAAAAAATAGTATACAAACATCTAATGGTGTATATCAACCAGAATGATTTATTGTTGAATTATCAGTATGGTTTTAGGAAATCTAGATCTATTGATGCCATATCCAAATTAACAGATGAGATCTCTGGGGGTAGGAATGTTGGTCGGTCCACATTGGCTGTGTTTGTTGACCTCAGGAAAGCTTTTGACACAGTAGACCATGGCATACTCCTCAATAAGCTGACTTATTTTGGAGTACAAGGGAGTTGTTTACAATGGTTTGCAAATTATTTAGGTCCACGTTATCAGAAAGTTAAGGCAAATAATTTATGCTCTGAATCAAGGAATATCACACATGGTGTACCGCAAGTTTCAATTCTTGGGCCACTGCTGTTTTTAATCTACGTAAATGATGTTTCAAATTGTCTACCCGACAGTAAAATTCTCATGTTTGCGGATGATACAGTTATTTACAGGCTGGGAAACGATGTTGACCGTTTATACAGAGAAACCCAGGAAAACCTGGACTGTTTTGTAACGTGGTGTACCCAAAACAAACTAAGTATAAACATTGGGAAAACAAAACACATCTTATTTTCGGCAAAAAAGAAGCAGAGACCAATGGTATTACCACTTCTCCTTATTAATGATGAGGAAGTAAAACAAGTTTTATCATACAAATACTTAGGGATGGTGCTTGACTCCAATCTAGACTTTAGACATCATTTTGCAACACTAAAAATGAGTATATCTTACCGTTTATACCAGCTAGCTAAGATGAGAGGATATTTGACACAAAAAGCGGCTCTTGCAGTCTATAAAACAGTCATATTACCATACTTTGATTATGGAGATGTCCTGTTAGATGGTGCCCATGCATATTTTACGGCCTCATTGCAAATTCTACAGAATAATGCTCTACGGATATGTCTCAGAGCGTCCATGTATACTCCTTTTCGAGATCTACACAGACTTGCCGAGTTACCATTGTTAAAAAACAGAAGGGAAGCTCATATTTTAAACTATATGTATAAAAGATCCAGGATTGATTCTTATGTTGATAAAACTGGGAGACAAACTAGAGCTCATGGAGCCCCTATTTTATATGTTGACAGACCAAACTGTGATCTGTACATGAGGTCACTGAAATATTGTGGTGGAAGAAGCTGGAACAAATTGTTGCCTATGATACGGAAGACTGAAACCTATGCAGCTTTTAAATCACTTACTCGTTCAAACCTCAGAAATAGTGTCTGGGATATATAATCTAGACCCTTATAAATCACCAAATCTTAATACCACCAACTCATATTGGCTAGC
The DNA here is from genome assembly GCA_950022655.1 of Alentia gelatinosa. Taxonomy (NCBI): domain Eukaryota; kingdom Metazoa; phylum Annelida; class Polychaeta; order Phyllodocida; family Polynoidae; genus Alentia; species Alentia gelatinosa. The sequence continues at coordinate 76,779,557 of OX465583.1, forward strand.
GGCTACCAGGGGAACCAGCGTAGCCAAAAGCCAGGTGTATCCTGGTATCTGTGACGTCATAGGAGGAATGCCCTGGTACCCTGCCCGGTTCCCGCTACTTTTGTCCTACAACTGTCTTACATTTTGTCCCTCATTAGTGCACCATTCTGAACATTATTATCAAAGGACATAAGTTATGCAACCCCTTCTGTAAAGTTCCTTGTTTGACATGAGTAGTCTGAGAAACTTTTACTGCCTAGCGGACAGTCAGAGAGCACATGCGTTTTTTTCCCATAGTACAGAAAATCACTTCCTTGGTTCTATTAATCCTGTCAATGTCAGTGCATGTTCATGCAACCTTACCTTCAGAGATATATAATAAATCCTTTTTGATAGTATAGAAACTCCTGCTTTCTTCCTTTGTGTCACTTTTTGGAGCCTTTTTGTACAACTCATATCAGAACATTTCACCACTTCTAACTCATGTTGGCCATATTTGATAAACTGGTTCCTGGCATCCCCCTGTTTGGGGCCTTGGAAGCTGCCACTTCCAGAAATTTCCTGCCTGTTGAAGGCATGACATGGATTTTACAAACACTGGTTGTTCTATAATTTAGAACTAATGCAAAGGTAGGAAAATACTGTCATCTTACTGAATTTAGCCTTAGGAAACTAACTACCACAAAATCAGAAAGATTCAACCTATATTTATAAGGAAAACGGCTGAGGAGCTGAGCTGTACCAATCTGTCCAACCAATTAGCCTAGGGCTAGAGCTCTATGGGCCTGCTCTCTGACTGTCCGCACCGCTAAACAGTCAGAGCCTCTCAGACTAATATGAACTAACATTTTGAACCATAATTTGGCTTTACGGTAGCGAATTACAGTCCATGTTGTAAATATGGTTAGATATCAACGAATGGAATGGAAAAAGTCTGAAAGGAATTAATTACTTCCAATATTGATACCACCACTGAACACTACATATTTGAATGCGTTCCTTGATCTGCAAGTGAATCCACTATTTCTATGAGTTTCATGACAGGTACACTAACTGGATGGTTTTATACATACTGCCATTTGTCCATATCGTTGCAGATGTTCCTCCCACCCAGAGCCAGTAGACGAGGCCCACCACTGACCGTATCCCAGGACAAATCATGCCCGTTTTGTGCGAAAATTTTCGTGAGACCAGCGGAACTGGTTAGGCACATGCGCGCGCACACAGGGGAGAGACCCTTTAGCTGTACTGTTTGTGGCAAGGCCTTTTCGAGGAAGTCCACTCTGAAGAACCACGTCCAGACACTTCATAAAGTTATCACTCCATAACCTTCTAGCCGGCTCGTATAAGGATATGCTAAAGTAGGCATTCTGTTGGTGTGGCTTACTCTACTAGAGGATAACAAAAAGCCCTTATTGATAGAGATGGACATTCATGGTAGACGGCCCGCAAATGGCATATAATAATACAGCACAAGCTTGCGTTTCCATCACATATAACATGTCACTGATGAGCGTGCATAATTGTAATCTCACAGAATAGCTACATACTGCATCTTTATTAGGTAATTCATATTAGGGCACTTCACAAGGGCAATTTAAACAAGAATAATGACTTTTAGATGACGGTGTCACTCGACATGGTGTCAGATTGTGGACAAAGTAGTCATTCTAAGAGACAAATATTGACGTTATGGTTTTAAAGCAAATATTTCAATGATTTAATCTAATTCAGTCGTAGAATATTAAGAAAGAGGTAGGCATATAGTTAGGATGGTTTAACTATAATTTATCCCTCTTGATTTTCTACTGAGTCTGAACGGTTTTACTTTGTACCATTCCGATTTATCAGAAAAGAAATCCCTCAGGGAAGTTTTTATAGTTTTGAGTTAATAAAAGCTTTTATACATTGGGATTGACTTTGTCGTTGGTGTGTAAAGTGCAAATGCAGAGGCAACTCCTCCAAGGTATACAAAATGTATATCCATGTGGGGGTCGTCTTTGAAATCAAAGACGTTGGTGAGAGCAATGAAGCTGCTATGTATGGGCAAGAGGAATTGGTATAGACAATGGCTATGGGACTTTGGACTGGTGGGGCTATGGGAGTGTGGATGCTCCGTATCCAAACTCGGCTACGCCTCGTGACGATTACTACGCATCCAAACTCGTGGCGTAGTGGTTAAAAATACGTTTCTAAAGACAGTTCTGCTTAATCATCCTACCCCTAATACAAAATCCCATAGGCTTAACATTGGGTTTCCGTATTCCACGCTGACTGGCATACGGAGTTTTATATGCCACAAGTGGCATACAGCATTGTTATCACGTAATATTCCAAAATCGAGGAGATAGGATAAAATAAAAACCTGATTCGTTTTTATCTTGGCCATCGCATTCCACTCCTGAAGTTTTGGCTCCTTCACTAGGCTTCGCCTCATGAAGTCACTTTGCCAAACTCCAGTCGTGGAATATGGTGGCCAAGATTAAACTTCATCCAGTTTTACGATAGTACTTAGAGGGGCAATATGGGAAAGGGGCAGTATTGTGTAGGGGCAGTATGGGAGAGGGGCAGTATGGTGGAGGGGCAGTGTTGTAGAGGGGCAGTGTAGTAGAGGGGCAGTATGGTGGAGGGGCAGTGTGGGAAAGGGGCAGCATGGTGGAGGGGCAGTATGGTAGAGGGAAAGTATGGTAGAGGGGCAGTATGGTTGAGGGAAAGTATGGTAGAGGGGCAGTATGGTGGAGGAAATTCCAACAAATACAATTGAATCATTTTTAATCATAGTTGTAAGTGTGATTTGTAATTATTATTGTTCCTCATATTGACATCGATAAAGAATGATAATGTGGTAACAGGGCTAGAGGGGTAACAAGGTACTGTTAACAAGGGAACAGTGATGTAGTAATGCGGTAAAAGAAAATGGTAGTGTGGTTAAAAGAGTAATCCTGTAATAGGGTTAGAACAGTAACGCAGTCAGGGTGTCATGGTAATGGTCAGGCAGTAACGGAGTAAGAATGGTAATGCAGTGACGAAGTTGGAATGGTAATGGGATAATGGTATTAGCATGGTGACAATAACGTGGTAACCACGTCAGCATCCTAACCCTTGGCCAAGCACCTATCAATCAGAGGTATAATACTATAACGAGGTTACATTGGCAACGCAGTAACGGTAACATAGTAACGGTTACACAATAATGGGGTTAGGATGTAATGCGGTCATATTTATAAATACCGCAGGTAGCATAACGCAATTAGAATGTAATGCGATTTGATCGTGGTAATGCAGTAAAGAGGTAAGTCGGTTAGAATGGTAACACAGTTAGAAATGGTAGCGTGGTTAGAATGGTAATGGGTTACAGGATTGGGGTAACTCAGTTAGAACCGTAACACTGTAACAGAGTTAGAATGGTAATGCGATTAGAAATGGTAACCAGGTAATACAATAATGAGGTTACAGGCTTAGGATGTAATGCGGTTAGAATGGTAACGGAGTAAACGGGTTAGAACGTTGATGCTGTAACCAGGTTAGAATGGTAATGCAGTAAATGTGCTAGAATGGTAACGGTAACGCTGTAACGGGATGCTCTAATGAGGTTAGAACGGTTACATGTTTAGAGTTGTAATTAGGATTAAGATGTAACTGGTTAGAACAGTAACGCAGTAAAAGGGTTAGAATGGTAACACAGTTAGAAATGGTAAGGCAGTAACAGGGTTAGAATGGTAACTCTAACGGGGTAATGAGGTTAAAGGACTAGGAGGTAATGCGTTTAGAACAGTAATGCAATAACAGGTTAGAACAGTAACCTGGTCTACAGGATTAAGATGTAACGCAGTTAGAGAGGTAACGCGGTAGCGGGATTAGAATGGTAATGCAGTAACAGGGTTAGAATTGTCACTCTAACTGGCTAATGAGGTTACAGGATAAAGATGTAACGCAGTTACGGGGTTAGAAAAAAAACGTGGTTTACAGGATTGTAATATAACACAGTTAGAACTGTAATGCAGTAATGGGGTTAGAATGGTAATGCAGTTAGAAATGGTAACGCAGTAACGCGGTTAGAATGGTAACTCTAACGGGGTAATGAGGTTAAAGGATTAGGAGGTAACGTGGTTAGAACAGTAACGCGGTAACAGGGTTAGAATGGTAACACAGTAACAGGCTTAGAACAGTAACTCTAACATGGTAGTGAGGTTACAAGATAAGGATGTAACGCGGTTAGAGCACCAGCGTGGTAACTGGGTTAGAATGGTAACGGTATGCTGTTATGGGGTTAGAATGGTAACCCGGTTAGAACAGTAATGCGGTAACGGTAACATGATAACGGGGTTAGAATCATGACGGTGGTAACTGTAATGATACCAGATCAGTAACGTTTTCTTAGGTAGCGTAATGCGGATTGAGTAACTCAATGTAACGCGAATGGGTAACACATTTGTTTAAGCAGGTTTTGATAGTTATGGACATTTTTTGATACTTATGGACATTTTGATAGTTATGGACATGACGAATGTACAAAAGTCTCAAACCAAATCATTTTTGATAGTTATGGACATTTTTGATAGTTATGGACCGCACAAACGCTGCTCTGGTGGCCAGTGTAGCCCTACCCTATACTTCACTCTCCTAGCAGAGATTCTGCGCTCTATGCCGCAAAAGATCTGCTGGGAGAGTGGATGTACGTTATCCGAGCCCGAAGTTTCAAATTCAAACGCTGATATCAGGGGATCACTACAGCCGACCTTCTTCATATTTGGTACGATTATAGGTTATATGTATCCCTTACTCGTGTCAAAGTTTCAGGGCTTAATTACCTCGGGAAGTGGAAAAATCCTCTATATACCCACAGTGAGTTAGACTTTTACTGTCTAAGTTTGATAGAACCTAGAACAATGTCGTAACGGCCGACCCTTTTCGCGGCGATCTCCCGTGGCGCACTACGATCCTGACTATAGAATACCCGCCATCTTTTATCTTCCAAAGTGTCGTACATTCGCTGTACGATCTTAGGGTGTCGGTAATAACGATTGTCGTGACTGAAAAACAGGGCCCAGAATTGAAAATCACAAACAAAAAAGAAGACACAGTCACTTTATATTAGATGTTGTCATTTAGACCAAGTAATATAATTGACCAGTGGTATATTTGGTGTATCAAAATGGTCACGACGTTTCACTACTGTTGAACCAGCTTCTCCAGGTGGGGATACAATTTGTAACCAGCCTAACTTAAGTAGCCTACTTGTTTGTGATTCAATCTATTAACTTCTTTTTGGATGATTACATGGTCAAGGTCGTAGTTGTTACTATTTATAGAAATATGGTATCTTGGCTATAGTTTAGAGTAGGCCTAGTGCTACTATTAGGCATGAGTGGTAAACTGAATGAATGACTCCAAGGCCTCGTCCCGTTACAAGCTTTATTGCTGGTGTTACTGCAATGCACAATAGACCCTATTGAGGTATCCCAGAATTCAGTCTGTTCACAAGTGCGCTGGTTACCGACGTTGTATGGTGATAGACCCTTGAACCGTAACCCACAATTATTGCAGTTTAGCGGTTTTTATAAATCTTCAAATGAGAAATCCTATGTCAGAAATGGAAATTTCAGCTATTTCTATATACTTTCAGGTTCTTCAAATATAAATGGGAAAACTGTGGTTCATGTGATCGTGGTGTGCCCAGCCACTCGCGAGCGGAACTTGTGTTTACCCTGGGCAATAACAGGGAGAGTAGTAACCTCTGGAGGGCGTATGCTAGCCAGACTGACTAGAATACATCAAGATCAAGGTTATATGCTGGTTCTGTGTTTACTGCATGGGGTGAACGCGTTGATCATAACCAAAGGTCACCTCCAGTGGACTATTACGCAGAGCCAGCATGGTCAGTTAGGCCAAGGGATAGAGCATACAGATAATTTGGAACGTAACAGTAGTCTTGTATAAGATTTTGACAGTGATTTTACTGGGATATATATACATTGGTTACTTCTTTTTCCAGTTCAGACAATCTGCATACTGGACATCCGTCTCTATGGGTCCTAGCGTCATATTCTCGCCAACATTTTTGACACTTTCTAATGATGGGTGGGTAGCCCCACCAGAGTGACCAGAGGTGGAATGATCCTGGGGTCTGTTTAATATCGGACGAACGATACTTAGACTGGACGATACGACACGAGCTTCTGGAGGATTCTCATCGAATGTGGTTTAATAAGGCATATCGTCCAGAGTGGCGTCGATCGTTTGGACAGGTTCTGTTACGTTTGACCTACATGATTCCATACGAGAGGTCGTCCGCAGGGTCAGCCCATTACCGTGGTACCTCCTCTCAGCACCGAGGGCGCCACCTCCTATTTGTCCATGGGCCAAATAGTGGGGAATTGGTGAACTTGCTCCCGGCGCTCTTTATAAATATCAGATATAAACTATGGTTTATACCACTCATGAATATATAGATGCAATTGGGAACGGTTTGTGCAACATGGTAAATAGGAAATAACACCATGTTAAGGCCCGGCCCCACTGGTGCGATGCGATTGTCGCAAGTCAATAAAAAGGTAATAAACGCCGGGTAAGGGCCATAAAAACGGCGCCGCCCGTCGCATCGCACACAATCGCTCATGTGGGGCCGGACTTGTGCGTGTGTGCGATCGTGTGCGATGCGATGGATTCATCGCATCGCACATCTTGAAATGTTCATGATGTGCGATGGATTCGTCGCACAAGCAGGGAGAGCATCCTATTGTATTCGTATTTAGTCCCCCTATCTTCAAGTACACCCAGGTACAGCTACCACTGGTACATGGAATATACTGTAGTCAATCTCAAATACACATGCCAGCCTTCATTTAGGTGTTAGCTCTCAGGAGGTGTGAAAGCTATGAAAACAGCCCGTTGTGATATAGCCTAGGCCTAAGTGTTATTTTGATACCTTGTAAAGGGTGACTGTTGAGAAGTGATGTTATCATAATTAGAGTATCTCATGAATATTAGAAATTAAGTTATATACCAAGCCTATATACATAGGTGATGCCAAAAGTGATGCGATGATTCCATCGCATCAGTAGGGCATACCCTGGACTTTTCTTGCGATTGAGTGCGATGAATCCATCGCAATAGGGGTCATAAACCCCGCCGAGGGGGTGTTTATGGGGTCATAAAACATGAGCGACAATCGCATCGCACCAGTGGGGCCGGGCCTTTACACAAACCGTTCCGAATTGCATTTATATATTTATGTGTGATATACGGTATAACATAAGTCTAATTTAACAAATTGGACGTTAAACTACCCAAACAAACCAAACGGTATAACAACAAACTTGTTTAATAGTTTCATTTGATAATCCACAATTTGCAGGATAAATCTATAGGCCTATAACAGAGAGCACGTTAGAGGATAGCCGCAGAGAGGTTTTACTGTAATCTGAAATGCTAGATAGTAATCTGAAGAGGGAGGTTGCATAATGTGAGTGAGAAGCGACTTGATGTTCAAATTAGTTGTGAGTGACAAATTATAGAAAGTTAAAAAAATGAGATTGGGGAAGTGGAATGTGGTAGTATGTAAAAAGTGCTATTAATTAGGAGGAAGTACCAAGTGGGTAATGCATATAGTTTTAAATGGGAAGTAGGCCTAGTTGTAGGCTTGAAATGCTATACCCTATATATTCTGGGAAAGAATTGCTTCAACATAGGTGTCCCTCTGTTATAAATCTCTATTTAAAAACAACATTTTAGAATTTATATATTCTATTATGATGTCATCATGATATTTATCTCTAAATCAAAAACTAGCGCAGTGACTCTTTTAAAAAAAAATAGAAATGTGTTCTACAACACATGGAGATCATCATATCAAATCTCTAGGAAATTAACATGGGTTTTAATTTTTAAGGTAAATTTTGTGATATGCCTTAATAGCCATATCGGATAATTTGTCTTGAAACTTTAAAAACATGTCTCTCATGAAAATTGATTATGATTATCTACATTTGTTGTAGAACACACATCTAACTTAAAGATCGGGGTCACCGTGTTATTGTTTGATTTAGGGATCAATATTGTGATAATTTTATAATAGAATAAACAGAAATTCTAAAGATTTGTTTTTCATATGGTAAAAGCCCATATCATTTTCCTAAAGCTTTCACAGAATATAGTAGATGTATATAGTATTACACATTTACGTTTCAAAATCCTTAGGTCACTATTTTTATTTTTGAAAGAACTGAAGAAAACTTTATTTTCTAGTACATTTCATATTTCATATGTATATCAAGCAAATGTGAATTAGTCTATTTTACCTTTTATGATTAGATAAACTGGACAAAACTATAAATTTACTTATTTAGAATTAGAATGAATCACAAAGAATCAGTCTTGATTGATAATAGAAAATATTAAAAGATCACTAGGTGGCGACACTGTGTATTGTAAAATATGCCTTAGGATCACTGGTGGAAAATACGGGCATAACTAAACATAATATATGTCTCAACAGTATGCCCAGGTAATGCTTTCATTGCAACATGGAGAGTTCCTCATACCTCTATTCCCTAGTGCGGACTATGAATGGAGGGGCAGAATATCCTGTACTGAGAAACTATTTATTGCTAGCAATTACTTATGAAGTACATACTATATTTGTTCTGCTGTTACAGAATCTCCCGAGCGCGCAGGTCTTTCAAACAGATACACCTTCAATCGGCGATCAGCAACGCTTATGTCCCTGGTGTGGGTGGTATTTTGAGAGACCATCCAAGTTGCTTCGACACATGCGTAAGCACACAGGCGAGAAACCCTTTACCTGTCCAGTGTGCGGCAAGAGTTTCACCAGGAAGGCCTCCTTGAAAAACCACATAAAAATATTCCACGATAGCGACATACAGGAAGAGGACCTCTAGGAGACTTACTCATGAATCGGTACGTGTGACGCTGTTGGTGTAAACTTCTATTATGTACGTGTGGTGTTTCGTGCTGTGGCAATCTCCAAGAATGAGATCTATGCCCATCAGCCAGGAAAATACCTCACAACATATCTACTTTCTGTAGCAATGAGGAACTTGCTAAGTAGGCCCTACATTGTACATTCAGGGGTATATCCAGGGGGGCAGCATAGTCTTATAAAACTGCTCGGCTTTGATTGGTAAAAAGACAAGTAGGTTAATCTCCTTTCAACTGTTCTATTCAAGCATGACCAGATTTCACAACATGGAACTGGGCTTGTAACTGGTAGTAGTAGCAGACAACTTTTACATATCTAAGTTAGAAGAAACACCACTAGGGTGGCATGCACATATAACACAACAACTCCATTTTTAAGAGAGTTATCGTTTAGATAATACTTTTTCTCAAAGTGTTAATATATGAGATAACTACTATGATATGCTAGTAATTCTATAAGTCTCTTATAAGTCAATATGCATATGAAAGTCTGTGAAAGTAAAGGAACTGTTCATTGTCTTTGAATATGAAATGATATTTTCAAATCTTCTTTAGTAACTTTAAATGCTTTCTAACTTATACTTATAAAGTAATATAATAAGTAATCTGAAAGAGAAGAGTCATTAGTATTCTTCTATCAGTCTCTTAGGAGCAGATCTCTGTCGCTTAGATCTACTTGGTTCCGGATTGGGCACGCTAGGGGTGGCACCTTGATCAGGAGTTGGTGAAGTGACCATTGGATGGGCATCAGTGATCTCCACAAGTTGTGGATGAGGAAAGGTTGGTGTAACCACTGTTGTAGTTGTGGCTGGATCACTCTGGTGAACTGGTGGTATATTGGGAACAGGGCCTAACTTTCTGGTCATCTGTCGATTTCGTCTCACTAGTCCATTTGATGTTGATATGATATATGACCCAGAGCTCTGTGCTTTGCCAACAAATCTTCCTTCTACTTTCAGGTCTGGAAGCCATGCTCTGTCTCCAGACCTCTGTGATGAAGATCATAGTTGATACACAAGATCGATATCAGGTGTGCAGGGTCTCAGTTTATCTGGGTGGACTGAAAGTCTTCAGCTTACGCCCGATGTTGAGCCGGGCTGGCGAGAATCCATTTTATAGTGGTGTATTCCTGTATGAGAGAAGGCCAAGGTATTCGTTGTCTAGGACGTTCAGGGAATTCTGTTCCTTTCTCAACATCTTTGGTTATTCCACCATACTGATGAGCTAGCATTGGCTCTAGTCTTGGTTAGTCACTGGTAACCATCATGCAGTTTTCGCACATAGTAGTAACCCTTCATGTAAAGAGAGGTTCCCTCTTTCAGTCCAGTACTTCACAAGTGGACCAGATATGTCACGTCTAGCTTCTGGCCATCCATGTTCTACATGGTGTATGACAGCACTCAGTGTCTCATCCTCTTTAAGTGTTTGGCGGATCTCATCTAGAGGTTTATCTGATACTTGAAGGCATACCATGATAGCATTCACATATGCCTCAACTTCATGTTTAAGATCCACTGCTTGCTGATTATTCCTTGACTCTTCATGTGGTGCCCGTGAGAGAGCATCTGCTGTAGTTAGGAGTTTTCCAGGTACATGACTAATTGGAAAGTCAAATCTCATCAGTCTGAGTTTGAATTATTTGATCGGTTTCCACATGAAACTTCATGCCAATAAGGAGGTTGCTCCAGTGCCCATGTGGTCGCCAATGTTTCTTTCTCGATTTGAGCACTCTGCACTCTGTCTTTGTCATTGACCTACTGGCATAAGCAACTGCCTTGAGATTTCCGTCTTTCTGGCATTGTCTGATCATAGCCCCTACACCCTAACTACTTGCATCTGCAGAAATGATTGTCTCTTTTTCTGGGTTGTATAAAGCAAGGGCTTTGTCAGAAGCTAGCATTTGCTTCAGTTTGTTGAATGCTGCATTTTGTGGGAGATCCCAAGTCCATTTGGAATCCTTTTTAAGGAGATTTCTGATTGGTTTTGCTACTTCTGCAAGATTCTATAGGAACTTCATTTGCTGATTGACTATGCCAAGGAATCGTCTGACGTCTGACATCTGAGACATCTTTGGGCTCAGGCATGTCAATGATCGCTTTGACCTTCAATGGGTCTTTCTTGATGCCATCTGCATCTATCACCTCACCAAGGTAGTGAAGTTTTTGTGTGATTTTTTTGTTCTGTTGACATTGTGAGTAGTGTCTTAGTTGAATTTTTTTTTTTTTGACATGGCATTAAAACCTAGAGGTGGTCCAATGTGTGTGACGGTTAGCCGTACCTGTTGTTGAGTGTGATTAGACCCTCTTGCGTATGGGTTTTTCAGTCAATGGATCCAGTTGAATTCTATTTTGTTCCGTAGTCTTGCAGCTTCTTTGGACTCTGGATGTCTGTATAAGTAGTCTAGTATGTATACTTTGACGTCTTGAGTACTGTTGTGTGTTGCTTGGTTGAAGTGGTTTGGTATTCCATTCTTGCTACCATGTTTCTTGATGCAGTTTAGATGTTCCTTTATTCTTTCCTTGATCTTCCATTTGGTTTTTCCTACATATTGCATGATCCAGGTTTTTTACATTCTATGCAGCAGATGACGTTGAAGCTGTTGCACATAACGTTCCATTTTGTTTGTTGAGTTTTGTTGGTGGTGTTTGACTTACTTGTGCCACCCATGTCCAACAGGTCACAGTATTTGCAGTCCTTTTTTGTGCATTTGTTTTTGTCTTTTTCATTATCCTTTTCTCTCTCTTCTTGGGTGTTTCTCTTGTGACTGGTTTGTTCTCATGTGTCCATTGTCATTGTGGTGGGTTGGTAGATTGTTCTAGCCCTTACTAGGTAGTCCCTGATGTTCTGTGGCCTTTAGTATCCTTTGATGACCTTCTTCTTGTGGATTCCTTTAGTCGTTTTCGATCTAGCAAGTATGTCCCAGTTGTTGTCTACAATGTCCCCAATACTGCCCTTGTTGAGTTGGTATGTGGTTACCAGAACTAGGTCGTTGGTTTTGGTTTGCGGTGGTCTTTCTCGGTTCTCTCCTGTCTTGAGCGTCTACCCGTTTTTTTTTCCCCACAGATTTTTTTGTAGTCATCGTCCTCCTTGCAGATTCTTTGTAGTTTTATGAATTGCGAGTATTGAAGACTGCGTTTTGTTGCTGGTGGATGAGCTGAGTCGTAGTTGAGGTAGGTGTTGGGGAATAGATCAGTGTAAAGCTCCCATATTTCCTCGTTGATCTTCACTGTTGTATTGAGGAAGGGAATCTTCGTTGTAGAGTGTTCAGAGATGATTTTGATGGTTGGGTGACTAGAGTTGAGTGTTTCCACCCACTTCTTGAATTCAGCCTCCGCATGGTTCCAGATTATGAAAATGTCATCAATTTATCTGTGCCAAATGGTTGGTCCTAGTCAGGTCTTTCCGTTGAGTTTCTCCTCCAGCTGTTCCATGAAGAGGTTGGCATATGATGGTGCCAGTCTTGTGCCCATTGCGGTGCAGCTGATGTGTATATAGTGCTTGCCGTTGAACTGAATGTTGTTGTTCTTCAAGACGATATCTAGTAGTTCTACTAGTGACTCATTGCTAGGCTTCAGCTGTGGGTCCCTTGTTTTTCCAGTTTTCGTCTTATCGCTCCCATCCCCTCATCATTAGGGATGTTTGTGTGTTTTGTGGTTGCAGTGGGTTTAGAAATGTTTTTGATTTGCTACACCTTGTCTTCCTACCAAGGTAGTGAATTTTGTTTGAAGCGAACACACACTTGTCCTTGTTTATTACCATGGAATATAAATCTGGAAATATTGTGAAATTTTGGAAGGTAACATTTCATTTGGTAACCTTGACCTTGAAAAAATCAAGAAGGTGACACAGACTGATAGCTCCATGGCATCCCAATAGTTTTGCCAAATATCTAAGAAATCCACCAAATACTTTTTGAGAAATGAAAATATATGTCTCAATTTCAGTGGCCTATGTTGGCCTTTTGTATAAACATATATGTTGACCTTTGACCTCGCTGTGGCTCAATGGTGCATGATGGGAATTCTATTTTAAGGGCTTTACTAGGGTATAGTGTCAGGTATCTAAATATATCATTCAAGTTGAAATACAGGCATATTAGAACAAGTTATAGAAACTATTGTAAGTCCTTATAGGAAATTGGGTGAAATTCTGGGAGGAAACATACCATTTGGTGACCTTGACCTTGATCAAAATCAAGATGGGGACAAAATCTGATGACTCTATGGTGTCTCAATATATTTGCCAAATATTTAGGAAATCAACTTAATACTCTTGGAGAAATGACAAAATATGTCTCAATGTCAAAACCCTCTGAAATTTGATGACCTTTGACCCCTAATAAAAGGTCAAATGGACACATTTACAGAAAAATGGCTTCCATATCTGGAATGGCCAAAGTCTTAGCTTTCATTTGATACAATAAAATCGCTGCTATACTTCCATGGCACAAAACTCCTTAAATAACTGGATTTCAAGAAGCTGGCTCCCTGACTAAATTAGGTTAACTAGTTTCCCTGATGTACTGACGGATGGATCTAGGCTGGACCATGGTTTTTGACCTCTATACATTGGCAACCTTTCATACTTACTTCCTTTGTGGGCATATCTCTTGAACCTTATACTATCATATCAAGAGTGATTTAGTGGGGCAGATATAGCTAAAATTTCAGCAGTATCGTGCATTTAATGAAACAAGCATGAATTTTGGTACATGGTTAGGGGACCCCCTAAGGAAAATTTTTAGATGTGTGGGCATTTCAGATAAGTCTCAGGAGCCGGGTGGCGGCCATTTTGAAAATTGACCATCACAGAGCACTATGACACTGTCAGAATGGTTATCACCAAGAACAAACCCATATAAATCATCTCAATGTGTGCAAGGGGAACCTAAAGGTATGGAATGATTAATTGGAATTAAAAATCTTTCTCTTGTCTTGTCGGACTAGAAAAAAAAAAATTTATCAATGTTTTTACCATATACCAACATGTGGGGAGTGGCCATCTTGGATTTTCTGCCAAAATTTCGATAAATCTGGAAATTCTTCATGTAGGACTCTTATCGCAACCACACAAATGATGGAAGACTTATAAAATTCTGCACTAGAGGGTTTTGATTTTAGCTTCAATGTGAAGCTGATCAGTTGATAAAGTTCTAGTACTATCCGATTCTGAGTGCTCTGTTTTATAGCCTTTGCATCTGAGTTAGATTTTGTTTGGATACAACATCTAGGAAAATACCCAAGTATTTGAAAATGGGCAATATTGCCTGCTTATAGAACATAATTGCTACCTGATTGGTTAGTAGATACCTAATTTTCTGAAATTGAAATAATTTGCAATTGACCTGTTTGAGCACATTCTGCGACTGTTTGTCAAAATTAACATGAGAATCAATCTCAATCCCTAGATAGGTTTACGAGTTCACAGTTGTTAGTTTGATTCCATTTGCATGAAAATCTACATAAGCCACACTCGCTTGATGGCAAGTACCAGCATACTTTAGTCTTTTTGGTATTAACAGTGAGAACATTCCCTTTGCACCATTTCATGAATTTATCAAGCTCATTTTGCGACAATCAGGCAATAAGAGCAGGCTCTGTGTTACTTTGGTAGATAATAAGGTCATCTGCATATAAAATGAATTGCGATTCATTTAACACAGCGCTCAGGTCAACTTTAGCTCCCAAGGTTTAGATACGCCTGCCTATTGTAGTTCTATTGCTGCTACAAATGACATGTCGGTTCTAAACATATAGCTTCATCATTAGAATCGTTCATACCATCTTTGTAGTCATTCTCTTTAATTTTCCCGTTTCCTATCTTATATATTCATATGTGTCCAGGGATGCAAGTCGGAACTGAGGAAAAAGTCGGAAATTGAAGAAAACAACTTATATATATGTATATATATAAACATGTATAAACTCACTTCCCTTCAAAAGCACTCACTGGACCATTCAGTCACTTCGTCTGCATTGTGAAACTAAACAGGAAAGGACTCTCTCCCAGGCGTTTCTATTTTAAATAGTGGCCTGGGAATTCCCTTTGTAGTCTGGCTTCAGTCTCTGCTGCTATTTCTTTTTTTGGTGGCTTTGTTTTTAATGTTTGGGGAGTTTATTCTATTGATTCCTTTAAATCCAGGGATATAAATAAGGATTTGGGTGAAAATCTTAATAGCAGTCACTTAAAAAGGAAAATGTATGAAACAATTAAAGATGAATATCATATAAGGCTTGGGCAAGTCTGCCGTCTTAAAAAGTCAGAATTTGATGGAACGCTGTCGGCAGTACAGACGGCAGTGAGAGCCTCCGACTGCCGCCAAAGGACTGCGCGGGGCGGGCGTGAGTTCTGACGGCCTGTGGAGGCTCGTCTCTCAGAGGTGAGGGTCCTCACCGGGGCGGGCCACACCCGCAGTGCTAAAATGCCAAAAGTTCGGATTACCGTCTTTTGACGGAAAATTTGCATCCCTGTGCGTCTTATACTGTGTTTATCCTATCTATGAGCAGCTCATGATATTGTTTTAAATGAGACGTTTGCTGTGTCATTTCAAAATATTGGTGGCAGCCTTATATCAATATCTTTTTATTTCAAAAGAAAAAATTTCTTATGGTTTAACAAAGATATAATCAGTTGGTAGAACTATGACATTTATATTCTACTTCTCTGTTCCAGATACCAGGATATACAAGTAAGGCGAACACGGAAAACTTTGGGGCGGCTTTACACGAGTGCACAATTTGTGGCAAGATAAACCAGAACGGAAGTCTGCTAAAGCGGCACATGCGAACGCACACGGGAGAGCGACCTTACTCTTGTGACGTTTGTGGGCGCGCCTTCTCTATAAGGACCAACATGGAGAGACATCGTAAAGTGCACGTCGCTAAAAGTAGGATGTCGTCAGACTGGTCGTTACCGCAGAGCGACCAAGGCACGCTGGCGACTGAGGGTACGGGGAGAACGTCAGGAGGAGGAGACTCGACGTCCTACGAAGTTCTCGATGGAACAAACTCATGGACATAGGTACAAGCACGAAAGGAACACTGTGCCATTTTTATGACAGGATTGAAACAATGAATTGAGCAAATTTGAAGGTGGAATGGAAATAAGTTGCCCGGTGCTTGTCCCCCTCAGAGTCGTCTGATTTGCAAACATAAAGTTGTTACATAAGAAGTCATCTGTGTAATTCACGATTCAACCAAGAATTAGAAATACACTGTCTGGGCATCTTGCTAAAAACATAACGGCATTCTCATCTTTCAGCTGCCGATAGGTAATAAGTACCCTCCGTTCATCGTTGGTTCCTCGTCGGGGTTTGAACATTGCCTTATATTTACAAAATAACACTGGGATAAGTATAAAACTATGTTAAAATGATTTCCAGCGCAATAAATGCATGTAAATAAAAGGGAGGGAAATGGTTTTGTTTTGTACATTTTTATTGTCAACAGTATATACAGTTTATTGATCCCCACACACACTATGAGTGTCGCTGTCTTTTTTATGTACATATAATGAGATGACGACAAAACTTGGACCCACTCGGGCTCTGTAATGCATAGAATTTGTCTTATTCGGTGGATGAAATAATTAACACAATGAACATGAAGGCGGCCATTCTCGTATATACACATGTCTACGTTTGATTCCCATTCAAACTTCTCATTCGACTTCTTATTCTCAAGTATTTTTCAAGTTTTTATCAAGCACGCATGATACACTTTTAATCTTGAATACTTCTTCACAGATTAGTTACACCTTACTCGCGTGTCTATATACTGATAACAAAATTAGGCACGCTTAAGTTTTGGCCATCCATAAGAGCTGGATCTATATTCCTGGAGTTGACATTCTCCTTACGTGATTCTCGGTCTCACAGCAATGAACACAATAAGAATAGACCAGGTTGTTTGCAAGCATTTCACTGGAATATATAAGTAACGAGAATGGCTAATGTAGCAGGCTTTGTGGGAGATACTAAGTTCTCTACACCCGCACACCCTCTGGCGGGACGCGCTGGTACCTTCCCTAACCAGCAGGGTGGTAGAAATAGCGCCCCATCTCCAAGCAGAGTCGGTGACACATCACTTAGACCATCACAGAATCCGAATACACTTAGCACATGGTGTACACGGGTCGTATAAGAAATGAATGCGATACCAAACATGCAAATCAGAAATCAATAGAGAACCGCGTTATCAACTCTTACAGTTAGTAATACTAGGAACGTGACATGGAATGACAACATTCGCATTTCATAAGACCCAAGTCAACTTTTCAACACATCACCATTAACAAACAAGAACCAAGTCTTTCCTGTCCTTGACATGTGTTAAATTGATACTGAAACGTCTTACATTAACGGTAAATCCAGTTTCAAAACGGTAACATTATCTGAATCTAATTAAAAATTGGAACTAAAAGCAAATAAAGATGTCACTTTCCACGGGTAATAAATCTTTTGCAAGTTCAATCGATAACAGCATGATTTGTTTCATCTAGCTTTCCTATTATCACAACATATATAAACAACGTTCAAGACAATCAATTTGTAATTTTTAGGTATTTATGATTTTTGGGCAAGAAATATGCAGTTTCTATTTTCATTTTACATTGATTTGACCTTGTGATATAGATTATGGAGAATAATATGAAGCTCTGGAAAATAGATTTTAAAGGACAGGTTGGTTAAAATGTTACTGGTTGTGCACCTTCTATGGTGGTGGCCGCGGTCGGATTATGAATAATAACATTAACGTTACTAGTACCATTCAACATGTAACAGGGACTCAGGTTACATCGTTTCTGAGAAGTCTCTAACCGTGTGTTATCAATATAAATGATGTTAATTTAAGAACAATGCTGACTTTCATGTTTACATTTTAAGTCTGAACACGTATGGAATTGTTTTCTGAATTATGACAAATCTCGGTGCATATCGGGTATCCTATAATAGAACCACACAAATCCTGTTGTTAAACTGGGTTAAGCTTTGTATATAACGTTCCTGGCTTTGAAGTCCGTCGGAACTTTTTATCTCGTATCATTAGAGTATACTCTCTTTTACTCCCATTTAACAAAATCGTGAATGCCAAACCTCAGCTAGAATGGATTAAAGCAATGAAGTAGACACCAATAAATTCACTACCCAATGGGTAACCAAATAATTATTTCCCAACACTGGTCTATTAGAGAAACTATATTGGTACATTTTTAACTCAAAGATAACAGATTGTACGTAGATTATACAATCTAACAATGAATGATGAGGAATGGCTTATCCGGGAAACCATGGAGGTGATGGCGGTAGCGGAGATGATGCGATGATCTGAGTTGACGAGGCGGCCATCCTACATGTGGAAGTAGCGATAGGCCGTGAAGCCGACGGACACGACGACAGCGGCGCCCGCCACGCCCGCCGCCCACGCCCAGTTAGACTGTCACACGAGAAGAAACCAAGGTGTATTAGAACAGATGTCGACTGGGTCAGTCATGTGGAATGTACTGCATCAAAGACCGAGAAAACGCGGAACACAATTCGTGTTGGTCATGAAATGGGGCTGAGGGTGCGTGTGGAGGATCAAATCGCTGAGGCTCAATTCACACTATCTTTGATTTATACAAGTAAAATGATTATGTAAACTGGAAATGAAAACAAGTATTTCTATTGAAAGGATGAAACTGGGATCTCTGTCAGTACCACTTCGTGCTACAAATCGTGTCATCTTTCGGGACAAGTAGCTAAAGTTTCATGCTAGTAAATTTTTAAATACATTTGGAGTATGTCGTCAGCGAAGGCGCATTAATTTGGTTTGATTGATTTAGCGTCCGATAAAGACAATTAAGAGTTACCAGACCTCTCTTTGTTAAAAAGAGAGGATACAAATCGTGGGTCTTCATCGAATCTGTAGCGTTGCAGGAACTGCAGGGTAATCTACATTCATTATATGTACATACCACTTGAAGCCGACTGACTGACAGGAATAATTGAATGTTAAGAAGAGGAGAAGAAATTCAGAGTTGTAGATCACAAAAAACAGACACAGTCAGTTTCTTTTAGATGTTATCATTAGAACCAGTGTGTACAGTGAGTGGTACATACGGAGTACTAAAAAGGTTCACCACGTTTCGCTTGGTTTAACGAGGTTTTTCTTTTTTTTAAATTCAGTTTATTAGGCTCTCTCTCTAATAGAGAATTTTTTTTTAGCTTACTCGAGACAATAAAAGTAATTTCATTGTCACATCAAAATGTAACCAACAGTATGCTGAAGGAGGTAGGTGTGGAGTGTGGGGTTAGGTGTAAAATGATGTGATGAGTAATGCAATACTGGATGATTCAAAATTTACAGTTCACTCAGTACAAACAAGAGCTAAGAGTGCATTTTAAAAGAGAAATATTGGCCTTTAAAGGCCAAATCAGCAGGGGGACGCATTTAAACTCAATACAAGGTCTGCCAATAATTTATAACTATGATATCAAGGAAGCCCCCCAGGGATTGGCAGTAATTGGAGATACAGGGGAGGGGGAAAGGGAGGGGTCTAGTATCCATGGGAGAAACTTATAGAGTTTTGTGCATATCTTACAAGCCTTTGATTACTGGGCCTGTCAGGTGTTTAGGGAAATTCATAAAGTAGTTTAAGGTCCATAATCAAAGACTTGACCAGGTCTAGGGAGAGACCAGGGCCTGCCAAAGAGTTCTTAGAAATGGACCTGTGACAAAAAAGACCCCCACCACCACCCCCAAAAAAAGTAATTAACTAAATGACTTTTTAAAAAAAAATCCACGTCAAAATTCTAAATAACAAAACTATAGGATATTGCATTGCCATAAAGCTTGTCCAGAAAACCAAAGAAATCCTATACCTTTCTGTACTTAGTTATGGCTCCATCTGGTGTTAGTTACCCATACTACAGGCTCCATGTTCAAAGTGAGGCTGAACTTCAATCAGACATTTAGTGTTCTTATAAGGATATAGGTATAAGGCATGTGACAATATGATTGGAGAGTGATAGGAACCACAGAGTCCTCTGGGGGAACATGGCTACATTACAATTAAAAGATGGCTGTCCCCAAGCAATGAAATTAGGCTAAAATATATGAATACCATGCCAAATATAAGTTTTCCCTAAATAATAATACTTTCTAGGATGTAAGCAACTGTCAGTGCCACTTGTGGAGATGGTAAATGGTACGCCAATGCTCCCTGTTAATCAATATTGAATAAACCTCTGTTTCTGTATGCCCATTTCACCCCATATATGTCCATAAAGGAGTTCTGAAAAATGGACCTGTGACTACAAAAGTCCCCTCCCCAACCTGAATTCACTATTCTCTCAAAAAATCCATGCCAAAATACTAAATACTAAAATTGTAATGCATTGTACCACCATAAAACCTTCTGTCCAAAACAGAAATGATATTCCTGTACTTAGCTATAAAGGCAAAAATGTGGTCAGATCGCCTAGTGCCTCTACAAGCATGTGTTCTACAGTAGGCTACAGCCATAACCTTAAGACCAACAGTCCACCTGCTAATAACAAAAAAGTCAAATAGCCCTTTTGAAGTGATCCATGTTGTCCAAATCTTTCTTCGGGTGATAAAAAAAAAAGAAAAATAAGAAAAATTCAATATTCTGATTCAGATAAACAATATTTTTATATCGATTAACCATTAGAGAAATCAAGTCTGCCTTCCTAGGTGGCAGGTTCACATGGCGAGGCCCCTTAATGTCATATTCACCATCAACTTTCTGGGGACTGGTGGAGATCGTACTAGTAGGACTTACCCATCCGCTGGCGGCAGTCGCCTTGTTGGTTTTACTGTCCTGACCCATCATGCGCTGGTACATGGCGCGCTCACGCTCTTCCTGTACCTTCTGACGGTTGGTCAGTCGTGAAAGCTCACTGTGGATGATCTGTAAGTATATAGTCGTAGACAAATTAAATTCTAGTGGAATACCAACATTATATCACAGCATTATTTTCTACAACGATCCAGAAATGCCAAAAATCTAAAGACAACGCCAACAATGTAACAACTGGTACTGGGCGTGCATTGAAACCAATCATCTGATTGAGCACGTCCCAGGATAAATAAATGTTTAAAAAAAAAAAAAAAAAAAATTACTTGACATTTATAAGCCGATATACGTCACTTACTTTGCTCTCCGGCTCAAATTTGAGCGCTTTTTTCATTGCGGAGATGGCGTCCTTAATCTCACCCTGCGCTGATAAACACTTTCCTTTCCTGAAGAGCGCTTTAACATTGTCGGGCTGGATGCGGAGTACGCAGTCACATGACTTCACTGCAGCGTCATAGATCTCCACCTGAAACGAACATGTATATTTACTGAGGTGTGGGAGGCGAGCTACATCAAAGTGACACTTTCTAGCCTTCCATGGTGGCCCTATTCAATGCATGAACAGGTAGAAATAAACAAGACTTGAATGTTTTAGTTAAAACAAAGTAAGGGTTGTGATTTTTGATGGCTTGGTGGAGGATTTACCAAGTAAGTGTGTCAAACATTTACAGCAGTTTGCAAATGTGTAAAGGCGGTAGTGTGTTACGCTCAGTGGGTTCATAAACGAGCGGTCTGGGTTACACCTAAATTGAAATAAAAGACATTTTTGACATGGCTAGATGGTTGGTGGGTGAAGCGGCTAGCTCTGTACAGTCCAATGCCTGTGTGGGTCCATCACATTCACACTCACAGGTGCATTAGTGTGTAGATGCTGGATCCAATTGACTCCAACAGGTCCCATAGGCGTTTCACTTGTTTATTTGTTTGTGTAGTTTTACGTCTCGGAAGGCTAGTTACGTCCTTTTGAGACTGACTCATTGGTTGACCTATCTGGTTCTTGAAAGTTATACTAACTCAACTTTGGTCTACTTGTAGCAGTGCCTGTTTTATACTGCTGCCTCACTGAAGGGCTGTGCTGCAGATCATTGACACAACACTTTGCGGGTCACATTATGCTGACAACAGCAAACCAGCCGCTGCAACTTACCAATCGGGTCAGCAAGCTGACGAGTATGAAACAGCTCCCTGTAATTGGCTACAGGTCAAGCCGGCTGACAGTTTTTGCCAACCTCCCGTACCGGACTATTTTGGCCACAAAAGTTCTCCTTTGTTGTTTTCTATAGCTTTTCGAAAAAAAATTGTCACAAAGAAACTTCAGAATTTCTTTCTTTCCAGTGTGGCTGAAAACACTGGACATGGATGTTGCACATCGAATGTACTTATCCCTGCTTTTCTTTGTTGCTTGACAGTAAAGCATAAGGTGCTCTATAGAAAGAGGCACCTGGTAACACTGGCATGTGAGTCATTCTTCAGTCTGCATGAGCTGCCATGTGTCAGCAGTGAGTGACCTATCTGAAGACGGGTCAGTCTTGTCACTTCACTTCTTGTCAAGCCTGCATAGTCTTGATCTCTGCCAACTCATGGTTCAATGGTTGAGCCGTGTCTGGTGCGGCATAAACAAGGATGACCAAGTAAATGGTTACATCATTGAAACCCATGTGGCGGAGTTCAGGTGTCGGGCCACTACACTCTCCTCCATATTGCTTTTAGTGATGTTACAGAGATGTGTGGCGAACCACACTTTTAATTCTATCTTAGTTTTCCCGACATATTGGTTACCGCAGTGTTTACAGGCGATATAATAGATCAGGTTAGAACTTCAACAGCTCACATTGTACCTACTCAAGCAGGTCCTCCCGCCGACAGTGCACAGGATCCAGCCAAAGGAATTTTATCATTACATATAGATGTTTTGAAATTTAAGATATCCGTCATTTCTGGAATCCTGATCCATAGCTAGTAAATGGGAAAGAACTCTACTTTACCAGCATTCCTTCTATTTGCAGTCCTTCTTGATAAAAACCAGTTCTACACAGGGTATGGAATTATTACTTTTCTTCAAAGGTACCACTGGCTGGCTTCGTTATGTATTCTCTCCTCGTCCACTAAAGATGCATTGGCTATGGAATTTACAGTTAGCTCACATTGGAAAAGATATGACAAATATTGTGAATTAATTTCTAAAGATTGTGTCCAACATGTGTGAAATTTTTGTCAGTTGGACCACGATATGTCATACAAATCAGTATCACTTACCTTTAGTTGCGAAGCTGCTAAGTTATTGTAGCATTTTAAACGCATATCCACAAGTTTTTGGAGCTCTTCTGGACTTTCATTATGCGACTGACCTTGGTCATCAAGGACTTTTATGGCCCTGTGAATACAAGAACAATGCTATATCATTTTTACATTAACAAACCATATTTATATAAATATATCCGAATACGTTTTATTACAATATAAATAGAATTTTGAACAGTGGATATAATGGAAAGTAGAATCACATTATAACAATTACATGGAAAAATGAAGATAGTAAAGAGGCTTTGGAAATACCAATGATTACTCCAGACATGTAAGTTTTTCTTTGACTTATGAACTTTATTGCACTTATAATTAATCACAAATCACAAACTGACTTCTAAGGTCCTTCTTCTTTTCATGCCATTTCCTTGCTTTGGTGAAAATTGGGAGTTCCGAAATTGAAAGTTTGATATTCAAACGCATTAAAGACAAATGCGGGTAGGTATTGAGGCGCCCCCTGGTTCTACTCAATTAAAACTGGTGCTACCACCTTGTTTCATGAAGATGTAGCAGTTTCCCATAGACACCAATAGTCAAGCACTTACCTTTTCAGATGGCCTTCCCATAGAAGTTAGCATGGTGACATAGTATTTTTTTTAGCATTTCTCATTTGCACATGTTCCCAACTATCATAACCCAGAATTATTTGAAGATACCAATAGAACATCAGTGTCATTTAGCAACAAAGTCAAAATATTGCATTTTCACATAGACACCAATAGTTAAGCACTTACATTTTCAGCTGGCCCTCGCATAGAAGTTAGCATGGTGACATGCCATTTTTTTTTGCATTTTCTAATTGCTGATATCTGGAACTTATATTATCCTGAGTTATTTGCAAAACTCAATAGAATTTAGAAATTGCCCAACTACCAGCATTTGTCTTTAATACATTCTAGCAAGTCTTATTATAAAAGGAGAATGAATTTGGCCCTTAGAAAGTGATTAGAAAAAATATGTCTCAGGACGTAAGACATTAACATACTTTGTGTAGGAGTTAATAGCACCAGAATATTCCGTTCGGCTGTAATGGAAATTTCCACGTTCCCGTTTCTTGTCTCTGTAATAATTAACGTTGGAAACATAACCAAAATGTTTTACCAGGTCAAACCTGTTTATTTACTGAATTGTTTATTCACTTCATCTCATCTTCCTTAAATCTTATTCTAAAAATGAAATCCTCAAGCAACTTTTTTCAAATATTTTGTTTGTGTATTTTTACGTCTCGGTAAGCTAGTTACATACTTTTCAGACTGAAAAATTAAAAGTATTTGTGGAAACTTTAATCATATTTCTCATGCTAAAACGCATGACACTTTTGTTAACAAATATGGGTCAGATTTTCAAAACCTGCTAAATTGCGCTCTCAGCCTGGGATCAGACAACCAAAAATTAATCTTAGAATAATACAGCTTTTTATATCCTATATCAGTAACCGACCAAGTACCTGCCAGAAAAACTTTATTCCAACAAAACCAGACAAATGGTTTAGATTTGAGAGGCTTTTGAAATTATGTATAATACTGCATGTTCTACACCTCCCCTAAAATATTTGAAATTCCAAGAAACGTTTTAAGAGCTTAAAAATTTAGAAAAGCTATCATCATATGATGACATATATTATATTTGACCATAAACACCTTTATCAAATATTAGATTTTAAACAAAAGCTCTGAGCCACATTTGGGTTTGGGCCAGGCAGGGGTGTCGGACAACACGCGGGGTGTCGGACAACACGTTTTAAAAACTACTCAGAACAATGAATAAAATGATATCAGTAACAATATTCCTTTATATTCTTATTGAAATGATAAAAAGCTCTGTTTTTCAAAGCAACCCACTCAATTACTGATAAGAAACAACCACAAAATTAGGATTGATATCAGAGCGTGTTGTCCGACACCCCAGGGTGTCAGACAACACATTTTCACCTTTTTAATCACAAAAACCATATTTTTTTATCTAGAAAAAATAACCAACCTGTATATTTTTATCTGCTAGGGACACTTAACATATAAAGGGATATTTGTTTTTCTATTATGATTATTATTTCTTCTAGACATCTTTTAACAGGCATGTTATCCAAAAATTTTGGAAAATTATCATCATGGCATCAGAATGTTTTAAATATCAGAATGGATAATCAGATTATGTTGAAACTTTCAGGTATTACAGTCAAGATTTCGGTCAACATTTTACAATAATGGAAAATCAATTTCTCACTATATATTTCATTAGTTTTTCCTCTGAAAATTGGTGTGTCAGACAACATGCTGTATGGGTCTTTATGTTGGAAAATTTGAAGGTCCTGGATAGTTTTGACAATTTTGATATTTTTTCAAACTTTAATTTTCAAAACTATAGTGTCTACACTTCTCATGACATTAAACAGGTTTATAGAAACAATTGGCCCACCATTGTACCTCCTAGATATTGAAAAAAAAAGGGTGACAATCATGAAAAACACTAGTTTTTGCTGATTTTCGGAAGGAAAAATACCTCTGAGCTATACAAAACCCATTTTGGAATGAAAGACTATCAAAAGGTGAACCAAAAACTGTCATTTTTACATTGATAAGATACACTTATACAACATCAGCCTTAAATAAGCCTATTTTGGCCAATTTAGCAGGTTTTAAAAATCCCACCCATATACAAGAACCAAGGGCATTAGGAGTGACTTCTGGTCCATTTTAAGTGTCGCATCTTGTGCGGGCTATGTGGGTGGTATGAAAGACTGTTTATCACCAAATACAATAGTATGTTAATCCGATTAACATGTATGACGATTTCCATATAATATGATTGAATCATATGATAGTCATTTACCATTAAGTCCCTGACCAAGGCAAATCTGCCGAAACTAGTAGGACAGTATACAGGTGAACAAATTGTAACTCACAATTGTAAAAGTTGTATCATCAATAAAAATTGGGAACACAAAAAACAACGCCCTTGGGTATCATTTGGTTAGTGGCTCAAAAACCTACAACAATGATGTTTATATTTAATTCTATGGACAAACAATATACCTTATCAAATAAGTGTGGGATACATGTATATTAAGTGCTACTCACGCTTCCCTAAGGCGTTCTTCTACATTCATTGCTGAGTACTCCATCGTACCGTGGACTGTTTCTAGGTGCATCTCATAGATCATCTGTGCATTTGCTGGAATGTCCGGTTTGCTGCAAAATGAATACAACTGTCACTGATTTGTATAATTAAAACGTAGCTCCATCGAAGTCTACACTGTATGGGCAGCAACTGCGAAGTGGGTGGCAGTTTAGAGCTGCTGCCCCTTTTATAGTTTTGTACCATGTGACACCCTTCAGCCAATGGGATCACAGATATCAATGTGGGTGTTATCTGTTTATTTTTTTCAATTGTCAGAGCTATGTGGCAGTATTGGAAGCAGTGTGAATCAGTAGCCCCGAACTTGGGTCACTTTAGTTGGCGGTTTCACCTGAGAGAATCATCAGACTGCATCCAGGTGTTACACTACTCATTCATGTCAGTAGACCCTGGAATATCATGTCTATACCTTCAGAAATATTTCTAATAAAATCCCTAATTCTCTCAGATATGTGTTATATACCAAATTAAAGCTCATGATATAAAGAAAATAGGAATATTGTTTTCAATAGGAGTTGTCCATCAAAATTTTGAGTGAGTTGCTATGGAAACCAACCATGTCATTCACTGTCCCACCACCTGAACCGGCGCATCAAGACCTCTCCACTCATATCCTTACACCACTGGGGCTGGAAAATATCAGAACCTTTCTAAAACAAGAGCTAAGTATGCATTTAGAAAATAGAAATATTGGCCTTTAAAGACCAAATTAGCAGGTGGACGCATTTACAGCTCAATAAGGTTCAAAGGTAGGTAGGTAGGTAGGTAGGTAGGTAGGTAGGTAGGTAGGTAGGTAGGTAGGTAGGTAGGTAGGTAGGTAGGGTGGGGGGGGGAGGGAGGAGGAGGGAGGGGGGGAGGGAGGGAGGGAGGGAGGGAGGGAGGGAGGGGGGAGGGAGGAGGGAGGGAGGGAGGGAGGGAGGGAGGGAGGGAGGGAGGGAGGGAGGGAGGGAGGGAGGGAGGGAGGGAGGGAGGGAGGGAGGGAGGGAGGGAGGGAGGGAGGGAGGGAGGGAGGGAGGGAGGGAGGGAGGGCATCCATGAATTGGGAAGGGCCTGCATTGATTGGATATTTAAAGCTTATATAAAGCAATTAAGCTCAGTTAATCAATCCAAAAAAATAAGCCCCGCCCTCCACAGAGCGGAGCTACCACGTGTACATGTACCCTGGACAACTTTGAGGCAAAGGTCGTCTATAGGAGCACTGCTCCAATGCTAAAATATGGGAGTAGTGTTGGGGCATCGCTACCTGCGCCGACTGTCAGACTGGAGCTATAAAACCGACAGCTAGACAGCTGAGGGCAGTCAATCAGATCTGACACTCAGCAGTGTACACACACAGCCGTGACAAGCACTATAGGCAGCACAATGACCACAACAAGAAAATATGGTAACTAATACACTATACAAACTAAATTTCTATGTGTATCTGTGTCTCTGTATCTGTAGTCTCTGTATCTGTATCTGCATGTTTTCTAATGAATTTACAAGGCCAGGTGAGAGAAAGGTGTACTGAGGCATGACAGCTGAGGTCAAGGTAGTACTAGTGTGTGTGTGTGGGGAAGTATATATGAAACTCTGTGTGTAATATGTATCTATATATCTGTATATGTATCTCTGTATCATTGCCTGTCTGCCTAATCTGGGCACTCTCAACAAGTTCCACAATTCCTCATATTGAAGGCATCCAGTCCGGGGTACGTTTACCCCATAGTTTAAGGAGTTGTCCATGTGACACCAAGACGTTCAGTTAGGGTACGTTTACCCCGCCGTTTAGGGAGTCGCCCCCCGTGATCGACCCAGCGGAGTGGGGTGTCGGTTGGGAGGGGAGAGTGTGGCGGAGGGTGGCGGAGGAGGGCACCGGAAATGACGTCTGCGAGACGCCCGCGGGCTCCTATATAAACCTCCGCAGACAGTTGGGTCTCAGACTCCGACCTGCACGGACCTCGGCGAGTCCTCCGCGGGCCGGGAGCCTCCGAACGTCCGGCAGTAGGTATATAGTAATAAAGGAATACTGCCAACCTACTGAAAGCCATGGTCACCTTGAAGCCTCTTTAATATAGTGAGTATACATAAGGAATATAACTAAACGACATATAGGGAAACTTTGTTCAAACTACTGTTTCCCCTTTGTATCCCCTTCAATTCGGTGTATTCGGTGGACAAGGATAACAGGTCATCACACACCAGCACTGGTTAAGTTGGCTGATCATGCAATCTACGCCATCTAGTGCTAACTTCCGCGACAACTCATAGAATCAAGAAGCACTCAACCATTGAAAATTACAATATTGCAACGTTCTGCCAATGGACCAACACGGTGTTCTACTCATCGAGGCTAGGAAAGTGTTCATTCAGGTCTCACCGTCCTATTTCTCCATAGGCGTATGCTGCATCTGTCGTGACACGTGCCGTCTCATCCAACTCCATCAACGAGCAGCAGAGATCAAAGGCTGGAAATAATAATCATTTCTTACTATATTTTCTTTAGCCACTCCCCTCCAACTGAGAAGACAACACCTACAAATGAGACATAACTTCTGTGGCGGGTGGGGATTGTCTCTCGCAGGGTCTGGGCGAGTTCCCGGGGAGTTTGCCGGAGACCGCCCGAGATGAGGTCACCCGCCGAGAGATGCAAGTTAGGCCCCGTCAGCAACATGGCACCCGCGAAAACGGAACAAGTGCAGTTAATGTCAATGTCAAAATAGTGAAAATAGGTGTGGAAATCAATGCATTTTGTATAATTTTTAACAATTGTTGTTTTTTTGGGGGAATTGAGAAGTTCTGTAGGTCACTTTACTGAATGCCTTGAGGCATCCTGGCCACCCAGAGACATACAGCTCACGGCCATCCTGGCCCCTGCAGCTTATGTTACAACCTGCTCGCCTGGATAGGGGTAAACCATTACTAGCCGTACAGATTTCTCAAGGGCTGGATTGCTGCGTATTACAGGATTTGATTATAGAAGTTTAAAGTTGTCATGTCAATACTATCCAAGGAAAAAGACATTTAAACTCTGAAAACGAAAACATGAATTTCAATGGTAATGTAGGGGTCAGGGCAGTCGAGCAGCGTTGTTTCACTTTAGAACTAGGTGGCGCGAGTGCCGATCCCTGCTGTGTGGTATGGCCGGCGGACCCGCAGTATGCAAATGCTGCGGGTTCACCCGCATTACGTAACTCGGCCACTATATAAGGTCGAGTCCACAGCAGGTTGACAGGACTTCTCACGGTGCCTCTTTACAGAGTGAACGTCTGGAGCCTCACGAGTTGGTTAGGTTGTGTTGAAACACCTTTCAACGTTGAAGAGACCAGTATCTCTTCCCGCGCTAGTTGGTGCCCCGCAGCACCAACGGATTGTGTATTACTTCCAGTAATAAACGAACAGTAGACTGAAACTGTCCGGAGTCTGGTTTTCTATTCGCGGTTAAGCGGTAGTTGGTAGATCTCGTATCTCCCTCCCTTCTCCAGTGGGTAAAGCCGAACCCACCTGTATTGGCACGGTAAGTACAGGGTAGCGACTAGTCTCGGAACCTCTGGTCGACTGACGATCGTGGAGAGTGGTAATACACTTTCAGCGACTAGAGGGTAACCGCTACAGTAACATAGAAAACTGGCATTTTGTTACAATACATTGAATATATTGTAACATAATTTTCACCTTTGATCTGACACTAAAATTGAAAAATATTGAACAAGTATTTAGGTTTTTCTTTTGATAGATAATAGATTTGATTCAGATTCTCTTACCTTGTAAATAGTCGCCATCACCAACGATAAAGGTGAGCCTGTCATTGTTCTCCACGATTGTCCCGTCAGCCAGTTTTGCTGAGAACGTAACTGTAATCTGATCTCCCAGATTTGGTCGAGTGTCTCTGCCTTTTCCCGGTTTTAAAATCTGCACAAGTTTGGGAATTGTATATGAAACAATAATCGATACATGGTGAACATTGAATATAAAGCAGCAAAATGTTGGGTAAATATGACAAAAAAGAAAAAAAAATTGTCTCAATAAAAAAAAAGAGGTTAGCGATGGGCGGTTCAGGGCGGGCGAGGGTCTTTGAAGGTGCGGTATTTAGCGGACCTCATGCCAAGCCAAGACACCCCGTTCAACAGGGTGGACCTCCTGGACCTCCTAATACCCACTCACTGTGGCCCTTCCCAGGCCGCTAGAGATGGAGGGATTACCATTGAAACAACACAGTCCGCCCGCCCGGACCCGTACGGGGATGCTTAGTCTATTGTTCTGGTTGCTGGTTGTATGTCCCATATAAACGGGCACCATTAACACAGATTTTCAGATAATCTCGAATGTTTCGGATAAGATGTCCCCCCCCCCCCCAAACTGTCCCCTTAAGCGGGATTTTCGAGCATTTCTGTACCGAAAAACTGCCGCCTTAAGTGGGGTGTCCCCTGAAGTGGGGTGTCCCCTGAAGCGGGGTGTCCCCTGAAGCGGGGTGTCCCCTGAAGCGGGGTGTCCCCTGAAGCGAGGTTAAAATAGACTCTTAATAGAGGAAAAACATTTCATTCCCAGCAAAGTATAATACCCTTAATCACAAAGAATTCTTAATAACAAACCTCTTTTAAGAGTTTGCCGTTTCCTAGGACATCCATCACAGTGGGTTCCTTCGGGGGTTCCTGGACTTCCGGTTCTTTGGTTGGTTCAGGCGTTTTTTGCAGCTCATTAACGGGAGGTACTTCCGTTGATTTCTCCGGTGATTTGTCTATAGGAGTGGAATCGCCAGCTTCTATCGGTCCTTTACTGTCCTTGGAGGTATCAGTTCGTCCAGCTTTGGCATCAACATCGTTCTCCTCCACAGAGTTCACCTTCGCATCGGCTTGGGATGAGTCAGCCATGGTTCTAAAAGGATAACGAGAAATTGCAACATGAGCATAAGGAATTTCGAATTATCTATTCCATTAAAAAATGATATTCACTTGAAAAAATTAGTGCTATTTCTCTTAAGGTTGGAATGAGACAGTTACAGGATTGGACATACGATGTAATGTATATTAACATAGGATCATCAAAGTGAGCCCCGACCTCCAGTTTTAACATCTAGATTTTACTAGAATACTAGAGAACTCGACCCGTTTTAAATCTTCCCAACTCAAGTATCTTATGAATACAACTGCGGATATACACAATATTGACTTATCTCAGAGACAAGTGGTCGTATGCTCAGAGGAATTGAAACAGTAATTTCCAAGCATAAGCGAGGATATTGTGCAGAAGGTAGCTCAAGCGAATGGACTGATTATTACATCCCAGTCTATATATCCCAGTATTTATCCACCTTTTCCTGACAAGTGGTTCATTTAAGTACTTCATATGCACTATTTTACTGTATGCGCCGGTTTTCGGAACATGGAGCATAGAACATACCTGTATGCTCTGTGTATGGTGATACACACTCCCTATGTATTTTCTATGTACATTTTGTATTAGGTGGATATGAAAATACTATAATTAGTAGTAAGTATATTATCTTGGCTTCATATTTGGTCTTTTTTGGTCTTTCTACTTACTTTATTTTTGCTGGATTACCACAAAAATATTCACTATTAGTCGGCAGCAGACCTGCCACGATGCTATGTCTATGAGGTGCTTCACAGATTTGTTTGGCACCAAAATGACACATGATAGCCGGGGAATCCCAATAATGACATCATGGCTAATGCAGTCTATTTCAGTGGGCTGGGAATCCCCTTAGTAGGCTTCAGTCTCTGCTGCTATTTTTTAAAATTTTTAAATTTTTATTAATGTTTGGGGAGGTTATTTTATCAATTCCTTTGAATCCAGGGATATAAGTAAGGATTTGGGTGAAAATCTTAATAGCATTCACTTAAAAAGGAAAATGTATGACAATGATTCACAAAAGGATTTTCAGAAAGGTAAATGATGGCACAGGTAGAAAAAGCATTAAGGATTATACCTATATGGTAATTGGACACCTTGAGACTTTCACTGTTTGAGCCTCCTGTCAGCGCGAAAACGTGGACGCCTTGAGCCTACCCCGTGAATGCCTTGAGCCTACCCCATTTTAGCTCCGATTAGCGGGTTAGGGTTAGAAAAGGGTTGGGTAACGGTTAGGGTTGAGTATATATGACTATAAACCAGTATAAGTGCACTTTTCAAAGTTTTCTTTACATCTAGAGGCTCAAGGCCACCAAAACAAGGTAGGCTCAAGGCGTCCACAGAAAGACCCAAGGCATCCAGGGCTCAAATCGTCCTGGGCTCAAGGCGTCCATGAACCTTTCTATATCCATAGTGACCATAAAGTATGAATTAAGAAAGGTTTCTCAGTGCCTGCCGCCGAGTACATGATGCCGCCGAGTACATGATGCCGCCGAGTACATGATGCCGCCGAGTACATGATGCCGCCGAGTACATGATGCCGCCGAGTACATGATGCCGCCAAGTACATGATCAGCCGAGTACATGATCAGCCGAGTACATGATGCCGCCGAGTACATGATGCCGCCGAGTACATGATGCCGCCGAGTACATGATGCCGCCGAGTACATGATGCCGCCGAGTACATGATGCCGCCGAGTACATGATCAGCCGAGTACATGATGCCGCCGAGTACATGATGCCGCCGAGTACATGATCAGCCGAGTACATGATCAGCCGAGTACATGATGCCGCCGAGTACATGATGCCACCGAGTACATGATGCCGCCGAGTACATGATCAGCCGAGTACATGATGCCGCCGAGTACATGATGCCGCCGAGTACATGATGCCGCCGGGTACATGATCAGCCGAGTACATGATGCTGCTGAGTACATGATGCCGCCGAGTACATGATGCCGCCGAGTACATGATCAGCCGAGTACATGATCAGCCGAGTACATGATGCCGCCGAGTACATGATCAGCCGAGTACATGATCAGCCGAGTACATGATGCCGCCGAGTACATGATGCCGCCGGGTACATGATCAGCCGAGTACATGATGCTGCTGAGTACATGATGCCGCCGAGTACATGATGCCGCCGAGTACATGATCAGCCGAGTACATGATCAGCCGAGTTCATGATCAGCGTACGAGGAGCAGCGTCACAGCGTCTTTGCTTACACCGGAACCTGGCTGTGCACAAAGGGTTCTGGGAAACCTTAAATCGGTCTGTTAAGGACCACTTAACTTCAGTAATTGTGTTTATTCTTGGTAAAGGGGTGGTTTAATCTACATTGTCTCTACTTTTAACATGGGAAAATCAGGTTTTCTTTTCTTTTAATCAAAATTTAAGGGGTTGGGCCAAATCACCCACCCCACAATCACCCTGTCACAATCTCCAGTGGGCGCGACACCAACTCCTGTTATCTTTTCTTCCCCGTCTGTACCCACAAACACGCCGGCCTGAGGTAGTATAGACCACCACGGACACGGGCATGTGCGGCACTACCTTGAGCCTTTTACCGTTTGAGCCCGCTGTCAGCGCGAAAACGTGGATGCCTTGGGCCTACCCCATTTTAGTTCCGATTGGCGGTTTAGGGTTAGAAAAGGGTTGGGTAATGGTTAGGGTTGAGTGTATATGACTATAAACTAGTATAAGTGCACTTTTCAAAGTTTTTACATCTTAGAGGCTCAAGACCACAAAGACAGGGTAGGCTCAAGGCATCCACAGAAAGGCTGAAGGAGTCCAGGGCTGAAATCATCCTGGGCTCAAGGCATCCATGAACCTTCCTGGCAATCCCCCATGGAGTTCAACCATGGTGACTGCCGTAACTGGTCTTAATTGGACTTAGTCTGTCTTATATCGTCCGGATTGTGAATCGTAAGTTGACTTCGATTATATATAGCATTAGGCCTATGGGGTCATAGGTCATCATAGGTCGTCGGGATATTCATTGAACTTCCAACACTCACAGGCAGAGAATACATTGAATAAGATACATGCTAACCAACGGAGAAGGTGAACAACTGCAAACGGTTGTGAACAGGAAAGTTTGGTAAAGGCATCTCTGTGAGACCCCAAACAGATGTTGTCCGAAACTGCCGTAATCTGCCTTTTGTCATCGGGCCTGGGAATCTTAACTCGACCGGATATTTAGGGCTGAGCGGATAAAATCCAATAAAAAAACCATTAAAGTTGGATCTGGTCGGGACTGCCGGAAGTCGACTTATGTCGCTGGGAAACTTCCGTAATCCTTATTCCCCAAATGTTTTTGTTTTTTTAACTCAGTAGAAGCATCTCTCAATTTCCATATATATTCAACCTTGGTATGAGTGAGATATTAGGAGTTTAGAGGGAGCGCACAAGATAGGACCTAAATAAGTATTCTGAAACCCATTTAAAAAGCTATCTTTGATCCAGCAAAAAAAAAAAAAAAAAAAAAAAAGCGCCCTCGTCATATTTTTCATGGCTTGGTGATGAGAAACAAGTTTGTTTTTTTGAGTGGCCTAACGCTCAAGTCAGTCTTTTGATTAAACAAGACCACCCTGGCAGTTTTAGATCCAATGATTATGTGATGGCCTCAGTTTAGCCTCCAGACGCGATGTCAACAAATCCTCGAAACAATGATTTTCTTCGAGTTGGCACGTTTAAATCATGTCAGGAAAATATAAATAACCTTATTTCAACTAACGCATCTGTAAATCAGACATTATAAAGTAGATTATTAAAGTTTTGGGCTATTTTACACGCTGACAGCGTTTTGTATTCACCTGCAAGATGGCGGAAATGTCCGTTGTTAAGGGAATTCGGAGGGTATTTCAAATCGGAAATTGCCAGATTACTCGACGAATTAGGTAAAACTGCAGATTCTGGGTCTCTAGCATATAAGCATACCCCGTTTTGGGGTCTCTAGCGTATAAGCATAGAAAATCCTAAAACATGCTAAACCTAAACTTAACCGGTTCATGGATGCCTTGAGCCCGGGACAATTCGAGCCCTGGACGCCTTGAGCCTACCCTGTGGACGCCTTGAGCCTACCCCATTTTTGTTTCCTTGAGCATCTAGATGTAAAAAACTTTTAAAAGTGTACTTATACTGGTTTATAGTCATATAAACTCAACCCTAACCCTAACCTGCTAATTGGAACTAAAATGGAGTAGGCTCAAGGCGTCCACGGGGTAGGCTCAAGGCTTCCACGTTTTCGCGCTGACGGGAGGCCCAAACGGTAAAAGGCTCAAGGCGTCCAATTCCCAACCTAACCCTACTTTAGGGTTAGGGCTAATCCTTACTCTAACCCTAATTTATGCTTACGGTACCTTTAGGATTAGGTTTAGGGTTGGGGTGCGCATTGATATAAGTTGATTTATGGCGCACTGACATCGCAATTAAGACTTTGTTCACCCATCCCAGCGAAAATTACGGTTAGTTTTTTATGTGAAAATTTATATGTGCTGATTACGATTCTGGCCTTTTATTGCGGTAAAATCGACCATTTGGTTCGAAAACGGCGAAAGATCGTTGGGTATCGGGCCCTGAGGCTGAAAGGCTTGTAAGCTAGAGGCCCCTGATTTGCAGTTTTACCCTATATTATTTAATCCAGGGATGTCAGAGTACAGGGAAACACCATAATTCAGGGATCTCTGAAAAAAACAAACCATACAGAAATATTTTGTGTATGTTACAAAACTCCATATTATTTCTGCTCGAGGCGCTGCGCAGGCTTTCACACACTTCCCTGCCGCCTGAGGGGGGGGGGGGGGGGGAGGGGGTGCAGGCGGCAAAGCGCCAGGGGAGAACGTGACCGAGTGGTTATGGACCGGGTGATACTGAAAGAGACGCGCACCCTGCGTAAGTACTACACTGTCTGCGGTGAAGTGGAAGGTGAGTCCGAGAGTCCATAGTCGTGGGCGACACTGAGACTGAGTAACAGTACGTTCCCTAATACTAGTGTATAGGGTCGGACTCGTCTGACTAGAGTCCACTGAGGTCTAAGCGGCTACACGTTTACTGTAGTTTCTAGCATAGAAAATGCGATTTCAGTGAATCGAGTGCTAATTAGACCCAATGATTTGCCTGTGGTAACAAGATTTCCTCTGTACTCTACTTAAAACTTGCCTAAGCTACTGGTGGTAGCTTGATAATGAAATCAAAAATGACAGGTTGCACTTGCAGGCAATGCTGCTGAAACTTGAAAGATCGATGCCGGAGGAGCATTTTGCCTTCAAAACTGTATTTCTGTATACTATTGAAGAAAAGACACACTGTTCAATATACTTCAGTTTACAAAACATATGGCTGAGGCATGCTTACCTTGAAACCTAATTATATGGACTATAGAGAGGGGGAATCCTTTGGTTAGGGCGTCACTACTGTCCTTCTGCTGGAAAGTTCGCCGCAGATGTGGTAACCAGCATGCCGGAAATTGATAATCAAATATATTACGTCATTAAGAGTTTTAATATCTGACATCTTATCAATAATTAAGACACCGGAAAACTCGTATTGAACATTTAGATCTACAATTTGATCGAAAAGATATAAATATATATATATATATAGAAATTTACGACATACCCTATACTTTCGCTACGCTGGTTCCCGAGTCACTTAAGCGATGTGTTGGAGACCAGCCAATACTTTTGCTACTACTCACAAGAACTCCTCATCAGATAACTGGGAAATGTCATCAAAAATAGATATAATCAGACTTTCACGCATATTCTACCTCCAAAAGAGTATTTTGGCCTAGATATAGTCACGAATCTTACGCATACGGTATGTGCTGTTTACTATCTACAGATCCCCTATTATCGCCTCCCGCGGGGTATTGTTTACCTCTTAATCTTATTTTTATTTGCTGTATGTTTGACGAGTTTTACTTCATCGTGGAGGTTACATTACATAGTTGTCCCGCCCCCCATAGATTGCTTGTTGAATCGAACGAAAAATCATTCAGAAGATCATTCGGAAAATAAGGCTGTCCCTACAACTAGGCACTTCAAAAATATTGATTCCACGCAAAATGGCAACAGGTCAAAGGGAAGGCTTATGTTTGACCGTAGAAAATTCCATGAAATTCTTTCAAGACCATGTCAAATGCATTTTTCAGGTAATGAATGTGCTATATACAAAGTTTCATGTGAATTACCCTTTGCCCACCCCTTCATTTTACTTGCCCCAAATTAGTCATGTTGGAAAGTTTTCACTCAAGTGAGGTGAGGTGTGTGTGACGGGTATCAGACGATTCGCACTGGCAGCCCATTCGCACCCGACGATTCGCACTATAA
The DNA here is from genome assembly GCA_950022655.1 of Alentia gelatinosa. Classification (NCBI taxonomy): domain Eukaryota; kingdom Metazoa; phylum Annelida; class Polychaeta; order Phyllodocida; family Polynoidae; genus Alentia; species Alentia gelatinosa. Next base: position 76,816,958 of record OX465583.1, read on the forward strand.
ACAAACCGATTCGCACTCGAAATCAAAACAATAACAAATCGCATAGGTTGGGACATAGGACTTTGAAATAGGCATACATATAAAATCATTACATACCGTACCTTTCATGTTATTTGCAGAAATTGCGTCATTTGTAGCGTTTTTTTGTAGAATTTTTCGTGCAGAACACGAAAGGCAGTGGGTGGGTGCAGTGTCAGTGTTGATATGGCAATCGGAGTGGCTTCCACATATTTTAATTTAAAACGCTCATATCTCAAAATGCTGAGCCTGTACAAACTGGCACGAAGCAAATTTGAAATCAGAAGATTAAGGGGCTCCAGATTCAATAAAAAAACATCGTATGTACTCCAAAACACACTTCTGCTCCAGTTTATCGCAAAGCAAAACCGTAGTTAGCTCGAGCGATGCAGTGTGTAAACCGTACTACTCTTGACATCGGCCGTTTTCGCGCTCGCGGCGAACAGCGTGACAATAATTTAGGTAATTACAAGTAACTATGAGTGAATTAATCTACTGGTGAAGGTCTGGCAAAGTGTTGTACTATTTTATCATTATCAAGAGGTAGTAAGACTTATTTAGATTTTTTAGTGCGAATCGGCTAGTGCGAATCATCCGAGTAGCAGTGCGAATCGGTTTTCAGTGCGAATCGTCGTACATTCTGTGTGACCACTCACACTCACTACTGCACCAGTGGCCTCGCTACATAACCTGTGCGACTTTTTAATTTTGAGGAACTTCCCCTTGGAGTATCTTTATGATCTTTACCCTGTTGGATAGCCATTGATCCAGGGTATCTGCTTGCGAAATCAGAATTAAAAAATATTGATTTCCTGCAAAATGACAATAGGTCAAAGTGAAGGCTTATGGAATTTTTTCTAATTGGAAATAAATATCAATAGCACCCCACCAGGTGTGAGATACAAATTTCTTCTAAAATTAGGAGAGATAATACGGCTTATGGACTTATGTTTAACCTCCCAAAATATCCATGAGGGACTTTTCAAATTCGTTCAAGACCATGACTAGTGCATTTTTCAGGTAATAATTGTGCTATGTGCTGAGTTTCATTTAGATTTTACTTTGCCCTGGGGCCCGTTTCAATAGAAGGCATGTCACTATTGGGGTGGTGTGTCAGTTCACTGTTGGTGACATAGTGACATTACTGCCTGGGCCTTACAATGGATGGTGTTAGTGCTCTCGGGAACAAGTGGTGACAAGGTAAAAGTCGTTGCAGAAATTAGTGACAGGCTTGAGAAATCCTACACTGGCTATCAGAGCAGCATTTTCTATGACACAATTCAAATGTGAATATCATTAGATTGCATGGACTGATATCCTTCATATTTGGCATGTTTATAAGTTGTATGTGTCCCTAACTGGGGTTAAAGTTTCATAGCGTTATCCCTATGGTAAGTAAAGTTATGTGTTTGTGACATCAAAAACGAGAGGGTATACCCTCTCGCTATTATAGACACTATAGTGACCCTTTTAGTGACTGGACAGCCACTTCTGAAATGGTACAAGCCACTATTTGCGGCTGTCTCTTACCCTATGTCCCACAAACGGTTGTCCCTTAACTATTGCAACGCGAAGTACCGCTATTGTGTCACTAAACCCGATAACGGACGTCCTACAGTTTATTGAAACGGGTCCCAGCTCTTTATTTTATTTGCCCCAAATTGGTCATCATGGGAAGTTTTGATCAAAGTGAGGTGAGGTGTAAGTTAAGACTCACTCCTGCCCCAGAGGCCCCCTTACATGACCTGTGCGACTTATTAATTTTGAGGCACTTTCCCTTTGAGGATCTTCATGCTCTTAGCGTTGTTGAAAAGCCATTGATCCAGGGTATCTGGTTGCAAAATCAGAATTATAAAATATTGATTTGTCACAAAATGGGATCACTTTAAAAGGGACATGTTTAGCGAAAGAGACATGCGAAAGGGCATTTACCAGTTAAAAAGGGCACTAGAACTAGCAAAAGGTCAATAATGGACAAAATCTATGTCACAAGGTAATAAGATAGTTTCAGCTTAAAGAATAACATAGTTTTATGCACTGCATGTATGGTAATTTGAGCTGTATAGGCAAAAGAAGAGTATTGTTTGGTACAAAAAGGTCATTGTAAGGTCCTATATAGGTCATCTGGGGGTCTGTATATCGGTGAACCGTTACAATCTTTAAAGGAAATTATGTGAAACATAACAATCACCTTGCACAGAAAATTTCATGTCAAAATGACTAATATTAAATGAGTTATGTCAAATCAAACTTAATAGTCTCAACAGGTGAAGGCCTGTTACATGCCAAAAATTTTCTCTTAGATTTGGTCATTTCAATGCAGAAATTTTTGTCAGATTTGCCTCACAAAAACTTGAATATCTTCGTAACCAGTAGTGATACAGACAAAAATCAAAAAGATTATCAAATCATTTAATGAGGCCAAAATGGCTACTAGGTTAGTTATGTAATTAAACCTGTTTTAGAATTTCACTCAAGTGCCTACTACAACTTGGGTTGTAAATAAGATACAGATTTGCAAAAGGTACTATACGGAAACTGGCTTACTGTCTTCGTACGTCAAAAATACACAGTGAAATTGTTGGTCACATACATCCCGATGCCGTAGGCAGAGGGATGTATGTGACCAACAATTTTACCAAGTATTTTGACGTACGAGGACAGTCAGCCTGTTTTCGTATTATCATATACCTAAAAATGGCGAAATTTTATCCGGTCACGTGATCACATACCCCGTACGTCACAGTGTGGCGTACGGGTATAAATACGCTATGGGTAGGAGCGGGCAGTATACGTAGTTCATATAGCCACAGGTATATAATAATACATTAAACCTAAGATTATGGGCTTTATTGTCATATATATACTGGATTTATTTAGATGATGTACTGTAGCAGGCAGGCAATGGGTCCATCGAATCTACATCTAGACTCCAGTCCACCGGAGTATGTACCCACCACATTACGATGCGGTGGACGCTGAGTGGCCGGATGTGACGTCATATTTTACTGTAAATACCGGAAGCGCTCCTCAGTCGAGTCAGTCTGGTGTACCAGCTCTCGAGGCGAGGTCACCATTCTGTTCCGTCGGTAACCTGTTGTAGTGTAGCTCAGTTAGGATCATTGACTGCTGATGAATATTTATTGCACATGTTTATTGCTACCATATAGAGTTGAACGCTTGGGCACTTTAATTCACGGTGTTGTCATTCATATGACCGTTACAATATCTATTTCTATTTTTGTCATATTTTTAGAAATCATTTTGAAAGTTTAATAGTCAAAATGTTTGACTTCTACCAAATGCGTGAGGATTCTATAGAATTCCATGCAGAAGTAAAATCTTAACCCAGTTTAATTAAGTAGAGAATTCCTCTACAATCATTTTCATGCCTAAACTTCTGTTGTACTCACAGTAGAAATGAAAATGAATTATTTTGTTATCAAAATAGAAAAGTTGCAAAAAGCCCCTTTTTGTGATATAACTATGTCAAAGCAATGTTAGGGTATATAATAATTTAGAAAAAAGGCTTAGTTGGAAATAATGCATAATTTTGATATCTTAATTTCAAAGAATGTTTTTCTTTTGTTTTATGCAAACAATTGCTCACTTAAACTAATTAAATATGCCTTCTTAGTGAAGTCTCAACTAACGCGTGAGGTTAACAAAGCCGTTTGGGTCACTACGACTAGTTTTAGCCTAGTCGCATGCTAAGGCCCTTGGGGTGAGAAATGGAGGAGTCGCTGTGTGTAACTACAGAGACATCATCCACAGGTCAAAACGTACCTGATCGTATCCTATCTTTAATATCTTGCCCAAACTGTAATCACTATAAATAGCTACTCGCTAAATGGCACTGATAGGTACTCTTTCATATGATAATTTGTTAGATACCCTAAGAACCTCCTCGCCAACATTACCTTTAGAGCGGTATTGACAGTTTCTTTAACATAAGTGTAAAAGACAACATAATTATCACTTTTCACCCTTATCAGGAGGAATGGCATATGAGGGATGGTCTCCAATCGCTACCAAGTATGACCCCTTGAAGGCAGGCAGCATTGACGGAACTGATGAAGAACCTCACGACAGAGGTGTGGTACGGGCACTGAATAGCAAGTATAGACCCAACAGAGGTGTTGTAGGTACGTTTACATATTGAACATTTCCATAAACAAGTTCTCATTATTACTTAATAACTTATAGCTCTTCCCTAAATTTTGTTTCAAAGGTGTCAGCTAGCTTTCATCAGAGGTGTCTGTCTCAAGTCCTATTAATTTACCTCTTCATATCTCGTGTTGAGGAATTCATGCGATTCTTTTCGTGGGGTTTACTGAGAGAGGATAATACAATGTAATTTGGTCACTTTCCACATAAATTTCGAAAAGAGCTACAGATAATCTTTTAATAATTGTTAATATACCTGTTCTTGGTGTAAATAAGACATGTTGTACATATCTTCACAAATGCTTTCATTTCCGTTAATCATCTTGTATATTAATATCTTCTATTTTTCTGTTCTCATCATTAAGGTGATCCGGAAAGCACAGTTTTCATCGCCCATTTACACCCAAACACAACAGAAGATACTATTAGTGACCACTTCGCCCGATATGGACGCCTCAAACGAGTGAAACTTATTCGTGATATCATCACAGGATTTTCTAGATGTTATGCTTTTGTGGAATATGAAAGCCCCCGTGATGCAACCCGTGCCCAGCGTGAGGGGCAGAAGACGTTTATAGATGAACAGGAAATATTTGTTGATTATGAACTAGAGAGGACATTGAAAGGATGGATACCAAGGAGACTTGGGGGTGGTTTTGGTGGTAAGAAAGAGGCAGGACAACTACGATTTGGTGGGAAAGAGAGGCCATTTCGTAAGCCTATATATTTTGATAACAGACAGATATCTGAATCGTTTGGAGAGGGAACTCTAGGTCGTCTTGATACAGAACGATATAGAAGTCGTGATCAGATACAGAAATCTTACCACCGAAGGAGTCGCTCTCCAGACACTAGCCGTGCTACACGAAGAGGCAGAAGCCGAAGTCCTGACAAAGAGAGGTCTTCATATCGAGGAGACCGCTCCCCAACACGATCACACAGACGTGAATCTCGTAAACGAAGCCGAAGTCGTAGTAAAGAGAGGTATGGTAGGCCAAGATCTGGTCGATTTTAAATTATCCCAAATAAAAACCTAAAATCAAAGACACTACAGATTCATTTGTTATTGTACATCTGTAAAAGAGAGGGTAGTCTATATGAGAGACTAGATTCAGGGGTATCGCATACTGATATAACAGTTATTAAGTTTATAAATGGAAATGATAACTTAACAATACAATTTTTATCAAAATACTTAAGTTTTATTTGATAAAACAGTTGCCTTTATTCTAAGAATTTCTATAATAAATGCAATAAATAAGATGAGATTCTTCTGGCATTTCACTCTTTAAACTTCCATTCCTGACGACACATTGGACAAAGCTGGTGGACTTGTTGGGAGTTTAGCCATTTAACTATGCAGTGGATGTGAAAGCAATGCGAACACTGTCCCCAGACTGAAAAAGAGCAAAGCAATAGTCAGCTAAGCACACATAAGATGTATGAATTAACGACATGTATAATAGAATAACAATAGCAATTAACATCCTACACTAGACTGAAACAAGAGTGGAGTTGGAGCTTTTTAGCCAGAAGAATTGATAAAAAGTTTTAAAAAAAAATTTTAAAAGCGAAGGAAACATTGACATTTTAAAGGACTAGAAAAACAGTAAAATATGGACTATCCGACAAAGAAATTATTCGCTTTTTGTGGACACGTGGCTAGTCTTTGCACATCGAGTTATCGCATCAGAGTGACGGAGCAGTCGTTTGTTCACGCTATTTATCGTCAGACCACCCTGGTGACCCACTACCAAAGCAGCGTTGACATTAGAACCGTTGACCACGTGACTGGGTATTGATGTTGTGAGGTCACTGGCCTGGAGGGGAGGTTTTTCAGTATGTTGTAACATTTTGGTGGTTTCACAAGGTGAATTTCAGGCTCGATTTTGAGTGTTGATAACCAGTAACAAATGTTCAACGATATTACCCAATCTCAGGCCGTACTGTCAAGGGGGGGTGACAGAAAAATAAAAGTGATTTTAATGATTCTGTGTCGAACCAAAGTTAGTCAATTTTATGCCAAACTTAATCTTGAATAGAGGTTATACGAGAGTGTGGTGGTAGAGAACTTAATTAAGTTACAAGAGTGGTCTGGTCACAGCAAGATTTGAAGTGAAAAGCAATTAATATTTCTAATGCAGACCAACGAACCTGGTAACATAAAGAACTGGTGATCTGGCTATATTGCGGGTCAGTGTGGGTGTAAGGATAAGGTGTCAGGCTGCTGCTTGTTTTTGGGTCCATTACCTAATGGTGTATTAGCGTATAGACGCTGGATCCAATTTAATTTAATTTGGACCTGGTCTGCCCAGCATATTGCAAGCTGCTGCATTTACACGTGATACATTAGACCATCTTCACAGTAGACTAAGTCTAAGTGAACAAATTGGAAGTCAAACTACCCAAACAAACAATCACAGTAGACTCAACATAATAATTTTCCCTCGTCAATAATAAGTGTAGTGGGCGGGTGTTGTCAGCTCCCCGGCCTTGCCCGGGGGAAGGTCTGCTCCCCCCCCTAGATTGGCCGCCACCTCTGTCTACACTACGTTCCAACTAAGAGGTTGGTAACGTTAACTCATGGACGTGTCCACGGATTCTCACTCTCAGACCAAACATATTTGCTCTACATAGATTCTGAGTTCCTAAATACTTGAAAAGAAATATCCATATGTTAATGAATTGATAAAGAACCTTATCTCTGTAGCCATTTTATTAAAAATACACATTAAAAGAAGATGAGAACATGGAAAAGTGACTTCCAGGATAAGAGGAACCAGTTACAACTGACAGCACAGAGTAAAAATAGATTAGCCTGTAGTGCGGCCACCATTCACCAGACGGCGTGTACACGGCTCAAGGAGGCCACTGTGCCCTCCTTTATTACCCAGGGATGAAAGTCGGGACTGATGAAAAAGTCGGAAACGGAAGAAAAAAAAAAAATGGGGCGTATTCGGGGGGGGGGGGGGGGGGGCGCCCCCCGCCCCGTGCCGTCAAACAAAATTTCGGCACTTGACGGAACTCTGACGGCAGTGTCAACGGCCCTTGGCGCGTTTAACTGCCGCCAAAGTACTGACTGCAGGTTTATACGCCATCTGCAGTCAGCCTGCTGCCAGAATTTCTTGGAATTTAGTTTCATTTTATGATTTTCATACTCTGTTAATGATCATATTTCAAGATGCAGAAATTTCTGATTTCCGTCAACTGTCGGCAAACTTGCATCCCTGATTACCCACTAACACGCCAGGTCACGGTCATGGTCAATTGAACGTGACCAGAGCTGACGTAGTGTAGCTCGGGTGGCCAGTGTACTCCCCCCCCCCCCCCCCCCCCCTGGCTTAGTCCGGTGGGAGGGCGTTCTCCCGGGGAGACGAGATCTCGCGGGAGCTGACGTCATCCGCCCTGTATAAATAACCGGCAGCGGCCGCGTTTCGGGAGTCGTCTGCTAGACTCTGAGCCAAATTACAGGCAGTTTCTACGGTTAGAAGTCGGAAAACTATGGTGATACGGCCATTGTTTACATTTACACCCGCACACTGCACCGCTAGAGCAACCTACAGAAACAGGGCCTGCGGAGCGATGAACCGGAGCTGCGCAGTGTGTTACACCCGCACTGCAACCGGAAACTCACTGAGCGCAGGAATTCTGGGATACCGTACAGAGGTCTATACACATGAAAGGACCACAGGCTTCGAGCGGCCTTTGCTGTAGCCCATTTACCTTGAATAAAGGTTCGATTAACGCTATCGCAGTGCATTTCCTTGTCCGCGTCATTCCGTTACATAACATACACGATTACTTGTCAGAGTTTGATAAGCATTTGTTGGAATGAATACACAATGTTCATCTTATGAACACAAACCTAATGGGCAGTCGTCCCCGGGCAGCTTGCAGTCAGGACAGCAGCCATCAAACGGCATCCGACATATCCCACAGTTATCGTCATTTGCAACCCAGCGCCACGTTGCTACGGCCGTCCAACTGGCAATAATAAAGAGGACTAAATTGAACATCAAGCTCTATAAGAATAAATTTGTTTTTCAATAGAAATTAATGTTATATTACATTATTGTAAAAGCTGATAGACTGGAAAAAGGTTTAAATGAGAGTATGCCAATCCGGGTTTTTTTTTTCAAAATTGTAACAATTAACAATTATTTCAAAGCTTTTAGATCCCAAACTATGTCTTTTCAACAGTTATAGATGGAACATTACATAGTAGAGTACACGTTAATTGGTCCCTTCTGTTAATCCTACTAGATGATTAATGTGTCTACTTACCCTGTTTTTTGAAAAGGAAGAGGGAAGGGAAAAAAAGAGAACAGATTAATGATAGTCATTTCATCTTTAATTTTTCATCTTTATATGTGATATTTCTCCTTTTATGTACTAAATCACGTTTATTTATTTCACAACCATGTTGATAAGTGAAAAAAGTCAGGTACTGAAAACACTCCGATAAGTCAATAGTAACTCAGGCATGGGATTTGGAAATAACAAAATTCCGGAAAAAATGCTTATGTGGGAAATGTGGTAGCCCCAGTTTAGACTTTAAACGCAATGTCAACAAATCGTCGAAACAAACGATTTTGTTTGAGTTGGCACGGTTAATTTATGTCTGAATAATGTAAATAATCCTATTTCAACCATTACATGTACAGAATGCAATGGAAAAGGTAGATTATTATAGTTTTTCGCTATTTTAAACTCTGACAGCGTTTGTATTCACCAGCAAAGATGACGGATCAATTTGTTGTCAAGTGAATTTGCATAATTTGGAAGGTATTTTGAACCGGAAGTGTCCAGCCGGATCGGAGAACGCCAGTTCTGACTTTGATTTCTTATTTTCTACTGGTCCAAACTGGACACAAAATATATATACAAGAGCTAAGTGTGCATTTTCAAATAGAATCATTGGCCTTTAAAAGGCCAAATAAGCAGGTGGACGTGTTTAAAACTCACCATAAGTAGCTTAACCCATTCACGGCGGGCTCCTACACAGTCATTTATATAGAGGTTGAGTATTAGTACCTACATAGTGCTAGGGAACGGGTATCCACAGGCCCATTATGGTAATTTGATGATGTGATCACGTGATATAACATGTGATACTCGATATCATTTTCAATTTCCAGGGAGGGAATCCATGAATAGGGAAGGACCTGCATTGATTGGCTATTTAAAGGCCTATTCCTCTGTGAACACAGTACTTCATGGATGAGTGCACACATATATTTAGCTACCTGTAGGGGATTCAATTGGCAATTTGCCTCATGGATGAGTGCACACAGACCTGTCTGCATGCTGCCTGCCCATGTGGTCCAACAAAAACTTTGTTCCTATATACAACAATAAAGTAGGTCAAGCCAATATCTGGTGGTAAATGATATTACAAATGATTTTACAAAACAGTATCATTTGACTGGGTCTTGACTGATTCTTAAAACAAAGTTATGAACCATTTTGACTTCTTCAAAACACGGATTTGGTAGGCAAATGTTTGATCATTGTAATCATTTAGGTTTCATGGTTTTATTATGGAATAATGTCCAGATTTCAAGTGGTAGAAGTTAGCAATCTGGTATTAGTGACAGACATCTCCACAGATTGATATTTCGGCCAGTTGTCTGACATTCGGGCCGGGTCAGTAGGCGGGTCAGTTGTCCCACATATGACCTATGAGTGGGCCAGTTGAGAATTAGGTCTTGTCTCATATCTATACTATACTTTACTCAGTCTTTAGACCTTTTAGTGAAAGTGATTGTTTGTGACATCCATTGTTTTTATTCACAAAAACAAGGTAGTTGTTTTGTTTTTGTCATGTTCTGTCGTATAATCCACATATTATCGCCTGGGCCCGAGTCTATATAATAATATAGTGTACCCGGCCCTCTAAAATAAATGGAGATGAGGAGTGAATACTAGTCACGTCTTACTTCTGAGAAACCCCTTCTAAGTCACCCCGAACGAGAAGAACCCAATTGACTTACTTTTTATCTTAACTTGCATCGTCGTACGTGGAATTTGTTGTGAACAGTGTTTAAATGTTGTATCCGTTGACCGGTCTAACCCCGAGCAAAGGAAAGTTTCACTCTCCTCCCAGATCTTTAGCGCTCTGCCTCAACCCAACGGACAGAGAGAAGCAGCTAAAATTTCAGATTCAAAACAAGACAACTGTCAATAGCTATGAAACCATAGAACTAGAACCCCTGGAAAGCCCACTCGCGGCCGTTCAGCATTGCGCCTATGGGACCAACTCGTTTTCAAGATACAGGGGAGGTGGACATGTAACAAGTGGTCGCGGTGATGCGAAAATTGGTTGCCTTGCGAAAAACTTGTTTTATCGCCCACACAATTGACAAGATTACCCACACTGCGCCGCTCCGGTTTATTGTGCCGCAAAACGAGTTTCTGTAGGTTGCTCTAGCGGTGCAGTGTGAAGATTACTCGAAGTTACCCCGGGAACCAGCAGCCCAGAACCGGACAGGCGGGTACCAGCTAAAAGCCCTGCCTATCGGCAACCAGCTCAAACTAGTCGCTGATTTATCACGGGTTACGAACAGCGAGTGTTTACGGAAAGTAGACAGTTTCTTCAGGTATGCAATGTTTTTGATGTGAATTCCATCCAGTATACGATTTCAGTAAAACACATTGAAAAACTATCTGTGGTAACAATGAATGGTCCAGCACACAGCATGTGTGGGCGATAATATGTTCAGTGTACTATCGTCACAGTAACTTGCCGTTGCGAGCACAGTTGGTTTGCAACCCAAACGTATTAAGGGTCTCGCCGATCCGGCTGATGACTGATTTTCTTCGAGTTTAAATCATGTCTGGGTAATGTAAATAACATTATTTCAACCATTGCTTGTGTAAATTACACTTTAAAAGCTAGATTAGTTGGTTTTATGGGCCGTCATAAGTTATGTCACACTTTCTTAATCTTAGGGCATTTTTAGGACCCCCAACCCCCCTGTCACACTTTGGAATTTTGACTACCGTCCAGACCCAAAGTGACAAAAAATGTGCCGTAATTTAGAAAAAAGCAGTGCAGTTAGAACCCTAATTCCAACTGTCCCATGTAGGTAGATACCTGGAATTGACAGTAAAATACTTTATTAAGGCCTAGAGCGATGGGAATGAATTGAAAATAATTTTCCCCAAGACTGACTGCCTGAAAATTAGGGAAATTTGCTGGCCAGCCCCAACTATTCTAAGACCAAATATGCTGTAACATTAGAAATATATATATAATATATATAATAATTATATGCCTACATTGGAATTAAGGTTCTAAGTGCACTAGATTTTTCTAAAGTTACGGCAAATTTTGTGTCACTTTGGGTCAGGTTGGCACTCAAAATTCCCCGATTTTCCTGTAAAAAATCGATAAAATCCAGATTCCCCTAGGCCTTAATAAAGTATTTCATTGTCAATTCCAAGTATATACCTACCAACATGGTTAAAATTAAATTCCCAGCCCTTCTGGGAGTTTCCAAACTAATGGCAGAGTTTGGGTGACTTTAGATGATGGTGCCACTGACAAATGACTGATTTTGGAGGGTTCACCCCTGAAAAGTCAAAGTTTCAAAAAGGTTCCCTGTCAACCAGACCTTTCTAAAGTATTTAGCTGTCTTCCCCAATGTGAAACCTACTCAGAACAGTTAGAATTATATTCCTAGCCCTTCTGGGAGTTTCCAAACTAATGGCAGAGTTTTGGTGACTTTAGATGATGGCGCCACTGACAAATGACTGATTTTGGAGGGTTCACCCCTGAAAAGTCAAAGTTTCAAAAATGTTTCCACTCAATCAGGCCTTTCTAAAGTATTTAGCTGTCTTCCCCAATATAAAACCTATTCAGGACAGTTAGAATTATATTCCTATCCCTTCTAGGTTTTTCCAAACTAATGGCAGAGTTTGGGTGACTTTAGATGACGGCGCCACCAAGAAATGAATGTTTTTGAGGGGCTCACCGGTGAAAATTCAAAGATTTAAAAATATTTCCAGTCAACCAAGCCTTGCAAAAGTATTTAGCTGTCTTGCCCTATGTGAAAGCTACTTAGAACAGTTAACATTATATTCCTAGCCCTTCTGGGAGTTTCCAAACTGATGGCAGAGTTTGGGTGACTTTAGATGACGGCGCCACTGAGTTTTGACTGATTTTGAGGTGTTCGCCAGTGAAAAGTCAAAGTTTCAAAAATATTTCCGGTCAATCAGGCCTTTCTAAAGTATTTAGCTGTCTTCCCCAATATGAAACCTATTCAGAACAGTTAGAATTATATTCCTATCCCTTCTAGGTTTTTCCAAACTAATGGCAGAGTTTGGGTGACTTTAGATGATGGCGCCACCGAGAAATGACTGATTTTCAGGGGTTCACCCCTGAAAAGTCAAAGATTAAAAAATGTTCCCACTCAACCAGGCCTTTCTAAAGTATTTAGCTGTCTTCCCCAATATAATACCTATTCAGAACAGTTAGAATTATATTCCTAGCCCTTCTAGGTTTTTCCAAACTAATGGCAGAGTTTGGGTGACTTTAGATGATGGCGCCACTGAGTTTTGACTGATTTTCAGGGGTTCACCAGTGAGAAGTTAAAGTTTCAAAAATGTTTCCACTCAACCAGGCTTTTCTAAAGTATTTAGCTATCTTCCTCAATATGAAACCAACTAATGCCAGGTAGGGGAGGTGTCAAAGTGAGTGATAAATGCCACTGACACCTATTTCCGCGCGCGCGGACGTGGCGCCGCCTAGTGTAAAATAACGGAAATACGTCGGCGATTGTAGCGCCTCTCCTGGCTATAAAGGGAACCCTGAAGACAATGGCGAGTCCAACACCTACGGGCCACAGGCGCTCGGTTGCCAACCCAGGTCATCTAAATCCGTGATAACACAGCATAACAACAGTTATTACATCTTTGACTAAGCTATGGTAATACACCATTAATTTAGTGGGAGACATTACATGAAACAAAACTCCCAATTTCCATGATCACTGAAAAGCTATTGATACTTCACCATACCTTACTGTAGTAATTGTTATTTAAGACCGACCAATCATATGCAGTGCTGAACTTTTGATCAATCTACTCTAGTCTACTCTGGTGGTGCTCAACATCTTCATCCTCCATGTATATGATGAAACACATTTATGAGCTCAACCTGCCCATGAAATGGGCACTGTACAAAAGTTGGCAGGTGGTGCATTTGGGGACTTGTCCTTGTGCATAATCATCAACCCCATCAACAGACCATTTCCACCTGGTGATTGCTCAGCATTTACTTCATTGCCATTGGTTGGGGGAGCACAATTTCTATCTCACAGAGAAACCTGAAGATAATCCCTTCCAGCTGAGTATATATTTCCAATAGACAAACTGGTGGGGTTCCTATAAGTGTGAATAGAGTTATGGTAGAAATCATCATCACTTAGGGAAAGGCCCCCTTTTTCATAGGAGTTGACCACTGAAGAATTGAGAGTGTGAAACTGCGGTCTGCCACTGATTAAATGAATCCAGATGCATTTAATTTGCAAGTTAAAATATCATCAGGTGGTGCCACATTGCTTAATGTTACAGAGAGAATTTTTTCAATTTTTTTTATCCAGATCAAAAGGTAACATTCACCTGCAGTGGGTGTTTTTCCATGTAGCCAGTTGTTAGATAACTTATATAATATACAATTAGACATTGTTCATTGAATCCTATCACAGAGTTTTGAAGCATTACACATAATCCATATTAAGGGAGTATATATGCATTAATATTTACATGTTTGATAAGTAACACAGAACATAATACAGACATTTAACTATGACAGGCCCTTAATGGGACAATACATGTGTAGGACAGAATTTGCTATGTACCCTTCTGAGGATTTCTTAGAGAAAAAACGTATCCCTTGAACATTACATTGAATATCATAGTTTAGATCCGGAGACTTTTCGATAACCTACTTAAAGTTTTTTGTTTCTACTATGGATTCCATGGGGTAACTGGTTTCATTGTCAATGGATGTGCGACAATTCTCAGGAGTCAGAGCGACGCCGTTGGCTTTGCAAACCTTGGCCGCACTCGACATATACTTACAAAACTGTCCACCTCTCGGTGGATGAGTTAACAGACAAGCTGTACAGGTGATTAACTTTCTCCCCATAGCGACCAAAAAGCGTAGATAGCGAACCGAAAAAAGGTTAGCGGTGGAGAAAATTTTTTCCTGGGATCAGGAGTTGAGCAAGGCAGAGACTGAGTGTGAGCCTGCGCAGACGTGGCTTCCGGAGATTTACCCGGATAACTTCCGGCAGCCGGAGTAGTTATCCCGCCCATAATAACATACCTTTATATACAGGTGATGTCTTAAATTGTTCAGTACAGGGTTTCTTTACTTTAACCCTTTGGCGCCGGGTGATGCATTAAGGCATCGCCGCACATGGCCAGATGATACCTTAAGGCCTTAAGGCATCGCCATGTGTGGCTGGATGATGCCTTAAGGCATCATTTTCTAAGACTTACAAAATCATAGTTTAAGTGTAGTAACTTTGTAAATAATTGATCAATAATGATGAAATTTTCGTAGAAAACGTGGTATGACATTACTATTACGATTTTGAAATACTCATAACATATTATTAAAGATCACATGTTTTATCACGTGATCAAACAGTGAAACTATCACAATTGGCCTAAAAAGACGCGTCCCCAGGTGAACACCCAATCCGACGCAGCCTTCGGACACACTCTGACAAGACTACAACATCCTTATCATAGCCGTGTCATAGCCCTTCTGACTCAATATAACATGTTTGAAGAATTGTAGAGGCTGGTTTGTGTCCAGAGTGTTGGGAGCATTCTGTAATATATGTAAGCTATGCACCTCACCCACACATGCATCTTTATAAATCTCATATATACGAGTTTTCCATAGAGACAAATAAAAGCCTTCTTTTTTGAAGGGGTGCAGGTGTAGCATTCGCTACCAACATATTATCCTACCCCTAATATAAAATCCCATAGGCTTAACATTGGGTTTCCGTATGCCACGCTGACAGGCATACGGAGGTTTATATGCCGCTAGTGGCATACAGCATTGTTATCACGCAATATTCCAAAATCGAGGAGACTGGGTAGGATAAAATCAAAACCTGATTCGTTTTACTCTTGGCCACCGCATTCCACTCCTGATGTTTTGGCTCCGGACTTCACTTGGCTTCGCCTCATGAAGTCACTTTGCCAAACTCCAGTCGTGGAATACGGTGGACAAGATTAAAACTCATCCAGTTTTACGATAGTATGAGAGACACTTCCGATGCGGTTTGCGAGATTCAGATCGAGCCATTTGTATTTGTTATTTCAGAGATAGTAGTTTCTGTTTAAATGATTCTTTTTCTTGTGTAAAGCAAAGAGATAATACATTGGACCTCATTTACACCAATAGATAGTGGTTCAAACCTACCCCCATAGCCAATGGCCAATAACGATTTGATCTCCATATTTTTCTCTTTGTGGCTATAAACTCCACATGGAATATATTTCCTCTTTTATTCATGCCCCGAACTGACATTCTTTTTATTACGTCTTGGTGTCAGGATCAGCATATGTTATAAGAATTCCTTTGGACTACTTTGTAATTAGAAATTATCAATATATCTAGATTTTGCCAGATAAATAACTTGCTTTAATAATTTGAAAACAATAACAGATATATTTTTACTTTTTGCAGGTTTGGACGATAAGATGCAGTGCCCTTCATTTAACTTCCCCGCCATGTCAGTTCCTCGCAGCAATCCTTTAGAAGGGGAACCGCGAGATCTGTTCCATGACTACGGTAGGATCAGCGGAATGTGTCCCGTGACGAAAGATGGAGTCACCAAATTAGTCTTTCAGCGAAGCAAATCACGAGAGGGACCCGTTCTGTGTGCATCTGGTCCTGTTCTCCCTCTCCTCCCACCAAATGATTGTAGGTGTAGCTATGTCATCTTTTGATTGCCTTTTTGAAATTTAAAATGATGGGCGAATAAGCTGTAAATTAACCACTAGTAAGAGTATTGTAGTTGTTGGAGATATCTTTAATAAACCTTGCTACGATTAGCATCCGTTTGTATTTGTAATAATCTTCATTGCCAACTTGTTTCTGCCTATGGCCTTCATCAGGCCTCAAAGGTTTGTCTTTGCTGTTGACTCAGTTTGTTTTTATTTAACTTCTCAAAATGGATATATTTTACGTTTATCAGAAATGGCAGATTTCCATTTTCTCATGAAAATCCTCGTTCCTATCTTTAGTTTAGAAACTTATTTTTCTTTTATAAAACGAAGATAGTGTAAATGAAACCACATTCACACCCATAAAACAGTGGGACACACTCAGTCCTATTCCGTGGTTAACATTGATATGTTTTCCATGCTTTTCCAGTCAATCTGAGGGAAAAATTCCATGATATCTCTGACTTATAGATAAATGCCATACACAATTAAACTATGACTTGATAACTTGGATATTACTGATTATGATTGGAGGTATACAGAGGCTTCGGGTGGAGATAGGTGTAATGAGTATGTAGTTAGGAGGCTGGAGGGGGCGGGGGTCCATATATATTTCTATATATATCTCACTGATATCCATGTCTCTCTTGCAGGTTTGCTGAGCAAAGAGCCATGCTTGAGTGGTCTGAAAAAATCAGTGGCAGATGTCCTAGTTTACGTTGATAGGCTAAGGAGGATGGTCAGTATGTTTCAATAGTAAACAAACATTATATTCTGGTAATGGGCACCTGATAACTATGATGATAATTTTTCTAGAGTGTTGCGTTGCTCTGTCTACACACAGCTAAAAAAACCTGACAAAATCAAAGATAGAAACTGCTGATGTCGGGAGATTCAAATTTAAAGGAATCCCCCTCTAAAACACACACCCAACCTGGCGGCACACAACTTTTGAAAGTGACAGTGCATTGAACCTAACTTTTGAAGGGAGTGGTCCCCAAACCCGACAGGGTGCCAGTACATTAACATCCCCACAGAGGGCAGCACTGTCACAAACCACACAGGTGAACAGCGTAATACCTGACAGCTCAGTATGAGGGAAACTGATTGGAACACACAATTGACCACTAATCAGAAGGTCGGATCATGGACATATGACCATTAAAACCGATGGGTGTGAAGCTTACTACTGTCCGCCAAATTTTGCTGCATATAAATGCCAGCAGAACCAGGCTGGGTCAAACATCAGCAGTCGCTCGTGCTGTGTGCCTTGAAAACTTCAACATTATGATGTAAGGCAAATATCGGACGAGGCTAGATCTCGATCTGCACCTTAGGAGCAGCAACCACATTGTGAATCGCTGTCAGTCCAACGGTTCTATTTATAGTTTTGTACCATGTGACCCCTCTCTGCCAATCAGAACGTGAAAAAAAAAAAAAATAATGCGTTCTTTGATAACGTAACACAATTAGAATGTAACACGGTTTGATTGTGTGACATAGTTTGGGAGTGTAAAGCAGTAAAAAAATAACGCAAAAATGTTAAATTAGGTTTTTGCGAGTTTCATTCGGGTCTGTTTCGTAAGTGTTGGATGTTCATCTGCTACTTGCTTAATGGTACACAGGTCTGAAATATGCATCCAGACTTATCTATCTTTAAAAAAACTGATTTATCTTGTTAGATATAAGTATATTTTCCTAATAATTTAGAGAACTTTATGTTCCCTCAAGGATTTTTGAGGCTGACGAATCCCTGGGTCCCGGTCACCACAGCCCCTATTACATACCATCACCCTAATGGCGCAGGCTTCGTAGTGGTTTATGAAATCATCAGAAAATGGCATTAGTGTTATTATATCTATTCATATGATTTGCAACAAAACTCATGAATATCATTCTATTGTTCTGCCTTCTAACACCTAATAAACCTTGTGTTTGTAAAAGACTTTGTGATTAACTAATCTTCATCTTCGTTTTAATGAAAACTATTTGTGTTTGACACTGAAGATTAGTTTTGAACAAATGAAGTTTGGTTAAATGAATGTTGCTACAAATACCTAAAGAAGGTTCTTGGAAGACTGTTTTGATAACAAATCGTTTAGGTCTGACTGGGAATGATCAATTTCAACGTAGCATCGGCTGCAGCATATTTTTACCATCACAGAACAGGCTATGGATTATAGAATAAGATGAGATCATTTTGGACGATCCACCTTGCAGGCCATTTTCAAAGCCATTAATATACTAGACACCTCAGCTTATGTGCCTTTATGGACCTTAAAAAAGCCTCTGATAGTGTCGACCATAAATTAATAATATCATGTTTAAAATTACACTTACTCTCAGAAAATACAATTAAGTTATTTGTATCATATTTAAGTGATAGGTCTCAAAGTATAAAATGTAAAATGAGGAACATACCCAGTTTACCAGTAGATGATGAAGTCCCCAAGGCCCCGTATTAGGGCCTCTTTTATTTATTATTTATAATATTGATATTTTTAAAACACTTCACCAACCTCAGATAATAATATATGCCGATGATCTTTTACTCCTTGTTAGTGAAAAAGATGCTGAACTTGACATTATGAGCGAATTCTTCTATGAGAAGAAGTTAACAATAAATATTAGCAAATCTAATTTGATGTGGATTGGCCGGAAAATAAATGAGCTGACTTGTAACATAGATGATCAACCCCTGAAAGTAGTCAATGCATATAACTATCTCAGTGTAATTATTGATCAGAAAGCTTTCTCTGTTGTGAAAATACTTTAAAAAATATGCCAGAGATGGTTCAGATTAAGAAAAATCAGAAGCTGCCTAAACATTGCAACTGCGATTAGGGTGATGAAACAGATGATTCTCCGAACTACAGCCTAAACTAGAATATGTCAGCTTTGTTTATGGATGCACATCAATAAGAAATCGGAAAAGGCCACAGAGTATGGTAAACAATTGCCTAAAAAAAGACAACTGATATACTGCCTAAAAAAGACAACTGATATCCATATAAGTGACCTGTACGACCGGGTAAGGATAAGACCATTATTAGCAGGTGGACGGTTGGTCTTTAGGTTATGGCTATAGCCTACTGTAGTACAACTGCTTGTAAAGTCACTAAGTGACCTGACCACATTTTTGCCTTTTATAGCTAACTAAGTACAGATAGGAATATGATTTCTGTTTTGGACAGACGGTTTTATGGTGGTACAATGCCTTACAGTTTTGATATTTAGTATTTTGGTATGGATTTTAAAATAATAGTGAATTCAGTTTGGGGGGGACATTTGTAGTCACAGGTCCATTTTTAAGAACTCCTTTATGGACATATTTCTACCCCTTAAACTGGTTCAATCATAATATGATATGTCTCATTTGAAAGAGAATAAAACAGTAGGTGCTAGGAAGTGGAATTTTCAAGGTAGATTCTATATTTACTGAGATATTCACGTATTTGTTGAATGTGGGGGGGGGGGGGGGGGGATTTTTAGTGAAATGGGCATACTCAAACAGATGTTTACTCAATAATGATTTACAGTGAGCATTGGTGTAACATTTACCATCTCCATAAGTGGCACTGACAGTTACTTACCCTCTAGGAAGTGTCATTATTTATGTTAACCTTGTATTTGGCATGATATTCATGAATTTTTGCCTAATTTCAGAGCATGGGGGGGTATCAGCCATCTTTGAATTTTAGTACAGTCATGTTCCCCCAGAGGACTCTAGTTCCTGTCACTCTCCAAGCATATTGGCACATGCCCTATACCTATATCCTTATAAGAACACTAAGTATCTGGTTGAAGCTCAGCCTCACTTTGAACATTGAGCATGTAGTATGTCAAACTGACACTAGATGGAGCCATAACTAAGTACAGATAGGTATATGATTTTTTTTCTGGAGAAGTTTTATGGTAATGCAATATCCTAGTTTTATTATTTAGTATTTTGACATTGATTTTAAAAATAACAAACTACTTTATGGACTTCCCAAACACCTGACAGGCCCAGTTATCAAAGACTTGTAAGATATGCACAAAACTTGTATAAGTTTCTCCTATGGTAACCCAACACCTCTCTTTCCCCTCCCCTATACCTCCAATTCCTTCCCACTCTTGGGGGGGCTTCCTTGATCTCACAGTAATTAATTATTGGTGGACCTTGTATTAAGTTTTAAATGCGTCCACCTGCTAATTTGGCCTTTAAAGGCCAATATTTCTATTTTAAAATGTACTCTTAGCTCTTGTTCTTTAGAATTGCTGTACAACTGTTAATGCTAATTCATTGGTGGCAAAAAGATCCAGATAATATAGTAGACATGGTTAAAACGCACAATACAAGGGGCAACTTAAAAATTGTATTAAAGGTGAAAAGACCTGGGACTGAGAGATATAAACACAGTCCATTATATCTGGGAAATGAATTATGGAATTTGTTAAATACTAGTACAATAACTTCATCCAAGGACTTTAAAATGAAATCAAAACATACCTATTAAAACCTGATGTTTATGCCAAATTACAAGCCATATATGCAAATAAGATCAGAGTTGTATGACCTGATGCTAATACTTGGAGTCATATGACCAGCAATACGAGAGATTAAGAGATTGAAGTTGTATTAGATAGACTTACTGTTCCTTTGGTGTGCAGAAAAATAGATATGAATTTGTTGTGGAAACTATTTATATGAGAACTTTCTAATTTGGGTTCATATCAGACGCATGAGCAACCACTTTGTATTGTCTGTCTTGTCTTGTTGTCGTACTATGTTAATTTATATATGTTTCCGGACCATGTAAGAAAGAACGCCCGCGATAGGGAAATTGTAATGTCTATTTTTGTGAATAATAATAAAAAGAATAGTTGATAACCTGATACATGTCTTACTGTTTCAGAATAATAAAACCTATATTCACAAGTTGAAAAATGCCGACGTTGAAATTTTCGGTCCAAATTCTGAACCAACTAACTTACGGAAAACAATAACAGAACTCGCGGAATTCAACCTTCAATACAAAGATAACCCTCGTATACCAGTAAGTATGCCATACAAACATCAATATTTCATAAAATGTAATTACATATTTGCAAATACATAGACATGAATAAAGCTATACAGACGTGTTTTGCGAATGATTATTGTAAATGATTTCAGCTTGTTTCATGGAACGTTTTTTGAGATTTCCTGTGTTTTCTATTTCCTGAATAGATTACAATATTTCGTTAATTTAAATGCCAAACAGACTCTATTAAGAGAATACTAAAATGGAATTACTATTTAGAGAATACTGGAGAGCAATGAAGAGGGGCAACCATGCCTTGTACGCGGTTTTCTCACGTACAGTAAATCGGGCCTCGTTCACGACAATAAACAGTGGTTCAAACCTCCCCACACACCCCAGCCTGAGGCAGTAAAGCCCACATGAAAACTATTTCCTATTTATGACCCCAATTATTGTAAGTACGCTATCTTATGTGGAATCTGTCGCCATGTCGTTCTCAGAATGTGCTTCATCTATCTTCAGGTGGTGAACACGGACTACGCAGGCGGATGTATGTCAGCTATGGAAACGAGGGATATCAACTATTTATGTTTTCCCTCTGGACCTGAAATGGACTTGCTCGGTATCCTTACTAAAGTGCGATGATGCATGCCACAAGTATAAGTCCCGTAATCATAAAAGAGGCAATAACATTGATCTAATGTAATGAGAAGAAATACGAAGTTATCGTCTTTGCACAGGTTCAAAATCCAACAATTCTTCTTTGTCTTTACAGAACTCATAGTTCACATTTCCACCTCTACATTGAAGGAAAGGAAAGAATAACTCCCCAGATATAATTCAAACTTTTAATTTGCTTAATAATGGGTAGCTTTATGCGAGCTCAAGACAGAAGGCCGGCCGGTCTTGAAGCGCTTAGTCAGACAACGCGTGCAGAAAATCTTCCAAGTGGACACAGCTGTGGTGAATGACACATGTAAGTTATCTTATTATTCAGGCATCGTTCATGGCATGCAAATGCAACATGAATATAACAAGAAGTGGAAGGTCTCGTAGACATAATCTGCAGTTCTACCAGCCTTGCATGTAGACCTATAAGTTAATATTCCACTCCTGACACCACACTTAAAATGGAGATTATGAAGACGTGTCAATAACACCTCTATGGCAAGCCGACGCTACCTTGGAAAATGAATAAACGGAGCGATACGTTAGTTTGTTAGATTGAATAGTAAACAGGTTCTGATCTTTTTTGACAAAATGCCTGCCTAAACATTATTGAACATTAATATTAGTGTTTGAACTCAAGTCGATTATTATCTATATCTCCATTATGTATCGCTCTCAAAGTACAAAGGGGTCAAAGTTTGTATTGAAAAGACTTTGCTATGCCTTTTCAATTATTTACTGCTTTTGCGTCACCTCTACTCTAATAGAACGCCTCCATGATTTCGTCCTGCAGGCCACATTGGTGTTAGGACGGAGAACACTTGTTTGTTGTACAAAGTGAGACATTCAGAAGAAGGAGTTAACTTCAAACGGAGGAAGAAGCTTGCATTTAGAACAAAGCCCATGTCTATATCAATGAGGTAAGAACATGCCACGCCACTTCACCTCCCCCGACCAGGGGCCTTCATGTTATTACCAGGTGCACGGTCGGTATTTAGGTTATGACTATAGCCTACTTAAGTACACCTGCTTGTAGAGTCATTAGGTAACCTGACCATATTTTTGTTTTTAATAGCTAACTAAAAGTACGGATAGGACTATGGTTTCTGTTTTGGACAGAAGGTGTTATTGGCATACACAATCTTATAGTTTTAGTATTTAGTATTTTGCCATGGATTTTTAGAAGAAAAAAAAATTTCAGGTTTTTTTTTTGGGGGGTGGGGGGGCTTTTTGAGTCACAGGTCCATTTTTGAGAACTCATTTATGGACATATTTCTACTGGTCAAACTGGTTCAATTATAATATGATATGCCTCATTTGAAAGAGAATAATAAAAAAAACAGTAGGTGAAAGGAAGTGGAATTTTCTAAGTAGTTTCGACAGTTACAGAGATATTCAAGTATTTGTTAAAGATTGGGAGGATTTGGGGTGAAATGGGCATACTTGAAAGTGTCACCATCAGGCAACTGACCTAGCTTTCATATCTAGTAAAGACCAATACACACTTAGCGACTTTTTGTCCTTTTAGGGCAAAAGTCGGCGACAAACGGTACTTGCGATATTGTACCGGTACAATATCGCCAAGTGTGGACCGCTTGCGATCTTTTCCCCGGCGATATGGTACCACACCCTTTCCCCCCCGCTGAGGGGCAAAAAGTCGCCGAACTTTTTGCAGGCTAAAGATCAAATGTCGCATGCGACTTTCAGATCAAACATGTTTGATATTTTGGCTGCGATCTCGAGACGGTACTTCCCAGCCCTCCCACTGGGAGGACCGTCGACCCTTACTTCGACCCCAGGTGTTAGTTGCTGGGAGACCTGTCACACTTGAAATTTACCTGTGACTTGCGACTTTCGGCCATTGAGATATTCTGCCCCTTTGTCAACCAATAAGAATCACACATGTCATCAAGAAAAATTTGAAATTATATCATTTCAAATCCTTTCTGCTGGAATATGATGTTAAAAATACGCCTTTTTTTACAGGTTTATATTTCTGACTTTTTCTTTTATCCCTGATACACACATACATATATATATAATATATATGAGATATATATATATATATAATCTGTTAAAGCATTAACTATAATAAACATGTAATCTATTATATTTGTAGATATGGTCGCCATGTAAATATATTCTATCTTCAAAGTGTGATTGTCAGAGGACATTGTGAAAAATGTATCTATTCTATGATATTCTATTGCCAGCGACTTTATCCCCTTCCTGTAGGCAAAAGTTGCAGGATAATTACGCTAAGTGTGACAGGAGGGGCCTTGTGATATGAGGTCCCACCCCCCAGTGCGAGGACCGATGGGTGAAGGGTAGGGGGTTGCGATCTTTGCCCCTCCCCTGCTGTGCCAACAGTCAAATATTGCAAGGGTAATATTCCCCAAATCGCAAGGGAAAATATCGCTAAGTGTGTATTGGTCTTTAGGGCATTGCTGATTTCCAATTGAAAACGCCTACACATAGATAAATAAACTCTGGATTCTTAAAAGGTGAGCATGTAATTGCATTGCATACACAGAACACTTGTTAGGGTAACTGGTCTCTGCTATTGAGTTTTCAATATAGCCATCCGATAACAGTAGGTTGGAGTCGCCAACCTTTCTTATATTTGGTAAAATTGTAGTTCACCTTTTACTCTAACTGACATGTGATTTTGAAAACCAAATTCTGTACATTTAAGTATCTGTGATATGTAAAAAGTGTATCAGGGCGATTTTCTGACATTTATTCATCCTCAGGGATTTAGAAGGAAACCCACGAGATGAAAATAGTTTGGTCCGTACTCCACCGAGTTTGACTGCAGAGTAATTCACGAAGCGAAGCTGAGTGAATTACTCTGTGGTCAAACGAGGTGGAATACAGACCAAGTTATTTTCATCGAGTGGGTTTCTGATTTTATCTCACCCCGTATAACATTAATTATTGATGAAATGAATCACCCAATTAGCCATTGAGTATTGGGTACACGAACCTCACGGCCGTGGAGTACGAGTTCCTAATGTTAAGCCTATGGAGCAAAATACCGGGGTGAGATAATATAATAGATCCACGGACCTATATTAATATCATTTTCGGTCAGCTACTCGTATTGAGTTTTAAATGCGCCCACCTTCTAATTTGGCCTTCAATGGTCAATAACTCTATTTTTGAATGCACACTTAGCTCTTGTCATTTTAAAAGTCAGGAAGATCCACTCTTATTTTTTCATTTTATTCTATAAGTAATGCTATATTACATTACATTGGATGTGTAGTTTAAATTAAAAAAACACAACATATTAATCACTTGGAATTTTGTTAGAAGTATGGAAGTAATTTTGAGAGAAATAAATGTGATAAGAATTCACATACTCAAAGTGACATGAGACATAGCATACATTGCCAGCGCTCACCAAGTTTTAATATAGCATTATGATATATTTCAGTCCCTTCATCGAAGGTGAATGCCTGACGCTCACCTCAGACGGCGCGCTCCAGGTGTGGGACGCTCACGGGGGGCAGGCCGCTGGAGCCGGAGAAGTGACTCCGCGATTCAATGACCCCTACACTGAAGGTCAACCGGGCACAGCGGTCTACAGCGCCCACCCGCGGCAGGCTGTGCTAACTGACAGGACAGGAGTCGCCGTATGGGACTTCCGGGTTAGAACGTTGAAATACTTTCTAGAGGCATCTAAGATTCATTCCTCATTCTCGTAACTCGACCTGTCGTAGAGCACATACATATACGAGTGATAACTTTTAGCGATGTGCAAATTGGCCAATTTCTCTGATTTTCCGGTTTAAATGGCTATAAAATACCATGCACATTAGCTAACCAGTAACAACACAGCTTTTCTTCATTATTTAGCCATATGATCTAACATATTCTCTTACATACTTTGACTAGTAATTATCACTCAAATAGACCACAGCATACAATCAAACTTATTATACCGAAACCATCTCAGACATTCATAGAACATGTGAGTTCATCTTGTGACTTTTTTCATTACATAAAGTGTTGTCCACTTACCACAGCTTTGCCATGGTATATTTGATACTTTACATTCAAAGAGATACGTCCTTAGGCAGACTATACTACATTTCTTGGATCAATTACACAATTCTTTATTATTGAATCACCAGATTGATTAGAGTGATGTCATGTCAATAACGGACGTTAGCAGTTTGCTCAACAATAACTTTTCCAAAATATAGAAACTGGATCACAGGGAGTTAGTCAGTATAATTTAGTGCATTTTAAGGAGTAAATCCTACTCTACTTAGAAGAATGTGTCTTTTTTCAAAAGTTCTCCTAAATTTGGTATATAGATCCCTGGGGACCCGATTGGACGTAATTAGAAATTATGACCCATATTTTGTTTCAAGTAGCCTTGAAGATTTCTGTTTGTGACATCTTGTGTAAGTTGATACAAAACTTAGGGTTTAGATACAGCTGGCGGCAAAGGCTGACCTTGTTCACGGTGTTGGACATTAGTTACCTCCCTCAGCAGTGAACATATATGTACCTGCCTGTCTGACCATGTCCAACCATTCAAACCATTGGGAAAGGCAGCCCCTTGCATTAGATCCTGTCGTCGTTGTTGGCAGTCATGTTCACGATGAGGGTCTGGAGCAGCGTTCGGCTCTGTTGTGGTCGGGCATTGTGGTAGTGGGCACGTCTCTGGGGGGGAGGGGGCACCAATGCTTGTCATGGTGTTCACGGGGCTTTCGTAATGGTGGTGGCCATTGGGCTTGTGCGATTGCTCGCGGCTGCGCAGCGTATAGTACTACCTGAAGGCATAGGTATCAGATCAAGTCATATCACTGATTGGTGAAAGGTAAACCCTTCTAATGGAACTAAAAGGCCACAGGTAACAGAATATTACTATATATCCATGCCATGTATACTGTAAATATGCACCATTTCGCAATATAACGTAAAATTACAGTACGGAACAGTGTTCCGTACGGCAAAATAGGGAACACCGTCCGGTACATTTTGACTTAAATATCACTTGTTTGGCCAAATTGAATTTTTTTTTAAATTCGGGTATATAGTATATATAGTATGACCTGCCATGCTTGTACAAGCCACAAAAATGAATAATAATTTATGGTTTGTACGGGACTAGGCTTCGTTCCCTTCAAACTGTAAATTACCATCTCATTTTGTGGCTTGCACAGCATGGTCAGGGCGTTCTATATAATTACTCATCAGCTTGCTCACCCGATTGGTATGGCGCAGCGACTGGTTTGCCGTTGTCAGTATAATGTGACCGGTGGAGTGTTGTGTCCATGGTCTGTAGCACAGCCCTTCTGTGAGGCAGCACTATAAAACAGGCATAGGGTCCCACTGCTACAAGTAGACCAAAGTTGAGTTAATATATCTTTCAAGAACCAGATAGGTCAACCAATGAGTCAGTCTTAAAAGGACGTAACTAGCCTACCAAGATGTTAAACTACACAAACAAACAAACAATGAGTAAGAGGATCCGGAAGGAACTAAAGCAATATAAGATTGAACTCTGAAAAGAAGAACTTTAGGCAACCAAGAACAAGCCATTGGAATTTGGAGAAAAATAGATAAAAAATTATAATAATGGTCCAGGTAGGCAGGCAAGACATTTTATTGATAGTGATGGAAATAACAGAGACAATCTAATAGGGCTGGTTATATTAATAGCTATTTTAGCAATATTGGTAGTAAACTATTTGAAGCTTGTGACCCCGGACCAATTGATGTAAACCTAACCAACTTAAACTAAGTCCCCCAGGTATCTGAAAACTTTGTACATAAGATCGATAAGAAGATTGTACTCGATTGGATTAAGGAAATCAGCTGTCATAAATCGGCAGGCTTAAGTGGTATTTCCTAGAGAGCTCGAAAGGACTCGTTGATGTTGTTCCAAGAAGAATTTGTACAATACAATGTACAATGTAGTGTTAATGGCTCAATCAGTCCCCCTTCCTGGAAATGTGCGACGGTAGTCCCAGTACCTAAAATAGGAGATAATGGCAAGCTAGAATACAGAAGGCCCATCAGCCTGTCACCTGTCCCATGTAAGAGTGCAGAGAGAGTCGTTCAGCAGTTACCAATGCATAAAGTTTTGCATTTGCATAAAAATCAGCATGGCTTCAGACCTGGCCACAACACAGGGACGCCTTAATAGCACAAGCTATCTATGAAAACAAGGACAAAACCCATATAACAGCGGCATGTTTTTTAGATACCAAAAAAGCGTTCAACAGCCTGCCGTGAAATATACTAGTAGCTAAACTTTAAAAACATTTCAGGTCTCTGCCCGGCTCCTTGATTGGATCACTCATTATCTGGATGAATAAACACATCAAGTGGTTGCAAATGGAAAAACCAATATTAAATTACCTATACATTGTGGCGTCCCGCAAGGCTCCGTTTTAGGTCCTGCCTTACATATTCTTTATTCTAATGATTTGAGTTGTAGTGTCGATACTTGCTGTTACCTGCAATACGCAAATAATTTGGTTTTATATGCTGAAGACAAAAGAGAAGAAGCTGTATTACTGAAATTAAAAGAGGACAATGAATCTATACGTAGATGATCGGAGAGTAATACCCTGACAGTAGATATTAACAAGACAAGGTCATTGTAGTTCTGTACAAAACCACACCTACGAAGATTAGACCTGTTGTGGCCAGTGTGTATGGTGGTAGGTGCGTCTCGGCATGAGAGGCAATGGAGGCCACTGCTGGTGGCTTCGGCATGGATGACATTGCTGACGTGGACAACTGGCTGTTCTTGTCTGATATGGGTGGCCGTGAGAGCTGTTTTCAGTGATGTTTTTCGCTACTGCGCTTGCAGAAGATCATACAGAGTATCTTAGGAGTTCTCCACCAGTATAACTGTCGTGTGTACGGATAGTTATCTAATTGAGTGATTCCAAGACTTTGTCCCGTTACAAACTTTATTGCTGGTGTAATTGCAATGAATACTGGATGTGGACTAACTGCTGATACATCGAGATGCTGCCTAAGGTCTAGTTCCGTGTTTACCACGTGGGAGCAACCATGTTGATTGTAACCAACAGACGCCCCTGGCGAAGTGTCATGCGGAGCCAGCATGATTAGTTAGTCCAAGAAAAAAAGCATGTATGTTTCCTAAATAGTGAAATTAAGATGCAACAGTGAATTGTTATGTCAGTAATTCAGAATTAATTGTTTAATAAATGACGTAAATTACAGGGCTAACTCACTCTTTGACAGATTGGAGCGAGGAGCGAAGATGTGTTCGTCTTACCCAATTATCTGCTCAGGAAAGAGGAACGTATTTGTTCAGGCTGCCGGCACCCAACCAACCCCTTCTACCACATCGTCGCCACTGATGAAACTCTCCTGATGATTGATCATCGCTTTCCAAAGTTACCGGTATGGCTTGTTCTTTTAAGTATTTTCTATTTTCTTGTGCCTAACTGTCTTAAGACAAGGAGCAGTTTATGTAAACAATGATAGCTTAACATGCCCAACCTATAGGAATCCAGCACATGTGATGCCTGAATGTCAGATTATTTTTAGGATTAATTCTGTTGCATGCTATAGATGGTATCCACAGAGGGAAAAATTTGCGTGTGCTTTTACGTTACGTTTTTATATAAACAATTCGAACCCTGTAACCTCTTTTTAATACGGAGATTTACCGACTGTCAGAGTAGACAAGATATTGAATTGATTTGAACGAGTGTCTGGTATCTGGCTTCAGGTTTTACAATGTCGGCATCCCATGGCCGCTCCGCCCATGTACATGAGCGTCGTCAGCAAGGCGGTGCCGCAGACCGGAGACGATGTGCTGCTCGTCGCGTCACAGGACCACACAGAAACACTGTGCTACCAAGTGAACATGTCCTCTCCACACCTGCCGCCCGTGACCACCTGCTCGCCCTGGAGACTCGCCAAGCCAGAGTAAGCCAGAGAACCGTCATCCACTCTTATACAGAGAGGGTAGTTTTCCTATTTTCCAAGGAAATCCTTTCAGTTCTAAATTTCTTTTTCGTGTTTAAAACAAAGAGAGAATGAATTGGGTCTCGTTCACGCCAATTAACAGTGGTCCAAACCTCCCCATACACCCCAGCACCATTCCGTGGCCAATAACGATGTGCTTTTCATGTTATCTCAGTCTTTGAGTGAGTAAATTGCACATTCAAATATTTCCTTTTTTCATGACTCCCACTGACATCCCTGGTGACTTATGTGTTCTCTCAGCAAGAATTAAATGTAGAATGATTATAATTATGATTATTATGATCAATAATTAGCAGGTGGACGGTTGGTCTTTAGGTTATGGCTATAGCCTACTGTAGTACACATGCTTGTAGAGTCACTAGATGACCTGACCACATTTTTGCTTTTTATAGCTCACTAAGTACAGATATGAATATGGTTTCTGTTTTGGACAGAAGGTTTTATGGCCATACAATATCTGACAGTTTTAATATTTAGTATTCTGACATGGATTTTCAGAAAAAAAGAGATTTCAGTTGGGGGGGACTTTATGAGTCACAGGTCCATTTTTAAGAACTCCTTTATGGACATATTTCTACCTGTAAAACTGGTTTAATCATAATATAATATGCCTCTTTTGAAAGAGAATAAAAAACAGTAGGTGCTAGGAAGTGGAATTTTCTAAGTAGATTCTATATTTGCTGAGATATTCAAGTATTTGTTAAAACTGGGTGGGATTTTGGGTGAAATTGGCATACTCAAACAGATGTTTACTCAATATTGATTTATAGTGAGCATTAGTGTAACATTTACCATCTCCATAAGTGGTGCTGACAGTTGCTTACACACTAGGAAGTGTCATTATTTAGGTAAAATACATATTTGATGTGCTATTCATGTATTTCTTCTAAATCTCACAATGTGAGGGGGGAGGCAGCAGGTGTATGAGTGGATGGTTTATTCAGGATATTTACACACAAATAGAAGACCCAGTCAAATGATACTGGTTTTTTAAATTATTTGCAATATCATTTACCACCAGATATTGGCTTGACCTACTTTATTGGTGTACATAGAATCAAAGTTTTGTCCCCCACATGGCTAGGGAGCATGCAGACAGGTCTGTGTGCACTCGTCCATGAAGTTATCACCATGAAGCTATCTGAAAACGTTTCCTATGCACTCAGAGAATTTCTAATAGAGCCTCCAGAGGTTACTAAACTCCCGATTATCGCCCCGGGTAAAGCAAAGTTCCGCTCCCGATAGACTTGGCACACTACGACAAAATGAACCACAGTTTTCTGATTTATAATTTGAGAAACTGAATATAATTTCGGATTCCCATGTAGAAATAGCTGAAATTTCCATTTCTGACAACAGAATTTCAATTTGAGGATGTCTGAAAACCGTTAAACTGCATTGATTCTGGGCTACGAGTAAGGGGTCTATCACCATACTACGTCCGTAACCAGCGAAACCCGGAACTTGTCAACAGACTGAATTACGGGATACCTCAATAGGGTCTATTGGCAATTGAAATCGCCCTCAGGTAGCTAAATATATGTGTGCATTGAGCCATGACCTGCTGAGTTCACAGAAGAGTAGGGCTTTAAATATCCAATCAATGCAGGCCCTTCCCTATTCATGGACCTTCCCTCCCTCCCTCCCTCCATTCATTCATTAGAATTAAAATATCAAAATATTTTCATTCAACAATTTTAAACAAGTATTGAGCTACTTGTAGTTTTAAATGCGTCCACCTGCTTATTTGGCCTTTTAAAGGCCAATGATTCTATTTGACTATGCACACTTAGCTCTTGTATTATGATTATTATGGTTATGAAATATGGCGTTATAGGTCCGTATCTTGGAACGATATCACCTTGAAAGGAAATATTTTACTCCCAGCCATTGCTGTAATTAATATATACTCACGACTATGATATCATGACATTAGAGCGCCACATATCTTTAAATGGACAGACGTTCCTGAGGCTTATATTACCTTCGAACGCAGTATCCATGATATTATATACTAATATTACCAGGAAATGATTGTTAAGAAACAAACCACAGAAAATCAACTACATGTAATCAGAGTGGTCACATTCTCCATAAAAATAAGTTGAAATTCACAACCCGTTTGAAGAATTCACTGTGAATTATTAGGTATAAAAGTATATGATCAGTTATTTGTACTATTACAACAGTGCTATTTTGGTGAGAACCTATGAGAAAATGTCACACAATATAATGAGACCTTACACCTAGATTACAATTACTACTAATACTAGCTACAGTAGGACACATGTCCCTGTAAGTAACTGCATGGACATTAGTCATAATATTTCATTGGTAGTCTATCAAATAAACGGCAGTTTTAATGGTAAAACTTCATTTTGCAGAGACTTGTATAATTTGGCAGGAGCTCCCACAGTAGAGAAGGCGGTGGTAGACGAGCGGTTATCAGCTCCGCTCGTCGGTCTCGCCGCAGTCCACAATAAGGACGGTGGTGGGTTCTGTGCTGCTCAGGTAAGGCCAACTCTTTTCTCGTACAGTAGAACCCCGCGTAAGCGGATACCCTCCGTTCCGGGCCAAAGTGTCCACTTATGCGGGGTGTCCGCTTACGCGAGGTTAAAATAAACATCTAATAGAGGGAACCGTTCCGAGCAGAGGTGTCCGTTAACACGGGGTGTCCGCTTACGCGGGGTGTCCGTTAGGCGGGTTTCTACTGTATAATGTAGTTCTAGGCATTCTCCTTGATTAGTGATGATTTTCCATTCTGATGCCTCCATTTAGATCATGCTCGTTATAAGGATAAATAGAGCTTTAATAAGCAGGTGGACGGTTGGTCTTTAGGTTATGGCTATAGCCTACTGAAGTACAACTGCTTGTAGAGTCACTAAGTGACCTGACCACATTTTTGCCTTTTATAGCTAACTAAGTACAGATAAGAATATAATTTCTGTTTTGGACAGACGGTTTTATGGTGTTACAATGCCTTACAGTTTTGAAATATAGTATTTTGGAATGGATTTTAAAAAAGATAGTGAATTCAGTTTGGGGGGGGGGGGGACTATTTTAGTCACAGGTCCATTTTTAAGAACTCCTTTATGCACACATTTCTACCCCTTAAACTGGTTCAATCATAATATAATGTGCCTCATTTGAAAGACAATAAAAAACAGTAGGTGCTAGGAAGGGGAATTTTCTAGGTAGATTCTATATTTACTGAGATATTCAAGTATTTGTTGAAAGTGGGGGGGGGGGGGGATTTTGGTTGGAATTGGCATACTGAAACAGAAGTTTACTCAATATTGATTAACAGGGAGCATTGGTGTAACATTTACCATCTCCATAAGTGGCACTGACAGTTGCCTACCCTCTAGGAAGTGTCATTATTTAGGTTGAATTTGTATTTGGCATGATATTCATGTATTTTTGCCTAATTTCATTGCATCCATCAGCCATCTTTGAATTGAAGTGCAGTCATGCTCCACCGGAGGACTCTGTGGTTCCTATCACTCTCCAAGCATATTGGCACATGCCCTATACCTATATCCTTATAAGAAGTATCTGGTTGAAGCTCAACTTCACTTTGAACATGGAGCCTGTATTATGTCAAACTAACACTAGATGGAGCCATTACTAAGTACAGAAAGGTATATGATTTCTTTTTTCTGGAGAAGTTTTATGGCAATGCAATATCCTATAGTTTTATTATTTGGTATTTTGACATGGATTTAAAAAGAGACAAACTACTTTATGAACTTCCCTAAACACCTGACAGGACCAGTAATCAAAGACTTGTAAGATATGCACAAAACTTGTGTAAATTTCTCCTATGTTATCTCACCCCTGGTATTTTTTCTCCATAGACTTAACATTGGGAACTCGTATCCAATGCCCATGAGATATTTAGGAAAAATACCCAATGAGGGATTATGTCACAAATGATAGCCCATTAGTCAATGTGAAGGGTGAGATAAATTCAGAAGCCTATTCAAGTTTCCGGTGAGAGTTCTATCCCGTCTCGTTTGAAGCTCTATGTAATTCAATGCGGCTTCGCCTTGTGAATTACTATGCAATTCAAACTTGATGGGATAAAAGCTCTGACCCTAAACTTTCATAGGTTTCCTCTATAGTAACCCAACACCTCCCTTTCCCCCTCCCCTATACCTCCAATTCCTGCCAACTCGTGGGGGGTTTCCTTGATCTCATAGTAATCAATTATTGGTGGACCTTGTAATGAGTTTGAAATGCGTCCACCTGCTAATTTGGCTTTTAAGGCCAATATTTCTATTTTAGAATGCACTCTTAGCTCTTGTTTTTCTTTAATACTTGCTCATTTATTAATTGTCATAAGAATAGAGGGAAACTATGTTCCGGTGAAAGGAAGTCAAAGTTACGAGGTAAGGCTTGGAAAAATTACAGTAATTTTTCCAAGCCTTACCGAGTAATTTTGACTTCCTTTCACTGGTACTTGGTTTCCCTATTCCTATATACCTTCAAATGTGGTTTAATAACGATAATTAGCGTTATTTGCTCATCCACCATCAAACCTGAAGCCAGATCCAACCTTATCGAGTAACTTGACACTTTATGTTTACTCCCCACTGCGCTTTTCATATGAATTTTGTAAGAGACAATCTGATTGGTCTAAATGTCAACCTTGGGTAGTATACGGCAACCTTGGGTAGTATACGGCAACCTTGGGTAGTATCCATAAGTTACTCCACCCCCCAGAACGTGGTGTAAGCATAGAGTGTACAGCCATAGGTATATAGGAATATGATATTCGTATCACTGTATATCTGATTGATAAGGAGGCTTATAGTGTTCTTAAGTGGTAAAAGGCATAGCTTTACGCTTTTGGTATATTATGAGGTGGCATAGCCTAAAAGTCACAGTGGTAAATGGTAAGAGGCATAGCCTTATGGTTACTGTGTTAGTATATGGTAAGGAGGCATAACTTTCTAGCATAGGTCATATGTGTCTTTGTGTTGTCATGTGTGGTGTTAGGGTGAGATTTCTACCTCAATTCATTATCGTGGTGTAAAAGAACCATCAGAAGGTCTGATAAGAACCTGTATCAAACATACACGTACATGTATAACATGACTTCTTCTCTAGCTCACATCCTACGGCGACCTGTTTGGCCAAGGATTCGTCATTGGGGAACGGGACATGGAGAAGACCTGGTGTAGCGGACCAGGAAGTAGTCATTTCAAACTCAGTGAAGAGGATTCACACACAGCAACCCAATGGCAGAACCACGTGCTCGCCTTACAGAAAGAACAGAATGAAGCCAAGATCGAGGCCGAGCAAAACGAGACGTCCTCCACAAAAGCTACCGAAAAGAAAAAATATATGACTACCCACATGCCTCATTTGCTACATAGTATGAACTTGATATGATTATATACATATGGACGTATGGCCTACACACTGCCCGCTCCTACCCATGACGTATGGCCATACGTGACGTACGGGTATGACATCACCTGACTAGCTGAAATTTCGCCATTTTTGGGTATATAATCATACGCAAACGGGCTGATTGTCTTAGTACGTCAAAATACTTGGTAAAATCAGCAATCAGATACATCCCTTTGCCTTCTGATTTGGGATGTATTTGATCATTAATTTGACCACATTTTTTTTTGACGCATGAAGACAGTAAGCCAGTTTCCGTATACTATACGGTCACATAAAGCCCGATGTCGTAGGCGGAGGGATCTATGAGATCAATAATTTTACCAAGTATTTTGACGTGTTTTCATATTATTAGCAGGTGGACAGTTGGTCTTTAGGTTATGGCTATAGCCTACTGTAGTACACATGCTTGTAAAGTCATTAGGTTACCTGACCATATTTTTGCTTTTTATAGCTCACTAAGTACAGATAGGAATATGATTTCTGTTTTGGACAGAAGGTTTTATGGTGGTATAATGCCTCATAGTTTTTAAAATTTAGTATTTTGGAATGGATTTGAAAAAAAACTGAATTTAGTTTGGGGGGGTCTTTGGTAGTCACAGGTCCATTTTTAAGAACTCCTTTATGGACATATTTCTACCACCTAACCCTTTAACAGGGATGCAAGTTCTCTGTCAATTGACAGAATTCCGAACTTTCATACCTACTGGAAGCAGTTAGATTCACAGAGCGTTTTTGACGCCTTGACGGCCGCACCACGGGCCGGTAACAAACACGCCACTACCCGGCTCTCAGTGCCGGACTCCGAGCCTCAGTCGGCCGCGCTATGGGCCAGCAATGTGGACAGGTCTACCTGGGAAGCGGTGCCGGCCATAGGGCCTCTGTCGGCGGCTGTAAAACGCTCTAACTGCCCTGCTCACTGCCGTCCTAGTTCCGTCAAATGCCGACCTTTTGGGCCGGCATAGAGTTGTTTAAGTCTTACATTTTTAAATTCTATTTATTTGGTAATTTATACGTATTAATTTGCAGATTTCTTGTGTTACAGGAAACAAATTCAATAATCTCAGAAATTGAAATTTTAGTGCCATTTTGGTTTATTTTTGACTTGTTAAAATTCTCCATTCACCCTGAAAATATCTTCTATACTAAGGGACTGCGGCTAGTCTACTGTTTTGCTCCTGGGCAAAAAGGGGATTCCCCAGCTCACTGAGATAGAACCGTTACCATAAGGG
This sequence comes from Alentia gelatinosa, assembly GCA_950022655.1. Classification (NCBI taxonomy): domain Eukaryota; kingdom Metazoa; phylum Annelida; class Polychaeta; order Phyllodocida; family Polynoidae; genus Alentia; species Alentia gelatinosa. Next base: position 76,853,433 of record OX465583.1, read on the forward strand.
TTTTATATATCCGACTTTTCCCGCAGTCCCAACTTGCATCCCTGCTTTAATGACGGCCACCTGTGGCAGAGCTGTCACCATAAGGACTGGTCCTAGTTACTGTGTATATCCCTAAAGGACGAACACATTTTGCATAAAGTCCTAATTTGATGTTCTATCACGTGATATTATTGGTAATCAATAATATTTCACTTATTTTAGCTTACTAATATTACTTTTGATATTATACCTACATTATCTGAAGATTTCATGTAAATTGATTAATTATTTCCTTGTCAAAAACGATTTTTCAGGTTTAAGTGAAATGATGCCTTGAGGCATCATTCGGCTTGGGCCGGTTGATGCCTCAAGGCATCATTCGTCCTTAAAGGGTTAAACTGGTTGAATCATGATATGATATGCCTCATTTGAAAGAGAATAAAAAACAGTAGGTGCTAGGAAGTGGAATTTTCCAAGTAGATTCTATATTTACAGAGATATTCAAGTATTTGTTGAAAGTGGGGGGGGATTTTCAGTGAAATGGGTATGCTCAAACAGATGTTTACTCAATATTGATTTATAGTGAGCATTAGTGTAACATTTACCATCTCCATAAGTGGCACTGACAATTGCTTACACACTAGGAAGTGTCATTATTTAGGTAAAATACATATTTGATGTGCTATTCATGTATTTCTTCTAAATCTCACAATGTGAGGCGGGGAGGCAGCAGGTGTATGAGTGGATGGTTTATTCAGGATATTTACACACAAATAGAAGTCAAAATGGTTCATAACTTTGTTGTAGGAATCAGTCAAGACCCAGTCAAATGATATTGGTTTGTAAAATTATTTGTAATATAATTTACCACCAGATATTGGCTTGACCTACTTTATTGGTGTATATACGCCCTATTGAGGTATCCCACAATTCAGTCTATTTACAAGTTCCGTTGTTGGCTGGTTGCCGACGATGTATGGTGACAGACCCTTGAACCGTAACCCACAATTATTGCAGTTTAACGGTTTTTATAAATCTTCAAATTGGAAATCCGATGCCAGAAATGGAAATTTCAGTTATTTCTACATGTAGATCCAAATTTTTCTTCAGTTTCTCCAAATATAAATCGGAAAACTGTGTTTCATGTGGTCGTGGTGTGGCCAGCCAGTCGCGAGCGGAACTTGTATTTACCCTGGGCGATAATAGGGAGTTTAGTAACCTCTGGAGGGTCTATAGAAAGTTTTGTCCCCCACATGGCTAGGGAGCATGCAGGCAGGTCTGTGTGCACTCATCCATGAAGCTATCACCATGAAGCTATCTGAGAACGTTTCCTATGTACTCAGAGAATTGTTGATTGCCTCCCTCCCTCCCTTCCTTATTGAGCTTTAAATGCGTCCACCTGCTAATCTGGTCTTTAAAGGCCAATATTTCTATTTTCTAAATGCACATTTAGCTCTTGTTATATACCTAAAAATGGTGAAAATTGGCCTAGTCACGTGATCACATACCCCGTACGTCACAGTGTGCTGTACGGATATAAATACGCCATGGGTAGGAGCGGGCAGTATACGTAGTTGATACAGCCATAGGTATATAATGATATTTTCTATTGCTGAATAGAAAAGGGGAAAACGGATGGCTTTATCAAAAAGTGTAGTCTGAAAAGATGCCTCTCATTATCCGACCTAGATTATGTTGCTCTTAAATCAATCCTTTCGACAAGGTCTTTGGTACTGTTACTAATAAAAATAGAATTAATCTAATCATTCATGTAGTTGTCTGCTCATCTGTTGGATGTATTGACACTGGTGAAGAATATTCATTTTGGCTTATATCTTATTGATTATTATCAGGGATGCAAGTTTTCCGAAAAATGACGGAATTCCGATATTTAATATGCATCGGCAACACTGTAAGTGTTAGAATATATATCGATTCATAGCCATTCTGTCGCAAAATGATATAAATGATTTTTATTAAAAGCTTCTTAAATTTCCGATTTTTTCCTCAGTCCCGACTTTCATCCCTGTATTATTGGTTACAGTGTTGACAAGAGAGGAGGGTGGTAACACATTCTGTCAGCTGTGTCGGGATACGCTCTGTCTGGGCAACACGCCGCAGAAGAGGAAGGAGAGAGAAGGCGGAAGATGCTCAAGGTGCAATAGACCAGTCGATCTCAACAAAACAATTTACAAAGCTGCCAAAATGGTAAGTTTAAAAAAAACTATCTTCTGTCATCACTTGCTGTATTACAGTGTCCATGATGAAATCAAAAAAAATATTCGTCCTTGAATAAGACTAATTACTCATCATTTCCTTTGCCAGCTACACAGATTAGTCTGGTAAGATGATTGCACACTGAGCCCCATGAGGGCGCTGTGGTTGACACTTCGTCTATGTGTAACTCAGTAACTGGCAACCGGCAAACACTTATTCAGACAAATAGGTGCCAGACAGACGCATCTGTAATGTCACTCAAAATTGATGACGTGTTATGTTCCATCTTATTCATTCATAATGATGTTTACAAACCAGTTAAAACGGCAAGCCGATAAGTTGCCATGTTGCCATCGTTAGCCTGTGTGTTATCGTCACGAGTGGAGTCCAGTAGCACCGTATTGATAATATCAGCTATATCATCACTGCTCTATCTTGAAGAAACGATTTTCCCTTTCTGAAACTTATTTGTCTTACTGGACTTTGAACAATTGTGCCGCTGTTGTCTTATAGGTTTCATGATAATAACCCAAATTCTATTTCCACCGTCACTTATACGGTTTATCATGTTTATCACCATATAGGTGAATTCTAAGCATAATTGTAATCATACAATCTGTGCCGTAATTCTTTCAGAACAATATTGCTCTATGCACATGTCTCCTCTATAAAATGTTTTCATCTTCATTACACGTTAAGATGGATAGACTCACAACTTTTGATTCATCAGGCTTTGTATGAGTTAGATTGTTTCTCAGAAACGAGGTTGGAAAATTGTAATGGCATCTTGATCATCTATTAGGCTGATCTTTCTTCAATCTGTACCAGTTTCACTAGATTGTTTTTTTCCCCACGAGATTAACTTGACAATATATCCCCCCTAAACCGATCTAGACTGATCTTCTTAAATAAATAATAAGGAGGCGTATATAATTGGGTGTTCATAAATCCAACATGTTTCGGTATATAACACTAAATATTATCTAAAGACTAATCTATCTAGAATATGATATTACGCCAAATGTGTAAATACGATGATGTGTCTTTTATTAGAACAGGGCCAGTCCTGGAATGGTTGATGATTTAACGGTGGACATGGTCATGGGACGGGTTTCCTTGGAACCAGTCCGTGAAAGATTCGCAAGTGCAAAGTCCAGACTGTTGCTCTACCATTGGCAAGGAAAAGATGTAACTGACCTGGGAGAAGAGGCAGTGAGTTGTAATATTAACCTAAAGCAATTGCCTTAATTTATTTCTGAAATACATGTATACAGTGTATCTTCTGCAATCGATATGTCATTGGATATCATTTGAATGGCCTGATACCAACCAGCACAATAGAAAAATAGTTTTGCCTCGATAAGTTAGTATCTTCATTTATGAACAGTCAGCTGGCTTATTTAAGTGTTGATTTGAACCAAGAAGCAATGAAAGTTCCATGAGAACATGCTGAATTTAGACATTGTATTAGAATGCGAGATATGACGAGATATATTGCTGCGATAGATGAAACCTTTGAACTGACTCACATACATATTACCTCGCCCTCTGTGTGAGTAGACTCATCATTAAACCTATTAATCGCTGTTTTTGTCATTAATCTTATATGTCTTTCTACCCATGCTTGGTACCTCTTTTGCTTACGTGCCTTATTACTTTTTGAATTTCAGTGACTTTGTAGAAACGCATGATAGAAGAAAATAGGCTATCCCTAAAAACGCTTTAACAAACCCATTTAGTCTGAAGAAAACCATATTAAAGGAGTTCAAAAGTTATTATTAAACTTGTTGGGGATCGACACTTACATTCCAATATAGACATTACCTTTTGGAAGCAGTTACAAAAATGCTCTGGTATTTACTTTTATAAATGATGATATGATATCTGTTATGTTGTCTTAGCGGTGTATATGATAAGTACCTATCTGAACAAGTATCTATCTATATGAAAAACTTTTTTCAGGGAACCGAAGATGCAGAGATTGAGAGAATCCTCTCCGAGACAGAAAGGTATTCTAGTCAAGTGCAAAATTCTGGGTCAGCTCGCAACAAGATGCCAGAATGTAGAGTCCGCTTTGTTGACTCATCCTCGGATGATTCCGCCTCGGATTCTCATGTATCCAGCCAAGGACATCATAGGAAAGGCAGCAAAGTGAAAAACAAGTCTCCTAATAAGAAAGGTAACCCGTTAAAATCTTATAGATAACATAGTGGTTCCATAAGATGTCCCATACAAAGGTAACAATAATAACTTACAAAAAAGAACTAGAATAAAAGGTCTGTACTAGGATTTTTATAACAAATAGCAAGACTGATATTGTATATCTAGGTGTACCTTGTTTACATACCTTTACTATATTTAGGGCTAGATTTTCTAAACATACGTTTATGAAGTATAACGTATGTGCAGACATTTTTTACAAGTAAGAATATTTTACAATTTGGACTGATTTACTTTGATGGTTATGGTATTACAGTAATTTTGCTGGTGAATCCTTTGAAATGCTTGTAAAGGGTGACATGTTTGACCTTGTTGATATATGCTTATTTCAGCTGAGAAAGTGCAGGAGACCATAATGGCCAACACCGGGAAGACTGGAAGTATCACCCAGCAAGATGACTCCAGTTCCTCTGATGGTGATGGTTCTTCCTCCTGCGATTCTGATGGGCCCAGCAAAGTACATCACAAAAAAGGCGGCATGGCTAAAAACACCTCTAGCCAGGGCGTCAAGTCTCCTACCTGTGATGCGCCTCCCAATACAGAGACATTCAACCAGCAGAGTGCAGCTACCGTTTTGGACGAATCAGCAACTAAAGATAATTCCTACATTTTTCACCTCAATAATCCAGCCTCGCCAAATGGTACAGAGGGATCATATAATGTCGACAGTATATGTGACTCGCTCGCCATTGCCAGAGTAGAAGACGCCACTCGTGGTTTACTGACAGTGGACTGGCTAGCGTCTCCCAATGCTCTTGAAGTCAGCAGGAGACGGCGTGTCCCGATTCTAATGGATCCATCTGTCACACCAGGTAGGTCATATTCACCTGTAATGAATAACTTATATTACACGTTCTGTCGATTACTGTAACCGAGATTCAACCCTACCATCCCCAACCACAGCCAGTTCAGTCCTAAGGTCTACTTCCGGTTACCGGTCAGTTGGAGACCGACGGAGATGTAACGCCCGCCAGGTACAAGCAGTGGCTTACTCATGGTAAAAACACGTGGTCGTCTCTCGTTTCAGTCCCTTTTTAAGAACCAGTTTCACGAGGATTATCTAGTTTGAGAAGCAAGTTCTTCGTCTCCCTAAAAGCATTACACAATGTCTGTAAACTGAGTGGCTTTTGAAATCTTGATACACTGGGGTTGCTCTGCATTTACCAAGTTTTGATTCGGCCTATGTTAAGTAGTTCAAGTGGTTTGCCAACATGTCAGACAAGAAGGGGATGAGGTAAAAAGATAAGTGAGGCCCACCTGAGACTAAGGTCGATAAACCCATCTCCTGCAAAGTAGATTTCAGGAGCAGGTTCTAACCAGCCTGATCCCACTGTCCAATGCCTAAGTATGGCACAAATGGCCCAATTCCGAGAGCTGATGTCAGCTTTTCTCAATGAGAGGGAGAAGAAGAAGCGTGCCCTCGGTGGCGGCACAGGTGTAAGATTTAAGCTTAGATGATGAGGTGGATTATGATCAACTCCCTTGGAATAAAGACCAGGTCGATGTCGCTGACTAGTATCATGATGGGCTGTATGATATCACCTGTAGATGCCCCAGATGATAACGACAGTTTAAGATGATACGGATGTCATTCTTTATTAATCTTCGGTACGTTCGACATAGACATCGTCAAATCTGCAATCAGTATATATATAAGTTCAGATAATTAGTTCAATTTCACACCTCGTAGGTTTACAGATTTGACACTCGCTTGACATTAGATAGTTATACAATTAATAAAGCAATATTAAATGATATACACTTATGTGAAACATAGTACCACATTAAAGTTCCTTGGAAAACTATAGCAGTCATTAGACTCACATAAGACTGAATCTCCTTGACATATTCAAACACCAGTACTAAACTAGTCATAGAGTGACTGAGTGTTAAACTAGTCATACAGTGAGTATTGGCCATACATCAACATGAACACATTAAGAAATACACATACACCAACTAGAAATACTCCACATATCAGACAAGTAAGTAGACGCACTAAATGAATAGAAACATAGTACATACATTCAACCACTAACCTGAAAGCATGGCACTCTCAAACAAAGGATTCTGAAACTAGGTCAATACTGTGAGTAGCTCCCACTAAAATGTCTACAAAATCAGCGAGCGGCAGCGGGCGACACACAGACAGACTATCAGCCAGCATAACTTGTCGCTATGGGAGTGCGATTTGAAAGAACGTTGTTATTGACCGATTTCGCAAATTTAAGCTATTTAAACTGTGTGAGGTGAACACCCCACATTACATCCCTCAGAATTTGCTCATTTATTGGCACTTCTAGGTGTTACAGGGAGTTTGTGTTTGCCATTCAATGAGGGGTGGGGAATTAGCACGGTGGTTAAGGCTCTGGACTTGTAATCCCAAGGTTGTGGGTTCGAATCCTACTGCAGCCACTCTTCTCCTTCATCCCCAGCAGTAGATTTACTGCTATATCCAATTCCCAAGAATTTTTGGTATGAATTGAACAAAATTGTGAACCCGAAACACGGACAAACAGCACCTACTTACGTAGATGCTGCTACAAAGGGAGAGATTGATTCTGACTATCTGAACAACTTTTTCACTGGTATCGTTGAGGAATTAGCAAAAAATATATGGCCAGACATGATAAATTTTCTACACCTGATACAGATTTCTCTAAGCCATAACCCTGAGTTATGTCCAAACTGGATTCAAGTGGACAAGGAAAAACTTTATGAGTTTATCAGTGCCATAAATATTGGAAATCGTCTGGGCTCGAAGGTATTAGATCAGCAATTTTAAAGGAGTTCATGTTATTAAGGATACAACAGTTTAGATATTTAAACCAACGTTCATTTAACAATGGCATTTTTCCAGATGACTGGAAAAAGGCCAATGTCACGCAACTACCTAAGCTGGGATAATTCTAGAACAAAATAATTTGTTTACCTCATCACAATACGGCTATAAAAAGAAAAAAGGCACAATAGGTGCAATTTATCAAGTAGTCAATAACCTATACTTAGCTTGAGACAATAAAGGTTGACTGGAGCTATTTACATGAATTTCAGGAAAGCGTTCAACAGTGTGCATCATGGAAGACAGCCTGATGTCCATCATAGTTGGTTCAGATCGTATTTCAGAGATTTCAAAGAGTGTGCTGTTCCTGCTCTGTATCAGATTGGTCTGAAATCAAATATGGGGTCCCACAGGGCTTCGTCCTGGGACCTTATTGTTTATATATTTTATATAAATGACTTATCTCAGGTTCTGGATGGAGTAAACTATACTATTTATGTGGACGATATGGTGGTCTATCACTCGAATGCTGATGCAAGGAGTATAATCCAGACATTACAGGAAACAATGGATAAATTTATGGAATGGAGTGTAGAAAATGTTCTCATAATTAATAAAAAGAAGACAAAAATATGTTGGTTTGGACCCCCCAATAACATGAAAAAATTGCAAAAGGAAAATATTAAGGACTTGCATACTAGCGCATCTTGTAATGGCCGCCTTAGTAGGTCAAACGAAAACGAGGCGAGCACTCTCCAGTCAGTCCTGAGTAATGATAAAAAAAACCCAGTGTTTTTCTAACCTGAAAGATGGAAATAACTCATTAAGTAATAAATAATCGGGCGATTTTTACAAACAATACGTTGTTAGAAAGCTGAGACTTGGGCCTATCTGCTGGGATATACATGTACCTGTTTTATGGATAAGATTTCCTGTCATAGATTGAACATCGAAATCGTTTAGGTAAACAAACATTAAAACATGATATTTTCTTGTTTTCACAGCAATTTAATGAAAAATCTATCGCGATGACATATACAAATTTACATCTTGCATTCTTAGGCATTTCAAGACGATTAAAATGATATCAATATTACCAGGTTGTGATAGATATTTCCTGAGATAATGGACTATTGAGACAGATTACTAGTATCCAAAAGAGCGCTAAAAATGTGATTTTCTTATATTATTGCATTTTGGGCAAATTACATAGTTGGATACTGCAAATAATTACCTCTAAATTAAATCCAATCAATAAGATAACCTACCAGCTGTATTCTAGGGGGTTAAATATTCAAAACACTCTATTTGAAATCTCTATTCTGAATATTACAATAAAACAATACAAATATAATAATACAAGAGAACTCTCTCCCCAGTCATGACTGTTTGAGATTCACCTCTAAATACACAAGTTATAGAATATTCAGGCTTGGATATTACACTTAGGGTGTGAACTGACTTCACACCTGAGGTGTGAACAACATTAGCTTAATAGGCCTTTTTCCACTGGCCGGCGACGCGCCTTATCTACTTGGTTACGCAATGCATGCGGCCAAACATACACCTAGTAACGTACTCTTTAGCATTAGAGGACTGAGTGTCTAAGTTTGATACGTTTGTAGATTACGTTTAGATTATATTGAGAGACAATACAGTGATCCTATCGTATTCTATGGTATTTCAGCTACAATTCGGTGGGTTTAACATTCATATCGGCTCATCAATACTTAATATATCGTTTAGATAAGCTCCTTTATAGAACACATGTTGTATACAATCACCCGAGGTGATCACCTTTAATGGTGGAAAATAGTGCTGGGGTGGGTAGCAATGATCAATCTGTTCACCCTGTTTGTTGCCTTGCCTGTTGCAGGCCAGATATGCTTGCATGCAAACTAAAGCGACTAGGGTGAGAGTTAGCTCAGTGGTAAATAATAGTGGACTCATAATCTCAAGGTTGCCAGACTTTGTGGGGTTGAGTCTGCAGCCACTTTTCTCCTTCACCCCCAGCAGTGGTAGATTTACGGCTATATTAAAGGCCAATCCTTCTTATACCATGTCCATATGGTGTGTGGACAGAGACCTTCGGTCCGGCACCACATCATGTGAGTCGTGATGCCCCACACACCGAGCATAAATTCACCGTCCAAGATCTCTCTGCCATTTTAATTGGGGAAACATCTCTTATTTTGTAACATATCTTCTGGTTGTTAAAATCGGGTCTAGTCTTCTCCCAACCCTACTTCTGGGTAGGCGATGGAAGAGATCAAATCACTCTGCCTTCTTTAGTCTTGAGATGATATCATAAAAGTGTGATTTGGTCATGTCTCAATATAGATTAAATTAGTAATCGTGCTACCTATGACCTGGTTCTGTATAAGCTGTATCGTAATATTCTGCTGGCCAAGGCCTGCCCGATGAAAACCAGCTTCTGTTAAGCTGACGCACAAAGCGTTTTTTATTGTTGTTAACACTGACCAGATTGTATTCAGTAAATGGTACATAAAATGTATAAAAGAACAACTACAAAAAAAGAAAAAAGAAAAAAAAAAGGATTTACAGATGATTATGTAAAAATTACCTTGCATGGGATTGTACATTTTGAGAAGATCTGACCCAAATAGGTATTTTATATTACATAGCCCAGCCAACGATCGACAGATGGATACCCTGTGTAAGTAGACACACCACTTAAGTGGACACTTTGGCCCAGAATGGAGTGCGTCCGTTTACGTGGGGTTCTACCGTATTGTAACGGAAGACTGGGACACACAAATTCCAGGGGCACAAGCGTCAAGGCGGGCGTCCACCAACCACGACAAGGCTACGACAATGGCTTTCCGACAAGGTCCACGACAGGCCTATGATTGGTAGGCTTGTCGTAGCCTTGTCGTGGTTGGTGGACCCCAGTTCCCGACAAGAGTCTACGACAAGGCCACGACAGGCTGCGACTGGGAAGCTTGTCGGAAGCCTGCCGACAAGGTTTTTAAAAAAAAATTGTAAACATTCATAACAACATTACAATTCGCCAATGTACAGCGGTCTTCCATTATAAGCCAGTGACAAGGTTACAACAAAATCGAACATGTTCGATTTTTTCCTATGACTGGACCTTTGTCGTGGAGTGTCCTGGCGTGTCAGGAGCGTGTCACCGAGGTCTACGATAGTTAATTTTTGTGGAGCGTGCACTTCCCGACACACCCCGACAACGCTGTCATAAAGCCCCCCTTCTTACGACAAGGCTGCGACAAGCACCGATTGGAACTTTCTTGTCTGCGCTTGTCGTAGCCTTGTCGTGGTTGGTGGACGCCACCCTTTAAAGTTCCAATTTATTAACAATAAATGAGCTACACAATGGGCCGCTCAAGGCAAACTCTTGTATTCTTGCTGATGTTTAGCAGACGACTGGCTTGAGTGTGGCCGCTGGTTTGTTAATAAAAGTGGGCGAGTGACGTCAGCTCCCGCGAAATCTTGTGCCCCAGGAGAACTGCAGGCCTCCCAGTGAAACCTTTAAAACCTATAAAAACCTACATTTTGAATCTTGAGCCTTTATTTTTTTCAAAGAAGCTTTATAACCTATAAAAACCTATATTTTCACTGCCATGTAGATTGATCTGTACAGGAAATCTTAGAAGTTAACTTGACACAAAGTTAGATTGTCAAATGACAAGAAATCCACATTATCTGTTTATTCAAGAGATCATAAAAGTTTTTTAGAATCAACAGTTGGCACGACTTTTTGCCAGGCTGGCTTGCCTATTGGAAACTCAACACGTGTATACATGCTTGCTGGGTATAACCTGATGAGCCAGACATCCTAATGTCCTGCAATTTAATACTAGGTACATTTTTTTAGAAATCAAGAACTGAAAATAAACGATTCACTATATTTGACCCTTATTATGCTGAATATGTTAGCCCTAAAAACCTAAAAAAAAAGCCTATGTTTTGGGCCTTGAAAAACCTATATTTTGATTTTGAAACCTATAAAAAATCCTATATTGAGGAAGCAGGGCACTGGGAGGCCTGGAACTGGCGATAGCAGCCCCGCTGGATTTTATATGTTTAGAACGATTCAAACGTTATGTTTACTTGAGAATATCAGATTGTTGCAATCCACCAATTGTTACTTGAGATTTAGTTACCAGGCTGGTCACTATGCGTATGAACACTATTCTCAGGTGCACACACTGGGGTCATCAGAATATTGACTATACACATGTATAAGATAAAATCTTTCGCGTTCTATGCATAAATATATTGAAGATGCTTGGAGCATCAAATTTTTAAGTGACAATAAACACAAGAGAGATGAAAGACACTGGCTGGACTATTGTTTACTTTGATATGGTAGAAGTGATGTCAGCTTTCCATTCTCATCAGTAGATCAAATGTTCTACAAATATAAATGTTGAACTTCGATATATTTTGATGGTTATTGTCTTACAGTGATTTTCCTTGTGATCATTTTTAAATGCTTGCAAAGGGTGAAATATTTTAATTTCTAATATGTATGTATTTCAGAACCCAGGGTGGCTACCACCAGGATGACTGGATGTAGTGCCCAGCAAGACGATTCCTTTTCCTCCAGTGGTGATGGTTCCTCCTCCAGAAAAGTGTATCACAAGGAAGGCAGCAAAGCTACAAATGCTGATTTGCCCGATCCACCTCCAGCTGCCACCTCAGTGCCTGTGCGAAATGTCTCAAACCATGCTGCTGGGTCACCCACCAAGAAAAGGAGGATGGAAGACACGAATGGGACATTCTTCACGTATACTCCTAACAACGTATCCCCGGAAGCATCCTTAGGACGTGCCAACAGTACCCCTTATGGGGACAACATGAACATTTCACAGAACGTGTCACTTACAAGGACACCAGTGAGAACTAAAACCCCCAAAACAGTTAAATCGTCTGTGCCCGGATTTTAATGATAGAAGCAGGACTAGATATAGGAGGGAAAAAAACATCTTGTCAACAACTGACACCAAGCAAATCACCGTGATTACGCCGCTGTCGTATGGTCGTCACAACCGATCGATGACGCCAGCCGATGCCACACATCGAGCTCATTAGAGCGGTAGCTACAATAGAGTACCCTATCGTCTCAAAATGAATAGATTTATTGATATAAAATGTTTATTTTACTCTGATAATTATACAACCCTAGTTATTATCTTCATGAATTCAGAGGTGAAAATCACAAAAAAACAGACACAGTAATTTTTTATAAAGGTGGTATTATTAAGAATATTTCTTTCGCGACATCTTCATGAATTCTTTGGCACAAAGAGTAATACTAGGCTACGCTTGTGACCCTTGTGTAATAGAATAAAAGAATTCTTTGACATGCAAGTGTAAAGTAAAATATCTGAATTTGATTCGATTCGACGTGGCGTAACTGAATGAGTCCTCTCCCACCGCTATGCGACCACTGATAGAGAGAAAGGGGAAGCGGGCCGCGGAAGTTCCCGCGGCCTCAGCTGCATACCCGTTCCGCGCTTCTGATTGGTCCAGCCGTCACGTGTGTGTCATGTGACCGCTTTGTTGTTTTGTACGACCAAACGCGTTCGACACGGCCGTGTCGCCCGTCGGCGATGTCGAGTGGTGTCTATGTGTCATTCCACACAGTTCCTATGGAGTTTAAACCTTATAAACTCGTGTACCGGGGTTGTTTGACTGCCCCAGTCGCCCTGCCCTGTGTGAGCAAGGAGGAAAGCCACTGTAAGTATTGTTTTTAGACCTTGCTGAGTGGGACCTCAGCCCGGTGTGTGTGTGACAGTGCTGCTGTCAAGTCCTGTCTGTCCTGATCATGGTAGTACCTTGTCAGGGCAGCGAGTATTTTGACGTATATCTGAATTTACCATCACAGAGGAGAACCCCCATTAAGCAGGGCACCCTCTGAACCAAGCCAAAGTGCCCACTCCCCGAACACCAATCCATCGTTATAGTCTCCCACCCCCCTCCCCCTCATCTCTGTTACAGACGATACCGATACGTAGCGACCGATCTGTATCGTTTGTAAAACAATATCTACACCCACTCCATACCTTCCATCCACACACCTCGCGGGTAGCCCGCTTAACGCGATGAAGTTGTCACTTGGTTCCGATAATTTCATGACGATTTTTCCAAATTAATATTTGTGTCTTATATATAGAGTGGGTGTTAGAGAACGAGCAGCCATGTCTTTTTTTTCGCAGCAGTCCTATCCAAGTATATTCTGAATATATCAAAACATATGAGCTGGAGAAATTGGCCTGAAAACATATTTAAGGGACCCCTCGTATAAGGAGTCAACTTTGCTGCGAAAGGTTCTATTTGATGCGTGACTCGTCAGTGTAAGAGGGCACCCTGGATAAAGGGACATTTTTGCTGGGAACGACACGATTTCTTTTGACTGGGAGGGTCAGGTAGTGTCTTGCAGCATGTGGCTTCATCTTGCTTGTTCGTACTAAATCTCAAATGCATATCATCACTCAAAGGGAGCTATTCCACTGTAGCAGTTCAACCAGATATTCTCACACGATTCAACCCGATGTAGCGAGTCAACAAATCGACCATGATCGGCATATATTGCACATCGGGCCCCCGACCCCAAACGAAACACTAGGTGGCGGATGCAATTATCAATTGATTTTTTCCTTTCTCTATATCTTTTTCTTGGCTTGCCAGAGAAGGGTGTTAGTGCCATTTCACAATTATTATGGATTATAACTTAGATGTACTTTTTCTCTTATGATACATTTCTAGACATGTTGGAAATTAAATGCTGTAGTTATCTGATCTCCTTACCCTGGGAGGAGCCTCTGACAGCCTCCTCCATTGTACAATGGCGCAAGGTCCGCTGTTACCCTTGCGCCATATCACGCTGCAATCGAACATTTGTGCCGTCTAATGAGTTTGGGTCACCACCACCACCACGAATAGTCATAATCTGCCGTGCCACCCAGCATTTGCGCTAGTGACCAGTGGAGACAGTACTAACTGGCTACACTATGTCAGCCGGAACAGAGTGGAGACAGAGACCCTGCAGTACGACCAACTTCCACCAAATAGCATCTTCGCTAGTTGTTCGTCTAAAACAAAGATAATAATAATAATAGAGCCCCAGTCCCGGGCCGTGGCCGACAATGACATAATTTTCTATGTCTGAGGCAAACAAATTCCACATGAAAAAAGATTTCCATTTTTCCTTAACCCCATCTGACATCCTATCACATGCCTGCCCACTAAATAAGGATACGTTGTCACTTATACGGTCAAATTGTTAACAAAACGTTAAATTTCAAAATTACTTTATTGAAATTCAGACAACAAAGTCTATTATTAGAATCTCCAGGATAATTACTTTAATTGAATTAAATCTATGAGTTATGGCTTATCCGTCGCCAGACTCCGGTGGTTTCATTAATGTATTCAACCTGACGTCCGCTTCCAGAACTACGCGACCACAGTCCGCCAGCAACTCTGCAATTTTATGTAAAGAAGAATCTGTATTAAGTAAAACACGTCTCGATGTTACGATAGACATTATCAGGTGCTAGCCTCATGTAGTGTGCAAGATAAGTACCGGGTACGATGGCACAGGCATGGTATTTCTCCGAATTTTAACGTCCCAAAGGTCATTCTTAAGATCAATGTAATTCCAAGGAAAAAATAGGTTAACATAATAGAAAAGGGCATTTTAGCTCTTAGCTGACTTCACATAGAGTATGTGAAAATCCAGGCCCCAGAACCCCTTTCTCCGTTTTCCTGTTGTTATTAACTCCAAATCTCATGCCTGATCAAAGGAAGCTCGTTCATAACGCATTTCATTATTTATTACGGGGTTGTGAGAATGTCAGTTGGTCTGCACGATGCCACCGCTTGAAAGACAATCTGGCGTTGTGCAGTTTATATCATCGACTAAAGATTGCCATGTCAACCTTTTTTTCTTCAAATAAAAGCATTTCATGGTTTGGGTATAAGCCCTGATATGTTAATATTAAGACCTCATATCTTCGGGGGACCTCAAGAGATTAGACTCCATAGGTATATCTATCGTGTGAACCAGGGCTGTATTCTAATAGAGCATATGAGATGACGTACGTTACCTTGTAACTGTTGTTCTGCGTCGGCGAGATTTGTTTGCTCAAACGCAGTGGACGTTTTCCAGAAATCCGTTGATACCCATGGACCTGGAGCTATTAATTCCATAGCTCCTCCATTACGTTTTGAGCCTGATTAAAATAATTATAACGGCAATTCTTATTATAGATTATCGATTTGAAAATCTGGAATTATGGTAAATGAAGTCTTTGGTGCAATCACGGACACGGACGTTGTTTTCTGTTTCTAAATAGAATTATGTATTAGAATATTAGAGGGAAACTATGTTCTGGTGAAAGGAAGTCAAAGTTACGAGGTAAGGCTTGGAAAAATTACTGCCCAAGGCCTTGGCCGCGGGCAGTAATTTTTCCAAGCCTTACCGAGTAATTTGGACTTCCTTTCACTGGTACTTGGTTTCCCTATTCCTATATACCTTCAAATGTGGTTTAATAATGATAATTAGCGTTATTTGCTCATCCACCATCAAACCTGAAGCCAGATCCAACTTTATCGAGTAACTTGACACTTTATGTTAACTCCCCACTGCACTTTTCATATGAATTTTGTAAGAGACAATCTGATTGGTCTAAATGTCAACCTTGGGTAGTATACGGCAACCTTGGGTAGTATCCATAAGTTACTCCACCCCCCAGAACGTGGTGTAAGCATAGAGTGTACAGCCATATGTATATAGGAATAGGCTATAATTGACGAGACAACAGCCACCAGTGAGTGTGTATGGTCAATTCTCTTTCATATTACTTTACTTGAAAGCCTCTTGCCTAAGGCTTTAGTGGGACATATATGGTCTTCTAGGGCTATATCAGATACTTTTAAAATTAGAGACCAAAAACCTCTGATTTTCAGTCTTTCTCAGAGTGGACAAATCATAAATTTCAAGAAAATGCTGAAATCGAAAAAGGAATGCTTTGTAACATTTATCTGTGTGATATATCTATTGTATTAAAGACAAATGCGGGCAGGTATCGAGGCGCCCCCTGGTTCTACTCAATTGACCTACCGCCGGGGTTTGAGTGACGGGTGCAGCGGGCCTATCAGCACCCAGATCTGTGTCAACAGGTCGCCTGCACGTGGTGTGAGTTTCAGTGTACCCCCAGAGTGACCCCAAACTTTGTGTCTGGGGAGCTACTCACACATAGAGCGTGGTAGGCAGTGGGGGTATACAATGTTACTATCTGTGGCATAACTGCATTGGGTAACCCACAAATGGTTCCAGAATAGATTTTACCACCATAACAGGTCTGCCAGGCATACCTATTAACCATTTCCCGAGTTTGAATATGAAACAAACCTCACACAGACAGATATACACAGATATGCACATGGAAATATATAGACAAGCTCTGCTGTAAGTCTTACATATAGAGACACACAATATAGACACACCTATACAAAATCTTACACACAGACAAGTACACAGATGTATAGACAGAACACACCATAAGACAGACACAGAGGTACTCATACACACAGTCATACACACAGAGACACATTCACAGACCTATAGATGGAAACACTCCTACTCCTACAGTCATACACAGAGTCTTGTACTGAGATATAGAGATGGAGACAATCCCTCCCACAGTAATACAGAAAGACATATAGACAGACACACCTACACTGAGTCATACACACATACATATAGACAGACACTCCTACACTAAGTCATACACACAGACAAATAGATACACACTGACACTACTACACTAAGTCATACAGACAGAAATATAGACAGACAATCCCACACTTAAGTAATACACACAGACATATGGAGATACTCCTACACTCAGTTAGACACATAGATAGAGATACACACATGCATGTCACAATCATACACACATACATATAGATAGACAACCCTACATACAGACATATGGACATAACTGGCTTCACTGAGCATCCAGATCAAGGTTGTCCTTGAAATCATTGCTAAATCTATTGAATATAAATATTTCTCGTTTGAGAAACATGTTGACTAAAGTCTGTTTCTCAGTGTAGTGATGTCAATGAGATGTCAGTAAGAAAAATAGCCTGGAAATGCAGTCATATTGACATGGCTTTGACTGGTTTTACACAGTGTAGTTGAGCTACTACAGCTGTGCAGCGTGCTTGGGGGACCCGCGTGGTGACAGGGTCATAAAACAGTGGGGGCGTGGTTAGGGGCCTCTGGGCGGTAGGTCAATTAACACTGGTGCTACCACCTTGTTTCATGAAGATGTAGCAGTTTCCCATAGACACCAATAGTTAAGCACTTATCTTCTTCAGATGGCCTTCCCATAGAAATTAGCATGGTGACATGGTATTTTTTTAGCATTACTCATTTGCACATGTTCCCAACTATCATAACCCAGAATTATTTGAAGATAGCAATAGAAAATCAGTCATTTAGCAAAAAAGTCAAAATATTGCATTTTCCCATAGACACCAAGGGTTAAGCACTTACATTTTCAGACGGCCTTCCCATAGAATTTAGCATGGTGACATGCCATTTTTTTGCATTTTCTAATTGCTGATATATGTTACTTATATCATCCTGAGTTATTTGCAAAACTCAATTATCAAGGCACCCATTCAAATTTAAGAATTGTTATAGTTTTAATGTTATCATCAGAATGCAAAAGTAAAAGGCCCTGATATTTAGAATAGAACAATAAATTTGCTTTATATCTCATAAGAATACCTTAGACACTGTACTGTAGGTACCTTGCATCCTTCCATGGACATTTTTTACAAAACATTTATTTTTGAAAATACATTGTTGGATACAAAGTTATGATTGGTGTAGTTTTGCTGTTATCGTCCGAAAGCAACAAAATCTGTATCATCTCAGGTAATTTTTTAAGATTAATGGGACATTTATATGTTGTGTAGTCCTTAGTTTGCGGTATCTGGGGCTGTATTTTTGATAAGTGTACCCTGGTAATCTTAGGAGCTAGAGCCCAGAAAATGTAAATGTTATCTTCAGAATGCGGTTATCATCTGAATGCACAACAGAACTATGACCTAGCAGGACATTGGACATAAATATCCTGCTATTAATTACTTATTAGCAGGTGGACAGTTGGTCTTTAGGTTATGGCTATAGCCTACTGTAGTACATTGCTTGTACGGAACTCCCAAAATGTGCTGCTTACAAGAGGAACACTAGGTACTTCGGAGCCCTTATGTGAAACGAGCTATCACCAAACTTACGCAACATTGATATGTTAGCCAAATTCAAGAAAGATCATAAACTGATTCTGCAGAATTCCATTTCATAGACGCTGGATGTGTGATGGGCCCCCTATATTTATAAACTCTTTACCATTATCTCCCCCTCCCTCCCTTGGGTTTTAAAAAAATCTAAAGAATAATAATTCATACCAAACGTTCCCTGATAAAGTAAGGTATTTTTCAAAATTGTGCCAAAACTGAACCATTGATAGCAAAGGAGTATAATTACATTTTTTATAACAAATAAAAGACAAACATTCATTGAAATTAAGATATCAAAATATTTTTGGTCAACAATTTTCAACATGTGTTAAGCTACTTGTAGTTAGTTTCAAATGCGTCCACCTGCTCATTTGGCCTTTCAAAGGCCAATGATTCTATTCCGAAATGTACACTTAGCTCTTGTTGTTCACAAATGGAAATGTTTTTTCGTTAAAGGAACTGTTGCATTTGAGAAACTGCTTTATATATCAGATCTGCAAAAGAAAATGTCCTTTGGCAAACTGAATTTATGGATAATCTTGAAATGTCAAAGTTCACTTTTTGTTTTGCTTTACTCCAGCCATGGTTCTGATCTTGTCCAATCGGTCCTTCGTGAGACCCTTGGTCAGCATGACTGCCATCATGTCCTCACTGGGGCAGTGTTGGGGAGTCCCTTGTTCCACATGCTCACATATGAAGTGGTAGTTTATACCAATGTGTTTAGCATGACCATGGAACTGAGGGTTTTTGGTCATATAAATCGCAGATTGGTTATCCTCATAAATTACAACTGAGCCAGTTGGTTTGTTGTTTAGATCACTAACCAGTTGCTGCATCCATATTGCTTCCTCGGCAGCACCTGCCAGAGCCATATACTCTGCTTCAGCAGTAGAGAGAACCACACAACTCTTTCTTCCTTTTCTAATTGACGGCTGACCCACATATTTGGAAAATGTATCCAGATTTTTTTTGTTCAATTAGACTTAGATGATCTGCAGTCATTCATATCCCCAGCCCAGTCAATGTCTGAGTATCCAACACATTCCCTTGAACTGTCTATGTTGCAGCACAGACTATAGTTGATGGTGCCTCTCAGGTAGCACACAATCTGCTTCACTGCAGTCCAGTGTTCCCTTGATGGTTTGGAACAGAACTTTGCCACACTTCTGACTTCAGAGGTGATATCAGGCCTTGTCCAGGTTGACTGGAAGAGTAGACTGCCACCTGCTGACTGACACAGTCCTTGGTCAACAGTCTCATCATTTTCCTCAACTTGGGTGAGTTTCATGCTAGAGCCAACACTGGTCTTGAAACATCCATCTTGAACTTCTTGAGAACCCTCTAAGTGTAACCCAGTTGACCTATCCAGATACAATCAGGATTTGTCTCTTGTTCAGCGGTCACACCCAAGAAGTATTTAAGTTCACCCATGTCCTTCATGGTGAGCTTATCGGCGATAGCCTTCTTGACTTCCCTCACACGTTGTTCATTAATTGTCGCCAGTATGATGTCACCTACATACACAGCCAGGGGCACCTTCCCTCCTTCTGACCTTTAGATGCATGGATCAGTGGTTGACTGGGTGAACCAAACCTTACTGAGGTGGTCATCAGGTGCTTCTTTCAAACACTGAAGTGATTGTTTAAGCCCATAAATAAATTGTTGAGCTTACTCACAAGATGCCTTCCTTCACAAATCCCTCCTGTATTTTCATGTACACCTCCTTCTCCAGGGTGCCATTAAGGAATGTGGTTGTTACATTCATTTGATGTAGAAGCAGGTGCTTTGAGGTCAGGGCAATCACTGCACATACTGACTCCGTCCTCACGACTGGACTGAAGGTTTCGTTGTAATCCAACCCATGTTTGTTAGATGCCCTGTTCCACTAACCGTGCTTTGTGCCTGATGTGGTACCGTCAGCACCCACTTACTCCTTAAAGACTCATTTGCTTCCAATGGTCTTTTGGCCCTTAGGGAGTGCAACAAGATACCAGACATCATTCTTGTTGAGTGAAGCCATCTCCTTCTTCATAGCTGAGCACCATTTATTTTTTGTCAGACCCAGTCCTTGCCTCACATACAGAGGATTATCAGAGGATCCTCACCATATCACTCATCATACCAGCTGGATGCTCTCCTCTCACATACTGGTTGCTGATTCCTTGGCGCATCTTGGCTGACCACAGGCTCATCTTGGTCTGCTGCTGGCTCTGTTCAGTCACTAACTGTTCAGTCACTAACTCATCATCATCACTGTCAATGCCGACCACTTGCTTCATTGGAATTTCAGGCATCTTATCAACTCCACATTTTGACTCATCAAGTAGGACATTCTGAATGTGAAACACTTTTGCATGCTTCACATCGTACAGTCTATATCCTTTGGTGGTGGCACCATATCCCAGGTAAATACACCTCCTGGCTTTAGAGTCAAACTTCTGCCTCCTGTCCTTTGGAATGTGGGCATATGCCAGACAACCAAACAATCTGAGCATATCCACTAGCAGTTTCTCACCAGTCAGGGCTTCACACAGGGCCATCCCTTCAACGGTAGTTCTTGGGCCCTGGTTCCTCAGATAGACTGCCATTGGCACAGCCTCAGCCCAGAACATATAGGGAAGTTTTGCCTCAGCCAACATGGAACGAGCAGTCTCCACTTGGGTGCAATTCATCTGCTCCGCAACCTCACTTTGCTCAGGGTTTCTTGATACCTTCAGCTTGTGCCTACAGGGATGCTAGTTGGGGTTAGAAGAAATTCCTACATGGGGACTGAGGCCAGTCATCTAAAACGCACATGGTGTATGGGGAATCCCCATCACTCTCCTAGCAGATTCTTGGGCATATATTTTAAGCCAATCAGAAGTCAGTATTCAAGTTTGCCCTTATCCGTAGGAGCATTTCCTACAGGAATCCTACCATCCTACAGTTCTAGGTTGGAGCACTGGGATCCATAGGGCCTTTAACTGAGTGTACTCGGGGTAGCTAAATTCGGAATTTTGAAAGATTACAGAACAAGTTTATCTAAGATTTATATTTCAGGGAACCTGGAGTCTATTTTGTTCTCAAAACATACAATTTCTTGAACTTTTCATCACTTTGAGACTAAAATGAAAATCCTACATGTAGGCAAAATCCTACAAACTGGCATCCCTGTGCCTAATATCCTCCCTCCGCAGGTACTCTTCAAACTTGTTTAACATGAACTCACCTCCATTGTCAGTTCTCAAAACCCTCAGCTCCTGCCCTCAACAAGTGTTTTTCACTCCCAGAACTGTTTGAACACTTTATCCTTACTTTTCATGATGTATACCCAGTTGTAGAAGGTCTTATCACCAATGAATATCAGAAAATACTCAGCACCACCTAGAGACTGAGTGCTCTTTTTCTCACACACATCACTATGCACCAAGCCTAACACCGTGTCACAGTGTGGTTGGCACCACTAGATGGGTATCTGGCATGATTTTTCCCTAAGCACAAGTTTCACAGACTCCAATCTCCTTGGTCATTTTGCAGTTGAGTGCTATGACCATAGCATCCATGACCAGCTTCTTGAGGTTCTGCATCCCAAGGTAACCATACCACTTATGCCACAGTTCCTCCGGTGACATAGGACCTCTGTATGCAACAGATGCTGACTGATTGGTCTTCCTACAGTTTAGAGAGTACAGCTCCCCTACCCTCTTCCCTGGAGCCAAGACCTTGCCATCACCATACAGAAACTCAAATCCACACGGTACTCTTGATAGTGTCAGTCAACTCTGAGACACAAAGCAAATTAAAAGACAAATTCGCCACATACAACACATCACTCAATTTGCACTTTGTTTACTTGCTGGTGCCAGTTGCACTGCCAGTGTGACTGTACCACATCCAACAGCCTTTAACTGGTGTCTGTCACTAAGCGTTACATCCTGGGTCTGGTCTAGGGATACATAATCCACAAACTCCCCGTCACCACCACTTGAAGACTCACCATCCATGGATTTGCAATCCTTGTGTAACAGGCACTCGGTCTTTGATAAACTGTATAGATCATGGGCATATAGCAAGCTGCCCTTGCCTTAGCCCTCGCTGCTCATCAGGAATGTTGACTTTTTAGAAAGGTGATCTTAACATTATAGAAAACAAACAGGAGCAAACGATCATGAGATAGAGATATAGTATAAACAAATATTACCAGCGAGTACAGTTTCAATCTCTTCAAAGAGTTTGTACACTTCACTCCCGTGACCATGTAGGCGCTCTCCTGTAAAGGTAAGGACGAAATGAAAGGTGTCATTTGAAAAATGCAATCTATAGAAAACTATGCAATATGCTTCTGATTGAATAGCAAATGGCTGATATAATGTAATGTGGATCATAGGTCTGCACCGTGAGCAGCCAATAATTCTATCTGCTGATACCTTACAAGGATCAAAAGTATTTTTATCGAATGACACGTGTCCAGATGAGTATCGGGTAAACTGCCTTTTACAAGACTTCTGCAATGTAATGGCTGCATAAAAGACTCCAAGTCCTGTAATCTAATTCATATTTACGTACAGAGCATATGCTATTCAAAAGAATTTATTCAAATGTATGATTTTACTTCATTTTTAAAGGTCGACAAATGAAAAGGAAGACTTACCATCTAAGACTTGTATTCGTGGGAGAATATTTAAAACGTCTGTTCGGTAGTTGTTGTGCATACACACGGGATTCGAAATGCCTTTCACTGTATCTTTGAGGCGAACGGCTTCAAGTTTCTCTAAGCTCATTAGACATCGAAGTGTATCCACGCTGAATGGGTTAATATTCTCCATATTATCGCTTTTGACACATAAGGAAGCATTCATTATTTATGGCAGGGGTGAGGGGGGAGCTATTGGATGGGTGGGCGGGGGGCATTTCATTTGGATGTATTTGCCAGTGGGGGGGGGGGGGGGGAGGGGGGCTTCAATTCACGTTATTCGCCAGGGGATGGGGGGAATTTCAAGGATTCAATTGGTGGCAATTGGGTGGCGCAGACATTCAATCCTTGCTGTGTAGTGATTCCGGGCAACGCCGCCAACGAGAGAGGTGCAGCGGGGGCCGGGATTATGTAACTCGGAGTATATATATATACCCCGGGTTCGCAGTAGGTTGACAGGCTGTCCTCCTGCGTCTCCCTGGAAAGAGTAGACCCTTGGACCCTCACATTTAGCAGGGTTTTCCCAAGCCTTGTGGTCGTAGGCGAGTCTGAGACTCCGGTTGAAGATTAGCCTCCCCAGCGCTACCTGTCACCCGTTGCCAGGGGACTGTACTTTGGGAGTGATCTATCCAGGATCACTCTGGGAAGTTGTAAAAACAACCTGTTGTTTATCTAAAGTTGTGGAGTTGTGTTCTGTGTGACTAGGCTAGCTCACATCTGCCGAAAATACCGAACCGACCTACGTAATAGTGTGTAGGGTGGGATATCGCTGGGAACTAGACTTTCCGAAGGTAAACCTGCCATGCAGCTAGGCCGGCGACCACCACACATATATAGTGTAGCAAAATGTGGTAGAGAAGATAATAAGTGAGGTGATATAACACCTGGCACTGCTGTGGCTGTGGAGTGGGGCCCCATCAAACTAAGACTTCTGGTGATCAGACACACAAGAGCTTTTCTGAGATAACAGTGCAATGTTTTTTGACAATGACCTTACTATGGTTTGCAGCAGAATTTCTGGCCTATTGCAGCAGAGACTATTGCAGGCGCTTGTATTGTTTTCAACAAATAAACGCTGATAAAACAACAGCTGCCTGAAGAAAATGTAAGGTAAATGACGGTTGATATGATGATTATGTATTTTGATGAAATACACTCAACGATCTCCCAAATCACCACAGTTATGTTACCCAAGTGATCTCCCAAACAATCACAACGTGAGACCAGTTGATACTTGTCACAACTTATTTTTTCAGATGCTAAAACTTTTTCAAATTTAGAAGTATTTGGAGCGAAGGGTTCTAGTAATCTGGAAAATTGATGTTCCAGATTTCATAATTTTCTTGGTTATTATGACCGTGATAAACATCTGAAAAATGCAGGTACTGCACCACTCAGGCAGCTTGTGTAAAACCTTTGCGATGCAATCTATTTTCAGATTTAATTAGAAAGAAATACCTTATGATTTCAGTATATTATAATTATCATTAGTCAAATTCTATGATCATCAATTATCCATCATTTTATAAATTTACAATATGCCTCATTCATAGTTTGCTACTTATATGTTTTGGAGTCGGAGTACCTTGGGCAATGATTTATAAGCGATTTACATGCTGTTCTATGCTGAAGCTGGTACCTGGCAGGAAGATCAGTATAGAACCTGAGATCATTCTATACTGATCACTCGCGATCTCAGCTAGTGACTCTTTTATCAGCGATCAGCTAGCGATCACCTGTGGCGCGCTAAGACCACATATGAAAAACACATATGCAGCCATTGATTTCCCAAACGGTCTCAGAATCGCTTTCCGATCTCAGCAGACTCAGCTAGCGATCGCCACTAGTGAAAAACACACCCCAAGCATTGTGCCAATGTTGTAACTGGTATCAGAACCAGTGATTCTTTTCACCTTTGTGGCACCTAAGAAACACTTGTGGGTCCTGTGGTAGTTTCTGTGATAATTATGAGTATTTCTACATTATTAAAACAGCTATTCGGCCCTCCTGTGATAAATCAATTTCTGTAATAGCTCTATGATGGTTTTAAGGTTGGTATAAAAGGGGTATTCCATTGGTGTCCATAAATTTGATGACATTGTTCACAGTGACTGGCCCCTACTACACATGGTTATAGTACACATACCAACAACATATGATAAAATGTGCCAACTGACATTGTGTGTTCACTATTTGCAGGGATCCAACAAAAACTGGTTTATTAGATTTTATCTTTATAAATGCAGTGGGTAGTATTGGTTTGATAGTCTCCTTGTGTGACGCCCCCAGGTCTTAATTCCCTGAGACAGATATGGCGAAGGAGAAATCATCACCATCAATTTCCCCCTGCCAAGGTACATAGCCTCAAGCAAGTTGGATTTTAAACCTGTTTACAATTTTTAGGGGCATTTTTGTAAGACTATAGCGTACCTCGCACTGGTAATGTGGGTCCCCTCATCTCATTGGTGGTTTTAATACACACTCAAATGGAAAAGGTCCCTGCACCAGCGACTATGTACCCTGCACTGGGCGCTAGCCATGGGTATTTGAGTCTCAAGCAAGGCATTCACATGGGAAAAAGCTGCATGTCAGAGACTACATGCCTTGTGAAAGGGAGCAAGTCTGAGACTACGTACTGGGAGATTTTTGGAGAGAGGTAAAATTAATGGAGACTGGGGAAAAGGTATAAAATACAGCAGTCTCAAGTGCACGAGTCTCTCCATGTGAATCCCACTTTACCGAAAACATTCATTATTAGAAATGTGGTGCCCTACAGAGTTTTGTATGTTTTGCACCAAAATGCCAGGTGACAGCAGGGAACTACCAATAATGACATCAAAACTTATGCGGTCTATTATTCACAATCTTTTAAAAACTTTACACATTATATATATATGAAAGATAAACCAGAATCTATTTTCTGAGCAAGAATTAATTAAAAATTGCAATGACTTTATAGAGTTTGTGGTTAGGTTATGCATGACTATGATAAGACTACTAAAGGCGATACTGATGTCAGGAGATTGCTGTGTGACCTTGTGTGGCGTAACTCCAGGTGGACGCAGTGCGATGTAGCTTAGCACATGTAAATCATCTTTTTGATGCCTCCAGTCCCAATGGAATATCCCCTTAAGATAGGTCTCAGAGTAGCAGGTACATAAGCTCCAGTGTCAACATGTGCTGACAGGCTCAGAGTCCACTTCCTAGACAGTGGACATCTATTCCTAACTTTATGCAAACCAGTTTGCAGATAATGCCCTTAAACTATCACTGGTAATCCACATTCCTCAAGGGCCAGATATCTGACTGACAGCGTATTACAGGATTTGATTATAGTAGATTAATATTTGCATGCCATGTCTCTATTGCTTAACATTACTAAATATACAGATTTATACATATACATGTGTATATGGAAAAGAACTGATATAAGGCTATTGCCGGGGGGGGGGGGGGGGGGCAATGGAAATCAGGGTATTTACTTGGGGGGGGGGGGACGCTTTATTTGGAGGTATTCCCGAGTGGGGTGCTTCATTTGGAGGTATTTGCCTCGGGGGGGGGGGGGGGACCCCTGCAATAGATAATGAACATTCCCTAATTTCACATTTCCTATAAGACAATAGCAGTAAGGTGCCGAATTCAAAGGCCATAGGTATGCAATACGACTATGTCTGTTATCAAACTTTATGATTCATTCCACATGATTGGAATTGCAGCTTTGGAATAGGACGAAAATGTGGTTTCATTATAGACAAAAGGCTTGAAACGTCAGTGATGAAGATGTAAATAATATGTTTCCTTTAAAAGCCATACCATTCCAGAAAATGAATTGATTTCGAACTGATCATTTATGATGGTTTAAACTCTTAAGAAGAGACTAATGTTATGAAGATTGCAATGAGAAAATACTGTTATACAATTGGAATATTTCATTGAATAAAACGGTGTTTTTTTATTTGGCTTATTCTTAGTATTTTGGCTCACCTGTTTATGACATTTCCTGCCAGGTTCAGCTGTCGCAGACTATCGAGAGATTGTAATCCCTCTGTAACATATAGGGTAAAATAAATAGGTTTCAAATTAGATGTAGTATTTACTTTATCCCTAACTGATAACACTCCAAAAAGTACATAGATATCATGAAGGTTAGTTTGGTGGACGAGGCACATCAGAACATAAATATAAGAAATGATAGGAATTGACACACACTCTTTTTTTCTAACATGGCTCTGAAAACAACTGTTAACTTATAACACCTACCTAGGACAGAAATGTTGTTTGCGGATAAGTTGAGGACACTTATATTAGCAAGCCCTGCCAGTGCAAACAGTTTGGTGACATTATTCCTAGATAGGTCCAACCTCTCTAAATTCGTACACTCTCCAATGCACCCTAAATCACTGATACCTGTAAATAACAAACAGTAAGATATTTATAGACACAATACCTTCCAACAGATACCACATCTAACATAATGTATTAAGAATAAACGATACATGAAAGCTTAAACCGCGTATACGTTCAAAGTAACGAAATCACATAATTATGATAAAGATGAAAAACAACTTACAATCCAGTAATACTGACAAGATTAACTACTCTTACCTTGGTCCCTTAGAACAAGGGAATGAATACTTTCAATGTCGAATTCCCCACTTCGCGTTTTTAGCATCTGCTTCGTTATCTTTCCCTCTGTAAGAATAACACAACTATTTTGTCATGAATTACGTATGACCAGACTTTATATACCTGTATTGATATCGACTGTAACTTGTAAGCGTAAATTAGTCCGAGAAACTTTGACTACCTGTCAGACTCAGAGCCTCTTGGACTTGGACTAGATCTAGATCTAGAATCTAATGTAAATGAACACATCAACGAATTGAACGTGCATAAAAAATAGTCTCACGGATTCGGTGGGCAGCTCTCTACTTCTCAATGGGTACAAACCTGTGCTAGAACCCTTCTCAAGTCGGCTTCCTCCAGTCCAGATATTTTGTCATGAATTACTTTATATACCTGCATTGATATCGACTGTAAGCGTAAATTAGTCCGAGAAACTTTGACTGCCACAGTGTCAGTCAGAGCCTCTTGGACTAGTTCGAGCTTCACGGAATGGGTACAAACCTGTGCTAGAACCCATGCTTTCTCAAGTCGGCTTCCTCAAGTCAAGATACTGTTGGGCAACAATAAATGAATACCCGGTAATCTCGATCTCAGTT
This sequence comes from Alentia gelatinosa, assembly GCA_950022655.1. Taxonomy (NCBI): domain Eukaryota; kingdom Metazoa; phylum Annelida; class Polychaeta; order Phyllodocida; family Polynoidae; genus Alentia; species Alentia gelatinosa. Next base: position 76,881,835 of record OX465583.1, read on the forward strand.
CGTTTCCTTTCGCAATTACACCAAAGCTATTTCCTTCGGTAAGTTGTCATTTCCCCACAGGTATGACGTAGTGACTCGTTTCTCACACGAAGGACTTTATTACAACCAGTTCAGAACCATAACAGTTTTACTGGTCTTGTTTTTCGAGCTTATGTGTAAAACCATTGTTTAAGAAAATGCAATAAATTATTATCTGACTAGGCTCCTACTGATTTCTGTTGCTACACAAACATTTTCGCTCTACATACGGTATCATTAGTTAAGGTAGTTGAACGTCGGTCACCAGCTGCATACTTCCGGTTAATCAAATATGATGCAAGTTATGGATATAATAACGTTGATGCTCAGGACCTTCTCACACTATAGTGCATATATTTGATATCATAGATGCTATATAAAAGATGCCAAATTTAATGAATATCTGGTTGTATCAATATAATCATTTTGTGAAGGAAAACAATATTCATGAACGGATTCATATTTGACTTACCATCTATTAAAACAACACGTGAAAAGCAAAAGGCAGTTGAAATGTGAGTAAACAAGGAATTGTGTCAGGAATTGAGATTTCCCATGCTAAGCTTTTAAACTAGGATTTCCGATAATACTTCTCATAGTCGTGGTGAGCCAAAGAATGCTGGACGATAAGCTTCGGAGCCGGCACGCCTCGCTTTTCCGCGCGTGAGCGGCGGACCATACGCTTTTTCGCTCAGGCACCTGTCAAAGTCATCAAAGTTCGTTTTTGGCCAATGGTTCAGTTATGCTATGATATCATAAGTTGTATTTACCTTTTCTAATTGAATTCTATCAGTTAACTACACAATTATAAGTTTATTGTTCATAATAACCACTTTGCAACTACTCCACAGGGATGCCAGTTTTCCATGTTTCCATGGAAAATCATGTTTTCATTTTCAGGATAAAAAAATGTTATCTTTTTGTAAAATTAAGCTAAAATTTTTGTAAAATTAAGCTAACAACTACTAGAGTGCACAATAGCTCCAACGTGATATACTGTATAGAGTGCAAGAAATGCAACACACAGTACGTGGGACAAACAAAGAGGAAAATAAAGGAACGCATACGAGAACACCTCAACTGCATAAGAAAGAATAACAAGATAAACGATGTACCAACACATTTCAACCAAACAGACCACGATGGGGAACGAGATGTGAAAGTCTACATACTAGACTTCATATACAGACACCCTGAAAGCAAGGAGGCTCAGCATCTCCGGAACAAGATTGAGTTCAACTGGATACACAGACTCAAAACCCAAGCACCCAACGGATTGAACACACTGGACAACAGATATGGATAAAAAGAAAAAAACTGTCGACTACAAATAGAGGTGAATCCAACAAAAATCCCCCAACAAACGCCACGTCAAAAAATTTTTTTTCCAAGGACCGAAACCAAAAATTTCGGGCCGACGATACAAAAATTTTTTGCTAGAAACACTTAAACTGGGGGAGTAAATTGGACTGACTGGACAAAACTGAGGTAGGCCTTTTTCTAGGATACGGGATTCCAGTTCTGGTTCTTTGTAACACGAGCCAAGGAACGAAAGACCACATAAAAGGACAACCAAAAACATCACGACACCACAACGCACCTGATGAGACCCAAAACTGGGTCGAAACCACTCGGTATGGAAAGCAGTCTCCTACGAAAAAATAAAAACAAAAAAATCGATTCAATATAAATAAAAGGAATAATAAAAAATATGGGAAAGGTGAAAAAACCCTCTACTCTGTTGAAAGAGGGTAAAAAAACATCAGTGCTAAGGATAAGTTAGCCGAATAGGGTCACAACCCACCAAAAGAGTGTGCACCAACTCGATATCAAGAAAAACCACCGACAGGAGGACCAAAACATAGTACGTGGGACTAAATACCCACACTATAATCCAAAAACAAAAAATAGGCCCAATCGCCTATTCTTTGTCAAAAATGGCATCTAAAAATTCTCAAAAAAAGTTCTATATCTTTTTCTATATCTTTTTCTATATCTTTTTCTATATCTTTCTCTATATCTCACTCTATATCTCCCTCTATAACTCCCTCTATATCCCACTCTACATACTGATAGTTCTCTCTATCACGGCCATACATCGATCTACAGCCGATACCGACAGAATGCTAAACCTGAGCACTAGCGTTCACAACTCAAATCAAGCCGGCACCCACCATAAGCAAAATCACCTTCGACTTCCCCCCACCAAGAAAGGAACACACTACGCACCACCACCGTGCGACCGGGTCATGACCCCGTTTCGGCGGGACGACGAAAACCAATGAACTACCGCAAGACTGTTCAGTCGGCGGCTGCACCAATCAGAGACTAGCTTACAGGACTGGAAGGGAGACGTCGCGCCAAAACACGGCGTCGCCCACCCCATACCTACCTCAGAGTGGTCGTGTCAGTGGTTTGTGAAAGTATATACGCCGCGTCAACTCACATACTAACAACTACTAACAAGTCAGTCAGATCCCAGCTGAACCTCCCCACAGACCCATGCAAATATAAAAAGCTTGCCCTATACCCCCTCTCTCCCCACTGACTGAACAGTGGACCTCCCCACAGTCCCTCAGCCTCACCCCGCTGCCCAGAGGGGCACGTTTTCCAGGTTTCCCCATGCCACATGGAGCAGCAGACATGGATGTGCCATGGAAGCGGTCCATGGCTCTGATTGGTCAAAATTCCCCAGCTGGCCGGTTTCTGCCTGTGTACCCAGGCAACCAGCGTACCACGCATGCGGGTCATTTCCCAATGGGGGGAACCAATGCTGTAAACGTAATTGGCCCATCGCGGCATAAAAGATTTTTTTTAAAAGGGGATTCTATGATGAAAGGGTGGTGGTGGACCGTTTTCAGGAAAATTCTCTATTCTGAAATATTTTTTTTTAATTATCATATTATTTCTTTCTTCATTGGGTTTATGTTCTTTATCATGCCAACATCCTAATTGATTCAGATGATAGGAATTCCTTTTTACCATGGTTAACAGATTTTCCATGTTTTTTTTGGACCCCAACTGGCATCCCTGACTCCAATATCCGTTGGCATTTGAAAATTCAGCTGGTTCCCCAGTCTGTAAGGTACCAGGCAAAAACAAAGGCGGACTGCTGAAAGCAGAGAGATTGATTCACACAGTAAAACATGGTGATCTAGGTTGTTGTATGGGTGATTCAGCATTTAGAATGCTGGATTGGAAATATATAAGTATGTACTTTATGTAGAAAGTCTAGGATGCCAACATTCTGAACCAAAATATGTTTATTCACCCAGAAATCCCAAACCCCAGAAATCTCCTATGCAGTGGTGTCCGACCCTAATACTAGTGTATAGGGTCGGACTTGTCTGACTAATTGGCGGGTTAGGGTTAGAAAAGGGTTGGGTAAGGGTCAGGGTTGAGTATAGTTACTTATTCTCTGATCCAGCTGGACACTTCCGGTTCAAAATACCCTCCAAATTATGCAAATTCACCTGACAACGGATGGATCCGCCATCTTTGCTGGTGAATACAAAGCGCTGTCCGAGTTTAAAATGGCGAAAAACTGTACTAATCGACCTTCTCCTGTGAATTTTGTAATGAAATAGTTTAAATAGGATTATTTACATTATTCAGATATAATTTAAACGTGCCTTCTCGAAGAAAAACTGTTGTTTCGACGAATTGTTGACATTGCGTTTATAGTCGAAACTAGGGCTACCACATACTCATTTGATCTGAAATTGCAGGGAAGTCTAAATTTGATCAAGAGAATTCTTCAGAAGTACTTAAAACATCCTCACACATTAAATAGTATGATAAAGGGACGTCCGAATGGTTCCATAAGCTTAGCATTATGTAGGGAATTCTTCAAAATGGCCGCCCAGGGGTTCGTAGCGCCACCTACTTCCTGGCCGGATTGGAGAATGGTTCACAACCCAAACATATTTGGGTTGTGGATCACTCCATAGGCAAATTCTGTTTTTTTTTGCGAACCAAGATGGTTCGCACTCTAGCGTTTTTAGATATTAACATCCAACTATAAAAACAACCGGAATCGATGGTTTACATAATTCTCTTGCTTCTGATAAATTTTTATCAGAAAATAACTTCAAGATACTAAGATATTGGAAAATAATAACAGATTGTCAGTGACTGTCCCAATGAGCCCAGCAGACATCTTCCATTTGACTCTCGTTCTCTGACGAGAAACAATGAGATGTAAACAAAGCAGTGGTTGGGTCAATTTTCAAATGCCAACGGATATCACGTTACAATGTGGTTATCATGAATTAGAAATACTCTAATTGTCTATTCAACTAAAACAATGCACTTAGAAGATATAAGCACAACTTCTTATATTACATCATGGTGGATTTATCGACCGAAAATGAACTTTAATGATTTTGACAGGTGTTTGTTATTGATGCCTTGTTTTGACTAAATTTAAATAATGGCGGACGCCTGTGAAGATCGATTCACAAAGTAAAACAAGTTGATCTAGATTGTTGTAGGAGTGGAACAACATTTAAAATATTCCATTGGTTATATTCAAGTGTGTATTTTCTGTAGAAACTTTAGGACTCCCACATCCTGACCCTAAATATGTCTATTCACACTAAAAACCCAAACCCCAGAAAAACCTTATGCAGTGGTGTCTGACCCTAATACTAGTGTATAGGGTCTGACTCGTCTGACTAGGTTGAGTATTCTCCGATCCGGCCTGGAAGTAGGTGGCGCTACGGACTGCCTTCGCGGCCATTTTGGAGACCCACCTCCGCAGTGCTAAGCCTATGAGCCATTTGGACGGCCATTTATGATACTTTTTAAAGTGTGAGGATGTTTTAAATACTTCTGAAGCATTTCTCCTGACAAAATGAAACTTCTCTGGCAATTTTAGATAAAACGATTATGTGGTAGCCCCAGTTTAGACTAAAAATGTAATGTCAACAAATTGTCGAAACAACCGATATTCTTCGAGTTGGGACATTTAAATTATGTCTGAATAATGTAAATAATCCTATTTCAACTATTACATGTATAGAATGCACAGAAGAAGGTCGATTAAGAGGTCTTCGTTTTCCAGCGGCTGACGGAGGGACTCTACGCTTTTTAAAAAATGTATGTCATAACTTGGTTAATAATTGATGTAGGAACTTAAAATAAACATCAATAGATTGCTAAAGCTATGAGGAAAACAGTTCGTGGGTTTATAATTAGATTCACGATAGGCATTATATGTTATTATTAACTGTCATTGTATGTTACGTTGTTCGCCGCGAGTGCGAGTATGTCACCTCCCGAAAACCAAGCGGGGCATCCAATTTACGAAGTTATAGACAAACTTCTGTTTCCATCGATACAAAATATGGAATCTTTGGATCCTAATAGATTTCATCCTTACATATTTATTTAATATGTCTCAAACAATTTAAACTGATTATCTTTATAGAAATGCACCACATCATTTCATTTACCATATATATTTGTTTTGGTTACCATAGTAACCACTGTTATACTATATCTATTTTCAAAGTGACCTTGTCAAAAGACTTGGCTAATCTTACCCTTATTAGCAGGTGGACGGGTTTTTTTAATTTGTTTTTTTTTTAAATTTTCGTTATTTAGACTGCCTGGCCTTCAGCAGATGCTAGTTTGAACTGGCCAGACAGTGTAGTACAATTTGACATCTGTAGAAGAAGATTCCATACAAGCATGAAAGTGATGATTTAGTGTCTCTTCTTTACAATGATTCAAACAGTTCTGGTATGAGACTTTACATTCTCATAGCCTTTCCTGTACTCCAAATGTAACAAACTTCTTACATTAACTGCGCTTCGCCGTACATGTCTGTCAAATACATTATGCACCGTTGGAACCTGTGCAATCCTTATGCACTTACACAATATGAGGTAGTTGAATAGATAAATAAACATAAGCTACTTGATGACCCAATTTTACAAAACTAGGTGAGATATATCTCATACATTGGTGCTATATAACTAGTACAACTTATTTGTCCTTAAATGTGAGGTCAGTAGGCCCAGATCGGCATTTATACAAAAAGTTTTGGCATGTAATAATCTTCTAAATTCGTTGCAGCATCTTGTGTTTTTGCCTTTGCTTAAAAGGATCATATGAGTCAATTGATCGTTCATCAACACTAAGTTCGTTCCATAATTTTGCACCTCGGTACATTGCACCAGACTTAAACTTTTCCAAAGTCATCATGCTTGTAAAGTCATTAGGTGACCTGACCATAATTTTGCTTTTTATAGCTCACTAATTGCAGATAGGAAAATAGTTTCTGTTTTGGACAGAAGGTTTTATGGTGGTACAATGCCTCACAGTTTTTAAAATTTAGTATTTTAGAATGGATTTGAAAAAAAAGTTAATTCAGTTTTCTTTTGGGTTTTTTTTTGGGGGGGGGGGGACTTTGGTAGTCACAGGTCCATTTTTATGAACTCCTTTATGGACATATTTCTACCCTTTAAACTGGTTGAATCATAATATGATATGCCCCATTTGAAAGAGAATAAAAAGCAGTAGTTGCTAGGAAGTGGAATTTTTTAGGTAGATTCTATATTTACAGAGACATTCAAGTATTTGTTAAAAGTGGGGGTGGGGGGGGGGGGAGAGGAATATTTGGGGTGAAATTTTTACTCAATATTGACTAACATGGAGCTTTGGTGTAACATTTTTTTTTTTTTTTTTTCATGGACATACAACTCTAGAGATACACTGTCCATGTTTTTAAAAATAAATTCTTTATTGGTCCATTTATCCTCTTCAAGAGGTACACCAATCCATCCATTTTCCAATAAAGTGACAAGGCCATCAGCCTTTCGGCTGGTTTCCATCGGCTTGCCAGAGATGAACCTTTTCGGTTGGTAGTGTGTTCATGATGTACTGTATAATATTTTTATATAGGACAAAGCATAAGTGTACACATGTAGACAAGTAGGTTTCATACAATCGTAGGCTGGTTGTCCTCGGGGGTATACTTTAGTGAATGTTTAAAAAATTTATTTTTTTTACTAAATTAACTCGGTTATGTTGGGATTGATTCTAGCATGATTTTTTGAGAAAGTGATTTATACATCTTAAAATTTGGTGTCGATTTACAATCTCCATAAGTGGCACTGACGGTTTCTTACATCCTAGAAAGTATCATTATTTAGATTAAACATTTATTTGGCATGATATTCATGTATCTTTGCCTAATTTCATAGCAGGGGGGGGGGGGGGGGGGCAGCCATCTTTGAATTGTAATGCAGCAATTTTCCCCCAGAGGACTCTGTGGTTCCTATCACTCTCCAAGCATATTGGCAGCTGCCTTATACCCATATCTTCATAAGAACACAGGATTCTGGAAAGATTAGCCTGGAAGCCTGGCCTAGTCACATTATAGGCCAGGTCACCGGTTCCATTTCTATGGTGCACTATGGAGAACACCTCCATTTCTTGCACTCCTTCTATTTCCACAAAAGATCTGCTGGGAGAGTGCCACATTGGCAGACTGAGACTGAATAGTTTAGACTAGCATCAGTCCTTGTATCCTTTTCTTTTTATTTCATGTATTTTATCTGGACTTGTATTAGGCTTGCAGACCTTACAACCAGTACAACAGGACTGCTGTAAAACATTCAGCAGCAGTATTTCTTCAGAATAAAGCACTGAAGGTAGAAAATCGCTAGGAAAGGAGAAGAGAAGAACTGGTCTCTCCCTAGACTTGATCAAGTCTTTGATTATGGACCTCAAACTACTTTATGAACTTCCCCAAACACCCAGCAATGAAAGACTTGTAAGATATGCACAAAATATTTGTAAGTTTCTCCTATGGGAACCCGACACCTCCCTTTGCCCCTCCCATTATACCTCCAATTCCTGGGGGGGGGGGGGGGGGCTTCTTTGTTATAGTAATTAGTTATCATAGTAATTAATTATTGGCAGAGTTTTAAATGCGTCCACCTGCTAATTTGACACTTAAAGGCCAATATTTCTATTTAAAAATGCACTCTTAGCTCTTGTTTACCTGCATTATTTGATTAACCGAAGTATTCAGCGGGAATTGACAAGCTGTCGATCACTGTTCCATACAAATCAAAGATGGCGGACTGCACCAATCGATGCAATTGAAAGGTAAACGCACCTGTAGCACATGGTAATCAAACAGATCTCCTCCCAATCACGGGAGTGGAGCGCTAATGTAGTATCACACAAGATAATGGTAAGATACTGGCAAGAAGAATATGGGGCGATCTGGTGAAGAACAGGGGGAGAACATGAATGGGGCAATGGAGCAGGGCCTGGATGCCGTGTCAGCATTGTAGACTGCATTATTAGACAGTCTGCACTAATACATGATATCTATTACCAACAAAATATATTTTAAGCAAATATATGATAGAAAGAAAAAAGATATTACACCCCTCCCATAATTGGTAATTGACTGAAATAATTCTATTTGGTTCTTTTGTTTCAGCGGTTGTGCATATCGAATGTTCTTAAAAACATGGATTTCAAGCCCATCGGATACATTGAATCAGGTTTCAAGTTCAAGAATGGAACTCCTCGACAGCCTTCTGTCTGCGGGTCAGCAAGGGCGCGCCTCACCGTGAATCACGCCACATACAGCAACCCTGAGCATTCACTGGACGGGTTGGCCGATTTCTCACATGTCTGGTGAGATCATCTTTTATATAGACACGCACTTGGATGACCAGGATTAGAAACCAGGGTCCTGTATCTCACACAGCGACGTCTTTATTAGTTGTGATCACAAAAGAGTGACAGTTTGGGAGACCAAAACAGTGATCATGACCGAAATGTGTTTCTCAGAGCTGGTCGCTGTTGGGCTGTTATGATCACTGTTGGTCCAAGGCCCATTCAAACACAAAGAAACTTATCTCACGTGTATATTACTTGACAGAAAATTATAAAATTTGGGAATTAGATATGATAGAGATGGATGATTCACTGCAGTTATTATTGTTTCATTTGATAAAGTGGAAGTGTATGAAATGAAATATTCCAATATAAACTAGGCAGTCAAGCAGTGCAGTATCAGCAGTTGTCACTGGCTTTGGTGAAGCAATTCAAATATGTTTTGGAGACCATTTGGACAAAATGGTCACCAAATGGTCACAACTCTGGAACAGAAAACAGTGACCAAGACCTTTTACCCCTCAATATGGTTGCTATTATTATGACCATTTGACTCTGGAACCCAATGCTCTCGAAACGGTCACTAATTTGTCACGATTTCGCCACCAGGGCGGCAGCACAGTAGCTGCATGTTCTTCTCTATCTTAAAGGTAAAAACTCCAAGAAAAGTGCAATAATTTATATTGACATTCTTGGTCTATACTTGAAAAGGACTACTAAAAGGTCTCTTAAGACTTGGTGGAAAAAATCATTTTGATAGCATTTTCACTAATCTTTGGTGACAATTTCGAATACATTCTATTTTGAGGGCTGCGCTCTGCTGAAGTCACCTGAAAAGGCTAGGGCTATAATTCTAACTGTTCCATGTAGGTATATACTTGGATTCATCACTGAAATAGTCTATTCATGCTTGAGGTGTGGGAATAATTAAAGAATATTGTTTTTATCAAGACTGACTACCTGAAAACCAGGGAAATGTCAGACAAAATGGGCTGCACCCCCTCCTAGCCTGGCGGCGAGAAGAGTATACCTTGCTTTAGCGTCCAGACAATATTTCCTGAGTGATTCCTAATCTGCAGAATCCTCTGATTTCAAATCAGTGTTGCATCCGGCAGATTTGAAATAAGAAGATTCGGAAATTAAAAAAATCATAAATAAAACTTTGTCTGGACTCCAAAGCATGGTTTACCCTTAAAATGGGCTTTCGCTGCCAGACTATCCAGAAAAAAACAGTAGACTTAGAACCATAATTTCAACTGCAGGTGTATACTTGGAATCGACAGTGAAATAGTTTATTTAGGCCTAGACGGAAGGGAATAATTTAAGATTCTGGATTTTCTGGATTTTCACTGGAAAATCAGGGAATTATGACTGCTGTCCAACTCAAAGTGACACAAAATGTGCCGTACCCCCAGAAAAAAACCAGTACACTTAGAACCATAATTTCAACTGCAGGTGTATACTTGGAATCGAAGGTGATAGTTTATTGGAGCCTTCTTCTTTTTACCTTGGGTCATGAACTACTTTCTAAATCTTCATTTAATGTTACTTTGAGTCAGGATGTCTATTAAAGTTCCCTAATTTCCTAAGAGATCAGACACAAACTGATTTAACAAATCTAAAAGTGTGGCAGTACTAGAGTTTCAGATTAAGTGATCATATGGTGGCCTCAGTTTAGACAATAAACGAGATGTCAACAAATCGTCGAAACAACCGATTTTCTTCGAGTTGGCACGTTCAAAACATGCCTGAATAATGTAAATAATCCTATTTCAACTATTACATTTATTTACTAATTGCACTTCAAAAAGTCCATAAGTATTTTCATTGTTCTCCAGCTTACTCAGCAAATCAACTGAAACGAGGAAAACATTTGAATTTGTAACAATCTTACCCACAAATCCTCAAGTGAAATATCTAATAGTAGTTTTACCGTACACTGGATATTAGAAGTATTTGAAAAGATAGTTTTACCGTACACTGGATATTAGAAGTATTTGAAAAGATTGTTGAATAACTATGCCTCTAATACTCGTATTTTTCATTTCCAGGGTGATCTTTGTGTTTCATCAGAACAATAATCCCTACAAAAAAGCTAAAGTGAAGCCTCCGAGATTAAATGGTGCCAAGGTCGGCGTCTTCTCAACACGCTCTCCCTACAGGCTCAACCCCATTGGTCTGACCTTGGCCAAAATTGAAAGTGTTGAAGGTGAGGAATTCTTGCCTTCGCGTTGCTTATATCTTAACAGAAACATTTCGTTAGGAACACAAGGCACTCTATTATTGAAGGATATATTATCTTGAGTTAGAGCGGATAATGAATACACTGCAATACAAATTTATTTATCATGATACAGGTATGTGATTTTACGCATTTTTAGTGAGTGGGATAGACTTCCAACATGATTTTAAAAAAAAAAAAGGAAAAAAAAAATCAAAAAAAAATCGGCATCGGCTTGTCTGAGAGGTGTTCTAGCCACGTCTTCATAATTTCCAACATGATAAATAATGCATAATCCAGGAACTGAAATTCGTCAACCACGAAATATAGTTAGAGTCTTCATAACACAGGCAATGTCATTTTAGAAATTTGAACAGGACACTCGGGAATTATGAGATTGAAACAGTATCTCCAAACTCCTATGAATTATGACAATGATGATAGCTATGCACCTTTGAACAGTAATTGTTTACCACTTTCACTTCCTGTATGCTGCTGATTCCAGGCGCCACCCTGCACCTCTCTGGTGTGGACATGCTGGACGGGACGCCGGTGCTGGATGTCAAACCCTACATCCCACTCTATGACCAGCCCCAGCGACAAAGGGCGGCCGCTGAGCACGTCGAGTCTCCCGAGCACCCTGAGGCCCAACAACCAAAGCCAACTCAGAATGAATATGAGGAGAATGATCCACTAGGGGAGGCGACCGCTACGTCTAATGTGGGAGTAAATGGTGAACTAACTAATGCATGTAAGGACTTCTTGGAGAAAAGCACGGAAACAGAATACGGAATAAATATTGAACAAAAAAAAGTCGAAGCAGAAAAAAACATGACAACCACGCATGAACATCCTTCGTTAGAAAAAAATAGGAGTCCACCTGAAAGAACAGAGGCACTCGAATCTACCGCTGCCAGTCCCTCCACATCTGTTGTAGGAAATAAAGCGGGAGACAGTCCTTCAGGGTCAGAGCAAAGACAGGACACGGAGAATAGTGAACAAGCGGAGGGGGGCCAGGATCAAGTGGAGTATGCTGACTGGATCAAGACGCCGCCGTTTCATAAACTGTCGGTGCGATGGACACCAACAGCGGAGGCCCAGCTTCAGAAGTTCTCTAAAGAGGCCACTGATGATCGTTACAGACTTGAGTTCATCAAGTCAACCGAGGAAGCCCGCAAAGCAGTGCACGACATTCTGCACGCAGATCCGCGGTCTTCCTATCGCAGGAAAAAGTGTGTGGACCGCCTCTACTTCTTCATGGTGGACGTGCTACACGTGACTTGCTGGTTCAATGACGACGAAAGTGTAGCTGAAGTTGTCCGGATAAAACCGAACAGAGAAAAAATGCTTCAGAAACTTGCTGAGATTAAATGAAAATTCAATAACACTAACTATAGTTAAATAACCATGGTTTTAAGCTTGTAAATTTGATTTAGTTGTAAATAGGCATATAGATTGGTGCTGGTATCACAAGTACATGATAAAATTGTAGACAACAATATATACAAGCAGAATTTCTGTTTACTTGTACTTACATATTATTATGAAGTTAACGTTTTCAAAATACCGTAAATTCCCGTGTTCTACATGTCTTATAGGATTTGACCAACTCGGGGTGCGTCTTATACGCGGGTTTTTCCCGAGGACAATTGAGAATTTTGAGGGGTACCAACAGAAATACCTTCAAATTAAAGGATATATACAATTTTAATGTTTTATCATGATATTACTGCATAGTAATACATGCACTGTGGGAGACTGGAACCACATTTTTCTCCTGGCCAATTTGCCCCCAACGCCAAACAAAACCCCAGGTGGTGGGTCCAGTTATCAATGGATTTGATTCAAAATATGGTTTTTGGCTTGCCATAGAAGGGTTTTAGCGTCATCTCATTAATATATATAGATTATAAGACCGGGCACCCACCAACGCCGATAAACACTGATACAAAATGACTAAATCGTAGCCTATCGGGAGGCATACCGTAGTGTATCTGTATGAGTTGTAACATGTTGGGAGGGTGCATGAAAAAGGTACCATGGTCCCGATACACCCCGATATAGCTCATGATGCAACCAGCGTAATCAACCATATTTCCTTTATATTTCCAGAAATAATGCATATTTATGATTGATATTTTACCTGTAGATACAAACCAATATTATATGATATTTCTTGATCATATCTAATGAAAAAATCAGTTCCAAGTTAAAGTATAAAATGATCGATTCGAGACCTTTATCTATTATCAAATTTCATTATATTTGCAGAGCGACATTATCATTATAAATTCTAGGGGTTCTGAAAATCTCATAATTTTCCAACGATTATTTCATATGATTTCTCGTTCAAAGTGTCCCCGATACACACCAACACGCTGCAACAATCGATACATGATTGATTGTCACAGACCCTCCACGTTACTAGGCCCCTTTTCATAATCGTAATTATCGTTCGTTTATAGGACCTACGACTATCGTACCATGGTTTGCGTTGCATGCTTAAAATATCAGTCGTAGCAGTCACAATTTTTACATGAGTGACAGTACGTATGACAAATCGCGTTGCATAAATAAAATTATTGGTTGTGAAAATCAAAGCAGAATGTTTTCGTCGTACGAATACGTCCGAGAGGATATACCCTATCGTAGAAAAATATTGTAGAACATTTTAGTGGGTAATTAGAGTCTGAACATGGCGGACGTGGATGCACTTGGCAGGAAGAGGAAATTTTACCAACCAAGAATTAGCCCTTCTGACAGGTTCGATGATGATGCATTCAAGAGAAAGTATCGGCTTACAAAGCGTAGAGTGGAAGTACTCGCCGAGGAGTTAAGTACGTCAGGATTTTGTGGCACCAAGTCAAAGCGTGGAGGAGGCCTACCTGCAGTAGATCGTGTAAGTATCAAATATCGATGTCCACATAAAATCTCCTGAAACCTACATATTTTTTCATTGCAATTCCAGTGTGGCGTATAGTCATCGACAGTACAGAAACTATCGTAGTTTGGCTATGGGGTTATCTACTGCCACCCAGCGGATATCTACTGCCACCCAGCGGATTATTTTAGCAAAACTACAAGGCTGACACCTTATGGTGTCCAATGTAAACAAACCCATTCTGTCGAGTGCAGTAGCAAATCTCGCTGAAAGTTATGCAATGATATGAAGAATTACCTACATCTCACTGGGAAAACCATAAGGAGTTTCAGTTTAGTATTGTATTGTATAATCCAAGCATCATGTGGCAACTACTTGTAGTCGGGAGTAATTCAAATATTGTAGGAATTGAATGGCAACTTTGAAGGGCAACACTTTCCTGTAACTGTAAGCTGCTATATCCCTTTTGCCTCCTCCATCTCTGAACAGCGTTCTCCCTTTAGTAAGAAAAGCATATCAACGTAGAACACTATATACTGAATGCAACGTCAACGTCAACAGCCCCAGAGGGGCTCAGGGTCATGAAGCAGGTAAGCACTGTAGATAACAGTAGGCCAGTCTCAGCACAGGAGGTGGAAGACATGGCAGGGCAGACACCACTTCACTTGCACCACTTCACTTTCACATGGCAGGGCAGACACCACTTCACTCAAGCCAGGCTCAGGAACTGCAGGTGATCCTCCTCAAGTATGGGTCCGTGTTCTCAAAGGATGACACTGACCTAGGGTGCTTCTCTGCCATCAACCACTCCATTGACACAGGAGATGCCAGACCAATTCAACAGCGTATGTGCAGAATGCCCCAAGGCTTTCAGGAAGAAGAGGAAAAGCACCTGAATAAGATGTTGGATGCTGGGGTCATCAGGCTTTCCTCTTTAGCATGGGCAGCAGTTCCAGTCTTAGTATGTAAGAAGGATGGATCCGTTAGATGGTGTCTGGACTATCAAGGCCTCAACAGCGTGACAGTCAAGGACCCTTTCCCGTTACCGAAGATCGAGAAATGCTTGGATTCGCTATCGGGCAGTTGCTTCTACAGTACTCTGGACATGAACTCAGGATACTGGCAGATAGAGCTAGAAGAAGCCAATCAACACAAGACAGCATTCATCTCGAAGTATGGCCTGTATGAATGGACAAGAATGGGTTTTGGCTTATGCAATGCCCCTGCTACTTTACAAAGAGCAGTACAGCTAGGGATGGGATGCAATGGAATGCAATGGAACAAGGTGCTCTCCTATCTGGATGATGCGGTGATTTTTGCCCAGGCTAGGGACAACCTGGTAGAGGCCCTGCAGAGGTTTAGACAACACAATCTGAAGCTGAAGCCAAGAAAATCCCTCTTCCAGGATAAGGTCACATTCCTGGGTAGGTAGGTCACACCTGAAGGAATCCAGATCAACCCAGAATGTAGGCAAACTATCCAAGGTTTGCCTACACTGAAGTGCATCCTATTCCTTGGATATGCAAACTACCACCCTGAGTTCATCCCAAGGTATGCAGAGATATCGGCACCCCTGTATACACTGACAGGTCCCAAGGCACAATTTGAGTGATCTAGGGAGGCTGAAACAGCCCTATCCTTATTAAAGTCTGCACTACTGGAAGCACCAAAACTGCCCTACCCAGACGTGAAATACCAATTCATCCTAGACTGCGATGCCTCAGATGTGACAGTGGCTGGGGAACTAGGTGAAATTGTGGATGGCAAAATTAGGGTGATAGCCTACAACAGCTCCATCCTATCACTGGAACAACAGAAGTACTGCACAACCAGAAAGGAGCTCCTGGCTGTCATCCCTCTGTCACGGCAGTATCATCACTACCTCCTGGGTAGAACCTTCTTGGTGAGGACAGACCACAACAGCTTGACATGGATGATGGGATTAAAAAACATCCAGGGCCAGCTCTCAAGATGGCTGGAGGAGCTCTCAGAGTATGATATGTCGATCATACATTGGCCTGGGAAAAAGCATGTTAATGCAGATGCCCTGTCTCGCATCAGTGAAACAGTTGAGTACTGTGACTGTTACAGGGCTGGCTCTGTACCTGACTTGCTCCCATGTGGTGGTTGCCAATTTTGTGAAAGAGCCCATAAGCAATGGAGCCATTTCAAGTCTGAAGTAGATGATGTTGTTCCACTTGCAGTACATAGTCTAGAAGTCGGTTTGAATGGGCCCCAGAAGAACAGACATGCCGGAGAAGCAGAGCCCAATCTTAGGATGCTAAACTTGATCCATTTCCAGACATTTCCCAGCGAAGAGAAGGATTGCAATGGCAGCACAGGATAACAAAGTCAGTGGGCTACCGCATATGCCCCCGCTGCAAAACAACATCATCTGGGTCCCCGTGGCCCTTCCACCAATGGCAGCACTTGGCATAAGTCAGGTACCTGCTGAGCCCATCCTGGGGACCAACACCTCAGGTAACATCAGGACCCCTAGGGGTGGCACAAGACCCTAGTCTGTTGCAGCCAACCCAGAGTAGGGTTGTCCAGCCACCAAGGCAAGAACTGTAAGGTGATTGTCCAGTCCCTATGGGAATCAAAGTCACCATCAATAGAGGTTCAAGCGAGCCTCTGGAGAGGAGTGGTGAAGAGCAGCAGTTGGTGAGCATCGCCCCGAGAAGAGGAGAAAAGTCAGAGAAGAAGGAGAAATCAGAACCAATTTCTTTCCAATGTTTCTTTAGGTTTCTTTTGCATGCTTGACTAGTTTTTCATTAATGGTACCCTTTTTAAACTTTTTTTAACTTCCGATGTATTAACTTTTTAAGGATCATAATATCTTCCATGATTCTTGTCGTTACCATTCAGAGTATCTCTTCTTCTTTTAAGCTTTCTACATAGTCTTCTTTTTGAGTTTATTTTTCTTTCTATTTCAGGTAGTATATGGGGGCTCCCATTTACAGACCTTGTTTTCTTTGCTTCATTGATGCCTTTTTATCCAGGTACAGTACTTCCAGGACACCCCTACTAAGGGCACACCCCGCTTCAGGGGACAATTTGCTCGGAACGGAAACTTTTCCCTCTATTAAGAGTTTATTTTAACCCCGCTTAAGGGGTCACCCCGCTTAAGGGGACACCCCGCTTTAGGGGACAGTTTTTCGGTACAGAAATGCTTAAAAACCCTGCTTAAGGGGACAGTTTTTCGGGACATCAAAAACACTGAAAATCCAAGTTTATGGTACCCGTTTGTATGGGACAGACACTTGTCGCAACCAGAACAATAGACTGAGCATTCCCGTGCAGGCCCTGGAGGCCGGAGTGTGTTTTTTCAAGGTAATAACCACATCACACCCGTTGAAGGTAGGGGGTTAGAGGCCCGCTTACAGGTTAGCAGTGGGCACACAGGGCGGGCTAGGGTCTTTTTAAGGTGCGGTATTCAGTGAGCTGTTGCGGCTCTGGGCGACTCACGGCCATAGGGCTGCTGACTTCGGGGGGGGGGGGGGGGGGGGGGGAGAGGGGGGAGGGGGGGTTGTGTGTGTGTGTGTGGGGGGGGGAGGGGTGACATTGAACGGGGGTGTAAAAAGGAGCAAATTTCACAAGGAAGGGGTATCCATCTTCAACCTCTTTTATCTATTTATTTTTATTTTTTTGTACATTTATATTCATTTATATTGTATAATTTATATTTATTTGTTTATTTATTAATAAACCTAATAACCATCATTTCCTTCATTTATGTAGGTATTCTCTATTGTATAACCACTGGCATCCTGAAAACCCCGCTTAAGGGGTTACTTGGCCCGGAACGGAGGGTGCCCCCTTAAGCGGGGTTTTACTGTATTCGATCATATGCTGTTGTCAAGTGTCTCAAATCACATTCACAGGTGTTTTCGCTTGTCATTTATATTCTCCTTAACTCTATTATCTATATCCTTTTGAGCCACTTTCGAATAACTCCTAACCTTTTTCTGTTAATTTTCGTAAACATTTCGTTGCTTTTTCTTAATAGCAAATACACTAAGGTGATATAGTAGATGTTGAGTTTACCAGAGCTTTGAACATTTGGTGCCTTTGTAATTAAAGTATCAATACTGGTGCTATTTCCGATGTTCGGTCTAGTTATAAAGCACATTCTCAAAGGAAGAGGGTATTGTATTGGATGCATGGAAATTGTTTCTTGTAATAATCAACAAAGGTATGCATGCTTTATGGCACTTATTATGGCATATATTTCACCCGAGTTTTGTCTGCTGTTCCATATGATGCTTTCGGTTGTAAACTGTATACATATTATTTAACCCTTAGAATCACAAGAAATTTCCCTCCCCATCTCGATGTCAAACGAATCCCAGAATAAAGTTTTATTACCAAAATCAGAGTGTCTGTTTTTTTGTGGATTTAAAAATTAATTTGATCATTTAACCCTTAATACTGTACAATTTTTATTTGTTCTTTTGATAGCTTAAATGGATGATTTAGTGCACTTTTCATTTATACAAATGATGGCCGTTAAACCGACAGACCCGTCGTCACTCCCTGGTGTTACATCTCTATGTCACCTTGTTGGAAACCGGATGTTGACGGTCTTGTTCATCAAATTCAATCCAGTAAAAGAGCAAAAGAAGAAAGGGAACGTTAGAATCCCAACAAATGAGATAACACATATCTGCAATATTTTCGTTTATTTCACTTGCAAAATATACAATTTCATGGAAAAATTTGAGAGCTGCGCAGTTTGAGTTGGGATGCATTATACAGAATTCAGCAGAGCCACAACTCTCTAAAGTGATTACTACACTACACAGAAGCCACTAAAAGCAGTGGAGCAACAAGACAGAATGTAAAATGTTTTCCTTAGGGTCTGCAGGGATACGCAGAGAACAGTAAGAAGTGTGCTGATATGCCTGTGATGAGGTACACCTTGCATTAGGTCGGGATATAACTAATAAGAAATTAAACCATCCAATTTTACCGTCGTTGTATAAAACATACGCAGTAATATTAATCCATATAAAAATTGCCTTTCTCACACAACCTCTGAATGGTGTACAACAAACAGAAAATTTACTGCATCTTCTCTGACTATCCAACTGTCTAAGAGGGGAAAGGGGTCTATTTAATATGTTTGCTTAGTTATTTGGAATGACTGGAAGTAAAAAATTCCCAACATTTGTAAAAAATTGTAACTAAGTGTGACTGGATCAGGTTATCCCGATCTCGGTCACGTGGGGTCGGACACAGTCCTTCACATCAGGTATATTTCAAGTGATCATGGATGGAAACAATACAGTTCTTTCAAGTACAGAACATTGGACTACTCCAGAAAGAGGAAAACAAAGAAATAAGCTATACACACTCAGATTGAAACACAGAAACAATGACCTAAACAAATTGTAATATGGAATGTTAAATTTGCCCATGTCACCCAAACCCGAAACATAGTGCTAAATAAACAAAGGTAACATAACATACAGGGAGACACTACTTTAAGTCCAACAAAGTGATAGAACTAGAGTACAGTGTACAAATATACAAGTAGATTTAAAGGTGAAACAAACTTGAAGTCCATGATAAAATTGGCAAAAATTCTGTCAGGAATTTCCATTAGACTTGCTGAAATAAAAATTAAAAATTCTATTTCAATAATAATTTGCCAATAAAGATTTTAAGTATGTCTGACTTAGCTTCCTTCTACCATGTATCATTCAAAGTGTTCATTATATTTCATTCAAATAGCAGTAATTCTAATAGTGTTCATAAATATATACTGTCGCATTGATAATATCGTGGGTAGATAACTTTTATCAAGTTATTTTCATAGTAGACATCAAGCAGCATAATGGAAATAAAATCTTTGGCATTGGACTTTCTCAAACAAACACTTAAGTCAATTGAGGGCACTTGCCGATTGTCTTCTCTTTTTCATCACAAGTGCCCAATCCTTCATCAAAAGTAAAACATAGCATTCTTCTCAGATCACAATTCAAACAGACATCCTTCTTAACTCGTATACCTCAATTCAATTAATTTGTAAATCGAAAAAAATTAAGAATCCAAGATTTCAAGCAATTTTCAGACATTATTATGACAGTAATAACATCATTTGCCTTTTACGTACTCTTTCGTTGCAGCTACCGCGGAAACATCTTTGGAATAAATTTGCAAACCATCATCAACTGCTGAACATAAAGTTAGGAACTGCAAAGCAAACAGATACACACGCCCAGCTGCGAACTATTTTAGTTTAACTCTGTGTCTGACATTATAAAAGCATTTGTAAATTATGGAATATGATGGCTGTGCATATATGGTAGGATATGTTGCAATTATCTCTGATATAAAGTGTTGACAAATTGCTGTTTTCAATTCGTTGATTCTTTCCTGTTTCGATTTATACAAACCATTCACGCCACCTCGTGTATGAACTAGTCACCATCCGCTCTTCCCACACGTTTACTCTGAGTTTACTGACAGTGGAGACAAGCACGTGTCCATTACCAGTGTGGGGAAACGCAACCGTAAAGTTGGATGACGAGTTTCTTTCATTGTGAACGATATACACATATATATAGTAAATAAGTATACGTCAGATTTCACTACAAGGTTGTGAAAAGTGTAGCAGACCTATCAAGCGTACCCAGTAAATGTGTAAATACAGGATAATCAATGACTGGGGGATATATGTATTATAACTGTGATATCAATGTATAATGGGGCCCCTAGCATACGCAAGCCAAGGCACATTGTTTGTTACATAGCTCGAGACATGACTAAAATTAAAAAAAAAATATATATAGAAGGAAATACAAACGAAATAATGTATACAGGAACTGAAATAAAGTGCCATATCCCACAATACATATTCTAATCTAAGCTATACAAAACTAGATGTGCATTAACCGTGTTCAAGTTTAGTATTTATCACAAGTTTAAGAGCAAATACTACCTTAACCTAAGTGGAGTTTCAATAGGCTTGGTTTTCAATTGTTATCGAAACGGTCCAACACAAACACAGGTTTCTTACCGTCTCTTTTTTCACAACTCAGAATAATGTGGCACAATTCACCAGAAGGTCGATGGAGAAAGTCAGATTCTTTTCCTCGTAGTAACAGCTTAAGTTTAATTTGAAATAATCGTGAAAAAAACAAGAAGTTGAAACTTGAATCTCAGGTGCGAGTTACAAAGAAACCGGTGACGGACAGACAACCATCTCATGACGCCTTATGTACATGGAAAACTCTCAAGTTACACTCGGGCTTTTGAAGACTCCCATATGACACATGTCTATTTACACTTAAACACTGATATAACCCTGAGTCTGATACAAAGATTAGTGATGTATGTGAACAGTGTTAGCGCGTCGGAATAAAAGTGCATGAATCAAGTGTGCGGTTTTGCTAAAAAAAATCCAGTTAAGAGAAGATGTGATCCCTCGGTTAACCATGAAACTTGGTTAGTGGTATAACACCGCCAATCAGAGACAGTATCTTAAAATTGCATCATAATTCAAATATTTCTAACTAGATCCTACGGTACCTTTGTGACTCAAAGTTGTAGAGGTTCTCTAAGATATTTCACTTTCTTTTTAATTTGTGGTCTTTGCATGAACCATGGTTTACCATAGTCGAAAGTTACCGAAAGGAATTGGCAAGGTATTAGATAAAACAAAAGGAAATGTCTAAACATAAATTGTCGAATTTTCGTACTATAAATGGTCATTAAACACCTTGAAACAGACTGATTTTCTGATGACATACAAGACTCGCATCATTCATAAATAGCACGTGAAATGCTCGTTTTATAGAACTTTAACTCAAAACAGTGAATATCATTTCTGATTGTTCATATCCTTACACCAAGGGATACAATAAACTATCCAATTGACCAATAAATGTTACATCTATTCAAGTGCAACTTACATCGTATATACTGTTCAACAGCTTCAAATTCTTAAAGTATATAACATAATTTGTGCTGGTTTACATTTAGGATAGGCTGAATGTGTACAAAACGATACACTATCAAATAGTCAATCCTAGAGTTCCCAGCATCCATGGCGAACTTCAACACAACATCTATCCCGCCACCAAACCATTCCAAATGAATCCTGGTCGAGCATATTAACACAAACTCGCTGCATTGTAAGCCGACGAAATATCTCCACGGTAGTATTATTATTCCGATGCAAATAATCTAATGATTAAAGAAGGTAAGGCCGAAATGCTCAGGTCTTCCTATCAAATTTATCCATACGAGTAGGTATAGAATGACCCAATGTGTATAAGAATATATAGTCGTATGTATATATACTCTATATAAAAAAGTGGTAGACGTTATGCATTTCCAGTAGCACAGGCTGGTAGTCTGACACACAGGTCCAGACATATATGTACGCAATTATAAATATAGCGAATTGAAGATAATATAATTATGTAGCAACTCGAGTATTTTGTATCCGAATGTGACCCTCACTATAATCATACCAGCCCAGGGTTGTGCATAGCCAACTGCCGAAAGCAAAAACGTAGTAAAGCTTGCATGGTAAATATCACCGATATATCCGTTCTACACCCGCTAATTGTGCGATCTTTCTTTATACGGCGTGACCTCATTATGAAAGCGGGCGCTGGAACTGAGGAAACGAGCCCTCAACTTCGCCTAGCTGTGAATGAACTACCGTATTTAGGGCATGTAGACAATGAAAGCCAAAAATGTTTACGAACTGTGGGGCAGATTTTGAGTTATCCAGAAAACGAGGACGATTTTTCATTTGGTCCCAGTATTGAGACGTTCTGGACATTTGATCAGATGGACCAGGCAAGAGGAAACCAAGCTGAATAAAAGACCAGTCACCATCAAGAGCAGCAGCATCACTCCATGTCAGAGGGCTGTCTCTCGAGGTCGCCTCGTTTACTGTGACGGGCTGGTTCCCATGAGACTGGCTATCCTCGACGGCTTTCATATTCTCATAGGTGCACGATGATATATATAGAAACCTTGCAGGGGGATGACTCTGACAAGGTTATCACAGACTTGTCCTATTCACAGGTGGATCGATTAAACTCGGTTTAATGGTCTGCTAGACTCAGGAGAATTTTCCTTGTTACAGTCCCACTTGCATTAACGGATTTGAGACTGAGAAGCAACTCAGATTATTAGTCGACGAGACTGACGAGCAACTCTTTATCAACAGTCTGTGAGACTGTAGGCCAACTTACAAGTCTGGGGGATTGAAGTAAAACTCTGATGAACAGTCTGCGAGACTGAAGAGTACCCTGCATGGAGCGTGAAACCAAAGAACGCGCATTGACTATCAGCTAAAATAAATAGGAACTCAGATTGATTAAAAGCCCGTGAAAAAGAACTCGGATTAATAATCTGTGAGACTAAAGAGTAACTTGCATGAATGAAATGCAACTTAGATTCTCATTACGTCAAAACAGGTGAGGCTTGTGATTGCTGTTTCAATACAGATTGACTATCCTTATTTTGGTCTGTTCACTGATATACTGTGACAGATGAGACATGGCAGTTATCAGTTTACAATCTTAGGGAAAGCATTGAAGAAAGGTACTACTGTGAACCTTGGAGCCTCGCTGTGATATTCAGAGCATGTGGTTTAGACCGGGCTTCCGGCAGAGCGAAGATTGAATTAATACACAGAAGGCATGTCACAGCTAGGTTTTTCATCCAAGAAGTGGCGAAATGAAATATATATATATTTTTTTTTTACACACATATAAATAACTCAGTAGTCAATAGAATGATCTATTTACCCAAGGCCTGACAGAGGCAAATGAGTTGCTCATATCATGAAGGTTACAGGATCAGCTGTGTGGAGTTAGATCTTAGAATGAGATATTCCATGAGCTCTATGCAAGATACCCAACGAGTAAAATATCCCCAACATGAGCGTAGTGGCAATTGCTACAAAATCCTCTTTTCCTAGGGCGGTGAAATGGCAGTTGCACAAACCTCACATACGTTAAGCCAATAACAGCCCCGCTTCTAGAACATCGCTTTTTCAAGTGTATACAAATGGAATGCATGATTAATATGACCTTGCTCTTTGAGACGCCAGTTCAGTTGTTCGTGTGAAATAATATGCACACGGATGACAGCAGTGAAAGGTTGTAATAATAATAATAATAATAATGATAATAATAATAATAATTATTATAGCAGATGTGATGGTAGCAGTGGCCTTGCCCAGCTACACACTGCTACAGGAGTCTCCGCCCTGTGACCCCGCAGCGTCCTCCTCAGCGGGCTCCATGGGTCGGTCCGGGAGGGAGGCAGAAGAGGAGGTCTTCGGAGTCAGCGCCATGCTCGGCTTCGGGGAGTCTGTCGTTGGAGAGGGCTCCATTTTTATCTGGCTGGTCATCTTCACTTGTTTTGGGATGGGGGAATCGGAGTGGTCTGACTCTCCGCCACCGCCGCCATTTCCTCCGCCACCGGAAGCTCCCCGCGGCTTCCGCTTCCGGGAGTAGATCTGGCCCCGGACCAGCGACAACGGCCGGTCAACCTGGCACAAGAGTGAAAATCATATTAATTTGTGTTACATCAATTACCAAAAGAGAGGAGAGGTAAATATCATATCAGCTTTAAAATCATGCAGTTTTAAAAACTGCAAGGAAAATACAAGGATACTAGCGACTTGGTCGCTATAGCCTACGGACCCGGTATCTGATGGGTCGCACCATCTGGTTTGGCCGCATTACAAGCCTCAGTCTCAATAGCAAACGCTAGGGGCAGGATGGCAGATCATAAATATTCAAACTGAAACCAGTCTAACTTTCACTCTCTCACGACCTGCCGACTCCTGTCCGCAAAAAATACTTTTTACCTACCACATATATAACATTAGAATTCTATCTGATCATGAAGTTTATATCATAGGCTGTGTTCTGAAAGGGCTATTAGTTCATGTGACACAGGTATCACAGTGTGATAATACCACACAGGATGTTGCCATCAACAAGCATAGTTCTGAAAGAGCCATTATGTGCAGAGACGCAGCTCTAGATTCAGAGGCTTTTATCAGGGTAAGGGGATCATAAAACCACAGCATCAAATTCTGTTTTCGGCATAGATAGAAATACATCATAAAAGAAGAGATGTGAATAAAGGAAGAGCTTTGAGTTTTTCCCTACACGAGATTCTTACTCTTGTGGCCCTTCAGTCTCCATGCCTAGGTCTGGTTCACTCTGTCTCTATGTGCGGGAGAAACTCCAAGCGGATCAGACAGAATTGACACGTTTTATGTGGTAGGTAATGAAAGATAAATAGAAATTTCCTAGTTGCATAAGAAATGAGAAACAACAATATAATTGGGTAAATCTCTTAATAAAATCTCATACAGAATGTACAAAATACCTGTTATGGGGCAAAACTAACTTGAAAATACATCAGTAAGACATATAAGTATTGCTTTCGTACAGAGAGCACAGGTATAGTTCAATTAATGCATATGGCTGATAAATGAAGTTCTATAGCTATTCTCATGGGGAGACTCTAATACATGTACATGTAAAAATTTATTCATACATAAATTGATTCACTTCTGATTTTACTGTGGACACTAATTGGAGGGAAATACTTGTGACTGAGCCATTCCCCTGGCCATCGTTGTCTTCTGAACTCTTGAATAACCGATGTAAAACCCACACATTAGAGATTTAAACTGAAATAGTAGTACGACAAGGATCCATGAGGCCAATTACCATCAACGGGGTGTTTATGGTTTAACGTCACAGGGGACCCTGAGAGACCGTCTACCATTTAAGCTTTTTACATTCATAGATACGCTTTGCGATTATTCAAACCTAGCCCGATTTAGCAAAAAAAACAAATCTGGTCTAGTCTCGCTATATCTTGTGTGTTGGTGGAATCAGCACTTAAACCGGAATAAAAACAAATCTATATACGCGGCGGAATGATTCCCTTCTCTTAGAATTACATACCATAAATAAATAGAAATAAAGATATTCATATAAAACATGCAAAACAAGTCAACATGAACGAGTATTAAAATCTTTGGAGACGGTATTGCGAGAATATTCCAACATTTAACAGAGAACCTCAATCCCAGTAACTTTGAACAATCATTTTTCAGCAGTCAACAATCCTGAGATAAACTTCGCGCAACACTCCTAACATACCAGCAACGATCATCCATGCAGTTATTAGTCTTGGAGTCCTACAATACTTGGCACTCTAACGCTTTCCTTGTAACCATTTACGTTAAAAATGCTGCAGATGATGGAGAAACTGCATTATCCAATAGGCGGCGCCACCGACGGCAGGTAGCGTCTGGCTAGCGTCTGGCGCGCTTCTGTGGCTTAGGGATATCGCTCGAATGTCAACGACATATGGCTTTGGCTGTCTGGAAGAAGAAAATATGCTCTCCGATTTTCGCCGCTGATTTTGCCGTCCTTACTTTCACACTGCCTGGGATGGGGATGAGGTAACATTAAGCACTTATCGTCCTAAGGGAGGCTTATTTTTATCCCGGGATGAGCTTTAGACACACTTAGCACAACTGCATTGGCAAATCATGTTTCTTCTGTCGTTTTTTTAAAAATATTTGATTGGCGACAGGTTCAGCTGGTAATTCAACATTCTTGTTCGGCTTAGCAGTAATCAATGTTTTCATATTGAAGGCGGCGCTGGGTAGAAATCAATGATTTATCCGGAGAGGTAGTTGGCAGGAGTGCAAATCAAGTGGTATATCCGAAAGCGAAAGCAATTATTACATTGTTCATCACAGGGATGTCGGTTGGAGTCAGGGAAAAAAGTGGAAATATTTTTTTGGTGGATTTTTCTGCCACAGAGAGACCGGGAAAACTTGGATAATATGTCCTTGTCGGCCATGGCATGGGGCTAAGTTCTGTCGGGAGCTTCATATCACTGTTTTATTGGCATAAATGAGGCTAAATCAATATTATCTTTGGTTGATGTAAGTAAAAGTAATTACACAAACTGAATATGGAAAAGTGGATTTCCACGGAAAAGTGGAAAACTGACATCTCTGGCATCATGGGAAAAAAGATCTGAGACACTGATAGACAGAACGCACAGGAGCCATTTTAAACTAACGGCCTATACAGATGAGTCTGAGGAACTCCGGGACCCGTTCATTTCCCGAACTCTGGCCGACCATGTCCGGATAACACCATGGTGAAATAGCAGGATAAACCAATACAGGCTTCGCATATAGACAGACCAACAAAATCCAGGTTTTTCCCAGGTTTTTGAAGGCTCTAATGATTTTACACCACAATATGAATTAATACCATTTTGCTAGTGAATGAAAGGTTTTCTGAAAGGTGCATATCATATCTGGTCAATGTTTTTTTTAAATTATGTCTGATTCATCAAATTTTAAATCTTAAAATTAAATTAAATTAAAATGTTCATCTTCCTTACTGCCTGTAGAATTTCAGTAGTTTGGGATAGATATCTTAGAAAACTTTTTTTCTATGTTTAAATGCAGGATACCAGAGAGGGGATGGTGGGAGCTGGTCCTAAGCAAATCAGTCTACACTTGACGAGAGGGATACAATTTTCTACCTGGCCGCATGTATTACAATTCAGGAACACTGCCACTAGTCATCGGTCTCTCTGGTCACTAGGGGCACTAATCGGTGCAAATCACTCTGCAAACTGTGTGTGGCACCTCCCCCCCCCCCCCCCCCCCCCGCCACCATATGCCTCACCCAGCTTCTGTCAGCCAACCAGTGAAGGGTATTTCCAATGTTTTGTTGTTGCAGACAGAATTTATCAACATGTTGATAAACATTGTCGGCAGCGATTTTGGTATATCGCCGACAATTTTAAAAGAACAATGGAAAAATATAATTTGCACCCTTTGGAGAAACACATTTCCAACAGAAGGACTGGCTCTGTATAATGGCAGTTATTTTTCAATAACTGGCAGATTTTAGGGAGCGTTTAATAATTGTGGCAGGGGGGGGGGGGCGTATATATATATTTTTTTTTAGGGGGGGGGGGAGGGCGGGCAACTTTTTTTTGGTATTCCAAGGGGGGGGGGGGCAAGACTTTCTTTTGTATTTCGGGGGGGGGGGGAGACAACTTTTTGGGGGGTATTTCCATGAGGGGGGGGGGGGGGGCAAATTTCTTTCACTATTTCTGCTGGGGGGGTGACGTTTTTATCTAAACAATAAGGCAGACTCCCAAGTTGTACTACTATAGTAAATAATAATGCACAAGGTAACTATAGGTGTGCCATTCCCTGGAGTTCAGAGTCTATGGTGACAGTCCCGTTTCTCTACTGGGAGATGGGTGTGCACCCTCCTTCAGTCTGACAGACTGATGTGGAGGGAGACAACAATGGACAAGCACTAGTGCATTTGTCCCAGAATCAATGCATCAGAGAATTAACTCAAACTGTCATCATAGCAGCATATAATTGTTCAGCCCACTTCAACCAGTTGGCATCGTGCTTGATGCTGTCACACTTCAAGTATTTGCCTGTGCCTGTATGTAGAACCTCATATCAACACTAAGTATAGGGCCAGAGAGTTATATGACATCACACACCAGCCTTGCTCTGAACTTGGAAGTGGGGAATTCCAAAATTGGCAATAGGAAAGGCTTTGTGCTGGACTTTATAACTTGTTGGCAAAACTTGCATGAGGCTATGACCAGTGTGTTGACGTTTTTAGCTAAACAATGAGGCAGACTCCCATATGCTTCCATAGCTGAAATAAGGTAAATATCTTAATATTTGGGGAAAATGGGAAAACTGTAAACTTGTATTTATAATCTTCTGATTCCTCATCTGTATTCCCTGATGTTTAAAACCTGGTCTAAAGACCTCATTTTAACATCTATGAAATACAGGTTCACAGATATTGGAAGATTGCTTCACAGGAGTACTTTTGTCATAATCTGCCTACGTTAGTTGGAGCTCTGCAGGGCAATGAGACAAAGGTCTCATGTGGTAGCAGCATCATGTATCAATGCTATTCAAAGGATATGATGATTATGACTGGGAAAAGCAACAGGGTGAAGGCAGGCTTGACAAACTGTCGGTAGCAGTACTGTCTATAAATATTTGGAACACCATAAGTTACCTACAACTCCTACAAGAAATATCTTCAGAAGATGATTATTCCTCATCGGATAAGGAGTGTATTCCTACCATGAATTACAAATGAAATGACAAGATCTGGGCAGTGTTCCAAGACAGCAAATTTCAGCTATTATTACACATTAGAAGTGTGACCACTACTGTATACTATTTTTTCCATTTTTAACCTATTCACCCTTGGTGATGCCTTGAGGCATCAACCAGGGCTGGCTGGGTGATGCTCCAGGGCATCATCCGGGGATGGCTGGGTTATGCCTTGAAGCATCATTTACAAAATACACATTTTTGTGAATATTATTGGAAATATTTGCCCAATAAACATGAAATTTTCACAGTATATAGGCATAACGTCATATTTAATATTTTTATGCAAAATAAAGAATAGTATTAAGGATCTTGTGTCATGTCACATGATGCATAGATGAAATTATCACAATAGGCCTATATACCCGGCCTCTAGCAGTATTCACTGGTACTAGCACCCGGCTCCATACCTCTGCTATTGCCGTGGGTAACCAGTGCAATAGAGTTGAGCAATTATTTTTATATTAGATCAAGAATATCTCTCACTCAGGTGAGTTTTTCAGATGAAGTCTGGTATACGAATGTACAACGCTTGTGTCTATAATAGACATTCTTGTTAGCAGTGAGTATACATGGAAAGAAGAAACAAATAAACAAAAAAGATAAGATAATACAATTAAATGCAGTACAACAATAAGAAGAGAAAAATACAATTTACAATGAGATGAGATGAGGGTAGTCCAGGAGTCAGTTACAATACATCAAACTATCCTACACCAAGCCTGTCCATAATTTTTTTTAATTCTTCTTTGGTTTTCTTATCCTGGCCTTCTCGTAAGTTTGAGCCTCTATAATACAGACTACTTTGAATGACTGAACTTCTCGTAAATTCCAACTAGAAATTGGTCTTCCCAGTTCTTCTAGTTACTCGTTTTGGACAATCAAGCCATTCAATTCGATTCTTACGATTATACATAATTATAGCAAGGTGTTTCTGCCTGCACCACCATAGTGGTTCAAGATTACATTCCAATTGAAGATTTGTCAATGAAAATTTCTTGCCTACAAGACCTGTTGCAACACGTAAACCACGATATTGTAGATTCGGAATTAATTTAAGGTCTTTTTGTTTAAAACTGCCATACATTTTTTGAAGGGAAATATTGTGTGTACAATCAAGAAATTTGGCCATACAGCCATTCTTCCACTCGGGCCCTTGTCCCATACTCCTCATTCTGATGGCAGATGTTAAGCCACATGAGAAGTGGGTACCATTTTTGTGTAAGTCTTTGGTATGACCCAACCGGGGTTTGAACCCACAACCTCCCACGCTCGAGGTGAACACCTCTACCACTTAGCCACTGAGCTTGGTCAAATTTTGACAAATGACTGACTGTAACTGGGTTTGTTCTAAGGTAAAGAAGGAAAAGCCTTAATGAAAAAATGGCTACATAATTTTAGCCTCCCATGTGATCTTATCCTATTCCTATGGGGGGGGGGGGGGGGGACTTATTTAAAGGTATTCCAAGACAGGATAGCCCAATTTCTTTTTGTATTCCCATGGGGGGGGGGGGGGGGGGGGGGGGGGAGGGGCCCAACTTTTTTTCGACCATTTGGTGTTTGAAAAACTGTGCCCCCCTGCCATAATTAATGTACATTCCCTTATCAGGTGAATTATCACCATGATTTGCAATACACATTCAGTAAAACCACATTGTTGAGATATTTCATAATCTTCATTAGAGCCCGCATAGATCTACGCGTTAGTGTTGAGAGGATCTCCGAAAAGTTGTTTATTATCAAAAGCCAAACAAAAATACCAATACAAATAGAGAAAATGCCAGGAAAGCTAGAAACTAAACAAATAGACTAACGAAGCATGCAAGACAGACCTACATTAAGAACACTTTAGAAAACTGTAATGGTGATTATAGGATATACTGGAGGATAATTAAATCAACTGCGCCAGGATGCCACGATGATGGACAGATCAATATAATAAATGAGACAACGAAAGAAGTAATCCCGAAAACCAGTAACCCAGAATTTCTAAATACATATTTCACCCATATCCCCACATAGGGCAACTTTTGAAAACCAACAGTATTGCTGAACCGTGACCTAAAAAATACACATATGAGGGAGGAACCCTTGTTTTCAGGTTCACGATGTTGCAACTAGTTCAATATTTGAGTTATACACCCGATTACTTTTTCATCACATAGAGCTCAGTGAGAGCTGCAACGCCATATGTAGTTTTACCTGGGTATATGTGGAAGAAATTAAAAATTTAAAAAAAACCACCACCTCTTCACTTGGTTTTTCCCCATAAACATGTAAACAGAAAAAAAGGAAATACAAACCACATATTCCCCTCCAAAATTGATCTAAACCAATCTGCCTTGCAAAAAAATATGTCCCAAGTGAAAATTAAAAAAAAAATTGCCTTTAGAAAATATTTACCGGCACTTTTATCTTGGCTAAAATCAGGCTTCTCTTTACATCGCCACTTTTCTCTATCCTATTGAATAATAAAAAGTGGTTAACCACTGCTGTTTTGTAACCTATTAAGTGTGTATTATGGTAGGAAAATTAAAATTTGTTTACAAGATAAGGACTGTGGACTCCATAAATTCCAATATCATGAAAGTCCTTATGGCTAACGCATGCTTATTTCTTTGGCACCACCTTTAGCAATGTTGTTTTTAAAAAAAATTCAGAAAATTCGAAAATATGTTCAGCTTCACTGTCACTTTTTTTTCAACAGGTTCTGTACATTTTTTTCTAATAAAGATAGTGTAAAACTGTGGCAGCATAAAGATGAGATTTAGTGTCTCTTTACGTCACCTGCTTTTATGTGTCTCTTGCAACAAAGATTTAAATTGAAGTTTGAAGGTCTCAACTTCAAACTCACTCTTAACCTGTGTCTCACCCTTACTGATAGTCCCACCCTGGTCACATGATCTAACACGAGATATTACATTTAAAATGGCGACGTAAAGAGGAATACCTGGTACTTATTTTTACATCGCCCATCTTTATATGTCTCTGGAAGCAAAGAAATAATAATAAAATTCATAGTTTCAGCCTCAAACTCACCCTAAACCCACGTCTCACCCTCACAGATATTCCCACCCTGTTCACATGAATTGTACACGAGATTATTAACTGGCAACATAAAGGTTAGTATGTTATCTTTACGTCGTCTATTGCTATATGTCTCTGACAACAAAGATTTAAATTGAAATTTGATTGTCTCAGCTTTTAACCCACCCTCAACCTGTGTCTCACCCTCACAACGTAAAAATCACTTTTTTCTTCTTTTCATCGTCCATTTTGTAATGAAAACTTAAGAAATATTAGATCCAATTGATATCATTGAAAGATACCTATATAGAAAGGGATGTTAACCAACTATGCCATGTAGAAGTATTTTTTTATGAGATCTCTGTATTTTCCTTAACATGATAATAGTTGACAGAAACCCTTATGAAAAATATGCTAAATTAGGTACTTAGGCGATATATACGTTCTCCATGTTATTAGCTAAAGAAATTGAACAATCTTTTTGGATCATACAGGAAAGTACTAATATTTGAAATATTAGTTGCGTCGAGGGCCCATATAAATTGATACAAATATCATATCACCTATTTTATATGATATGGCAATGTAAAGATAAAATCAAGGGCTGTTAAAATTCAAAGCACTCTCAGGAGATAACCAAATGAGATATCTTGTAGCAAATTCTTCCTGATATGGTAAAATATATACACTTTAAGATAATACTCAATAAAAGTGTATAAAATGTATTTGAAAAAGAGGGTGTCAAAAACAAGGGTTCCTCTCTTTTCGCGAGAACAGGTCATATATATCGGTTCAGAGTTGGGCATTTTTCCATGAATACTGCATTTTTTTAAAAAGTGCCTCAAAAAATTGAAAAAATATGTACATGTAGATAAACATGTGTGCCACAACTCTGGTAAATTCTAAGGATCAGGTACTATTCAGCTTGCAGCCAAAAAATATTGAAACAGCAGGAAATATGTGTGCAGTATACTTGGTATGATTTTACATCATTTCAAAACAATGTCATACTGATAATTAATCTTTTTAGAAATTTGTGGTTTCTATTTTTTCCTTTATGTCTGACGAAGAAAATAAGTTTTATCCCATGGACTTTCTAATCAGATTTTTTTTAAATTTTTATTTCGACCAGTTCTGTCTAATACGATGATTGTTTGCTTCTCCTTGATGTCTCAGGTCTCGTTCAATTCTTCAATCCCATTTATGCTATGAAAAAACACAGAGAAGCACACAGAGGCAGAACCATGAACACGGAGGCAGAATCAAAATACTTTTTTAAAGATATCTTTATTTTTATTTCTTGTATACAAATGAGTTACTATATTTATTTTCTCTATATTAGAATAACTTGTTTGTATACAAGAGATACAAATAAGATTTTCTCTCTATTAGTCTTTCCTCAATCTGCACTGGATAAGAGCACTTGCTCCACTGGGCTGCTGAATTTTTTCCCTGTGTTTTCCCTGCAGGGAAAATATTTTGGCATTTGCTGTGGGCACCCTACAGGTGGCACCACTGCAGATTGTAGGATATGCCTTTAAAAGATTTTTTTTTTAAATCAAAGGATGCTGGTTACTATTCCAACGCTCTGCATATAGACAGCAAAGTATAGCCAATCGAACCTGTCACTTATGTTTAAGAAGGTATATAAATGCTTATTTGTCTGGGGAACTTAGAATCAGACTGCCGACTGAATATTGTCATCTATAACTATGAATCTGACTCATTGAGTGTTAACAATATAAAGAGAGTGCCACATGATAGAATAAGAACGAATGTCTATACTTGACGGCGTTGCTGTAGAATATCATCCAAAAAATTGGCCATCCTGGAAACCTAGTAGAGATCCGATTGAAACCAGCTATATTCACCTAGCTCACAAATTGCCCTCTTTATTGTCATTTTATATTTTTTCATTCTTGATACAATAATTGTACAAAAAATAGAATAAGATGAAACAAAGAAATGTTATTTTAAAAAAATGCCATAATTACAAGACAGAAAACACAGCCGACAGCAACATCTTAATACCAGAAAGGGATTTCTTAATTAGGGAAGACTTTTTGCGAGGTATAAAGAGCTCATTGGGAACAAGAATGATTGGCAGTCACTACCCATCACCAGCAGTGACTGTTCTCAAATGTAGGTTTGCAATCTTTAAGTGATGAGAGCAACTAAATAATCTTCCACCCAATAATCAGTACTCTACAGGGTATTAACAAACTACAGGGTATTTTCTTACTTGTTGACATATAACATAATTCTATATAATACATTCTGCAGAGCATGCATTTAATACATTGATAATAGTGAAGGTAACTTCCAACTTCATCAACTTTCCCAGAAATCTACAAAAATGACTTTTTTCCTCCTCAGATAAACTTAAAAGGCACGACATGGCAAGCTCTATTAATACTTCACTCGATCTATGTTGATAAGTACTTATAATTGCTGTAAACTTCACGTTAATGTATTAGTCGTCTGTCACCATAAAGTAAGTTAAATAAGTTAAATTCGAACATTCCATCACGATATGTTATGGTTTATAGAACACCACACTCTTGTCTACACAGATGTTAGAATGGCTGAGTCCATGTCTTCAGTAGTAATTATTTAAGCTGACTTACATTGTGGAGTTTGTAGTAGAGGCCGCACGGGTTGCAGACGGGCAGGCCCTCGGCGTTACGCCGCCACAGTGTGGTCGCCGTGGCGCCGCAGTTAGAGCAGCAAACCCCGGACCTGCGCGCCACGCTGGACGACAGACTACGGCCCTGTGCAATACAGAAACAATATCACTGTTAATTACAGTGTGTAACCCCACTGGTTTATTTCTCAACACTCTCAAGTGTAATCGTGTAATAAATGATGATCATTGTTAACAAAACCCGACTTCATTTTCTTTGCTGGACTGATATGTAAAACAACTGACTATATTTTCAGGATTATTTCGATTTTTTCAATTATCAAAAGTTATATACTTGTCTTTTCTGAAAGCATTGAGTGTCCAGAACTATCTATACACTGAAGCAAGTGTAATAGTGTAATAAATGATGATTATTGCTAACAGAATTCGACTTCATTTTCTTTTCTGAAACCATTGGTGACAAGAACTATCTATACACTGAAGTTTTTTTATTTTTTTTATTTTATTTATCAAACATACATCTCTCAGACAAGCCGAGTTTTTCAGATGTTGCAACCGAGATACAGAAACAGATACAATTCTGAGGTACATATAACAGTGAATTCAAAACTGTTTAACAGCCAAATGGCTGAATACATAGTATGATTGGTAGTAATGGTAATGAAGTTGAGAGGCGGTATATATCATGTAGTCCTTATAGGCAATAGCTTTGTGGGGTTACTCCAGAAACCGTTCGACTACTTTTTTGAAGTTCTCTATGGTAGCATGTTCTTGGACAGACGCAGGTAAGCCATCCCACAGTTTGGCTCCTCGGTAATAAGGTGAGTTAAGACAAAGCTACTCTTGGTCTTTGGGTAAAGTTGTTTGTTTGTTAAGGTAGTTTAACGTCTAGTCTGTTCAATTAGACTACACACTGATGTGTGAAGCAGATTCACACAGGCGTACCGATTACACATACTCTCTGCTGTGGAAGACCGAACGCCTGTAAGAACCGTTGAGTGATGATTAAAAAATATGCCACTGATCAAATAAGGAAAATCACTTTTCTTGTAGAAATCAATGGAAAACAAACTATTTACGGTTTTTTAATAACGTGAATAATAAAATAAAATTCAATAAAACGTTTCACAATAACTCTCCTTTAGAAATCAAGTTTATACGCTGTAAGATAGTTCGAAAATATATATTTTCCAAACAAAATCTAACCTTCGTGCCAAGAATACAATTTAGATTTAAGATACGAGGCGCAACTGATGTGAAAAAAAAGGAAAGGAAAGGAAAGAAAAAAATAATATATATAATTTAGATCGCGGCCAAGTAATATCAACAAGTGTAACTTTTGATGATAGCGGAAGTACCGACCAATAATTGATTTTATGACCAAACGGTCCAAACGTCCGAGGCTATCACGTACAACTGTCCTTAGAACAAATGTCATCTTACGCCGCGCTTTATGATTCTATCCTGGTCTTGTTCGGAAAAAAATTCCAATGGCTTTATTTATGATACACTTTTCACTACCTGTTGAATTGTACCCCCCCCCCCCCCCCCAATCCCCAAAACACCAGAGAAAGTCCCGCATGAAACGTGTTTGTCCACACACGTTTTAAGGGGCCTTCATAGAAATTGCTTTATATGTAAATATTGTCCGTTAAATATACATGAAGATGTACTTGTCGACCTATTTTTCAAAGTCTAATATATGGGCGAAATTATCAATATATGTCGTTTAGTAGTTGTTTGTTTGGTTGAAAAAAGGATAAAGCTTGGTAGCGTACATTTTCTCTATTTGATAGTCTAGATGCACAAAACGATGTATATATGAGTTACTTTAAGTGTTAGTTTTATGATAATGGCCAATGTCAGCCTGTCGTGTATTCTGTAATTTACAAAAACCTGTCACACTAGGTGTACCAAGGCGCCTGCCTCCAGATAGACAGGATCATATCAGACGTGCAAATCACCAGATGACCCCGAGTGATAATAAAACACTTTTATCGGCCAAAACATGCTAGAGCTCTGAAAGTGAGTAGAGCAGAGTAAATCAGTGACAAATCTGATAAAACCATTATCAGATTGTTGTCTGGGTAATTTTTGGAAGTTTGGTTCTTGTTTCACATAAAGATATCAGTGTAACTATTGAAGCTGCTCATTGGTGGGGGATGGAGATTGTAGCTGATTATTGGTAGAATGCATGGGGGCAATGACTACTCGTCTCCGTGACAGTGCGCGGTGGTGTGGGATCGTGAGACTGCCTGGGGCGGGCCCAGATGGTGGAGTAATGAGTGTACGGGGTCGGCACTCAGGTGTGGTCCGCCACCGCTCACTGCCTGACACCACTCCCTGCCACCGGCACCTTCGTAAACTACGTCACTCGTGATCTGCCGATACACCCAACGACCCCCTTAACTGTGTCACAATGATATCAAAACCCACAATATTGAACTTTTTTATATGGACGATTCACACATGTATTTAATTTCTCTATTAAATGAACCGATGGAATTATTGTCTCTTTTTACAAAGCCGATTTGCACTGTTGTGAATTTTCAAACGGTCTCAATATTGCCAACGGCGGTCACCTATCCAGGCGTGTCTATCTCAACAAACAGTGAACAGTCGTAAAGGTATTCAGTAGTTACACGTATGGTTGGACAAATAGAAAGTCTTGCCATGAGCATCAATGTGTAAATTGAAAATATATTGCGTACAAAATCAGGAGGGCGGGGGTACGTACTTTATGGATGGCCCCAAAATAAAAGATATGGAAAGTGGTAATCATTTGACTGGAGAACATAAAAATACTTCTATAGTGAGAATGCAGTATAACATTGGGTTCGTATAACATGATTCAGGTATCTATCGATATACAATTTCTTTTAATTTGATTATTTATTAAGTGTATATATACATGTACACATATAGTTGTACATTTAATAGCCTAGACACAATTGGCCACCTTTAGTGTTGGAAAATATCTCAAACGTCATCTAAGGTACTAGCATATTTTCATTATGTCACTTTTTTTAAGTTTGGATCTGACTGGAACTGTCTTTTTCAAGCCAGCTTCGGCTGTGCTGGGTAGATTCCTAATAACTATATCACACGTAGGCAACGAATACAATGGTAGATCTAAGAATGCCGAATGTTGCTAATATAGCCAGTCTCTGTAAGTAAAACAACAACATGTTAACGAATGCATTTATAACACAGATAGGCGTATATACCTTGGCGTCGGCGTCTGAAGCGCTGTTTGTAGTACTTGTGTTTGGACTGGAGAATGATAAAAATGACTGAGCGCTGACGTAGGAAGATGATGACAAGGAGGGTACCTACAGATGAACAGGAAAAAGGTGAAAATAGGAATTCAATTTATGCCACGGAATCTATTAATCTAGCAATTACACTGACTCTCGCCAATCATTAACATATGGAGAAATGGTTATTTTGTTTGAATTACATCAGTTCGGAGACGTTTTGGTCGGAAGTATTCACAGAGTACGAAGAACGAGGTGAATATATCCGGCCAAAGTATCGAGATGGAATTCTCCTTATCTTTATATACCTATAATCGAATAAAACGTTTGTTTATTTTCCGTAGGAGACTGACAGTAGTCACCTGGTATGGAAGGAAGTGTGGATATTCTTTCGTCACTCGAGAGAACTTAGTCTATAATACCAGTCAGTAGTAAGTCAGGCATTTGCACATAGGTATGTAATGATATCTATATTACATCATCAGTGATAAGTGAGTTCAACATTTTCTAAGACAGATCATTTCGTGGAGGCATACCAGTTGATAGATTCTCAATGAAAAATGTATATAAGGCCACTAAAAAAAACAACCTTGTTTCTCATCACCGCGCGCGTCAGCAAAAACGTTTTTAGAAAGATTTTTTTTTTATTGATTTTTTTTAGATAAGATGAACCTTGATGGATATCATGAAAGGTATGAGTATTTGGTATCAAATTAAAGCTCCTGATGTCAGGGATCCATTCAATGTAGTTATATGGTTGGTATATGTGATACATGAAGTGTAACCAATTACAGTAAAACCCTTCGTAAGTGGACACCCTGCGTAAGCAGACACTTTGGCCTGGAACGGAGGGGTTTTAAGGTTTCTTCCGGCTTAATTCACAAGTGTTATATATCGATATGTAGGAGAGACAGAGACAATGATAGATCTTAAATCTATTTCCCAATATCTTAATTGTCTGCTTATGCGGGGTGTCTGCTTACGCAAGGTGTCTGCTTACATGGGGTTAAACATCTAATAGAGTGGAAAATTTCCTTTCCGAGCAAAGGGGTGTCCGTTAGGCAGGGTTCTACTGTATGTGTATCTAGGTAGAGTAGGCCCCTGTTTATTATCAATCTTATACAAAGCCCCCATGAAAATGTATGGGGACCCATTGTATAAAACCTGTCAGATACCATAACTGTGGTATACGGATTCAAACCTGTGGTATACGGCCACAAAACCATGGTATACGGGAAAAATAGTCCCTTTTGCTATAGAGCAATGAAATAGACTCTATTGCTATACCATTTAATATGGCAATTACTGGCATTAATTTATTTGAAAAGATGGATAATAAATTAAAAAAACGATGATTTTGTGGACAGGCGGCCATATCGGTAGGTCTAACTTTCTATCGTAGTAGGTGGACACCAGGAGGTTGTTTCATAATCTAGGATCGTACATGAAGAACCTTTTCTGTACCTCGCACAAGGGTTATCGTCTAATAATATTTAAGTCTGTTGGCTAAGACAATATTGGCCGTCCATAACGTCGTCCATAAATGTTCAATGAAATTGACCTGCATTGTCCCTGGGTCTCTATGGCGTACAGAAAAGGGTCTATATGTACGATCCTGGGTTATGAAACGGGCCCCAGGGCTTACATGCAGTTTTCAGTCTGTCAATGGTTAGGCTTTATAGAGGAAACCTATGAAAGTTTAGGGTCAGAGCTCGTAACCCATCAAGTATGAATCGCATAGTAATGAACAATGCAAAGTTATGTGAATTATGTAGCAATTCAAACGAGATGGGATATAGCTCTGACCCTAAACTTTAGTAGGTTTCTGAATTCATCTCACCCTTCACATTGACTGGACTAACCTTTGTGACAAAATCCCCCATTGAATTTTTTTTAAAATATTCAAAGGGTGTAGGATAGAAATTCCTAATGTTAAGTCTATGGGGAAAAATATCAGGGGGTGAGATAAAGTTAAAACCACACAGACACCCCACAGATGCTTACCTGACACCTACAGTAGCTTATGCAGGTCGGTAAATTGGTGTCTAGGCAATCAGACACCAGACAATACACACAAAAAACTAAGAATCAAGATAATCTGGAGTGTTATCCCCACACCACCCAGGCATATTTGATAAGGCGGTCCTCTGAAGTCTCCACTTACACGGGGTTAAATGCCTTTTTGTACCAAAATAACTGTCTGTTAACACGGGATGTCCACTTACGTGGGTGGCCACTAACACAGGGTTATAATAACCATCTAATACAGAGACAATTACACACAGTAAAATGAGTGAGATATTAGGAGCTTAGATTGAGGGTGCAAGATAGGACCTAAATCAGTATGTCTGAAGTCCACTTTATGACACTTCAAAAGCAATCTCTGATCCAGCACAAAAAAAGAAGAAAAAAAAGCGCCTATCACATTTTTCATGGCTTGGTGATGAGAAACAAGGGTTTTTTTGAGTGGCCTAACTTGCAAAAGAACTGAAGAAAAATGAAAATCTTTTGACCCTACATTCGCCATTGACAAGGTGTAGTTTTGGATAAATGTTTATTCGTAACACTTATTTTGGTGCATATGGAAATTGCAAGAGACAATTTATATGTTTTATTAAATAATTAATCAAATGTGCACATACCTGTAATAATGTAGTTTCTGATCCTTTAGCGGGTGATCGTTGCGTACCAGAAAAATCTAGCGCATAAGGAATGGCTGCGGGCATGTAGGAGGCGAGGGGTACTCCGAGTCCGGAATTCAGCAAAGACTGAATCGTAGCATGAGGATCCGACGATCCTTTGGCTTGAAAAGGTGAGTGTTTATCATCAGTCTCTGGCTGGGCCTCTTCGGGATCCAGAGGCTCGCCCTTGATGACCACTAAAGGACTGGGCCCGTCAGAGACACTAATCCCCGATAAGTCTAATGTAGCTCCAACAGTTGTGTTCCAAGGTGATATTGGATTTGTTGGAGCTGCTGTTCCCCCTGTGGATGATACGTTCTGGGCTGGGCTACTTGTGCGA
Organism: Alentia gelatinosa; assembly: GCA_950022655.1. Lineage (NCBI taxonomy): Eukaryota > Metazoa > Annelida > Polychaeta > Phyllodocida > Polynoidae > Alentia > Alentia gelatinosa. The sequence continues at coordinate 76,922,749 of OX465583.1, forward strand.
GAGTTATTCCAATTGGCCTGAGATCTATTACAGGTAAGGGCCATGGGTTCGTCCTGTGTGTGTTGCGTGGGCGTGACCATAACGTAGTTTTTGTTGCTGGAACCCTTAGATCCTTCACTCAATCCATTCGTGGTTTCTGGTTTCTTGGTAGGTTCTAGATCTATTGTCAAAGGGCTGAAATCCGGTTCTGATTGGGGTGATGCGTAACTGGAAGGGGTGGACCCGCTGTTACTGTAGGCACATTTCATCGCTGCAGTGTCAGTAACTCCCGGCTCTGCGACTGATGGGGCTTCATCAGATCTGGATTGTTCCGATGCTCGAGGTTTGTGAAGATCCACAGGTTGATCTCCTGATACGGATGATTTCGTTTCTTGTCTGTGGTGAGAAATAGGTGTTGTAGGCACTTTTAGAATATGTCTGTTCATGTTCACGGCGCGAATTTCCGTATCATTATTATAAACGGTGTGTCCAACTGGAGCCATCTCCGGAACCACAGCCACGGACTCACTGCAGGGTGTGACATCTTTAAACTTTTCACTCCGTGATTGAGCAGGAATAATTTGCGTCGGGGTGCTCGACTTTCTCGGTGCTTTGCTAGGCTTGCCTTTTCTTTGACGGACATTTTGCTCTGCGCGGTGCTGTTGAGACGATAGTTTGGCGATGATATCTAAAGTTTTACTTCCACGGCTCACCAGGCTGATCGGCCGTTCGGGAGTGGATTCCCGGGAGTTGACAGTACTGCCCGAGTCCCTGTATTGCTGGTCGAACGCAGATAGACCGTTGTCCTCGTCCGTCAACGTTTTTACGATGTTGTCTTTGATGCTGACAAGGAACACCTCATCGTGATCTACGGTAATCCCCAGCAAGCCCTCGACGCTGATCTCTTTGTGAAACGGTAGGCCGGTTTTACACAGAAGCGTGATGGCCTCTCGCAGACTGTGGCTTACCATCTCTTTATCGGCCTTCATACTTTCACCTACCGTTTTCCCGCAAGACAACAACATGAAACCTTGTTCAGAATGGCATCTGGAAGGCTAATGGAGCCGTAAATTAAACGTTGCGATGGTGGCGTATCGAACTGGGACACTCGGGTGCCACGACCAGCCGCCTGCCACTGTTATCGGTCGATCTTAGATTCGAGCCACGGTCTTCTTTTGCAGTTCCCGCGAAAAGCCAGGCTTCATTTTTCGCTCCAGTTTATCTGTCACGGTAGAATGTATCTTTCTCTATCCGACTACAGTTATCTTCAGGCGGATGGTTCACATCAGCGGCAAAAGATAAGAACGGAACATAATCAGAACTTTTCTTATCAGGATAGATTACACCTGTGACGACTCGTTTCCTGTTCACAGGTACCCGGATGTAAACAATCATTGAGACCTCCGCTACTGGAGAACTCCGACAACCACGTGTCATCTAACAGGTGGCAGCAGTGGTGTGAACTGGCTTCTGTTCCCGCCGGCCCCTCATCACCGCCGCCCCTATGACGCCCAGTCGGAGGACTGAAGGCTTTCTCCTGTGGTCTTTTAAAGTACCGAAAGCCACGAATGCCAGAGGAATTGTTTGACATGGAACAATACACCTGGTAAACAATCTTGATGCGACAATACGGAGTGGTCTTTATAGTTTTTGTTGCTTCTTCAAAACAATATGGTAACATTCAGATGCATGTACCTGTCTCACGTGTAATAATACTAATATAGTACATGTACCTACACACATTTATTATTGAAAGTAAAGGTTGAACACAGTGGTAAAACCTTTCTTTATACTGCTCTTATCGATGACTATAAATGAGACCCCAGCCCTCACACGGACCAAAATCGTTCATGGACAGTATGATTTATAACCCCAGTCTTGTTTAACATTTTTTAAGTTGAACGATTGATTAGCCCACCCCACCCGCCAACTCCAAGGAAGAAGAACATCCCCGACCAATTCAGACCAATTACTGTATCTATCAACCCTGTTATTATTATTCGAGTAAGCCAATATTAACCACGCAATAGGGAATTCACTTTCATATATACATATCTGCTAACTTGAATGAATTGTGAAATCTAACGTTTTGTCCAGTTTATCCAATCCTAATAGGTACATGGGCCAATTAACATTTGCTTGATATAAATAGTTAATGTACTGGAAAATACAAATTGTAAAAACAAGGCTGGTGACCTTGTATATCTACTATATAAATGTGAGCGTAAAATGACACAGGTTTTACTATGTGAAAAATAATCTATTTAGAATTTCCATATATTCTATCATAAAATTATCATACTATTGATCTCTAAATCAAAAACGAGCATATGTATTCTACAACACTTAGAAATCGTCACATATAAGTTTCAGGAAAATGACATGGGTTTTGATTATATAAGCAAATCGTTTGACCAGTATGCCTTCATTGAGCTTACAAACTGCGGACAGCATCGTATAAGTGATAGCGATAGCATACTCTGAAACGTGTTGATTCATCAAATCAATTCTTCATATCAGACTCAGTTTTGGTACAAATGTCAGAGTACAAAAAGTCACATACCATAAACTTCAAAGTACATGTATGTACGGTCATGTCATTCTCCCTGTACTTGGGGATGAGGGATGATTGCCTTTTTCCACTGGCCGGTGTCGCACCTTATCTGCTTAGTTACGCCACAGCTGAAACCAAACATTCACCTGGCAACCTATTCTTTAGCACTGGAACACTGTGTGTATGAGCATAATATGTTCATAATACCTATCTACATTAATTCCTGAGAAATAATAGAGGGAAACTATGTTCCGGTGAGCAAAAAGTTCAAAGTTACGAGGTGAGGACCGTAAAAATTACTGCCCAAGGCCCAAGAGTAACTTTGACTTTTGCTTACTGGTACTTGGTTTCCCTATTCCTATATACGTTCAAATACCGATAAAATGGTTATTTCTTTACCTATGATAACCCCAAGAAAAATGGCCACCCTTATTGAGTAACTGCAACAGCTATGTTTTCGTCCCTGTGCTCTATATATCACATGGTCAGCCCGGGACGAAAACATCAGCCCGGGACAAAAACATCACCCTCACTACATAACTCTAATTACTGCACCCCCAGCAGCGGTATGTAATTATAGAGTGTTCGGAAATGGGCATATAGGAATAATGATTGCATCTTATTCTATGGTATTCCAGCTCAAATCTGGTATGTCATACATACATAGATAACATAGGATCACCGAAATTGAATATACATTAATACATTGGCAGGCCTAGCTATCATGTGCTTATCTTTCTCCAAATTAAAACCAAACTAATTATGACTATAAAGTTTTGATAGTCCAGACTCGTTAATACAATGCCTTTAATTGTTCTAGCAGTCCAATCTGTCGAAAAGCAACGCTCCTGTAATCACACCCACCGTTCACACTTTAGGTGTGATTGCTGTGTTCCCTATACACATATATATATATAGGCATCTTTGATGTCAATAACTGCAAAATAATCTCCTGGTGAAATAATCTGAGTTATTTCATCCATAGTCACGTAACGGAATTTTTGACACACCGAATCCATATTATTATTTACACTATCATAAAACGGACGTTTACAATCGGTGATGGGACGCATTTTACCTAATTCCTTCTTCTTTATCGCTCCCATTGCGTGGACACATTGAGGTAAATAATCAACTTTGGAGATTTTTTCCTCTGCCAACTCTGTTTTTACCGTGGAATCCATTTTGGATTTAAATTCAGCATTATAAATGCTAGAATAATTCTTCCTAAAATATGAACCTTCAAATTTGTCATTTACAATTGGAAAACCTTCACTAACTCCCTTTAAAACAAAATCTGTTTTATTATCAAACTCAAAACCTCTTGCTTTTGCCTCAGCGTAGAACACACACGGATTTAACTGATTCTTTCTACCACCTATAGAATGATAACCCAAACAAACTTCAGGGCATGAGCGATAATCAGGGATTTGAGTTTCCTCACTCCGAGATACCTTTGTTTCACCTGAAACTTCTGGAGCATTTATATCACCACCGTTTGATTTTGATCCTAAACTTGAATCAACTTCAAACAAATCTGAATTACCAAATCCAGATTCTTCTGTAAGGGTATTGACCGACTCCGATCGTCCCTGTTCGCCATTTTGGAATTCCATCCTCGGTTTAAAGGAATGAAATCTCCCAGCATGGGCGTGTTGCTGACCATTGAACTCACCTACCCAACCTCTGATTGGAGAGCTTTTCGAAGTTCCCGCCACTGATCGACCGGACTCCGTACCCAGATTTTGATTATCTATCTTATTTGTAACCATTTGTCCTGATGAAAATTCAGAAATTTCTTTTGAACAACCATTGAAATCCCTGCTTACACAAGGAACGACCTCTGCGCTGGAACTCTGTGGTCCACACGTAGGTTTACCTACGCCCACAAGAATGTTAGTTTCAATACAAGGTTCAACATGAATACGGTATACATCAAGATCACAATCCGTGTCCTTTATCTGTGTTATGGCAAACAAAGGACCCTCCTCATCCTATTTTACTTCTTTCGACTCTTGCTTGGTCTTCTTGCACGAGAAGACTGGATGAGCAGAACCACAATGCGAACACTCGTGTTTATACATACAGTTACTAAATGAGCACCCTTCTCTTGTGTTGTACCTCCAACAAATTCCTGTACTTTTTTCAGATTTTTCAGCCCCAGACTTTCTTCCCGACCACTTCTTTTCCCTTTCAGATAGATCCTTTATCTTTTTGTTAAGATTTACAAAAGCAAATGTAGTTTCGAAGTTCAGGTATTTCTCGGTGAGAAAACTATCTCCGTAGTTGAATCCCTTTACTCCCAAACGGTCACATTTTTCGCGCACCGCTTGGTCATAATCTACTAAGGATTTTCCTGTGTGAGTAGGTTTTCTGTCAATAAGGTATGCTAAATGATCTGAATAGCCTATCGTATCGACCCCCGCTTGCGCCATACTCCGTAACATTCCCATACTCGCACTCAGCATTTGATCGTATGTTGGCACCTCAACATTTGGCGGTAAAAAGGGACCCAAAGAAAAATACTTTGACTTACGCCTCTGCTTTCTCTCTGTACAATGGTGGCTGTGGTCGCATTCCTCTCGTGTTGGACCTTGTACCTCTGGTGCCAAGTAGGGTCCCTGCGTGCCTGGGTATGCGGGTTGAAACTGCTTGAACTGCTGACTCGGTCTTTCTTGTTGCGTGTCGCCCGTAGTCGCTCTTTTAAGCCCCCTCAAGTCTCGTTGAAAATTAGTCGTGGTGCTTTGTAGTGGTTTGAAGATCTCCTCCATACCCCCAGTCGCTCCTTGAGCGTCTTGGTCGCTATGCTCCGTCACATTCGTCCCCGCTGCCGTCGTCAATTTGGCCATGGCACTGACCAAAGTTTTCACCTCGGTTTGTAGATTTGCCATTTGCTGTTGCATACGTATATTATCGTTTCGCATGGACTCGTACCAGTCAGGAATACTTTGCTTGACACTTTGGTGAACTTTTTCAGGTACACCGCAGTGCACCGGTGACTCCGACCGTCCGCCATCTTGTCGCGTGCGTTCCTCATGTTGTACATTTCCTTCTTCCTCTGCTATTTTCTGTTCAATGTCGTACAGTCGACAAAACGGACACCCATCCCTGTGGGAACGAGCGTCATATTCGCGACAACATGTATCACATTTTCTCATTTTGAGAAAATCAACCAACCTTCAAACTTGAATTGATAAAAGTTCTGTGTCTAGCTTGTCCGGTGACCAGAGCTCTTGTGGCAATTAGCTCCTCTGGCGCTTATGACTAGTACCATGACAGTCCTGGTGATGGCGCCACCTCCTATGGCGCTTATAGCGGCCTCTGGTGTCGTACTCGTGACATCTCTTCCTCTTTATATTCATATAAAGGCACCCCCCTTTATATGACACATATATATATATATATATATATATATATATATATATATATATATATATATATATATATATATATACATGTATATAGCCGGACTTGGTGGGGTTTGTCCAAGCGGCCGCATAACTAGACAGTAGGCCGTTAGGCGGGGCTGAACGACAACACCTGGGAGCTGTTTCAAAAGTCGAGTGAGGTCTCGCCAGCGGCATGTCACATTTCAAGGCGAGGGGCTGGCAACAGCGAGTGGCACTTTGAATCAAACAGGAGCAAAACTGTTACCAATACCCAATAGCGAGCGGCACCTCCACCTCGACAGCGACACTTCAAGTGCAGTTGTTTAGCTCTCGCTTTGGCGGTGAGTATTCTCGTTTAGCACCCTCCCGACTTTTGAAACAGCTCCCAGTATTGTTGTGGGATCCATAGAACTTTTCACAAGCTCATTTTCTTTCTGATGCTGTAAGTCAACACATGAATACGTATACTAGTCTCCCCTATCAAAACAAGCATATCTCTCTTTATTGTAACTCTTAGATTGACATGTAAACTTCCAACGTTTATGTTCCCTTGTGACAATATTTCTCGTTTTTTAACAATTTATAGTATATATCTATTGGGCAAAATATTATTCATATTCTTTCTAAACAAATCATAGACATACTCCCTAGAGAATAAAGTAGAGCTGGTTAGAATAAAGTGGACCAAGGAATTGAGTGGACCTAATGAAACTCCTCATATTTGTTGATTTATTTTTAATTCAGAGAAAATTTAAGGACATTGCACAATCGCTTCCAGTACAGATATGCGTTCTTCTTTGTACATGTCAGAACAAAAAATGATAGTAAAATGGTTCAAATGGAGAATATTAACCTCTAAGTTCTCTTATTATCGTGACTGGTCATTTGACACAGTTAGCATCTTCAGAGTTCAGATATTATGGATATACAGACGCACTGTCTCCGTACGGGTAAAATAAGTGATAAAGTCTGAAATCAGATTCACTGATGCTTCGCCAAATATATCAAAGCCACTAAACTCTTTCAGTCACCAGTTTATCTAATACACTCTAAGGGCATAGCGCATTGGTGCATATATGCTGCTTCCGCGCGTCTTAACCCTTTAAGGACGCATGATGCCTGGAGGCATCACCACACTAAAGACGCATGATGCCTGGAGGCATCACCACACTAAAGACGCATGATGCCTGGAGGCATCACCGCACTAAAGACGCATGATGCCTTGAGGCATCATTGTCCCAATATTAAGAAAAATGTTTAAACAAAGAAATAATAGAGCAATATTCATGAAATCTTCAGAAAATGTAGATATAATATCATATTTAGCATTTCTATTAAAAAGAAATAAAATATTTATGATTATGTATCACATTGCATGATTACATACTTGGATATCAGTTTTAACTATTATGTGGCCGTCCTGTAGCCAGACAGACTGCCACCAATATCCGTCCTTATGGGAGCAGCTGGAGCCCAGGCAGCCGTCCTTAAAGGGTTAAAGAATGGCCTCCTATTCATAGTTTGTTTACACCTGTGTTTTTTAACAGATATTTCAAGAATTTTAATAATTCTCTATACTTCAGTGACTGAAATTTACCATTCATAGACACTACAAATAAAGTGTCTTTTGGTAGACCGGTTGTATCATTTAAATGATTTCTAACCCATGTAGCAGCACACAGTGGACCATATGTAGTGAAAATAACAAAAATACGTCAATTCAGATTTTAGCTTGGCTAGCTTGTCTTCTGGTTGTTTTAGCTCCATTTAAAGGCACAACCTACAATTCATAGTGGCGCCACCTGGTGAATTTTACATATTGTCTTTTACCAGTCAAAACTGATTCCTTGGGATTCATTATACTTCTAAATAAGTAAATATAACGTTTTGTCATGTTTATGCAATACTAATAGATAAATTAAGCCAATTTGATTGAATTATATAGGAAATGTACTAAAGGGTATGGGTTTCTACTTTATTCTCTGAGAATTTAAGAAAATTACATGGGTTTTAATATATGAAAAGCAACTTTATAGAATTCTATATATTCTATTATAATGTCCCAATATCAATCTCTAAATCACAATCTAGCATGGTGACCCCAATTTTTAATCTAAATATGTGTTCTACAATACTTTGAGTTCATCACATTCAATTTTTATGAAAATGACATGGGTATCAATACGTATACCTAAAAATACCGCCACCTGAGTAGGCTTAACCAATTTGCTTTCATTGATAAGAAAACCGAGATCCTCCAGGATTGTTCTCAACTTACTCAAATCACGACTGCATTTCTCCACAGGAATTTGTTGGTACATACAAGAGTTTCAGTACACCTTGCAACACAGTATCTCGAATAAAGTGGTACTTTATATCTATATATGCTTGGACCTCTGTGACACAATATGGTTTTTAGCCAAAGAAATTGTTCCCTGGTTGTCACAAAATAGTGACACTTCATGTCTGACACCACACATCTCTTTGATCAACTGATTCAGAAATAGAGCTTCTTGAGTTGCACAAGCAACTGCTAGATATTCGGCCTCACATGTGGAGAGAGCCACAGTACTTTGTTTCTTGCTCTTCCATGCTACAACAGAGCTACAGTTGTTCAACTTAAAACAGTACCCAGAGGTACTTTTTCTATCACTAGAACCCAATCGGCATTGGTGTAGCCTGTAAGGCTTAACCCGTCATCATCTTTGTGAAATGAAAGTTTGTATTCCGTTGTTCCCTTCAAATAACATAAAACATGTTTTACCACAGTCCAGTGCTCCGTTGTTGGCTTTTCACAGTACTGTGGTAATCTGGACACAATAAAAGAAATGTCAGGCCTTGTACAAACCATGAGATATATCAAACTACCAATGGCCTGTCTGTAAAGTGAAGAATGGAACGATTCCGCATCATCTGTGAAAACCAACTTCTGTTTGCTAGGTGTCCCCCTTGGTTTACAGTCTAACATTCCAAATTTCTCAAGTACTTTACAAAGATACTTCCTTTGGTTCATCTTGATACCATCAATTTTGTGTTCAAAATCAATACCAAAAAAACAAGATATCAAACCAAGATCCTTCATTTTGAATCTACATTTCAGTGAATTCTTTTCTTCTTTCATGCAGGAGAATTTCACTTGAGGAAGCAACAATCAAATCATCTACCCATGAGACAATCAACACTCTGTCAACACCTTCCCCCTTGCAATACATGCATGGATCAGTCTTACTCCGAGTAAACCCCATCTCAAGAAGAAAATTATTCAAGAGAATATTCCAGTTTCTCCCACTCTGCTTTAATCTGTATAAGGATTTATTCAACTTTCACACAAGTTTCTCTCCTTTCTTTGACTCAATTTCAAAACCTTTAGCCTGGTCCATATAAATGTCACAATCTATGTCAGCATTTAGGTATACACTTTTGACCTCCATTTGATGGACATGCATGTCATTTTGTACAGCTACATTAACCCTTTCACTGCCACATGATGCCTCCAGGCATTCCCGGGTGAATCGCCGCATGATGCCTGGAGGCATTCCCATGGCTACCGCCGCATGATGCCTCCAGGCATTCCCGTGTGAACTGCCGCATGATGCCTTGAGGCATCATAAACTTAGATTTTTTTCCAATTCACTTTTTCAGTCTATATAAGCACAAAAGGGTTAGAAATTTTCCATATTAAATAAAACATTTTTAAAACAATGTATCTGTGTGTTTTGAGTCTATATGGTGCCATGGAGATGTTTATTTGCGAGTAGAACTCGGAGAAAACCAAAATAATTCACAGATTGAGTCAGGCATATGGACGGGTTGGGCCGGCATTTCAGGGGTGCATCTGGTAGAAGCCTGCAGCGGTAGTATAAAGGAAAGGCTTAGGGGGTGCGGCAGTACAATTCCCAATTCATTTTGGTGTGCGGCGGTTAAAGGGTTAATCAATGTGCGGATAGTAGTCAACTTCACAGTTGGAGCATACATTTCATTGAAATCTACCCCATAACTCTGACTATAGCCCTTGGCTACAAATCGAGCTTTATGTATCTCCTCATTTCCTGTTTCTTTTACACAGTAGACTCATCTAGCCCCCACTGCTTTCTTATCTTCTGGTAACTTTGTCAGAGTAAATGTGTTACTGTCTCTTAGAGCTTGCATCTCATCATCCATTGCTATTTTCCATGATGCTGCATCTGGGGCAGCCATTGCCTATTTAAATGACTTAGGCATCTGAGATACTATACACAAGTAATCAATAGTGAACATATTTAACTCATCATGATCACTGTTGTCATCAGCACTGTCATTTTTCAAAACATAATCACTAGAATATTTGAGTTTCATCTTGACTCTACCTGAATGCCTCTTTTAAGCATTTAAATGATCATCATTGTTTACATTTTCATCATCTGCAACTTTGCTGTTGTCACCTTCAATTGGTACCTGTTTTTCAGCATCATTATTTATAACATGTTCATCATTTCCCTCAGGTGCCTCACCTCTTTGATTTTCACCAAACACTTTTCTTTTTGGGAGCATTACCTCATCATAGTCATTGCATATTTCCTTTGATTTTTCACCTTCTTTTACAAATTTATCTGTGAATATCACACATCTGACTGGCTTCACAACATCTTGAGTCAGAAAGTAATCAAGGTAGGCTGGGCTCTCTTTATTGTTACCCATGAAAATTCCCCTTTGGCTATGTGGGTCAAGCTTCTTTTTGTTTTCGACATATGCAAACACTCAGAACCAAAGATGTGAAGTTTTGCAAGATTCAGCCTTTTACCACAAAATGTTTCGACATGTGTGACTTTCAACCTGTCATTGTAACACCTATTTCTACTGTAGTTGGTTGCCTAAACCGCATAATGCCAAAAAGTCTTATCCACACCTGACTCAATAATCAAACACCTAGTAGTGTCAAATAAGCCTACTGACTACATGGCCCTACTTGAGGGCCTAGTGCTGAGGACTGAAGAACACCTCAGCATTCCTCACAGCCAACCTGAGGACAGTGCTAGCAGGCAGGCTCCTCAGCTCCCCTATGCGCATGGATACTTCCGAGATGGATTCTGGACAGTGCTGGCGAAGATGTATTCCGGGAGACAGAGGTGTGGACTGTCTGTTTCTAGAAGCAGCCTGTCCAAGCAGAGGTTCTGCACCACCTTCTCCAGCTCTGCGTGGTGATTGGGGTGCAACAGCAGAGCCAAGATGCTGAAGGACACTTCTGGAAACATATGCTCCCAGGCCCTCTGCTCTACAAGGCCCCCATTGAAACTGTGGAGTTGGACTCTATGCTATTTAGGCAGCACCTGTCCCAGGACCTGCCAGCACCTACGACCAGCACTGGAGTCCCCATCATCCTGTGCATGAATGATGACAGGGAGGACCTTTTTTGCCGCGTATGCGGCAAGGTTGTTTAGTGCCATCTCTTGGGCAAAGACCTGTTCTTCGGTTGTAGGATGATGCAGGTCCATGCCTATCTCACAAATTGCCACTATGTCCTCATTGACAGCCTTATGGGCCCTACTTAGCAGTACCTCCAGATTGTCCAGCCTCTCAGGAACCATAGGATGGATGGATGCCAACTACTTGTCACACCCTCACTCCTGGGAGGTCAGCCTCGTACCCCAAGTCTCCTGGGAAGCACTGGACATTGACCACTGTGAGAGCCACCAGTTTACGTCGCCAGCTCTCATTGTAAATGGATGACCGGGGTGATTTCTTTGCCAGCTGCTGAAAGTGGCAATATGTGTCAAAGCCCGTCGGAAGAGTTAGGTACTGGCACCCGAATGGATGGAATGAGGTCCTCACACACTCTTGGGCTCTACACGCCAGTGTAGAAGGCACCCCTCGCTTGATGGCGGGTTCATGACCCCTTTTGCCCACAAGCTGCTGATTCTCTGGCGCTTAGCTGTTTGGGTTGTTTTGCTACCAGGCCCCTGGGGCTGGTTTTCTCTTAGGACTGTGCGTCTCCCGATGGTCACAGTTCTGATTTCCCCTTCGTCTCCGACCTTTCTCCTCTTCTCTTCCGGGGCGATGCTCACAAATCGCTGCTCTTCACCACCCCTCTCCAGAGGCTTGCTCGAACTTCTCTTGATGGTGACTTTGTTTCCCATAGGGACTGGACAATCACCTTACGGTCTGTGCCTTGGTAGATGGACCACCCTACTCTTGGTTGGCTGCAACAGACTAGGGTCTTGTGCCACCCCTAGGGGTCCGGATGTTACCTGAGGTGTCGGTCCCCAGGATGGTCTCAGTAGATAGGGTACCTGACGTATGCCAAGTGCTGCTGTTGGTGGAAGGGCCAGATGATGTTGTTTTGCAGCATATGTGGTAACCCACTCCCTTTGCTATCCTTTGCCGCCATTGCAATCATTCTTTTCTCTGGGAAATGTCTGGAAACAAGTTTGGCGACCTGTTATCTTTACATTGACATGCCTTGCTACCTTATGACTAGGACTACCTACTAGGATCTAGAGTTAGTGAAATAGCTGGGGATGCTGGGAAAGGCAATGTTTGCTGTTGAGCAGCCTTGCTGGAAGACATATACGTCTACCTCTTCTTGACCTCTTCTCACCTGACCCATTCTCAGAGGCTCCTGTGCCTGCTGCTGTCTCCATGTCTGTTGAAACTTTGGGTCCTGCAGACGGTTCATCCTTTTCTGCCCCATGGTGCCCTTCTTCCTCTGGGGTTTGGGTTTGGTGTGCAGCCACATCCAACAGGTTCTCGTTGTTGCCATGCCCTTTTGTCTGGCCAGATGCATCCTGAACCTCATGCTCTATACCATGCCCCATGGGCTGGTCAACTGTAGCATCCCCTTCAATCTCCGAGTCTGGATCACTTCATTTTCTTCAACCTGATCATGGTCTTCTTGGTCGGTGCTTTCTTCAGACTGCAGGAGTTTCATGCGGCGCAGCCATATCGGAATAGCCTGGTCCCTACCGATGGTGAGGCAGTCATGGTGGATAATTTCAGTCTTTTTCCTACCCCTGATTTTGAGGAGCACAGGGGAGAGAATTTTCCCGACCAGGTAAGGGCCTTTCCAGACTGGTTTGAGCTTGGAACTCTCACCCTTCTTGTTTGCTGTATCACGTTTGTAAACCAAGTCTCCCAGCTCATACTTGGTGTGTGACAGCTTCTGGTTCTAAGTCTGCCTCTGCAACTCCTGCCTTGTCCTCAGCCTCTCTCGTGCTATGCTATGGACTCTCACAAGGGTCTTTCGTAGACTCTGTACATACTCTGCAGTTGATTCAACTCCTTGATGGTTTGCTGCTGGCAGGCCGAACACAATGTCCTCTGGTTGGGAGACCTCTCGGCCTAGCATCATCATGTTTGGGCTGTACCCTGTCTGCTTGTGGGCGACTGTGCGCAAAGCACCAGCGAGAACCGGTAAGTGCCGGTCCCACAGCTTTGCCTTCCCATCAATGAAACAGCGTACCATCTGCAGAATTGTATTGTTGTACCATTCCACCTGGCTATTGGATGCTGGCCTGTATGGTGTTGTCCAGGTCTTTTTTACTTAGAGCAGCTCACATACACTGCAGATGAGATTGCCATCTACATTCCGGCCTTGGTCAGTGTGTAGTTGCTGAGGGCAGCCCCAACGTGCCACAGAATCACACACAAGCTTGTTGGCTATGACCTCTGGTTTCTGGTCTGGGATTGCATAACACTCAACCCACTTGGTGAACTGATCGATGATGACCAGGATGCAGGTATTCCCGTACTCAGATGCCGGTAGTGGTCCAAGAATATCCAGGTGGACTCTTTCAAGCGGGGCACCAGCATGATATTTCCCCAGGGACCCTCATGCTTTCTGGCAGGGCTTCTTATTACGGCTGCAGGTAGAGCAAGTCCTTACAAAGTTGCGACAGTTACTTAGTGCCTGGAACCAGATGAAACCTCGTCTGAGCCTTGCATGAGTTTTATCCTGCCCAAGGTGACCTGCTGTGGGGTGGTCATGACAGTACTGGAGTATCTCCAGCTTGTACTCTTTTGCCACCACCAGTAGGTAGTGGGGCTACTCCATTGTCTTCCACTTGTAATATAGCACTTCATCCCTGAGCGTCAGTTGTGATTTGTACACCCAGAAATACTTTGTGGCTGGGCTGCATAGGGCCAGTGTCACCTGCCTGGGCTCTTTCTTTTCTTCGATCCAGCCTATTATCAGTGAAAGACCTGCATCTTCCAGCTGTTTCGCTTGGAGTAGGGCCTTGGAATATCCAATGAGACAGGTGCCAAGCATAGCCTGATCTTCGCCATTGTCAAGTGCATCGGGACCTTCTACAGCCAGCATCCTTAGGGTAGGCTCTGCTTCTCTGGCATGCATGACTGTTCCTCTGGGGCCCATTCAAACGGACTTTTAGACTATGTACTGCAAGTGGAACAACATCATCTACTTTAGACTGGAAGCGGCTCAATTGCTTATGGGCTCTTTCACAAAATTGGCAACCAACACATGGGAGCAAGTCAGGTACTGAGCCAGCCCTGTTACAGTCACAGTACTCAGCTGTATCAGGGATGCGAGACAGGGCGTCTGCATTGACATGCTTTTTCCCAGGCCGATGTATGATTGACATATCATACTCTGAGAGTTTCTCCAGCCATCTTGAGAGCTGGCCCTGGATGTTCTTGAATCCCATCAGCTATGTCAAGTTCTGGTCTGTCCCCACCAAGAAGGGTCTACCCAGGAGGTAGTGATGATACTGCCGTGACAGAGGGATGACAGCCAGGAGCTCCTTTCTGGTTGTGCAGTACTACCGTTGTTCAGGTGATAGGATGAAGCTGTTGTAGGCTATCACACAGATTTTGCCATCCACAATTTGGCCTAGTTCCCAAGCCACTGCCACATCTGAGGCATCGCAGTCTAGGACGAACTGGTATTTCACGTCTGGGTAGGGCAATTTTGGTGCTTCCAGTAGTGCAGAAAGGAGAGGGCTGTTTCAGCCTCCCCAGACCACTCAAATTGTGCCTTGGGACCTGTCAGTGCATACAGGGGTGCAGATATCTCTGCATACCTTGGGATAAACTCTCGGTGGTAGATTGCATATCCAAAGAAGGACTCCACGTCTTGGATGCACTTTGGTGTGGGCCAACCTTGGATAGTTTCCCTACTTTCTGGGTTGATCTGGATTCCTTCAGGTGTGACCTGCCTACCCAGGAATGTGACCTTATCCTGGAAAAGACTGCATTTTCTTGGCTTCAGCTTCAGGTTTTACTGTCTAAACCTTTGCAGGGCCTCTACCAGGTTGTCCCTAGCCTGGGCAAAGCTGGTTCCAAAAACCACCACATCATCCAGGTAGGGGAGCACCTTGTTCCATTGCATCCCATGCAGGACTAGCTGTACTACCCTTTGAAAAGTCGCAGGGGCATTGCATAAGCCAAAACCCATTCTCGTCCATTCATACAGGCCATACTTCATGATGAATGCTGTCTTGTGTTGATCGGCTTCATCTAACTCTATCTGCCAGTACCCCAAATTCATGTCCAGAGTACTATAGAACCAACTGTCCAATAGCGAATCCAAGCACTCCTCGATCTTCGGTAATGGAAAAGCGTCCTTGACTGTCATGCTGTTGAGGCCTCGATAGTCCAGACACCATCTAACGGATCTATCCTTCTTACATACTAAGACTGAAATTGCTGCCCACGCTGAGGAGGAAGGCCTGATGACCCCAGCATCCAGCATCTTGTTCAGGTGCTTTTCCTCTTCTTCCTGAAAGCCTAGGGATGTCCGGCTCATACTTTGTCAAATTGGTCTGGCATCTCCTGTGTCAATGGAGTGTTTGATGGCAGAGAAGCACCCTAGGTCAGTGTCATCCTTTGAGAACAAGGACCCATACTCGAGGAGGATTGCCTGTAGTTCCTGAGCCTGGCTTGAGTCCAGCAGTGGAACCGACCTGCGCAATAAGTCTTGCAAGTGAAGTGGTGTCTGCTCTGCCATGTCTTTAACCTCCTGTGCTGAGACTGGCCTACTGTATCTACAGTGCTTACCTGCTTCACAAACCTGAGCACCGCTGGGGCTGTTGACGTTTCAAGTGTTGCATCCAATACGCTGACTGGCTGCGATGACCCTAGTATTTGACCTGGTTTAATTTTGACATAATTGTCACTGATTTTGCATAGTTTTACAACTGCAGTATCGCCATCCCCACCTAGGACAGCGTGGGGGCACAAGATATCTGACCTGAACTCCTTTGGGCAGAGTACCTGTTCCTGTTCAGGCACCTTGGATCCATATTTGGCTTGTACGACATTTTGGCCCCGTCATTTTATTGGCGTAAGGTCAAGTACCCAAAAGCAGAAGAAAGAGGTTGGGATGTCTCAGTATGAAACCGAGAGGTTAGGTAACAAGGGCCAGGTGATATGTGTGAATGCAAAAAGCAGGACTACACAATCACTGACTTATTCTATGTTATCTGTATTATACCCTATTTACTTACTTCTCTGGATACTGTTTCAAGGGTGTGATATTAATGCAGTGTGTGCATGGAGGACAGTTAGATGTTATTTTCATTCAGTGAAATGTCAGATGTCATGCATTGGCTAACAATATTGCATCAAGTTATGCCAGATATTAAAATATTGGCTCACAATATTACACCAAGATAAGCCAGATATTAGAATATTGGCCCAGAGTATCTTGGGATCATGCACAAAATAACTTGCTGCAGAAATATAGCCACAGTTCTCCAAAACAGTATCTGCCAGATATTAATTTATATTGGCCAGTTATGAACTAGATCTAGATATAGAAATGGTGGGGTCCAGCTGCCACACAAAATATGCCTCCAGAGGAAGATAATATATATCTAGATGATATCCCTGTGTAAAGATGCTGTGCCAGATATATAAATATATTGGCCTATACCGATATAACAATTTGTAGTCATAGCAGAAACTATTGGGATTGCTTTGTGTAGGTGTTAGCCAGATATATAAATATATTGGCCTATACAGTATGCCTTGTAATCAAATCAGAACAGTGAAAATTTTATTGAGTAGGTGTCTTGCCAGATATGTGAATATATTGGCCTATACAGAACACATTGAAGAATCGTCCTCTGTGAAAAGTCAGATCCAAAATGTGACAATATGAAGATAGGAACTTCCAGGAGATTATTTATAATATGCCAGATATTATTCAATATTGGCCTCTTGTTTAATTATCAAAAGGTGACAATTTGTCAAAAAGATGAGTGACTGCTATATCCAAAACATCCAAGATGGCCTCCAGGTCACATGTGAGAAGGGGGGTAAATAATTAAAGAACCCCTAATTATTTCTTGGCACTAATTCTTAAAAAATAAAAAGGTAAAGATAAGGTGTCAATATTCAGCAGACACTTTGTGAATGTTCTTGCCCCAAAAAATTAAGGATGTTGATGACTTGGATTATAAAAAGAATGTCAATCCAAGATGGTTAAACAGATTCCACTAATCCCAGACAAAGGTCACACATGACCTAATTTATCCAAGATAAAAGGGTCCACTTATTTCTGTCCAAATCCTCTGATGAATGTAAATAAATGATGGCCTAATTATAATATGAAAAGAGTTCCAATGGAGAGTGAAATATCCTGGAGTGTTTGAAGAAATTGAATCCCCAATTCACTCACTGGAGGGATGAGCACATGTCCTTAATTGGGGATCCCTGTCTTCTCTCAACAAAAAGTGTTTAAAGTGTTCTTAAAATTGGTTTATAAACTATATAAACCAGACAGAATCCACATAGATAAGTACTCCTGGCACCAAATGTAAGAATATTACATCTGAACCTTAATATCAGAGAACTTACCTTAGAGGATAATGAGACTGAACTCTTGGAGATGGTATTGCCACTTCAAAAGTCTGAATCAGTCTGTCCTCCACCTATGGAGAGCGCCTCACGCACGTGCGACGACTCGGGAATCCCTGCGATGACGTCATCGCGCCCGAGGTTGAATGAGTCTCAGGGGAATCCCCGCTATTTCTGCTAACACTCAAACGGCCGCCAGTGCTCGTACAACACTTCTTTGGGAGTCCAGATATATTTTAATATCTTTTGTATGTGTAAATAGCCCATTCTTCTATATTGCTGTAACTTTTTAACTATAATAGGTAGACACAAAATTAAAAAAAGAGTGTGTAGAGAATTTTCAGTCGGAACAGACCACTCTGTATATTTCGGTGACAGCTTTCACTAGGTGCTCTTACCAGCTAGTGCAACTCGCAGTATCTATAGCAAGATGTCAACGTTACTATGGTGACATACTATGATTTTTTCATTTTATTTCTCCATATTTCTTTTGTTGTTGTTGTTGTTCAGAAGCGTTTATTTCCAGTAAACAGTAATACAATGTATCAAAACACACATATTGTTCCTCTCAATTCCCAATTACATAACCACCATAAGCTATGCAGCAATGCATTGGAAGTTCAATTTATACGCCCTTTTTTTTAAACACATACGTCTCACATGACAAGAAAAGGAGAAAAAAAGGTGGACCAGCATAGTAAGGACATACAGGACAGTACAAATCTGCTGTGACTAGATGTGCTACAGTTTAGAAAATATGTTTTTTTCTTTCAGGATGGCCAGTGACAATACAAGGAAAAGACAGTGAAAATATATGGCCAGTTTTACAAATACGACATTCATTCCTGTACTTTCATTGACAAGTCTGAGCAAGTTTTCTTCATCTTCATCAGAAGAAATACATAAAAGAAATAAGTAAATGGGGACAGATAAGACAAAGTAGTGTCAGCATTACCTAGATAACACCTATGCGAATATACTTATACAAGTGTTATAATTTGCCATATCGCTTCGAGAACAACAACCTTTAGTTCCTTACCGATCCGCCGGGAGGCACACTTGTGTGGGAACGACTCCACGTAAATCCTATTTGCGTTCCAAAGGTCAAAGGGGTCAGATAAAGGGGCAGTGATCATTGGCTGACATAACTGGGCCACGCGGAGGCCATGTTTACATTCTCCACCTGATGTGGGAGGCTGTTTTCAACACACACAAAGGATAAGGAGAGAAAAGTGCAACGCAAAATCTGACGGAATATACTATATTGAAAACGGTGCTCCAGAGTCAGTAGTATTCCTACGCACAAGTTGCAATTATAAGCTTCTCGCGCGCTAAAACAAAACAAACCACCGCGATCTCACCAACTCCGCATGTTTACATGAAGGAAGATGCTGGGGTTATTCGTGGAACGAGAAACGCGTCCTACAGGAAGTCACTCCTCCCCACGCCACCAAAAGAACCAAGCCGCCAGGCCCCCCAGCAACCCAGCCCAGGCGGAATCAGCCATGGACAGCAGTCTCTACTCCCTGTGTAAGTAGGTCGATTTCCACGCCCACGGCATAACCAATATTTACGCACCTATGTGACCTGTAACTATTGTAAGTGTCAGGGAGTGTCGGTGCGAATCCCAGTGTGCAGCTCAGTAGCACATATTGTTACATGAGTGATGATTGATTATTGGAATAAATGTAAACGAAAAGACAATTCTAAAATTATATTCTATCTTATAGTTTGTTGAATAGAGATCAGATTACTTGACTAAGCGACAAAGGTTCACACTACCTCACAATATTGCGTTTCAGTGATCTGCGTTGAATCACCGATAGCTCGTTGCACATGCATGTTGAATTTAGATGATAGCTATATATGTACCTTATACGTACCTTATTATGTCGGCTGGAACGGCGCCTGGGATGTCTGTTGAAGTTGTAGGTAAAGTATCCACCCCTAATCTGTTCGTTCTCTCCATTTAGGGGTGGACAGCTGTCCTATGTAAACAGTCCCGGTTTTGGCAAGTTTGTCAAACTTACCTTAATTTTGGCCAGTTGAGGCAAATTGTGGTTTCCTAAATTGAAGAACTAATATATATCACTAGATTCATTGTCCACAAGTGTTGTTATTCCAATATAAAGGTATATTTCCAGTGATTTTACTCCCATGTGAGGCAACACTGAACTGTGGCTACTTCCCCGGGCTACTTCCGGTCACTGCTGGTAACTGGTGACTTATTCAATTGTCCAGTTAGATAGCATGAGATCCTGTACAGAGCTGGTGACTGGTGTATCATAGTGTGCAGTGAGATGACCAGTGACAAACATGGCTGAACTTAGAAGAAGGGAACCTCCACTGGAAAACTACTACTGAATACACAGTTTTAAAGCAACAGACACCTATTTTGAAGGTTGGCAAACACAAATTGGTATATATTTATTCATTCACACTTTTTTCATACATGGCAGTAGGCGGCCAGTATCAAACACACGGGAATGGAAAAGCGTGGGAGAGCTACATGTAGTAAAAACCCAGCCCTGTACAGGGACAGGGCTTGGTACACTGGCTATTGAAGTTGAAAATGCGGTTGTTTGGTGGAAGATACACTTTATGGTTGTAATGGTCAGGTCCGCACCATTTAGTCTACATCTGAAAATCAAGCACCGAAAGATGCCCTTGTATTTTTTATATTTCATCCAGTCCTTGTTCTTTAAATGTATTCATCAACCTGGCGGTATAGATAAATAAGTGGCTTCGGACGAGGTCATGGTCTCATAAGCACGTGTTTATGTTTTGATCGTCGTGACCCAGATCGTGTTGTCCCGACTTGGCACACTGCTGGCCTTTGTTTGTATAGACCATTTACATTACATGTACATGGCAGCTGTTCCTATAATCAGACGAGGGAAAAGACGCAGAGTTCATTCATTTCTTTTGCTATACACAAACTTATATTTCCGATGTTCAGAGCTGACGTCAGCAGCGACGAATTGGAAGACATCATTTCAGATTTTTGTCAATAGCCAGAAACAATGTGTGATAGTTTTAGAAAAAAAAGGCATTGTTATAAGAATGCTATGTTCTGTCGGATAAATATTGTCAAGACTGATATCAGGGTGCATTATTTCATATCATTCCCTCTGGTCTTTTACAGTGTGACAATTTGTTAGTGGTCGAGTACCACGCTCTATTAAACTCTGCTATTACTATCAACTCTAGGTCATAAGGGTATATCATAATCATACATTCATGTCCATGGTTCTCGCCGGAGTAGGACGCTATCATACATTGCACTTTCATATAATCTTGTATTGACCTCTTATGGTGGAATCTTCACTTTACCATTTTCCCCAAATGCTCAAAGAGCTCGTCATGAATATATTGATCGTTTCTTTAATTAAACGTGCTGTACCGTTCTCTAGATGAAATAGCATACAATATTCAGGCTGTATGCTTTTGTTATGTTCTAATATTGTAGTTGACAATCGAAATAAAATGTATGCGCACAGCTGTTCCGAGTACAAAGCAAGAGATCCACGTAACCATTTCTAGTTATCGCGATTACATAATTGAGATATGTATATATATATATATATATATATAGTCCTGCATTCATGTGTGGGAACGCATTGTCAATCTTGGACCATTTCCATTGTGATATTGGATACAGTAATTAGCTCATTGTCGATAATATAAACCCAGTAACTATTTACAGCTATATTTACAGAATTCCGGGAACGTATGTGGTTATGCGAATCATAAAACGCACAGAGAGCGTACCCCGGTATATAAGTAATGCTCCTTTGAAGGGTGATCTTCGTAGTGAAGAGATTCTTAGTCAAATACACAAATGATATAGATTATGCCTCTATTAGATATGCCTAAACGGAATGGAATTCCACCCTTATGGAGTTATGGGTGTTTTGGCGATTTGACGAACATGACCGCACCCGTTGACTAATTATGTAGAAAGCCCACCCCACCTGTCTGAATAAATACTTTATTTAATAGGGCCTATGGTCGTAATAACAGTAGGCTACATAGTTATTGGAATTCGATAGTTCATTTTTTGCGATCATAAGAAAAATTTTAATAACTAAGATATGGCTGAGTTAATGTCCTACAAATGATGGATATATATATATATATATATATATATATATATATATATATATATATATATATATATATATATATATAAATAAAGAGATACAACCTGTATCTCTATATAAATACCGCCATGAGAGAACGGGATGTCGCGGAACTAATTGTACATTAGTGGCGCCACCACCGGGCAGGTAAAGCAACCAATGCATTACCCGGTCCCATTGGCTCGACACAATTTTGTGGAGCGGACGTACAATGCAAAGCTGGACATTTTTTCTGCTTTTGGCAGTCTTATGTCAGTTATGTACATGTAAATGATTTTTCAGTCTTTGGATTTATCAATACATGAAAATTTGTGTTTTTGGGTGGCCCTCATTTTAGGTTTTCGAGGCCTTCTACGCAAATCCAATTTGGTAGAAGTTGATTATTGCATTAAGATTGCTGATATTAAAATATATTCAAATTATTTAATAATTTATATTACAAGATCTAAAACGATACAATACAATGATAGGATTTTTTCTATTCCTTTCTCGCGTATCCCAGGGTCACCATTCTGTGTTCACCATTATGTTTCTTTACTATTGGCACAAACCAATTACCCAAGTTGATCATCACAGTTGATTTCGTATTATAAAGGCCCATTATTGGTACGAGGGTCTTATTCTTGGTTATTGTCTAGACTTAAAAGAGTATGTTTGGAATTATCTATTCCGGATACTACAACTCACTCTTCCAATCCCCAATTGTCTTGATTTCGGTGAGAGAGAAACCAGGTTCGAATAAGGCTGTTGTTCCTCCTCTCCTTAGAGTTTGTGTGTTCTATTATACCTTGATCGTGCATTAGAATCAAAGTTATCATTAGATAAACATATTGTTAAATTAGTGTTTATCTAAAACATTGTAAAAAAAATTCTTTTTCTTTCTGTGTTTGGTTTGGGTGTTTGGCATGTTTTTTTTTGTGTCTTTAATAAATACACCTACACCCAACCCACAGTCTCTGTATCTTCTATATATATGTCATAATTATCTATATTATCACTATGTTATGTTATATATATATTCTATTCAACAACGAGTGAAGGATTTATATATATATATATGTATTATATTGGTATTTACCTTTGTGTTCAGTTTTCTAAATTGCACAAATATCTTGTATATAAATCCATACCCGCAGCAAGTGACCCGGAGCACCTGTGCTTATTTTAGATATGACTCTTTCTTGAAAGCCACGTGCACTTGTTATGGTTCAAGACATGTGACCTCCATAACGTCACGTGGTTACAGTCTTCGACCAATCAGATTCAGCCGTTTCTCTTACCGCTCGGTTGGTCTGCTGTCTCCGAGGCCCAACATTAATGGAGGAGAATTTTGACCATATATGGCCAAATTATAAGGTGCTTGCCCAACTTATTCACCATGGAAGAGAGTCCAAAGCATTGCACAGCAGAAGGTAAGCATTTGGACTTCTAACACCTGGCAGAATGGAAGCGATTTTGCAAAAGTTCGAAGAGAGAACGCGCAGAATGGAAGCGAAAGACGCACGGGCAGATGTATTAACGGGAATCCAACGGATGGTACTCGGTAATATTTCTTTGTGTATCCGTTTGTAGCTTATTCTGCATTGTCCTGTCATTTAACAAACATTTTCCTACAATTGTTAAAGGTGGTGACCACATATTCTTGCTTCATACAGTGAAATGAGTCAAAATAAACGAGTGTTTTTGAGGATGCTGTATTCCCTCGGAAGTAAACAAGGGCAAGTTGTGACAGCTGAATGCGTCCGTTCACCAGTTTTTCCGGTCTTGTCGGCTGAGGTTCACTGGACAGTGGACTGCTGGAGCAGAACCCCTTTTAACGTTGAACTGTATGCCAGGTGGGCGCGCTCATAAATAATCAAACTCCATTGTTTACACCCTTCGTGCACGAATACACATGGATTCACCTGACAGTCTTTCAACTGAGCATAGGTTTTTGTCTCAAATTTCAAAAGCAGGTTGATTGAATGGAAACCATTGCATGATACTATTGATAGGCTCTGGCCGATTATGTCAAGTTATTGACAGTCATGTTTACTTATGGTATAAACATAATTAATCTTATCATAATGACAATTCTATATAGGGAAATTTGTCTGTACAAATATGATGACATAATTTTCACTCTAACTAATGAAACTACAGGAAGCTACATGTACTGACCTAGCCATCGTGGAGTCAGCCCGTCATTTTACTAGTTTTATATGACCCCCCCCCCCATCAACCCTTTCACTCCAAGTATTGCTATATATTTATTATATAACCATGCACGAAACTAAGGCCTATACTGTATGTAAGGCCACTAAAAGAAACAAACTTGTTTCTCAATCTCATCACAGCGCGCGTCAGACCAAACGTTTTCAGAAGATTTTTTTTTTTATAAGATGAACCTTGAAATAAATCATGAAAGATATGAGTATTTGGTATCAAATTGAAGCTCCTGATGTCAGGAATGCATGGAATGTGGTTATGTGGTTGGCAAAAGTGATACATAAAGTGTAACCAATTATGTGTATATATGTAGAATAGCCCCCCCCCCCCGCATAAGTGGACACCCTGAATTATGTAGCAATTCAAATGAGATGGGATCGAGCTCTGACCCTAAACTTGAATAGGTTTCTGAATTTATCTCAACCGTAGGGGAATCCCCTATGGCCAATTCCTCCGAATATGGAGGATATGCACAAAGGACAACGACTTCCTACAGAATGCACTCCATTTCAAAGCCAGGGGATATCCACCCAAACTTATAGCAGAGAGTCTGATTCGGGCATACCAAAAGAAACGACCAGACCCTTCAGTCTGGCCAACCCCAGTGAAGGGGGAGGACAAAGTCCTCCCACTGGTCTTGGTGACCACATACTATCCCACCTTCAATGCAGTGAGGAAAATTGTGATGGAGTATTGGGATATCTTATCCCGCTCGGCCAAAATAGGCAACCCTACATAAACAAAGAGTTGTAGTAGGGCTGAAGAGACCCCCGAACATTAGGGACACTCTGATCAGGGCGAAACTATCGTACCAAGAGAAATGGCAGGGGAAAAGTTCCCAAGCCATTTCAGGTGCACCATCAAAAAATCTCAATGAGTGCACTAACAACAGTTGCCGGTATTGCCTGGCACTAGACAGAAGTGGAAGGATCACTTCCTCAACATCTGGTAGAGAATACTCTGCGAAATACAATGTATGCTGCCAGAGCTCGAACCTCATCTACTGCATAACATGCAGAAGATGCAAGAAACAATACGTGGGGCAAACGAAGCGTCGTCTCATGGATAGATTCCAACAACACTTCTATCGAATTCAATACAATATGGTGGAGACTGACATGGGATTCCACTTCAATACCGATGGCCACGAGGGACTATCGGACGTAATGATACATGTCATAGACTTCATACACCGGTCTCCACACTCGGAGGCGGCGAACACTCTGCGAAATCGCATTGAAAGGAACTGGATGTTCAGACTGAAAACCCAAATTCCTTTTGGTCTAAACCTAATAGATGCACCAAACTATTAGTTACCAACATACACCATCCTCCAACCCTTTATGGGTCGCAGCCCAATTGCCTCGTCTAAAAATTTTTAATTGATTACCGGACTGTGAACCTAACAATCAGAACAACTTTATTCCCTATAACTGATAGGGTGAATGTTTTTCTAGATTGGGGTGGTAAATGGTAAAACCACTACTGTCTGTGATGATAGTGTGGAGGTTGCACCATCTCCAGAAAGCCTTTCCATTTAAAATGGATTGTGATGGGCCCAGATGATCCATCTCGACCCCCAAAAGTGATAATATCACATGCCTTGACCTAGCCAAATTAATTAAGATGCCCGAAGAGTCCGAACCGGATGAAACCTTGACTTATTCCCCACCTTGACTTATTTCCTTCTTTCGAAATGACATTTTTATCCCAGGGATGGGGTAATTATCTACAATATTCACCAAATGCATTTTCTGGTTAATCAAAAATTGTCCTTATTCGTTCCTGAATGCACAAGTGATTCAATCTTTTTTTTTTTCAGCACTGGACATGGAGCTGCCAGACTTCACGACTCCGGATGAGATGTCCAGTGTAACGCTGATAATAGAGGGTCAGAAGCTCTATGTGCACCGGGAGGTGCTGGCCGCCTGGTCTCCCGTCTTCAAGTCCATGTTTGTGCGCGACTTCAAGGAGAAAGAGGCCCGAGAAATCGAACTCCCGGGCAAGAAAGTGGACGACTTTGTCGAACTGCTGCACTGCATGTATCCACCTATAAAACCTATCTCAGGTACAGTGAACGCTTGAACAGTCCAGCTGACAGTAGGATTTTGTTGGGTGTATTTTTTGTTCATCGGTTGTTTGATGAAGTGCTGTTGCCTCGTCCTGTAAATCAGCTTACAGCATGAGGTCAGCTATGTACAATTTATTAAAAACCTTTCCTTTAAGTATGAAATGCAATGTTGATATGAAATACACATTTGACATTTTTTTTTTTTTTTTTTTGCACTGATAGCAAGACATGCCTCGTCCTCTCTAAACATTTGAAATACACATTTGGCATTTGTATTCTTGGCGAATTTAATCGGCATACTATTCCTCATCACTGTCCATGCTGTAAACGTCAAATTTCCGCCTTTCAGATTCAAATGTCCACCAGCTTCTTCCTCTTGCGGAGGAATATCAGATCTCGGAAATTAAAAAGAAGTGCGAGGAGTACCTTCTCACTAAACCCGGCAGCATGGAGCTGCTGGTCACCGCGCAGGCGTACAGACTGGAAACCCTCCTGGCCAAAAACATAGAATTCGCGCGCAAAAAGAGCTACACGGAGCTGCAGCGCGATCCGCACTTCTCGAGCCTGGAGCCGGAGAACTTGATACGGGTGTTGGAGCTGAGGGTGCTCGACCTGGAGGAACTGGTGGAGCACAACAAGAAGCTGGCGAGCGAGCGCGACGCCCGGCTCTACGGCTGTATCACCGAACTGGCGTCGGGCTACGGCAACTTCTGTACAGAGTGCAAGACGAGGAAAGTCAACGAGTCCTGCTTTAACTGTCTGAAGATGTTCCGAGAGAAAGTCAAGGCCAAATGTGAAGAAGCCAAACACCTCAGAACACCATACACCTAAATATGTTTGTGTAGTGCTTGTGATATTGTGTATTACGTCTACAAAGCATCTCTGTTAAAGTTTTCATAAAGGCATTTCAGTTAGCGGTAAGTTTTTGATCTAAAACGGGACAGAGTATCAGTCCTTATTGATTTGTTGTGACTAACTTAGAAGTAGGCAGTTAGATAAGAGCAACCTAGGACGCTGTAAATGATTGGTTTTCAAAGCAGTCGGTCCCGTCATATTGAGGGGACTAGTCAGTCTATTTCAACACTGTAGCTCATTTGAGGTTCTTAAAGGCATATCGGACAATTAGGCGTGAAAATTAAAACCCATGTCATTTTGCTGAAAATTGAATACAATGATCGCTAAATATTGTAGAGCACATATCTGACATAAAAATCGGGGGTCACCGTGCTAGATTTTGATTTAGATATCAATATTGTGATCATTTTATATTAGAATATATAAAGATTCTAATAAGTTGTTTTTTATATAGTAAAACCCATGTCATTTTTCTCTAACTTTCACAGAATATAGTATATGTATAGTACTACCTATTTAGGTTTTAAAAATCATAGGTCACCGTCCTTGTATTTGAGAGAATCGGGGAAAACCATATTTTTCAGTACATTTCCTATATAAATCAAGCAAATGAAAAAGGGCCTATTTTACCTATTGGATTAGGTCAAACTAGACAAAACTTAAATTTTGCTCTTTTGAGTTAGGAATATGCCACAAATTTCCAATTTCAATGAATGAATGGGAATATTTAAAAATCACCAGGTAAATTGTAGGATATGCCTCTAAGCTTCACTTTCCAATGTTCAGGTAAAATCAAGATTATGTCAGCCTAGTGGTGTGGTAGATATCCATATTTGTATCGAGAAGGTTGATGGTAATGTCTTCCATTCAGCCATACAGTAATTAGCAGTTTACAAGATTCCTGCTTGACCCATATTGGGAATATTTAAAAAAAAGGAAAGCCTTGAAAATGAAACCAGACGCTCCAAACTTAACTCATTCGACTCATGCATCGGATTTAACCACAGTGGATGGAAATTACTTTGGACCTATGGCAAGTGAAAGAGGACTGGCTGTATATGAAAATGTCTTTTCCAAAATGCATTGATATCTTTACGTGGACAAGGTTAAGTATAAATTTGTAAACCGATTCGGCCCTGTAGCCTCAAAACAATCGATAGGTATAAAACATTGCCTCTGTCAATAGGAGTTATA
Organism: Alentia gelatinosa; assembly: GCA_950022655.1. Taxonomy (NCBI): domain Eukaryota; kingdom Metazoa; phylum Annelida; class Polychaeta; order Phyllodocida; family Polynoidae; genus Alentia; species Alentia gelatinosa. Next base: position 76,950,934 of record OX465583.1, read on the forward strand.
TTGTAAAAAATAAATTCCAGCCTGTTCACTTTGGATCCATGAAAACGGGTTTATCAGATATATAGCAAACACAAACCCTCTAGAAAGACACAGGAGTTGTTGATGTTTTCTTGAACCTGATGCGCCACAGTATTGCCAAGGTACGCGATGTATGAAAGACATGAGTGGGAACGTGTAAGTTGCAGCGTAAAAGTTCAGATACTAACTTAAAGTGCGTTTTGCTTAAAAAGGCGTATTCTCCATGTTATCGAGTTTACTTGTAAATACTTTTTTTCTGAAATAGATACAGTTATGGGTAGCCCTAGGTATGATGTGCGTATTAGATTCTAAATTTGTTGGAGTATGTAATTTTTTACCACGTCAGTCTCCGGATTGATAAGGATGCTTTATCTAGCGTACCCCAAAATGTATCCATTTCTAAAAAAAAATGTAATACCTAATTTACATTTTTCTTCCCCCAGTCGACTACATCAGATCAAGGTAAGACCCCGCTGATTGTGAACAGGTTGTGCTAGCATACAAGTAGCGCAGCATCTAGCATCCCACCACATGTAATGATACATGATAGAGATTTCTTAGATGTATTTCAGAGATGCCCATGTAGTAACTGATGATGATCAAACGGCCGAAACAGCACAATACAAATCCTAAACCAGTCAGATCTGTCCAATAAGGATCAGTCTGACAAAGTGCGCAGACTAAATACAGACAGCAGCGGGTTATGAACTTACCTTGGTCGGTTGTACGGGTTAGGTAACGCCTCGTCAATACGTCCCTCCATATAGGTGCTGTCAGACTTGCTTCATGTGCTTGTGATAAAGCCTTAATTCTAATAAATGATATCACAGGATAGTTGTGGCCTGGCAATGCGCACATATCTGAAAGCTAAATGCGAACATTCTTTGTCTATGTTAAAGAGTGTAAGTGGAGTGTTAGAGTAGAACATAATCTTTGTACATAAAGGACTAAATATTTTTTTCTTATGTAAAACGGTATAATTGCACATAGCTTACATGTACATGTTCGAAAGATTTAGTCTTGTATTTATAAATGTATTTAATCAGTGCTCATTCGTTTCAGTTAGTCCTAAGAAACATGTGTTCTTTTGAGGAGGCTTGATCTTAAATTGTGTGGGTTTTCCATGGATTTATTGAAATTCAAGAATCGAATTTGAAATATTTACAATTATATTATATCTGCTTTCCATATTTCATCGTTCTTCAATTTATTGATGAAGCTTTTATAGAATATTCCTTTCCAAAAATTGATTTACCGATTTTTGTGCGAGAAAATATAGAGCAATCTATATATCAAAAAGAAGTTAAAAACTTACAAATGATAAATATGAGTTGGCTGAAAACATAGGAACCTGTTTAAATCGCAGTGTGATGTGAAATCATCCCGGTCTACTTAGCTTTCTTTGCGATTTTTTTTTTATTATCACACCAGTGCAATATGACAGTTATGGACACTCTTTGTACACCATGTCAGTCTTTCACAGATAGTTATTTGAATCTGTCCTACGTTTAGTCAAAGGAATTACGATATTTATATATCTATATATCGTACTGCCTTCTGTCCCACTATTTATTGAATTTAATTACTCTTAATACAGTTTGATATTAATTGTTTATTTGTAGTTTCTATTAATATCCAGAAGATTGGGGGGAAGAAGGAGTGATGTGGAGTGGCTGCAGTAAAGTATGATGAAGATCGTGTAAATATTTTCTAAATGAAAAGCAGGGTAAAGGCCAGACCTAACCTTTAGTCCATATGTGCCTAGAGTAAACTCCCTTTCGTGAATGCTTCTTTCAAATATTCAACTTTAAAATCATGCACCATGTAAACTTGAAACCTGCTTAAAGCAGGCAGATATTTAGCTACCTGAAACAAAATTGACATCCTTTATTGTGTGGAGAGAGGCAATGGTAGACAATTTGAAAATATTATGTAGATCTTTCCATCTATGTAGTGTATAATGTAATTTATTATTTACCTACATGATTCAGCTGACCGCCGTGTATGTGTGAATTAAGATATGATTTATAATAATGGAAATACATACCTATCGAAAATAACTAACATATGCCAAACTCGTACTTCTTATCTGGTTATATGTTATATGTTAGCTCGTAGCTACGAACAGTCGACTACATAATTGATTAGGTTAATGGATGGCTAAGAATATGCTTTGCTAAAGATTATTATTTAAAAAAATTGAAAACTCACTCATAACCGGGAATGGAAATAAATGGTATTGGTCATCGACTGTGAATCAATCCTTGATGTTGGCTCAGAACCTGCATATAAACATATGTGATTAGTCGGGGTGATACTCAGTTTAATACAACGGAACTTCTCAGTAAAGATAAGGTATATCTAATGGTTATATTTGTTTTTATGAGAAATTGTATCATTGTCAAATAAAAATGTTAAGAAAATCGTGACTACCATACTTTTGAATAAAATAACGGTTGTATTTCATACTAATACTTCTAAGGTGTTGTCTACAACTAGTAATTTAATTTTTAGTTCTAATACCTAGGAGCTTAAACATAAGAAGATATGCATTCTTCTCATGTCTTTGGTGTATGTTGTACACTGATGCGATAATAAATGTTTATTTAAACTTTCACGAAGCCATTATGAATCCTTTTTGTTTATTGGCCCCATTCATTTTGGTATATGATATAGATTGCATACGTGATGGATAGTTAGCTGCATGATTAATAGTCCGTCCTAATTATCCTACCCCTAATATAAAATCCCAAACTCCTGAAGTTTTGGCTCCGGACTTCACTCGGCTTCGCCTCATGAAATCACTTTGCCAAACTCCAGTCGTGGAATACGGTGGCCAAGATTAAACCTCATCCAGTTTTACGATAATACCTCCTGAATAGACAGCGAACACTTGAAGAAAGTCCTAATAATCCCTCACTGTTATCAGTCTTGTAAAACCTGGGAATGGTACTATTACACTTCAATTATCTAAACGATGGTTGTGTTATGCCCTTATAACTTCTGCCCAGGTATCAACCTTACGAGTACAACCGCAGAGGAGAGGGCTGTCAGGGGCGTACCCAGGGGGGGGGGGGGGGGGGGGGGGGGCACAGGGGGCACGTGCCCCCCCGAAATTTTTCCAAGGATGATCTGTTCTGACTGAAAATTCTATACACACTGTATTTTTAATCCTATGATGGTTAAAAAGTTACAGCATTATACAAGAATGGGCTAAGATATTGAAATCTATCTAGGGGTGCAGTTGGGGGTACTTTTTTTTTTTTCATTTTTAATTCATTTTTTTTGGACCCTCCAGGTTGGGGGTACACACTTGAAAGATGCATGTTAGGTAGTCCAAGGTGTGCCCCCCCCCCCACCCTCTAAAAAATCCCCCTACATGCCCTTGTTACCATATGTACGTCATTCAACAAAGCAAATATGTCCCCAAAATAGAGAGAGAGCTCTTCAGGGGGCCCCTGGACTCCCAAAGAGGCACTTTAAGGGCCGTTGCAATCTTCATAAATAGCCTTAGATCGGTAACCATCCTGGGACCTGTTTCAGTAGTCTTGTGACATTAGGCCCAGACAGACTTCAACAGCGGCACCAACAGTGCAATCAACAGCTGAAAAAGACTAGCAAATATCAGAAGATCGAAGTGGCCAATCTTCTTCATATTTGGAACGATTATAGATTATATGTATCCCCTACTCATGTTAAAGTGGCATTGCTTAATTCCTACGAGAAGTGAGTGAAACTCTGTGTGTCATTGACTGCAACCTTGTGATCTGTCCGTATGGTGTCACAGACGCCATCTAGACATGTCACGAAACTACTGAAACAGGTCCCTGGTCCCTGAAACAGAATCCAAGAGGCATCTTGTATAAAATATAGAAGCCAGGGCCCTGTTTTTCAGTCGAGACGATCTCTACCTGAGATCCGCTGAGATCTGTGAGTGATCCTGAGACCGTTTGGGAGATCAATGGCGGCAGGTGTTTTTCAGAGGTGGTTTCAGTGCGCCATTGCGGATCTCAGGAGGATCTCAGGTTGTGATCGTTTAGCTGAGAACCCTAGCGATCATTTACTGCCAGGTACAAGATTCTGCAATCGGAAATTATCAATTTGAGATACTTAAACTTATTCAAATTATACCATATTTACAGCGAATAATTGTCCATGTCTATCCAATCGAATCCTAAGATTTCATAATTTTCTATTGAATATTTCAAGAGTCAGACATGTTTTTCTTTGTGAATGGGTAGTGTTGTTATTTATAAATATGGAGTGACCTTGACCCTACCCTGCTCAAATAACATCGAGCATTCCAGTAGGTATACACAACCTGTTTGAGTGGGGCAGTGACTGCATCTCTAAGATTTCCAGACAAATGTTTATTACAGTCTTAATAACCACAATAAAACTATGAAATTTCGGATATAGCTATGTCAGATTATTAGAACCATTCACTCTAAATATTTTCTAATTTGAATAAGTGTAAGCACCTAAAAAAATAAGTTATGACTAGTATCAACTGGTCTCAGGTTGAGACCGTTTGGGAGATCCTTTCACTTGAGATCCCTTGAGATCATCACAACTGAAAAACACTGAAATCACCCAAAACGGTCACATCTCAGTCTCAGGCTGAGATCCCCAGAGATCGTCTCAACTTGAGATCGTCTCGACTGAAAAACAGGGCCCAGGTTCTTCTGCAGGCGTTGCCCCCTGGACCCCCAGATGGATTTTGCCACCAGACACCTGGGGGGTGTTTTTCAGTCGAGAGGATCTCAACTTGAGAACCGCTAAGATCAATCCAAGATCATGAGACCAACTTTGAGATCAATGGCAGAAAGTGTTTTTCAGATGTTGTCTCAAGTCTACACAGACGATCTTAGGGGATCTCAAATCTAAGGATCTCAAGTTGATATCCCTAGCCCTCATTGTAGAGCTATCTCAAGTTCTGTAGTGATCTTCCTGTGGTTTAAGTAAACCGGAGCCTCTAAATTGCCTATTATCGCCCCGAACTGTCATGTCAAGTCCCTTGCGATACCTTTGTGAACCAATGTCAAGTTGAGACCGATCTCAAGTTGAGACTGATCTCAAGTTGAGATCGATCTCAAATTTTTTCCAACCCAAGGATCTCAAGATAGACCCTAGCGGAACGAAGAAATTCACCAAAGATCGATCTCAAATTGAAACTGACTTTGAGCAATACAGTAGGTTCAGCACAAACTAGCTGAGTGGTGCAGTGCCTCCGTTTTTATGTTGCTTATCAATTGTCTCTCATGGTCAAAATAACCACAATAAAACTACGAAATTTGGAATATAGCTTTGCAGAAATTTATGAAATTTTGGAATTAGATAGCAGATATAAAGAGCCTTATGAGCCTTTGATAAGGTCTAAATTTCTCAAATCAATAATTTCTTTGTTAAAAATCGAAACGAATAAATACTGAAAAACTTGATGATTCAAAAAAACAATATTTTATTGGATTCATTGTATTTGATTGTTAGATCGTTCTTCCATACGACATGTTGGAAGTCAAAAGTTTATTAAAACACATAAGACAATGACAATGAAATGGGAAATTGGGGAATTTGTTATACCCCTCATGTTTAATGTAATAAACAAAAAATAAGTAATATATTAACAAATAATAATAAAAAAGAAAATATGTGGGATACACAGGAAAAAACACAGGGAAAGTGTGAGGTGGAGACTGAGTCTCCTGTCGAGCCCTCTGTGTATCCTGTGAGACTGAGGTGCAGACCCTGTACCGGCGTACCTGTCCCGTACCAACCCCACCTGGTGAGGTGCGGGGGTATTAGGTTTGAGGTTGACCGATGCGACTTCTGTGATTAATACATCAAATAACAACCATTATTTGTACACATATGAAGTGAATATAGAATAATACTCAAACCCCTACCAATAGAACATATGAGATAATACAATGTTAGATGATGTACATATGTACGAATCGGGTTACTGAGCATATTCATCAACTTACTGGGCCCTATCAGCGGGCATACAGTGGCGTCAGAATAGGGGGGGGGGGGGGCGGCGGGGGCGGCAAATGCCTCCCCCTACATTTTTGCCGGCAGAAAAAGTCAGCAGCTTCAAATTTTACTCAATCAAGTTCTATCTTAATTGACTTTTCATAATCGAAAAATATTGAAGTCTAACTTTTTAGCATGCAACAATGGCTAGGCTTTGACTTTCCACTGTGGAAAATGTCAAGCATTAGAGGTTAGACCAAATGCGTACAAAAGCGTACAGAGGGACGGGGGGGTTGAAGTTTGGATTTTCCCTACGCATGCATACGCAATTTCAATGAAAATGACTTGTATAAGTGTGTGTGTAGGTGTGTGGGCAGGTTGGTATATAGGTAGGTTGGAGGATAGGGAGGTTGGTAGATAAGAAGGTTGGATGGTGCACAGGCCAAAAACCATGATACCAATTGAGAAAGCCATCATTAAAGTATATTCCATCATACTACCCATGAACCATACTGACGATCTATTCTAGCTCCCAAAACCCTAACCCTGTCCCTATCCCTACCCCTAACATCAAACTGATCTCTATCCCTTACCTAAACCCTAACCCACCATGCTGCCATTCCACCATACTGACCCTGTGACATACTGTCCTTCCACCATACTGCCCTTCCACCATACTGCCCCTGAATCATATTGCCCCTGACCATATGCCTCTCACCTTACTGTCCCTAAAAGAAACTGTCCCTCAACCATACTGTTCCTCCACTATACTGCTCCTGAATTGAATTGCATCAAACCATAGTGTCCCTCACTATACTATCCCGAAGCTATACTGCCCCTCAAGTATACTGTCATTCAACCATACTTCTCCTAACTACACTGCCCCTTAACCCATACCACCCCTTGACCACGTTGCTCCTCACCAAAAATTCTCCTGAATCATATTGCCCCTCCACAATACTGCCCCTCTACCATAGTACCCCTCCACCATACTTCCCCTCAACCATAATGCCTCTAAATAACACTGTCCCTCATCAAAGTACCCCTATGAGGGGAAGTATGGTTCAGGGCAGTAGGGCTAAGGGGCAGTGTGGTTTAAGGGCAATATGGATTAAGGGCAGTATGATTGAGAGGTAGTATTGCTGAGGGACAGTTTGGTGGTTGAGGGGAAGTATGGGCGAGGGACAATAGAGTTGAGAGGCAGTATGGCAGAGGAGCAATATGGTTTAAGGGCAGTATGACTGAGAGGCAGTATGGTAGAGGAGCAGTAGGGATTAAGGGCTAAATAATGAATGGTCCCTTAATTTGATTAAAGTTTATTGCGCCTAATTTTATTTTCAGTGGAGACTTATTATACAGGGATCAAAGTGGTCATCTTGTGTTAGATAAAAGCATTGGGACAGCTAGCATTGGCTTTACCACCTAAAGGCTGTTTGCTCATTCCCCCTTGAGTGCCGTACCCTCCACCGAGATCTGCCCCTGTCTTTCAGCCTCCCACGTCAGGTCGTGACTTCGCCCGAGGTGTCTTTCTATACAACCTGTCCGCTGACCACGTCCTCATCTTTTTGACCGTATTAAGCTGACACCTAGCGGTGAAGGAGCGAGTCCACAGTGTACCCGTTATGATGCCTCGGGCGTCCCGACAAAACATCCACTAACAAAGTCTCCTTGATGCAGAAGGCTGGTGCTTCGGACCTTCTTAGGTTCTCAGTGTCATCTTCTTGACGTGCCTGAGGGGCACTCAACCGTTAGATTTGTGGTTCGTTCATAGTGATATCGCACAATACGTTTCCTGTCAAAAAACACTTGTCTTTCGTTCGCGAACAGAACCTCGTTTCAAACTTCCATCACGTTCACGAAGCAAACAAATTGAAGCAAATCACTCGCTCACACTAATGAGTGACCAACCTAATCTGTGTTCTATGCGTTTATTAGAAGCGATCTTTAGTGGTTGCAGAGGCGAAATCCCGCCTTCGGGCAGCGACCTACAGCTAAGGCCAGGTGTCCACCCACTGCGATAGAAATTTAGACCTACCGATATGGCACCCATACAAAAAGCAAATATCGGAGACGCATCGGGAAGGTGCTTAATTGATGTGGGATTTTTTCCATAAGGCTTTCCTTCTTTGCTTTAGAACAAACCCAGCTCCATTCAGTCACTCAGTGGCTAAGTGGTAGGGGTAGGTCCTGGCTTCAAACCCTGGTCCGGTTATACCAATTACTTACACAAAAATGGTACCCACTGCTCATTTGGCTTGACACCTGCCATTAGAATGAGGAGTAAGAGGCTATTGCCCGAGTGGGAGAATTGCTATACCACCAAATTTGGTGATGGTACACACAATATTCACTTCATAAAAATTGCTTAGAAATGAAAATAAAAGAAACAAGTAGCAAATAAACAGCTGTTGTTGACGGAACAGCACCGATGCAAAAAAGATGGGGGAGTCTTGAGCAGGACTCGAACACACACCATGTGGCGGCCAGTTTCAATGTCAGTCATTGCCATCTGGAGTCAACTCTGTTGGAGAGGTGTTTGCAGTTGCACCACTGGCAGCCAATAGCAGATAATGTCAGCCCTTAGGTATTCCTTGGCCAGTTTTACAGGAGTCCTTGGAGAGCCTATATATGAGAGGTTCCTGTGTCCTTCTTTTAACATATGAACTTGAATCATATACCTGATTTGAATTATAAGATTCTGTAAGAATCATATACATGATTTGAATTGTAAGATTCTGCTAATCTAATCTAACCAGAAATCAGTGAATCAACTCCTGCCAAATTGAGGCTGTAGTTGGCAGCTAGCAGTCTTGCTGGAAGCCCCCATCTCTCCTGTACCCATGTAATCAATCATAAAGCTTGACTACCTAGAACCTAATTCTCAATGAAGTCACTTATTTGTGCCATCAATTCGTAGTCATTAGGCTCCCTTGCAGAATCTCAAAGGACCTTCACTGTTTCTTGTAGCAGTATCATTGACATGCAAATACAAATATTCTGGCAATTTGTTATAGTCTGCCATGGTGTGAGGGATCTTTGGAATGAGTGTTGTCTCCCTCCACATAAGTCTGTCAGACTGAGGGAGGGTGGACACCCATCTCGAATTGTCAAACAGGACTGTGACCATAGAAACAGAACTCCAGGGAGTGAGACAACTATAGTTACCTTGTGCATTAATCATTATTATAGTTGTACAACTAAGCTGATTTCTTGTGATATGATATGAATGCATTTCATAACATCAATTTTTGTCATTGAACACAAATATGGGAGTTTGCCTCCATGTTTAGCTGAAAATGCGGACCCCACAGCAGAATTAGTGAAAAATTTTGGCCCCCCCCCCATGGAAATACAAAAAAAAGTTGGCCCCCCCCCCCATTGGAATACCCCAAAAAAAGTTGGCCCCTCCCCCTGGGAATACCCCAAAAAAGTTGCCCCCCCCCCCCCTAAATATTGTACCCCCCTGGGCCATAATCATTGAATGCTCCCTGAGGCTAAATTGTAAAATTCACCCTTGTTGTCGGCTGAAAGCATTGTTCCCCATCTCATTTATGGCCCTCCCAAAAATAGCGGATTCTCTCCTTGGGGAATCCCTGCATCGATCTCAGACTTTGCGAACAACAGAACCATGCCTCTCCTTCATTTACTGAAACAGCGGTCAGCATTACGGCCAATGTACGCCTCATAAGTTCCAGCATCCTTCTGGCATGCGCGATATGGACATTATGAGGGAAGCTTCGTCACCATGGTTACCTAATCAGCCAAAGTCGCCAGGCACAAGAGAGAGGGGTGGTTCCGCCAACCCATGTTACCTTGTTCGAATCCGTAGATGCGGTATGGCGGATGAGGTTGAAGTGACGCTGTGATACTGGTGTGTCACCTCGATGCTGGTTGCGCATGCGCCCAAGTGTCTTTACCTGGATAACATCCTGTGAAGCCATCCCTGCCTGTTGATATTTCATGGCCTTCAATTTTAGTTCCTCCAGGGCTGAAACAACAAAAACCATAAATTGGAGAAAAATCTGCCACAACCGGAACTTTGCCAGAGGAAAGCCTGGACAAATAATTGGTAACAATATTATCCTTATGTGTTTGTAGACGAGGCATATCGAGTGAGAGATCTATAAAATTTCCCTATGTTAAGTCTATAGCGGTTTTTTATTAGGGCTAGGATAAAGCGTGATATAGCAGGTTTAAAAAATCCGACCCATGTGGGGGCCCAACCTTTTGGGGGAGTGTTTCATTTTTTTTCGGAGGGGGGGGGGGGGGCGGGAAATATCTTTGTAGGGGGCCAACACTTGTTTGGTATTTCCATGGAGAAGGGCCAAAGGTTTTTCCCGTTTTTGTAGGAGGGGTACCTTGTTATGGTGTTTCCATGGTGAGCTAACTTATTTTCAGGGGGGTCCATAGAGGGACTCGTTTTTTTCATAGAACCAACTTTTTTTGTATTTACATGGGAGCTAGCTGAACTACCCATGGGGGAGGGGGGAGCACAATTTGTTTGTGTAGCTCTACTTCATTTCTCTATTTTTTGGGGGAGGGGGAAGGCGGAATTTCCAGACAGGATTCTTTTTGGGGTGGGGATTTATTCTGTAGAAGACATCTGTATTTCCATGGAGGCTATATTTTTGGTATTCATTTGTGGATGTGGATGGGTTGGTGTATTAGGTGTGGGTGTTAATGGGTCAGTGTTGAGTGTTCATGGGTGTGGGTGGGAATGAGTAGTTGTAGATGGTAGTTGTGATGTGGATGGTTTGGTCTTGGTCTACTGGGTGTGGATGGATGTAGGCATTGGTGTTGTTATGGGTGTGGATCAGTTGCTATATTATGTGGTAGTTGGTTGATGTTAGTGTAGGTGGGTGTGTTGGCAGGTGTGGGTGTTGGTGGCTGTACAGCTGTGTAAATGTATTTGAGTGTAGGTGTTGGTAGTTGTGGATGTAAGTGAAGGTGTATGGGTGTTGGTGTTGGTGTAGGTAAGTGTTGGTATTGGTAGAGGTGTTTGGGTAATTATGTGTTGGTAGATACTGGTCTGGTTGGATGTAGATTTTTTACACTTCTGACCCACTTTTTATGTTTGAGTATACAAACGCACATGGGTGCCAGTTTAGTGGATGTGGATGAGTTGGTGTATTAGGTGTGGGTGTTAGTATACATGGTTGTGCATGTTGCTTTGGCGGGTGTAGGTGGGTTGGTGTGGGAGTGTATACATAGATGGTTTGGTGTGGTTATTGTGGGTGGGTGTTGGTGGGCCATTCTCATAGAACCAGTGCAAGTAGGATTTTTTTTTGGGGAAAAAAAATTGGGGAGGAGATTAAAAATTATTATATGGTGCTAATCTCTACTGGGTGGGGCAACTTTCCCTGAAAAACTATTAGTTAAATATTATAAATGTGGCCACGGTGCACCTTATAACATATGTATATGAAAAAGTAGTCTTGCAGCGTGACCGGGCAACTGAAATTAACGTAACTAATAGCAAACCAATAAATTTTCATTATTATATAATTTGAATAGTTTATAATATGAAAATTAAGTGGTTTTAGTGAATTCATTGGTTTTTCAATGGCTAAATTTCAATTTTACATAACGTACCTACCCAAACAAGAATTTTTTTTACTTTTTGAAATGAGATCTATAGCAATTTCTAATATAACGAACACTGTGGACAATAGGAAAAAAATTATTTAGATAAATCAACTCCAGTATCTTGTACCTTAATAGATACACATTTATATGAATTATCACAAACATTTTCCAAAAATGTTTATATTTCTCTAAATCTTCATAAAAAAATAGATAGCAAAACGGTCACTCTGCAAGATACGGTCACGCTGCAAGACCCCTTTTATACTTTAATGTAATTTTTTTTTTAATTTGGAATATTTTTTGCTGATAATAATATTTCAACGATAAACTCCTAGGGAAACATAGAATAAACACCCTCTGGTATGGTCAAGAATTAGTTAAATATAAAAAACGGCTTTTCCAAGGCATTGGTTTGTCAATTTTTGGTGATTTCTGACCTATTTTGACCACCTGGAGACTAAGATATTGATATTTGACCAGTAAAACCTATACTCCCCCCTCACCATACTGCCTCTCCACCATACTGCCCCTCCATCATACTTCCCCTCTACCATAGTGCCCCTCTAAAATACTGTCCTTCCACCATACTTCCCCTCCACTATACTGGCCTTCCACCATACTGCCCCTCCACCATACTGCCCCTGAATGACTGCTCCTCAACCGTCCTGCCCCTTACACATACTGCCCCTCACCCATATTGCCCCTCACCCATACTGCCCCTCAACCATTCTGCCCCTCACGCATACTGCTCCTCACCCATATTGCCCCTCACCCATACTGCCACTCAACCATACTACCCCTCAACCATACTTCCCTTCAACCTGGCCCTCAACAATACTGCCTTTAAGCCATACTGCCCTTACACTATACTCCTCCTCTACCATACTGCCTCTCAATGATACTTCCCTTAATCCATACTGCATCTCTACTATGCTGTCCTTAATCCATACTGCCCTCAGACCATACTGCCCCTCAATCTTACTGCCCCGAACTTTACTGGCCCTAACTATACTGCCCCTCAATCTCACTGCCCCGAACTATACTGGCCCTAACTATACTGCCCCTCATAGGGTACTATGGTGAGGGACATTGTGATTTAGGGGCAATATGGTTGAGGGGCAGTGTGGTTGAGGAGTACTATGGTGATGAGCAGTATGGTTTATAGGCAGTATGATTTATGGGCAGTATGGTTCAAGGGCAGTATGGTTTATGGGCAGTATGGTGGCGGGGCAGTATGGTGGCGGGGCAGTATGATTCAGGAGCAGTTTTTGTGAGAGGCAGTATGGTCAAGGGACAGTATGGTGAGGAGCAGCATGCTCAAGGGGTGGCATGGGTGAGAGGCAGTGTAGTTAGGAGCAGTATGGTTGAACAACAGAATGTTTGAGGGGCAGCATGGTTTAGGGGCAATATGGTCCAGGGGCAGCATAGCTTCGGGACAGTATAGTGAGGGGCAGTATGGTTTGATGCAATTTGATTCAGGGGCAGTATTGTGGAGGAGCAGTAAAGCTGAGGGTCTTTGAGGGGCAGTAAGATGAGAGCATACTGCTCCTTAATGATACTGTCCCTCAACTATAGTGCCTTCGACCATACCGCCCTTAAACCATACTGCCAATACAGTACCCTATAGAACCATACTACCACTATAGTATAGGTTTGGGTCAGTAAGGTTGAGGGGCAGTATGGTTTAAGGGCAGTATGGATTAAGGGCAGTTTGTTTGAGAGGAAGTATTCCTGAGGGACAGTATAGTAGAGGGGCAATATGGTATAGGGGCAGTATGGTAGAGGGGCAGTATGGTGGAGAGGCAGTATGGTGGAGGGGTAGTATGGTGGAGGGACAGTATGGTGGAGGGGCAGTATGGTGGAGGGGCAGTATGGTGGAGGGGCAGTATGGTGGAGGGGCAGTATAGTAGAGGGACAGTATGGTAAAGGGGCAGTATGGTGGAGGGGCAGTATGGTGGAGGGACAGTATGGTGGAGGGACAGTATGGTGTAGGGGCAGTATGGTGGAGGGGCAGTATGGTGGAGGGGGAGTATGGTGGAGGGGTAGTATGGTGGAGGGGCAGTAGAGTAGAAGGACTGTATAGTAGAAGAGCAGTATGGTGGAAGGGCTGTGTGGTGGAGGGGCAGTATGATTGAGGGGTAGTATGGTGGAGGGGCAGTATTTACCCGCTCCTACAAGTAGGAGGCCATTATTTTAGAGGCAAACTGTGGGCTTAAATGTTTGTAGGAGGGGCAGAGTTTGACGATAAATAAGTGGGCCATATGTATGGTATCTAAATTATACTGTATTCCGAAAAATACAAATAGATATTGATGGATGATTTGAATTGACAAATGGAAAAAGGGATCAAATCCCAGTTGCTAGCTTTATGGGCCAGGGCGAAGTAAAACGTTCCTCCACAGCAGCTACGAACAAGTAACTGGAGAGGCCCTATTTCCGCGGGTTCGTTATCGCTCATTTCAGAGCCCATTGTTCGCGGGCGTTCCGCAATGTGGCGCCGTTGACCGATAATTGGCGGTTTTGTATGACCGGTTGACCTCTGGCTGGGAATAATACTGTGGGAACTATGGATGATGCCTGCCCGTAGTGACGAGAGCGAGGCGACGTCCTGATAGTGTCACTATGTCAATCACCCAATAAAACGCAAAAGGGATTTAAATTCTGAGAGGTCTTCTGATTACAACTGATGCATCTTGGTTGAACTTCCAGTGGAAGATCTACTACTTTGTAGGACTGGTTGGAATAAAAAAAAAAAACAAAAAAAAAACTGGTGCGTAATGATTGCTTTGGTCATACGAATTTCCCTGCTAGCTTTTAGGGCCTAATTGTGATTTGTGGTGTCTGGGACGAGGCGTTGAGGCCGGGTACGACTGCACAACTAACCAAGTAAGAAATTTTGCGTATGCTTCCTCTTTGATCCTTTGCGTACAAGATCGGGGGGGGGGGGGGGGTCAAAATTTGGGAAATTCTGCGTACGTACTTTATGGATGGCCCCATTACACTCATTCTCTGTACAGATATCCGTGTGGAGAGCATACATGTGCATATACACTTTTCGCGTGGTTATTCAAGCACTAAATCAGTATTTGTTAATCAGAAACCAGAGTATATAACCTTTGGTGTCATGCGAAATTTCACACCTTGATTGAGAATATTTTACGCATTTGTCACCGATTTCTGAATGTTTTACTGGTAACTGGCTACCTAGCCTAATATTGGGTTCACGACATAACCACATCAACCCAAACTCTGTGTATCCCCATCGTGAACCGTTCCGGGCAGTGACTGCCTAACGACGCATGGATACAGCATACAACCCTTCTCATCCGACTTACTAACGCACAGCCCTGTGCACAGCGTACACCTCTTTCCCGAGCCTCAGCACCCAACAATCTCCATCCAGAGTCTTTTCATTTTACCTGGACACTCTCCAGGGGGTATCTGAGGGAGCTTCATTTTGATTCTCACGAAACGGACACGTTCAGGGTGGACGGAGGTCGAGGGTTTGAAATGCTGGCAGGGGTGGTACTTTGAGGTTCCTAATGCCCACCCCGGCCTTTTCTTTCGTGTACTTTAATGGGCGACTTGCAGACGTCAGTGAAATTGGCCGACTGGTGCTGGCGTGTCTTTGTGGTGGTTTCACAAAGAGAATTCAATTGCAATAGTGTAAATGGCAAGAGACCAGGCGTATCCATATAGCACAGCCGGTGCTGAAATGGTGGTAATTTTATCAAACACCATTGATACATGATTGAACAGATTATAATTGCTTAGCCATGGTCGCCTAGAGCCCAGTTCCCCCAAAAGGCTTAATCGTTTTAACTCGCTTTAGGATACGCTGTAAACAATTTCAGTAAAATGTACGGGATACTTCCGTAAACATGGACGGTATATTATCGTAACCTTATACAGTTTCATACCGTGTATTTGGTATCAGAAAACGGTATTGTGCCGGAAATGTATTCAGCATTGTAAACGATCCAATCTACGATCAGTCTACAATATGAAACAGTAAAGAGGGATACATTAGATAAACTTAGAATAATTCTGACATCAGTAAAAATTCTAAGTATGACGAAAATCCAGAAGTTATATTCATGAAAATGTATACAAGATATTAATTTATCTTCTGTAAAGTGTCTGCCATTTAAAACATATTAGTTCTCAAGTTTAAATGACATTATTACAATCAGAGGATTAAACACAAATTTTAGGCCACTCAAAAAAAAAACTTGTTTCTCATCACCGCGCGCGTCAGCAAAAACGGTTTTTAGAAGATATATATATTTTGTGTGTGTGTGTGTGTGTAGGTGTGTGTGTGTGTGTGTGTGTGTGTGTGTGTGTGTGTGTGTGTGTGTGTGTGTGTGTGTGTGTGTGTGTGTGTGTGTGTGTGTGTGTGTGTGTGGATGAACCTTGATAGAAATCATGAAAGTTATGAGTATTTGGTATCAAATTGAAGGTCCTGATGCCAGGGATGCATTCAATGTGGTTATATGGTTGGTAAAAGTGATACATCAAGTGTAAGTGTAAACTTGTGTAGGTTTCTGAATTTATCTCACCCTTCACATTGACTAATAGGCTAACATTTGTGACATAATCTCCCATTGGATGTTTTTCCTAAATACTCAATGGGCATTTGATACGAGTTCCCAATGTTAAGTCTATGGGGTAAAAATAGCAGGGATGAGATAATGTAGTATATCATACCTTTAGGGGGTGTCCACCGGGCTCCCGACACGCACCGACACACACCGATATTGACCTCCCGATACAAAATTCATATCATAGAGAAAAACGATGTGCACCGACACACTACGATAAAAAAAAACTGTATCGTAGAGGGTCTACTACAATCAATCATGTATTGATTGTCGTAGTGCGTCAGTGTGCGTCGGTGTGTATCAGTGACGCTTTGAATGGAAAATTACATGAAATAATCAACGGAAAATTTCGAAATTTTCAAAATACCTGAGATATATAATGATAATGCCGCTCTGCAAATATGGTGAAATTTGAGAAGGTCTCAAATAGATCATTTTATACTCTAACTTGGAACTGATTTTTTCATTAAATATTATTATGAAATATCATATAATATTGTTTTGTATCTACAGATAGAATATCAATCATAAATATGCATTATTTCTGGAATTATAAAGGAAAAATGGTTGATTACACTGCTTGCATCGTGAGCTATATCGGGATGTATCGGGACCATGGTTCCTTTTTCATGCACCCTCGCAACAAGTTACGACGCACACCGATACACTACGATATGCCTCCCAATAGGTTACGATTTGGTCATTTTGTATTGGTGTGTATTGGCATGTATCAGCATTGGTGGGTGCCAAGTCTTATATAGGTGATATTATGGCTTAGATACTATAGGGGAAACCTATGAAAGTTTCAAAGGGCGTTGGATAGAATTTCCTAATGTCAAGTCTAAGGGGAAAAAATATCAAGGGGTGAGATATACTGTTATAACCAGACAGACACCCGACAGACGCCTACCTGACACCTACATGCAATAGGCAGTAGTCGTCTATAAGCCGGTAGACTAGTGTCCAGACAATTAGTGGCATTATGGGACATTTCTAAAACATAAGTAGAATTGACTTAATCCTACCATATGAAATAGAACCCTGTCAAGATTTTAATCACTACTCCTATGATATAGACTGCACTGACAAATTCAGAGTTGAAAAACATAGATGTTGAGATAATATTGATTACAAAGATTGCAATGATCAATGATATTGGTAAGCCAATCACTACTATATTGATACGCGAGACAAATCTTACATAAAACGGTTCTGGAGACCCACAGTCAGGTTTTTTAGTATGCATATTAATGGACCATTTGTATACTATATCTAGACAGTTATGCAATTTTATATTTAGGGGTTACAACTATAGTCAAAATACAGTTTATTACAGTAAGAGAAATGTTACGGTCACCCGTAAAATTTACGGCATTTCCCTGGCACCCCTGGCAACTCAAATTCACGGGGAATTTTTTACAGTGTGCTTTTTATCTTTAAATCAATTTATTGTGATTGTAGTTTCTATTGAAGTGTACATCTAATTACAACCTATCCTATTCCTCGAGTGTACAAGGTACTTAACAATACGCTTTATAGTTAATGTACTTCCAATACGTATTGCAACTGAAATATTGGTAACGGAAATAATAAAAAAAAATTAAGAAATCAATACTGTGATTCTAACGATATACGTTATTGAAGACTATAAACAAATGATTAACAACATCCTATAGATACCTATAACGATATACAATGTACTACTCGTATATATAATACCGTCTCTCCAAAAGCCACCTCATCGAAGCACTTAACGTTATTATCTGTCGTTATCATCGGTCAGTATGTGATATTGAAGGGTGAGTTAGATTGCTCGTTCTGGTCCGCCCACCGACTTGTCCTGGGCAGAATCAAGAAGTGATGCGTGGCCTTTCCGCTGAACCATGGTCATCAGTTTAATGGTGGGAGGAGAAACGTGAGATGCAAATGAGTGAGCGCCGGCTCATTTGTGTGAAGGTGGTCCTTCAGGCCGCAGTCATTTCTACAACTGTCACACAGAGAGGGGTTTAGTGCGTGAGAAACCTCTCTCTCTTAAACCTACAGGGCTAAACACACTCGTAACTTGTTGATGAAGCTACAATGACATGCTCTCAATACATTGTGTGGAGCCCGTAGAGATCAAGTTAAGTTTCAGTTAAATAAGGACACTGTGAGTTGGAGAGAATACTAGTTTATTACTAATAAGTAAGACAGGTGCAGTGCATATTGAGTTTACACAAAACATTAATCGGTAGCCATGGTCTAACGCTATCAGTAGCATAATCTATCTAAGCAATTATAACTGATACGGTTCCAGATTATTCTACACATAAAACATCTCTGAATGCTCAAAGCGGGATCTGGAACAACAAGCCAGATGTAGCCACCTCGCAGACAGGGAAATATGTTAATCACATCTCTACTCTCCCAATCATAGTTTCTGCTATTCTATAAGTGTGCATATTACAGAAGATACAATTGGAGAGTGGCCAGCAGCTACACACTCTCTGAATTGTAGTTTCTCTGAATAGTGGTTTGGCTGCTATTCGGTTTGCGTGCACGCATTCAACATAGGATGTGATTGGAGAGCGGCTGCTTTCTGCTGGATACCCTTAATTACACCAATTGACAGTTGTGGATTTCGGGGAGTGAAAGTTTTGTTATTGATTGATTTCGCATTTTTGAGCTATCTAAACTGTATTAGGTGAATGCCGCATGTTAGATAGCTCAATATTTGGTCATTACGCACTTTTAGATGTTATGGGAAGTTTGTAAAACATTTCCGAACTCACAAATTGGTGTTGCCGACGAGCAGTATGAAATAGTCCATTATAGACCCAAGTATTGTGCTGAGGGGTGACAACTAGGAACATCCAAATGCTGTAAAAATAAGGGATAACAGTTTGGTGGGAGGGAAAGGTGTCGCGTATAGCAGTGTTTGGTTCATCTGTTGTGTGCCCAAATGAAGTTTAAAATGGCTGCTACAGCATTAATCATTGTGATTATTTTGAGGAATATAATAATAAGAAAACCGTATACATGTGTTTGAATTATTACTTCACCCCTACCCATGGACATTTAAAACTCGGGTTAATGACCTGTTATTAAGTGTCAGGGGCCGAGGTGAGGTAAAGTTGGCCTAATAATTTGCCCGCAGGTATACAGTTTTCTCATAGTCTATGCATTTTGGACTGTATTGTGTGGCTCCATATATATATAATACTTCATCATATTTGTTAGATATGTTATAAAATGTTTACCTTACTTTTTGTTATTAATACTAGTGTTTTTGATGGTAAAATTGTGTATCGCGATCAGTCTGGTATTACCTCCACACCGATTTACAGTGTCTGGAATATCTGATCTATTATTCTTGTTGAATCTTGCATAACGTACTTCTGAATTTGTTGACGGCTTTTGAATATTTCTTTTAAGTGATAGCTCTTTAATATATGTATGCATCCTTAGCCTATGTCAGAGTTATCAAAAGAACTGTGACCAAATGATGGCAAACTACAGTTTGGTAAATCCCGTTTGACACCAATATCAGGATAAGGTTAACTCATGCAGTATAATTACATGTGTATCAGTCATTGATGGGAAGGGGATAACCCTATCTCGAGATTATAGTCAATAGCTTTGTACCGGAAAATAATGTCAGCCAGAGTTGATCCCAAATATGTATGTATAAAATGATGATGATACACAATTGGCAATGCTGCAATATTTGGAAATGTTCAACATTTTAAGCTTAAGATCCCATCTGACTCTAAAATGGCCTTTTGTTTGGCACAGTTTTCTGTATCATATGATTTTTTGCTTTTGCGTATGGTGGTCACTACTGTAGACTTATGTCCATTCACATTGAAACGATTTATTTTTCATTATGTATATAAAGAGAATTCCTCAATACAGACCCGACAATGTCGCTAGGTCCATGATGATTGTTCTGCACTTCTAGGGGTATACAACGATGACTTCGAGGACCTCTTCATCTAATTCCGACTTTGCTTTTATCTAATCACACCAGCTCAAGTGGAATACAAGGAAATAGGAAACGTCAAAGGACTACGCTAAACTCAAACCACCGACCACACAATGGCCGAACACCGTCCCCACACGAGGTTGACCATGAGGGACCGGATGCACTTAGCCGGCATTCATGTCTCAGAGACAAAGGTTGCATGCCGAGGGCTCTGTCTGGACGAACCTAGGAGACAAACTGTTAAGTCAACCCCATCCGTTTAAAGGGAATCTTCCGAGCAACGTCACACAGAGTGCATGTCTACCTGGGCGTGTTTAACACTGAGCGACGAGGGACAAACAAGCAGGTGTGCGGATGAGACCGCTGAGTTAGTATTTATCGGCAATATTGTGAGAGGATGATATGCTTTACTTGTGGTTTTCTGTGCCGTAATCATACCAAAAGTAAAAGGAAGACTATAATAATCATACTCAAATGCTCTATCAAACTGAGCGTATTTTCAACAAAAATACAAATAATTAAATATTTATGAAATGTCTAGAAGTGTTTATTGACAAAAGACCAGGTATTCATCTAACAAAGCGACGATCGTCCATATGATCTATTAGGATAGCAGTTGATATCAAAATATCTTCAATGTTTACCAAAGAGCGCAATTAAGCTGTCCTAACAAATTAAAGAGTGGGTTGAGGTTAATTACACGAGGACAACATTTGGAGAGAATTACAGTTTATTAACGTTGAAGAAAAGACTCAGGGGTCTTATAGTATGCCAAAGGGCATAATTATACAGTGCCGATGAGGCATAGAAAAACGTGAAAATTGGTGAAATACCAAGGGCATAATAAAAACAGGCCAATGCCAATTATGATGGCCGGGAGGGGGACGACGTCCCTCCCGGGCAGGGTAGGTAGGGCATAATGCCGAGGCGGTGGTCCAAGTGCCTCATGCTCGTATCTCGCCCTCCGAGGCCCCTGCGTGCACCGCATCGTGCACTGCACCTCGTCTAAGAGAATGTAGTGTGACCCTCTTGGCCGAAGGAAATGCGAGGGCCGCGAGGGCCGCGCGCATCGCGCAGAACAACGGCTGAGAGGTGAGCGGGAGTCCTGAGGGAGTGGTGAATACTGTGGAGGTCGAGGGCGACGGGTATGCCGCGACATAATCCTGGTAGATCGCGACTGGACAGACCGCCGGGTCGTCGAGGCGTGGTAGGGTGATGACGAGAGGCAGAGCAGAAGCGGAGCGGGTCTTCGTTGACCTGATGACCACGCGAAGTGCAGTCAGCAAAACCTGTAGATCTCCTCGAGTGAGGGTATGAGGTCCGCCCCACGACGTGATGGAGGGGGCGAGGAGGTTCGATACCCAGAGGAACGTGAAGTATGAGAGCGCGAGGGCAGCTCTGAGGGCGAGGGAAGAGGGTCCTGCCCTGGACAAGTATGCGAGTATAATCCGGAGTTCCTGTAAGCGCACTGGAGGGACAGGGGAAGGAGTATGGGTGGACAGTTGGCGGACTCCCTGGAGGACCGCCGCTACCTCCTCCTGGAGGAAGGACGACGGGTCCCCCCCGTGATTCCTAATCCAGCGACGAGCCCCCGAGAGATAATTGGCGACAGAGGCTGGTGACTTGAGGTGGTTAGCGAGGGCTTGTGTGTACCTCGCCGCATGGCCAATGGACGGGAAGAGCGGAGGCGCCGACGCCAACACCGAGAACCGGACGTAGACCTCCGCCTGAATCGCGTGGTTGCGGCACGTCGATGGGGCGTCAGCTGATGCCAGGGACCGCAGCATCTGGTCGTGGAGCGGTGACCAGTCGCCTAAAATCAGATGAGAGTAATTGGTCAATGTCACACACAGGGGTGCAGTCGTCACGGGGGTATGACGGGTCCAGGTCCCAAGGGCATTCCTCCACTGCTGCGAACTGGAGGTCGCAGTCCCTGAGGGCAGCCACGAGCCAGAGGCGGCAGGCGACCTCACCGTAGAGGGGGTCTGCCATGCGCCCCGTGGCGAGGGCCTCCAGGGGTGCCTTTCCGTCTGTGTACACCACCACGCGGGCGCCGCGGGGAGCCCTCGGTGCGAGGGTGGTGACCACCTGGAGGATTGCCACAGCGTGGCCGCGGGTGCTTGACGCGTAGTAGTCAATAATTGCGTGGATGTCCTGAGCTACCGCTGCCGTGGGGGCGAGGCCCCTAGCCACGCCCGCTTCGCTGGACACGGCGATGGGGTATGTGTCTAAGGCGGGAGCGACCAGGACGACCCCGTTGGCTGCGCGGGCATATTTCACGAACCAGGCGAGGTCGGCCTTAACCGCTGCTGGGATCACGGGGTCTCGGGCTATATAATAGGCGGCCCAGGAGGGATTGTAACTGGGCCCTGGACATGGTCCGGCGGACGATCCATGCCTCGCTGTCCCTTACCACGTCCTCCAGGCGGTCCTTGGGTATCCTGAGGGTCATGGCGAGCGTGTCGACATCGATACCCAACCACTCGACCCGGCGGGCTGGCAGCTCGCACTTGCCGGGGGCAAGGACCAGGCCGAGGTTGGCTGCCATGCTGCGGAACATGTAGTATGCCTCGCAGGCTGCATGGTGGGTGGACTCCGCGCCCGCGAAGTCGTCGATATATGCAAGGGCATGGTAGCCGCTTATGCCGAGGAGATACGCAACCGCCCTCATGAACCGCTGGGGCGCAACCCGAAGAACCGCTTTCTCTGTAGCCGCCGGGTCATTGCCACCGGTGGCGCCACCTTGCGTAGAACCGCGAACGAGAGCGCGCACGTGGCCCATATTTACATTATCACAATCATCAAAAGTACAGTCCGAGCCTAACACAACATCGTGGCTCGTATCAACAACACAATCAACATCAACTACAACATCTGACATAGGGGCGTCGGCCAGGGCCGAGACTCTCCTGAGTAGGCCGGCGGAGGCGCCGGTGAGGTAGGCCTTGGTGCGGCGGGAGGCCTCATGCCCACCTACTGGTGAAAAACCTGGGGTTGGGGGACCCGTGTTGATCAGCGCTTCCAGGAGGTGCCGTGGAGGTGGTATTGCGCTGCTTTGATCTACAGTTAATCTCGGTGTGGGGGAAGTAGGCCCCAGAGTAAGCCTTACAGTAGGCGCACACGTGAGCCTGGCGGACCCCATCGATCATGTGACCATTGTTATGATCACAGCCCGCCGGCCTGTTGTAAGCCGGGCATGGAATGCCTGTCTTCTCCTCGCCCAAGCGTATTCCGCCAAGGTGAGTTCATTCAGCCTCGTGCGACTCATGTCTGGGCCTCGGAAGACATACAAGTGGGGAAAGAAACCAGCCTTACCGGGTTCAAGCCTCGAGGCGGCCGAGTCGAGAATGCCTTGCACCCGAGCCTCAACCGTATCGTTGTAGAGCGCCGGCCTCAGGAACGAGTTTCCAGGCACCGCCTGTGCCCGGAGAGTGTGGACAGCTCCCGCCAAGTTGGAGCCCGCTGCGGCCGCCTGCGATGCCCCCGCGTATTGGCCCGCTGCATAGTTGGTGGCCAGTGTAGAGGGCGCCGTTCCCGCGCGAGCTCCCAGGGTCGCGGCTGCTGATGGCGATGGCGTGGTCGTTGTAGCAAATATCTGTTGTAATATCCGTGCATCCTCCGAAACGGCCGTGGAGGGTGCCTCCTGGCTTGGCATTGTGTGCCCGGCAGATGCTGATTCACGATCCGCATTTTTCTCGGCCGAAGATTGGGCATTTCCAGAGTTCTCGACCGTTGAGCTGGTGGTGCCTGGGAGTCTCTCCATGATTGAATCAAGTGCTTTTTGAAGTCTATCGAACTTGACGTTTAAGGCACTTATGCGATCACTTTCTGTGGATGTTTCGCTTCCCGGATCAGCCTGCTTTCTCCCTTTCTTAGTTTCCTTCGACTTGGAACTGGATTTCGGCATCTTTGATAGAGTTTTTCAGAGCTCCTTTTGAGACACGTTTAAAGCTTGTGAAGTCTCCCGCGAAGCTGCTGGTGCGCCCTCTGTAGTAGCGGTGAGGTGGGGACAGCGGGCGCCCTCTCGCGTCGTTGGCGTTAACTGTTTTTGACTGCGCCATCTGTTGTGAAACTTAGAAGGAGAAAAAGGGGGCGTGGCCCGAAATGTTTGTCCAGTAATTATAGACAATTCTCAATTATCCTCAATTTAACTGATAAGTCGAGATGTTCATCTGACAGTCTTTCAAGATGGACAACAGACCTCAGGAATCTCAACGATTCTCGTCATTTTCAGGTCAGAGAATTCGGGAAGAACTGTAGGTATCTGCTGATCAGGTGATATTAATGCTTGAATTGACCCAGACCCACAAAACGGCACCGAGCCAAGGCACACTAGGTGTGCTGGGGCATCGGCAGTGAGATGAATATGCTTTCGGTGCGTCAATGGCGATAGCATCAGCAAGGCCTGGTCACTGTCAATTTACATCTGCGTTGTTTACTTGAATGGGATTAACAACATACTAATAGCTGGCCTTAGTTTTGTAGAATTCTTAAATGATGACTGTCTAATTTACGTGTTTCCGATTTATTAGGATCGCATTGAGGCATATTTTATCCAAACATGAATGTAAAACACAAGGAAACAGAGAACGACACTTGACAACAAAATGTTATTACATTATGTATACCAATATATCTTTCAGGACTGCTTAAGACATCACATTTAACCTTCTGTCGAGTATACGCACCTAGTCTTAATTCCTGGGGGAAATGAGCACCATTCCTGGTGACAAATGTTATGTAATCATAGTAAAATGACTTCAGGCTTTGCCTATTGTGTTAAGCTGTTTTGTAGTACGATCACAGGAAATTAATTCTCAGTAAAACACAGGAAGTGGCTTGGATTACGATTAATGTGAGGTTTTTGAGAATTTTGATACAAGGGGCTTGGGTGTTTTCCCACATTTGAAATGATAAAGCCACACATACATTTAGATTAATTTCACACTGAAAAGCTTACTTGTGAACATTAGTAACATGGCCATGCAACAAGAAAACCTCAGGTGTATGATATATAATCAACCTTATTCTAAGGAGTATACTTGTTGATTTGATTCAAAATGAAGTTTCAAAAGACATGCAAACATTTTGAGAACAGACGAGATTTCTGAAACAGATCGGTGACTGTTCTGGATGCACAATGAGCGGGAGAAGACTGCAAACACCCTCGACCGTGACTCGGGAACGTTGGCGCGGATAAATGGACATCTGATCCACATGGAGTATACGGATTAGGTGAGATTATCCTCACCATGGAGGACAGGGGCAGACCTACAATGTCCCCTCAGTAATGGGTGAGTGGATTTAATGGTCACTGAAAGTATGCTGCCAACCGCCTGGGGTTCAGGGTTCACACAATCTCTGAACATGTCTAGACCTGATTCTCAGCTGCCTTTACTGTCCGCTACCATTGCATTGTCATCACTGCTCTGCCTTCTTCTCACCACCATTGTGAAACTACCAGTATGACTTCCGGTCTATTAGAATTATTAGTATGCTCCTAAGGGGACCCTTAAGCACCACTTTTACAGAACAATGCATGGACATAAAGCCTAATAGTACTAGTAGAGAATTCTATATTAACAACAATGAATGAAAGTAATATGGTCTACGTATTATAGCAAATCATGTGCACATAAGTTGCATGTACATATTCTATATAAATACTGGTTTGTAAAAACATGACTCATTTCCTCATCTTCATTAATTCTGACTAGTATGCTATACAGGGTACACACGTGGCACCCTGTGGCTGTCCATCTCTGTACCCCTTTCACACGTGGATCTTAGCCTGACAAGGTTTATTATTTTAGAACACAGGGTGATTGTCACCCGCGATATGAACCATGTTCTCAGCGGGCTTTCTCTCACCCGGCCACACGCGGCCTGACTCCCCGTCGGCGGTAGTCGCTCATCGGGGCGGAAGATCACAACGCGCAGGCGTCTCGTAAGGTGCGGAGCAGCGGACACAAAGGCAGACTTGACATCCATTGATGACTCCCGCGGGCACGCAGGGCGTCCTCCCCATCCACGGGCGGATTGATACACTTCAGGCCGTTACCATTACAGCACGACATACACCGACTGTCACGCCCCCGGCGTTGACAAACCACGGGGCCCTTTTAGAAGACCAGTCCCCGTTTGTGTGACTCTCCTCTTCGGTCCCTGTGGAGGCTGAAAGGGTCAGACCCACGTGGTGCGGAAATTGAATAAGAGGTGATCTCACGCCTTCCCGTCTACCTGCCTGGTGTCCGCTCTCCCTGCGTTGCCTTGTGTGGAGGCAATTCGTAAAGGCTTTGTGGGTTTATCCCAATAGCGACGGGGTTTTATTCTAGTCTCCCGAACGATAGAGGTTAAGTGGGCTAAGGAAGGCACCCGAAGTAGGGTTCACCGACATTTTGTTTTCAAAAGGGATCCCAGCTATATATACAAAGGCAGGTTCTATACCTTGAGAAGGAAGAGCCCCAGCTCATACTAATACCACCTCTGTTCTACCTTATGAGGTCCCGCTAGGTAGATGGTGGTTGCAACCTTTGTGAAAAGTTCTATTCTCCTATGGAGTGATGTGAACTTCGCCAATATGTGCGGAATTCACAAATATTCCAGAAGTTGAAATTGCACAAGGGATGCAAGCGTGAGATTCTTTATCGATTGAAGTGGTTCTCCTCATTTGAATATACTTCTGAATTCATCTCAACCCCTAAGTGTATATAGCCACGTTAGAAAGTTTACTAATAAACCATCTATTTCACAAAAAAATGTCGAATGTTGAGAGAGTTTGTCGGAATTACTCTTAAATAATTGATTGGTAAATATTGTTCAACATTAAGATAAAGAAACTCAACTTCGCGTTGAGTTCTTTCTCGCACTCATCAATTAGGGGTTGGGGATTTTCATCATATGATAAGAAAATGATTTGAAATACCTGAGGTGGGACAAAATCACATTAAACGCGATGCAGTATAAAAGTACGGTTTCTTATTCTTTTTTATTTAAATCTTTTGTAGGGTGGCTCGGCATGTTATACGCGTGAACAGCTATCAAGTATATCCTAAAAGCATTTGACCATCATATTTTAGTTGACTGAAGAAATTTCTTTAGAATTTTATTTTAAACTACAGAAAGATATAAATGAATAAATGCGTCAACCGAGGCACTTTTGTCCATCACTACACATTTCGCACGTCGCCCGGGACATACATATTGCACTTTAAACCGGACATCTTATCAGGCAATGTGTTATCCAACTAAAAGAGAAAAATAAAGAGAGCCAGCCTTTCTCTTTTGTGTGGGAGGTTGTGTGTATATAAGGCCATAAGTAAACATGTATCAGTGGTTTTAACCTTTCTGGGTCTGTCCAATTTGAATGTTCTTACGTGGGGCGGGCGGCGGCAAACGACCTTGATTTGACGGGGGTAAGCAGAACCAGTGTCAACACAATGCCGCACACAGAGCGTGACCCGCAACAATGACAGGGAAATTGTGAAAACAGCTTTATCCTCAGCCGCAGGGAAATACGCAGGGAAATACCCGTCCACAATACAAAGACTTAAATAAGGTGTATGCAATGTGTATGGGATTAGATGTAGGATACTTTGAATGGAATCTAATATAAAAACCTATTCGAAATGAGAAATTTAAAATTGTGACTGTTGGGAAATTGATGTTGTGAGGATATATGCAGAAGAACGATGAATGTATCATCGAACACAAACTTTACCTAAATAAAAAAAGAAAATGTTTGGAGGCTGAACTATGCATTTTTATTATGTTTTTCTTAAAATATGTGTCCGTTATTGTAAGAAAAATAAAAAGAATCAGATGTGTGTGCATGCATGCAACACAAAGCAACTGCAATCCATTTCATAGATCTATTTTCGTTTGCTGCTAAGTTTAATACATGCGAAAACTCTTTGAATATGCAGGAATACTAGCTTTCCCATAGTGTATGGAATATTTGTATCTGCTCTCATCATTGTAAAATCTTTAAGTGACGTTGAATAGAGATACACCTCTCCTGTGGTTTCCCGATCTTTGTTCGTTAGAACATGCATTCAAACAGGCTTCCCCTAAATGTTGACGTATGACAAATAAAACCTACAATATGCGCTCAAAGATTGCGTGTCTCGCTGAATGTATAGATTTACAGCCAGGCAAGGGGTACACATTACCACACGTGGAAAGAATACAGATGAAAGCTAGACAAACAGAATTTGTGTGGGCAAGTTTATGGTTTCAGCAGGATCACAGCGAATAAGTGACGTTAATAAGATCAAGTCATGCTTCTTGATTGAGGGGAGGGGGATACTGGTAGAGAACACGTTGTGTCGTCAAGGTAGAGCATAGTCAGGAGAAAGCACACAAAATATATGCCCCTTTCCCAATCCTATGTTAAAAGCATTTGCAACGAGGGGACTCGAGTGAAACGCAACAGTAGATCCTTGTTGGCACAGGGACTCTGCTTGGAGCGTGATCGTGGTGAGAATGAATTGCTCTAGGGGCTTTGACAGTGAAGGCAATTTATTGCGGTTTGCTCTGGCACTTGGCAGTATCATTTTCTTTCTGTAATTGATTTCACCCTCTTTGATACCATTGCTATTTCGCAGTCCGACACTTAAGTCGAGATGTCACGCTTTGGGAGTTTATAATCCACGCGGGGGTTCTTACAGTTCTGTAGGGAAACAACTCCCATAGTGACCTGTTGCTCTTCCCTGTGCATGAACTTACATATTTGAGTATATGGCATAGTTATATTAATTAATCTCATGCATAATCCATATATAGATACGATCTCTCATATGATCATTATGATTTCCCTTATTTCACGATCTGGGTTATTGGTTAATTGTGTCATTCGATATCATTCAATGTATGGTCCAATAATCTACATTTATAGGTTCTTCAACATCAATCAATATTTCATTCAAGGTTGTTCCCAAGTACACACAGTGACCCTCTAAGTAGCAATAAAACATAAGTATTAGCTATTCTTATTTAAGTATGATCATTGTGTTGTATCTGGGTCTTTCTGGCCCGTTAACGGCTTCGAGTTACGGCACACTGGGTTGAGTTGAGGTAGCTGCGAGTCAATGAGGTCTCGCTGTGGTCTTGCCGGCATGCCACCGTGCCTCCGCTGTGCAGCAACTCATGTTGTGAGCCTGACAGGTCACCGATGAGTTGACGTTAAGAGGCGGTATGGTACGGTCACTTTCGTCGGTGCCGTCAGTGTCATGATTGAGGACCCATTGACTTCCGGTGGACAGGTTGAGTTAAGGTGATCTAAGGCTCGTTACCATAGAGCGTGGTTTCTCCCCCCTTTTCACGCCCCAACAGCTCCATGGCAATGTACTCCATGTATAGAAGTGTGCTCTGCAAGGCTTCCTCAGTGTCTTCGAGTGCGTTCACGAAGCAACACTCTCACAGCACCGGTTTTCAGTAGCAACGCACGCTGTGGCCTTCACACAGTGCAAAAACGATGCATTTCATTGCTCTTCAAATGGATCACTGTTTACAGTTAACCATATACAGAATGGCAGAATTTAGGAACTAAGACTGTTTTATGCTATTCATATGTCTTCAATATTGATACTGACTGCAGGAATTCCTCCCCTCCCTACCTAGGTTTTTGCTTCAGATAAAGTGCTGACTCCACCAAGCCAATGTTCTAACCAGAAAATCTCCAACATTTATTTCGGCGTGTTTCGTAATATTTCCGTCATAATCGCACAAGTGGACCTTAACGTTGGAAAAGGCACGTAACGTTTCTGGCAATTTTCGGGCACTCATGCGATTTTCGTGAAGGCCCGTCCACGTTGCCAATAAATTTCAGTTTTGGGAAATTTCATATTACTGAAAACACTTCTTCCACCCACCAAAAACGCAAATTTCTGTCACTGGGTCGACGTTTTTAGCTAGACAAGGAGGCAGACTCCCATAGTTGTGTTCAATGACAAGAATTGATGTTATGAAATGCATTCATATCATATCACAAGAAATCAACTTAGTTGTACTACTATAGTAATGATTAATGCACAAGGTAATATCGTAAAACTGGATGAGTTTTAATCTTGGCCACCATATGCCACAACTGGAGTTTGGCATAGTGACTTCATGAGGCGAAGCTGAGTGAAGTCCAGAGCCAAAACTCTAGGAGTAGCATGCAGTGGCCAAGATTAAAACAAATCAGGTTTTGATTTTGTCCTACCCGATCTCCTCGATTTTAGAATATTACATGATAACAATTCTGTATGCCACTAGTGGTATATAAAACTCTGTATGCTAGTCAGCGGAAACTCAATGTTAAGCCTATGGGATTTTATATTATGGGGTAGGATAACTATAGTTATCTCACTCCCTGCAGTTCAGTGTCTTATTTCAATAAGATTACCATATCTATGGAAGAGCACTATGAGCAAAGAGAACTCTACATTGAGTACTTAAAGGGGTTCTACATGCAAGAAAATTTGGACTTTGTCTTCCTTCTGTTGTGCCAAACCATGGATTTATTCACTCATTGCAAGGATCCCTCACACCATGCCAGAGTATAACTAATTGCCAGAGATCATATTTGCATGTCAATGATACTACTACAAGAAAGAATGAAGGTCCTTTGAAATCCTGCAAGGGAGCCTGATGACTACCAACTCAACTTAGTTGTACTACTATAGTAATGATTAATGCACAAGGTAACTATAGTTATCTCACTCCCTGCAGTTCAGCATCTATGGTTACAGTCCTGTTTGCCAATTGGAGATGGGTGGCACAAATTCCCTGTGGATATTCGAATGTGAACAACCGAGTCTCAATAAGTGACTTCATTGAGAATTAGTTTCTAGGTAGTCAAACTTAATGATTGATGATATGAGTACAGGAGAGAAAGGGGCTTCCAGTATGTCTGCTGGCTGCCAACTACAGCCTCGATTAAGCAGGGGTTGCATCACTGATTTCGGGTTAGAACATTAGCAAAATCTGTCAACTATAGAGACGAGGAGAATCAACTCAAACTATCATCATAGCACCATATAGTAGTGCAGCCAACTATAACCAGTTGGCATTGTGCTTGATGCTATCACACTTCAAGCATTTGCCTGTGCCTGTATGTAGAATCTCATAACAACACTAAGTATAGGGTTGAAGAAATGCTATTCAAAGGATTGGATGACTATGGCCCATTCCAAGGGGGGAGGGCAATTTTTTTTGATATTCCAAGAGGGGGGGCAATTTCTTGGGGGTGTTCCCGGGGGGAGGGGGCAACTTTTTTTGGACCGATCGGTGCTCCAAAAACCGGGCCATGATTAATGAACACTCCCTTAGCTGATACACTGCGATTTTAAACTTGCCTGCTGAATTACAACAAATATTGCCTAGATGTGTTTTGTTGTTGTTCTGATAGCTCAAGTTCTAACCTCTGAGGGGAATATAAGATCTGAATATTTAAATAATTCATGTGCCACCAACGATTATCTTTTTAAAAAGAGAATTAGTATCACCCCAGAATTAGTATCACCCCATATTGTGATTGTATTGATACCATAGAGCATTTTTTCTTTGATTGTATAACTGTCCAAACCTTCTGGAAGCACATCCAGAACTGGTTGGAAAAGTTGATGGGGTGGCGTTACAATATTGAGCCGGAATACTTATTTTTGGGGGTACCTAACAAGGGCCCTGAGGCTGACCGATACAATTATATTACGTCACATGCTAAATTTTATATATATATACAACGTCTCTTTGGGGACAACCAGCTGAGTCTCTATCAATGGGGTGTGGAATTGAGAAATAGTCTTTGTATTGAGAAGCATATTTGCTGGGGTGAGAACAGAGAGAGTAAGTTTGATAAATGGAGAGGCTTCCTCACCAGGTTGTCTTGAATCATTGTCTTGTATCTTTTATTGATGAGATGTATGTGAAAAGGGCAAGAGGGGAATGGTAACCTGACAATTGTTGTTGTCTTTTTTTTACAGTCTTGTGTTGTTTAATTGTTGTGTATGTCTTTACTGTATGTATTGTCATATTTGGTTTTGTTGGATAAGTCTTGGGGATTGGTGTTTGTGGTATGATTTTAACGTTATGATGCGTTGATTATGATATTATGGGTTATTACATTACTGCATTTTGGGGATTGTCACACAGTACTTCGTTATATGAGGTACTTTTTCACATGGTAGGTTGGGATGTAAACCTATATGTTGTCTGGATGACTGAATTACATGGGGTCTAGATGTTTTTGTGGTGAAAATGTTATGCTCTTCCCATGTTTGCAAATGAAAGGGGGGGTTAATGATTTAGTACAGAAGGAAGAGGGATAATGGTGGTATTTTCCTGGGTAGATAATGGTGACATCAAAGAATTTAATGGATGAAATGAAATAAACGAATACAAAATAGAGCAACTATGAAGACAATATGTATTTCTTCTGTGTACATCCAACTTCCATGTAGACCTGTACTGTTCATCCTGTGCCCAGGTGGATAGATATATTTGGTGCTGCATTTTATGCATCTATTATGCATTTATTTCCGAGTTTTTCAAGATAGTGCAAGAACTATGTGCAAACATTCTATATTTGTTTCTCTGGTATAAGGTTCTGGTATGTTTTCTTTTTCCAGTTATTGTTCAGCGTTGGAGTTAGCAAGTGTGGTCTATAGGATATACAATTGTTCATCGATGGATTGTTCACATGTTCATACAGAATAGACAAGTTACTATTTTGACTATGTAACTGCTTTTTTATAAGACATCGACATTTTATTCCAGACCCTCACCGAGCCGATGGTCGAGATGAATCGGGAAAAAATGTCGGTGTCTTATAGGCTTTAGATTGTAAAGAGTCTATCATTGCAGAGACAGGTTTTGCGGGACAATAAACCGGAGCGGCGCAGTGTGGGCCAAGACGCGTTTTGAACATGCACACAATTTATTTAGCTTCGGCTCATATCGGTGAACCTGCTGGGTGGAAGCGTCTGTTTTATCGGAATTATTGGGAACGAAATTGTGCGATATTCTCTGAAATTCTCCGAAACTCCCAGAACCCGCCCGATACATCTTATTTGTGGTGAAACCCGCGCCGAACAAGAGACACACCTATTTTCTCGTTTGGCCTTATACCCATGAAGGAGAACCAAGTGACATCTTTTTCTTGGCAGACGACAATCGACCTAGAACCAACAAGGATACTGCCTCTATTTACTTGGCAACGCGGCAACGATTTTACTCAATCATTTTGCAATGTGCAGACACATTCTAAATAAAAACGAGGCATGTCACCGAACAATTATGATAAAATCATTCCTGAAAAACAGAGGGATAAGTGCAAAGACAAAATTGAAAATGATATCCAACAACAGTGGTTTGCCATGTTGCCTAAAGCCACAAGCCAGTAGATAGTATGGGACGTGTGATAGAGCCCTAGGTCTACCGTAAACGACCTCCAACACCATGTATTATTCACCTAGAGCCCTAGGTCTACCTCAAACCACCCCCTCCTCTCCCACACACACACACCCCACAGGATTACCGTAAACCACATCTTGCAATGTGTTACCCACCCCCCCCCCTTTCATGCGCCATAATACTCACAAAGCACTCATTAAGAAAGAAACTGATGAGTGTTTGGTCTGTGTCCCCATATGCCATTGAATTCGGAGGGCTCAGGGATATGAACGAGGCGATGGCCGAGTGAATATTCTGAAGCGCTTCAAACGAAATGGCTATCGGGGACACAGGCGAAGCAAGAATATATTTCCGATTTTATTGTTATCTGTTCATCACCCATTGAGCATGAGTCACTGTACTCGCATGTGTTTTGGGAACGAGTTCCTAATATTAAGCCTATCGACATTTATGTCAGGCTAAGATACAAAACCATTCTCCACTAGCCGACTATTTGCCACCGATCTTCAGTCAGGAACCCCCGACGCCAGATCGGTGAATGGAAACAGAGATGCAGAGAAGTGTTCCCCGATTGTGCATAGATTATGCAATAAGGCCACCACCAACTGACTTGGTCAATGACTGACAGAATCAAAGAGGTTTGAAGACGTCACTGATGGTCATTATGTTTGGAGTAGAGTTCTGTCAGTATGAAGCTGTCAAATGCGGCAGAAACAAGGCATATACAGCACCCTCGCCGATTTCTAGATACCTGGCGTGCAGCCATTGACCACCGCCAACCGACTTAATTAATCGGTGCCGTTTTCGCCGGCCAGTGGAAAATTGCCTATAGCCTATATGCTAACCATAGATCACCTCTCACATCTTATATCATTCACCCAGAGCCATCACTCTGCTCCGTCGTTGCTACTGCATCTCTTTCTCTCGCGTACATTCCACGCTTACAAATGATATTTTTCCACGTCTGCTGATACAATTTTCCAGCTTCAAAGTTTACAAATACACGTGCCAAACTACAAAATAAATACTTTTTTTGACTAAAGCCTCAACCCTACCTCCCTTGTTTTAGTATTTAGGTCATCTGGTTCTTAACCTCATTCACTATATTTGCTGACTCCTAGCTTGCTGCATATCTTTACGAGACTGGGTTTATTGTCGGAGGTCCTCCAGTCTATTACAGACTAGCTTCTACCCTCCAGTAGGGATTTCCCCACCGCCCCTGCCCCCTACCCTTTTTAGAATCATGGATTCGCCCTTCAAAGTTTAGGTCTATTGGGTATCATCTCATAGGGCCTTGGGTAAAAGAAGGTAAAATAAAAGATTCTAGATGTTGTGGTGTCCTCTACCTAGCTGGGACCAGAGCTTGGAAGGGTGAAATGGTCCAGGACCTTCCGAACACCCCACCCCAACCCCTCACCCACATAGAAATATATGATTTACACTCTACACTGTTGATTGCTCTAAAATATAAAAATGATAATTCATTTGAGTTTTTCGACCTATATATATTTTTTTTAATCTTCTTCTGCAACTATTGGGTTTGAACTTTTCCCCCACCCCATGCTTTGTTTATAATTTCTTTTATTGCAATCTTCCTGCCCTACATGCACCAAAGACCGCTCAGCCTCGGTCTACCTACCCCCCCCCCCCCCCCACCCCTCCTCCTCCTCCTCCCTGCTTCTCCTCGTCACGCCTGATCCCTGCACACCACCTTGACGACCACCACCCCATGTGCCCGTGTAGTCAGCGACTCACATCACTGCATCTCAGCCGTTATCTGTCTGCCGTGATGGATGCCGGCAGACGCCACTCCTTTATGCGCGTGGGCGCGGGGCGTCCGTGTCTGTCTGTGTGCCGGGGTTGGCTGTGAGGCGGGTGGTTGAGGGGTGGGGTGGATCTGGGCACGGGGCGTCCGTGTCTGTCTGTGTGCCGGGGTTGGCTGTGAGGCGGGTGGCTGAGGGGTGGGGTGGATCTGGGCACGGGGCGTCCGTGTCTGTCTGTGTGCCGGGGTTGGCTGTGAGGCGGGTGGCTGAGGGGTGGGGTGGATCTGGGCACGGGGCGTCCGTGTCTGTCTGTGTGCCGGGGTTGGCTGTGAGGCGGGTGGCTGAGGGGTGGGGTGGATCTGGGCACGGGGCGTCCGTGTCTGTCTGTGTGCCGGGGTTGGCTGTGAGGCGGGTGGCTGAGGGGTGGGGTGGATCTGGGCACGGGGCGTCCGTGTCTGTCTGTGTGCCGGGGTTGGCTGTGAGGCGGGTGGCTGAGGGATGGGGTGGATCTGGGCACGGGGCGTCCGTGTCTGTCTGTGTGCCGGGGTTGGCTGTGAGGCGGGTGGCTGAGGGGTGGCGTGGATCTGGGCACGGGGCGTCCGTGTCTGTCTGTGTGCCGGTGATGGCTGTGAGGCGGGTGGCTGAGGGATGGGGTGGATCTGGGCACGGGGCGTCCGTGTCTGTCTGTGTGCCGGTG
This sequence comes from Alentia gelatinosa, assembly GCA_950022655.1. Lineage (NCBI taxonomy): Eukaryota > Metazoa > Annelida > Polychaeta > Phyllodocida > Polynoidae > Alentia > Alentia gelatinosa. The sequence continues at coordinate 76,986,934 of OX465583.1, forward strand.
ATGGCTGTGAGGCGGGTGGCTGAGGGATGGGGTGGATCTGGGCACGGGGCGTCCGTGTCTGTCTGTGTGCCGGGGTTGGCTGTGAGGCGGGTGGCTGAGGGATGGGGTGGATCTGGGCATGGGGCGTCCGTGTCTGTCTGTGTGCCGGGGTTGGCTGTGAGGCGGGTGGCTGAGGGGTGGCTTGGATCTGGGCACGGGGCGTCCGTGTCTGTCTGTGTGCCGGTGATGGCTGTGAGGCGGGTGGCTGAGGGATGGGGTGGATCTGGGCACGGGGCGTCCGTGTCTGTCTGTGTGCAGGTGATGGCTGTGAGGCGGGTGGCTGAGGGATGGGGTGGATCTGGGCACGGGGCGTCCGTGTCTGTCTGTGTGCTGGGCTTGGCTGTGAGGCGGGTGGCTGAGGGATGGGGTGGATCTGGGCACGGGGCGTCCGTGTCTGTCTGTGTGCCGGGGTTGGCTGTGAGGCGGGTGGCTGAGGGATGGGGTGGATCTGGGCATGGGGCGTCCGTGTCTGTCTGTGTGCCGGGGTTGGCTGTGAGGCGGGTGGCTGAGGGGTGGGGTGGATCTGGGCACGGGGCGTCCGTGTCTGTCTGTGTGCCGGGGTTGGCTGTGAGGCGGGTGGCTGAGGGATGGGGTGGATCTGGGCATGGGGCGTCCGTGTCTGTCTGTGTGCCGGGGTTGGCTGTGAGGCGGGTGGCTGAGGGGTGGGGTGGATCTGGGCACGGGGCGTCCGTGTCTGTCTGTGTGCTGGGGTTGGCTGTGAGGCGGGTGGCTGAGGGGTGGGGTGGATCTGGGCACGGGGCGTCCGTGTCTGTCTGTGTGCCGGGGTTGGCTGTGAGGCGGGTGGCTGAGGGATGGGGTGGATCTGGGCACGGGGCGTCCGTGTCTGTCTGTGTGCTGGGGTTGGCTGTGAGGCGGGTGGCTGAGGGGTGGCGTGGATCTGGGCACGGGGCGTCCGTGTCTGTCTGTGTGGTGGGGTTGGCTGTGAGGCGGGTGGCTGAGGGATGGGGTGGATCTGGGCACGGGGCGTCCGTGTCTGTCTGTGTGCCGGGGTTGGCTGTGAGGCGGGTGGCTGAGGGGTGGGGTGGATCTGGGCACGGGGCGTCCGTGTCTGTCTGTGTGCCGGGGTTGGCTGTGAGGCGGGTGGCTGAGGGGTGGGGTGGATCTGGGCACGGGGCGTCCGTGTCTGTCTGTGTGCCGGTGATGGCTGTGAGGCGGGTGGCTGAGGGATGGGGTGGATCTGGGCACGGGGCGTCCGTGTCTGTCTGTGTGCTGGGCTTGGCTGTGAGGCGGGTGGCTGAGGGATGGGGTGGATCTGGGCACGGGGCGTCCGTGTCTGTCTGTGTGCCGGGGTTGGCTGTGAGGCGGGTGGCTGAGGGATGGGGTGGATCTGGGCATGGGGCGTCCGTGTCTGTCTGTGTGCCGGGGTTGGCTGTGAGGCGGGTGGCTGAGGGGTGGGGTGGATCTGGGCACGGGGCGTCCGTGTCTGTCTGTGTGCCGGGGTTGGCTGTGAGGCGGGTGGCTGAGGGATGGGGTGGATCTGGGCATGGGGCGTCCGTGTCTGTCTGTGTGCCGGGGTTGGCTGTGAGGCGGGTGGCTGAGGGGTGGGGTGGATCTGGGCACGGGGCGTCCGTGTCTGTCTGTGTGCTGGGGTTGGCTGTGAGGCGGGTGGCTGAGGGGTGGGGTGGATCTGGGCACGGGGCGTCCGTGTCTGTCTGTGTGCCGGGGTTGGCTGTGAGGCGGGTGGCTGAGGGATGGGGTGGATCTGGGCACGGGGCGTCCGTGTCTGTCTGTGTGCTGGGGTTGGCTGTGAGGCGGGTGGCTGAGGGGTGGCGTGGATCTGGGCACGGGGCGTCCGTGTCTGTCTGTGTGGTGGGGTTGGCTGTGAGGCGGGTGGCTGAGGGATGGGGTGGATCTGGGCACGGGGCGTCCGTGTCTGTCTGTGTGCCGGGGTTGGCTGTGAGGCGGGTGGCTGAGGGATGGGGTGGATCTGGGCATGGGGCGTCCGTGTCTGTCTGTGTGCCGGGGTTGGCTGTGAGGCGGGTGGCTGAGGGGTGGGGTGGATCTGGGCACGGGGCGTCCGTGTCTGTCTGTGTGCCGGGGTTGGCTGTGAGGCGGGTGGCTGAGGGATGGGGTGGATCTGGGCACGGGGCGTCCGTGTCTGTCTGTGTGCCGGGGTTGGCTGTGAGGCGGGTGGCTGAGGGATGGGGTGGATCTGGGCACGGGGCGTCCGTGTCTGTCTGTGTGCCGGGGTTGGCTGTGAGGCGGGTGGCTGAGGGATGGGGTGGATCTGGGCACGGGGCGTCCGTGTCTGTCTGTGTGCCGGGGTTGGCTGTGAGGCGGGTGGCTGAGGGGTGGGGTGGATCTGGGCACGGGGCGTCCGTGTCTGTCTGTGTGCTGGGGTTGGCTGTGAGGCGGGTGGCTGAGGGGTGGGGTGGATCTGGGCACGGGGCGTCCGTGTCTGTCTGTGTGCCGGGGTTGGCTGTGAGGCGGGTGGCTGAGGGGTGGAGTGGATCTGGGCACGGGGCGTCCGTGTCTGTCTGTGTGCCGGGGTTGGCTGTGAGGCGGGTGGCTGAGGGGTGGCGTGGATCTGGGCACGGGGCGTCCGTGTCTGTCTGTGTGCCGGGGTTGGCTGTGAGGCGGGTGGCTGAGGGGTGGCGTGGATCTGGGCACGGGGCGTCCGTGTCTGTCTGTGTGCTGGGGTTGGCTGTGAGGCGGGTGGCTGAGGGGTGGCGTGGATCTGGGCACGGGGCGTCCGTGTCTGTCTGTGTGGTGGGGTTGGCTGTGAGGCGGGTGGCTGAGGGATGGGGTGGATCTGGGCACGGGGCGTCCGTGTCTGTCTGTGTGCCGGGGTTGGCTGTGAGGCGGGTGGCTGAGGGATGGGGTGGATCTGGGCACGGGGCGTCCGTGTCTGTCTGTGTGCCGGGGTTGGCTGTGAGGCGGGTGGCTGAGGGGTGGCGTGGATCTGGGCACGGGGCGTCCGTGTCTGTCTGTGTGCTGGGGTTGGCTGTGAGGCGGGTGGCTGAGGGGTGGCGTGGATCTGGGCACGGGGCGTCCGTGTCTGTCTGTGTGGTGGGGTTGGCTGTGAGGCGGGTGGCTGAGGGATGGGGTGGATCTGGGCACGGGGCGTCCGTGTCTGTCTGTGTGCCGGGGTTGGCTGTGAGGCGGGTGGCTGAGGGATGGGGTGGATCTGGGCACGGGGCGTCCGTGTCTGTCTGTGTGCCGGGGTTGGCTGTGAGGCGGGTGGCTGAGGGATGGGGTGGATCTGGGCACGGGGCGTCCGTGTCTGTCTGTGTGCCGGGGTTGGCTGTGAGGCGGGTGGCTGAGGGATGGGGTGGATCTGGGCACGGGGCGTCCGTGTCTGTCTGTGTGCTGGGGTTGGCTGTGAGGCGGGTGGCTGAGGGATGGGGTGGATCTGGGTACGGGGCGTCCGTGTCTGTCTGTGTGCCGGGGTTGGCTGTGAGGCGGGTGGCTGAGGGATGGGGTGGATCTGGGCACGGGGCGTCCGTGTCTGTCTGTGTGCCGGTGATGGCTGTAAGGCGGGTGGCTGAGGGATGGGGTGGATCTGGGCACGGGGCGTCCGTGTCTGTCTGTGTGGTGGGGTTGGCTGTGAGGCGGGTGGCTGAGGGGTGGGGTGGATCTGGGCACGGGGCGTCCGTGTCTGTCTGTGTGCTGGGCTTGGCTGTGAGGCGGGTGGCTGAGGGATGGGGTGGATCTGGGCACGGGGCGTCCGTGTCTGTCTGTGTGCCGGGGTTGGCTGTGAGGCGGGTGGCTGAGGGATGGGGTGGATCTGGGCACGGGGCGTCCGTGTCTGTCTGTGTGCCGGGGTTGGCTGTGAGGCGGGTGGCTGAGGGATGGGGTGGATCTGGGCACGGGGCGTCCGTGTCTGTCTGTGTGCCGGGGTTGGCTGTGAGGCGGGTGGCTGAGGGATGGGGTGGATCTGGGCACGGGGCGTCCGTGTCTGTCTGTGTGCCGGGGTTGGCTGTGAGGCGGGTGGCTGAGGGGTGGGGTGGATCTGGGCACGGGGCGTCCGTGTCTGTCTGTGTGCCAGGGTTGGCTGTGAGGCGGGTGGCTGAGGGATGGCGTGGATCTGGGCACGGGGCGTCCGTGTCTGTCTGTGTGCCGGGGTTGGCTGTGAGGCGGGTGGCTGAGGGATGGGGTGGATCTGGGCACGGGGCGTCCGTGTCTGTCTGTGTGCCGGGGTTGGCTGTGAGGCGGGTGGCTGAGGGGTGGGGTGGATCTGGGCACGGGGCGTCCGTGTCTGTCTGTGTGCTGGGCTTGGCTGTGAGGCGGGTGGCTGAGGGATGGGGTGGATCTGGGCACGGGGCGTCCGTGTCTGTCTGTGTGCCGGGGTTGGCTGTGAGGCGGGTGGCTGAGGGATGGGGTGGATCTGGGCACGGGGCGTCCGTGTCTGTCTGTGTGCCAGGGTTGGCTGTGAGGCGGGTGGCTGAGGGATGGCGTGGATCTGGGCACGGGGCGTCCGTGTCTGTCTGTGTGCCGGGGTTGGCTGTGAGGCGGGTGGCTGAGGGATGGGGTGGATCTGGGCACGGGGCGTCCGTGTCTGTCTGTGTGCCGGGGTTGGCTGTGAGGCGGGTGGCTGAGGGGTGGGGTGGATCTGGGCACGGGGCGTCCGTGTCTGTCTGTGTGCTGGGCTTGGCTGTGAGGCGGGTGGCTGAGGGATGGGGTGGATCTGGGCACGGGGCGTCCGTGTCTGTCTGTGTGCCGGGGTTGGCTGTGAGGCGGGTGGCTGAGGGATGGGGTGGATCTGGGCACGGGGCGTCCGTGTCTGTCTGTGTGCCGGGGTTGGCTGTGAGGCGGGTGGCTGAGGGATGGGGTGGATCTGGGCACGGGGCGTCCGTGTCTGTCTGTGTGCCGGGGTTGGCTGTGAGGCGGGTGGCTGAGGGATGGGGTGGATCTGGGCACGGGGCGTCCGTGTCTGTCTGTGTGCCGGTGATGGCTGTGAGGCGGGTGGCTGAGGGATGGGGTGGATCTGGGCACGGGGCGTCCGTGTCTGTCTGTGTGGTGGGGTTGGCTGTGAGGCGGGTGGCTGAGGGGTGGGGTGGATCTGGGCACGGGGCGTCCGTGTCTGTCTGTGTGCTGGGCTTGGCTGTGAGGCGGGTGGCTGAGGGATGGGGTGGATCTGGGCACGGGGCGTCCGTGTCTGTCTGTGTGCCGGGGTTGGCTGTGAGGCGGGTGGCTGAGGGATGGGGTGGATCTGGGCACGGGGCGTCCGTGTCTGTCTGTGTGCCGGGGTTGGCTGTGAGGCGGGTGGCTGAGGGATGGGGTGGATCTGGGCACGGGGCGTCCGTGTCTGTCTGTGTGCCGGGGTTGGCTGTGAGGCGGGTGGCTGAGGGGTGGGGTGGATCTGGGCACGGGGCGTCCGTGTCTGTCTGTGTGCCGGGGTTGGCTGTGAGGCGGGTGGCTGAGGGATGGGGTGGATCTGGGCACGGGGCGTCCGTGTCTGTCTGTGTGCCGGGGTTGGCTGTGAGGCGGGTGGCTGAGGGGTGGGGTGGATCTGGGCACGGGGCGTCCGTGTCTGTCTGTGTGCCGGGGTTGGCTGTGAGGCGGGTGGCTGAGGGATGGCGTGGATCTGGGCACGGGGCGTCCGTGTCTGTCTGTGTGCCGGGGTTGGCTGTGAGGCGGGTGGCTGAGGGATGGCGTGGATCTGGGCACGGGGCGTCCGTGTCTGTCTGTGTGCCGGGGTTGGCTGTGAGGCGGGTGGCTGAGGGATGGCGTGGATCTGGGCACGGGGCGTCCGTGTCTGTCTGTGTGCCGGGGTTGGCTGTGAGGCGGGTGGCTGAGGGATGGCGTGGATCTGGGCACGGGGCGTCCGTGTCTGTCTGTGTGCCGGGGTTGGCTGTGAGGCGGGTGGCTGAGGGATGGCGTGGATCTGGGCACGGGGCGTCCGTGTCTGTCTGTGTGCCGGGGTTGGCTGTGAGGCGGGTGGCTGAGGGGGGGCGTGGATCGGGGTGTGGAGAGGGTTTGCCTGTGAGGGGTGTCTATGGATGATGGAGATTGGAGGTGCTTTATGAAGGTCACGAGTATCTGATCGACCGAATCATAAACAAGGTTACTGTTGCCATCTCTTTAGACTGAATATCTCTCTGTATACATCTGTATATACATGTATGTGCATGCACGATGACTAAGGACGGCTATAGTATATGTATCTAGGAAGGGTGTTTCTTCTGTGAAGTTCACCTGGTGACAATGAATTATTTATACATGTACATGTTGATCCCTTTTGTCTCAACATGGCTCAACCATGCGTGCCACGAGATTGAATTTGGACATACACGTATCAGTGTTTTCTCCTGAAGTAGTGGAGAACGTAGGTTGACATGATGTGATCTGTGTGCGGGCTTGTTTAGGGAGGGAGAGGGGGCCTACTCGTAGTCAGGTCGTGAGGGGCGACGGAGGGGTGGCGTCAGGGTGGGAGGAGGCAGGCGTCGGTATGCGCATCACCTGAAGCGCGCTCACAGAGCAAGGCCCGCGCTCCAATCACACTGTTTACACTACTCCCACCCCCCCCCCCCCCCCCCCCAAAGCATACGGAATCTTCCCTTTTTAGTGCTACTTGTCTGAGGGGAGCATTCCTGTCGGGTCCTGTCATGGCGGTCGTTGAGACGTGAACAATGTTGAGGGTACATCTGAAGTATACGTGTGGTCCCCTTGTTATTGTTTACCTGCCAATGCTATTGAGTGTGTGAGTTGTGTGTTGTTTTTCTTTCTGACATAAATCTAAAAGAATAAACACTCTCCCTTTTTATAGTGCTTGGAGAACAATTCTCTTCATCCCCAAACCATTAACCCTATCGTGATTTTCTCCCCTTTCCTTCTTTTCTCGGATTTTTTCCCTTCTGCTTTTCCCTCTTTTGTTATTTTTATGAACGGATTCAAACACCACAGGGCGGGTATGCTGTTACAATCGTTTGTGAATCTGATTATAGACGTCACATGGCAATTCAAAAGTGCTAACCGCTCAACTGACACCGAACCGTCACATTCACATTGAAATATGCATGGGGTTCCTGGGTCTCATTTACCACAAACAAGTCGAAAATATTTGTAACCTAGTTAATTTCAAAATACCTCAAATATAAATTCAATATATAACCATCACAACAGCGTTCAAATATAAATTCTGAGAGTGGCTTTTCGGGTATGAAGCTTTGAAGGTGCAACTCCTTAAGGAGTGTCTGTGAAGGCATTTGAGGACATTTAAAGGAATACGGGAATTCTTGAATAACCTTTTATCTATAGAATATTATATGCAACAGAGGTTGGGTTCTATATTGTCTCAGGACAACCATACTCATCTCTATGAATTTCAATTAGATTTCTCAAAGTGGTGAAAAGGGTGAAGTTGTTTTTTTTTCTGGTTTCTTTTCGTTTTTAAGCGCATCTTCCCTTCCGTCATTATTGCTGTTGAACAGCATTTCTTTTATGAGATATACTTTATATAAGACTTGCTCAAGATTTTGATTATGGATATTCATTGAATGATTGAAATAAATCAGGATGAATGCATTGCCATATTTACGCTACTGCAATGTATCGTCTTGATGACAAAGTGCAGGGTTTGGTCTCAGGATCATTAACAGCTGTGCGTGCTTATCTGTAACCTGTCACACCTCAGCACATGCTGGTCTGTTGTACTAGTCTGATATAGGCCGGGAGAGGGCAGTGAAACAGACCTAGACTAGCCATCGTACGATTTGATAAACTTCCTCTCGCAGCTTCAGGAATCAAGGGGTAAGGGCGGCGCGCGGGGACAGGCAAGCAGGGAGAGGTGGGTAGGACACAGGGACTGAGACAAGTCGAACTTTACATTAACTTCAGAGTCCCTCCTTTGTCAAACATGTGGGCCGTTCATCTCAGATATTACCTGTCATGATTAGTATGAAGAGTTGTTTTAACCGTTGTCCTTTTTATTTGTTTCCTATCTTTGTTTCGATGTGAGTCAGACGTCCTACCTCACTCACTGCTCATCACTAATAAGTAATGACGACATTAGTACAGACTTAAGCCGTTCTACTTCCCGAGTTACCGCTTGATTTATTAGTGAGCTATTCAGCATCCCCCGGAAAATACTGAACATTTCAAGGACCTTAATGTGGTGAATTCTTTCGATGAAACAGAAGCAAGAGAAGTTCATGATCAATTTTTAATTATTTGTTCCACTCCATTGCTCTGGAAGTTTACATTCCAGGTTTAACTACCACCGTTAAAGATTAAGAGAAAACGTGATTACTGAGCCCGAAGGGATGGTCGTTCGAGGTCTTTTTATACCACAAATACGTCCCGACGCCGCAGGCGGAGGGACGTATTTATGGTATAAAAAGACCGAGAATGGCATCCCTTCTGGCTCAGTCAATACGTTTTCTTATTATTACATACCTAAATGTAAAAAACCCCCGCCTTTTATGTACTTATAAAATGTACCATTTGACCCAATGGTCACAGTGCGCCCGAATATTTACTACGGGCGCAGTGCGCCCGAACATTATTTATACTGTACTCCTAGCAGCGGGTAGTATTTCATAGACATTCGGCCATAGGTATGTAATAATTTTACAATACGTCTCCTTGTACTCGGAGATATCATACCACAATCACGACTTGTGAGGTAATTGAGGCACTTATAATACATCTCAGATATAGCCGCAGTGTACAGAGACAGGAGGGCAGTATGGGTTCACATGGTGCATTATGGTCATTGTCGTCTGCTCGTGGTGTCCAGTAAATACGCAGTCCCCTCATCTACTGACGTGATACGTGACGGGTACGTACCACTAGCCGTGTACGTGAGGAGTATACGTGAGTTGGCGTCGGTGGTCTGCTTCGTAATCGTGGGAGGAGAGCTGAACACGAACTACGGTAAAACCAACCACTTCCCGCCTCCACTCCACCCCGAAAGTCACCAGGAGAGAGAATCTCCTTCCTGGCCTACTATCACAACTCCTCTGTAATTTAAGTTATTCTTAATATTGTTATTGTTAGCCTCTGTTCATATTTCCAAAGCAGTTCTCATTGAATATTATCATAAAATATGTTTCCAAATGGGTCCCTTTGTTTACCTAAATGTAAATGTAAGTGGTTAAATGGGACATATGTAGGCCTACATGTATCTCTATGTTTTTGAGCGCGCAGAAACACGCTCAGATACGCTGTCTAGAAGTTAGAGGTTGGAAAGGTTACATACAACTTGCTGCAAAATCGAACCCTTCACTATCTGCGTGCCTACTCTGTCACATCAGATGGGTGGCACAAATGGTCGTATGTTTGACGTACATCGTACGGGACATCGTTCAATGTAACGGATTCCGGTGCTAACGACCACTCAGCACCTGCGTTCATCCCACTCGGTATTTCGGTGTATTTCACTGATCGTTCATTAACAATTCTTCTTTTGAGTTATTGGGTTCTTAAAAGTTAAATCCTCCTGGTGTTACAGTACAAGCTTCAGCCACGACATCCCTTTGAGGTGTCGTAAGTGGTGTATGTTACGACTATTATAGACGACTTAAGAACATTTGCACGATGTCTGTCAATGTTTATGTAACGATTTTGAGGCATCCCATTTGGACGATATCAGACGATATAAGGACAACCATACGATCTTTTATATGATCGTTCAAAATTTATGAAATGGACCCAGTATCCTAGTGTCTGAGAAGAGTGCCCAGGTGACCATGACTCCAGACCAAAGTGCCTCATTGACCCACTGCTACTTGACATATTTGGACTCCAGATAGGCGGGTTTCGGACTGGCTGGTTGGCTGGGTGCCCAATGTGTTACAGCAAATGAACTACATACTGGATAAACCCAAACCTTATAATTGTTAAATGTGTATATTCTTGTTTATAATATACTGCTTGTTCCTAGGGCTTGGAGAATATGCCCCCCCCCCCCCCCCATGCAGATCAGATCAGTCAGATCAGTTCTAAGTGATGTGATATCATGATTGAGATAATGGTTGTAGATTAGGCTACATATGGCACTCCCATGCCATCCTCTCCCAAGTGGCATGTCTCTTCTATCATTAATGGCATACAGGCTTATCGCAAGTTATGCGTCCATCGTCCACACAAGCGTAGTCATCAGCTGGCACTTTCGCCAAATAGAGTATCGAATACCATCTCTTTTATTGCCACTAACAACTATAATGTGCGTGTATGGGTCTGGTTTTAATGGGACCGTGTCAGCTCCGAGGATCGTGCGAGTCGTGTCTGTCGTGAGCTAAGAAATCTGGTCAAAGTAGTGCGCATGGGTCAACGGTACGAGGAATTAACCTCGCAACACTCAAACCTTATAATAGTTAGAAAGAAGATATTGCACTTTTATATTTCTGTCTAAACATAATGAAGAAACCCATTTTCTTGGTATTATTAAAGATAGGAACTATAAGACCATTGCCAATTTACAAGAAAAGTAGGGCAGGGTCGAAAGGCGATTGTTGTTAATTTGATCAATAAGGACCCGACCACCAAACAGACGTCCATTCATATACATAACAATTAAGATGTTGACAACAGCCGTGTTTTCTTTATACCCAAGCTTTCACATATTTGTGGGCATAATTTACGCGTCTCTACGTTAATTCCTTCCAAAACATCTTCCGCGACGTGGGGTGGAAACGGAAACCCCACAGTGCCCCATCTGCCTTCCGCCATACGGACTGTGTCTCTCGACATACTTTAAACGGTTTACTGCGTAACCACCGGTCATATAAATATATGCAAATAGAGCCCGGTCAAGTAGAAAGTGGTCTTAACATAAATAAATATATTACAGAAGGTAGACCATGGCAGGTTTGTCTCAGCATGGGAGGGGGTGAACTTTATATCACGTGACACCCCTCCAGGGTGACTGTCAGGTGCACCCCAAACACCCCCTGAAGGGGAGGTTGCCCGTGCCACCTGGCGTCATCCCCTTAACACGTTTTGAGATTGTATAGAGCTATTGTTTTAGCTAGGGACGTCCGATTTAATGGTAGGGTGCAGAAAAGGGTGCCCTTCGTTATTGGTATTAAGACTTGATTAGCGTCACAGACATCAACGCGAAATACCACCATACCCTTAAACTATTATGCTTACAACCTAGATGTACTAGCTGCGCCATCTGGAATCTCATATGTATCAACATTATTGTGCAGTCTCTATTCGTGAACGAATATATTGACGACATTTAGTAATATGAATAAAGGAAGAGTACATGCAACAGATGACAATCGATTGCACTTTGGGCAATATTTGTACATTCCTTCATGGTCATATTTCCATACACGAATACATATATATATATATATATATATACATATATACAGTAAAACCCCTCTTCCGGGACACCCCTCTTAAGGGGACACCCCGCTTTAGGGGCCAATTTGCTCGGAACGGAAATTTTTCCCTCTATTAAGAGTTTATTTTAACCCCGCTTAAGGGGACACCCCGCTTAAGGGGACACCCCGCTTTAGGGGACAGTTTTTCGGTACAGAAATGCTTAAAAACCCCGCTTAAGGGGACAGTTTGGAGGGACATCATATCAAAAACACTGAAAATCCAAGTTTATGGTGCCCGTTTGTATGGGCGACTGTGAGTGGATATTAGTATGAGCGATTTTCACGCCTGCTGAAGGTGCCAGGTAAGAGGTCCGCTTACAGGTTAGCGGTGGGCGACACAGGGGGGGCTGGGGGCTTTGAAGGTACGGTATTCAGTGAGCCGTTGCGGCTCTGGGCGGCTCACGGTGAGTCTCTTTTAGGGCTGCTGAATTCTCTCAGAAGTTACAGGGGGGGGGGGGGGGGGGGACATTGAACGGGGGTGAAAAAGGAGCAAATTTCACAAGGAATGCATATCCATCTTCAACCTCTTTTATCTATTTATTTTAAATTTGTTGTACATATATATTAATTTTTATTCATTTATATTGTATAATTCATATTTATTTGCTTATTTATTAATAAACCTTTTAACCTAATAACCATCATTTCCTTCATTTATATAGGTATTCTCTATTGTATAACCACTGGCATCCTGAAAACCCCGCTTAAGGGGACACCCCGCTTAAGGGGACACTTGGTCCGGAACGGAGGGTGTCCCCATAAGAGGGGTTTTACTGTAATATATATATATATATATTTGTCAATCTAACTCAAGCTCACATGAAGTAAATCAGTTTCACATTCAAGAGTAAGCTTTCTGATGACGAACAAATGGGAGGGACAGCTAAAGTCACCAAACCAATGAAAATTACGATGTTAACAGAATTAACTGCTCACCTAAGGTGACGCTATTTTGACAAGTTGGAAGACTTTCAAACGCTGACGTGAACCATCCTTGCATTGAAAAAACTAGGTATGGTAATAACTGTGAGCAATAACATCCAGGTGGGAAAAACAAATAATTCCATATAATTTGGTTGCAATTATGACAAGGAATCATAACAGGGGGATTTATTGGGAGAAAAAAGATTGTATATTACAGTTTATGTTTCATCCCCACGACATAGGAAATAAACAAGGTATGTTTTCTGTAAACCTAGTTGGCAGATTTTCTCTGCAGTGAAAAATCCCAAATGGAGGCGACACGATGGTGCGCAGGGTGCATCATAACATTGGCTTAACCTTACAGGATTATGGCATTGCATAAGGAGGGAGGCAATTTGGACCTCTTAGCCATCCTTATATCTGGACACGATGGCATCACAAACATCTGAGTAAACGGAGACGACCTGGACGTGTAGTAACCTGCTCTGAACAGTCGCTGTACCGAGAACCGGCGCGGTTATCTAAACACCCAGAAATATCCCTAATGAGGGGGAAATGGGAGCCGAGCATTCCGAAAAATACCCAACGTTTCAGAATCCACACGGCATTCCTAGAATACAGAAGGTCCAGAATACATATGGTAACATTGTGCATCTAAATCTAAAGTCAGGCTACCGCCAAAGTAGGAAAGTCATAACCCCAATACTTCTTGATGATTAACTTTGATATTATGTATTTGCATAATATTAATGTGGTATAAAGTATATGTTGTATAGAACTTACAGCATGCGTGTGATGTGAAAATGGCAAGAATTCTCCAGTATTCTTTAAATCTCAGAGTGCCCCCCCCCCTAAAAAAAACAAAACAAATAAAAACCAGCAACAAAAAACAACAAACAACAATCGTAAAACAACAACATAGGCGTGTTTCTTGGTACCTGAACAAAAAAAACCTAGGTTGGGAGGGTCGGGATTTTTCTTTATTTTTAGATGTTTTTCCATCCATTCCTTCAGTCAGAATCAACATTGAAGAGATGCAAATAGCATAAAATAGTCTTAGTTCCTAAATCCCGGGTACTGGTTAACTATAAACAGGGATGCAAGTTTGCCACCAAATGACGGAATCCCGACATTTCCTACATACTGACAACAATATTAGAGTGGCATCTCCTGTTTTCTCATATCCATCTCTCTTCAAATACTAGAAAATACAGTATAATCAAGGAAAATATCATCCATTTGCCTGTTGTATACACTATTGCTTGGAAGCGTGATTTGTGATGAGTCGAAGGCAATAAATACTTCAAAGGAAAAGGTTATATAGATTCGTAGCCATTATGTTCCAAAATGGATTTGTAAATCAACTTTTTCCTCAATCCTGGTTTTCCTCCCCGTGTAAACATTATAAACACTTTGCCTTGTGTACCCTTTTCCTTCTGTTATACAGGTTGTATACTTCTTGTTGACCATGTTCATGTCCTGTCAGTTCAATCTATTATTCCCGTCGTGGGATCTCCAGTGTATTGTGTTACAAATGATATCAATACGTAAGGATAGATAAATGACAAGTGGAATGCGGTCCGGGAGTATTTTTTCTGACTCCCCTAGCTTTATTAACAAATAATAAGTAAATAAAAATAATAATGAAAAAAATTAAAAACAAATGTATATGTCGGACTCTCTGTATGTTTACCTGTCCCTGTGTGAGTCTTCCTTTAGTCTCTGTCATAAAAAAAAATCATTATCTGTCTCTTTGTGTCTCCTTCTCTGTCTTCTTGAAGGTCCGTGATCAAGGCTTTTAGCAAGTCTATGGTCAAGTCTCAGGCGCAAGGTTTGGTGACAGGATTGGAGTAAAACTGGTTTGACAGGTTTGTACAAAGTGGATCTGAATACAGTGTATTTAGATATGTTCCATCAGATTTTAGAATGTAGATACCACATTTAGTCAATATTATAACCTAATAGTTTCCTTTTCTAGTAGTAGATTACAGTATTCATAACTAAGTGTTAATCATTTCATGAAAGGATTCACATGGGGAATAATTTATTCTTCAAAAAGACTAGAAATAAGAATGTCTATTTTTAGGAACCAAGTCAGTATTGGGGCAGGGGTATGGTAAGGCTGGATACTGGACCCCTGCTCATTTAACCAGGTCTTTATAGTTGGGACATAGATATTGAAGTGTTATATTCTCTACAGTAAGCTGGAAGCCTGTGTGAGCATTCTAACCTCTAGATGACGTATATGAGCGCATTTCCCACAATAAAAAAAACCACCAGAAAACCCAGAAAACCCTAGAAAACTGACATCCCTGATGGACATTTCAAATTGGATGGGACAGACCTGACTGTATAGTATTGGAACTCCCATATCTGATGGGACAGATCTTTCATCTGCTATTCCTATTGTTATATCTGATTGGAGAGCAAACATAAACCCAATAAGGAGGTATGGGGTTGGTGGAAGGGTAGGCATATGACTCTAGTCTATCTCAACCCAGTTACTCCATATTGACACCCCGACCCCCACCCTCCCACACACACATGCCTTGAACCTGTCATACCCAGGCACATATAGGACTTGCATAAGAGACATATTAATGCATTAGGATACACTGGTTTTAATACAAGAAATAAGTTTCATTAGGTAATCAGTTTCTATTTGCTTACACATATATATTTCTATATCTTGATTAGTATTCCTGTAAATAATACTCGAGAACAACTATTCAGTCAATTCTCAAAGTTTATTGAAACATTTTTATATCTATTTCTGATCAAATACAGATGACTTAAATACATAATTTCTTATGATATTCTTTTATTTCATGAAGTCATTTAGGTGTACTGCGCTCCTCCATTTTTAATGGAAATAACCTCAACTCCTAGTATAGTCAATATCATCATCTAATATAACGATCTGCCAATCCATCTTGTCATAAAATCTCCGGTGTATGGATGTTGCTGAAGGTTTTTACCTTGTGAACACAAGCTATGATATTTGAAAAGTCCCACGAACTTTTCAGTTTAATATGATACTTCCTATTGCGGAACACTTCACCACCCACCGCACACTTTTAAAAAGGGAGTATGTCTCTGCATCGCACATCTCTGTCTGTTTTTTGTTCAGCGTAGGGACTTATGATGATTCCTATAATGCAGCCATTCTCCTCTTCAGTTTTTGAGCACGTACAAGCACACAAACCACTCATCACGTACACAACTAGAGTTGGAAAGCCTGACAACTTGATTCTAATTCCATCATGTTTTCATCAGCAACCCAACTGAAGTTTGGCAGTCAACGTGTTATATATACTCACCTTTTCAATTGCGGTTTCGCCAACGAGAGAGAGAAGGGGCAAATTACCCTAACCCCCATGTAGGTCATGTGACTTATCCCATCTCCAGTCACGCCACCGTTGCGCCCTCTAGCGGAAGCGGCACCGCAGGGGTCATGACCTTGATGCGGGCACAGCGCCACGGAGCGGTGCCATATGTCACCGAGTCAGCTCTGTCTGGTCTCTGTGGACTCGGTGCTCCGAATGGAATTAATCATGGCTCACTCCACGCAGCACGCAGCCTTCTGCCTCTCCAACAATAAATAAACGTGTACATGAAAGGAAGACGGAGAAGACAACAACAAGAAGCCCCAAAGGTGTTATTCCGCCTCTTACGCTTCAAAGTCTCCATTAATTCGTGTTATTGATACCCGTCCATATAACACTAGATCCTGTCCTTTATACTTCCCTATTCCGCATTCCTTTGCCATGAATAACAATCATTATATAATCAAGGCAGGAATTCAAGAACCTTAAATGAGTACCTTCTCAGTGGTTGGAAATGGTTCGAGGGTTCTTGTTCTACACCTTGGTGACTAATATGTCTGAAATCAGCTTCCGCTTTGTGACGCGTCCCTGGTCTCGGTCTTTCTCGTGCCACCGTACAGCACGCGTGACATTCCGAGAGAGGCACCATCCGCTTGATACTGCCGGAAGCAGTTTGTAACAGATGGGCATGTTTTACTGGTATTTCTGACGCTAGGAATTCTGGGGCACGAACCTGATATGGCATTTCCGGGCCGCATAGAGTGACTAGAAGGGGTGCGCCAGGGTAGAGGGTAGGCATAGTGAAGAATAGGTCAGTCTCTGTGGTCCCCTCGTGTACAATAACATCGTAGGCGTCTGAATGGCACCGTGAGCAAAACAAATCATCTCTGGCAAAAGTTATTGTAAGTTGTATGTCTGTGATTTGCCAGTCGAATATGTTTATTCTATTTTCAATAGCCAATCCTTTAGCATTTTGAAATGGTAATGAACTACAAGGTTCCACAACGAAGTAAAATATTGTGCAATGTGCAACGTTTTGTGGGGGGGGGGGGGGGGGAATGGAGATGGTCTTCCGTATATGTTTCAGTAATCATACAAGGACCATATGTAATGTAATAGTATCCATTGTTTTTCTGTGTGATATTTTACACGACTTTACTGAAGATTTAGAAATAATGAAAAAAAACAAAAACAAATACTAATCGGTCTTGAAAACATAGACATAATTCTTGATAGTTCATGTTAAGAAACAATTATATATTACTTGTAACAAACAAATATATGCATGAGTTATATTTCATCGTTTTATTTCCTTACACGGATATACCAGGACAATGTTGAAGAAATCACATTGCCGTGAAAGTCGCTTATCCTTTGGGTAATAATATTTCTCATAATTGACAAGTTTTGCTTTCTAGAAGGTACAAAATGTCCTTCCATTGATACATACAGGCTATGTAATTATACCCACACAATCGCACTCATACACACACACACACGCTTCCACATGATTCACTTATTTCATATGAGAGTTATGAAAGAGACCATTGTATAACAGAATTCAAACATTCTGTACCCAACGGGCGTTACGCCATATAACTGTGAAACCGGTGACCAATATATACGTAGCATTATCATTTGTAGGTCACTGAATCAAGGTCTACTAAGTTTCCTTTAGGACTCCCACCTAAAACCATACACGATTTAACTGACACGCACACTTATAAATAATGCAAATATGATTTTTACACACATCGTCGCAAATCAGCTGCCTTCGGTTAACCAATCAAATACATATACAGACGCAGTCTATTTCTGCTGGATTCTATTCTCATCCATTTGTTAAATATATAGTTTATGCCTCATCTCCCTCCCCAACAATGTTATCCAGGTATCCGTGATCTACTGTTTCATGATAATTCACCAGGTCTGCTTAAGCTCTCCCCCAGCTAGTTTTATGTAATAGGCACCTCTAGACAAGGTAATGACATTCCTTTTCATATAAAAACATATGTATTCATGTAACGCGCACGTTATTATCAAACCGTTTTAACCGTTCAATTAATTCTCATTGTGCTAATTCACATCATTAATCACCATGCAGTTGACGAACACGACATTTAAATATCTACAAATTGGCTGGTTTCTAATGTTTGCCCGCAAGTAGTCACACAGTCAACGCTATTTCAATCTGAAGGCCACTTGCATCACTTCCGGTCACACGTAGCTGAGCTGGGGCCCCGCAGGTTGGCACAGCGGTGAGTTTACGTTACACTCTCACAGCGTGACGGCTCTAGACGGCTGAGTCCGTGAGTGTGTATTTATTTCACTGGTGGGACACTCCTACATTGTGTCAACACTCACTTGGCGTCAGGGCACATACTGAAACGACGATAGAGGGCGAAACCCTTATCGCCGTACTTGAATACCTTCAGTGTCCGTTCCTCGTCGGCCACGACAAGATGGCCGCGCCCATCAACGGCGATGGCGCCCGGTCCGCCCTTGAGGCCCTCCCCACGTGACAGCAGGACCTTCAGGTGCTTCCCACTCGAGTCCAGCATGTAGACCTTCTCGTTGTATAGGTCGGCGATG
Organism: Alentia gelatinosa; assembly: GCA_950022655.1. Classification (NCBI taxonomy): domain Eukaryota; kingdom Metazoa; phylum Annelida; class Polychaeta; order Phyllodocida; family Polynoidae; genus Alentia; species Alentia gelatinosa. The sequence continues at coordinate 77,005,115 of OX465583.1, forward strand.
AACACGTACCCCTCACTGTCCACCGCGATGGAACATGGGAAAAAATGGCGGTCACCGGTAGGGGAGTACCGCCAGAGGACGCGACCATCGGGGCTCAGCGCCACCACGCGTTGTTTATAGTCATCACCCACAATAATGTCACCGGTCAACGGGTTCACAGCAATACTGTACGGGTGCTCAAATAGACCCTTCCCGGAACCGGAAACGGTGCCGTAGCCGGATGCGGCGCAGGTGCTTGCACTGGGGGTGGTGTTGGTGTTGGTGTCCTTGTTGGGGAGGCTGTAGAGGAAGCCCTCCTCCTCGCTGTGCACTGTGATGCAGCGTTTGTCGGTCCCCGCGATGTACATCCGGCGGTCGGCCGTCGCCACGCCGGCGATGTTAGCCAGACACTTGTCCATGACGCGCCGCACAAATTGACCTTTTGTAGTGAAGACCTTGACCTCCTGGTCGGCATGGTCGGAGAAGGCCACGTTACCGTTCGACATGAGGGTCACGTCGATGGGCTCCTTCAGCGTGCCCTTCCCGCCAGCCCCCAGGGTGCGCTTCAGGTTGCCGTCAGCGTCTATCAAGTAGGCCTCCTTCAGGTCCACCACCACCAGGTCGTGTTTACGGGTAACAGCCACGCCCGAGATCCACTTATTGCGCATGAACTTGTCCAGTTTGAGTGTCTTCACCAGGTGGATCCCGGACTCCTGGGGTTTGGGCGGAAGTTGGGGTTTGGGTATGGGCGGGAGGGGGCGGTTCCGGTACCGGGAGGGCAGCGTGTTTGTCCGGTCCCGCCAACTCCCGGCGTCCGTCCACCCCCCGGCGCCACCACTGCTGCCCCCGCTGTGACTGCTGACCCCACTGTCCTTACTGTCCTTACTCCCCACAGAGTTCAAGGAGGAAGCCACACTGCCTGTCTGACTGGAAGAACACCGGAAATTGAGCGGTAAAGTCTCGCCTTTCTTCAAGTGCATGCTCAACACAGAGCCGTAATTATTAAAGTTCACGTCCGTTGTTGGGGGCACTCTACTGATGTAGGTGCACATGTCCTTAGGGGGTAAGTGGCGCGTTAGAGCCGCGCGCTGGTCGTCGGGGGAGTCGTAGCGGCGCTCGGACGCTGACCGCGTCACGGCGGGCACTTCCGGCGGTGACGGCGGCGACGGCGGGCAGAATTCGCTGTCGGACGCCCCCTGGTTTTCGCGATTGATGTTGACGCTGCCCCGCGGTCTACACGGCAGTGTGTCGCGCCGGGAAAGACGCTCAGCCGCGCATGGCTTCCCCTTGCGACGCGGCGTGCCCGCTTCCAGACGCTCCTTGATAAAACTCCACATGTCATACTTGTTCTCTTTATTCGCCTCGTCGTCGTATTCCTGCGAGCAGCGCCGCCGGGTGGATTTACTCTTGCGCTTACTCTTTCCTTTCATCATAAATCCTGGCCGGGACGTCCTGCTGGCGGCGACCGGCGCGGGCGGGGGGTTCACGCGCACATTGACGTAGCGTTCCGGCGTCACAGAACGCGACCGGACGCGGTAGTTGATGTTCCGTTCCGGTGTACAGGAACGCGACCTGGCGCCGGCGCCTGCGCAGTGAAACAATCCCCAGGCACCGCCGAAGACGCGGTGACGTTTGGTTTTCTTCTTACTGCCTTTCTTGGCTCCTAACGCCACCACAGCTCCTGCCGTTGTGCTCAGAGCGACTCGGCGCCCCACGCTCGTGCTCCGGCCGCGTGTTGAGTGACTCAGTCTGCTACCGTAGCTCCCCCTGCCCCCTCCTCCTCCTCCTCCTCCTGACCCCGCTGCCGGGCGTCCTGATTTACTTTTGGCGCCAGACGAGGCGGAAGTCAACGCTTGGAGAATGGAGGCGGCGCTGACAGCTGTCACCGAGCCGTTACGGTGGTTCACGTACGTCACAGACTCCCGCTGGTGCTGCTGCGTTCGCCGCGTCCCCTGTCCACACGCGGGAGAACTACCCCCACTACAACCCCCACACGTAGCGGGCGGGGGTGAAGAAGAGGGCAGGGGCGTCCCACTGGAGGACGGGCTACAGTTACAGTAGGAGTTACCGCTGGTGGTGCCCGAGGAGGCGGAACTGGGGGGTGAGGACGCGGGGGGCACAGCTACAGCAACGACCTGCTCATGTGATGAAGATGACGTCACCACTTCCTGTTTCTGCCCTACTTGGTCACCCCTCTCCGGTCCACTTTGGGGGTGCTGGGAGGGGACGTTCTGGTAGTCTCTGGTAGGGTGAGGACACGGTGGTGGGATTTGAGACTGAGGCAGCGTGGATTTCTTAGCCCGCTTCCTCAGCCTCCGTCTCAGACTGGATTGCATCCAGGTGTAAAAGCCTCCTCCACGTGCGGCTCCCGTGTCCTCGACGCTGCCGCAGCTGCTGCCGACCCCGCTGGCCCTGCTGCCGAGTCGCGGCGACACGCTGAGCGACCGCTTCCTTGCCCCCCGACTCCTGTTACTGATCTTGGTATTCACCACAATCACACGCGACGACTCGAAATCCAAATCCGATGTGTCTAAATGCTGATTACTGTCCTTATTAGGGGTGAGGTCTAAGATGTCCTGTAATGTCACCTGCCTTGAGTAGGCGGAGGGGGACGCGGTGGCGGCGGCGGGGGAGGTGGCTCCGTACTCCGTGGTCGGCAGCGCTCCGTGTGTGAGTGTCAGGGTGAGAGCGGAGACCACGGGCCGGGCACTGCGCGCCAGATCGTATGACCCTTGACGTTTCTTCCCCAACCCCTTCATCCTGCCGTGGCGTTGATCAGATTTGAATACTCCTGGCGACCAACAGCCGCATTCAGTAAGTTGGGTTCTGATTGGCCGGTTAGAATCTGCGGAGTAAATAAATCACGGTCAGGTGACCTATTATATCATAGCAATAACGCACGAGTGAGCTGTGAGGATGACAAATGACGACCGGACGGTAGTGTTTAATCCTCCCAGCTTGTGCATGTCCATGGGATCCCCATGTCACCGTGTCAAAGGTTCTGATCCCGAGGGGCCCCTTAACGCCACCTCCTATCTCTGGCCTGGTCTATCAGTGCAATGTTTCAGTGTAGGTTTTAACCGTCAGCACACTCAGAGATTCGGGGCCAGTGGGACACGAGTTTAAGCTGCACACTGCTGTGTATAATCTCGATCCTTCACCACCCGGGGAGATAATGCGCATCCGGTGCTTCAAGTAGGCAGCGGCTGGTGGTCGGGGTCGAACGAGATCAAAGAGTATCAGATCAGCTGGCTAATGATAACAAAAATGTAGCGGTTGCGCTGATATATCCAAATTCCCAGTGAGAGTCACACACTAGAGTGTAATCACAATCCACTGATATTAACTCCTGTAGGCCTTATTACAAAGATATGTATGATCAGTTATTTAGTCATTTCCGTGGGCGTCATGACATTCCCCTATGGTCATGCTGAATGTATGCTGACACTTGCATTTGGCCCCTAGCCTGGTCGGTTGTGTACAGAAACACTTCTCGATGTACCACATAGATGGGCGAACTGGGTGAATGCCACGGAGAAAATGAGATGGAATAAATACACGGCAAATTACATATCGGCCGGAATAACCAATGTGGTCCAGTCATGTCCCACTAAAAGCCACTCATCTATGCTGCCTTGGTCGCAAATAAATAGCAGGCATAAAAAACTGCGTAGTGCTTATTGGTTATTTGGGTTGGGAGGATTTGGCACAGAATTCCCAACTGGATTCTTTCACAGTTACCCAACTATTCCAACAGGCGATTACCACTCGTCCACACGAAGTTATGACTAATCCTATTGATATATACATCCAGTAGACGTAGATGTACACATTTCGCCAGCATCCGGATAAAATAAATACACAATGCAGGAATTTCCTTACACGAGCAGAGGTCTGGAGTTCCAGGAAGGGGATGATGATACATCCAACGCCCCCATCCTTATACAATGGCAGGAGGTGGCTGGATATATTCGTTTCAGGAAGCAGTACCCTGGAGCAGGGATAACTCCGGTGTACAACCTTCCAGGTCCGAGCCCTAACTGGGCTCTCAGTAAAGCTGCGCAGACCGAGTGGTAAACACGGCCGTCGCCGCCTCCTCCCCCCGTCTGGCGGGTGTGGGTGCTGGAGTGGGCTCCGTATTTCTGGCCCTTTCCTCCATGCTCTCTCTACCTCACATATGTCCTCAGCATGTGGTGTGTATATCGCCACCAGTCTCCACCGGGCACTATATATCCCCAGTCACGTTTTCCACCTCCCTGTATCATATATATGTGACACTTTCCTTTTTTCTTTCCGCTTTTCAATTACGTATTGTATTTCCTTTAGGATGCAGTTGGTGTCGGTGGTGGCACATACACTAATGGATATCCAGATAGTAGATATGTTTTCTTGGGTAATCATCTACCAGCAAGGTGTTCTTTAAGAAGATGCGGCTACCTTTCCCGTGTTCACTCAGGTGTGGCAGTAGGGGGACTCGGGGTGACTCTCTTTTTGCCACCCTATCCTCCAACACCTAAGGATGCAGGACTGACCCTCTATACCAGTCACGATCCTCCCTTTCCACTATTCCCGCAAAGCTGGGAAGTATTTCAAGAAACCTCCTCTCTTGCGAGCGTCACGGGAAAGTGAAATAGTCATACGTTAGATAGGGACATCTTGGTACATTACACTCGCACCAGGAGGAGCGTTGCGTCCCTTCAACTTAAATTGGCCGACGTAGGGCAAGAGACATATACTACAAGTACACGTATGGTGTATATTATCGGTTAGAGATCCGAATAATATCGTCATTGAAGGAAATTGTTCTCTAAATTAGTCCGTGTCAGTGCAAGGAGTCCCGTGTCACTCACTGGAGAAGCTATGGAGATGTTGACATATTTATATATACGTATGTCACAAATAGATATCCGAGGTAGAGCGGCATGAAACTTGTCACTTGCTTAGTCTGTACTAATGAGCCAGATCCACGGAACTCCTACTAGGAGCTGTAACATTAGACATATACAGCAGATATCCGTGCCTCCGATGGAGAATTCTTAAGGAGGTTGCTTCATTAGTCCACGTTAATGAGGTGCGTCCAGAGTGGAGCTGGTATCCTGAAGCCGTGTCTGCTATGAGTCAGTCTATAAACTTATTGCTATAACATTCCGCTGAGCAGGCATTCCGGCGCCCTTACTGTTCCGCTGTGGGTCCGTCGCCGACCGAGGCTGGTGGGCGTGTGGTGAGGGTGCGGGCAGTGGTGGTAGTCGTCAGCGGGGAAGTCGGTTCGCGTACGGGCTGGGCGTAGATGATTCGGCCCCAGCACCACGCTCTGCCCTCCCCCGCCCACGACACCGCACGCCCCAGTAGAGACACACCTGCCGCACATGCACAACACTGCATCCTGACAGGGGGTAGAAACCTGCCCTCTGATTGGTCGAGAACGCACACTGCTCATATTCCCCAACAGGAAAGTGTTGAGGGGCAAACTGAAAGGGCCACTCCTTCACTCACTAAATGAAAGGAAATAGATGGTGTTCTTTTATTAGGAATTTCGCCATTCTTTTCTAAAGCGTCATCGGAGAACCCTCACTTCCTATCATCCCTACTCAGGAGGTTTTATCATATGGTCCTCAATAGTGATGTATCTTCACATATATGCTTTTTCAGACAAGGCGGCTTTTAGACTTCTCAGTGGGTATCGTGTTGACTAAAGCACTATGCACCCTGTACATGAACGGCTGAACCCGACACCGCTGGCATTTGACGAGAAAGCCTAAAGTGTGTTATAACAACAAATATGGAACAATGCCAAAAGAAAGCAATGATCGCATGAACATGTTTGTGGTTTTCTGCTTTTGCAAATATAGAACGTGTTGGCTTGCACGGGGGGTGTTTGAGAGGGCCGCGCTCGCCTCGGAGTGAAAGTGGAGACTGAATGACTGCCGCACGTGAAAGAACAGGAAGCGGGCAAGGAATGTTTTAGATGTGAAGAGATATTTTCAGATTTTTTTATGGCAGGGCGGTCTTTGAGAGCAGCTATGCATGAAGCCCACGCCGGGATCACTTCACACTCTCAAGCAGATACATTATTCGGGTGTGACGTTTTTATGAGGCAGAAAAATTCCTTCTTGACTTCCTCGATTTTTCTCTGAAGTTCATTATAATAACTATTAAAACAACATCCCATATCCGTGCATTATCAGACAAATTGACACCGACAAGCATATAGCTGCACACAATAATGATTGCAGGTATAATCTTTTTAAAATGTTCTCCACAATACTTTCAGGTACATAATGATAATAATATTAATGATAAAAATAATGATAATAATAATAATAATAATAATAATAATAATAATAATAATAATAATAATAATAATAATAATAATGATGATGACGATGATGATGATGATAGTAACAACAAGTAGACATGTCTAAGCGAACTACTTGAAGCATGCAGAAAGATAAACTCTGGTTTCTGATCATTCACTAATCAAAGACATGCGGACTGCTGCTTAATCAATAACTGAGATGGAATAATTGAACTCTGCTAGATAGCTTTGATGAGGACATTATCAAAATAAAACTAGACCATTAACTAAAATTGTCTATGATTATAGACAATAAGCATCGCATCATAACTTGGGCTTTGATGAGTAATGACATTAAACTAGACAATTAACAAAAGTCGTCTGCATGTAAGTGACGACAAACCGGACCAGCATGGCGCTTACGTCACATGACGTGGTGCTGGGCATTGTCCGGCGCGTCGAGCAGACAGAGCGGGGTCGGCGGGTCAGAGGAAGGCAGTGTAAACACTCTACCTGAGGGGTCTGGAGGCACAGGGATATATGACTAACAGGCGCTATTATATCTACACGGTCTAGGGCGCTTTGAAGGCAGGCTGTTATTGTTAAATGGCGTGTATGGTCTGAACTATCACGTTTTGGAATGTTTGAATTGATATTTACACAACACACACCCATGGGTGCCACTTTGTATAACTTTGTTGAATGAATACCCATATGGTGTGTAGACACAATAATTCGCGAATTAACGCTAATATAGATTTTAGTTTATTCAATAAAAAAGGCAAGATGTACAAGTACTAAAACTGGCAACTCCTCCTCCACCCACATACAAACTCATAATGAAATCATAAAACGGATCAATCAGGGGACAGTGTTGATTATTCTAAACATTGATATGCTCGTGAATTCAATATAAAAAGAACTAAACCGTCCTGCTGCGTGTGTGACGCTGTCCCACATACTAAATCCACAGAAGTTTAGGTGGCCCTCGTAAACTTTAAGCAACACCTGACGGGTCTGACCTTCATGGGATTTACAATAAAGGGTCTGAGGATAATTGACCCCTCCGATATAACTACCGAGATGTTCCTAAAGGCGCCAATGCGCGTTCCCCAGTAAAATCATCCCAATAAGGACTGTTGTAAAACAATCATGCCTGTCGCCACTTAAACTGATGGGGCAGAGATGGAAAAGGGGCGGCGAATGAAAGGAACTCTCCTTCTGTAAAGTGGGTCTGGGGATGTTTCCTAAAATCAAAATAAAGATGCTTTGTGTAAAATAGAGATATCAGTTATAGCCAAATGTTTACATTTACACTGATCAGAGGCATTGAACCGCCTTGGAACTGAGAATATAGTCACCTACACTATAAATAACATGAAACCAGGCATTTCCCTTCAGAATACCAGATGTCCATTCCGAATGTGAGTGAAGACAATTGCCAGGACGCATTTTTAGGACCAGTGCCCTGATTGCCCACCCCTGCACCTACCCCGTGACCACAACATGCTTGTGGTGAGAAAGCAAAGGCCCGGAATGTTGCTACTCACTGTAACTGTTGTAACCCACGTCCAGCAGCCTTGTCTTGTCTGTTTCCAACCTGACATCGCTGTGTCGTCAGGAAACACTGCTTTACATGTGTAATGAATCACTGATTAGTAATTCATAGGGCGTGGTTAGCCGCGCGGACCGATACGTATTGACCAATAGCCCATGGGCATGACTACAGCCTATGAAGCAGCCTACTGCCCTGGTAGGCCGGCTGATAAGGTAAGGTCAAATATGATTGGATGCTCTGAATTAACCAATGTATGACACGATACTGTATATCATGTAATAATGTACGCTATATAACCAAAGGTATGAGGAGAAATAAACAGAATTATACTGGACCTGAACGTGCGAAGTTACTTCCTTTGAACCGTTACAATTGGCGATCTTGCCAGGATAACTTTTACATATCCTGTGGTGTAACGCGGAAAGGAGTAAGGAACGGATAACATGGCGGATCAACGGGAACAGAAGAAACTGGACTTGGCGATAGCAGAAGCAATGCGAAGGCGACTCAATGAGTTCGGACGAAATATAGAAGTGATTGACGGAGTCGATCGGGCTGCGCTAAGAAAATGGGTTGACCAATTGGAATATGCATATACCAATGTCAAACCGGGTGACCAACTAATCATGGAGATCGCGGCCGCCAAGGCCACCGGAGGACTCGCCCGCTACATAACCCAGCTCAAGGCGAGCTGGGCAGCAATGGAACCACCGAAACAATGTACCTGGGAGGACGTGAAGGACGCCATGGTGCAAAGATTCTTGGGACCATAGCAGGTGAAGCAGCTGCGACGAAAGGTAGAGAAAGCCAGACAAGGTATGTGCGAGACTGTGCTTGAGTATGGGGAACGGTTCATGACGGAAGTGAATCGTGCATACACCGGGACAGAGCAGCAGATGGAGGTAATTGCGTTTCAAATACGGGACTTTTATATAGAAGGTATCAGAAATGAGCGGTTGAAAGAGGCTATTGCGTTGCAACGTTTAGACGACGTGGATGCGGCGATGGAAAAGGCAAATCACCACGCGGCGATCATGCGTTTAGACGAGGCAGGCGAATTAGAACAGGCTGCATTATTACCACCACCACCACCGACACTGTTGGAGGAGTCGGCCCCCTTCAAGGAATTGGCGGGTATTTGTAAATCCTTGGAACGACAAGTACAATCACTGCTGTTGACATTGAAGCCTAAGAAGCAAGAGAGTGCGGCGGAGGTGGCGGCAGTTCCACCACCGCAAAATGCGGTGGTGCCAACCCATCCGGGATACGGGGGAACCTACGGACCACTAGCAGTGGATGCAGTCGGGAGACCATACTATCAAAACGCACCGATGCAATATCAGAACCAGCCGCTACAGGCGGTAACGCCTGGACATTACGGAGGGAATGTTCAACCCTACACGCCTAACATTTTCTACATGGGTGGACAACCATCACAGAACAGGGGCCGAGGTCGCGGACGAGGAAGGGGCGGTCGGAACGCCCCAAGGGCTACAGAGCAAACGCAGTGCTATGCCTGTCAAGGGTACGGGCACCTGTCATACGACTGCCCTACTCGACACGGGGCCAGTGCTCCACGGCAGGATCGAGGACAACCTCAGGGATACCAACAACAACAGGCAGGAGAATGGAACACCGCGCCGGAACAATACGATCAACGTAACTTCTATTCCGGGCACCCGGGAAACTAATTGGGGCGTCAGACGGTCGTGTGTGTGTGTACTTGAAACAGGGCATCATGGAGATACATACACTGATTGATTCTGGCGCGTCACGATCGTTAATGCGAGAAAAGACGTGGAGATCATTGTGCAACAGCGAGAATCGCCCCTTGGTGGTGGTACCAGGGCCACCATTACACTCATTATCGGGACATGAATTGCCCACGTTGGGAGTAGCTACCATACCGGTGTTAGGAAAGGAATTTCCGGTATATGTATGCCCCGAACTGCAACATGATTTCTTAATGGGCATTGACGTAATGGAAACATTGGATTGCAAATTAGACTGTGTAAACAAGAGAGTGCAACTGGTGGACCGGTATTTTAAATACGGGCATTGTGAGAAAGCAAGTACCGAAGTGGCTGGAGTACACACTCAACTCGACATTTGGGCAGAACGTTATCCGCGAGTGTTTAACCCTAATGATTGCCATCTACCGTCGGCACCTGAGGTTGAATTACACATTAATGTAGACGGGCACGCACCGATTCGACAACGCCCCTATAGGATACCCCTCAACATGAAAAGTAAGGTGAAAGGCGAACTGGACAAGCTACTCAAGGCAGGGGTAATAACGTCCAGCACGAGTCCGTGGGCGTCTCCCTTACTGATTGTGCCCAAAGCCAACGGGGATGTGCGATGTTGTGTGGACTACAGGCGGGTAAACCAGCTGTGCAAAAAAGATGCTCACCCTTTGCCCCACATCCAGGACATTTTTGATTCCTTAACGGGGGCAAAGGTATTTTCAGTACTAGACCTGAAGAACGCCTATTTCCAGATAAGAGTAACGCCTGAAAGTCGTGAAGTGACGGCCTTCTCAACTCCATACGGCCTTTTTGAATTCCTGCGTATGCCGCAGGGATACTGTAACAGTCCGGCAACCTGGCAAAGGTACATTAACATGGTGTTAGCGCCACTTCTAGAACGTACGGCGTTAGTGTACTTGGACGACATCATCGTATATTCGGACGACCCTGACAAACATGATCAACACTTGGAGGAAGTTTTCCAATTGTTGGAAAAGCACCAGTTAACGGTCAACCAGCAGAAGTGCAAGTTGCATCAACAGGAGGTGAAACTACTGGGGTACATTGTAGGACTACACGGCATCAGACCAGATCCAGCAAAAGTAGACGCCATCCAAAAGATGCTACCACCAAGTGATGTAAAAGGAATACAGCGATTCTTAGGGATGGCGGGATACTATAGACAATGTATCCCGAACTTTGCTGAGCTGGCTGAGCCTCTGGTCAAACTGACAAGAAAGAAGGTACTGTTTGACTGGGGGGAGGAACAAATGCAAGCCTGGAAACAACTGAGAGATCTCCTAACGTCAGACCGCATCATGGCTTTTCCAAACACGGAAAAACCTTATCGGTTGTACGTTGATGCGAGTAACGGATGTATTGGAGGCATCCTAACACAGACGGATGAGAATGGGCTGGAACGACCTGTCCAATATGTCTCCAAGCAGCTACGTGAGACGCAGCGACGTTGGGCTACAATCGAGAAGGAGGCGTACGCCATTGTGTACTCACTACAGCGCCTAAGGCCCTATTTACAAGGTGCAGACTTTGTAATTATAACTGATCACAAACCGCTCAGATCCCTTTTTCATCAAGAAGTCAAGAACTCAAAGATACAGCGATGGGCGGTGCTTCTGGCGGAATACGGAGCGCCGATCGAGTACAGGAAGGGTGCCTACAATGTCCGTGCCGACATGCTGTCGCGACTTCCACCAACAGCAGGGAGTGACTGTAGCTCATGCACGTTGGAAGTCGCCGGCTGTGAGAACGGGTCCATAGAGGAAAACTTGTCAGCAATACCATCGTCGGACAACGACTCACTATGGAATGACCGAGAAATCAGTAAAAAACAACTCGTACAAGAACAAATCAAGATGCCACAGTACACGGAGGGCCTCAACGATGAAGACGACTACTTCGTGAACAACGGAGTCCTGTATACGCTTAAAGGGATCAAAGGACGCTGCTACCCGCGGGTAGCACTGCCACCAAGCATGGTTAAGGAAGTAGTAATGAAGGCACATCAAGAACTCGGTCACCAACGCATGGAAAAGACACATGAACGAGTAGCCACACGTTACAAGTGGCCAAACATGCGAAGGCAGATTCATGACATCCTGATGGCATGTCCGATATGCTTACTATACAGACCCGTGAAAACGTATCCCCCAACTCAACCACTACCAGTTCCCACGTCGCCCAACGAGATCGTAGGGATTGACTTGATAGGGCCGTTACCAGATAGTCACAAGGGCAGCAAGTATGCAATAGTGGGAATAGACCATTGCACAGGTTGGGTGGAGATAATGCCAATTCCGGACAAAAGAGCACAGAACATCGTAACCTATTTTCGTGACTTATGGATTCCCCGACATGGGCCACCGGCCATGGTAATCAGTGACAGGGGAAAGCAGTTCATCAACGCAGCAGTCAAAGCACTGTGCATGGAACACCAAATAGAATGGCGGAATTCCACAGCATACCACCCTATGACAAACGCCAAAACCGAACGTGTCAATGGCACCATTAAAGCGATGCTAGCCAAACTGGTGGAAGGAAACACGGCAAACTGGGAGATAGAGTTGCCAACAGCCTTGTGGGCATACAGAACTTCGGTATCCACAGTCACAGGTTTCTCCCCTTTTTTCTTACACCACGGCAGACAACCTCTCACCAACAAAACAGTGAGAAATCGTATACCGGTGGGAGAAGAACTGAAAGTACTCCAACATCAGATAGCAGACCATCAGGCAGCAGTACAAACTGCACAGGAGTATACGATACGGCTGCAAAGAAAAAACAAACAGAGACTGGACAAAAGACCCACCACGTCATACGAGGTGGGGCAGGAGGTACTCTTGGAGAACTTTCGACAAACCACTTTTGAGCCTACATACTTGCATGGTTATGTTATCATAGGGTTAAAAGGAAATGTTGCGAATTTGTTGCATTATATGGGCAGAAAAGTTCGAATCAACATCGATCGTTTGAAAACAATTCCAGCAACGATAACATATTGGCCAATCACAACTTCAAAGCCAATGGATAACAGCCAGCCAGAATGCGGTGATAATAACAGAACAGACATTGGGTTGCAGACGCACCAGAAACCACTTGTGGGTTACGGTAATCGCACTACAGACACGCGATGTGTACCACAAGGAATGGAGCCTTATCAGCGAGGGTCGGTTATAGACAATAGATACTATCGGGGGACGCACAAGGCAGGACGACAAGTCCAAACAAAACGGCCAAGAACCCTTGACACCTACAGTCAGGATAGGGCGGACACAGTGATAAACCTAGGATCTGCATATCATCACTCGATATCAGAACCCCTATCAGTGCGCCACGAGACGGATAACAACCGATGGTCCGACAACACATCAATCCAAGGGAGCGGCGTCATGAGCCCAGGGCAGTCTTCAGATGATTACAGCGACACAGGCGAGATACCTGTGAAGGCGGGGCGGCAAACAACACCTACATCAGACGACAGGGTGTCACTTCAACCGCCCGACGCATGCAATGAATACACCGACCACGACTACACAGACGAGCCCACAAATGGCAGGTGTCAACCACGGGCACTTCACTCAACTACCCCGTGTGACAACTACACTGACTATGATAACGCAGCGGCGACGCCAGATGTCAGATGTCAACCGATAAAGGTACCGCAGTCGAGGAGCGGAGAGCCCGAGACACTTGAGGCCAACAGAGATTATACATGGGATGATAACGGTTACGCAACACATGAGCTGACACCTCACACGGCAGAAACAAGGCGTCACCGGTCACAACAAGGTGACACAAACGACCACACAACTAATGACCGAATACGCAACGGCACCTGCAATCAGACGGACAAGGTGAGACAATACACTGAGGCACGCAGTCAAATACCGGGGTCACAACAGCATAATGCCACAGTACTCTCCCAGCCACGCACAAGAGAACAACACCGCGTTGCAGCTGGCTACTCCACAGCGACCAACATCAACTATAAGGATTGGTCGTCTTCATCATCAGAGGACGTACCGACCAATGATGGAGAATAACAGCCTATGGAGGATAACGGCATTATGTATGATCTTGACCATCTGCAGTGTGCGTGGATCGCCGATATTGGAAAGAGACGGTGTGTTGATAACGACGAAGGGAGATACACATGTGGTATCGGCTATCTGGACGGTAATAGTGAACTTAGAAATACCTACGGTACCGCGGGTGATACAACTGGAGGAGCAGGTACTCGCCTATCGTAATCTGTCACTGGAGAAGGTGGACGACCGGACGATCGCCGTATGGGACATTCGTTTGCAACATGTGATGGAGACCCTGCGAGCAGGATCGGCACAAATACTAGATGAAGTAGAAACCACCACGCGGAGTAGACGGGGAATTCGATCAGTGCTAGCAGAATTGGCCAAAGCATGCCTCGGAGTAGCGACAGAGGCAGACGTCCGTGTACTGGCAACGCAAATGGAACATCTTGGCTCATCAGTATATCGGCTACAACAACATAACGCGCAGCTGCTATCCTTTCTCAACATCACGCACCAAGTATCCATGGAAAACAGAGAGGGGCTGAGGGTGTTACAAGACCACACAGACAAGCTACAAACAATTGTGAGTAAAATCAACAGCCAAGTTCGTGACCACATATTTGCAATTCAATCGCTACAAGTACGCCACATAGTGGATCAAGTGTTGAGTGTAATGGAACTATCAGTGACACAGTTCATGAGGAGAGTGGACATCTTCCATCAGCAATTCATGCAGTTGGAAAGGGCCCGCCTGTCACGAGACATACTAAGACCGAGAGAATTGCGAATAATTCTGAAGGACTTAGAACAGCAAGGACATGTGGTACTGCCGCTCAACTGGTATTACCAACACTTAGAAGTCGAACCTATGTGGGTACGACAAAACAACTTGGTGTACAGAGTGTTAATTCCGGCAGTAACACGGGATATTTACATCACGCACGAACTTCAATATTTTCCTGTTTTGTTCACCTCTAATCTAACTAGGACCATAGTGGGCCGAAGCAAGGTGGCCTTATCATCAACCTCCACGGCAGCATTTACCCCCGGCGAGGATGTGTGTATGGGGAATGCGCCTACCTTATGTTTCCCAGTGGTGCAACAAACCAAACCATCTTGCGAGGCACAATTGGTGACGGGCACCGATGCAACACAGTGTGATGTAACCATACTACCAAAACCTACGGAAGACTCCATGGTAATACGAAGCAAGAGACAACCCTTCTTGGTGACGATTGTTCCCTTCACTAATATCACCTTGACTCACCGGTGTGCTGGTGCCTCTGCCAGACGAGAACGAGTAAGTCACATAGTACAAGTTACACTAACGGAAAGATGCGGAATTGAAGCAGCAGACTGGACGATAAAAGGAGTAAGTGTTGGCTTTCGCAGCTTAGAGATTCGAGCACCCACCCCCATTCAGCTACCAGCCCTGCGTATGAACTGGCCACGACAGGTCCGAGATCAAGTACATGATGACCTAGAGAAATTGGGAAAACTGACAATGTCGGTAGGAGAAGTACCCAGACTGGGACTTATATCGGAAGAGGGGATGGCGATCACGACACAAGTAGCGGTGTCAGGACTAACAGTAGCCATATCAGGGGTGATGGTGACAATGATAATCACAGTGGTAGTTATTCTATACAACAAACGTACCTTTGTGGCGAAAGTGATGAGGACCACTATTGAAAGCACATTGAAACCAGGTATCATGGAGCCGACCACCATGCCAATGATACCGCGAGCTACCACTGATACCATCCGGTATCCCGAGTTGCCCCCCTTGAGCAACGTACCATGACTCCACGGTAGATGCAACCAAAAAAACTATGTGAACAAATTGTATTGAAATGTCGTTTTGAAATGTATTTGCTAAAAAGGAAATAATATGTTAATGATGCTATGATAATGGTAAAACTACAAACAAAACCAATACTGGTTTTACTAAGGGGTGGAGGAATGTAATGAATCACTGATTAGTAATTCATAGGGCGTGGTTAGCCGCGCGGACCGATACGTATTGACCAATAGCCCATGGGCATGCCTATGAAGCAGCCTACTGCCCTGGTAGGCCGGCTGATAAGGTAAGGTCAAATATGATTGGATGCTCTGAATTAACCAATGTATGACACGATACTGTATATCATGTAATAATGTACGCTATATAACCAAAGGTATGAGGAGAAATAAACAGAATTATACTGGACCTGAACGTGCGAAGTTACTTCCTTTGAACCGTTACACATGCATACAGAACGGTGACTAGCATCTATTTATACTACTCCTTCAGGGAAAAGGCTACTATAGTATTATCAGGAAAGAACTATAAAGAAACGAAGAAAGAGAGAGAAATAACAAATAAAGAAACGCATTTGTATAGGACGTGGGTGTTTTTGTTCTTGTGTGAGGATGCTGAATTTACAAATACACAATCTTCTCTGTAATTTACCTTTTACCATTCTGTATCCTCTTCTGGTCTGACCCACATCGTGATATATAACCCCTCGTGTCGGATCTCATTTCACTCTTATATTGGAAGTCGCGGCTTTTATTTCTCTCCCCCTCTTGTGTGGGAGACGACCGTGGCGTTCGCACCCCCTTTTTTACACATTCACAGCTGGTCTTTCTGAATCCACCCTCGGATGGTCGCTGTCGGACGAGACGGGGGGGGGGGGGGGGGGGATCCCCCTCCCGCTACCTTTTCTCCTTGAGGAAACTCACACCTCTATGGGTCAGGTGACATGGACCTATCAATAAACGATGCTACTCAGACAATACGCACAAAAAGGTGCTCCGTGGGACCAACGAGTATCTCTGTACTCGCTGGTGAGACTGACATGTTCACATTCTCCAGTTCTGGTCCCTGACTGAGCACTGCTCGCCAAGAGTGAAGCGTAGAGGTGGAGGAATGAGGAGGAAGTATTTAAACAGAGCGGCGCGACCGGGACGTGAAGCCAGCCCCGCGACCCCCGCGACCCCCGCGACCCCCGAGCGAGCAGAAGGTAGCGAGCAGGTGGGGAGTCGGCCCTGACCATTAGTCATGTTTGTCATGAGTGATGTTTGTCATGAGTGATGTTTATCATGAGTGATGGTTGAGTGAACGGACGTGTGTGCTCGCAGCTCCGCTAATTCCCTGCTATTTGACTGAAAAAAAGCTAGCGTTTTTCTGACAAACGAAGACGACTTGACCAAAATCGGAGAGGACAACTGTATCAGGTTGGACTGACAAGAAGATAAGGTAAAGAGAGAATTTCGTACCTTTTACTTGTGACCACCAAACGACATTGTTTATACCCCTGTCATCGCTGTCGGTGCAGCACTATGGAAAGCCAATTAGCCGAGCAAGCTGTAAAGGACCTGCAGTCACGTGCTGAACCTAAAACCACAGGAGGATCGCCATCCGAAGACAGTCACTTTGCACTATCACGAACCTCACTAACTGGTGTGCGACTGGAGGGCTTACAACTAGCGATACCTCACTAGACCCGTACGCCCAGTCACAGGAAACGCTCAAATATGTGTGGAAACCACGGCCCCTGTGACTAGAGAGATTGCGCGGCGACTACCGATACCAAATATAAAATATACGTTTGATATTAAAATAACCTGCAAGTAGGCGTACATGAGGTATCTCCAGTCAGCCTCGACTTCATATAACGGACGGGGACTATTTTACAAAACTATGATTACGTTAGCGGATAATCTGCTTAATCGAAAGTGCTGAATGTAAGTTTCTTTATTCTGCTTTCAAGTCTATTTTGTGTTTGGTTATTTTGGACGTTGAGTAGACTATTCTCTAGACAACAAACTACATGCAAAACTGACATCTGGAATGATTTAACTCTAGCTTCCGGAGCATGGGCAAGCGATTTGGTGACCGGATGTGACACCAGTGGGTTACCTGACCACAGAGTTGAGGATAGAGCAGGGTAGGGGGAGCCACTCGACTCGCACGTGCACAGAGGAGGTCAGGGCACCATTAAGGGGTCCCTCCCACCTACTACAGTTAAGAGGCCCCTCCCACCTACTACGGTTAACTCTACCATTAACCCTTTGGCCGCGTCGGCGACAAACTGAAAAAATCGTGGAGGTGTCGCCGACAAACTCCTCAATTAGTCAGGTTTTGTCGCCGACGAACTCGCTGCCCGCCGACGGGCTACGACGGGATACAGCATAGAAAGGTTAAGGGGTCCCTCCCACCTACTACGATTAACTCTACGATTAACCCTTTGGCCTCGTCGGCGATAAACTAAAAAAATCGTGGAGTTGTCGGCGACAAACCCGTCAATTAGTCAGGTTTTGTCGCCGACGAACTCGCTGTGCGCCGACGGGCTACGACGCACTTCAGCAAAAAAACGTTAATCGTAGAGGGTCTAAGAAATTCAAACATTTTTGAATTTCGTAGCCCGTCGTAACCCGTCGGCGACAAATGCGGCCGGGTAAATCTCTCTTACATGTGAAATACTTGACCGAAAGTTATGAAATTTGCAGATCAGGTGGACCATGCCGGGAAGATACTGCAATGCGAATTTGGGGTCATTCGATAAAGTCCAAGTGTCTCAAATCAATCACTTTATGGTTTAGTCTAGGAGTTTTTATTGTCTATTTGTCTTTTTTTTGGTCTATCTTATTTTTTTTGTCTATTTTATGTTCATACCGTCAATGTCTCAAAGTCCATGATTATTTACCACGCAGAAGATACTGAAACGCGTTTTCCAGGTTTTTTCTTGTCGCCGACAAACCGAGTAAAAATAACAACCCTCCTAATACACTACGACACGCTACGATTAAGTCCCCGACAGATCCGCGTGTCGCCGACATTGTCGCCGACACGCCGAGCCGTCGGGAACTTAGTTGTAGCCTGTCGTAGTAGGTGGGAGGGCCCCCTAATCGTAGAGGGTCTACGAAATTCAAACCTGTTTGAATTTCGTAGCGCGTCGTAGTGCGTCGGTGACAAATACGGCCGCGTAAATCTCTCTTATATGTGAGATACTTGACCAAAAGTTATGAAATTTGCAGATCCGGTGGGTTATATGATGAAGATACTGCAATGCAAATTTGGTGTCATTCGATAAAGACTAAGGGCCTCAAATCAATCATTTAAGGTTTAACTTGGAACTGAGTTTTTTTTGGTCTAAAAAAAAAGATACAGTATTGTTAAGTATATATTATTAAAAATCTATCATAACGATGCTTTATTTCTTATAACAGGTTTTATATATCCTACCTCAGGTATATAATTAAAATTGTTTTCCCGCTCTTTTTTTGTCGCGGACCAGCCAGGTACAAAAACAACCCTCCTAATACACTACGATGCACTACAATTAAGTCTACGATGGCAGCGCGTGTCGCCGACGTTGTCACCGACACGCGCTGCCATGGGAACTTAATTGTTGTGCGTCGTAGCGCGTCGTAGTAGATGGGAGGGACCCCTAACACTCTCCACCTAGACTGCCGGCTAACTATAGACCTACATACGCAATGCGCATTCACTGATTGGAAGTAGCGTTTGGAGAGTACCTATTGGTCTACATCGGCTCACGGTCCGCTATTTACACGTTTTGTTGTTCCGTAGGGGCATCACCTTCAAACTCACCTCTCCTCATTCTGAGCGCCATTACCTTTGCCTGTATTGGCCACCCTGCGAGCGCGGGAAAACGAGCTCACATACAGCGCCTAGGGTAAGGATGGTCACAGAGACTTTCAACTTGCTGCTAAAAAGCTGAAGCCTATAAGACACTGACCCGACGGCTGTGCCCGATTCTACCTTTGCCCGACGGATCCGTCGGGTCGGTGGGAATCTGCGTCAATCGGGTCGATGTACGACCAATTTCATTGCTTTTCCCAACGCATCAGGCATTACTACCATGTCAGATATGACCAACTCTCCCCGACCTTAAGATTTCGATGTACGCACTTTCACCGACTGTTCCCGATTCTGAGTAGGCCACTTATATAGTGATGCTTTGAATCCCCCCATTCTATGCCCAAGTATTTTATACAGATTTGTATTTGATACATGCAATTATAGATCTGAATACAGTTTTCTGATACCTTAAATAGGACAGAAATTATTAAAGTTTGCATTATATCTAGATCGTCCTCCCACCCGACCCAGGGCCCAGCCAGGTACGGCTCCCGCACACTCTTTTTTTTTAATATCTCAATCGGGTCGTTTTACGAGGTTATAAAGGGAGGGAAGTGCAATCGGGAACACTCATCATGTCGGTGTCTTATAGGTATAAGACACCAAGATTTTATTCCTGACTCTCACCGAGCCAATGGTCGAGATGAATCGGGAACAAAATTCGATGTCTTATGGGCTTACCCTTCACTATCCAAGTGCAAACTGTAAAGCCTATAAGACATCGAAATCTTTCCCCGATTCATCCCGACCATCGGCTCGGTGAGAGTCTTGAATAAAATGTCAATGTCTTATACCTATAAGACACCGACATGTAGGCTCTTCATGATCAGACCTCCTCCCTTTATAACCTCGTAAAACAACCCGATTCAGATCAATTTCATCAAAGAGGGCGGCCGGGAGCCTCGGGTCTGTTTACTATCGGACGAACGAGTACGAGGTCGTCCACCCATTCTCGTTCAACAAGCCTTGATGGGCGTCCAGGGACGAGCCCCGTACGATACGAGAGGGCTGCCGTGAGAAAGTGGGGTACTCATTTTTTCTTTTAATATAATATTTCCTCGGGGAAGGGGGGGGGGGGGAGGGTAAAGAAAAAATTTCATGGGGGTTGGGCAAATATTTCAGGTGCTTCTGTGTTGGGACAGAGGGATTGTTTCATTGGGGCAGGGATTTATAACTCTGTGGGGAGGGGGTGAAGGGGGCTTATATATTTTATATTTATTTTTCTATGGGAAACTTTTTGGGGGGGAATAAACCATGGGATAGTGCCAAATTTTCTTTTCATATATTTCCAGGGGAGGGGATTTAATCAAAAAGAAATTAGGGTAAACAATTTTTTCAATCAAAACCTGGTCAAACAAACGTGTTACTGCATTCGCGTCACTTAGCGTGATATTCTAACTGCGTCACGCTCTATTTCCGTCTGGGTTAAAACCTAACCAAGTTACCAGTTTACCATTACCGCGTTGTGGTCAAGATTCTAACCCAATTTTCACGTTAGCGTAACGATTCTAATCTGATTAACACGTTACTGTTCTAGCCCAATGTCAGCGTTACCGCACTACCATTCTATCCTTCTTTTTTTTCTTATTAAGGTAATGTTCGTAACAAACTTGTCATTGCGGTCTACCACATCCCTTTGTACCTCTACTCTCCTGTTACAATTTCGCACATGCGATTCAGGCTTCCATTTTTTTAATCTCGAGGTTACCATTCTATCCCAGTTACCGCATTACGATTCTATCACAGTTACCACGTTACCATTCTAACCAGGTTACTGCGTTACAATTCTAACCGGGTTACCGCATTACCATTCTATCCCAGTTACCACGTTACCATTCTAACCAGGTTACCGCATTACCATTCTAACCCAGTTACCATGCTACCATTCTATCCCAGTTACCGTGTTACCATTCTATCCCAGTCACCGGGTTAGAATTACTGCATTACCATTCTAACCTGGTTACAGCGTTTACGTTCTAACTCTGTTACTGCATTACCGTTCTAACCGCATAATATCCTAAGCCTGTAGCCTCATTACCGCATTACCATTACCATGTTACTGTTCTAACCCTGTTACCCCACTATCATTTCTAACAGCGTTACCATTCTAACCCTGTTACACCCCAACCATATTAGTGTTAGATGCTGGTGGATCTTAGTGCTGTGACCATGTTACCATTCTAATATGTAGGTGAACGTGGCATGAAGACTTTACCCTACCGCTATCACGCCCACAGTGTAGTGAGTTGGACCAGGCGCGTTGTATTTTCGCGCTCGTGTCCTCCCGACCCCGTTTCTTGGATTCCTATTGGCTTAGATCCGTGTGTTCTATGAGAGCTTCCATGCTATTGGTTGGTTCCTCTGTTGCTATGGCCTCATGCCTGTGTGGTGTGGTTATGTGGCTCCAAGTGTGTCTTGTTGTGAGAGATATGGGGTGCTGTATTTCCTTCTTTAGTTGGTCATGTTGTCTCCTCATGTAGTTTTGTGATTTTATCCTTGATTGGTTCTCACTATAGGGACAGGTTGCACCTATCCCTGTATGTCGTGGTTATTTTGGGGGGTTGATTAGTATTTATGTTTTTTAGTGTAATTTCCTTTTCTTTTCAGTCTGTTGTATCCTTGTCAGATTGACGGTCAGATGTCATCTGAACCGCGCTATTCGTGTATTTTATATCAGACGATTTAGATTTTATTCTAGTACATTACAGGAAAAATTATGTTTATATATTTTGTGATTTTTTATAAAATGAGATATCTATTATACTTTTAATCGGTAATTGTTGTTTGAGGTTTCACGGATCCCGACATGACCGTCTGGTTCCATTATAAAAGTCTGGTTCCGACATGGTCGTCTGAACCTTACGATTTGGTTATTACGTCGGGGCTGTCAGTAATTTTTTAGTCTATCTCCGTTCGATGTCCCCATTTGTTTGGTGTTATTTCTGAGTGTGTGGAACTGGCGCCCACCCACTAATCTGTGTTGTTATTTTTTGTCCATGTTTTTTCTTGTGGACTCATTCACTTTTTGTTTTCCCTTTCCATATCTCTCCTTCTTTTCGGTTATTTCTGTACAATAGTTGTGGCGGGTGAGCACTCGTCATTGTGTTCTGTGTTCAGTCAGCTCTCTCTGTTGTCCATGTTGATTTGTGGGTCCTGCCATATTCGATTCGGCTGTTTTTTTATGGGGTGGTGAGTGTGGTTTCGACCATTGTCTAGTCTCATCAGGTGAGGTGCGATAGAGTGGTTTATATATTGGCTCGTGGTCTTTCTCTCCTGGTGAGTGTACAGGAGAGGGGATCGTTTGGCTCCAACTGGAATCGCTCACTACACACAGCCGTGTTATGCCCATCTCCTCCCGAGGTTTTTTTTTTATATCATTTTATTATCCTGGATTTGATAAGGCAACAATATGCCTGTTTACAATCATCACCCAGCAATGTAGTATTTTTTAAGACTAAAAAAATATTTTAGTAACGCAGTCCTAGTAGGCTGACTTACTAACATAACAGCATTCGAACATTGATATTTACAATAAGTACAATAAGTAGTTTCAAACGGGCCAAAGAAAAGATTTTAAGGCTGTATTAACCTAGTCAAGAAAAAAAAGTATATATATATAAATCAGATAATATATTGTTTACTGAGTAGTTCATGGTCTTGTACAATTGTATCTGAAGTATCAACAAAATAATGATGCTAGACCCGTTTGCATTGAAGTAATTGAAGAGGTTGGATCGAATTGTGAAAAACTCTTTCGTTTGCTCTCTCCTTTTGGATATCAGCATTGGAATTTTTTTTTGACGTGACATTTGTTTTCGGGGTGTGATGGGTTACCCATACCTATTGTCTAATGTGTTGAGTCCTTCCGGTGCATGAGTTTTCAGTTTGTGAGTCAAATTGAATTCGATTTTCTTTCGTAGTCTACTTGCTTCTTTGCTGTTAGGGTGCCTATAAATGAAGTTCACTACGTGTACCTTTACATCATTGGTGCCACCGTGTCCTGGTTTGTTGAAGTGTGTAGGTTCATCATTTTTTACCGTTTAAGAACTTTTTGTTTCGACCGATTCGTCTATGACAGGCTTTGGCGCCGTTTTCTATAGCGATTGGTTATTTGGAGTTTGGAATTCTTCAATGGCTTTTCCTGAAATTGTGGATAATCACCATTATTGTGTACCACCTTTTGAATTTGATAATGCAATGGACATGAATTTTCTTGAATTCTGGCCCATTATTTGTGCAGCACAACGATGGGGTTATCGTTGGTCAGGACGAAAAATCAGGATTTATTCTGACAATACTCAGGTTGTCACGGCTATAAACACTGGACGAAGTAGATCAAGCGGTACAATGCGGTGGATCCGCGAATTGTATTGGCTATCGTTTGTTTATAATTTCCATGTAGTAGCCTCTCACATAAAAACCCATGAAAATGTCGTTCCTGACTATTTGTCACGATATTTTTCTCCAAAACGGACATGTTGTATTGATCCTAATCTTGTTTATCATCTTTGTTGTTTCCAGTCGCTGATCTGAATACCAGACTATCCTATTATCAAGAGGCCTGGCTTTCCAATAACTCAGCTAGAACAAGGAAATGCCAGTGGAAACATTTCTTTAATTTTTGCGATGAATTCGATTTGTGCCCTATACCTGCTACCAAAAAGACAGTGATGTTATATATTACATTTATGGCAGAAATATTTAAATTTATTTCTATTTCTAATTATTTGTCTGCCATAAGAATATTACATGAAATCCACGGTTATAAGATCCCGGACACTCATGGTATTCGCAGGGTTTTGTTAGGTATCAAACGAACAATTGGTAACGTGGTAGTTCAAGCCAGACCTATCACTATTGTAAATATGAAATGTATTTTTCAGGATTTGAATTTATCTATCCACGAAGATTTGGCTTTTTGGACATGTTTAATACTTGGTTTTCGAGGCTTGCTACGGAAGTCAAATTTGGTTGAAATAGATTACTCAATAAAAATTTCAGATGTCAAATTTGATAATGACATTTTGTTTGTGTACATAAAGAGATCAAAAACCATTCAATATAACGATAGGATATTCACTATCCCTTTTTCTCAAATATCAGGATCTCCCTTTTGTGTGTACTATTATGTTTCCAAACATATTTCTATGACTAGTTACCCTAATATGTCTTTTCAATTAATTGCCTATCATAAGGATTCTTTATTGGTTAGGGGGACTTATAATTGGTTCCTCAATAAATTAAAGTATCATTGTAAAAAGTTAGGTATACCACCCACCACAACCCATTCTCTTCGAAGGGGCGGGGCTACAGCCTTATTTGAAGCTGGATTCTCATTAACTGAGATCAAAAACGTAGGTGACTGGAAGAGTTTGTCTGTATTATTGTATTTAGATCGGTCATTAGAGTCTAAGATATCTCTAGACAAATCTATTGTTAGATTAGTTTATCTATGACTGCTTTTGTCTTTTCTTTTCTTTCTTGGTTTGGGTGTTTTGGGTGACTGGTGTCTTCCAATAAGCACACTCTTTAAGCCCAAACCTCGCAGTCATCTTATATTTCACTAATTCATAATATTGTCGTATTTATATATTATATTATGTTATCATTATATATAAAGTAAGAGTACATATATATATATATATATATATATATATATATATATATATATATATATATATATATATACTACACTAAGCCAGAAGAGTTCACGTAGCCAATTCATAACCTGTAAATTTCCACTTCGCCCTGTATTAATTGCAGTAATAACTTGAGTATTATCTGAAATTAATTGTACATGATAATTTCTCCACAATTGACCCCATTTTTGTACAGCTGCCATTACTGGCCACAATTCTAACACATTTATATTTTTGTCCACCGACTCCAAGGGACAATGGAACCAATGATGGGACATGGTATGATCATAAGGGACTCTAGGTCAAACATCAGTCCATACACCAATCAAAAATTCATTAGCAAAGGTCGCACCAAAGCCTGAAAAAGATGAATCTGTTTGTACTTTAACAAAACCATGATGTTTTGGTATTAACAAATGTTTACTACCATTAAAATTTTCTAAAAAACCTTTCCACCATTGCAAGTCCAACCTTAGCCAATCTGGAATCTTGCAACGGATCAATTTATCTTTCATAAACGTGACGAAATTAATCACCCGTCTGGAAAAGGTCTTTCCACCTTTCACAACGGTACTAGCATGGGCTAAATAGCCTGCTAAAACAGCCATCTCATGATAAGATGCTGTGTCTTTTGATAAGTAAATATCAATTAAATTCTTCAATTTAATTAATTTCTCCATAGGTAAACGAACCTGCATATCTACACTAGACAATTCAATTCCTAAAAAAGTAACTTCTTGTGTAGGACTTACCACCTTGGGCCATGCTATACCGAATCCTAACGACCTTAGGAGATTTATCAAAATCATGAGTTTCTCCTGACAATCTGCAAAAGTATCACCGATTATCAAAAAATCGTCAAGGTATCCAAACACCCTATCAACCCCTCTACGTTCCATTGATCTCACAATGAACTCGGTTAACTGAGTAAATATAAAAGGAGCACATTTGAGACCGAATACCAAACGGTTTGACTCAAAAAAGACCTTTTCACCTTCGTCTGATTCCCATTGGAATCCCTGAAAACGCCAATGTTCAGGATTAACTGGGATACTACGATACGCGTCTTGAATGTCGAGAACTGCAAAATAACAATTTTTTTAAATATTATCCATAACTGTATCCATATGGAGATACTTAAATTTTGAACAGACATCATCCATAAAATTATTAATACTGTAATTCAGAGGTCATTTACAATCAGTAATGGGTCTGAGCTTGCCTGATGATTTCTTTACCGCTCCTAAAGAGTGTATACATTGAGGAGGATCTGAAACAATTGTAATTTTTCCTTCTATCAACTCTTCTGATATGGTATCGTTCATTTGTTTACGAAATTCATCTGAGTAAATGCTATCGTAATTTTCAGAAAAATACGAACCATCAAATTTGGAGTCAACAATGGAAAACCCATCGCGGACCCCCCAAAATATATAATCAGCATTGATATCAAAAGTTTTTGAATAACATTCATCATAAAATCGACAAACATTCAGCTGGTTTCTTCTACCTGCAAGAAAATGATTATTATCGCAATCCCCACCACAAGGGCGAACGAAGGGTATAGACGTTTCTACAAACGAATTACTTTCTTCATCTGAAAATTCCACGTCCCATGAAACAATACTGTGTGCATTTATTTCATCCGATCCAGTCATGCCAGAGCTCACAACTAAAACATTCGACAATTCAACAAATTTTTCATTTTTTGAAAAACCTATCTGATCCCGTACGGTAACAGGAACAACCTCTGCGCTGGATTCAATTGGCGGTCCACACGAAGATAAATCTTCGCCCACCATCAAAGCGATACAAGCCGTTCTAACCTCATTTACGTACATATCGAGATGATTATTTTTCTCCTTATTTGTAATTCGTTCAGGAGAAAAAACCTTATCCTATTTAGGATCTTTTTGCTCACCTGGTCTGTCCTTTGGACCTTTTTCGGCATGACTGGACCGGATGACCCTGTGCACAATATGAACATTCATGTCGATAAAGACAATTTGGGAAAGTACAACCCTTGGTGGAATTGAACTTCCAGCAAACCCCTTCGTTCTTACCCTCCTGGCGTTTGACCTGCGTTTTCTTCTCGGTTTTTTCCTGAAATTCTTTCAGTTTTTTCGAAAGATTAACAAAGGCAAATGTTGTCTCATAGTTGAGAAACTTTTCTGTTAAAAAAGAGTCTCCGTAACCGAAACCATCTGTACCCAAACTGTCCGCCTTTTCTCTCATTGCTAAATCATACTCCACAAGGTATTTCCCTGTGTGGGTTGGCTTGCGGTCGATTAGATATGAAATATGATCAGCTAGCCCCTCAGTGTGTTGCCCTTGCGACGATAACGTCCTCAACAACCCCATGTTTGCACTGAGAACTTGATCAAAAGTAGGATTATCACAACCGGGCGGTAAAAAAGGGGTAAGGGAAAAGAATCTTGACTTACGTTTCACTTTCTCTGTACATGAATGTCCACCTGTGCAACTTGAAACATTTCCCTGTACATGTGGAGGAAGAAACATTCTGGTACTAGGATACGTAGGTTTCAAACCATCATGAACATGTGAACCTTTAGGCAAAGTCGGATACGTAGATTTCAAAACATCAGTAGTTTGTGGAACCTGAGGCAACGAAGCATGACTGCCTATTTCACGGGTGAATGCGCTTGGCATTGCACCGTCGCCACCACGTGGCACCCCCTCACTCCGGCCGGACCCTTCCCCGGGTGCATTCCTTAACTCAAAATCACGAAAACTTGAACATAAAACCTGTATATCTGACTTAATAGAGGAAACCTCCTTTTTAAGTACAGAATGTTCTAACAAAAGGCTACTAACCCAGGGAGGCTTCTGCCACGGGGATCCATCGCCGCCCTCCGCCTGTCCTCCAACTGCTCCCAAGTTTTCCTCCTCGTTTCGTACTGCTGCTTGCAACTCTTTGAGTTTGCAGGTAGGACAACCTTCTCTATGTGAGCGGGCGTCATAGTCCAAGCCACAAGTGTCACACTTGCGCATAATAACCAAAAGGTTAGGAAACAACGGACAAAAGTCACTGAAAAGTCGACGAAGTCGAGAAAAAAATTTGAAGCATGGAGGTGCAGGCAGCGACGGATCCCCGGTGAGTGAGGCCGGCTGCAGGTGTGGTCCTCCTTTTTATAACCCTTCTGTTCTGCCCTCTGGTGCCGATCCTTGGTAACGCCTAGTCCATGTTCCTCAAAGCAGGTCCTCTGGTGGCATAAAGCTAGACTACCATTTATATGTCCATAAGCGCGAGCGCACTTATAGTCCACATAAATATATGGGTCAGATTTTTGAAACCTGCTAAATTACCCAAAACAGGTTATTTAAGGCTGATGTTGTATAAACCTATCTCATCGATGGAAAAGTGGCATTTTTCGATGCATCTTTTGATGGTCTTTAATTCCAATATAGGGTTTTGTATAGCTCTGAGGAATATTTCCTTCCAAAAATCAACAAAAACAGTGTTTTTCATGATTTCAGTTTTTTCCCCAAAGTCTATTAGGCACAATTTTGAGCCAATTGTTTTTATCAACGTGTTTAAAGCATATGTCATGCAAAGTGTAGACAATATAGTTTTGAAAATTGGTAAAAATTTGAAAAAATATGAAAATGGTCAAAACTATCCAGGACCTTTAAATTTTCCAACAGAGAGACCTATAGAGCATGTTGTCTGACACCCCAATTTTGAGAGCATAATACTAATGAGATATACAATGAGAAATTAATTTTCCTTTATTGTGAGAAGTTGACAAAAATCCCTACTGTGATGCCAGAAAGATTGAATACAATGGGGTTATCTATTCTGATATAAAAAATACTGTGATTCCATGATGATATTTTTCCAAAAAATGGGCTGTAGGACAACACACCTGTTAAAAGATGTATAGAAGAAATAATAATCATAATAGAATGACAAATATCCCTCTACATGTTAAGTATTCCTACCACTTATAAATACCCCCTTTACTTTTTTCCTAAATAAAAAGATGTACTTCTTGTGGTTAAAAAACTGAAGATGTGTTGTCCGACACCCCGGGGTGTCGGACAACACGCTCTGATATAAGTCATGAATTTGGGGTTATTTCTTATCAATAATTGAGTGGTTTGCTTTGAAAAACAAAGATTTCTATCATTTGATTAAGAATATAAAGGATTATAGCCACAAATATAATTTTGTCCATTGTTCTGAGTGATTTAAAAAACGTGTTGTCCGACACCCCTCGTGTTGTCCGACACCCCTGTGTGGCCCAACACCTAAATATGCTCATAGCTTTTGTTTCATATCTAATATGTGATTGAGGTGTTTTGGGTCAAATATAACATATATCACCATATAATATCAGTTTTTCTCAAGGTATAACCGTTTATAACATTTCTTGAAATTTCAAATATTTTAGGGGGTGGACAACATGCAGTATTATAAACAATTTCAAAAGGCTCTCAAATCTGAACCATTTGTCTGATTTTGTTGGAATAATGTTTTTCTGGAAGGTACTTGGTAGGGGACTAATATAAAATATAAAAAGAAGTATTATTCTAAAATTATTTTTTGAGTGTCTGATCCCAGGAAGAAACCGTAATATAGCAGGTTTCAAAAATCTGACCCATATATATATATATAGTGAGAATATAGGGAATATTGACGTCCTATCTCAGAGTCATGGGTTGTAGTAAAAGAACATAAACTAGGATCGAGAGAAAACAAGAGTGTGTGGTTATTGTGGATATATTCGGTGACATCAAACACGTGGAAACATCATGTGCAGCCATAACATCTGGTTCCACCAAAACAGCACACACCTCAGAACAGATGCACCCACAACCTCCTTCCAGGAGGAGCGCACAGTTAAGCGGGTTGATTGGAATGCGCAGGTACACGCAGAAGGACCCTGCCCTTCAGTCTCTCAACACATGAATACATTGCCCCATTTAAACCCTATCACAACCCAGCTCAATCCCACACCACAGGCGACAGCCACAGTAACGTCGGAGAACAGAGGCAGCCAACTATGATTTAGGGATATCGCTACTTTTCACAAGGGCGGTTTAATGAATTCATCGTTTCGGCCATCCTCAGTTACTAAATAAACAATTCCCATAGTCCAACTACAGCACTTGCCCATCTCTGCTGGCCTGCTTCCCATTTGTTGCACTTTATTTCTTGTTGCTGGGATACTTATGACCCATCTGGCCGCGTATACTGCTATATAAATCGACGCTAACGTTGCTCAGGTATGTGAGTAAGGGGCCTGTGTTTCCAAGGAGAAGCCACTGAAGTGGTCCCAAGGGCCTTGGCGGCTGGCCATAAAATCTGGGCCTGCTGTAGGTATATTTCTGTAGAGTATGTAGATACATAGATTCTACATGCCAGGCCACTTCATATAAATACGGAGGTGCTTATACTTGTTTGATATATTTTAGGTTATCTATAAAGGATTGCGACCTAAATATAAACAATGGATGCGAATATCTTGTAGGAAATCTTCCTCATCAAAAGTTGCGCATAATATGTGTGCACTCTTGTCAAGAAGTGTCTGGACCGCCATGTGGGTAGTTTATACTTCAAGTCGCATGAAAATATGATTTTACATACACACGCGTTCCATATGATTAATATACAATGAAATGACCTTGGAGAACCTCATTAGGACTGCCATCGTTAATTGCTATTGCTGCGATCACTTGAAGGACCAAGAATTCAAGGTTGTTCCGTTGGTTAGGCAACCCACATCTCTGTTCTTTATTAGCTGCTGGAGATCAAAGAAGTGTGTTGACAACCTTCGTACACACAGCTGACTAAGAGGTTAGCTGCTCCATATCTCTCCCGGCCTCTCTCCAAAACCTGTGTTTTTATTTTATGTTCTGGGTTTGGACTAACTACGTATATCGGATATCAGCCCGGCAGTGACAGAGAGAGAGGACAGGAACTGACGGGTGCTGTTAGTGCGTGCTTAAACTGGATCCCGGAGTTGGTGTATCCGGTTTCCGCTGCCCTCAATCTGATATCACTGTCCGTCGTCAGAATGAGGTACAGACTTTCTCTAGATGAGTTCGATTATTCAGACTGGGTACAGCTACTGA
This sequence comes from Alentia gelatinosa, assembly GCA_950022655.1. Classification (NCBI taxonomy): domain Eukaryota; kingdom Metazoa; phylum Annelida; class Polychaeta; order Phyllodocida; family Polynoidae; genus Alentia; species Alentia gelatinosa. The sequence continues at coordinate 77,036,132 of OX465583.1, forward strand.
GTCATTTTTTATAGATAGTATACAAAGCGGAAGGACATTTTTGCTAATACCCAGTGGTATTATAAAAACATTAGAAAATTGTATGATAATCCATACGTTTCAGGAATTCCTTACTTTTACTTCAATGGTCCCACCTATTGTTTCATTTATTAGGATGTGATTTCGATAGCATAGGACGGTTTGCGAACCTACGCACATCGGGATGACACATGATTGACTGAAACATTAGTCCGAATTAACTCCTGCATATCTATATATCTTATACAAGGAGATGCAAGTAGACCTTTATGCCACATGACAAACACTCAGGTCTAAAGGATCACCTTAGGTAACTTTGTCGACCCATCATGAGGAGAAACGAAGCTTCAAGTGTCTGCCTGAGTATTACAATACAAGTTTCCAGATGGGCCTCCTCCCAGTAAGCATTCCGAGTTGGTTAGAGCTGTCCGACCCGCCCCGTCACCTGATTAGACCAGGCACTGACTGCGAGTGGTTGGCTGCTGTAAGGTATGTACAAGACACTCCCCATGCAGAATCTCCGTTATGATATGTGAGTGGAGGAGACTCACGGACAGACCAACCTGGTGTGTGGAGAGTGCGCAACACTAAAGGCGGTAATCCACTGGGCGATATATATATCCCTGCGATATTGGGACTCCCCAAAATCGCAGGGACGGAAGGTTTTTCACTTAAATATAGCCAGAAAAATAAATATATTTGTAATTGTACTCAGTGAGAATTCTTTAAAAAGTAATCACACAAGTGATTTTGGGTTGTGGCATGTGGCTGTGTTGTTGTTGATACCAGGTGACCAAATCCAGCAATCCGATTGGTCTATCGCTCCACCGGTACCCAAAATCGCAGCAAAACCTATTTCCCCGATTTCGGTACGGGCGGTGGTCGACCCTCGCCACGGGTGGTATCTGGCTCCAGGTACAAAAATCGCCGGGAAAAAATGACAAACATGTTTGAATTTAATCGCATGCGATTCTGGGTCGATCCCTGCGAGGTACAATTTGTCACCGACAAAATGCAGGCCTACCCTCCACAAGGAGTGGTACCGGACTCACAGGGCTGGAAATGGCAAGGCTGAACTCACTGTGTGATGCGATTTGGGGGGACTTTAAATCGCAGGAAAAGGATAAGAGTCGCCCAGTGGATGCCGGCTTATTGCCCTTTGGTGACCACTGTGCACCTCCGATACTTGGAGAAAATATGGTGTAGTCGTACACGGGTGTGGAGAGGGCGCAGAACGAAGCGTGGCCTGGTGGCGGGATACAAGAGGCCTCCTGCCGCCAATCAACGACGGACTGACGCACACCAGGTGTTCCTGAGCAGGTTTGTGTAACACAGAGTAGCTACAAGTTGCTCGAGCTGCTTCTGTTTATGTGAATCATTTTCTATCACTGTGTGTTCCTTCTCTTACACCCGATGTTTATGTATTCCATACATTACGATTTTGAGTCTCATCTAAAATGTGATGACCAGTTATGCCACAGGTATAGAGGTGACAATTGAAGGCGAATATGTATTATTTTTCTCGAAAGAAACGCGATATGTGGAGACGTCTCAACAAGGTTAATATGTGTTACTAAATCATTCTTCCACACAGAGATTTATCCTAGTGGGGCAGGTTGATCCTTTATGATACCGTAGAAGACACATAGATCTGTTTAGAAAGGAGACCAACCCTAACTTCCCGAGACAAGTGGATTGTGCTTATCTTCTATAATTGTCTTTTTCATCAACATTTATTTCTGCATGTATGGGCAGCTTGCACTAGTCCAGTTCAATCTTTTCGCAGTATACGACTTTTTAAGTATAACTTATTCTAAATATCAAAGGGAAAATATAAAATAGGTCTGACATTTACTCATAACTCCACAGACAGGTGGAAACAGCATCCGGAAACGACGTCTTCCTCTCTCGTCTACTCACGAGGTCAGAGGTGAACGAGCGTGTTCGTCTGGAGTGGTCGTCACGTGCGGGCGATAACCACCAGCTGGCGCCACCTACAGCGACCTTCCTCCAGGGTGGACGGACGCCTTGTTTGCCAACTCAACACGTGTGTGAGCACGGGGCTCCACCCAAGGGGTACAGAGACTATACTCGTCGCTCAAACTAAACAGGGCATGGTGCATGTGAACAAGCGAGACCTCATCACTGACGAGAAACTCGGATGTACCTCTGGATGCTACGTGACGTGAACGGGAGACATACACTGAACATGAACCCATCACGCTAGTTTTTGCATGGATAGGATAGAAAACAATTATTAAAGATTACAATGTTCTTTCGTACTTTAATAGCCAGAACATACTAATTCTAGTTGAAAAAAGAGTGTTGGCAACAACCAGCTTTTGGCAGAAGAGGTGGGACGGTGTATCAGTATCCATCATTAAAGTCTCTTCACTAACCTAGATTCAAGAGAAAATAATGCAAGGATATCTACGTAGTCCATGATGCCAACTAGTCACCTTTAGCATTATATGAACTATAGCACACGTCCATATTGTTATATACCTATGCAGGAAGTCACTGTATATAGAGCCTCCAGAGGTTACTAAACTCCCGATTATCGCCCCGGGTAAAGCAAAGTTCCGCTCCCGATAGACTTGGCACACTATGACAAAATGAACCACAGTTTTCTGATTTATAATTGGAGAAACTGAATATAATTTCGGATTCCCATGTAGAAATAGCTGAAATTTCCATTTCTGACATCAGAATTTCAATTGGAGGCTGTTTGAAAACCGTTAAACTGCATTAATTCTGGGCTACGAGTAAGGGGTCTATCACCATACTACGTCCGTAACCAGCGAAACCTGGAACTTGGTCAACAGACTGAATTACGGGATACCTCAATACAGCCCACTGCTTAGTTACGCGGCCGCTCGGACAAACCTGGTCGAGTCTGACTATATGTGTATAGAGAACACAGCAATCACACCTAAAGTGTGAACGGTGGGTGTGATTACAGGAGCGTTGTTTTTGGACAGATTGGACTGCTAGAACAATTGAAGGCATTGTATCAACCAGTCTGGACTATCAAAACTTTATAGTTGATAATTGTTTTGGTTTTAATTTGGAGAAAGATGAGCACATAATAGCTAGGCCTGCCAATGTATTAATGTATATTCAATTTCGGTTATCCTGTGTTATCTAAGCCCTATCTAAAGTATTATTGAGGCTATATGCATGCATGAGATACCAGATTTGAGCTGGAATACCATACGAAACTATGCAATCATTATTATTTCTCTGGTAATAATGTAGATGGGTGATATGAACCTATTACGCTCATACACTGAGTAATCCAATGCTAAAGAATAGGTAACCAGGTGAATGTTTGGCTTCAGCAGTGGGGTAACCAAGCAGATAAGGTGCGACACCGGCCTATGGAAAAAGGCCTATAGGGTCTATATGCCGTGTGTCTTTGTACCCAGATACAGATTGAGTGCTTTGACCCTTAGTATGGCATGGTTTGAGCTTACTACCGCGTGCATTTAGCTGAGAGCTGATTGGCTGACAGGCCAGAAGCATCGATCTGGGTGAAGAATTTAAAAATAGCGGATGCCATCACCTGACAAACACCACAGAATGATATTGAGATATTGAGGTATCTAACGTGTGGCATTCACATGATACAGTTTGGATAGCTTAGATATGCGAAATCTACCAATATCAACGAGGACCCTCAACAAGCAGGCAACACGCAGATGTAAACAAATGGCAGCACCGCTGTCAGTCGGCGTAACTTGGTGACGAGTGTTGCTGGTGGTCAATATCGCATATTCAAGCTATTTAAATGGTATTGCGTGCATTCCCCACATTAAATACCTCCTCAATATGCTCAGATAAATATGCATGATAACTCATTTCGGGGCGCTTTGCCAGACCCCTTGTAACTCGTGAAGTGAGACACTACAAACCTCAGCACCTTTGTAACAACAATGATAGACTGTAGTACGTCCCGTTGTCGCTAGGGCTCATGCTCTCAAAGTGGTAACCCGAAGGCGGCGCGGTGCGTGGACGGACTACAACAATGACGGATATTGCTTGTTGCACATGCGCGTAAATATGTAAATGACCATCAGTCTCCTCATCGTAGTTTTTGCGTTGTGGTAGGGTTAAGGAAACCTAGCCTCAGCTTCGGCGAGTGCATTCACATTTTTCAAGGGAGTACAGGTAACTTATGAACCATTGAGGAAAGGAACTCTGTGTTTGGAGAGCGAATCTTACTCATGCAGGAGCAGTTGACTTCCGGTTTGATCTTGTGTTGTACTTGCTGTGCTGGGTGAGAGGGACAGTGTCAACAGAGTCAAGTTACGGTCAGTTTTGGCAGATTATAAACAATATAAGGCATATAATAATAAAAAAACATAGTTATGACGCCAATACGGTGATACTTGTCGGAGTCACCGATAAATTGTTCAGAATTAGTTCTTCAAACCCGTTCTGAACTATTTATTGGCGACACCTCAAATAAGTAACACCATATTGGCATCATTACTACTCACTTAGGACTCAACCAACTGCAGGTGAATTGTCAACTAATATAAATGCATGTAATTATCACCAACGACACGTATAACTCTCTCTAACTTCCAATGCTTGTTTCTCCAGCCACACGCCTCTGGATGAAATAGTTCAAATTCCAAACGTTTTTATCCCTTTTTCTCCCCTCTGTCTGCCAGCCCTCCTATTGTCTGTTGCATGGGGCAAAGATTATAGGGGTCATATCATACTGATTGGTAAAATTGAAGAAATGCCCCCCCCCCCCCTTGTTCGTCACAACCCTTGATGGCCACATCCACTACCCATAGTCTACTGGACATAAATGACACTGTGGAGAATGTGAGGATCCTCAATGAAATTGTATAAGTTCATTACTTTTTTCCAATTCTTGTTTCTATTTCAAGTTTACTCTGAGATTGTTAAAAATCTTCCTATGAATGAGTTTTGCCTGTATTAACAAGTTCAATGTTCAAAACCGTAACATCTTATATTTTCAGCATGATTGTGAGGCGTTTTCATGTGAAAAATGAGCAGGTATGAACAGAGATTTCCACAGGATGAGGTGAATATTGTAGTGGATCGCTATCTTGTGATTTAACCTGAACAAGGGATCCCTCACTTGTGATTTAACCCATTCAGCAGGCACAGTCTTATATAGAGGTCTGCTTTTAGTATATTTACTGCTAAGGTACTGGTGTCCATGGGCTCATTATGGTAATTTGATGATATGATCACATGATGTATTGGGTATACATTTTATATATGATGTTATACCTAAATTCTGCTAATGGGTTAATCTGAATATTGTCAAATATTCTAGCTTCAAAGTATTTGGTCAACCATCATGAACATGTGCCAGTTCAGGGAACATCAATCCCAGAAATGTACACAAGCTTTCTTTCATATAACAATGAATTATCATATTCCACACGTTGTGAGATATATGTATTATATACTTAATATTTTCTCTTTTCTGTTAGCCCTTTCTATACCGGTGCCTGGGACTGAGCTACTCCCTTATGGACTGATGCTGGTGGCAGTTTGTCCCCCTTGAGGACCAGCACATAATGGTTAAAATCATAATTCAGCTACAATTAGCTCTAACTGTTTTCCCCTCCATTCCATAAAGGACAGAAAACTCAGAATACAAGATGTGACAGAGGACAAAGTGACATTCATTGATAACTTTCTTTCCTCCTCACTGTTCATGCAGGAGCATGTCAGATGTGTGTATGCACAACACACAGTAAGCCGCATCCTGAGGCAAGAGATGCCCACTTCTCAATGCACAGTACAAATGGACTTTGCAGAAAACTGGGTCAATACTTATAAATCCCAAAGAGCCACAGTCAATTTACTATGCAAAAGAGCCTGTGACACTCAATCCAACAGTGATCAACAGTGAAAGTTTGGCAATAGTCACCGATGAGCGTAAACATGATGCAAGGGCAGTGTATGCCTTTATAAAGGTTATCATGTGTCATGTGAAAGAGCAGCATCCTGGATTTTCAATGGTCAACTATATCACTGATGGTCCAACCTCTCAGCATAAGAACATTGCTTGTCTCACTCTTCTGACCCAACACAAGAAGTTGTTTGGGATAAATGCACCTTGATTGTATTTTGAAGCTGGACACAGAAAAGGAGCATATGATGGTGTTAGAGCATCAGGCAAGTGTATGGCAGATTATCGAGTAAAGCGCAAGATCTTCAATCACAATAACACAGACTTTGCCAACAGGGTCCCATCAAAAGTGCCCTATGTGAATGTGCCCCCTGAGGACATTGCCAGTGCATGTCAGGACCTGCATGCAAGCATAACACCACGCAAGTCCATTAAAGGCATTATGAAGGCTCATGCATCAGTCTGCTCAGGACCAGGTGAAGTGGCCCTTCACTACTCCTGTCTCAGGAACATGCACTGCCTGTCTCTCAGGAAGCCGCACCGCCTGTCACTCAGAAAGCCGCACTGCTTGTCTCTCAGGAAGCCACACCGCCTGTCTCTCAGGAAGCCGCACTGCCTGTCACTCAGAAAGCCGCACTGCCTGTCTCTCAGGAAGCCGCATCGCCTGTCACTCAGAAAGCCGCACTGCCTGTCTCTCAGGAAGCCGCATCGCACCACCTGTCCTTCAGGAAGCCGCACTGCCTGTCTCTTACGAAGCTGCACCACCTGTCTCTCAGGGAGCTAATAGACTTGTGCCTGAGGTCGGGGACTGGGTAGCCACAGTTTGCCTCGATGGCTTGTGGTTATATAGGGGAGGTTGTAGGTCCTGCAGAAGGAGATTATGTCTCTGTTTAATTTCTTGAGCCTGGCTGTGATGAGGTATGTTACAATAAGTTCCACAAACCAAAGAAGAGAAACTTACTTGACGCTTGTATAGTGGACATTCACAAAGCCCTGTGTAGTTACACCTAGTAAAAGACAACACCTTGAAATGACTGCAAATGATGTGAAAGTTTTTCTTGCTTTGTACCATAAAATTTGAGATTGTAAGATTGTGTATATTTCGGAAATACATTGTAATTTGCTAGGGATGAACATGTGACATATGCTTTTATAAATCATTAAATTGTATACTCTACCAAAGGTGACTACTATAAATTGTCCTTTTCCCATATAAGTACAAAACATTTGCAAAATACTGCAATGAACAGAAAGCCTTATGAACCAGTTAATGAAAATTTTTAAAGGTATTTTTATATATAACCCTTTAAAGACGGGGGTCTGTGGCAGAGCCTTGTTGGTTGGGGCGGGTACTTTGGATTGGCATAACTCCAGGGGACGAGTCAAATTTTGTCTAAACCCATATTCCATTATTTGATCACGTGATATGACACATCATTCTTATCTATATTATTTGTTTTACCAAATAATATCAAATAATATATCCTAGGTATATTCTCTGAAAGTTTCAGATATATTGATCAATTATTTCTTCTTAAAACGTTGAAATGGTAAATATTACTAAATTTCATAAATAATGCCGGTCTCCGCGGGGAATGCCTCAAGGCATAGAATGGTTATTTTTCTAAATGTAGCTCTTGCCCTTGTATTTGCGACCTGAGAATGTCTGTAATTGTTTATTCCTAAAGAAAACAAGTCAGAGATGTTAACCTTTAAGGACGTATGATGCCTGGAGGCATCACCGCACTAAAGATGCATGATGCCTTGAGTCATCATGGTTCCAATATCAACAAAACTGTTTTGACATGGAAATAATAGAGCAATATGCATAAAATCATCAGAAAATGTAGGTATAATATCATATTTAATAATTCTATTCAAAAGAAATAAAGCATTTATGATTATGTATGATATTGCATGATTACAAACTTGAATTATTGGTTTTAACCATTATGTGCCCATCCTGTAGCCAGACAAACTGCCACCAGCACCATCCTTATGGGAGTGGCTGGGCCCCAGGCAGCCGTCCTTATAGGGTTAAGGAACTGCTTCAGAAGTGTGCCATTGTCAAAGAAAAAGGTTTTGTGTAGTTCAAACACAAAAAAAAAAATATTTGCAATTTTCTCCATTTTGTAGTTATAGAGTAGTATTTCTTCAAAGTTCAAGACATTGTAAGCATTTGCGCTAAACATAGTATATAGGGAATGTGCGACATGAAAATGTTGTTTTTTTCCGAATTTTCAAAATTGAGCTATTTAATAAGTATTTGTAACCTGAGAATGTCCGTAATTGTTTATTCCTAAAGAAAACAAGTTAGAGATGTAAAAGAAACCTTCTTGAGCAAAGAAATATATTATTGAAATAAGTAGTTTCTTCCATTATGATGAAAATTTGTAAAATATGACAGGATTTTTCACTTTCAGGATAGATTGAATGTACAGTATCATGACTGTTATTACATTCCAGCAAATAAAAGATGTATCTCTACTTACTTTACAAGCAACTATCTATTCTGCAGAGTCCCCTGTTATGTACACATGATTTGTACCAAATATAAGGAAGGTGCAACATATATAGACCTGTGCCAACTATAACTAAAACAACCAAACAGCTGGAGGCCTGAGAGACATAAATGATCATCATTTAAAAAAATATAAATAGCTGAGACAATATTAAGAACCATTGCATTGCATATACTCTAATTTAACAGTAATGACAGTATTTGGAATATTTTGCTTTGTTCCTGGTAAAAGGTATGAAATTTTTCATAAACTTTGAATGTTCATATATAGTTCTCAAAAGGTATCATATGACTTAGATATTGCACACATAATTCAGCTATATGTCTACTATTCAGATATCACAGGACTTTGTTTGTACACATTATGGAGGGAAGTCTGTGGAATCATTTATTGGGAGTATTCTTAATATGTCACACGTTCCTACACTGGTGAGGTTCCCTTAGTAAAATTTTCACAAAAACTACAGAAGTGTGCATATCTGGGTATAATAAACTTTATTCTGTAGAAAACATGTCAGGCGATCCTGTAAACACAAATGTAGAACATTAGATCAGATTTTTATTAATACCCTGTTTTCTCAATGTTGCACCATTTAGTATGATATGACCCATAGGGATCAGACTTTAATAAGGTCATACATCCTACCCTTTACTTACCCCTCATTCATTTCCTACACGCCGGGGTGAATTTACTATGGTATTCTTATCACCATCTGAATGTAGAAATAGGGCCTCAATCAAGAATAATCTGTGAACTAGATAATCAATAATGATTTAATGAGTTTGTATTGTGCTACCCAGGAAAATGCAGATACGCTTGAATATAAACATTCTAAATACCTGCTCCTTTTGTAATAGAAGTTCTGTAAACAGACATGTACTTGTAGGCCTATTTCATAATGGTCAGCTAAAAATATCCCTTGCAATACGGTGCCCTCTTAAATTGAACTGCCTCGCCAGCGCCATCTCATCTGTGATTAATGACTACCTTTCTGATAATCATCATGGCTCGACTGTATAGGTCTGGCTCTCCTGTATCTTGACAAGCTATCGGTTCATATCAATCAGTGATTAGATGTTGTCTCCTGGCAGGTCCCACTAAGCGTCAAGGTCACCCTCTAATAATGCCGGGCCAGGTGTTCTAGGTGACCACTCAGACTCTCTAATCACGTCATGTGTAAGGCGCGGTCTCGGTATGTTGTGGCATTATAAATAGATGATCCGTTTAAGGAGCCAATGTGTTCATTTACAAGTAAAGGGCTGGTCGTAATTACGTGAATATCACAGTTGCGGTTGGTGTGGTGAGACATCGTCAAGTTCCCGAGGGGGGGGGGGGGGGGGGATAAATCATACATCCGACAGGCTTGAGTTTATTTTATCGCACAGTGTAGCCTACTTCGATGGGGCAAATGATTCATATCGAAAACCAGAGTAGGTTCTATCTTGACAGTCAATATCAAAGGATCAATTAGATTTGTGGTATTTTTGTTGCTTTTTTGTTAAGAAGCGTTTATTTCCAGTAAACAGTAATACAATGTATCAAATCACACACTTATTGTTCCTCTCAATTCCCATATTTCATAACCACCATAAGCTATGTAGCAATGCATTGGAAGTTCAAAGCTTAATATCAATACGCATACACATACGTCTCATGTGACAAGAAAAGGAGAAAAGAGGTGGACCAGCATGATAAGGACATACATGACAGTACAAATCTGCTGTGACATGGGAGCTGTTTTAAAAGTCGGGAGGGTGCTAAACGAGAGTACTCACCGCCAAAGCGAGAGCTAACAATGGCACTTGAAGCGTCGCTGTCAAGGTGGAGGTGCCGCTCGCTATTGGGTATTGGTACCGGTTTTGGTGCCGCTTTGATTCAAAGTGCCGCTCGCTGTTGCGGCCTCTCGCTTTGAAATGTGATGTGCCGCTGGCGAGACTTCACTGAACTTTTGAAACAACTCCCAGATGTGCTACATGTAACATATTGTAGTCATACATTCTCTGAGACTGGTGGTGTCTCACAAACCGGAAATAAAGCAGTCTTAGACCCAGAGTGGCGTGGTACAGTCAATACATACTTAACATGGTCGTCAGAAAGTGGTTTTAACTCATCTGAGAAGAAGAGGCAGCCCACCTGACAATGTAAAATGATGAATTGATGTTCAAAAATTGTCAGGAGATGAAAAGAGACCATGGAGTACACAAGAAAAGTGTTGTGAACTGAAACAAAAGTGTCAGTCTAAATGGCAGTATAGTGAAAGTGTGAATCTAAGTCAACAGAGACCGAAAGCAGTGCCAGTACAATACTATTACTAGTCAACTAAGACAGTAAGCTGTGTTTGTATGTGTACAAGTCATCAAAGACTGTAAGCAGTGTCAGTGTGTATACAAGTCAACAAAGACTGTGGCCTAAGCAGTGTTAGTGCAGTGTGTACACAAGTCACAGTGTTAGTGTCAGGCAATGTCTAACAAGTCAGGACAGCCACACAGTGTCAGTTCATGTCATACAAGTCATCATAGACAGCAACAGCACCCATATAAAATACATTCAGTGTAATCTGTAATCATGGCAGAGGGAAAGGAAATGACACCTAATAGTATGAATTGGAGAGCTGCAGACTTAGAGAGAGAATGGAAGAGATTTAAACAACATTGTGGCTTTACTTTCAAAGGTCCGCTATCCAAGAAGAGCGAGGTCGAAAAAGTGAATTATTTCATGACTTACATAGGAGATAAAGGCCGTGAAATCTACGAAACGTTCACCTGGGCCCCTGCTACTGGTACAGGTGACAACCGTGTGCCTGCTGAAGATGAGACGCTGGCTGGCGTGTACGCGAAGTACGACACATACGTAGCTCCGAAAAAGGACCGAATAAGGACAGCAGGTTCAACAGGAGAAAGCAGGAACCGGGAGAGAAGTTTGACAATTTTGCGACAGCCCTGAGAATCCTCGTAAAGGACTGTGACTATGACACCCAGGAGAGTATGATGGTGAGAGATGCCATTTTTCTCAGGTCATATCACACAGTAGTTCGGGAAAAATGTCTAGAAAAAGGATATGACTTTACTCTAGACATGGCAGTGAGCATCGGTCAAAATTATGAGAAACCCAGAAAGTTATAGCCGTTGAAGAGGACGCAGGGTACATGCAGTACGAAACCAGAGGAAGGAAAGTAAGGTGAAGAAGCCGAGCAGTCACAAAAAGAAAACATCCAGTCTCAAGGCAGAATGAAGGAATCGGAATGCCACCACTGTGGTTACAGACCTACACACTTTAGGGAAGTATGCCCAGCAAGAGATACAACATGTCAAATCTGCAAGAAGAAGGGACATTACGCGACTAAGTGTTTCAACAAATCTTCAACACACTTAGTGGAAGAAGCAGATTTAGACAGCGATACAGACAGTAGTTCGTCAAGTGACTATCCACACCTGATACATACTATATCAGCAGAGGAGACGGGAGATGACTGGTGGGAATACGTCAAGGTCAAAGGATGCAAGACAACTGTTCAGATCAACACCGGAGCAGCGCAGTCCCTGTTATCCCATAAGCTGTTTAAATGACTGAAATCGAAGGGTGAGATTGTTCCATCAGACAGAAAGTTTCAATCATACACCCAACATCCAATTGAAGTGGTGGGATGTGTGAAACTGGAGACGCAGTATAAACAGCAAGTCGCTAGGCTGAAGTTCTATGTGGTAAAAAGTGACCAGCAGCCGTTGCTCTCAGGACATGCAAGCAAACAGTTGGCCCTCATTGAGAGGACACACGCCATAGACAACAGTATAGAAAAGTACCCTAAGTTGAAGGAGGCGACGGGAACCCTACTGGGAACCTACTCACTAAAGGTAGATCCGACTGTACCACCAGTGGTACACTCCCCGATGAGACTGCCCCATGCATTGTGAGAAAAAGTTGTTAAAAAACTGTGGGATATAGAGGCTGAAGGCCACATCACAAAGATCACCGAGCCCACGGACTGGGTAAGTTCAATGGACGTAGTGGTAAAAGTTGAGAAGATCAGGAGATGCTTGGATCCAAGGGATTTGAACAAAGCAATCAAACGGTAACACTACCCCACGCCAACAGTGGAGGAAATAGTTGCTTCGATGTCGGGCACAAAGGTATTCTCTGTGGTGAATGCAAAGTCAGGCTTTTTACAGATTCATTTGGATTATGAATTGAGTCTGCTCACCACCTTTAACATGCCAGTAGGGAGATTCAGGTGGCTCAGGTTACCATTCGGAGTTTAATCCGCACCAGAAATCTACCAACAAATAATGGATACCATGCTGGAAGGTATAGACGGGGCACGCACGATAATGGATGACATACTCCTGGCAGGACGCGATGAAAAACACCATGACGAAATCATGAGGAAGGTAGTCAGCCAAGCCACAGAGTGGAACTTGAAGTTGAACTTTGAGAAATGCCAAGTCAAGAAGCGCAGTGTCAAGTCGGTGGGTTATGTTGTGTCGTCAGAAGGCCTTAAAGTTGATCCCAAAAAGGTGAGGGCAGTTCAAGAAATGCCCAGGCCCCAGTCAAAGGAAGACGTCCAGCGCTTCCTTGATTTTCTCCAGTATATAGCGAAGTTTATCCCAGGTCTTGGTGAGATAGACAGACCACTGCGAGATCTAACGAAGAAAGAAGCAGACTTTCTGTGGGAGGAACCGCAACAGAGAAGTTTCGACAAACTCAAGGAACTGTGCTGCAATGCCCCAATACTCAGATACTATGATGTCAGGGAGCCCGTCAGAATACAATGTAATGCTTCCAGCCACGCAGTAGGCAGAGTGTTCCACCATTACATCTTTGGTAAGGAAACTGTTTTAGAATCAGATTTGGTTAAATGCGGCGTATCCGTAGTGAGTCCTCTCCCACCACTATGCTTTTGGAATCAGTCCACAAACCGCTACAGTCGATATTCACAAAGCCCATACTGGCAGCACCTATGAGACTGCAAGCCATGATGCTAAGGCTGCAGCTGTATGATCTCCAAGTGATCTACAAACCAGGCAAGGAAATACCTATGGGTGACACTCTGAGTAGGCCAAATCTAAAGGAGACGGAGGCAGATATTGAGCCCATATCTGTAAATATGGTCAACGTCATATCGGTAACACCAACTCGGTATAAAGGCTTCCAGGAAGCGACATCAAATGAACTGAATAAACTCTACCATATCATTCTGAAAGGATGGCCAGACCAAAAGATGCAAGTCCCACACTGTGTCAGGGACTTTTGGACCATCAGGGACGAACTATCAGTCTCCAATGGTATCATCTACAAGGGACTGAGAATAATAGTACCACCAAGCATGAGGTCAGCAATGCTAAGGCAAGTGCACGATTCCCCTCTAGGAATCAACAAGTGCAAGCGAAGAGCCCGAGAAGCTCTCTTCTGGCCTGGCATCTCACAGCATGTTGAAGACCTTGTCAGTGACTGTCATACAGGTATCTGCAATACAGTGCAGAATAAGCAACACGCAGAGACGCTGCGTCCAACACCAACGCCAGAACACCCATATGTCAAAATTCATCGAATTTAACTTTTTAGCATGCAATAATGACTAAGCCCTGACTTTTCACCATGGAAAAATGTCAAAGTCTGACTTTTTAATGTGCAATTATGGCTAAGCCCTGACTTTTCATCATAGAAAAATGTCAAGGGCTGACTTTTTAGCATGCAAAAATGGCTAAACCCTGACTTTTCACCATGGAAAATTGTCAAAGTCTGACTTTCTACCATGCAGTGATGGCTAAGCCCTGACATTTCACCATTAAAAAATATCAAGGTCTGACTTTTTAGCATGCAGTGATGGCTAAGCCCTGAATTTTCATCAAAGTCTGACTTTTAGGCGTGCGCTGCAGGCTAAGACCTGACTTTTCACATACCTTTCACAGATTCATAGTAAATCCAATGGAACAGGCTGATGTTAAAATCTGACTTCATATCAAGAAAAAAGTCAGCAATTTTTTAGTTCGGCCCCCCCCCCCCCCCCCCCCCGCTTTCAAAATATTCTGATGCCCCTGATAAAGAGACATACCGATTCGTCCGTCCAAGCAACGAGTATAGAGAAAGTCTTTCTATACTCAGTGCTCAAACAATTACACTGGTTGGTCCGCTGTAGTGCCAAAAACGGTTACCTTGCCAAAAATGGTAATTATCGACACGGACTTATATCTATGGATAGGAAACGCGGGCCCGTGTTTGTTCAACGATCTCTTCACCTTGGCTATGCTTGAGTGCGTTTCGTGGGTAGAGCGCTAATTTCTATATGATCCGCTAGGAAAACTTTGGCGATAGTTCCATTTTGAGCCACCAGGGGTTAAAGTGGCGCTGCTGATGTTGTCTTTTTTTTTTATAAATTGAGCAAGCTCTTTCTTTATTTCACTTGTAATACATACATTCATTCTTTCCTGAGTGTATAATCATGACTTACTTTCCTAAGGTGTTAATTTGCAATCCTTTTTTCTATAGTTGGGGCCGGTGGACAAATTTCTCTGATTTTCAGGCAGTCAGTCTTGGGAATTTTTTTTTTCAATTCATTACCATGCCCCTAGGCCTTAATGAAGTATTTGTCAGTCGATTCCAGATATATACCTACATGGGACAGTTGGAATTAGGGTCCTAAGTGCACTAGATTTTTTTAAAGTTACGGCACATTTTGCCTTTTGCAAATTTCCCTGATTTTCAGGCAGTCAGTCTTGGGGAAAAATTATTTTCAATTCATTCCCATGTCCCATGAAGTATTTGTCAGTCGATTCCAGATATAAACCTATATGGGACACTTGGAATTAGGGTTCTAAGTCCAGTAATTTTTTAAAAGTTAATTAAAGATCAGGTTGTTCTGAACTCGGTCTTCGACCTCGTTCAGAACGCTTTATCGTCAACACCTCGAATAAGTTTTGCCGTCCTGGCGTCATTACCATGTTTTTTAATACTACATACAAACTGTT
The DNA here is from genome assembly GCA_950022655.1 of Alentia gelatinosa. NCBI lineage: Eukaryota > Metazoa > Annelida > Polychaeta > Phyllodocida > Polynoidae > Alentia > Alentia gelatinosa. The sequence goes on from OX465583.1 coordinate 77,051,539, forward strand.
AGAGCTCTATCAAAAATCTTTTCAGATATTGATAGAGTGATATCTAATGTACTCCAAACCACAATAGAGCTCAATAGAGCTCTACGTTTTATGGCTGTTTGGTGTTGTTTAATACAACGTTATTTCTCATAGGCTATGGCTTACAAGCCTCACACAGTCCTTTCTCAAGAGCTCCTTCCCCTCTGCTTGCAGGTTTGAAAGTGGCGCCTTGTACCCTGCCGCGATCGCATATATGAGTTGGGTGCCTATAGGGGGCGCTACGCTTAACACCTCCTCTGTACACCGCCTATGTAGCGTTATTTGGGTAGGACACTACGAGTAGATACGGTATTTCAAAACCCTTGGGACCGTAGGGCTTTTGATTTATTTTGACAGCAACATAGATGGAGTAGGAGCTGCAGGCCTATTTACATTGTGGTGATTCATTATCAAATGGAGTCGGATTATGAAAGGAGTAGACCACCTATCGAGTATCGGCAAGCCATCAGTCTTATCTACAGGGACGAAGAGAACAACAGTAAAAAGGATGCCTTCACCCACGCTCGAAACCACGCATCTCTCGTTATGGAGATGAAAGCGAGCACTAGAGTAGCCTGTACGGCCACCACTCACCGTTCATGCCTCAAAGTACCTCGTCAGCGTGAGCCTCGAGTGGTCGTGAAAGAGACTAGCACTAGAGAAGCCACCTAGTGGTGATCAGGTAAACTATAAGACTACCCGTACTCAAGATGTTTTACCCTTTCGACAAACCGGAAACTAGAAGCTCCAAGGACGCTCTGGATGCTGCCACTTTCCACAAACTATTAATTAAGGTTAGGAAAGTATGTCTCGACGTTTACCATCATATAAGTTTTGACCTCAAGATGATATATGATAACAGTCACTGGACTTTTGATAGTCACAGTAGCAACGCGCGCTGTGGCTGTAGTCGTGGCGACTCAAATAGCTACGTCCCTAATAGTAATACTCATGTATTGTATAGCCCACTACACACGTCTGACTAGGTGGCTGTCACTCAGTGCGAAAACAATACATTTCTCAATCATTGTTCAGTGTTCTCCAAATGGTTCCCCACAAGCACCCGTTAATCACGTCTACTATCAAAATATGTCTTCTAAAAGCTGAGATCCAGGGCTTTCCTTTGAATATAAAAATAGGTGTAAATGGGTAATATCATTTTAACATTGTGACTTTATTTAAGAAGGATTGGCCTGGGCAATGTTTAGTTCATCCATTTGCTGAACGTTCTGCCACTTTTGCTTTAACTTAGTTAAGTGCCAAAACACTATTTCAGCCAATCAGAGGACATCTTGGGCTCCACTTTAATAAGTGTTATCAAAGTATCATGAAATCTCTATGACCTGCTTGAGCACCAATTTGAAAAAAAGGAAAAGCCCCTCACACAAAAATGAATGACTCAAACAGATAAATGTATATGCCATTACAAAGAGCATACATGTATAGAGGATTCATTTGATGTATGACGTGCCATAGTTTGATAGATCATATTAGATGTACATGACCAGCATCTTGAAATAACTACACTGAAAACTGAAGTGATCAATTCTCTGATCCAGATGGAGACTTAAGGTTCAAAATAAATTGTGCAAATTAGCTGTCCGAATTACTATTTACAAGTCAAAGATATGTTTCACCTTGTATGACATGATCTAGATTAGAGAGGAGTATTATTTGAGTGTTTTTGTGCAAAATTTATGCAGCATCATTACAGATTTCCCTATTAATATGCAAATACACTATGACATCATCAATATACATGAAAATAAATATCTCCATTGGATTCAGCATTTGAAAATACCCCTGTGTGCTAAATATCATGTCCCTATCTTGAATATCTAGAGAGTTATTGTAAGAGATATGTTCATATGCTAATCATTATGTGGTGCCATGCCTTCTGTTGTTTTATAGATACTTGAGTTCCTCTAATTCAATTTTAATCTGACTAGACTTTCCTCCATAATTCTTGAACTACTTGACCAATTTTTAAGATTAAAAAAACTCTGTCATCCTCTCTTTCCAGGCTATCTTTTGCATACATTATTCTAATTATAAATATGAAATTCAATTTTTCATTCTCGTAGCTAGTTAACGAGACCCTTGTTTGTGACTAGATCAGATATTATAGAGGAAACCCATGAAAGTTTAGGGTCTGAGTTCGTATCCCATTGAGTTTGAATCACGTAGTAATTCACAAGGCGAAGCCGCGTGAATTGCTACATTATCCCCCATTGGATATTTTTCCTAAATATCTAATTAGATACGAGTTTCCAATGTTAAGTCTATGGAGAAAAAATATCTGGGGTGAGATAAAGATGTAGATGTAGCTCCAGTGAAGTTCAAAGTCAAAGTTGTCTAAAAGTAGGTATAACAATAGAGCTATATATACCAAGTGGGCACAATACCAGAAGTCTACTCTAAAATACATATATCCTACATTAAGTTGTAAATTGTATCTGTCTGATGTAATATCCTCTCACTTTTTACTTTCATATCCCCTTTCACAAGTTCCAGGATGTCGAATCTCGAGGAGGACTTTCACACAGCAGTGCGGCAAAACGACAGGACTAAACTGGAGAGGTATTTGAAGATGGGCGTTGATGTCAACTGCTTATATTATGGAATGACTGCTCTTCACGTTGCCATTACCAAAGGTAGCTGTCCGCTTAAAGTTTCTCCCGCACATAGGGACAGAGTGAAACAGACTAGGCTTGGAGACTGAAGGCCCACGAGAGTGAGAATCTAGTGTAGAGACAAACTTGAAGTTTTTATTCTTTTTTGTAGTTCTAAACTCAACTGTCCTTCTCATCTTGTGATTAATGCTGAAAGCAGAATTTGATACTCTAGTTTTCCGATCTGAGACCACATCCTTTCTCAATGATAGCCCATTCGTCTAATTCCAGCATTATAATCTGTCAAAATGAACACATCTGCAGTCACACTCACCATTCACTCTCCAGGTGTGATTGCTGTGTGTCTCTATGGGCAGGAGGTCGGACTCGGCTGTGTTTGTCTGGGCAAATGCCCGAGTGAAGAACTAGCTGTTAAGTGGCGTTGAGCAGAAACACCTGGGCCCTGTTTTTCAGTCACGACAAGTATTATGGACGACATCTTTGAAGCGTCAGTGTCCTAGAAGTGGCCCCTTAAGCGGGGTGTGCCCTTAAGCGGGGTGTGCCCTTAATGGGGCTTAAAACAAACACTTAATAGAGGGGAAATTTCCGTTCCGAGCAAATTGCCCCCTTAAGCAAGGTGTCCCAGAACCAGGGTTTTACTGTAGATATTGAATCTAAGTATATTTCAACTTTTTTGCGTGATGCATAAGTATCTATCTTCCCATGAATCAATTTAGGTACAAGTAAGACGTGGCAACGTCCTACTCCCTCAGCTATGCTACCTTGAATGACAGTTATTAGAACTGCCCCTAACCACCGTAACCATGGTGCACACATAGTCTTGACATCACCCTGTCAACAACCGTATCCCCAATGTATCTATAGGTACAAGACAGCTGCTGCTGTGGGTTTTATTTTAACAATGGTTTATTGTTATATGCTAAAGTAATGCACTTTTAGGAAGAATGGGGTCAAGGTTTCGCCGTGCTTGGCTCATCAGGCATCTTGTTCAGCTTATGAGGGTTGTTTCAAGGCGTAGGACCAATTGGTCCGTGCTTTTTGGTGTCATGCCCATGTGATAATTGGTGTATTTATTAGATATAATAAAATTACACCTGTGTTAGGGCCATGAAAGTGTTGTGCAGAGGTTACAAATTCCCCGAGCGGGGAATCGATCACACTGTGCTCCCATGTTTCTGGTTTATTGATCTCCCGTATTCATAAAAAAAAAATTGACGAGGCAAAGGGTATGATCTCACCCCTCAACGGGAGGCGGTGGGATAGATGGGAGTGTCTATTAGGTTCATGCCTTCCGGAATTTGTGTTCTGAGGCGATGTATCCAGTTTTTCTCGATTTTGTTTCTCATCCGCTGGGAGTCGTGACTCTCGGGGTTGGAGTGTATAAAGTCCACAATGTGGATGTGTAAGTCATCTAGGCCCATATGGTCCTGTGTGTTGTAGTGTTTGCCCATGTTGGTGTCCAACCGACGGTGTGTCACCTTATGGAAATGGTCTTGGACACGATCCATTAAGCGTTGTTTCGTCTGACCCACATATTGTATGCCGCATCGTGTACACGTTATGCAGTATATGAGGTTTGAGCTCTGGCATGATACATTGTATTTGGTTATGTATTTTCGACCAGTAGTTGTGGAGGTGATTTGGCCTGACTTGTCAAGTCGTGTGCAATAACGACAATTTGTCCTCTCGCAAATATTGTATGTTCGGCCTGCCACTGCCGATTTGTGAACCTGTTTCTGGTTTGGATGGAAGTCTAGCCTCGCTCGTACTAGACTCTGTCTCAGAGTCGGGGGGTTGCGCATCGCAATCACCGGTCTCTGGGAACACCCACTCTGGACCTCACTGAATGGCCAGCCCTAACTGATGCAAACAAAGGGGCGTGGTCCACACCACCCAACCCGACACCAGAGTTAACAACAAAAAAGGCCCCTAACGCCCAGAACAACGGGAAAAACCACAAATTGTCGGTGAACAATCCGAAAAATAACACACACTCACATATTTCGGACCTGATCCTAAATAATAACGAGGGCCATTGGAAGCAGGCATGGAGTGCATTACAGTCCGCGACTAAAGCTGCCGTACGGAAAGAATGGCTCGAGACCCTGATCTCGAGGTCATTGGTTACCAGCTGGGCTGCAGGCTTGACAGCCCTGCCACCGTTCACAACTGAAGAACAGCCTCTCCAAGACGCTATTATCCAAATACGCAGACAGGCAGCCCTGGACATACAAACCGTGGTAGCCGAACACCTAGCACGCAAATCGGAACAACAACGCTCGACTAGCACTACTTTGCTAATCGCAGCCGAGGAAGTGACCGGAACTGACAACCCTGATACACTCAGCAGCGCGATCGACACCCTGTCCAACATGGTGGGCAGGGCAAAGGCATTGCTGATATGAGACCTACGAGAGCGAAGAAACCAACTCGCTCAGAGACAACTAACCGATGGTGACTGGCTCAACATCCACCGTGCAGTGAGACCCGCCAGGCCACATCGATACTCATCCCATGGAACCTGAACCCCCACGACCTGAACCCCTACATCCACCTCAGATGGAAACACAGCGTAGGTTCCAATCTCTGCTACAACGGATCAACACCAACCAATCTTTTGGCAACTGCCGCCCACAGTAAGGACAGCAGTCTCAAGGCCGACGGGGCGGCAGGGCGCCGAACCGCCCAGTGAATCGGGGCAACGCGCCATACCAAACGAACCAGGGTCGCAACGACAATCGGAACCAGACGCTGTGGAGCTCATCCAGGCGTATCGCCAGTAAATACTACGACATCACGCCTCATAGACTATGTGTCTACCTCCAACTCGAATACCAATAACAATGACATTTCACAGAGACCCCCCTGTAACAACAGAGAGACTCTGGCCCGCACTGTTACCAAGTTGCCTGTTGACCTCATTGGTCCTGATAACAAAACCTTGCATGCTTTAACACTTCTTATTGAATCATTAAATGTTAAAACAAAATCCACTGTTGTTAACATTTCCTCTAAGCCACTCACTACAGACGAACATGCAGTACTCAGCAAAGGTCTTAATTTCTGCCCCACACCGGGGGAACCAGTTTTAGGTGAGAAATTAGAGGACTTAGAGAAATTCCACAATAACCTTCGGTGGAAACAGTATTTTTCCAACCTATCAGACCACAAACCAAAATTCGAGATCGAGATAGCCCGCCATAAGGTATTAAAAAACCTGACAACCCGGCGGGCCCCGGCAGGCAGCTCTAACTTAGAAACCTTTGCCACCCTAAATGAACTAGAAGCAGCAAAGAGTAAGTGCATCAATCCCTCACCCCCCAACCTGACCAAAGTTGAGAAATCAGCTGTCAGAACATTAAGCAGGAATAAAGATATAATTATCAAACCGGCCGACAAGGGTGGGGCGGTAGTAGTCATGAACACCACCGATTACATAAATGAGGCGGAACGCCAACTCTCGGACATAAAATTCTATAAGAAAATAACATCCGACACCAGTGAGGTAAACACAGTTCGTATCAACACATATCTAGAGGGTCTATACAAATCGGGAGAGCTCTCCCACAACACCCTACGACTATTAACCACCAGAGACGTTAGAACCCCAAACTTCTACCTTCTCCCAAAAATCAACAAGGAGGGACACCCTCCTCCTGGACGCCCAATTGTCTCAGCAAATGGATGTGCCACAGAGAAGATTTCAGCTCTAGTAGACATAATCCTCAGACCAATAGTTCCCAGTCTAGACTCGTACGTCAAAGACACCACTCATTTCCTCTCAATCATCCAGGACATCAAGGGACCCCTACCGCCGGGGACTCTTTTATGCACCTTGGATGTCAGTTCCCTATATACCAACATCCCAAATGAAGAAGGCTTGACTGCTGTTGCAAACTGGCTGAGCAGACAACGACCTTCGAGGCTCATTCCCCAATCCCAGCCACAAAATTCCAGTGTAATACACTTACTACGCATGGTATTAGAACTCAACAACTTCCAGTTTAATGGAGAGAATTTCCTACAGGTAGGGGGAACAGCAATTGGGACCCGGGTGGCCCCAACCCTAGCCAACCTATTCATGGGTCATTTCAAAAACAGGTACGTATATACTTACCAAACTCAACCTCTGTTATGGAAGCGTTTCATTGAAGATATATTCATTGTGTGGACACACGGTGAAATTGCACTCACCCAGTTCATCTCACATCTCAACTCGGTTCATGCAAGCATCAAATTCACACATGAGATTTCACCAAAACAAATCCCTTTTCTGGACACTTTGGTCAAAATTGAACGTGATCGGCTATACACAGACCTCTATTCGAAACCCACGGATGCAAACAATTACCTACACTACGCATCCGCCCATCCCAAACATTGTAAGACAGGCTGGGGTGGACAGAAATGACCAATCTGTTCACCCTCTTGGTCGCCTCACCTCCTCGTGGTGCAGACCGGATATGCTTGCAGCATAACTAAAGCGACCGGGGTGGGTGGGGAGTTAGCTCAGTGGTAAAGAGCACGGGACTTTGTTGATTCGGGTCCCACTGCAGCTACTTTTCTCCTACACCCCCCAGCAGTGGTAGATTTACTGCTATATCAAAGGCCAATCCTTCTCATACCATGTCTATGTGGTGTGGGAAGTAAAAGAACTCTCACCTCGGTAAATGTGTAGGGGTGGGATTTCTTCCTAAATTCATTTCATAGATTCGATCACCACCCTTGTGGTGTAAAAGAACCTTGAGAAAGTCTGGTGAGAACTTTCAATGGTTAACTGGACGTTAAATCAAACCCACAAACAAACAAACAAGGCATCCCTTACAGCCAATTCCTCCATATAAGATGTATCTGTACGAGGAGATACGACTTCCTGAGGCATTGCCTCGTAAAGTCAGCACATCTTAAAGCCCGGGGATACCCGAGCTCACTTCTAGCCCAAAGCCTCATCCAGGCGGACGGCCATACCGAACGGGGTCAGAGGGACACCCAACCCGCCAAGAATGACAAGTCGATCTTGGTAACCACATTTCACCCTACTTTCAACAATTTGAAAACCATAGTAAAATCCAACTGGCCAATATTGGCCTCTTCAAACCGAACTAAAGACATACATTCCCAGAGACCGGTGATTGGGATGCGCAACCCCCCAACTCTGAGACAGAGTCTAGTATGAGCGAGGCTAGACTTCCATCCGAACCAGAAACAGGTTCACAAATCGGCAGTGGCAGGCCGAACATACAATATTTGCGAGAGGCCGACTTGACAAGTCAGGCCAAATCACCTCCACAACTACTGGTCGAAAATACATAACCAAATACAATGTATCATGCCAGAGCTCAAACCTCATATACTGCATAACGTGTACATGATGCGGCGTATAATATGTGGTTCAGACGAAACGACGCTTAATAGATCGTTTCCAAGACCATTTCCATAAGGTGACACACCGTCGGTTGGACACCAACATGGGCAAACACTACAACACACAGGACCATATGGGCCTAGATGACTTACACATCCACATTGTGGACTTTATACACTCCAACCCCGAGTCACGACTCCCAGCAGTTGAGAAACAAAATCGAGAAAAACTGGATACATCGCCTCAGGACACAAATTCCGGAAGGCATGAACCTAATAGACACTCCCATCTATCCCACCGCCTCCCGTTGAGGGGTGAGATCATACCCTTTGCCTCGTCAAAAAAAAAAAGAAAAAAAAAAGAATCAATTTAGGATGGATATTTGGGGGGGAAAAAGAAAAAAAACTCACATTGGTGGAAAAAGGTGTGATCTGTTCAAGACCTTACCCGGCATTTAATGTTGGGTTTTTTTAATGTCTATTTATAGATTACACTGACTTGGCCGCGTGGCTTATCGGACAGAACGCAGACGTCACAAAGTCTGAAATTAATGGCAAAACAACTCCATTTGAAGAGGCCGTGGTACGGGACCAGGTTCAGGTAAAATATATTCTTTGCACCTCTGTTGTTTGTATGATAATAGAAAACAAACTATTAATCAGTGATTAAAAGTGATTTATCGGGGGTAATAATACATCGAGATGATGGGCATTGGTGTTGGGATAGCTGCAACGTTTCGTCTTCTTTAATACGACTTCATCAGGCAATGGAGTGGTTAGACCTTAAATTTTCCTCCCTAAGTACTTTTTTGGGATTGTCTTTGTTTATATTGTTACTGTTGCTATGAAACGGTTGCTTAGTAGTATCAGTACAGGCGGTAAATTTGAAATCTAATAAATCCAATGATGTTTTTAAGCTGTCGTTGGTATTATCACAGTGGTTTGATTGGTATAATCACATGTACATTTTTTACACTAATAATTTAACAATGGTAACTAGATTGGCAATAACTGTAATATATTTAGTTTATGATAACAATAAATATGCTTATATTATTCTATATATAAGTTAACAAGTAAAATTAGATAATTAGAAAGGGTGATAATTAGAAGGAAACTGACAAGATGAAAATAACGTGGTCCGTACTCCTCTGAGTTTCCTGAAGTGGTCAAACATTATTGATTGATAAATAATTCACCCAATTAGCTAATGAGTATTGGGTACACTACCTTCGTGGCAGTAGAGTATTAGTTCCTGATATTAAGAGAAAAATGCTGGGATGAGATTATTATATAGAACCTCATAAGAATCGTATAAATACACAATACTCCACGAGTTTGGATGGGCCGCAATCGTCATCGAGGCTAAGCCGAGTGATGATTATGGCCTATTCGAATGAGTGGACGATTGTTTATTTTACAATTCGATTGGGGTTCTGGATTTATCTTACCCCTTTCACTGTTAGGGACGTTTAAATCTCTTGCCTTGTCTTGTCTTCTATCTGAAATCCTGGCCGCTGATTGGTCAATGGCCTATGACATCATCTCGTATTCACTATGCCATGACCATGGTGTAGTATTGTCACTTTACGGGGGTGCTCATTGAGTATTTTTTTCTAACTTTATTCCTATGGCTAAACTTGTACCAGGGGTAAGATAATAGTACATATATAACTTATACATAGGATGGACTATTGATATATATATATATGTATATGCATTCGGGACCTTACGAGTAAGACAGTTATTTATTTTCATCATTAGAAACCCATGCTAGAATAGTAATTAGGATTATTCTCATAAACTTTCAGTAAATCGTATATACCAAACAAAAGACAAACATTAAAGTAGTCATGATTTGATATAGAATTCTAAAAGAACGTAACCTGTATTCTTTAAACGCATATCAAATCCACTAGAACAAATGCAATCTGTTTATCTGTTAACCTGTTACTCTCGGTTTTCACACCCAAACTGTTTCAGGTCGTAGAATGTCTTGCCAATAAGGGAGTATCTTTAAATAGTCGTCTTACCAATGGAGACTTAGGTATCACCTCAGCAGCCTCTAAGAATCGCCCGCAGATGATTCAAACCCTTATACAAGGCAAGTCGGCTTCAGATTCAGAGGCCGATGCTTAGAATAAACATATAACATATTTAAGACCATGTATGTAATCACATAGTCTTAAACTTATTCAAATACATAGCAAGAGTGCAGGTCATGTAAAATCTATACCATATTATAGCATAAATAGAATTTATCTTTATCTTACCAGAATTTATCTAAGTTTCCATAAGCAGAACCCCATCACTATAAGGGTGCTTCCACTAACACGATGGATTTGCCGTAGTATATCTCAATATGTCTTATGTCTTATGCCCATGTTCCATTGCACCGATTCACTGGAGACTGAGTGGCGATTCTCAGATCGCCGACCGGCCGGCCCTCTGTCGCCGGTAATGGAGCAGCAGTGGTGCGGTAGTGGAGCTACCCTCCCGGCGGCCGGAACCCAAACTCCCCCACAGCCGTGGGGCTGCCGTGACCCAGTTTCCCCGTAATCGGCTGCGGGCCGCCGACTCAACTCTCCCAGTGCTGCTCCATTGAATCAGCGCAATGGAACAGGGGCATTAAAGTGTAGCGATATGTCATACCTCTGTTGTCGCGATACATAGCGTGCGATGTTGTTTGTCTATTTTGGTGCTCCACCGCCACGATACCTCAAGACACATCGCAGCAAAAATTCACACAATTATTCAAGACCTAGCAAGACAACCAAAGCGTGACTTATATCACTTTATCTTGTGTGTTGGTGGAATCCCCACCGAATCCTCTCCATTCCCACTAGGTCACTCATCGGCACATATAACTGCATCAATGATAAGTCATACATTTAGTAACGGCTTAACTTTTACTTTGATGCAAAAGCACCATTAGTTTAGCTCGTAAATAAGACCCCACTCCCCACACCCAGAGAGGCATTTGGTTTGTAAACCCTTCAGAATCGGGTGATGACTATGGTTGACACTTTGCTGAGTGTTTAATGTGATGGCGGTTCCTCCAGGTGGTGAAGACGCTGGCCAGGCGGGGGGTGGATGTGGACCAGGCTCTGTCCTCTGGCCTCACGGCGCTCACTCTGGCCGCCTCCAGGAAGCTCACCTACCTGTCACAGACCTTGGCTGACGGTGAGCACCGACCAGCCCGCCCCCGCCCACATCTATCTTTACCTCCAGTCTCACTCTTGTTACACGTTTACCTTTATAAAAGAACTACACAGTCTGAAGCATAGAGAGGGATAAAAAAGTTTTGCGCTTTGAAATTATTTTGATGGAATAAATGAATGAATAGTGTTGTTTCATCCAGTGACCATGAATGTCACTTAGAATTAATGATACTGAAGGCATTATTCTTATAAAGTTTCGAACATATAACCCACTAAACATTGATAATATATAATATGTATTGTGATTAGCTATTCGCAAGACTTCTTACTTATTTATCAGTCATCACTAGAATAATTGCCATGAATATCAAAATACTGCTGATGCTCTTTTTCTATGTGTGAATAACATATACGAGGATCTTAATCGTTTTAAAATATTCAGGCGACATTTCATTGATATTTATGTTTCTTATGGATCTTATACAACTAAAAGCAATACCTACTCAGTTTGTTTACATTTCGTTTGTAATGAGTGATTCCCATAGATAAGTTGAAATGGCGTATTTTACAACATATATTCTGTAAAAATGCTTTCCTCCAACCCTTAGATTCTCAAGTATTATCATTAGTATTACGTTAATCATGCCATATAAGGAGAGCGGCAGGCCGTTGTAACGCCTGCGTGTGCTGGTTGCAGCTGGCGCCGACGTGAACCTGGCCGACTCGCGCGGGCAGACGGCGCTGTGGGTCGGCGCGCGGGACGGCCACACCGGGGTCGTCGGGCTGCTCCTCCGGGCCGGGGCCGGGCGGGAGGCGCCGCTCGGCCCTCAGCGACTCACGCCGCTCCTGTGTAGCGTGGTCAACGAGCACCTCAGCACCACCAAACTCCTCATCCAGGTCAGTCTCACAGTACTTAGTTTATGTACACAATCGCTCAATACTTATCAATCCAAAGTGGATTATTTCGAGACAATATGAATTCTCCCACAACCTACAGACTTTCAACTGTAAAGTGTGCAGTGCACACAGAAAACGACTCGAGGAACATGGGCACATCGTATCTAACCAGCAGGCGATATTCGTGCTGCCGCCTGTCGACACATTACTGAACTGTACACGAGCAGGTGACGCCCTGAAGAAAGTCTGGGGATGGGGTCCTAATTAAATGTGCCATTGGAGCATGCTTCTCCAGTAAATGAACCTAAATTAATTGAGTTTCCATATGAAATCAAATATATCAAGAGACATTCGTGTTATTCTCAAATTTCAAGAAATTCCATCCTGGAGACTACCACCATCGAACGTTGAATTATCTAAGTTCTGGAACTTTTACAATACACGTGACACTCACTGGAAAGACAGCCAAATCACTTTTAATCATTGTGTACATGTATTTAATAAGAATTTAGCAAAGTCTTCATTCTGATCCTGGAATCCTTACCATACAATGTAACCTTTTTCAAACCAGTTATAATAACCACACATTTAGATAAACATCAGGATAGATTGTCTTCTCATTACAACACATGACAGCAAAAGGTGATAATGACGCTGCATGCAAGTACATTGTATCCACTAGAAATTAGAGCATATTTGTTTTACAGATCGCCTAAAACTTATCTTAGTGGCCAGTTTCTGAATGTTCTCACATAGTGCATCCCATAATTGCTCTCCTCGGTACTTGTGGGGGGGGGGGGGGGGGGGGGGGCTCAGATAATGATTACAATTTATGCAAAGTTTCTTAAATTTCAGTTTCTTGTCACTTCTTGTTTTTTGTTTGGTCTTGTCCAAGTGCCGTTCTACTTTCGACCTGTTGTATATTATATTGAAAACCTGTACGTTGCGACGTGAATCTAAGTAATCAATTCTTAATAGCTGGTGCATTTCCCTTACATTTGAGCCACAAAATCGTCATTGTAAGATAACCCGTAGTGCTCTATTGTGTGTCACCTGTAAACTATCAGTAGTCCTTTTGGTGGCACTATCTAACAGAAATAGAGCACTACTCCAAGGTCGGTCTTATTATCACCTGGTCTATGGTTACAGCTGTTAGCATTCTTATTAAGGAACAGATCTTAAACAACTTGAAAACTCAGAGTTTAGGGAGCTGTCAATTATCACACCTGATCTATAAGTTTTTGATATTGGTGAGAGTATTTCCATTAAAACTGATTTCCAGATTTGGCAAGTATTGAAGGCGCCGTTCAGAGGCTAGCTACATTACCTTTGTTTTATCTGTATTTATAGTCGCACCAAGAACTTATTTCATAAACAGACATTTGCAAATTATTCTAGGCCTTAGATCGGGTCCACGCAGCTACTGTATAATACGGGATTATCCGCATAATTTACCTCAGTGAAAGCAGACATAAAACCATTTACAAAAACTCTTTGCTTCCGATCCAGAAGATAATTCTCTATCCATTCAACTAGATTCAACGGCAACTGAAAAAAATGTGTGTAATTTAGTAATGAGTAAAGCATGAGGAATATCAATGTGTAGATGTGTAATGCACCATTTGTCTATATGTATCATCGTTAGTATTTTGTAAACGTATAATAATGAATAAAATGTCAAATTTCTCAATGAAATAAATATCACCTGAGGAGTTCCTGAGATGCAAAGCAGGCCGTGTTTAAGTCTTCATGCAATAATAAAACACTTACACGACAGCATTCTAAAAATATATAACATGACTATTATTAGAAAAGAAATTATCTATCTGATAAAATAGGAGGAGGTGTTGCCCTCTGTTGCATGGCTGTTGGAATAAGACATGCTAGAGATATCACGAATGAAAATCTTGATGCCGAATGTAAAATAAAACCCACTGATAGTTAGAGGAGAACATCTTTTGAACCTGATTCACCACTGGAGTAAAGATCCGAACAATATAGTCGAAATCAGCACCAGGACTGTTGGGGACGAAAAGAGAACTTAAGGTAAAAAAAATACGTACTGAAAAATTAAAAAAACAAACCCATGTACAAAGGTATGTTGCTGTGGAACCAAATACCTCAAGAAATTCAAAGGATAGTAATGACAACACATTTTAAAGAAGCTATTAAGATCTATTCAGGTATAAGCTATAGTAATTGACGAAATGTGATATAAAAATGATAAATGTATAAATAGGTCTTTGCGTTTCATTAATAGAACCTTATAGAGTGAAGATGATGTATTATATATGCTGTCCTGTAAACCTGCCCCGTATTTGTCCTGTGATGTAAAACTATATTGTGTACCATGTCTAATATCGACGTAGATAGCTATTTTTTCTTTATCCACTCTATGGTTAATACAAAACTGATTCCAGATGTAATGATAACCAACTAGTTGTATTATATTTATAACATCATATAATGGCTACATGGAAGAACGCCTATGAATGTAAATATTTTGACTTAATCAATAAACAAAAATCCCAGTGGCATCAAATCTATAAGATGATATACAAATTGTAGATGAATTAATTCACGATGGTTAAGTCTTTGACATCATACAATAGAAAAGGGCTAGACGAATAATGAAGGCACTATTATGTACAAAGTATGACTCGCTCATCATTCATAACAAGTTTCTGTTTGGTGTCCTCTGATGTGTAACTGTGTGAGTCCTGGTTGTGCCTGCAGGCCATCTGCGATCTGAACGCCCGCGACGCTGGCGGCTGGACGGCCTTGTGGCACGCAGTGAGCAACTCCAACGACCTGCTGGTACGCGCCCTGGTGGCCGGGGGTGCCGACACGAGCGTGCCAGACTCCGACGGGCGGACCTTGATGGATGAGGCCACGGAGAACGAAGAAGACGACATAGTGCACGCTCTCAAAATGGCCGCGAGGTGATCATAGAAGAGGATGCAAGAACGCTCAGCTGTATGATAGAGATTGCTTCTTGATCTGAGGTGTTGTTAGGTGTCATGAGATTATATATTCATCCAAGGCGTCAGGAGGTCTTACGTACATGAAAGAACATTTTCATTAATATGTGACGGACCAACTGTGGGATAGCGTGAAGTTAATCACATTTTGAATAAAAAGAATTACTGCTATGTTCCTTTCACATGCTAGCGTGAGAGGCTTGGCTGTGACCGCACACTGCCTGTTGGCAGTTCTTGCCTCTCGAGCTATTTTTCATTGGTCAGATTGACTGCTTGGCTCTGAGTGACAAACCCTGTAAGCTGAGCGATGCGGGTACATGTGCATCATCTTATATTATTCTCACTCTGTCTGTGGATTGACACATAACCTCATGATTTGATCACTATCAGGTATCACCATCAGGTTGTGATCGCCACAGATGGCGGTGCTGTTTCCTGGGCATCTAAGTGCATGTTCCACCAACTAAATGAAAATGTTGTTTTTGCGAGAAGATCTGGCTCAGAACTTGTGAGAAGGAACCAGGTGCGGGCTCTTGGATGGGGGGTGAAATTAGCATCTGTTTGAGATTGTTGGCATATTGACTCAAAGTTGCCGACCCTTTGCTGTAGTTTGCTTGGGCATCGGGCCACCTGCCAGCTGAAATAATTGTCTGTTCCATCAACTAGATTTTGAACCCGGCTGATCTACAAATTCTCGTTGGCCTGGTTGGATGACTTGCACGGCAGGCCATTAGGTTTGATGAGAGCACAGCCAACACTGCAATGGAAGGAGACAGAGCCCCCCGGGCATTACCCCGGATCCATCCGTGAGCTTTGGCGGCACCTGGGAGCTGTTTCAAAGCCATAGACTTAACCCACGTTTTGAAACAGCTCCCAGCATTGACCACTTGCCCACATATACCGCGACACACACCGTCAACATGGGACGGGCGGCCCCCGGGAGCAGATATCCGGCGCACGGAGACAGAAAATTCAGACAGTTTCAGGAGTTTGGGCAGAACTTTAGCACAAGGGCGTGCTTTACACATTCATAACATCAAACCTTATCATTATTTACCTTCAATACTCCATTAACTGGATTATTCAGCGGCTATTTGACGAGCTGTCATACCGTCTCATATATCCCCAAATGGCAGATGTCTATGGACCCCCTTTCGGATGAGCGTGGAACTCACGTACCACGTAAAATGCAGGCAACATCCACCAGACGGCGTCACTGTCCGCTCACTGCTGCTCCACCGGGAGAGTCCGACGGGGGCCGGCTGTGGATCTGCTGGTACGCCAACCTGCTGCTTAGACTGGCCTGGTGGAGGGTCGTACTCTGACCACACTCCAACCAGCCACTCGGAATTGGGGGATTTGGTAGAAGAGCGCAGTACTGTCAGGACAGCCACCCGGCGTCGGCCAGATCCCTCGGCTGAGAGGTCAGCCTTGTATAGAAAGAGTGTCTAGTTGGTGAAATAAAGGCTTTATTCTTAGGTGCCTTTGTTGTGGTTCACCCAAAGTTAGTAGCAAAAGTCTAGTGAAAAAAACATTGACAATGTTGGCAGAACCTTCATTAGCATATATCCATCGTATATATATAAGTCGATATAATATTAATGTTTGCATTCTCTTAGATTCTTTATATCATGGTGCCTTAAGACTACTGACCCAGTCAGTCCTGGCCTAGTTCGACCCAACAAAACGCAACCCAATAAAAGCCAATCTTTTAAGGCCCACAGCCAAATCTTGAGGGTGTTGAAATATAGGCTAGAATTGAAGAAAAAAAAACCAGCCTCCAGTGTAGATGCATATCTGTCAGAGCATGGTGTTTACTAGACCGGAAATAACTTTATCTTGCTATCAACAAGTTGGTTGCATACAATGTTACTATTGGTTGTGAATAGTAAGCTGAATGAATGACTCCAAGGCTTTTTCCCGTTACAAGCTTTATTGCTTGTGTTACTGCGATATGCTTCACTGACCAGCCTGCTTGGACTGATTAGAATACATTGAGATAATTATATATTTATATAGAACGTCCTGACCATGCTGTACAAGTCACAGAACGAGATGCTAATTTACCGTTTGTACGGACCGAGGCATTTATGCCGAGTTCTGTACAAACGGTAAATTAGCATCGAGTTCTGTGACTTGTACAATCATGGTTGGACGTTATATATTTACTATATACCCGAAATTTTAAAAAAAATCAATTTAATTTTTCTTAACCAAAATCTTTATAAATGTGTATGCCTAAGTGGTCCGTATTTTAGTGTACGGACCGGCGGTCCGTACAGTATTTTTACGTCATATGCCAAAACGGTGCGTATTTACAGTATATACGGCATGAGTATATAGTAAAATCCTATATACGCTGGCTCCGTGTTTTCTGCTTGGGGGCGACTGTGTTGATCTAGCCAAGGGGTCACCTCCAGCAGCATGTTACATAGAGCCAGCTTGGTCAGTAAGGCCAAGGGATAAAATCTATATGTTTCACATACCGATACTTTTGAAACATAACAACAAGCAGTGTTGTAAAATTGAATGTAAATGTGAAAGTGACAAATTTTAACACTTCTTTTCACTTGATAGTGATGTTTCGACCGCATTACAGTAACTTGTTATTTTCTGATTCAAAATAAAATTTCCAGTCTACTAGCACCTTAATATGACTTAGTAGTTAATACTCACTAGCACCTTGCTATGACTTAGTAGTACACGTTTTAAAAGTAATGAGATAAATGCATACCCTAGTTGTGGCTGCCCTGTTTGGCTTAGAGGGCCAGAGTAGGTGATCTGGTATCTTTCTATTGGGTAGAACCCGTGCGGCAGGCAGTTCTATGAGCTGACCGTTGTTGGGTCAGATTTTTGAAACCTGCTAAATTACGCTTTCTTCCTGGGATCATGCACTCAAAAATTTAATTTTAGAATAATACTTCTTTTTATATTTTATATTAGTCTCCTCCTAAGTACCTTCCAGAAAAACATTATTCCAACAAAATCAGACAAATGATTCAGATTTGAGAGGCTTTTGAAATTGTGTAAAATACTGTATGTTGTCCACCCCCCCTAAGATATTTGAAATTTTAAGAAACGTTATAAAAGTTTATAATTTGAGAAGAACTAATATTATATGGTGACATGTTATATGTCACCCAAAACACCTCTTATCACATATTAGATCTGAAACAAAAGCTCTGAGCCATATTTGGTGTTGGGCCACACAGGGGTGTCGGACAACACAAGGGGTGTTGGACAACACGTTTATAAAATCACTCAGAACATTGTAAAAAATAATATTTGTGGCTATAATCTTTTATATTCTTAATGAAATGATAGAAATCTTCATTTTTCAAACCAAACCACTTAATTATTGATAAACAAACCCAAGATTCTGTGTATTTATATTGTTCAATACTAGTTATAAATGGGCGACATAGAAAAATAGAATATTATTGAGAAACCTATTTTTTTGGCTTTTATAAGTTATTATTCTAGCAATACATACAATATCTATTAAGTTTATACATAATGGTGGTACTGAATATAAATTGAATGTGTACATAATATTTTAGGAATCACAATAATTATAATATTTTTTCAAGATGAACACTCACATGTGCTTTACACTCTGAGACAAAATGTGTAAGTTTTTATTTACACTCGTATTCAGAACGGGAATAACTGGAAGCGAGACCAACTGCATCTGAAATAAAGATAAAATATTTACCATATTTATTTATATTTTATGATTTCCTGTCGTATCGCAAAGTATGAAGATCATTCTGAAAATAGAAAAGAGTTTAGAATGTACAATCTTTATATTGTTTAATGTTATCTATATTTGTACATTAACATTTAGATCGGCCCAAAATACAAATATTGATTAGTTTTTAATTAATATTGTGGTGGTTGCCGCCAAGCTAGCGGTTGGAAAATCTATCTCCGGAACACTAGTTCCCGGCGATGTTCCACCCTACGCACTATTACGTAGGTCAGTTCGATTTTCGGAAAGTATGAACTAACCTAGTCACACAAGACACAACTCCACGCCTTTAATAAACAAGAATGTTTATTACAATTACTTCCCTTAAGTAATCCTGGAAGATCACTTCCACAAGTACAGTACCCCAGCACGGTGTGCTGGGTAACGCTGGAGAGGCTAATCTAAAGACTCGCCTAACCACCAGGAAGGTTACGAGAACCCACCTGCAAAGTGAGGGCCCAAGGGTCTGCTCTTGTGAAGAGACGCGCGAGGACAGCCTGTCGACCCACTGTGAATGCTGAGTATATATAACCAATGTTACGTAATCCTGGCCCCTGCCCCCGCTGCGCCACTCTCGTTGTAATCAACTAATGCTTGACTCGAGAGGTATGGACGTCTATCTGTTAGGAAGGCTACATGATCCGCGAATCCTGACACATCCATGCTTCTGGCCACCACTGCCCTCAACATCGACATACTTGCCGAGATCACGCGAGCTATTGAAGGCTTACTTACATCACAAGGTAAGTGAGGTTCCAATTACGAGCATCACATATGATGCGGTTATACCGGTACTCCAAACCGTCAGAGGCCGCCACTACAGCTCACACCAGACTATCAGTGAGAGTTTGCTCCGGGCTCACTGAACCTCAGACTTTCATGGACCGCAGACGTTTGCTTGCACTTGCAAGTTGAGAATTTTTCCTTTATATTATTTTAATAAAAACTTTGGGATGATATGACCAAAGCCTCCACTTTCCCAAACCTTGTCTAGTCTTTGTCCATTAGAAGCCGACACACAAGAGTATGAAAAGATTACACACTTACACTTCTTTTCATGTTTTACTGTACAAGTATGAACTTGCTCAGCAGGCTCTCCTTCGATTCCCGTCCAAGTAGGGGTTGAGACTCCATACACCGGGAGGATAGGTTGGAGGCTCGAAGTTGGATTCTTACTCGCCATAGGGACTACTTTCTTCGTAGTCCCGGGCAACTGGGAGATAGTACCGTGTAGTAATCAGTCCAGCGCGAATACCCGGAGGGAACAGACGTGCGGAGAAGCGAGAAACAGGTAATTGCCAATTTCTCTATCCGTTTCATATGGAATTATTTAAATTTGTGGATGTTTGTTCCGGAATTTCTTTTCACTTACCCTGCGGGGTCGTTATGGTGAATATTTACTTTACTAATTCCAGATTTTTTACCGATCTTTGCAGATCCTCAAACATCCTACTCCGGGGCTGTGGCCGTTAAACGGAGGATTTTCCCTACAAGTGAAACCAACCGAATTACTTAACAATAAGGGAACACGTTAGAAGTACTTACAGCGATGTCGACGGCAAAGACTCTAAGCCAACAGACACAGATATATAATAATCTGTTACAACCGGAAAATTCGGAAAGTTCGCAAATACCATGTGCTCAGGTTATAAAAACCAAGATGGCCGACACTCATAACAAAGAGAGCGCAGCCATGTCTGATTTGGATACACCACCCAATGAAGAAGAACTGCTCTTCCAAAAAGAAGACGGTTAGAGAAGAAAAGAAGATTACCAACTTCAACTGTTACTTCAAACAGTACTTTCTCAGCAGAAAAAGACAGTGTTTCGTGTTTACAACAGTTTGCACATACACCCACGCCACATAACCAAGATGGCGGCCAAGGGGATGCGGTCCAACCCCAAGGGGTTTGGAATTTCCCGCTTACGACTGAGCCAGATTATACCTTGCCCAACCCCAACAATGAAGACCTGGATTTGTTTCTAGCCTCAGAAACCGGCTCCGCTATTTTTCCGGCTAACCCGGAAAATGTTTCACTGACGGAAAAAGCTGAGAACGACAAGGAGGAAACACCTTTGTTCGCATATGCTAAACCCGGACTCATAACTTCCGCGGCTATCACAGCTATAGCGGCCGACAAAAAAAAGCCAGCTTTGCCACCTCTGAATCCGGAGTTAGCGAAGATGTTTGACTCGTTTTTAAACTCTACAGCCAACATGAGACCGGGGAGGGAAGTGATCGATAAACATCCGCCCCCGGAGAATGTAACACATATATGTGTGTGCCCATAATGGAGGAGACGCTGAAATCGAGCAAAGACATCGACACCGGACTAAAAAAGGGTGACCAACAATTAGTGTTCGCCACGCAGGCGATGAAGGCGGCAATGACTTGCCTAACACCCTTCATAGAGCTCGCTTTTGCAAGAGGTGAAGACGATCCGGAGCTGAAAGCAGCTTCAGCATCTACTGTTGACGCGGTGAGGCTTATGTTCTATGCCAACACCGCTATCGTCCGGAGACGTCGAGAAGCTTTCCGGAGTAAACTCGCCAAGGACGCCACAGACACGGTGATAAATTCCAAGATCGATCCCAAATCGCTGTTTGGAGAAGCGGTACGAGCTTCCGTAAAGGAAGCCGACCAAGGGGGAAAGCTGCTAAAACGAATCTTTGTCCAGCCGGACAAAAAAGATGCCAAGAAAACTCAAGCGAACAAGTCACCAAGAAAAAACGCTCACATGGGGTTTCGCAAACAACCCTACAACCAGAGGTTCCAGAACCCACAGAACAGCCATAACCAGCAGTGCAACCAACGCCCGTGGTATCCAAATGGTCCACCCCAGCAGGGCTACGGCGGCTACCGCCACACCCACTCGCAACAACAGCAACACCAACACTAGAAACAACAAAAGAAGTAGGCCACTCGTAAAACACTCACTCAATGGGGAGTTAAAAATGTGCCAGAAACATTTGTAGCGGGGCAAACTCGTTATTTTGCAAAAGAGTGGAAATTAGAAACTACTGATTCTTGGGTACAAAAATCTGTAAAATCTGTCAATACCTGTACAAAAAACGGAACCAAAACCGTATAGACTAACTAAAACGGAAAAAGTAAAGGTCAAAATTGAACTCCAAAATTTGAAAAGCAAAGGTATAATTGAAGAAACTATACCGTCTCATGGACAATGGGTATCAAACATTTTCACCAGGCCGAAACCGGAAGGGAAAATTTGAATAATACTAGATTTAACGGAGATAAATTCGTTCAATATCAGCATTTCAAAATGGCCTCACTTAATACGGCAATTGAGATTCTACAAGAAAACCATAACATGGCGTCAGTAGACCTGAAGGACGCATACTACTCTATTAGTATAGCAAGAGAACACCGGAAATTTCTCCGGTTCTACTAGGAAGGGAAACTTTTTCAGTTTACTGTTCTTCCAAACAGCCTTGCTTGTGCCCCAAGAATTTTCACAAAGATATTAACACCAATCTTTGGTAAACTCAGTAAAAAGGGCATACAATGTTTCGGATATATTGACGACTCGTTCGTAATGGCCGAAACACCAGAGAAATGTACTAAAGCTGTAAAACAACTCGCTGTAACTTTGGACAAACTAGGGTTTGTTATCCATCCAGAAAAGTCTGTAATTGTACCGTCAAAACAACTGTTGTTTCTTGGGTTTATCTTTAATTCCACTCTCATGAATCTCACTCTGACCGATGCAAAAAGAGAAAAATTTGTTCAAACAACTAACGAATTATTGTCCACACAGAAACCTTCAATTCGCCAATGTGCCGGAGTTATAGGTCTTATGATTGCTTATTTGCCAGGTATTGATTATGAACTAGCCCATATCAAACGCCTTGAAACAGACAAAAACCAGGCTTTGGTTATGAACAAAGGCGATTTTGACGCAACAATGACTATCTCCCAAGACGGAATCGCTGACATAAAATGGTGGCAGACCCACATTTTCATCTCTGATCGGAAAATCCGTACAGACGACAGCCATTTCACGATCTCAACTGACGCTAGCCTTCAAGGTTGGGGAGCGCATTTCCAAGGTACCTCAATAGGAGGCCGAAATTCAGCACATCAACGTGCTCGAATTAAAAGCGATTTCGCTAGGCCTTTAAAGTTTTTTCAAAATTCAAAATTCAACAATACATGTCCAAACAGATAACACAGCCGCGTTGTGTTACGTCTCAAAAATGGGAGGGGTTAAATCCCCTGCATGCGATTTAATTGCCAAAGAAATATGGACATGGGCCGAGTCATTGGGAAATTGGATCACAATATCCTACCTACCAGGAAAGTTCAACTGCCTGGCAGACGAAGCCTCGAGAGTATTTAAAGATAACTTGGAATGGTCACTTTCAAACCAACTTTTCCAAAAGATCACCCGCGATTTTGGATATCCAGAATTGGATCTGTTTGCATCTTTCAGAAACAACAAATGTGACAAATATGCATCTTGGAAGCCAGATCCAAACTGCACATTTGTAGATGCGTTTACAATCTCTTGGACAAACATTAACGCATATGCTTTTCCCCCTTGTAGCCTCGTGCTGAGAGTACTACGGAAAATCAGAAAAGAAAAGCCCAACAGAGTCGTCCTAGTCACACCAGAGTGGCCCACCGCGGTCTGGTACGCACCACTGGTAAACCAGGCACTGGTAGTAAAAGCGATCGGAAGAAAACCAAAGAACCTCTCTCTCCCGAAATCGCAGGAAAAGTGTTTCCCATCAGGAATAGGACTACTTATTTCTCTATTCTAGAACAGAAACTAGTACAAGAGCAGGGCTGTGACAGAGATACTGCCAAATTCCTAATGGAATCTTAGCATGAGAACACTAAGAAAACGTATAACACTTATATAAATAAGTGGAATACGTTCTGCATTACCCAAAATATCAACAAATTACAACCAACAAATTTCCAAATTTGCAGATTCTTAAAATCGCTATCTGACGAAAATTTCGCATACGGCTCGGTTAACGTAGCCAGATGTGCGTTATCGATTACAACCAACAAATTTCCAAATTTGCAGATTCTTAAAATCGCTATCTGACGAAAATTTCGCATACGGCTCGGTTAACGTAGCCAGATGTGCGTTATCGATTCTCCTACCAAGGTTGGCGAACGGAGACACAATTGGAAAGAATTTCTGGGTTTGTCGAGCCGTACGTACGGCTTATCTCAGAAATCCCCCACAGCCCAAATATTCTGAATTTTGGGATGTCGGAATTGTTTTTACTTTTTTGAAAAATTTGGGGAAAACAAAAGATCTATCTCTGGAACAGCTCACACAGAAATTCGTAGTCCTATTTCTATTGATTTCGGGACAGAGAGGTCAGGCGATACCAGCACTCTCCATCGAAAAATTGTCATACACTGATAAGGGTCAAGCGCAATTTACACTAACAAAGGTGATGAAAACGGCTAGAACAGGTCAAGCCTTACAGGCGATTTTCCTGGATCCCTTTGAAAAAGATAAAAGACTTTGTGTAGTTCGAACACTGAAGCATTATATCACTCGGACAGAAAACCTTAGGTCTTCCCCGGTTCTTTTAATTTCTTATAAGAAACCACACTTGCCAATACACCGTGATACAGTATCCCGCTATGTAACAAAAGTGCTAAATGCCTCAGGCATTAATACTCAAAACTACTCACCCCATTCCACGAGAGGTGCAGGCACCTCCGCAGCGGCTAAATTAGGTATTGATACCAACACACCTTTAGCCTACGGATCGTGGAAAAACTAAAAAACAATGGCAAGACACTATAACAAACCGTAGGTTCCGCAATTTTAAAAATGCCTGTGATTAGCTTTTCATAATGTTAAGTAGACTCCCTGGGTGAATCATGAATACCCATAGTTATACCTGTGATATACCCCAAATGGGTAAATAGGTAATGGTTATGGTGCTCAAATTAAGTGTGATAATCTTAAGATATATATATCCATTTTGTCAAATGTATCAAGTTTTTTGAGAATACTCAGAAACATAACCGGGAAAAAATCGCTAAGCGACTGTTCTTACACTCCGGTTATTATTAGTCTAGGTTTTACTATTACAGTAAAACCCCTCTTCCGGGACACCCCGCTTAAGGGGTCAATTTGCTCGGAACGGAAATTTTTCCCACTATTAAGAGTTTATTTTAACCCCGCCTAAAGGGACACCCCGCTTAAGGGGGACACCCCGCTTTAGGGGACACCCTGCTTTAGGGGACAGTTTTTCGGTGCAGAAATGCTTAAAAACCCCGCTTAAGGGGACAGTTTGGAAGGACTTCATATCATAAACACTGAAAATCCAAGTTTATGGTGCCCGTTTGTACGGGACAGACAGAACAATATGAAGGTGGATATATCTTCCTTGTGATATTCGCTCCTTTTTATACCCCCAGTCAATGACCCCACCCCACCCCCACCCCCCCCGCCCCCCACCCCAGTAACTTCTGAGAGAAATCAGAGCCGCGACGGCTCACTGAATACCGCACCTTCAAAGCCCCCAGCCCTCCCTGTCACCTGTGTCGCCCACAGCTAACCTGTAAGCGGGCCTCTTACCTGGCACCTTCAGCAGGTGCGAAAATCACTGGTACTAATATCCACTCACTGTGGCCCGCCCAGAGCTGCTAGAGATTTTTTTTGTTTTTTTGTTTTTATCTTTCTTTATTCATCAAGAGTAGATACATGATATCTGCTTTATACTGTCTTGGTACAAAACGTGGGATGAATAGAGAGGCTCCGATCTCAGTCATGAGCGACTGATTTTCATGATCTTGCCTACCATGTTTTGAAATAAATGAATGTGGTTATTACCATGAAAAAACACACTCTGGCCGCCTGGGCCCGCTCGGGAATGCTCAGTCTATTAACCTCTATTATCTTTTTTTGTTTTTTTGTATATTTATATTCATTTATATTATATAATTTATATTTATTTACTTAATTATGTGTTATTGATAAACATTTTAACCTAATAACCATCGTTTCCTTCATTTATGTAGACCTGTATTCTCTATAGTATAACCATTGACAGACTGAAAACCCTCTTAATGGGGCACCCCGCTTAAGGGGTCACTTGGCCCGGAACGAAAGGTGTCCCCTTAAGAGGGGTTTTACTGTATGTCTATTTGAAGAATACGACATAATAAGGTGCTATATATCACATGATGCAGCTAACTACATTACATTTATGTGGATAGAAACCACACTATGTTTGGTGAATCTCGATGTATCACAGTATCTAATATCTAGATACATTTTTTCATTACGATATCCTAGTCATACGGGTACCAAGTTGTAACTATACAACACTGACATATATGAATGATATATATATATATCACCCGCAACATGTAATGAAACATGTGTATAATTCCGCAAAAGAAAGGAATTTTCCAAATGATTTTGAAACCTATGGTGAATAAAGACACTAATTTTACCCAAAAAATTGTGTTCACTGTTATTAAAAAAAAAAAAAAAGAAAAAAAAAAGAAGAAGAATTACTCGTTCTTTCGAAAAAAAAAACAAAAAAAATTACAAATGAAATCACTTTTTTCCGAAAGAACAATGGGAAAAAATGATTCAATGGCTTTAAAGATCTCCCAGTTGCCCGGGACTACGAAGAAAGTAGTCCCTATGGCGAGTAAGAATAGGTAATTATACGATTTGACCCACCTTCCATTCCTAGACAAGCCACACACACACACACACACACACACACCATCCCAAGAAAATATACTTCCTGGATTCGCTCTCTCATGACTGATTACTACGCGGTACTATCTCCCTGTTACCCTAGGACACTTTGAAAGTGTCCCTAGGCTTCGCAAGAACCTTAATTCTACTTCATACTTTTACCAAGGTAAGTAATCGTATAATTACCTATTAGTAGTCTTGCCTATGGACGCCATCTTGGAGTTGCGGAGATTACCAGAAAAACCCGGAATTCTGGTGAATCCCTTGTAGCAGCAACCCCAGAGTTTGAAGAACAATGTAGATACGTCTGGACCTGAGGTTGATTAGTACTGAAACAATCCAATAACCCCCGTCCGGCACTTGCTTCAGCTCCTCATACTTCTCCGGCACCGGCACCTTCACTAATCTTGTGGGCACCATCTTGTCTACTGCCAATTAGTAGTAATTTCAACTCTGCCACTATTGAAGTTAAGGGGGGCGTCCACCAGAACCGACATGCCGACACACCCCGACACGCCCTCTGGGACACAAATTTTGTACATCGCTGACATTTTTTTGGTTGATCACGGTTCTACGACACGAGTCTACGACACACCCTGACAAAAAGGGCTGCGACACTGCGACACGATTGAACATGTTCAATATTTGCTGCGACACAAACCGTGTCGCAGCATATCGGGGTGTGTCGGCCTGTGATGAAAAGCTTTTCATATCGAGAGCACTGAGGATGGAAATGCTGAGGAAGCAGATGTCCCCAATGTCGAATACATTGCAGAGGAGGCTGATACATCGGATCTCGAGCCTCTCGGCGAAGATGAAGACAACGATAATGGGCAAAGATGAAAGGGACAACCATCAAATCAGTGAAGACATTGAGAATACTTCACCTTTGAAGGAGCCGCCGACTAATGTAAATATTTCTTTTACTTTTTAATATGTTACGATCATAGAGTTGACAATGTAAGCTCCACATATTACGTAGGCAATAAATAACTCTGTGGTTTATTTATTAAGTATGTATCCTTTTTAAAATACTTCTTAATTTCCAACTTGTAACATGAACATTTCGATGAAGAGGTACATTTACATATAACTTGCGCACCATGCTGTGCAGGTGACAGAACTAATTCCTTAGAAACGTTTACACTCACAGTTAAATCAGTAAATATTATCAGAGGTTAATATATCAATTCCGCGTTGAAGGTAGTAACACCCCACCCTGCCCCCTCCCCCACACAAAACTCTATGCTTAATTGCGGTTCGTATGAAAGTCGACGACAGTTTCTTTCCTACCATGTATGATGTTAAAATATATATCTCATTCTCACACATGTTTAATATTTCCCCCAGGAGTCGGAGAAGCAGGAAGAACAGGAACTCGTTGAGGAGCCTCTTCCAACGATCCAACCGCCACGCAAGCGGAAACCGGGTAACAGCGGCCGTCAGCCTAAAAAAAGTAAAGTCGTTCAACCGGAGGAGATAGTGCACGACATCTCCCAGTGAAGTCAGTGCTAACTACTGGGAAAACTGCTGCGACTCCCAAGCCGGGACCAACGACTTATGGTGTGCGTCGTTAGGTAAAAAATTGGACTCACTAAAGGATACAGATGATAGGGAGACCATCAAACTTGCCTTTGATACAGCTATGAGGCAGCACTCCAAGGGGTTGGTTTCAGCCGAGGACATCTACCAACGTATTTTATCATGGGGATTTGAACAAGCAAAAGCAGCTACTTTCATCGCAGTTCTCACAACCGCCTAATACCCAACTTGCACACAATCCGCTGAGATACACTTCGCAGTAGAATTATGAAAATGATTATTCCCTGTACAATATGAGACCGGCACATACCGCCAGCCCGCAACAGTTCAGTAGTGTACTCAGGGAAATTAGTTTGTTCGCCACCGAAAGGCCACTGAACCTGTCGCCAAGCAAACTGTGAACAATCTCGTCCTATGTAGTTGACCAGCTTGTCACCAGACTTTTTTAATTAACATCTTCATTACAGTTTAAAGTGCCATATATATTTTTGATATGTGTGCCTTGTGCTAGTATATTTTAAAGATGTTTTCATGTTTTATGTTATCGTGGTTTCATGTAAAGTTGTGACATTATGGGTTTCTTATATTACGCCACTTATGTTCATGTCCATTTATACTGTGATGCAAAGCCTGAGGTTGTGATAATAGATATGGTGGTGCTACTTTTGTACGAGGTTTGTAGTGTGATAACTGAAAGAAGTATATCATGGCAGAAGTACATTTAAAGTGGTACAAAGATTAAGAGTTAACTTTCATGGGAGTTTATTCATTGGAAAAATTGCATGTTATTTTTTTATCAAGGATACCTAAAATAAAGAGTTTAAAGACATGTGAAAATATAGTTAGTTGTACTTCAAGGTAGGAAGTGTCGGAGACAAAATTTACTCAGTAATTAAACTTTTCCCATTGTCATCGCTTGCTGCCTGGTTTTCAATGAGAAGTCGGCGATGACGCCTGTACTGCCACGATACCTCTCCTTCCTTACTAAGGAAATACTCTTTGATGGTTTCCTGTTGTTCCTTGGCAGCAGCATTGTAGTTTCGTCCAAACTTCTGCATAGGTACAAGATCAACGTCTTGTCGTCATTCTCCGTCAGTCACGTCATTGTTGTGGTCCTCGTTTTCCACAGCAGTGGGGGGAATGTAATTCCGGCCACACTCTTTACGCAGCATATTGTGAAGCACTGCACAGGCCAACACATAAAAGTTTATATTCTTCACCGCACCATTGATTGTGCTCTGTAATATCCTGAAGCGCGCCGACATGATACGAAAACATTTTCTACGATACGGCGGGCCCTTTTAAGACGGTAGTTGAATAACTCCGCCTCCGCTGTGAGGTTCTGTTTGCTGTAAGGCTTCATTAGCCGCGTGGTCATGGCAAAGGCGTCATCGCTGATAAGATGTTGCTGCACTTTACGGCCACACAGTATGATGTCCTTCGGGAAATTTTCCAGTCCACTGTCCATACGCTTAAATAAATCTGAGTCCTGCCATATACCACTGTCAGAGAGTCGACCCTCAGAGCCAACCATGATGTAGATTATTTTGTAATTAGAATTAGCCACGACAAGCATTACCACGCTGTGGTAGTCTTTGTAGTTGAAATACAGAGACCGGGCTTTAGATGGCTTTGCAATCCGCACATGCTTTCCGTCTATACTACCAAGACATCCAGGGTATTGCCACCGTGACCGGAATCCACCAGCAATGGCCTCCCTTTCAGCCGCACTGTTTGGCGTCTGGAAAATGAAAGGTTTAATTATATTATAGGGGAAGAATGTAACTTCCATCGCTGCACTCTTGACATACGATTAATTTTTTTCTTAAATACATAAATTACATAACTTCTATTTTTGCTATATTGTTAATTTTTTTTGAACTCCCCACTCTATTCATATGGAAGCTGTGATAATAATATAAAGATGGGTAAGACATACCTTAAGGTATTCTCCCTTGAAAACAAGATAGATTGCCCTGGTCGTTTCTTGGACAATACGTCTCGCACTTGCTACGCCGATAAGGAATAGGTACTGCAATGTCCTCATCGTCACCCCTGTTAAGTCAAGTAGATAAATGTTACTCAACATGAAATTAAAAGTACTGCTAAAGTTTGAAAGTGTAACGATACTGTCGCCGACTGTTTTTCTGAATGGAAGACAAATTTATGATATCTTAACTTATCTCTTAGAAAGAAAATATTAAGTTTGCAAGCCTTTATTTATAGGTTTTAATTTTAGGCATTTTTCTAGAGGTTTATTTTTTGGTATTGGATTATACTGTTTTTTTTATTATTTGATTATATTAAATTGTACCTGTTGCTAGAAAGTAGATCGTTATGCACACATTCTTCCACTGTGATGGCTTTCCTGTAGTTGGTATCTCTTCTGAATATACTGAATAATGCACTCCTTCACATACTTTGTCGAAAACCTCAGGCGACATCCTAAGCATGCGTCTGAATTCATCCTTGTCATACTGGAAATAATATATGACTAATATTAAGACATAACTTGCTACTCCTAAAAGTGCATAGATAACGACCACTGTTTCGATGTCCATAACCGCCATAAGCGTTCCGCGTCCCGTAGCTGGTTTCCGAGCCGCTTGTGTCGGAGTGTGTCGGGGTGTGTCGGTACCTATGATCTCTTTTTTTTGGGTAACCAGCAGTGTCGCAGAGTGGCGCTGCCCTGTCTGTGACAGAACCTCCCAACATGCTGCGACACAGAATTTCTGTGTTGCAGCGTGTTGGAAGCACTATCGTAGCGCGTCGGCTCTGGTGGACGCAGCCCTTTAAGGTTGACACTTCTGAACGAAGGCCCATTATATCAGCCTTACACCGGAGATTGTTCTTTTGGATTTTTGAGAGGTATTTTGGGTAACCTTCATTTTCCTCCCCACGACTGTCCCTCCCCCCAGTGAAATGAAGAGTTGAGATGTGTAGATGCTGTTTGGGTAAATAAAATTTATTTTATAAATACAATTTATGAGAGTTGGTAAACGTATGATAAAATATGTATGTATTGTTGAAGAGATACATATGTTGAGATACATTAGATATTTGGTAAGAGTATAAGATATTAAATTAAATACCCTTAAAGCGTCACGAGAAATGCATGTGATGCTTTGAAAGATTTATAATAGAACAGTAAAAAAAAATTATAAAAAAGTT
Organism: Alentia gelatinosa; assembly: GCA_950022655.1. Lineage (NCBI taxonomy): Eukaryota > Metazoa > Annelida > Polychaeta > Phyllodocida > Polynoidae > Alentia > Alentia gelatinosa. The sequence goes on from OX465583.1 coordinate 77,082,772, forward strand.
AAAATGGATGTCGGTGGGTGGGTAAAAAGAGTTGGGAATTGTTGTGATGGCGGTGATGATTTTGGTTGTAGCCAAGATGGCGTAGAAGTGAAGAAGGCGGAAGTGACGTGTGTTGAACAGAAGGTGTTGTGCGCTGAGTGCAGGTGGCGCGGTGTTGATTTTGTGAATTAGTGCGGGTGTGTTACGCTGGAGGGCAGCAGTGAGACAGCCCCATGGCCCATAGGCCAGTTGCTGACACAACTTTTGGTAGAAGCGTTTGTCCAAGTGCCCAATGGCCGTGAATCCAATTCAAGTCCAGCGGTCAAGGTGTTTAAACTTTTGTTGAGACGTTCAAATTCGGGAGAAAATTCCTGGGCACAATGGGGTCATCCTTTTGGCCACTTTCTCCTCTTGTAGATTTTTCCTCAGTTTTCACAACTAACCATGTTGAAGCGGGAAAAACTCTTGTACCATAGCCTACACGTCCGTCTCAGAAAAAATTCGATGAGGCACTGACCTGTGTCCCTGGTCACATGCCCCGCGCACAGGCGGTATGGTGTAGTTGACCAATAAAACGGTAGGTGGCGACTGTGCCCTTGTCGTGTATGTAAACCACCTACCTTAGGCGCAGAGCGCGTTGTTATTGTTACTACCGGAAATAGAAACTGATGGTGTACCATGTAATGTTTTCCCTATGCACATTCTCGTAACCCCGCCGGTTCCAAAATAAAGATGTAAAGTGAAGCAACATCTAGGCCTCTTCAATGACTTCCTAGCACCACCCAAACACTACAAATGGCGATGAAGACTACTAGTTGGTTGTGGGTTGTGGGTTTGATTTAACGTCCAGTTAACCATTGCACGTTCTCACCAGACTTTCTCAAGGTTCTTTTACACCACAAGGGTGGTGATCGAATCTATGAAATGAATTTAGGTGGAAACCTCACCCCTACATATTTACCAAGGTGAGAGTTCTTTTACTTCCCACACCACATAGACATGGTATGAGAAGGATTGGCCTTTGATATAGCAGTAAATCTACCACTGCTGGGGGTGAAGGAGAAAAGTGGCTGCAGTGGGACCCGAATCAACAAAGTCTGACAACATTGATGTTACAAGTCCAGTGCTCTTTACCACTGAGCTAACTCCCCAGGTCGCTTTTGTTATGCTTGCGTGCAAAGCATATCCGGTCTGCACCACGAGGAGGCGAGGCGACCAAGAGGGTGAACAGATTGGTAATTTCTGTCCAACCCAGCAGACCCGAAGACTACTGGAAAGTTGTGTTTTGGTGCTAAAATTTTGATGTGAACTGTGTCATCAGCCACCTGCCACTACAGTATCAAACTGTCACCCTGCATCCCTCCTGCAGACGGTAAACTAGTATCACTGTGAGTGTCATCCCTTGATGAACAGTACAAGGCCAACCTACATATTGGGATAAATATTAGGAATAGTGACATTCTGTGATTTATCCCCCCTGTCATTTTCACAAGACCAGTCATGGCAGCCAATTGTGAAAGTGCCTACCCACTTTCCTTGTCCAACCTATGGAGACTGCAGCCCTCAGATGGGAAAAGTGGGTACGTCGGTTCGAAAATTTCGCCGAGTTCAAAAGTATTGAGGCAGGCAAACGTACCTGTGCCCTTATTTTGTATGCGGGGGAGGAAGTTAATGATATCACTGATGCCCTGAACATACAAAACACTGACCCCTATGCGGAAGTTAAAACCAAGATCAAGTTGCATTTTGCACCAGCGCGAAATGTGGAGTTTGAAAAGTATCAGTTCCGCCAGGCCACTCAGCAATCGGGAGAAACCGTGGATCAGTTCTGCACCCGACTCCTCAAGATGGCAAAGCACTGCGGCTTTCCTGACGATGAAGCTATCAAGGCCGAGGTGAAGTCGCAGCTGATCCAGAAGTGCTCGGAAGATATAGTTCGCGAGAAGGGTCTCACGAACATCGACATCACTCTAGACAACCTGAAGCTTTACGCCCTTGGAATTGAGTCGACGGCGGCTCAGCGTAAAGTTATGGCTGCGACCCTTCAGACTGCCCCTTCGCAACCACAAGTCAACAAAGTGAACTATACAAACAGTAACAAGTCTGGTGGTAAAAGTTGTGGTAAATTCCAGAGCTATGGTAAAGGTAAATTCAAAGGGAAAAAGCCCTCTGCTTGCCCAGGTTGTGGTGGTAACACCCATGAGAACCGTGCTCGTGACTGTCCAGCCTGGGGCAAATCCTGTAACAAATGTCACCGAGTTAACCATTTTGCTAAAGTGTGCAGACAAGCAACTACAGATTACGTGGAGTCTCGTACAACCTCACCAGTGTCTAGTAAACCAGATCAGTATGATTTATTCAGTACTAGAGCCACTTGCACCTCCTCAGTAAAACCCTATTGTGTTTCTTGTAGTGTGAATAATAAACAGGTGACCTTTGAAATCGATACAGGTGCCGCTGCCACTATTATTAACTCAGACACATACGAGGCACTGAAACTGCTATCCCTTAGTAACCAAGATGTCCCGACCCTGCGTACCTACTCCGGAGACACTATCCGCCCTCTCGGGAGAGTAGAGACCTTGGTGAGGCATGGTGGTCAGTCTGCACATCTCCAGGCCCTTGTTGTCAGCGGTAAGGGTCCGAACCTGATAGGACGTGATTGGCTTCAGTACCTGAAGCTAGACTGGACCACTGTGTTTTCTCTCACCACCTCTGCCTCAACCTCTGAGTCCCTGAACACTCACCACATAGACTATGCTAAACTGTTCAAGTCCGGTCTGGGTCAGATGAAGGGTTTTGAAGCCACTCTGCACGTCAACCCTGATGTGCAACCTCGGTGCTTCAAACTGCGCACGGTACCCCTTGCTTTGCGTGACAAGGTCGATGCTGAGCTCGATCGACTTGTGAGTGAGGGTGTTCTTGTCCCTGTTGAATTTTTGGAGTGGGCCGCTCCGATAGTTCCGATTCTCAAAACCAGCGGTGAAGTTCGTATCTGTCGTGACTATAAACTGACTCTCAATACTGCTGCCCATGTAGACAAATACCCGATACAGAACGTTGATGATCTCTATAATAAGTTGTCTGGTTGTTTAGTAATTTAGATTTGTCACATGCTTACCAACAGATTGTGCTTTCACCTGAGTCCCGAAAGTACACTACCATCACCACATCCAAAGGTTTAATGGAATATACTCGTTTGAATTATGGTGCAAACTCTCCTGCTCCTGGTATATTTCAGAGACTCCTAGAACAGTTGCGGCAAGGTATTCCATTCACGGTGGTGTTCGTTGACGATGTGACTGTAGGCGGACGCACTAAGGAGGAGGCTGAGGAAAATCTTCTGATGGTCTTGGAGAGATTCAAAGAGGCTGGGCTGCGTCTGAAAGTGGTCAAGTGTTTCTTCTTCAAGGAATCTGTCGTCTACCTAGGACATCATCTCGATAAGACAGGCATCCACCCGCTACCTGAGAAGGTCGCCGCCCTTCAGGATGCTCCCGCGCCGACCAACGTAGCGGAAGTGCAGAGCTATATCATCATGGTTAACTACTACCACAAGTTTCTGCGCAACCTGAGTGCCGTCCTCGCGCCGCTCCATCACCTGCTCAACAAGAACATATCTTGGCACTGGGGCCCCGAGCAGCAACGCGCATTCAACGACTCCAAGCAGCTTCTTCTCTCATCCCAAGTGCTGGTGCACTACAACCCTGAGCTCCCGCTCTTGCTCAGTTGTGATGCCTCACCATGTGGTGTAGGTGCCGTGCTGTCACACATCATGCCTGACGGCTCGGATCAACCGATCGCATACGCTTCCCGTTCACTTGCACCAGCAGAACGTAACTATGGACACATAGAGATAAGCTCCAGCCCTGGTGTTCAGTATAACAAAGTTCCACAAGTATCTGTATGGCCCCCATTTCAAGCTCGAGACCGATTATAAACCACTGCTCGGTCTGCTGAAGGAAGATAAGATGATCTCGCCCATGGCCAGCGCACATATCCAGCGCTGGGCACTTGTGCTCCCCAACTACGATTATGAGCTACACTACAAACCTGGTGCTCAGAACGGTAACGCCGACGGACTCAGCTGTCTTCCGATCTCTACGACCCAGGGAGACATCCCGTTCCCGCAGAGATGGTCCTCTCGATGGACATCCTTGACACCACTCCGGTTACCGCGGCTCAGGTGGCTACCTGGACCAACCGTGACCCGATCCTGTCAAAAGTGTACAGATGTGTCATGGTCAGCTGGCCGACATCAGTTACCGAAGATATCCAGCCATATCAACGCCGTAAAGATGAGTTGAGCACTCTTAAAGGCTGTCTGATGTGGGAAAGTCGAGTCGTTATTCCGCCCCAGGGCCCTGTTTTTTAGTCACGACATCGGAAGTCTACAATGCGTTTAGATCGTATCTAGAATTTACGGCATTTTCACCGACAAAAGATGTCCGGCGTCCTATAGACAGTGTCGTAGGACGAAAAGTAAAATCGCGGGGATACGTGTAAGAAGTTAAGACAAGTATAGAACTCTCTTAGGTTCTATAAAACGTCACTGTAGATTTATTGTGCTTCCCATACGAATTTAGCAATGAAATTTTAACATGAGTACGGGATACATAGAACCTATAATCGTACCAAATATGAAGACGATCGGACCCACCGTCATGAAGATATCCACGTTTGAATTTGAAACATCAGGCTATCGAGCGGATCTAATTACGCCGTGACCCCTAGCGGATTACCCGGGAACCAGCGTAGGCCGTCTGGTGAATGGTGGCCGTACTACAGGCTATTAGACCACTGGTGGTAGGGGTACACTGGCCATCAGAGCAGTATTTGCTATGACAAAATTTAAACGCCTATATCTTCATAACGGTGCGGCCGATTTTCTTCATATATGGTACGATTATAGGTTATATGTATACCTTACTCGTGTTTCATTGCTTAATTCCTACGGGAAGTTAAGTTCCGCGTTTATTACGACATGTCCAGAGTGGTCTTAGACATACGACACTTATAGCCACTATTTCCGCTCCATTGGCCACCGACTGTCGTGACTATAACACACCTTTTAGCTCCCTAAGTGTCGTATCTTCACTAAGTGTCGTACCCGCTCTATGATCGTAGCTCTCTAGCACACTGACGGCAGATACGTGTCGTAAGTTACGAATGTCATGACTAAAAAACAGGGCCCAGGGGAGGGAAACCCTGCTGGAGCTGGAACAACTCCACAAGTGTCACCCAGGCATCATGCGTTCAAAGTCCCTCGCGCGCAGCTACGTCTGGTGGTCCAGAATCGACAATGATATCGAGAGAAATGTGAAAGCCTGTGTCGTATGCCAGGAACATGCCAAGACTCCGCCTCTGGCTCAGCTCCACCCATGGGAGTGGCCCGGGAAACCGTGGCACCGCCTGCATATAGACTATGCTGGACCGATGAATGGACAGATGGTACTCGTCATAGTGGACAGCCATTCAAAGTTCATTGACGCTCATGTTGTGAAGAGCGCCACCAGTGGCGCCACCATCAAGAAGCTCCGTCAGACTTTCACGACACATGCTCTGCCGGTATCCATGGTGTCCGATAATGGTTCTTGTTTCACCAGCAACGAGTTTGAACAGTTCTGCAAGAAGAACCACATAAAACACCTTTGTGTGTCCCCGTACCATCCATCCTCCAATGGACTTGCTGAGCGAGCGGTACAGACCATGAAGGATGGTATTCGCAAGAGTGAGGAGCCGGACTTGGAGACCGTGCTCTACCGTTTTCTCGCTCACTACCGCATCACCCCGCAGACTACAACCGGAGTCGCTCCTGCTGAACTGCTGATGCGCCGGAAGCCCCGTTTCCTGATGGACCTCATCATACCGACCATCGCGGACAAAGTGATCAAGCGCCAAGCCACTGACAAAGCAGTGCATGACCCTGTCCATGAGAGAGTGTTCAACACAGGAGACACTGTCTGGGCTATGAACTTTGCAAGAACTCCCACCTGGCTTCCTAAATGAAGGATGCTTTTGGAAGTGCCACATTGACCATCTTCGTGCCCGCTTTCCTCAAGAGCCAGATCAGTCATCCGAGCCACCGCCTCAGAAACCGACATTACTCATGCCGCCCGCTCACCTGGACGCACCACCTCTGTTAGCTCTTATGCCTGTCTCTGAGCCTGCTCCGAACGCACCTGATCCAATATTACCATCATCACCACAGCCCGTAGCTGACGCACAGCCTAAGTCTCCCGAGCCTCACGTCGCGTCGCCTACTCATGTCACACCCACGGTCGCACCGCGAGTGGAACTGCGTGCACGTTCTACCCGTGTCATCAAACCACGCAAAATCTTAGATTTGCGATCTTGTATGACTTGTGATGCTGTGTAACTAAGTAACGCAACAAGTGTAACTGTAACATACCCAAGGTAACCAAAGTACCTCCAGCATTATACTATGGGGGAGGAATGTCGTGTATGTAAACCACCTACCTTCGGCGCCGAGCGCGTTGTTATTGTTACTACCGGAAATAGAAACTGATGGTGTACCGTGTAATGTTTTCCTTATGCACATTCTCGTAATCCCGCCGGTTCCGAAATAAAGATGTAACGTGAAGCAACATCTAGGCCTCTTCAATGACTTCCTAGCACCACCCAAACACTACAGCCCTTTATATATAAATATACTCTGTAGGTATATTTACCTTGATAACAATGCATTTTAGTACAGTAGAAATGCAACAGATTTAATTAGGTGTGCTAGTGGACACCACCAGCACTGAAATTATCAAGTCTTCTAAAAAAAAAAAAAATTAAGAACACATTATCTCTTAATATTGTGGTGGTCGCCGCCTGTCTAGCAGGCTGGATGACCCCAATCCGGAACGCTAGTTCCAGGCAGGATCCCACCCTACGCACTCACGTAGGTTGGTTCGGTTTTCGGTTAGTTTGCACAGACCTAATCACACACAACACAACAACGTCATTTAATAAACAGGGATGTTTATTAATCACTTACTTCCCGGAAAAATCTGGAAGATCTTCCCCACAAGTACAGTACCCTAGCACATGGGTGCTAGGTAACGCTGGATAGGCTAATCCGGAAGATTCGCCTAACCACCAGGAAGGTTACGAGAACCCGCCTGCAAAGTGAGGGCCCAAGGGTCCGTTCCGTAGAAGAGATGCGCGAGGACAGCCTGTCGACCTACTGTGAACGCTGAGTATATATACTAAGCGTTACGTAATCCCGGTCTCTGCCACGCCACTCTCGTGTGCGGCGTTGCCCGGAATCACTACACAGTAAGGATCGGCATAATGGCCACCTTCCGTGAAACAAACGAACACTGCTGGATTCCCATCCCACTACATTACCCCTCCCAGTTTTTACTAAGAGGGGGAACCAAGGCAGCCATTTTGCTGCTAAGGGACTACCCAATTAAAAATTACAACATAAATCCAGCAGTTCTTGGTCTACTCTCTAGCTTCCTTGTGTTCACAAGAATTCACTGATACCAATGTATAAGTGAAAAAGGTGGAATTGTAAGATGGAGAAATTATTAAAAATATGGAAGATACGACATTTAGGAAAGAAGAAACGACATTTGAAGAATGAAGGACTAGCCTCGCTAGCACCTTGAATAAATGTGATATTCACCCATCTTGAGCCGAGGAGCGTATTCTTGAGCGTTGGGCAGGGAAGACTCGACAGTCACGGACCTACAGGTGGTCAGCCCGGCCTGTCGAGCACTCTGCCTCCAGCTGTTCCGGATCTTGTTGAAGTCCTTTGTTGGCTCCCGGCGAGTGAAGTGTCGTTTTCTTTCTCATCTTGGAGTATCGAGCCCAGCTGGCCCACCGGCGTAGCAGACCTACTACATTCAGCCCGATGCCGGCGGGTGCTGGGCTTCCCACTGTTCTTCAGTTTGGAAGACATCCATATGTAGAGAAGGGTCAGCCTCGCTAGACACCTTCTGTGTTGAAAAGTTTCCGAATATGGAAATAACGGCCAAAAAGGCAAAACTATTCTCCATCCACCTGGTAAGAGTGTGTGGTATCAGTGTTCTTTTATTTGGCTCCAGCTATACTGGCATATTTTTTTCTCGGCTCGAATCGAGTACCAATTAAGGCCCCAATTCTAAGCCGGATTCAGAACTTACGATCACCGACCCAAGGTAGAAATAGCCGGCGTAATCCAACAGAACAGGGATTACGTCTACTATCTCATTATCGAGTCGATGAACTCAGTTCCGACATAGACCTGGTAAGTCAGACCTATACCCGAAAGGCATAGTCTTCCTTACCCGGTACCAGGGACTAGTGTGGACAGGATCCACACCACAGGCCGGAGGTTTTCGTGATGGGGGCCTATTACGGGCCTGACCATCGAGAGAACCTTCAGCCGTCTGAAACCAGGGTTGTGCCTTAGGGAAGTCATTTTACTGGCTTTCCCCAGCCCCAACCCAGGATCGCTTATCATTGGTCGCTCCTAACTTTCCCTCTACCCCTCCCAGCGATCCTTGCGGTTTGCTGAGAAAGTGCAGAATTCTGGCTAGGGGGCCACATTCTGGAAGTAGCTAGGTCGGAAAAAAAATTTTCCTCCCCGGGACTTCCCATACCCGTCTGACTTCGGATCCAGGAGAGTTGTTGGCTCTGCCGGTTCCAAGTTTAGACGGCGTCATCCCGGCCTGTTAGGCACCAGCCGAGTCGGTTGTTGTCAACCTCTAGATATCTTCGTCAGAGGATATCCTGAGGTCGAGAAGTTCCGACTGGCTTGGTGTGCTAACCGTCGGTGGAACCGACGTTGCCGGGGCGGTCCTCTGTGGTCGCAGTGGACTCAGCGCAGTCGTAGGCTGCAACTGAGACATCAACTGCTGCAGAGAGGTTGGTCTGGTATCTAAAAAGATTCCAGACTCCAACGGGATGATGTTGGTATTCATCCCCAGTGCCCCACTTTGTTCCTCGGGCTGGTCTATCAGCTTAGCCTTGGAGGGCTTTGCTGATTTCTCAGCCCGTGTCACGGCGGGAGGCATCCTCGACTGTAGGACTTCAGTCTGATCCTGTTGGGTCTGACCAGGTCCTGACAGCTGAGTGTCTACACTGACATCCATAGGCTGGGCCTTTCTGGATGTAGTGTCCTGGTGGGAAGTTTCTTCCACGGGTGACCATCCCAACATGCCGGCGAGTTGCTGACGTGTCGGGTTTGATTCTTCCGTGGTGAACTGAAGAAATCTTCCCCGGCTCCTTTGTCGGGCCAACGACGCTTCCTCAAGGGCTTGCGGGTCGTCACCGATGTCATAGAGCGACATACCCAAGTGCCGAAGACAACGTTCATCTTGGCGATGGGTCTGGGCTTCCGCCCGGGCAAACCTCGATTGGGCCGTGGTTTTAGCAATACGCGTGTCCTCTAAGTCCAACGCGTACTGTTTAGCCAGGCCCTTCGTGGCTTCCCTCACCTCGAACCGGGCTAGGTTTACTAGCTCCTTAACGAGGCCTTCATGGAGAGACTGAGCGCCCCTTCGGACGCGGCCCTCCAAGGTGCCACCTATATGCGACTCTAGCTGATCCGCCCTTTGGACGTATTCAACCGACATCGCACAGGGAGAAGAAGTCACTTTCGACGCAACGGGTGGTTGTGTCGTTGGTTTCTTCTTTACCTCAACAACCGGGTTGGCTGGTGGAGGGAGTGCCGGAAAGGCCTCTTCATCCTCAACTTTCCCGGGTGCTTTGGTAGCACCTCTGTTCAGCGGGGAAACTCCCGGGAGACTTGAGCTAGGACGAGTCCCAGCTGATTTTTCCGCGGGTCCGCGGGCTTTTGAAGCCGTTGGAACGTTCCCTTCGCTCGGGTCTGAGAGTAGTTTCAATCCCTCAGACAACCTTGGCACAACCTGGTAAGCAGCTTCCACCACGTCAGCGATGGTGTGCTTACTAGGAGCCAACTTCTTCTTAGGCTTCCGACTGGATCGCTCTGAAGTGTCAGTCTCGCTGGACGAGGACGATGACAACTTCTTGACCCGTCGTTTAGCCTTCGAGGACTTTTGAGACGGTTCCCGGCTAAGGGACCGTTTCTTCCTCGACTCCTTTGACATCTGTCGATGTTTTGAAGCGGATAGCATCAGACTCCCGAACCAGCCATGATTCTTCTTCCATCCGCTCTTAAACAATCGACCGTCTGTCACACAAGTCTCGGGCTCCGGTTTGCCTTTCTGAGCATCGGAACCTAAGTCAACGAATCTCTGCCACAGATTCATGACCTGTTCCCGAGCAGCAGCACCAGCAGTCCGGTGTTCCCGGGTAATGTGTCGGACTAGACACGATCGCCTTGAACTGGCACACCCAGCCTGGCAAGAACCACCCTTCTTGCCAAGGCACTGTAGCCACGGTCGCTCAGCTAAGTGTACCTCTACGAGGTGCCTAGCGTAACGACCTTCAGTCGCGTAGGTCGGTGACAATTTCTTGTCCCTTACATGGCAACTCAGAAAGACACAATGTTTGCCGTTACCAAACTTGTGCCATGCGTACGCGATCCGGTCTTTGACCTGATCCTCGTACTTCAGCCGGCTAACTCGGGACACTCCTTTCACCCGGTCGATGTACCAGGCGTTGGGAGAACCCTCGTCAACCAACCATTCCTCGTCGTCAGAGGTTCCATCTAAACCGACACCATCTGGGATGTAATGCCGGTTCCCATGACAGAGATCTTCTAGGCAAGTATAAGTCTAGCCCAGCAAAGAGGCGGGTATCTGTCTAGCTACCGTTCTCTTCCCAGCCCGCTTTACGCCAGGTTGGAAATCACCTTCATCATTGTCGGGGTTAGATTTGGCCAGGGGTTTAGTCTTGTCCATCTCCGTTCCCCAACACTTGACATCTTCGCCACCCGTGGCACCTGTTGAGGTACTCGGTGTAGCGTCAGCCACACTAGGTCCAGCCTGCACCGCGGGTTTGTCCGAGCCTTTCGACTCAGCCCCCTTTGACTCCTCGTGCTTCCCGGGTTGAGGTTTCCCTTTCCCCGAGTCACGCGATTCCGGCTGACCTTCAGTCTTCTCCAACTCCGCTTCAGCCCGTTTCCGTTGTGTTTTCGACAACCCCGGCACCACTACTCTTTGTAGCTAACCACAGCCTTCGATTTTAGTCGAGAGCTGCGGCGGGGTTTTGAGTCTATTTTAGACTCGATTCTACATCTCGAACCATGTTTATTATACACAGCTCGATTTGTAGCAAAATTTTTTCTTCTACCCACACTTCCCTTTTTAGGTTGGCGTAAGTAGGAATCACCTTCCGCGGACGTCCCGGTTTTCTCCGTGTAGGCGAGCACCCACTCGGAACCCCGGTAACCTTTGACCAGAACTTCCCCATCGGGGTCTGCCTCCGTCATGTTGACGGGGGTTTGACACCCGGCTTCCCGGCTCTTTGAACCCGGGACCTCTCTGGTTCCCCAGTAGGACCCGTGTTCCGTGACACATCCCGCTTTGTAGCAGGGTGTGAAACTTCAAAGTCGGAACATTCGCGCTTTCCCTCCCATAGTAGTAAACGAGCTGCATGGGATTTATAACGCCTTCTTGACCATTCATCTTCTATCACAACTGTCATTTCTGACAATAGTTGAACAATTCTGAATGGTCCGTCCCAGTTAGGAGCGAGTTTTACATTTACCAACGGAGTGTGGTATCGTACAACCCGGCCTCCTACTCGGAACTTACGTGGTTTAAGATTGACGTCATGGCCAGTCTTTTGCCACTCTGCAGCTTTCGTCAGATTCCGTCTCGCGAGGTAATATCCCTCTATAAAACGTTCTATGAGTTTTTCGACAAATCCTATGGGACAAGGATCATCCGTAGACATTCCAGGAACCCCATAGACTATGTCAGCGGGCATCACTATTTCCTCGCCAAAGACGAGTAAATTAGGTGAACACCCCGTGCTTGAATGAATGGTCCCATTGTACGCATGAGCTATAAATGGTGCCAATTCATCCCAATTCTTCCGATTTTCATCTACCAGGGTCCGAAGACACTGGATCAATGTCCGGTTGAATCTCTCCACCATACCATCTGATTGGGGACGATATGGATTCGTATGTGTCTTTTTAATCTCGAGTATCCTACACATTTCTTTCCAGATCTGGGATTCAAATTCCCTTCCCTGGTCGGAATGTAGTACGCTCGGAGTTCCAAAAGGCAACATCCAGTTTTTTACTAAAGCTTCCGCACATGTGGCAGCTTTGTGATTCTTCATGGGATAGATCTGCACATATTTTGTATAATAATCCATCACCATCATCATACAGGTATTTCCTTCCTCTGACTTGTCGATACCAGATATGATATCTAGAGCGATTCTGGCAAACCTGACACCAAACAGTTCCTGTTGTAACGGCATCTTTCCGAGTCCTACCCCGGGTTTGACTTTGCTACATATGGAACATCCAGATATCCATCTTCGAATATCTGCACCCATTCCAGGCCAGTAGTAACGACGCCTTATTCTGGCTACCGTCCTTTTCCGTCCTAGATGAGCTGCACTCCTATGTTCGTGACATAGAGTCATTAGTCCGGATCGTAATTCTCGAGGAACCACTAGTTGTAGAGCACGTTTAAGTGGTTGCAACGTGGTTCTCCATCGATATACTACTCCATCTCGGACTTCTAGCTCTTTCCATTGACCACATAGATTCCGAAATTCTCGGTTTTCAGGCGAGATCTCGGGTCCTGTAGGTCGATGGAGTCCATTAGCTATCAGTTTAGTTAACCGGAACAGATCTGGGTCAGCCTGTTGACTTTCCTTAATCTGTTCTAGTGTCCACTGATAGTTTAGTGGCGGCTTCACTTTCTGGGAACGTAGAGTAGCTATCACTGCTCTATGCTCGCCACAATCCCGGCAATCTGGTCGTCCACATTTCCGCACTGGAGAGACAATCCGCATTAATGTGTGACTTTCCAGCCCGGTGCTCGATCTGGCAGTTTGTCAACCCGAATTCGGAGAGAGCTGCCAGCCATCTTCCAATCATTCCCTCGGCGTCTTTAAAGTTAAAGAGCCATTTGAGAGAAGAATGGTCGGTACGTAAGATGAAATCTCCACCTGCTAAGAAGTGTCGATATTTTCTTACATACACCACAACCGCTAAGAGTTCCCTCTTAGTAGTACAGTAGTTCCGCTGGCTTTTACTTAAGCTGTTGCTGGCAAAAGCTATTGGAACTTCCACACCATCCTGTATCTGAGACAATGCCACTCCAATACTCTCATTACTAGCGTCAGTGTCAAGAATGAACCGACCCTGGGCTAGAGGGTATTTCAACACGGGGGTCTCCATAAACTTTCTTTTTAGTCCCAGAAAAGCGTGTTCAGCTTCCGGAGTCCATTGGATCTCTTTTTGCTTCCCTGGCTTATCTAGTACTACATACTGTTGCATAGGGTGTGCAATTTCAGAAAAACCCGGGATAAAGTCGCGGTAATACGAACAAAATCCTAGGAAAGACCTTATGTCTTTTATATTCTGGGGGCGTGGCCAATTAGCCACTACCTCCAACTTGGAAGGATCTGCCCGGATTCCATTTCCGGAAACTATCCGTCCCAAGTATTCCACAGATTTGCGAAACAGTTTGCATTTTTGAGGTTTGAGCCTCAACCCATAAGATTGAATCCGCTCAAATACCTCCCTTAGGTTTTCTAGACATTCGACATAATTCTTTCCGAAGATGATTATGTCATCCAGATAAACCAAACACTTTTTCCACTGTAGACCCCGCAACATCTGATCCATCATGGATTCGAAAGTCGCAGGAGCGTTACAGAGGCCAAATGGCATTACTGTAAACTCGTAAAGCCCTTGATGAGTGGTGAACGCTGTTTTCGACTGATAGCCACTGTTCATCTTTACTTGCCAATATCCAGACTGGAGATCCAGAGTACAAAACCACTGGTTCCCTCCCAGAGAGTCGAGACTCTCATCAATCCGGGGTATTGGATAAGCATTCTTCCGGGTGATACCATTCAATTTTCTGTAATCAATACAGAATCGGCAAGTACCATCCTTTTTAGTAACCATTACCACTGGGCTAGCCCAAGGACTTGCGCTGGGGATGATTACTTTCTGGTCCATCATTTTCCCTACTTCCTCTTCTAAAGCTTCCCGTTTTACCGGAGGTAGCCGTCGATAAGGAAGGCGGAAAGGTTGATGACCTTCAGTGTCAATCGTATGTTCTACTCGATCCGTTCTTCCCAAGGGATCTCCAGGTCGAGCAAAGATTGACTCCATTTTCTTCAGAAGAATTCTTAGTTCATGTCGTTCCCCACTGTTTAGTGCGTCTGTCGTCTGAACTAAGGTTTCCAGAGTTTCGTGCAATGGACTCGGAACTGGAAAGTATCCCGTTCCTGTATCGATAGCACTAACCCGTACTTCTTCATAATCATTTCCTATTAAGTCTGACCTTCCCAGTTCAGATTGTTCATCTTCCCCGGTTATTTCGGAAACTGGAATAGGTGTGATTCCCTGTGGACTGGAGTCCACTAGGCCATCCACATGAGCTAGGGTTACCCAGCCCAATGTATCACCCTTCTTCAGTTTAATCAACCCGGAGGTATGATTACTTATAGGAATTGATCCTTCTCTGGCACTTCTGATCAAGGTATCCCAGGCCTGTATTCCTTTTTTAGAAAACAGTTCCGGGTCTGGCTCGAAGAGTGCATCTCCACGTGGTAAATCGCCTTCCCCAGCTATCAGGACATTAACTATCTGCTGAGGTGGGATGCCCACATCTTGTCGAACAGAAATCAAAGAAGAAATCCGTCGACAACTACATTACACTTCCATTAACTCAGGAAATTTGAGTCGGAGAGTGCCATCTGGTAGATCCACAGAACCTCCATAGAGGGTGAGAAAATCTACGCCTAATATTCCACTCTCTTCAATATCACTGAGTATGGGACCCCATACGAATTCAGTGTTACCTATTGAGACTGGAATAATCACACTACCATAGCATCTCATGTGAGTGCCATTAGCAGCTTTTGCCGAAGCTCCGGGAACATGACAGTACAGTAGTTCCGCTGGCTTTTACTTAAGCTGTTGCTGGCAAAAGCTATTGGAACTTCCACACCATCCTGTATCTGAGACAATGCCGCTCCAATACTCTCATTACTAGCGTCAGTGTCAAGAATGAACCGACCCTGGGCTAGAGGGTATTTCAACACGGGGGTCTCCATAAACTTTCTTTTTAGTCCCAGAAAAGCGTGTTCAGCTTCCGGAGTCCATTGGATCTCTTTTTGCTTCCCTGGCTTATCTAGTACTACATACTGTTGCATAGGGTATGCAATTTCAGAAAAACCCGGGATAAAGTCGCGGTAATACGAACAAAATCCTAGGAAAGACCTTATGTCTTTTATATTCTGGGGGCGTGGCCAATTAGCCACTACCTCCAACTTGGAAGGATCTGCCCGGATTCCATTTCCGGAAACTATCCGTCCCAAGTATTCCACAGATTTGCGAAACAGTTTGCATTTTTGAGGTTTGAGCCTCAACCCATAAGATTGAATCCGCTCAAATACCTCCCTTAGGTTTTCTAGACATTCGACATAATTCTTTCCGAAGATGATTATGTCATCCAGATAAACCAAACACTTTTTCCACTGTAGACCCCGCAACATCTGATCCATCATGGATTCGAAAGTTGCAGGAGCGTTACAGAGGCCAAATGGCATTACTGTAAACTCGTAAAGCCCTTGATGAGTGGTGAACGCCGTTTTCGACTGATAGCCACTGTTCATCTTTACTTGCCAATATCCAGACTGGAGATCCAGAGTACAAAACCACTGGTTCCCTCCCAGAGAGTCGAGACTCTCATCGATCCGGGGTATTGGATAAGCATTCTTCCGGGTGATACCATTCAATTTTCTGTAATCAATACAGAATCGGCAAGTACCATCCTTTTTAGTAACTATTACCACCGGGCTAGCCCAAGGACTTGCACTGGGGATGATTACTTTCTGGTCCATCATTTTCCCTACTTCCTCTTCTAAAGCTTCCCGTTTTACCGGAGGTAGCCGTCGATAAGGAAGGCGGAAAGGTTGATGACCTTCAGTGTCAATCGTATGTTCTACTCGATCCGTTCTTCCCAAGGGATCTCCAGGTCGAGCAAAGATTGACTCCATTTTCTTCAGAAGAATTCTTAGTTCATGTCGTTCCCCACTGTTTAGTGCGTCTGTCGTCTGAACTAAGGTTTCCAGAGTTTCGTGCAATGGACTCGGAACTGGAAAGTATCCCGTTCCTGTATCGATAGCACTAACCCGTACTTCTTCATAATCATTTCCTATTAAGTCTGACCTTCCCAGTTCAGATTGTTCATCTTCCCCGGTTATTTCGGAAACTGGAATAGGTGTGATTCCCTGTGGACTGGAGTCCACTAGGCCATCCACATGAGCTAGGGTTACCCAGCCCAATGTATCACCCTTCTTCAGTTTAATCAACCCGGAGGTATGATTACTTATAGGAATTGATCCTTCTCTGGCACTTCTGATCAAGGTATCCCAGGCCTGTATTCCTTTTTTAGAAAACAGTTCCGGGTCTGGCTCGAAGAGTGCATCTCCACGTGGTAAATCGCCTTCCCCAGCTATCAGGACATTAACCATCTGCTGAGGTGGGATGCCCACATCTTGTCGAACAGAAATCAAAGAAGAAATCCGTCGACAACTACATTACACTTCCATTAACTCAGGAAATTTGAGTCGGAGAGTGCCATCTGGTAGATCCACAGAACCTCCATAGAGGGTGAGAAAATCTACGCCTAATAATCCACTCTCTTCAATATCACTGAGTATGGGACCCCATACGAATTCAGTGTTACCTATTGAGACTGGAATAATCACACTACCATAGCATCTCATGTGAGTGCCATTAGCAGCTTTTGCCGAAGCTCCGGGAACATGACATTCCTGTGCAAATCCAAGAGACTGATAGAGTCCATTGTTCAACACAGAGCGACTAGCGCCAGTATCTAATAATAGATCTATCTTTCTTCCTTGAATTCTAGCCGGCACATACCAACGTCGCCCTCCTAAGGGGGACGGTTGTCGTATAAACCGTGAGATCCCATCCAAGGTTCCAAGATCTCATCCGCGTTGACAAAGCCATTGCAGACAGGGATGCCCGGGTGAAAGATACTTACTACAGATCGTTGCGACCGTATTTTGTATCTTCCCCTTTTCTGGTAAGTTGGAAATATTTTCCTTCTTATAAATCTCACAGGTTTGGGTTTCCTGGCACTTTCCTTCCCGGACCGCAGTGTTGCCACTCGCTACAGTCCTCCTTTGTTTTCCGGTTCACTCTGAGAGGCAACCATCAACGCAGGCAGACTACGAGGTGTTTCCACCGTAGTAACATTCCGGGCTTCTGGACAATCTGGAGAGATATGTCCCATTTTGTTGCACCGCCAACAACGTCGGACATCCAGCTGGTTTTTCTCCACCTGATTCAGTCTTTCGTTGATTTTGGTCAACAACTTCATAACCTCCGAGGAATTTCCTTCAGGATCAGTGGTTATTGGTTTTGCCTCTGCCACAGAAGGTACATCGCTGTTCCTTCCAAAGCTAGGGGTTCGACCTCTCCCACGTCCCCGTCTATTGAAACCTCCTCTTCCGAGTACCATTGAGCGGACATTAGAGAGTATATCCTCTATTTCTGCTTCCTGACACTCGTAGGTATCTTCTTCTACTTGTGACCAAGTAGAACCCACTATGTTAACCCGGGAAGTTTTTCCTGGATTAGCATATTTTCCGAATAGTATACACCGTTGTTCATAGGCATCTACTATTCGCAACACCTGCATGAAGTTTATACCAGGCTCCCATTTAGAGATGACTTCCACTCTCACGTCATCATTTCGAAGTCCTTTCACAAACTGAGTTTGTAGATCTTCATGTAGCGCAGGAGAATCTAATCCCGTCCCTGGGTAAACCTCTAACAACATTTGTTGCAAAGCTAGCCCATAGGGTTGTCTCCTCTTTACCCTGGATCCTCTTTAGAAAAGTGGATCGGGGGTTCAGCGTTACCAACTGACCACAGTAGTATGAGGCTACCTCCACTAGCTCATCCCATTCCGTACCACCGGAACGGCGAAAAGCGCGAAGTGCAGCTTCTCCGGGTCCATCTCGTGACGCTCTTTTGAGGTATGGCAATGCATCGACTTTATTCCAGCCATTACATTGTATATCCTCACAAAATCCCGCGAACCAGTGTTCCCACTCCATTCCTTTCCCGTAAGGTTTTGGAATGACAGCGTTCTTTCTGGCTGGGTTCTCTGGGCGCATCATCGGAACCTTGTCAGCTCTCGCCATTGACAAGTTAAAGATCTGATCTTGTTCCCGGATTTGGTTGAATGAGTTAGTCCCTAGTTCAGCTATAGCTTTACTAGTACGTTCGGAACTCGGAGAACCCATTCTTGTCTCAGAGGGTAGCCGGAAGCTAACCAAAGGAGTCTTCACACCCTTTGTTCCGGATATGAATCTGTTAGGGGTCTTCTCTAGATCTTCTACTTTCCCTGGTGGGGAATATAGGTGATCTCTCACATTACTCCAGCCAGCTTGTGACATAGGCATCCGTTGGGATGATTCTGTCTCTGCTAGTCGAACTTGGTCCTTCATGTATTGTACATGTTGGTCCAATCGCTCGATTTTCTCTAGAGTCTTAATCTCGCGAACCGAAAGTTCTTCCAAGTTATGGTGTCTTTGGGCTACCTTCTCGGCGATCTCACGGTTTCGAGCTTCTAGTTCCCGACACATGTCTCTGGCTTCCCTTTCCCTATCAAACTCAGCTAAGAGTTTGGGTCCAAGGAAACCTACAGGAACTTAATATGTGGAAGACAAGGCTGAAATTCGAACCGGATCCGAACGTTAACACTAAAAAATTTTCTCGTCGGACGCCACCGAACGGCTGGCGAAAGCGAAAAAAACTTTTTCCAAACCTACAGGAACTTCATCGGAAGGTACTCTTAAGGTATCTTCCGACCTATTCCGGGGAGTACTAGACTCTCCGGGACTATCTGTCTGAGACCCAATTTTACTGAGTCCCTCAAGATCCCTTGCGGGGCCATGTCGGCTGTCGGCCACCGGACTGAAACTCTTCAGGACCGTCGAACTCAGATTCTGAGCGGCGGTTCTCTTCCGAGATTTCTCCTTACCAGACTTCTGGGTTTCACCCCCTCCCTCTGGTTTTGGAGACTTGTCGTCATTCCGGGCCGGAAGAGTTTGTTGAGAAGTTACCTCCCCATCTTCACTCTCCTGTTCAGCCTGAGATCTGGTTTTTATTCCAGATCCGTGCATTTACCGAGAATCCCGGGTTGTGCAAGCAACCTAGGATCCTGGTCACGGCACCAGTCTTGTGGTCGCCGCCTGTCTAGCAGGTTGGATGACCCCAATCCGGAACGCTAGTTCCAGGCAGGATCCCACCCTACGCACTCACATAGGTTGGTTCGGTTTTCGGTTAGTTTGCACAGACCTAATCACACACAACACAACAACGTCATTTAATAAACAGGGATGTTTATTAATCACTTACTTCCCGGAAAGATCTGGAAGATCTTCCCCACAAGTACAGTACCCTAACACATGGGTGCTAGGTAACGCTGGCGAGGCTAATCCGGAAGATTCGCCTAACCACCAGGAAGGTTACGAGAACCCGCCTGCAAAGTGAGGGCCCAAGGGTCCGTTCCGTAGAAGAGACGCGCGAGGACAGCCTGTCAACCTACTGTGAACGCTGAGTATATATACTAAGCGTTACGTAATCCCGGTCTCCGCTGCGCCACTCTCGTGTGCGGCGTTGCCCGGAATCACTACACAGTAAGGATCGGCAAATCGCGCCACCTTCCGTGAAACAAACGAACACTGCTGGATTCCCATCCCACAACAATATAATTGACTCATAGATATAGCTATCAGGTATAAATACACCATATCTATTCTACCTGGAGTGACTTTAAGTCATATATATAAAATATATCATTAAAATATGACTTTTGCATATTTTCTTGTTGAATCTAAGGTGTCTCAAGTTACCCCAGCTGTCTCAAGTAACCCCAGTTGATGGGTACTTTTAACTGGTATTGAATTTAAAATAGACAAACATACATACACATTGTAGAACACACACAGTATTTTATTGATAATGTAAACAAGGCACAGAGAATCAATGCAAGGCATATATATGGCATATACACAATTAATGCATACAATAGTAGGAAATACTTAATGCATGTTCAATAGTACAAAACATACAGATGGCATATTTATTTACTTGGTCTTGGGACCAGTAAAGATTTTTACCTACCACATATAAAACATTAGCCAGTGTACCCGGCCCTGTCCCAAACAAGGCCGGGTTCCTTTGCCATAGAGCCCTCCACCGGGTCGTCATTTCTCACTGGCCACACCCTGACATGTATGAAAACAAAATTGAATCGAGAAATATGTACCCATTTGTCTTCGACAACCTTCAAAATAGCTGTATCTTACTTTACAACTGCGTATTTAGACATAGTTTTCCAGTGGAGCTTTGCTGGTTCTCAGATCCAGCCATTTTGTTCAGTTTTTCTCGCTGGTTCCCTAACTGCACAGTGCCTCGCCTAATAACATAGAACAGCTGTTCACCCCTGAATGGAGATCAGAGGTGAATATTTTACCTAATAAAACATTAGAATCTCGTAGAGAGAAAAACTAAAACTTGCTCTCCTTATTGGTACATTGATACAAAGCAATGCAATTTAAGCGTTATGTCTTCCCAGTCTTTGCCGTTTCCCATTTTCGCGCATGAAGGAGTGAAAGCTGTGAAAGCGGGGGCCGAGGTGCCGATGGGTCCGAGGTGCCGTAGGGGTTCCGACGTGGCAAAGGGGCCGAGACATCCGGGAATCACCGAGGCATAGATTTATAATACAGAAGTAATAATAGTATTTGGCCTACTTCAGGCATCTGGCTTTGTGGAGAAGTCAGCAGAGTGATAGCCTGGGCTGTCGGGAGTCGAAAGTTCGATTCCCGGTATGAGCAATCCGCATTTTCATTTTTCAAATGGTTTCCCCCTAACTTTCAATTTTTCCCTGGGGCAACGACGAAGTCGCTAGTATATACCTAAAAATTGCGATATTTTATCTAGTCACGTGATCACATACCCCATACGTCACAGTGTGACGTACGGGTATAAATACGCCATGGGTAGGAGCGGGTAGTATATCTAGTTCATACAGCCACAGGTATATAATAATAAGAGAAAATGTGGTCACTGAGCCCGAAGGGATGGCCGTTCGAGGTCTTTTAATGCATAAAAAGGCCGAGAATGGCACCCCTACGGACTCAGTCACTACGTTTTCTTATTATTACACAACTAAATATTTTAAAAAGGCCATTTTAGATACTTATTAAATGTACCAATTGACCCAATGGTCACAGTGCGCCCGAATATTCACTACGGGCGCAGTGCGCCCGAACATTATTTATACTGCACCCCTAGCAGCGGGTAGTATTTCATAGATGTTCGGCCATAGGTATGTAATAATAGTTCTCTGGAGCTGGGCCTTATAATCTTCATGCACAACCTAACCACAAATTCTATAAAGTCATTGCAATATTTAATTAATTCTTGCTCAGAAAATAGTCTTGCTTTGTTTTTCATATATATATGAGGTTTTTTAAATTATTGTGAATAGTAGACCACATTAATTTTGATGTCATTATTGATAGTTCCCAGAGCAGTCACCTGGCTTTTTGGTGCCAAACATACAAAATTCTGTGAGGCACGGCATATTGTGGTCTAGTGAGTCTGCTGCTTTTTAATGATGATTGTTTTCAGAAAAGTGTGATTCACATGGAGAGATTCATGTACTTAAGATTAGTGTATGTTACAACTTTTCCCCAGTTTCCAACAAGTTTCCCTCTATCGAAAGATCTCAGAGCAGAATAAAGAAATTGATCTTTCCCATTCTTGCAGCTCTTTCCCTTGTGAATGCCTTTCTTGAGACTCAAGTACCCATAGCTAGCACCCAATGCAAGGTTTATAGTTGCTGATGCAGGGACTTTTCCCGTGTTAATGAGTATGAAAATAAACAACGAGACTCATTACCAATGGGATTATGCCAGGCTCACAAAAATGCCCAAAAAGGTTGTATACAGGTTTAAATTATTTATATCCACATCTGTCTCAGTGAATTGTGACCTGAGGGTGTGACATGAGGAGATTATGTTCCAGTATGTGATCTCAGGGAAATTGTCTCCTCCTGAAGGTACACAGGTCTCTCCATGTGAGATATACCAGCAGAATTAAAGAAAGTGGAGAATATATTTAACATGAAACATGTTTTAGAACTAAAGTGTGACTGGAAGATTGGTATGTTTGCTGGCAAGATCCTTTTTTGTTTCATAACATTGGTGCCAACCTTTCACTCCAGTCCCAATAGCTGTGCCAAGTGCCCATCCCAATATCTGTGTCGAATTGGTCTTTGAATATTTGAAGGTATCACAATACTAATGAGCTTGATCAGAAGAATATTATCACATTGATACATCTATTGAAATGTCATAGTAGAGTTAAATTTTCTGCAGAAACTTTTGCGGATCACCAAATGCCACACTCAGGATGGGAATTAAAATCAAACAATACTGCCAACTGAACCCCCCCCCCCCCCCCACTATGAATAATGAACGCTACCTAAATACCAACCTCCCTATCCACCAACATGCCTACATACCATCATGCCCACTCAACACAGCAACCTGCCAACGTCCCAACTTTCTCACCCAACTGCAGCTGCAGACCTACTTATCTGACAACATGCCGACCAACAAACCTGCCTACCCACCAACATGTTCACCTGTCAACCTGCCCACCATCCAACATCTAATGAAATGTTGTAAGGATGAGTACTGTAGGGATATGATTGATAACACCAAAGACTCCCCTGCCGAGTTCTGGAGACAGATCAATGGTTTGCTTAATGGTAGCCCAGAAGATGCTAACTGTAACTTAATAGACGAGAATACTGATGAACCAATTCCAAAGGATAAGACAGCTGATTACATCAACACATTCTTCGCCAATATTGGTCAGAACTTATATAATGACTGTGATCAATCACTCATTAATGATAATCTCAGCCATCTCACTAACAACGAAGGTCTACCCATAGACACAAGCATGCCTGGTTTTAGCACTGATAAGGTCGAACTAAAAGAACTCTTGAGTAGTGTAAGCTGTAACAAGAGCTCAGGACTACTGCACATCTCAACCAGAGTATTTAAGGACTGTATGTATATATTACTTGATGAATTCGTACATCTCTACAACTGTTCGTTATTGACCGGATCAATCCCACTATCATGGAAAATTGGTAGTATTACCCCGATACCCAAACCTGGAAACACCAGTAGTGTAAATAATTGGCGCCCAATAACAAACCTAACCATGCCCAACAAGATTTTAGAGAAAATAGTTCACAAGAGACTGTACAAATATGTAAACGAGCGTAACCTATTGAGCAATGAGCAGTATGGTTTTCGCCCCAACAGAGGCACTGCAGATTCGTTGTTTAGATTCTGTGAAGACTTGTTCAAAATGCGTGACAAAGCCCATGCCACAGTGGTCTGCTATTTCGATGTACGGAAGGCCTTTGACTGTGTGCCGCATGGGCTACTCTTGGCCAAATTGAGGACCCAGTACCGAATCCCTGACAATGTACTACTATGGGTGAGTAACTACTTGCATGATCGAAAACAAATGACTAAAGTTAATGGTACCACCTCCGACGTGGCCAATGTTGGCTTTGGTGTCCCTCAGGGTTCGGTGCTGGGTCCTCTCTTGTTCATTCTTTACATCAATGACATGTGCAACAACCTCACAAATGTTTCCTAAATACAATATGCTGACGACTTGGTTGTCTATGCCTCTGACATGAACGATGAGATAGCCTCTACCAGACTTCAAGCGGCCATAACTAGTATTTGCAACTGGTGCAATGCGAATGCACTAACCATAAATGTGAACAAAACCATGACGTGCTGGTACAGTACTAGGCCCTGTATGAAAAGGTTAGAACCCATGAAACTAATTTGTAACAACAAGATCCTGCCTCATTGCACCTCATATAGATACCTTGGAGTATCGCTAGACAGTGCTCTCAGTTTGAATGACCACATGCGAAATGTTAGTAAAACAACCAACGCCAGGTTGTTTAAACTGAGTAAACTGAGAAGCAAAATATCTAGAGAAGTAGCTAGGCTAATCTACATAAGCACGATCAGGCCTATCATGGAATATGCCTGTTTTCTTTTTGATGGAGCGAGTGCAGCCCACCTAACTAAACTGCAAAGAATGCAAAACCGAGGTTTGAGGCTGGTCGAACGAGTTCATGTCAGAGAATGCAGTACTGATATGTTGCATGCCATTTGTGGAGTCGAAAAGTTGGAGTACAGACGGCAAAAGCAGCTTCTTAGTTTAATGTACAAACTATCTCTTAACCCAGATAATCTCCAGCCCAGTACAGGCAACACACGGCGAAGTAAAAAAGTGAACTTTGTGGAACATATATTCAAGACAAATGGATACAAACAAAGCCCGTTGTATTGCGGTACTACCTTGTGGAACAGGTTGAGCGACTCAGCACAGAAAGCTCCCAACAAACTTTCTTTTAAAAACCTGATTGAACTGGAAGTTCCTAACTTATAACCTACCATGATTACTGTCACTAAATGACATTCGTATAACCAGTTGCGCTATTGTTGTCAAATCTTAACATCACTACTTCATCCCTCTCATAATACCATATAATTACTTTAAGCATGATTGTGTGTCGTATTGTACATGTGTCTCGACTATTTCATGGAAGAACTGTTCCAAACAGAATGAAATAAAAGCTCTAAAAAAAAACAAAAAAAACATGTATGCTCACTTATCAAATGCTATCCCCCAGCCTATATACCAAATCGCTCACCTAATCACCTCACCAGTTAATCAACCAACCTGCCTATTAAACAACCACTCTGTTGCTAGATCCTTCCCACCTACAGTCCTGCCCACCATCCAATATGCGGATTCATACCTACCTGCTCTACCTGAACCAACATACCTCTTAAGGTCCAGCTCCTTCAGGGCCCATCATTTAGGGCCTATTCACTACTGCATCGGCGATGAACCGCCTACTATTTGTCGTAGTGAGCGAGTGGGTTCAGAGGCGGCGGCCAATCTAACTCGCCTGACAATCTTTGAGCCATAAACCCGCCGTCTGGTGAGAATCGTAAGGGGTGACTGGAGATGTGCAGACCGCAGGCTACCAGTGTGTGAACACGCCGTCTGGTGAATGGTGGCCGCACTACAAGCGTCTCAGTGGCGCTATCTAGTGTGTCATCATTATATTAGTATTTAAACGCAAAGTTCACAATTTCTTTGATTGGACACAACTTTCTAAGTATCAAGATAGTTTAAAAGTTCGTAAATCATAATTATATTTTTCTTAAGTCAGTAGTGATAGATATTGATTTCTTTGAGTGGAATCCGAAACTACACACAAACAATCGGCAGCCAAGATGGCGGCCAACACGGAAAAACGTGTAAGATCTGCTATAGACGCGTTTACCACTATTTCACATAAGCCTGAAGTTTTCCTGAGGTACGTATAATCTTAATAGCATAGGGATTTCAGTCGGATATCAATATGTGTATGATATGAGGAAAATACCATGAATTCATTGTATGCTTATGTTGGGTCTTGTATTATCGCCCACTACGCATGGTGAGCTTGGATCTCACTTGCCGTGGCTTAGCTGACCTAACTCACTACAGAGTAAGAGATGATAACTAGTTTTACGTGCATGGTGCATACTCTGGATATTTTCACTATCGAGTAAGAACAATCAGCATGTTAGACTTCAAGTATACAATGTCAATGATTACAATTTAATTACCATACCCCGTTATCTAAATGATCTACATCTACCCGTTCAATAGTCCGACGAGTCCGACCCTATACACTAAATGTGACTAATACGGCAACGTACAGTTAGTGTTAGGGTCGCCCACGACTACCCGTTCAATAATGAGGGGGCACAGTTTGTAGGGTGAGGGGGTCTTTTTTGGTGGCTATTCCAAAGGGGGGGGGGGGGGCTAACTTTGTTTTTGGTATTTACATCGGCGGCCAACTTTCTTTTTTACCATTCGGTGATCTCTATCGGGGACCTTATCAGTGTTGGTGGGTAGCTAGTCTTATGAAAGCCACAACTACTAATTCTCATTAACTTGATTAAGTGGTGAATACCAGTAGACCCCCTCATAGAAATGCTGCCCAAAATATCTAAGCTCCATAGTTTTAAGTACTCATCAAAATACAAAAAGGTCCTATAAACCTAAGATTCTTGAGAAACACGTCATAGGCTATATACAAGTCCTTATTTGGAGTTTTTAAGTTAGTTATTCCCAGAGTTATCACCTGAGATGTATCTGGGTGCCAGGCCGGGTACCTTTCTGAATATGTTGGTGGGTCATCCGTAAGTTAGTCCGAGAGGCTCCGACTGTCAAGCGGTGCAGACAGTCAGAGAGCAGTCCCATAGAGCTCTAGGCTAACTGGTCAACCAAAAATGTACATCTCAGTTCAGCAGCCGTTTTGCTTATAGATAATGGTTGAATCTTTCTGATTTTGTGGTAGACAGTTTCCTGAGGCAAAATGCAGTAAAATGAGTTATTTCCTACTTTTGTATTTGTTTTAAGTAATAGAACAGCCAGTGTTTGTAAATTCCATGTCAATGCATTCTGCAGACGTCAAAAATAACCCAAAAAAACTGGTTTCAAAAGTGCAGGAAAACCTACACAGGGGATTGCCAGGAACCAGCTTATCAAATATGGCCGACATGAGTTGGAATTGGTGAAATGTGGTTAAATGAGTTGCACAAAAAGGCTCCCGAAAGTAACACAAAGGAACAAAAGAGATCTTATATCATCAAAAAGGAATTATTATGCATTTCTGAAGGTAGGGGAGTATAAAAATGCACTGCCATTGACAGGATTACTCAGAACCAAGGAAGTGTTTTTCTGTACTATGGGAATTATAAGCGGTAGTGCTCTCTGACTTTTTGCTAGGCAGTCGAAATTTCTCGGACTACCATAAGTATGAGTTGCACCTCTACAAAATGGTCGATGCATAATTGTTTCCATCAAATAAACAAAGAGTATTTGGTGTCAAACAGCTGTATATTTGGACAAAAGGCTTACCTTGTTGATTGTAATTATTGATTTTGTAATATGAAGATCAATGTCTTATACTTGGTCGGTTATATATTTCTAGTCTCAACAATGACGTGTCCACAAAATTGAAGAATCTAACGAAAAAAGTGTATGATGAGATCAAGACCATCGAAAGGCGCCATGATAGCGAAGCACTACCCGAGCTGCTTTTAGCAGGTTTCGACGATGAACAAGTATGGCAAGAGTTGGAATTACAAAACTCAGCTGCTATCGACAATTTATTGCAAGGTGTTAGTCAACTCGCTTCGGTTAGCACTGTCAGTTTCAAAGCGGGATTACATAGTGACAATGGGCCAGAGCGTATGTTAGAAGATACGAGTATAGAGGAGGAGGAGGATGAAGAGGAGGAGGAGGAGATGGAGGAGGCAGATGAAGACGACGACGACGACGACCAGCTCCCACTCGATGCCGGCGTCAGCTTTCCAGAAGCAAGTAGTGGTGACGAGAGTGAGGAAGAAAAGGAGTTAAAGAAGCTGTTAGACAAAGCAGCTGCCATTGAAAATGAGGAGGATGGAAAAGATGGCTCGGACGATGAAGAAGAAAGCAGTTTGTTTGGAGACAATTTTGAGCTTGACGGTGAGTCAAAAGGGAAAAAGAAGGGAGATCAGAAGAAGAAATCAGAGAATGAAAATTCAAGGAAACGTAGAACTGTAGTAGATGACCAATTCTTCAAGCTCGCTGATCTCGAATCGTTCTTAGACCAGGAAGACGTGAAAGAGGAAAGAAAAAGAAAGAAAGAAGATAAAGGCAATGATGAGGATAGTGACGAAGAGAGTTCTGAGGAAGAAGAGGAAGTCGACGTATTTGCTGATATACCATCTGACGATGAAGTAAGTAAAATGTATAAATACCAAAATATTGTGAAATCAGACTACACAATATCAAATGTACTATTAGCCAGGACAAATTTAGGGCTGCAAGACCTCTCTCTTGAATGGTTAACCTTTGTCCTCTGTAGGAAAAGGGACAGCTTCCCTGACATGATTTTTGATGTGTAACACACCAATGTGACACCATTATCTCACCCTGGTTAAAGTTTTGTCAGGGGAATAACATTGAAAAATTATATGTAGCGATAACTCATATAAAGTGACAATACTACACCATGGTCATGGCAGAGTGATGTGCGATGACGTCATAATCAATTGGCCAATCTAGCAGCCAGGATTTCAGATAGCAGAAAAGACACCAATATCGAGATTTATACGTTCCTAACTGGATTCAGGAAATTTGAAAGTAATTTGAATTATTCTGATATTGTGATGCTATTCTTAAGTCTGTAAAAGGGGTGAGATGAATCCAGAACTGCACTCGAATCGTAAAATAAGGAATACTCTACTTGTTTGGATGGGGCGCAATCGTCACTCGGTTTCGCCTCGATGACGATTACATTACATCCAAACTCGTGGAGTATTGTTTATTTAAACAATTCTCGATCCAGTAGCATCCCCCCCCCCCTGGCACCACGCAAATGTTCTTTGATGACCCCAGCGACCCCTGCGATGTTGAACTACCAACAAACAAATCGGATAAATGTAGATTATATACGCATTGAGCATTTGGTATGACAATTTATCTAGGCCTACTCATTATTTATTGATTATTTCTACATGTTTCAGTGAGTTCTTCATTTTTTTCATGTCTTTTTATTTGGGGGGCAGATTAAAGAGTTCCTTATTATGTATTAATGCCATTTAGTTAGCATTATTTTTATGAACCATTGTATCCATTATTTAAATCATTATAGGCATCCATCGAATAGAGCATCAGAGGCATAATACTCTAAACCCGTTCCTCATTTCTGTTGTAGGGTGTGTCCGCCCGGAAGATCCGATACAAGGACTTCTTTGACCCTCCTGACAACGGAGGTAGACCAGGTCAGACGAAGAGGCCTGAAAGTGAAGAGACAGACGACGAGGACGACGAGGAAGGTGAAGGTGACGATCAGGAACAAGACGAATCAGACGATGAAATCCCCGAGAAGGAGATGCCGGTAAAGAAGAGAAGTCTTCTGGCAGATGACAGTGATAGTAGTGATGATGATTCCACGAAAAAATCCTCGTTTGAACAACGACAGGAACGGGTATGTGAAAGTTTTAGAGAAATTGACTATGTGCTTAACACATACTTTGTGACCTCAAAAATAGCTCAACACATTATAGGAAAGAATTGATTTGATGGCAAAATTCTCGGTTAATTTAACGTTTCACATATTTCAAAATATCTTCAACTGACAATATCTAAATTGTCAAGCAGTAAATTCCTAATGAATTTTGGCATAAAATATACCAATAACATATATCATGACTTCTGTATATATTTTCTATAATCAACAAATTTCAGACTAAATTGAACAATCTCACTAGCATCTCACTTTATTTCAAATAAAGATATATTTTCAGTACAAGTAGAATTGACGGTTATTCTTTTTCGATAGCTTGCCAAGAAGATAAAAACCCTTGAAGAAAACAACTTGGAAAAGAAGGCGTGGCAGTTAGGCGGCGAAATTGGAGGTGGTGCAAGACCAGAAAATTCTCTCCTTCAAGAGGACCTGGATTTCGAGCAACAAACAAGACTAGGTGAAGATTTCTCTGCATTGGTATCATAGGACAATCCTTCTCATACCATGTCTATGTGGTGTGGGAAGTAAAAGAATTCTCACCTTGGTAAATGTGTAGGGGTGAGGTTTCTATCTAAATTCATCACATAGATTCGATCACCACCCTTGTGGTGTAAAAGAACCTTGAGAAAGTCTGGTGAAAACCTGCAATGGTTGACTGGACGTTAAATCAAACCAACAAACAAACAAATTACGGTAAGGAAACACTTTTAACGGTAAAAGTGGAATTAGAAGGGACTTACGACTGATGCATGTCTATAAACTGAGAAAATCTCAAAGATTTAAACCCGATAAATTAATATTACAAAAAGGGCTATAGGGGAGGGGGGGGGGGGTTCCCGTTCTATTTAGAATTTGTTTTGCAGTTGATAAACTAAACCTCTGAATTATTTCCTAAACTTGAGCATTTCGCACACTTCCATGAGGAAGAGGGATGTAAAATGCTAGGAAAGATTTTTTCCAAGTATACCTCTGAATTAAATACGAATGGTAACAAATAATAGTAACACACTCCGGTAATTAGGACGAGTGCCTGGTTAACCTCTACGTTGGATTGTCTTCCCTTGATTCTGTCACCGTCACATTGTTAAACCTAATTAATGATAATTTGGTGTGCAGTAAACTGTATTTCTTACAGTTGATAGAAATTTATTTCCGAGTTCATATTTTATTTAAGGAAATATCGTTTTATCTGTTTGGTGTCCCATATGCCATTAAAAATTAATAAACCCCTGCAAATCAGGCGCTAATCGTTTTACATGTGTTTTAGGTTAAACATGTGATATGGAATGAGACACTTGAATCGAGACCACACTGGTTTGAACCTCGTTACATATTCTCATCCCAATATATTGGCCAACTTTGATATGTTTTCCATATTTTCTCGGCACAGGAAAAATATTTCCACCTTTTTCCTGGCCCCGACTGACATATATATATCTTTTGTACAGAATTATAAAGGCAATATTGACTGGTTTCAGATACAAACGCTTTTATCTGAAACCAGTCTTTATTGTATCTATTATCCACCTTGTCTTGACAAGTGGCGTACTGATATTAGATCATTTAGGTACGCACTATTTTTTTCATATGCGCTATTTTTCCGTAAGCGCCGGCTTTCGCAGCACAGAGCATACAGCATATATCTGTATGCTCCGGGTATGCTCTATGGACACTTTGTATCGGCTGGATGATAAAGCATTGTCCATAGAATTACTACAATGATAAAGACCCTGTATATGGTTTTTCAGCCCCCGAGATTACAGAAGAGACAACGAAATCGTTGGAGGATATAATAAAACAACGTATAAAAGATCAGGTTAGGTTTTATTCCATTCCATCTGCATATATGTAAGGAGGCGTAGTGCTTTACTTAAATGGTAGAGTTTTAATATGATTCCTCTGACATTATAATATCGTTTGTGACATATTAGTTGTTCCTTGAAATATCTCTTTATTATGATGGATAACAAAGCAGTTCTATATTTGTGAATGATGTATAATTTTCCCCGGCATGTTGGATAATACTGACATTGTTTTACGATACAGTCTTGGGATGATGTTGAACGCAAGGTCAAGCCGGTCGACAATCCGTTTGAATACAAGAAGCGGGTTGTTCTGGATCAGGAAAAGAGCAAGAAAAGTCTTGGCGACATTTACGAAGAGGAATACTTGAAGCAGGCCGAGGTGAGAACTCTCTTCTGTGTGAGCACGCCGCACTGAGTCTGGAAGGGCCATGGAGACTTAAAGGCATATCCTACAATCCACGGTGGCGCCACCTTGTGATTTTTAAATATTCTCATTCATCCATCGAAATTGGTAATTTGTGGCATATTCAAAACTCATAAGAGCAAAATTTAAGTTTTGTCTAATTTGACTTAATCCAATAGGTAAAATAGGCCCTTTTTCATTTGCTCGATTTATATAGGAAATGTACTGAAAAATATGGTTTTCTTCAATTCTTTCAAAAACAAGGACGGTGACCTATGGTTTTTAAAACCTAAATAGGTAGAACTATACATTGACTATATTCTGTGAAAGTTTGAGGAAAATGACATGAGTTTTACTATGTGTAAAGCAACTTTTTAGATTCTCTATATATTCTTATATAAAATGATCATAATATTGATCTCTAAATCAAAATCTAGCACGGTGACCCCCAATTTTTAAGTCAGATATGTGTTCTATAACACTTAGAGATCATTGTATTAAATTTTCAGAAAAATGACATGGGTTTTAATTTTCACGCCAAATTGTCCGATATGCCTTTAGGTGAATATTGAAATATCCAAAGCTTGTCAATATTTGAGTTATGGTTTTTGATCAACATATTACACGGAAAATAAATCGGAACATTGGTCACCTTTGTGAAATAGGACTTTTTTTAACGCATGACTATCTCAAGTAAAATGTGTCTTTTTGTAACCATACCTGTAATACCCGGATACTGTGGTATACGTTCTTAAATCGGAAAATGGTAAACATGTTCTTATTTTCAACCTGTTGAATATATGTTTATTTCTTATCACAGAAAGATAAAGAGGAGGAGGAAGACCCCGACCACGCGAAGATACGCAAGTCGATGACGTCCTTATTCACTCAGCTCGATGCCCTCGCCAACTTCCACTACACGCCCAAACCAGTGAGTAGACGGACCTGAGTAGATACACGTGTAGCCCTTCAACGCCGCTTAACTGTGTGTTGTTTACTTTTAGGCCGTCACATGGACGAACACGGCTGGGTCTGGCCACATGCCTATAGAGGCACACAGTAATCATACCTTCTTTTTTTTTTTTCTTCTTTTTTTTCTTTCGCCTCGTTTTCTAAATATCAGTAATCATACCTTGAGTTTGAACAATGGGTGTGATTGCAGGCATATTTTTTTTCGTTTGTTTGTTTTTAGATTAGACTGTTGGAACAACCTAGGACATTGTATTAATGAGTCTGGTCTGTCTAGACTTTAGAATTGATAATTGTCTCAGTTTTTTCATAAATAAAGATAGGGGGCTATCCATAAAGTACGTACGCAGAATTTCTGAAATTTGGGACCCACCCCCGCACCCCCTCTCCCAATCTTGTATGCAATGGAACAAATAGGGAGCATACGCAGATTTATCAAAATTTCTGACCCCCCTACCCCCCCCCCCCCCCCCCCACCCCCCCCCCGGTGCGTACGTACTTTATGGATGGCCCCTAGGCATGTATGATAATTATAATAATAATGCATTATTGTGCAGCTGCCTGTGGTGTTCATGTGGTATCTAAATCATATCTGAAGAAATACTGGGTCAATATTTATGTGCAACACACCAAATACCATATTTCTGAAAATCGGGACTAAAGAGAAAATCAGAAATTAAGACATTTATAAAAAAGAGATTCATTTCTAACATTATTTTGGGACAGAATTGACCTACCGACCAGAGGCCTCTAACCACGCCCCCACCGTTTTATGACCCTTTCACCATGCTGCCACCACAAACAGGGCGCACAGCTGGGGTGGCTCCACACTGACACATAGTGGAAAACAGTCAAAACCATGCGTTGTTCTGTTAATCTAACTCCATTTCCAAGCCATTTTGCCCAGTGATTTCTTAGTGAAGCCCCTACACTAGGAAACAGAATTCAGGCAAGTTATTTCTCAAAAGGGAAATATATTCATTAAGTTAATTTCATTAGAAATCATATGGGAAATCTTGATGTGGATGGTCAAGTTCACAGAAGCAAAGAGAAGGATAAACATATGGACAGAAACACTCCTTTTAAGTCATATACAGAGGGATAGACACAGGCATATAGATGAATACACTCCTTTACACAGTCATATGCACAGACATATATTGACAGAGACACTCCTACACACAGTCATACACACAGACATAGATCGACACTACTACACAGTTATACATACAGACTTATAGACAGTGACACACCTCCATATCAACACACAGACATATATATTTAGCAGTGACTCTACACAGTCATACACCCAGACATATCTATACAGAGACACTCGTACAGAGAATAATACACATATACACATAGGTGTCTATGTGTATATGTATAACTGTGTATGGGTGTACCTCTGTCTTAGCGTCTTTGTGTACATTATTTACTGAGTGACTTTGTCTATGACTGTGTGTGGAAGGGTCTCTGTCTTAGTATAGTCCTCTATTTAAATCTTGTTTTGGGAATGGAACCAAAAACCCACCCTTACCAGATATCTCAGGATACCATTTATCACCATTACAGGTCCCCCAGGTACACCTTTTAACTATTTTCAGAGTTATAAATATGTAAAAACACTCACAAACATGTACCATATAACCTCAGTTCTATAGTAACCCTATGTGTGAGTAGCTCCCACCACACAAAGCTTGTGGTGTCTCTGGTACGGCACTGAAACACACACCACGTGAAGGCGACCTGTTGACACAGATCTGGGTGCTGATAGGCCCGCCGCACCCGTCACTCAAACCCCGTCGGTAGGTCAATTGCCATGAATAATGATGTATTCTAGTGTAACCGGTGTATATGTAATGTCGAAATTCCGTCTTTTGTCGGAAAGCTTCCATCCCTGTAAAATATTCAAGGTAATACTGGTATGGTCTATGTTGTGATAATAACATGTGACTGGAGAAGTCATGACTAGACCTCAGTGACAAAGCGTAGCCTGAAGGACCGTGTGTGTTTGTGGTACTTGCAGGCCGCGCCGGAGGTGAAGGTGCTGACCAACCTGCCGTCCGTCACAGTGGAGGAGGTGGCCCCGGTCAGCGTCAGCAACGCCGCCATGATGGCGCCAGAGGAGATCAAGGTCAGTCTCTTTACGTCTCACCTTAATGTGTAGGGGTGAGATTTCTACCTGAATTCATCACATAGATTCGATCACCACCCTAGTGGTGTAAAAGAACCTTGAGAAAGTCTGGAAAGGACCTATAATGGTTGACTGGACGTAAAATCAAACCAAACAAACAAACAAATCTCACCTTTTATTAGCGGGTGGACGGTTGGTCTTATATGTTATAGCTATAGCCTGCTTGTAGAGTCGCTAGGTGATCTGACCACATTTTTGCCTTTTTAGAGCTAAGTAAGTATAGATAAGAATATGATTTCTGTTTTTGACAGGTTTTCTGGCCATGCAATATCTTATAATTTTAGTAGTTTGTATTTTGAAATAATTTTTTAAGATAAAGGGGATTCCAGTTGGGGGAGGGGAACTTTTTTTAGTCACATATCCATTTGTAAAAATTCCTTTATGGACATAATTCTACCCCTAAAACTGGATTAATCATATATGCCTCATTTTGAAAGAGAATAAAAAGTAGTAGTTTCTAGGAAGTGGAATTTTCTCGGTAGATTCTATATTTCCTGAGATATTCATGTATTTGATTAAAGTGTGTGTGTCAAATCAGTAAAATCATAACCTGATGTATCTTTCTACAGGAAAAGGATCGCAAAGATCTCAAGGGCGACACAGAGAAGACGAAAGAAGACAAGAAATCCGACCGTCGTGCTAAGAAAACCGAGAAACGCGTCCGCCAAAAGGAGAAGGAGAAGAGGCAGAAATTAGTGGAGAAAATCAACCCAGGACTCGGCAACAAGTATGCCAAACAGAAAGCTTTAGATGACCTTGAGAAGCAGAGTAAGGGTCCCGCGTCAGCCGTCAAGGTCATAAAGGTGCGTCTTCTCTTTTCCAGTTTTAGATATTTCACTTGTATTTTATCTAGATTTGATATTTCTTGAATTTTTAAGATCCTATTGTTGCCCATAAGTGAGGTTCCCCCGTCTGACAAACGTTATATACTCTGGGGACCGTTCAAAATAAAGAACACCAGTAAAGTTACACTTGTATTATGCCCACTGCTGCTTGTCTGTGGATTCTGTTGAGAGGTACTTATATAGAACGTCCCGACCATGCTGTACAAGTCACAGAACGAGATGCTAATTTATGGTATGTACGGACCGAGGCGTTTATGCCGAGTTCCGTACAAACGGTAAATTAGCATTGAGTTCTGTGACTTGTACAAGCATGGTTGGACGTTATATATTTACTATATACCTAAAATTTTAAAAAAATCGATTTAATTTTTCTTAACAACCAAAATTTTAATAAATGTGTATGGGTAGGTAGTCCGTATTTTGGTATACGTACCACTGGTCCGTACAGTATTTTTACGTCATATACCGAAACGGTGCGTATTTACAGTATATACGGCATGGGTATATAGTAAATAGGAAGCACGTCACGTGGTCCCTGGCTATAACTGATCATGTTCCTTAGCCATGTCAGGGGCGTACCCAGGATTCTGTTTCGGGGGAGGCACACATCTGAAGATTGACATGGTCCAACCCAGAAGACCATCCCGTGGGGTACCGGGGTAATTAGAAGGAAACCCATGAGATGAAAATAGCTTGGTCCTTACTCCACTGAGTTTGACCACAGAGTAATTCACGAAGCGAAGCTGAGTGAATTACTCTGCGGTCAAACGAGATGGAGTTATTTTCATCGAGTGGGTTTTTGATTTTATCTCACCCCGTATGACATTATTTATTGATAAAGTGAATCACTGAATTAGCCGTTGAGTATTGGGTACACGAACTCCATGGCTGTGGAGTACGAGTTCCTAATGTTAAGCCTATGGAGAAAAGTACCGGGGTGAGATAAAGCCTCGGACACACCTAGATTTTATAGATTACACAAGCTGTATCCAGGATTCTGTTTTAGGGGGAATGAGGCCAGGGATCCAGCTCCTCCTGGGGGTCCAGGGGGCAAAGCCCCCAGAAGAACTTGAATTTTATAGATTAAACAACCTGTACCCAGGATTGTTAAGGACAGGAGGTTTTATAGATTAAAAAAACTGTCCCCAGGATTTCCTTTGAAGGTGGGGGTATATGCAATCTGTATCCAGGGTTCTGTTTAAGGGATGGGGGTTATATACCTTAGGGTATCTGAATATATTGCTAGGGTTCTAGCAGCAAACCCTCTCTAGGGTGTCCAGGGGGTGAAGCACCTAGCAACATTCTGCAAGCTGTCCCCAAGATTTCGTTTCAGAATGGGGTCACATATGTTAAGCTATCTGGGAGTATTGTCAGAAGTCTAGCAGCATGGCCCCTGATGGTGGACCAAGGGGGCAAAGCCCCCAGAATCACGTGGAAAAATTGTCAGATGTATAGGAAAGCCCCTATTGGGTCCAGGGTGAAAAGCCACCA
This sequence comes from Alentia gelatinosa, assembly GCA_950022655.1. NCBI lineage: Eukaryota > Metazoa > Annelida > Polychaeta > Phyllodocida > Polynoidae > Alentia > Alentia gelatinosa. Next base: position 77,119,824 of record OX465583.1, read on the forward strand.
GAAACATTTGGATTTCATAGATTACTATATACCCATGCCGTATATACTGTAAATACGCACCGTTTTGGCATATGACGTAAAAATACTGCACGGACCACTGGTCCGTACACTATTATACGGACCACCTAGCCATACACATTTATTAAATTTTGGTTGTTTAAAAAAAAAAAATTGATTTTTAAATTTTTTTTCGGGTATATAGTAAATATAAAACGTCCAACCATGCTTGTACAAGTCACAGAACTCGATGCTAATTTAAATTAGCACCTCGTTCTGTGACTTGTACAGCATGGTCAGGACGTTCTATATAATTACACAAGCTGTCCCTAGGTTTTTGTCTCAGGGAGGGGGAGATACATACCTGAGACCAGGTACCAGGAGTCCAGCAGTAAAGCCCTCATGGGGGTCAAGGAGGCAAAGCCCCCTGGGAATACTTGGATTTTTACACTTATAAAGGCTGTACCCAGGGTTATGTCTTTATTTACACAAGTTGAAGGTAAATCCACAAAAAAACCAACGAGTTGATCTTAAATATAGAACAGTTTATTTGGGATTGTTGTACATCGAAGTAGGGGGGGGGGGGGTGCAAATTCAATTCTTGGTTGCAACGTTTCGTCTCAATTAATGAGACTTCTTCAGGCAGTATTTTTTTACACAGCTTTATTTACACACCTGAGACTACCTGGGGAGATTGTCAGGGGTCTGATGGCAGTTCCCTTCTGGTAGTCCAGGGGGCAAACCCCAGAAACACTTGTATTTTATAAATTATACAAGTTGTTCCCAGGATTTTGGTTCAATGAGGGGCTTACTTACCTGAGACTACCAAGTAGTTGTCCAGTTGCAAAGCTTTTGTACATTATACATTATATTAGGATTTTCAAGGAGTGGTTACCGATTTCCGACTACTTGAGAAGATTGCAATGTGTCATTGGCAAAGTGCCTCTTTAGGGTTTAAATCCAAGGAGAAGGGTCACACAACTGAGGTTATCTTGGGGTCAAGGGGGTGAAGTCCCCGGAAGCACCTACATTTTAGCGTGCCTAGGATTTTGAACAGAACAGACCATCCTTGAAAAAGCTGTGGGGGGGGGGGGGGGGGGGGGGGGCACGTGCCCCCTGTGCCCCCCCCCCCTCCTCGTGTACCATCCTGCGTGTGTATATTGGCCAACAAATAGATGTTTCATTTCGTGTTGTCATTCGGCATTAAATGTACTTCTGTCTCATTGTTTTACAGGATAGTAAACATAACCAGAAGACCGACCTCACTTCTTCGAGCAAGTTCTTCAGCAGATTGCAGGACCGAGTGACAACGCGGATAGCTGACGCAAAGGGGCCCAAGAAGACGAAAGAACAGAAAGCAAAGAGTAACTCGGCAAAATTAAAGTTATAGAAATGGTATTTGTAATGTCTCTGCAATTGTTGCTTGTTTTAGATGGATATATTATTATAATACACGCTATGAGATGCGTACAATAAATATAAATGAGGAGTACACCATTGTTGTGTTATGTATGCATGTATGAGCCGTAAGGTTTATCAACCCCTATGTGCATTGCATTTTCATTACCACTTATAAATTGGAGCTTACTGAAAACAGGGTACTACCCTAGTAGACCCTCCAGTCTAAATAAAAGTCTAAAAAAAAAAAGAGAGATGTATCATGGATGTAGGACCTAGAGAAATCGTGGTTACTGAGCCCAGGGATGCCAGGTCTCAGGGAGTTTCCTGTTGGTTTTTTTTTTATTCGACTTTAAACATGAACTCTGCAGAAATATATTGTATAGGCGGCCGGGACCGGGGCCGGGCGCGGGGGTCCCAGTACCCGGTGACAGTCACCCGGCAGCACTCAGTGACAGACCAGCGGTACCCTGTGTGTTCCAGGGTTAACCTTACAGAGTCAGGGAACTTCCCCGGAACTCACACTGCCTCTAGGGTAGCCTGCCACAGGGTATCAGTAATTCCCTCAAGCCCCAGAAAACTCTCTAATCATATTGAACCTAGACCTGTGTTTGGAGAGTGACCGGGTGGCTGCTAAAAATAGACCGGAAATGTATTTTTATAAACTGGAACATAATTTATGCTGCACCTCCAGCAGCGGGTAGTAATTTATAGACGTTCGCACATAATCGGGATGTTTGCTTATTATTATTTACCTTAAATTTTAAAACAAGATAGGGGATGATAGGTCTGTGCTGGGATGTCCGTTTGCCGAGCTCTTCATGATGCTGCTACCATATTAGCCTGGCAGCCTGGCCTAGTTAGACTAAAGGCCAGGTAACGGGTTGCAGTTTCGTGGTGCATTATTGGTAACACCTCCATTTTTCTGTTGCATTGTGGAATTGGCAGACCACCAGATACACTGGTTCCCGGGGTATCCACTAGGGGGCTCGGCGGAGATATTTATATGCGGAACCCAGCCAAACCACTATTCCACTAGTGCCCTGGCCCTAGTGACAACGGGACGTACTACAGCCTAGTTGAAGGTCGTAGGAACCCGTTACCTGTCCCTTATTCATATGGGCAGGGAACCAGTCTACTACCATATGGTACATCTGTCTCATTGCCCTGCAGAGCTTCAGCTAACAGACAGATTATGACAAAAGTACTCCTGTGGAGTAATCTTCCAATATCTGTGAGCCTGTGTTCCACAGATGTTTAAAATGAGGTTTTAGACCAGGTTTTAAACATCAGGGAACACAGGTAAGGAATCAGAAGACACAGGTTCACACTTTTCTCATTACTATATAGCTCAAGAACATTAAGATATTTACCTTATTTTGGCTGTTGGAGCCATTGCAAATCTTATTTGGGCACACACTGGTCATAGCCTCATGTGAGTTTTACCAACAAGTTTCAAAGTCCAGAAAAACGCCATCCTACTGCAACTTTTGGCATTCCCCCCACTTCCAAGTTCAAAGCAAGGCTGGTGTGCAATGTCATATTTAACTCTCCTACCCTATACTTATTGTTTATACCAGGTTCTACATAAAGGCACATGCAAATGCTTGAATTGTGACTGCATCAAGCACAATGCCAACTGGTTGAAACTGGTTGAAGTTGGCTGCACTACTAAGATTCTGCTAATGTTCTAACCTGAAATCAGGGATGTAACCCCTGCCAAATTGAGGCTGAAGTTGGCAGCTAGCAGTCTTGCTGGAAGCCCCCATCTCTCCTGTAAACATGTAATCAATCATAAAGCTTGACTAATTAGAACCTAATTCTCACTGAAGTCAGTTATTGAGACTTGGTTGTTAACTTTCAAATATCCAGCAGCAACTGCTTTCTTGATTTGTCTTCCAGAAAGTCAACCCCCTCCTTCCAGAGATCCGGGACTATCCGAACCCTGCCCATAGGGGATCTGAAGGTCTACCCTGGCAGGGAACAGAGTCAGAGCCCTGTAGAGGGATCACACATAGTCCCTCCACCCCCAGCGTGTCCAGCTGAGCTGAGCAGGCTTCTTATATACACCTGCCTGGCCTCACTGGGCATGTGCAGAACCCTGCTGGGTCCCCACTGGTTGTCCTGTGTAAGTCTGGTACCCAGCTGACCAGTCAGTTTTGCTGGGACTTTTCTTTCCAACACAGAACCAGCCTATACTCTAGGTACCTGCCAGATGCCAAATAACCAGTTTAGACTGGTTCTGACACTGTGCCAAAAATATAGCAGGGCCAGCACCTCACAAGTGGCTTGTAGCAGGTCATTACAGATCCATTATTTGACACATACTTAGCACGGCTGCTGCTACACACAGAATGGCTAGTGGGTCCCCTACACAACTATATTTACCTTGCGTGTAAATCATTACTACGGTATAGTAGTACAACTAAGCTGATTTCTTGTGATATGATATGAATGCATTTCATTAGAAATATCAATTCTTGTAATTGAACACAAATATTTGAGTCCGGCTCATTGTTTATCTAAAAACGTCCACTCCTCGGCAGAAATAGTGAAAATCCCCCCCCCCCCAATGGAAATTTGAAGAAAAAAAATTGCCCCCCCCCCCCCCCCAGTTGGAATGGGGGGGGGGGGGAAACCAACCTTGAAATACCCAATAAAAAGTTGCCCCCCTAAAAACTGCGAAAAAAAACCCCTGAAAAATAATTATATAGAACGACCTCAGCATGTACAAGCATGGTAGGTCGTTCTATATTTATTATATACCCAAAATTAATAAAAAAAATCTTACCATATATTGGCATAGGTGACATATCTACGTGAATCTCACACTGCTGATGTTTCAACGTGTTCAGTATTTATAACAGTGTGCGGTACTGTACTGCACAGGGTTCAGTACCGGTATGTACAATTTATAAATACTGCACAGGGAGTAGCATTACGTAATTATCAAATATACTGCATGGGTGTATAATAAATCGTACTAAGTAGCACTATTTTACAGTACCCAGTTTTTAAAAGTATGTATAAAGTTTACGACTTCAGCGGCATGTCATAGCTTGACCCTTCCTTGACCCGACCTGTGACCCCTGAGACAGAGAGCGATCGATCTGGGTCGAGCTTGACCTACATCCCGATACACGGAACCGTTTACCTTTCTTCGTCACATATACCTGGATAACATCAACACTGACATGGTCGGTGTGTAGTATATCTGTATAGCATAGAATCCTGACTACTAGTTTTCCACAGTAAGTATCGCACCGGATGAAAACTGCGCGAGAGTGAAGGGAATTTTGCTCGATTTGCCGGTAAGTCGCAACTATTCTTGATCATGTTTTGAAAACACTCTTGACACCGCCTGTGCTTACAAGTGTGGACTTGTTTCTTTAGTGAATGCCATCGCTATTCAACAATCCAATATTGCTGACAGTTTATCTTCGTCATGAGACGACCACAACTGGCTATTGGGGTGCAACACGAAGGCCACCTGTTGATGATAGTGTATCACCTCGAAACCTCCATGCGTGATTGAATGTCAATATTATCGGTCGTCGCTGTCACGTGCTCCGACAAAGTTCGGTCCGCTGTCATATGACCCAACTGTTCATGTGACGTCCGCCTTGTCCGAACGGGAAGTGTGACAGGGATCGGCACCGTGGTGCGCCCAAAGGGATCAGTTATAATAAGATGCTTTGAAGAAGTAATAGTTCATTGATAACCTCGGTAAGTGCATTATTCTCCAATACCGATGTGTTTTCATGTTTACAGAAAAATGGTCAGTTCCATGATGTTGCTACTGCTAGTCCGAGAACCGTCGCCAGTCACTCAGACTGCCTTGTATTGTAATTGTAATTAAGTCTTAGTTTAATGTTTTGTTTCGGCCGGTTTATGGGGAATTGAGCCCATTGAGCCTTTTACCTTTTGAGACCCCTGTCAGCGCGAAAACGTGGATGTCTTGAGCCCAACTGACGGGTTGGGTTAGAATAGGGTCGGGTCAGGGTTAGTCCCAGAAACTTTTGGGTCTCAAGGCTTCCACCAAGAAAGGCTCAAGGCTCCCAGCTACAGGGCTCAAATCGTCCTAGGCTTGAGGCGTCAATGAACCAGTTTCTAGACGTCTCAAGGTCTCAAGCCTTTTTGTGAATGCCTTGAACCCCCCCCCCCCCCCCCGTGGACGATTTGAGCCCACTCATGAGGACGCCTTGAGCCCATCCCTATGGATGCCTTGAGGACCCCCGTTAATAATGATTTGTTAATAATGTTTATTGACTCAGACTCTGTTACTTTAAACAGCTTGGAGCATAGTAATGACAGTAGAAGAAGGGTACAATATAAAACTACAATGCAACATGCAAATATATGAAATAGAATACATTTCTAAGTGGAGATTCAATACATTTGTAAGCGGAGATTCTATTATTTTCCTTATCATTTGCTTACAACTCATAGTCCGAGAGGCTGGTTCCTGGCAATCCCCTGTGAGGGATTTCCTGCACTTTTGAAACCAGTTTTTTTTGTTATTTTTGGCGCCTGCAGAATGCATTGACATGGATTTTACAAACGCTGGCTGTTCTATTACTTAGAACTAATGCAAAGGTAGGAAATTACTGTCATTTTACTGCATGTTGCCTCAGGAAACTGTCTATCACAAAATCAGAAAGATTCAACCTATATTTATAAGGAAAACGGCTGGTGACCTGAGATGTACATTTTTGGTCGACCAGTTAGCCTAGGGCTCTATGTGACTGCTCTCTGACTGTCTGCACCGCTTGACCGTCGTGGGCCTCTCAGACTACTTAGCATACACTCTTATTACAGTGACGTGTCTAAGAACGAAATTACACAGTGCTGGAAAATATCTTCCACATGACCTAGTCGACTCACACATGAACGCCTTCTTTATTCAGTCCATGCACTCGGATTTCTGTTATTCTGGAATTGCTAAATTGTTTGATGCAAGTGTGTCGGTAGACTGGTGTTCAAATCAGACACTGGGGAATGGCCTGTTAGGGTGTCAGGGGGTGGGGGTATAGGGAGCCAAAGTGAACCCACTACAACCACAGATAGCCGGTCACAAAATACCATTTCCGGATATAGGCGCTCAGTACTTTGACTATGTAGATTCAAGATTATATGTCTCATCCTCCAATCTTTTAGATCCATATTTTAGCTAAACTGAACAACTGTCATCATAGTTTCGAAACAGAGTTATGTAGAGATGATAGTAGTAAACTACACTTCAAAAGTAACAAACAAGACCAAAAACAAAAGTCTAGCCTCAAACCTCCATAGCTTTAGCACTAAGCCTCGTTCTTACTGGCCACCGGAAATGGTGTTTTGTAAGTGGGTATCTGTGGTTTCAGCGGGTTCACTTTGGCTCCCTATGGAGGCTACCCGCATTAGCAGACACTTTGACTGGAAGCCCTGTGCTCCCTTACACGGGGTTAAACTTAGATTGTTTAATCTTATGAACGTTTTTCTTTTTCAGAATCTCATGTTCACGGGCTATGTGCAATATTCCCAGTTTGGACAATCTGTAAACACCAAGAAAAATTCAAGTCATCAACTGAATAAAAGGAAGACCAGAGAAGCGCTACAAGATGGATTATGAATTATACGCACCATCTTACCGGCTACCGTGCCTCAGTAAGCGGATCACGTATGGCGTGGGGCACATCATCAATGACCTCACCTCCACTGTTTATTACAACTTCGTGCTCCTCTACCTCATCAATGTCGCCGGGCTGGAATTTGCCCACGCCGGATACGTGGTTCTGGTTGGGCAGGCCGTCAGTGCCGTTGGGAGTGTAGCAGTGGACCGCCTTGGACAACAGCGGAACGCCCTCTGTTGCTGCTATTCCAAACGAAAAAGCTGGCACATAGTTGGTAATTATCTAATCTTCCATAGATCTATATTAAACAACTAATTCAAGATTTTTTTTTTTAATTCAAGATTTTATATCTATATATGATAAACGATATTCGTTTCCTGATCAAATACGATTTCCCAATGATAAAATAGGGAACAAATTCCAGGGGTGAGATAATAGTATCGATCCTATATTTATTTAGATACACCAGTCCCACCCTATTCAGTGATATCATTCACTAACCTACTAAAATTGGTCATTTCAGGTACCCTTTTGGTTATCGTGGGCTTCCTATTCCTCTTCATGCCCTGTGTTGGGTTCTCAACACAGAAGTCCGTGTACAAGGCCTTGTACTACGGCGGGTTCGTGCTGCTCTTCCAGGTGGGATGGTCGTTCGTACAGAGTTCTCACCTCCACCTGATACCAGAGATAACCCGCAATCAGCACGAGCGGATTGAACTCAACGCCATCAGGTACGGCCTATCGCCTCCACTTCACTTTATTAAATGTCGCATTCATGTGGAGGGTGGGGAGTTAGCTCAGTGGTTACTGGAGTCATGATCCCAAGGTTGTAGGACGTTCTGGGTTTGGGTCCCACTGCAGCCACTTTCCTCCTCAGCAGTGGTAGATTTACTGCTATATCAAAGGCCAGTCCTTCTCATACCATGTCTATGTGGTGTACAGCCAACCTTCTCCTTCACCCCAGCAGTGTTAGATATACTGCTATACAAAGGCCAGTCCTTCTCATACCATGTCTATGTGGTGTGGTGTTCAGCCACCTTTCTCCTTCATTCCCAGCAGTCGTAGATTTACTGCTATATCAAAGGCCAGTCCTTCTCCCACCATGTCTATGTGGTGTGGTGTACAACCACCTTTCTCCTTCATCCCCAGCAGTTGTAGATTTACTGCTATATCAAGGACCAGTCCGTCTCATACCATGTCTATGTGGTGTGGGAACTAAAAGAACTCTCTCCTCTGTTAATGTGTAGTGGTGACATTCTACCTACGTTCATCTCATGGTTTTGATAACCATCAAACCACAGCTAGTCTAATAGAACATATTGGACGTCAAACTACACAAACAAATAAGAATAATCACGTCAGATATTTGAAGGATATGGTGGATCCTTTTTTATCATATACACATTTCAGAAAGTAAGATATTTAACCAACTGAATATTATACGGGAAAATCGCAATAGAACTATCCGGACTTTGTGACACTAAAATGTGTTTTAATCTAAATGCATTAATATTTCCTCGACTAATCAAAATTAATCGACTTGTCGTGGGAATAATGAGAACTACTACTGCATGCTAAGGTATCAACGGAAGTGGTGAGGCCTAAATCTAAATGCGTTGACATCTGACATGTAGAACTCTAGCCTACAGTAGATTTTTCAAAATTATTAACCTGTAGTAGGAATCTTTTGTTTTTTTTTGTTTTCTTTACTATATTAACGATCTTTATGTTAAACGAAGTGTCGCTGGAGGGACCCTGATTCATAGTTAGTGGGATCTCCCCTTGGAAGTTCACTTTCAGTAATCACTCGTTATTGTTTTTCAGATACACCATCAGCATAGTAGGGCAGATTATCGTCTTTTCGGTGACTTGGCTTCTCTTCGCGCTATCAAAGAGCAGCACCATCAACGCTGACGACCAGACATGGTTCAGGGTACGCTCCTCCTGCCTTCACCTTTTACCGTGTAGTGTTCACTGTGTCATCTGTTTTCTTAATATCCGGGGGTGGGGAGTTAGCTCAGTGGTTAGAGCACCAGACTTGTAACCCCAAGGTCGTAAGACTTTGTGGGTTCGAGTCCCACCCCCAGCAGTGGTAGATTTACTGCTATAACAAAGACCAGTCCTTCTCATACCATACTTATGTGTTGTGGTGTACAGCCACCTTTCTCCTTCACCCCCAGCAGTGGTAGATTTACTGCTATATCAAAGGCCAATCCTTGTCATACCATGTCTATGTGGTGTGGGAAGTAAAAGAACTCTCACATCGGTAAATGTGTAGGAGTGAGATTTCTACCTGAATTCATCACATAGATTCGATCACAAAGAACCTTGAGAAAGTCTGGAAAGGACCTATGATGGTTGACTGGACGTAAAATCAAACCAAACAAACAAACAATTCTTAATATCCACCATATACAAATTCCCCATGGGGCCATCCATAATGTATGTGCGCAGAATTTCCGAAATTTTGGACCACCCCATCCCCCTCCCGATCTTGTACGCAATAGAACAAAGAAGGACATCCGCTTTGATTTAAAGTTACTGGACTAGTGTAACTTTTTGTTTTTGTTTCTATTCCTAATGAGAGTTACTATCTTTTCTAAAACCCCAGACCCCCCCCCCCCCCACCTTTCCTGACAGAGTAATGATTTACTACTTTCTGTTCGGGACTCACCATCTCCTCTGAATTTGTTAAATCAGATAAGGTCTTGGGTCCTACACAAAGTGTTTTTTTCTTTTTTTTTCTGAGCAAAGGCATCTCTCAGAGAAGTTCTTCCTTACAATGTGACAATGTCATATGCCTTGATAAAGGCAAGGTTGAAGATTCCGATCCCTCCACCCAACCTGATCTAGGTGTCAGTGTCCCTAACCCAAAACCTGCTTGGTTATTTTCCCCACTAACCCTGTCTGAAATACAATAGTACGATAGTGGCCACCAAAGTGGGATGTCACAGTTGTGAGGGATGGTTCTTATGCCGCATTGTTCTCTCGACAATGTTTTCTTGGAGATTGCGTAGCAACGGTTTGGATTTGACGTGTAATAGCCATTTTCAAGGTAGCATCGGTTGTGTACGGAAGTGTTATTGGCCACCTTTTTTATATTTTTAATCGTACTGTCAAATGCTTCAGATGTATGTGTAAACATGACCTTGTCTATACGGTAAGCGGGTCCCTATTTCACTATAAATGACACCCTGTTGACATTGACGGCGCAGACACTGGCCATCACGGTGACGGCGACCGGCTTCGTGACGGCCGCCCTCTTCCACATCGGCACGGACGAGACCGGCTACGACCTGTTCCTCGAGACGCACCTCTCCTCCACCAGCTACAACCGGATGACCAATACTCGGTGGTCAAAAGAACCGCAGTTCTACCAAGTGAGTCATCATGAGTCATTCTCATCCACGTATTTATCTGGTGGAAGACCTGCTTGATGCAGAACTGTTATGCAAATAAACAAAAAAACAAAAAACAAAAAAACAAAATCTTCCGCTGATATGCGTTTAAAGGCAGAATTCCACTGGACCGTCGGTAGCCGATTCCGTAGCCAGACAATCGCCGATTATTATCGGATGCCCTATAATTTCTCAAATCTTTGAAAATGGTCATTTATTAAACTATTATTATCAGAATTAAATGAATTACAATACGTGAGCTTCCTCTTAAGGGCCTAGGAACAATTTATCGGGTGAGAAATCGGCCTGGTGGATTGTGCTCTTAACGTTGAACCGCAGCCACCGTATCTTGGGAAAACATTCTAAATCCATATGAGTCTGGTACAGATCTTATCGTGGTTTTGGAGATCCTTTAACATACTGTTTCCTTTTTTATAGATACTGTTCCTTCACCTGTTTACGCGTGTATCGGCAAGTGTCGCCATCATGTACCTTCCTCTCTACATCTCCCAGACATTGTCCATGCACAAGGTAAGCTATTCATGCATTGATTTCCAATATAGTCTAATGTGTATTGAAAAGTAAGAGGGCAGATATCACAATTGTCCCCTCATACATTATTTCCATTTTTCTTTGGAATTAATAGAGTAAAGGATTTTTTTTTCTCGCAAAATCAGGAAAAGAGTTACAGAATAGATAAACAAAATAGCTATTCGTATAAAGAGAAATAGATCAACCTGGCACGATAATCCCTCTGGACCGAACTAGACTGTTCTTCTTAATAAAATGATAAGGAGGAATTTAGAGTTTGGAGTTAAGTTCCAACATGTTTCGGTATAAAGTGCCAAATCCACTAAGGCGACCAAGCGAATGTGTCTGCGATCCGTGCGACTGTGCAAATCCCATGCGATAATATCTAATATATTAGATATTGTCACAAGGCATTCGCATGTCCATGCGAACGACTGCGACCGTCTGCGAACCCAAATTTCGCATGGAAAATCGCCTTAGTGGATCTGGCACTTAACATTTACCTTCATCAGAGATCAATCATGATAGAGAAATAAAGTTAGGGAATATCATGATTTAATAGGATTTACACGATAGGGCCTGACTAGATAACATGTACATTGTATGAGAACTATGAAGAATGAAAGGGCAATTCCTACTCTATACTTAGTTAAGGTACCATTGATTGTTCGGATCCAGTTCTCACTGAGATGTCTAATAATACATGTACTTCTAAGAAGGATTGGATGTTTGGAAATAAGAGTTGATGTGAAATAAAGAATGAGCTTGCACAATTAAAAAAAAAAGAAAGGGCAAGGAATGTATGAGAGGAAAACTCCACACGTCTCGACTTCCGTCTTAGTTCAGGAGCTCCCCAAGAGGCGACGCTGTTCACGAAAACTGAAAGTCAACAAATTTCGATCGAGAGGTATGGATTAATAAAATAAAGAAAGTAATGGGGTTAAGGTTGGTAATTCGCGGTACAACATATTTCAGGGAATACTAATATGGGTTGGAAAATATCATGTCCCATATGTTTCAAATATTTTGTGTGTTTCATATGGTAAAATCCATCTATAGCTCATAAGAATGGGTCCTGTTTTTGTAATCGGGGTTCCTGGTTGTTCTCGGTTTTTTAAAGGAGAAATAGTCGCATTTTCAGTAGTAGTTCATGCTATTGCCACAACAAGCTACGTATGTGGGTTTGATTTATGTATCCTTGGAACTATAGAGGTTTTTTGGGGATTTTCGTTACCATTAGATGAATGCAGCTTCTTGTACCAAAGAAATATAATGTGCAGGTAGCATTCAGCGGCTGTTTCTACCTTACACCCAGATGGTCATTATGATTACCTGCGGCGTTACGAGACACTCTACGGATGTTTTAAACCTGCAGGTTGGTTCGAATACTGGGTAAGCCAGTTGATCTGGTGATTCCTGTTCCCACCAAGACCAAACACATGAGTTTCAATAAAACTGAGTTTTATTTATAAAATATACGCTATCTGATAATCATGGGAGAACCAAGGCTCTTCCCTGGACTTGCACCGTAGGACGGTGGTTGTGGCCCATTAGATTGTAGGTCAACTCTCGACTGTTGAGCCGTCCCAAGGCGCTAGAAAATATCATGTAAGGAGGTCAGCGTCAAGGTCGGGGTTTGCTGCGAATGCAGTCATTGGCTACTCGGTCTACTCTATTCCTTATATGGACTTAGTGTGATGGGTCAATTCCATGCAGCTAGCATCAAGTGCCAGGTAGTAACATGGGGAGCGGGACACAGATAACCGAGGTAAAATAGCCCACAGAGAGGGTATGGAAGGCCACACGGAAAGTGAGATCTCAAGGAGATCCCTTTTCACTGAAAGACGCAGCAAGTGGCCTATCTACCTGTTGCGGATTCAGCCTTTTATTCCCGACAGGTTATGGAATAAAGGTGAACCCATGGCACTTCTGTGCACTGGCTCAACCCTAATTGCCACACAACAGAGAAAAGCATGCCACGTCCTCTAGTGGACAAGAAACAGACCCCCCTTCAACATCCACGGCTCCTACATTACTTTAAAAAATGTGCTTAATCACCTCTAATATCCAGTTATATAAATATGTGTCCTGGAATCGCACTATGTAGCTAACGCTGATGTGATAACTTGTTGGATCCCAATAGCGGCACTGTATAAATATGAGCACCAATAGCAGTTTCATCCTATCACTTAACCATTAATATGGTGTTTTTTTGTGGGATTTGCCATAACGACCCATTTTGTCTCATATTGCCCGTTAGTCTTATACTCAAGAACCGCACTCTCTACATCCGTCTCATATTCCAAACCACTGCTAACAGTTTTGTGTCGGAAGTACACTTTGGAAGTAGGTTCGTGACATTGTGTCCTGTATGCAAATTTTGTGGTCATTTTCCAAAGTAGACCCAGTTCGAGAATACATAACAACTCTAACATATCTGAAACGGAGAGTGAAATTGTAGGAAGTAATATTAAGTTATTGACGTTTCGAAGTATCCGTTTCACAGCGCGGCTATTTTCATGAAAAAAAAACCCAATCATTTGATATAGACTACAATTAACGGTAAGTATTACCAGTCACGTCCTTTAAGTTTGTCCTTATTCTCTTTCTGTCAGACTGACTTTAGATGTCCCGTATGAGGAGACTATTGTCGGACTAGTATGGCAATTAATTTATTTAAGAATACTCTAATTTTGGTCTTTTGAATTTCAGGCATATCTGGCAGCTTATCCATTCGCCGCGTTACTTGGTGCAATATTTGTTCCATTTGCCGTGAGACCCCTCGCCCGCAGTACGTCTCCGAAGGTGATTAAAAAGGATTAAAATAACCATACTACATCAACTACTTAGATTCTGTGTACTGTAATGTTTCATTTCACTATCGATCCAAATTTATAACGTGGGCATTAATTGAGGTATACATGTGCAATTTTTCACGTTGTTCAAACTCTTTACTGGCAGCAGTGCCATACACACACACACGTAGATGTAAATGTACAATTATGTTCTTATTGTCACAATCATATGGGCTTCAAATATTGGTAACTGAGTCCTTACTGATATTTTAAACAAGTTTTTCACCCCTGGTGTTTGTATCCCATTGGCTTAACATTGGTAACTCATTCTCCATGCCCATACGAGTATTACAGTCCATTCTCCATTATCTATTATTTCAAATATTCAGTGTGCCTTCTGTTCTTTTAGTGTATACAGGCATGAGGTAAATACATAAAGCAACTCGTTTGGGTCAAAGTGATCGTTCTCCAACTCGTTTGAATGCTATGCGATATTCACTCGTGCTTCGCCTCGTTCATATCACACCGCATCAAACTCGTGGAGGACGACGACTTTGTCTTAAACTTGTTGGTTTCTTCTTTAATGTTCACTCTGTTGGTTAGTGGCAGGCCTCCCAGTGAAACCTTTAAAACCTATAAAACCTATATTTTGATTCATGAGCCTTTAATTTTTTAAAAGAACCTATATAACCTATAAAAACCTATATTTTCACTGCCATGCAGATTGACTTGTACTGGAAATCTTAGAAGTTAAATTGACACAAAGTTAGATTGTTAAATGACAAGAAATCCACATTATCGGTTTATTCAAGAAATCATAAAAGTGTATAAGAATCAACAGTTGGTGTGACTTCTTGCCAGGTTGGCTTGCCTGTTGGAAACTCAACACGCATATACATGCTTGCTAGGTATAACCTGACGAGACAGACATCCAGACATCCTGCAATTTAGTACTAGATACATTTTTTCGAAATTAAGAGCTGAAAATAAGTGATTCACTATATTTTGACTCTCGTAATGCTGAATATGTTAACCCTAAAAACCTATAAAAGCCTATGTTTTGGGCCTTGAAAAACCTGTAAAAACCTATATTTTGATTTTCAAAACCTATTTAAAACCCCATATTGAGGAAGTGGGGCACTGGGAGGCCTGTAGTGGAGATGTCAAGGTATATCAGCCTGCGTCTGTTTGGTCACAGGTGACGTACTCGGTCGGGGCCGTGCTGGTCATGGCGGTAGTTGTGTGGGCGTGGTTCCTGAAGAGCACGTGGAATCTGTACCAGCTGCAGGCCTTCGCCCTCGTGATAGTGCTGGGAGCGGGCGGCGCCATCACCACCTTCTCCTCCCTCACCATGGCGCAAACTGTGATCGGGGATAATATCGTGAGTACCGTGCTTCTACTCCATGTCATGTATTCATGGCGCAAACTGTGATCGGGGATAATATCGTGAGTACCGTGCTTCTACTCCATGTCATGTACTCAAGGCGCAAACTGTGATCGGGGATAATATCGTGAGTACCATGCTCCTACTCCATGTCATGTACTCATGGCGCAAACTGTGATCGGGGATAATATCGTGAGTACCGTGCTCCTACTCCATGTCATGTACTCATGGCGCAAACTGTGATCGGGGATAATATCGTGAGTACCGTGCTTCTACTCCATGTCATGTACTCATGGCGCAAACTGTGATCGGGGATAATATCGTGAGTACCATGCTCCTACTCCATGTCATGTACTCATGGCGCAAACGGTGATCGGGGATAATATCGTGAGTACCAGGCTTCTACTCCATGTCATGTATTTAGAGGTCACAACCGCCCTCCGAGTGTGATTTCTGTTCACTTTTTGTTGTGGATAGCAATGTCTCTAACTTGATAACTCTATTTTTAACAGGAAACGGGAGCCTTCGTGTTCAGTGCAATGAGCATTGTGGACAAACTGATGACCGGTGTCGCCGTGCTCGTTATTCAACAACTCAACACTTGCGGGTAAATTCGTAAATCTGCGTTGAAAAAAAATCCAGATAATACTACCAAATGTAACTCAAATTTGTGCATATTAATTTATTTAGAAATAAGAATTATTTTAATGAATATTACTTAATTTTGTACATAAGATCAGTGATATAATTAGGATAATGATAAATTGTCAAAAGTAGGCGGTCCCAAATTAAGAACTAGATTTAAGAGCTTGCTCAATTTAAAAAAAAAGAAAACAAAAAGAACTAGATTTAAAAAACGAGGCGAAAACACTTCTATACCCAACCGATGCCAAATTAAGAACTTATCCTACGTCCTTGAAAGTAACCGATGTTTTGCTTCTCCCCCTGTACAGGCTGGGCTCTGTATGCGAGCAGACCTACTACCGCTACGTGTTTACCGGGGTGGTCGGCGGGGCTGCTGCGGCTGGCTTCCTCATTTGGCTAACTCTGTTGAAAACCAGACTGGGTCGTTTGCGGTATACAGGTTAGTATGTCCTGACAATCTGCTCGAGACTGGATCACTGAAGACAAAGTGATAGGTCTAGGAACCATGTATAAAACAGATGTTTATGTTATAGTCATCATACACTTGTAGTGGGGTGGGAATCCAGCAGTGTTGGGACGTTCTACGGAAGGTGGCGTGGAGAGCCGATCCTTACTGTATAGTGGTTCCGGGCAACGCCGCACACGAGAGTGGCGCGGCGAAGACCGGGATTACGTAACGCTGGGTATATATACTCAGCGTTCACAGTAGGTCGACAGGCTGTCCCTGCGCGTCTCTTCTTCGGAACGGACCCCTGGGCCCTCACTTGGCAGGCGAGTTCTCGTAACCTTCCTGGTGGTTAGGATGTTTATTTTATAGTCATCATACACTTATAGTCATTTACTGTATGGATAAGGATACACCGCTTTTAAGCTACTCTTTCTTCAGTATGGGTTACACAGGGAGCTTACATAATTTCGACAGGCTTATATTACAGTCAGAAAAGTTGAATATATTCTTATACATCTATGGCCGAACGTCTAATCACCGCTGCTAGTATAGGGGTAAAGAATTGATAATGTCGGACGCACTGTTTCCGTAGTGAATACCTCAGGTTATATACAGGTAAATAAAACGGCATTTTTTTCATGATATGTATTAATGAGAAAACGTGGTTACTGAGCCTGGAGGGATGCCATTCCTGGTCTTTTGTCCCATAAAATACGTTTTAGGGGACCAAAGGCCACAAACGACCATCCCTACGAGCTCAGTAACCACGTTTTCTCTTAGTACGACAGGCCTATAAAACCTCTATGGCAAGCCGATGAAAGTCCAAATCGATGTAATGGAAACTGTTCTTTTGATACTCAGCAGATGTGCTGGTGAGTTCGGTGAGTAAGAGTGAGGGCGAGGCGGCGTGTGAAGCGCACATGGACCACTTCGAGAGGACGCCAGAGGCGGACTGCTTCAACCACTGGTCGTGCCTGAGCTCGAGTCGCGAGGCGGAGGCGCACAGCGTGGCCCTCATCTACTCCACGCCGGAGCGACTCAAGCCGCACCTGCCCAGCGTGAGCAGCTCGTCCAGTGTGAACGGCCCCTACGTGATCCCCGCGGCCGGCCGCCGCTGCTCGCACGACGCCGACGGGCTGCCGCAGTACGACCCGGGCTGGACCGCCTCCTCCTCCGCCCCGAGCCTCATCGAGTACTCCGGCAACCACGAGCGCCACCACCGGAAGCGCAACTCGCCCAAACGCGCGCCCACCACGGCCGTGGACAGACAGCAGCTCCTGGAGAACGAGCAGGTCCCCGAGCCGACCGCCGCGCTGCCGCCGCCCGCCGCCGGGGCCGCGGACACCGCCGGGCCGGCCGGGGCGGAGGCCGCGGCCCCGCAGACCCGCGACCCGTCCGGGACGAGTACCCAGGTGGATGTGCATCCCGTTCCGGATAGTATATACGCGGGCGGCAGGTCCCCGGGCGGGTCGGCGCAGGGCTCGCCCTATGACAACGTCCAGGTGTCAGTCACCCCGGGAGGCAAGATTATTGATCCAGAATCCAAAGAGTAACACATTCAAAAGTGATTTGAGAGTAGCTGTTGAACCGTGAGGGCATTTTGTATGGATAAAAAAAAACGTGTACATTTTGTTTAACCCCGAAAGTTTCACGTGGGGCTCATGGCCTACGATATATTTTTATAACTTGCCTTTTGCAGTGTTGACAATTTATACTGCAGCAATATTCCTGGAAATGTAGTAGGATCACAGTATTTGCAGAGACGTGTGTTGTATATTTACCACGGAACAAAATTGCTAGTCTATTGATAAACTAATAGATCCATATACTTAATAGGATCGATAGGATATACATGTAACTACTTACTCTTTTGGCCTTTGTTTTTTGTTATCTCCGAACAAAGGCTAATTTGAAAGCCTAATAGTAAAACCCACATATACATGTATATATACATATTTGACTTACATAATCACTTACCAGATTATTATCGATTATTGCCTCATGAATACTGTTAAGATATAGCTTTAAATATCACTGTTAATGCACGTAGATATTTTCATTTAACTCTCTTTAAATTAGTTTTGTTTTATATGTATATAAGTTTTTCGAACTCGTGGCATTATATAAAGAATGCCAGCTATCTTGCAGAAGTAGATAACATTTTTCAAAAATATATACTTTAATTTTGTAGTACAACAAATCACAAGATATGATACTAGCTGGGACTGCCAGTCGTTTCTTGTAGGAGACGCCTATCATCCCATTTTAGCAGTATATTAAAGTTAATGATTTTGATAGTTTAGCGTTATCAACGCTGTGTGAGCGAATGACTTTACCACTGTATAGACAAAAAAGAAATGTCCAGGGTAGATAAGCATTACGCCTGGATTCAAACTGCATATACTCGCAGCGATTAAGGAGATTGCCTTTGATATGGGAACAAAATGCTGACACATTGTACTGTAAATTACTCTTGAGAAGCGTCAGGAAATATTCCACGGTACTTTGTTTCGTCTGTGATATATTGAGACCAGTAGATGGTGTAATGAACAATATAACTCGTTAGCTATTTACACAGATTATCACTAAATATGCAAAATTAGCTATAGTATATGTACAATTCCAGTTCATGTGGATTCCTGTATTGCAAACAAGGTGCAAAGGTTGTATGTATTACTGTATACATTTAAAAAGTATTGATGTTCTAAGAGCTGACAATCACGGTTGCCATTTTCATATGCAGAGATCTATTGTTTTATGGTCAGCGATCATGTTTCCATTGAAAGAAGCTGAATCCCGCTAGATATTATTATTGTTACTGAACTTCAATAACAATAACAGTGAGAGGTGAATGGATTCCACTTGCAACCTCTTAACAAGTGCAATATTATTTATGTTAATCTCTCCAGCCATGTTTTAGTAGAAACACAATGCCATATTTAGACCAGTGTATACCATTGCAATAATGTACACCAAAGTAGATATGCTTTATTTCAAATTTGTTAAGACATTATTATGTATTTACAGTGCTTTGCGCATCTATTTAGCGATGTAAAGGATATCATTAACTCTACCAGTGAAGGGATATACCAATCAGGAGACAGTATATAATTCACCTTTGTGGTTTCCTTTTATCTAGCACGTTTTTATATAAGAACCCCAGTATATTTTTCAGATTTACACCAGGTATGTTTTGTAGAATGACGGCCCACTTGCAGACAGATTTTTACTCTTGAGGTTTCGAGTAGTAGAGGATATAACTGGAGCCTAAGGTAACAAGATTGTAAAACGCGAACATTTTCGTAGTTCAACGCGTATAATAGTCATGTCGAATAGGTTTACAAATATTTTTGATATTTTGTTGGAAGGTTTTGTTAACGAGCTCAAACCCTGATTTAAAAGTAGAAGTTTAAGTAAATTGTCTGATTGCAAAATCTCATCATTTTAGAGCCCTAAAATCCTTCACTACAGTTGGAGCTCAAACGTACCTACCTAAAGTTGAAACACTTGCACAATAATGCCAGAATGTTTTGTAGTATATATAGAATCTTATTAATGCTCTGTGAAGTTCTTAAGGTTTGAGGGCATACCATGGGGCTGCAGTGTGTTGGAGTGTTTTACCTCTAGCTGATACATACAGATGTAGCCTGGTAGGGCTTTTGTATGTAGACGATAATTCGATGTCTACGATAATATCCTACCCCTAATATAAAATCCCATAGGCTTAACATTGACTTTCTGTATGCGCCCGTGTGTCGCATACGGATAAAAATCGCTCCTAGGAGCATACAAAAAATGGACCAATCAGAGATCAGCAGCTGAAAGTAGTTCCAAGCGCCTTTAGAGCAGCAAGGAGAGCTATATGGAGGACTTCAGAAAGTTTTTATCGTGTTTTTTTGTTATTATCCTCACATAAAAATATCGTTCACAGGGGGTAGGATAAAATCAAAACCTTATTTGTTTTAATCTAGGCTCCCGTATGCGACTCCTGGAGTTTTGGCTCCGGATATCACTCTGCTCCACCTTGTGATATCACTGCGCCAAACTCCAGTCGTCGCATACGGGGGCCCAGATTAAAACTCATCCGGTTTTACGATAATATCATGTATGACTGAAGACGTAATTAGCACTTACGGTGACTAAATGAGCCTAGACAAAGGTGCCTTCATGAAGATATTCAAATCCTACCTTGGATTGCAAGTGAAAATGAAACTATTTTGTTGTATTAAAGTTTGGAGGAAAAGCTTGTCTTGTGGAATTTCTATTATTGATAATTTCGTAATATAAAAGGAGACAATATGTAATGGTTTATGGTAAGTGACAAACGAGAAGCTATCTGCAATAAAGCTTTATTCTACAAACCAATGCCAAACTTTGCAGAAAATATTGGTTTTGTCTACAAATCAATATGATGATTGATAACGTTTTAAGTATCACTCGCATGAATTACGTGGAAATAGCGCCGCTCACAAAACAAAAACGTCTCTGAGTAGAACATAATTCACCAATGAAAGCGGAAGTCTCAAGTGCTTCACCTTTTCACTAATTTCTCTGCCGATGTGATGCCGAATAACATTACGACATAACGACTGGAGAGTTTGGGGTCTCTCAAGTGAATACTTCAGGAGCTTTACTATGACCTTGTACTTGTTGTCGTTGATCACTTTCCTGGCCATCCGCCGAGTTGGGCTGCCGCAGTCGCTGATATTAAAGCCACAGTTTAGGAGTAATTCCACGGACGACCTGCCTCTCCGGAGCGCCATGTACAAGGCCGAGTCGTGCTGGTGGAAGGAGTCGTGCGGGTCGGCGTCCTTCACCGGGGCGTGGTCCCCCGGGGTCCAGTACATGGGGCAGTTGGCGGTCAGGAAATACTTGAGGCTTTTACTGTCCCTGCCGAGACTGTTACAGAGCGGCGCCATGCACCACTTGAGGTCCATCGTGTGGGCGGTGCCATGCGGCACGCAGCCGGCACACGGGTCGGCGCCCATCGACATCAACAACGGGATCATCTTCGTGTCGAAGATCGTCGACAGCAGAAGTGGCGAGAAGAAAATCTTGTTAGCATTCTGGAAAACCAGAAAGGGAATGACTTTGTGAGCATCGGCGCCGTGCTCCAATAGAAGCCTGATCATGATTGGCTCTTCTTTGATGATGGCAGTGGCCAATGGCGACCATTGTTTGTGGTCCATCTGATCGACGAAAGCCCCGGCGTTCAGCAGAGTTTCCACCATGTGCGGGTTGCCGGTTCGTACGGCGCCATGTAGGATGGATGCCTCGTCCAGTTTAGAGCCGTGTTTGATGAGCCCCTCGACCATGTCCATATGGTTACAGCGGACGGCCAGGTATAACGGTGACAGGGTGTAATGGGAGTCTTCCGTGCTCTCCTCACCTTCCTCAATCTCATCGGTGACCACGCAGGTCGACTTGATGTTGACGTCTGCGTGGGCTTCAAGCAGTAGGTGCGCAACTTCAAATTTACAAAGTTTAATGGCAGTGAACAGCGGTGTCTGGCCGTCGGTGAGGAGGTTAACATCACAGCCGAGGGATATAAACTGGCGGAGCTTCTCGATGTCGCTGTGCAGAACGGCCTGGTCAATCAGCGTGCGGCCGCTCGAGTTCCGGATGTTCGGCGACGACTGTAGCAGCTTCCTCGCCGTTTCCACGTCACTTTCGTAGATTGTCTCAAACACCTGATCAAGATTGTTGGTCTTTCTTCCACATCGAGTCGCCATTTTCAAGTCTACAGATGAGAAAGGCGTTTTATGATGGTTATTTTGATAGGACATTTAGGTTCTTCGGTTACGTTAACAATAGGATTTGTTTATTCATGGAATTTAGATACTTTCAATTAGCACCGTACAAAACCAGATGGAAATTATAAAGGAATTAAAAAATAATCAGGGATGAAAGTCGGCAATGAGGACAAAATCGGAAATTTGAAAACGCTTATAAAAACAGAATAATTTATAACATTATTTTAGAATAGAATGGCCGTGAATTGATAAATATTATAACACTGCGAATGATGCCGGTGTATATGGAATGTCGGAATTCCCATCATCTGACGGAAAATTTGCACCTCGGAGAATTAAAAGAATTTTAAAAGTAGATAGACGTTTGAGTATACCTGTCAATGTCAGTGTTGCTGGCGAGCTTCTTCCAATACTTTGTACTCCAATTCAAATGTGTACTACAAATCAACAAATATGATAATTACAGACAGGATTAGAAAGCTGTGTTAGAAAATTACCCAATTTCATCTTATTCTTAGTGATTTGTAATTTATTCCAATGTTCAATTGTCTAAACCATTAATTCAATTAGATCTATGATATGTTTTATTAATATGTGGCTAGAGGCTCCCTGTAACAACCAATGCTAAAAACTATCTTTTTAAATTAGATCTAAATTAATAAGACGTGGTTATGTCACCTCTTAGTGAGCCAGATGCTACCTTGAAAATAACTTCCTGCCAATTTTGAACCATGTTGCTACGTAATCTTGTTATCAGTGTAACAGCAGTGGCCACCACCATGGGAACTGGTCATCAGTCGTGTTCTCACTCTCCAGTACAGTGCCGTATTGGAGTACTGTTCACCAAGCACATTTCTCTGCGGAAATCTACTAGAATGAACAGATTTGGTGGGCGAAAGGCAAGGCTTCATCTAGCAACCGATGCTATATTTCTTTTTTAATCATTTTGATTTAGAAATACCGATATATTTTATATGTCAATGGATTTTTCTGCATACATGACAGTGAATGAAAAGAGAATGGATGTCTTGAACCATTCATCTTCATTGTTGTATCCTTGACAGAAGAAGGTCTCAGACGGTTCATGGACGCCTCGAGCCCAGGACGATTTGAGCCCTGGACGCCTTGAGCCTACCCTGTGGACGCCTTGAGCCTACCCTGTTTTAGTTTCCTTGAGCATTTAGATGTAAAAAAACTTTGAAAAGTGCACTTATACTGGTTTATAGACATATATACTCAACCCTAACCCTTACCCAACCCTTTTCTAACCCTAACCTACCAATCAGAATTAGAATAGGGTAGGCTCAAGGCGTCCACAGGGTAGGCTCAAGGCGTCTCAGACATGGTCCGGTACTCACAGTATATCTCTGCTCCAGGTCCTCTAGACCTTTTATCAAGTCAAGTGGCAGCGGCATCTATAAAGGCCATAGAGATAAACAAGGTTTCACTTCGTTTACCTGTTTTTAGATACATCATCCATGTCGGCATAGGAGAGTAAAACCTGCTCAGAGTTATGGCATGAGTGTAGATAATCGACCAGTTGAAGAACACTTACCTATAGGACCTACTGTTGATGTGTGTAGTATTGTAATTGTTTTATATAAAGGACCAGATTCCGAGATTGTAGTGGAAATATTGGATAAGAAAAATAGTAGACGAAACAGCCGTCAGAATGGCCATTGATTGGCGCAATGTAACATATTGGCTAAAGTGTGAAGGTGAAACACCAGAAATTGTGAACTACCTAAAACTGGACAGTGATAGGAAATGGCTATCTGGAAGAAGGACACCGAACAGACACTAATGGACTGATTTATTCTTGAATTATACTGCAAAAGCATAGAACCTTTATGTTATGATTAAGAAACAATGAGATAATGTATTTTGTATAGAAAGGACATTTGAATATACATGAATCAAAAAGCAAGAGCCAAATGTTTTAATATAATTCTAACGTGTACATTCAAATCTAATGTACGTACATATGGTCAATTCAGATTACCACAGGGAGGGATTGAGTGGATATGGAAATATACTTACTGAGGTCACTAGTGCATACTTGTCATCTAACTTAATAGGGACGCCCTCCAGTTCAGGGAAAGAATGGCTAACTGTTGTTCCTGGGTCTTCTAGAAAAACAGAAAGGACGCATACAATATGCCAGGCATATATTGGCTTTTTTAGTACTGAACGTAAAAACATATTTCTCCAATCGTTGAACTGGACACTATTCATATAGGAACAAACCTCAGAGTGTGAAATTTGTTCGTATACCACTGTCACTTGGCTACTACAAAGAAGGTGGAATAAATCTGTGTTAGTTTGCGATTGTCAGCGCCGACGGAAACTCCGTTTAGATCCGCGAATAATGCATGGATTTTGACAGAAATAGGATCAAATAAAAGCCCAGACTCCGGAATGTACAGATAAACCGGCGCAAAAATATCATACTGGCCAGTGGAGGCATCAGAACGAATTTAGAAATACAATAATCAGAGACTACAAACGTCGATATGTGGGGCGGGGGACATTGGCCAAGTGACTGGTTGGATCCGAGTTTATAGGAAAACGCACGAAGTAAGGTCGAAAGCTATACACTCATCTTTATTTTGGACGATGTAGAAGTCCCATCAAACACGAACTGCCCCTGAATAAATGGATGTCCACTCCAGTTTTGAAACACAGAACACTTTATTCCTTTCTGGCCATCATCTTTATTTTGTAATTCCACGGTCATTATTCACGTTGTTATCACCTGAAATGTATCTGGGGCCTGACGCACCGAGAGGCCGGGAAAAAACGGCTGCTCTGTAACGCTACATGACCACAACTGTCCTATAGATATGTGACCGGGACTTTCACAGACCCCTTGGAGGAGCAAAAGGCAGCCTGAAAAGTGTTTTTTTCTCTCAATGAAAACAGTGTTATAGGTCATCTTTTAATGCCTAGAAAGTCCTTCCCACTTAATTATATATAATTACCCAGTGAGATCGCGGTTTCATACAGCCACCTCGGGAATTGGACGCCTTGAGCCTTTTACTGTTTGAGCTTCCTGTCAGCGCGAAAACGTGGACGCCTTGAGGCTACCCTGTGGACGCCTTGAGCCTACCCTATTCTAGTTCTGATTGGTAGGTTAGAGTCTAGAAAAGGGTTGGGTAAGGGTTAGGGTTGAGTATTATGACGGGATTTGGACGCCATGAGCCTTTTAACATTTGAGCCTCCTGTCAGCGCGAAAACGTGAACACCTTGAGCCCACCCCGTGGACGCCTTGAGCCTACCTCATTCTAGGAATACAAGAGAACTGAGCCTGCAGGAGACCTGAGCCCGAGGTGTGAATGCGAACTGAGCCTTCAGGAGAACTGAGCCTCCAAGAGAAGTGAGCCTGGCTCAGTCAGTGCTGGGCTGTAGTAGCGTGTTACCTCGGGTGGCTCGCGAGCGTGACACGCCGCGATGTCACGTTAATTAATAACAACAAGACATAATCAGATTGCAAAATCAAACTGGAGAAGGAAGTATCACAGATGCAAGAAAAAGTCAATGGACATAACTTTTCCTGGCGGTTCTAATGGCGTTGAAATCATTCAAATCCGATAATTAGATCCAGAGTTATAACGCTTCGAAAAGCGGCCGCCGTTCGACGCTCACCCGCGAACGTAAACATGAGATGTCACGTCAAATCGCCATCGCGGAGCAGCGGCCCGCCCTAATATATATGTATCATCATAGTGTAACACATATATTTCCCAAAAAGGTTTTGTAAATCTTTAAAAAAATATGTACAGAGTAACTTGCTAATTAGCGGTGGGCCCAGGCTCAGTTCTCCTGCAGGCTCAGTTCGCACCTCTGAATCTCAACCCCAGGCTCAGTTCTCCTGCGGGCTCAGTTCGCACGTCTGGCTCAGTTCTCCTGCGGGCTCAGTTCTCCAGGTACCCATTCTTGTTTCGATTGGCGGGTTAGGGTTAGAAAAGGGTTGGGTAAGGGTTAGGGATGAGTATATATATATGACTATAAACCAGTATAATACAGGACGCCCCGCTTGGTAGCCGACACCCTTTGGACGCCCCGCTTCGTAAATTGGACGCCCCGCTTGGTTTTCCGGAGCTGACATTCGCGCACTCGCGGCGAACCGCGTGACAAACAATGACAAATAATCATATGATGTCTATCGTGAATCCACATTTAATCTCACGAACTGTTTTACGCATATATTTAGCTATCTATTGATGTTTATTGCAAGTTTCTACGTCAATTATTGACAAAGTTATGCTATAAATTGAAAAAAAAGCGTAGAGTCCGTCCATCACCCGCTGAAAACCGAGGCGTGCTGGCTACGAAGCGGGGCGTCCAGATACCCCAGAGACCTTCCTGTGATATCATCCACTGGTCCAGTTTGTTTAGGCCTACCCAAAAAGACTAACCACTGTTAATCAGCAACATGAAAGAAAACCAATACAAACCCATCAATCGAGGAACCTTCTCAGAAACCTTCCAACCATTATACATGACGGAGAATGAATCTTAACCCACGGATTATTGATATTAACTTGAAAACTAATCTCTGCCAGCGCCTGCTGCTGTCTGCCCGGAAGTACCGCACCAATAACAAATAGCCTCGACCATTCATTGAAGCTCCATGTACAATGCATCTAAATACAAGCATATTTGGAGAATTTTATCATCATTATAATTAAAGCAGTCCTTAATTTGTATTTGACATGTCTAAAGAAATTTACAGTATGTCATGCATAAGTATATTTAAGTGAATTTATCTATACTGCGAGGCAATAATTAGAACTGAGCAAATGTTGACAAGCCAGTCAAAACAAGATAAAAGGACACACTTAAAATAAAACGCACCATTTCCTTATTATAGTCAACCCCATATCATACATTAATCATATATACAACATGCACAAGCACCATATATGCATTTGTAGAGAGAAAACCGGTCTGAGCTCGCCCCTTCTGTCAGCTGTGGGTACCCGGAAGCGGAAATGAGGTCATTGCAATAAGTGACAGACATGACAGAGTTTGGATCATGAGAAGATGGCCTCTGACATAGGCGCTTATAATAGACGTTTAATTTGGCTGTTGTGACTGTTTCATGCCAACACCGGTAAGTCCCTACTTGTCAGAAGGTTTCTCCTTCGTGTGTTCATTATTGGATGGTTAGATATATCCTCCAGTTGTGCCATTACCGATCGGTGTTTGCATCAAGCCCCCAGCTTCTGTAGCCAGTCTTAACCATAAAATGATCAACTCAAACAAATGACCAACTCCTCGTCCCTGACGTATAGATTGTTTTGAACAAATCCATAACTTGGTTAAATTGCAAATTTCACACAATAATAGAAGTCGGTCTACTTCCCTATTCATATCGGTGTGTATATTGGGTCCATAGAAAACTGGTTGGGACCATTTTATTTTGGTTTCTGACTAATCCACTGCCGCGGTTCACTGATAGTGATAGTGATACTGACTTGTTTCAGTCTCAGAGACATGTTTATATAGAGTCTAACCATAGGTGAGGTGAATGTAGTCTGTATGGACAACGCAATATCAATATAAGAGCACATCCACAGTGGACCTAGAGACAGTGGTAAAATCATGAATTCAATGAAATAAGATTTCATGGTACAAGTTGTATGTAGGCCCCGGTAGGGAGTATATTATCTCACCCCATATATTTTCCCCTATAACTTATAAGGCTATAGACTTAACGCTGGTTCATGGACGCCTTGAGCCCGCGACGATTCGAGCCCTGGACACCTTGAGCCTACCCTGTGGACGCCTTGAGCCTACCCCATTTTGGTGGCCTTGAGCCTCTAGATGTAAAAAACTTTGAAAAGTGCAATGATACTGGTTAATTCTCCGATCCGGATGGACACTTCCGGTTCAAAATACCCTCCAATATATGTAAATTCGCCTGACAACGGATCGGTTCGCCATCTTGCCTGGTGAATACAAAGCGCTGTCAGAGTCTAAAATGGCGAAAAACTTTATTAATCAACCTTCTCATGTGCATCCTATACATGTAATAATGTAAATAGGATTATATACATTATTCAGACATAATTTGAACGTGCCAGCTCGAAAAAAAACGGTTGTTTCGACGATTTGTTGACATCGCGTTTACAGTTTAAACTGGGGTTACCACATAATCATTTGGTCTGAAATTGCGAGGGGAGTCTGATGTAGTCAGGAGAAAGTCCTCATGAGTACTTAAAACATCCTCACACCTTAAAAAGTAACATAAATGGACGTCTAAACGGCCCATAGGCTTAGCACTGCGGAGGTGTGTCTCCAAAATGGCCGCCAAGGCGGTTCGTAGCGCTACCTACTTCCTGGCCGGATCGGAGAATTGTCATATATACTCAACCCTAACCCTTAGCCAGCCCTTTTCTAACCCTAACCAGCCAATCGAAACTAAAATGGGATAGGCACAAGGCGTCCATGGGGTAGGCTCAAGGCGTCCACGTTTTCGCTCTGACAGGAGGGTTCATGGACGCCTTGAGCCTTTCTGTGGACGCCTTGAGCCTACCCTGTGGACGCCTTGAGCCTACCCCATTTTCGTTTCCTTGAGCATCTGGATGTAAAAAACTGGTTTATAGTCATATATACTCAACCCTAACCTTTGCCCAACCCTTTTCTAACCCTAACCCGCTAATCGGAACTAAAATGGAGTAGGCTCAAGGCGTCCACAGGGTGGGCTCAAGGCGTCCACGTTTTCACGCTGACAGGAGGCTCAAACGGTAAAAGGCTCAAGGCGTCCAATTCCCGACAGGAGCCTCAAACGGTAAAAGGCTCAAGGCCTGGTGAAGACCAACTAATGGACCCCTATAAACAATGAAACACAAGTCTTTTATGTAGAAATGGTTTGATATCAATAATAAAATGTCTGAACCATCCATCCGGGTTGACATGTGGTCAAACACCCCTAATTTAAATCAAAGCTTAGTATAGCATACTATTTAAAGATAAAAAAGTAAGTTTTATCATTGTCTTTATTCTTTCCAGCAGTGAAAAGATTGAATATCTTTATTTCACTTGATCAGTAAGTCGAAACTTTTTTTTTTTTGGGGGGGGGGGGGGGGGGGGAGGGTCGACAGTTTAGCCGTTGCCTGTTTCATCAATCACAAAACGTTATTCTGTGGTATATTGTTTTAGTTCAACCATCAGATCTAAAGTGAGAGTTTGTTTTAGAAAATATGAAAAAGAACAATTGAGTCAAATAGTCATATACATGATCTAGATATCACCAAATGAGAAAAAGAAATACTATTCATTAGCAACTTCTCTTCGGTGTACAGTTTGGCATCTATCTAGTGATTTTGGAGAACGTGTAATTTCACCCAAGGCCACATTACTGTTCTAGAGTGGTATGCACCGAGTCTGAGTGACCACTGTAAGTCTACGGACCTCCCACACCCCCGAAATATTCAATATACTTTTCTAAATTGCTTCAATGTTACATCATTTTAGTTTTGTCTCGATCTCTCGTGGAAATTTTTACTACGTGTATTTCTGAAATCAAATTTATACTGCTATATAACGAGTAAGGTCACGCTATTGGCTTGTCACTAATTATAGGTAATTGCAGTTAGTCAAATGAATGTCTATTGTGATAGAAATAACGGGTTCTTGCCATGCTAGACTAATTATCTAGTTCTCAAGCTACAATGGAAGTCACTAATATTTCAGTTCCTTAGCTCCTTTAAGAAAAGAAAATATACTATTTTACTATAAAACTAGGACTTCGTAGCTCTCTAGACTTAATTATACACGCAGTATATATAATGACGCTACTGAGTGCAGCTTGCATTTACTAATGGTATATTATCCTGCTATAGGCATACCCCATTATTAATTGAATTAAAGAAAAAAAATAGCGTTGTGAATAAGCGTTCAATGATGTAGTATCACCCTTCTATACAGACATACACATTTGATTTCTGTGCCAACTAGACTAGAGAGTGTCTCCATTTTTAGTAGATTTGTTTAGAATCTGACTATGTCCATTCTGAGGCTTACCCCCAATTTCGATTCTCAGATAAAAGGTTTATCTACTTTTATTTGACTTTGTTGTCTATACCTGTAAATGCGGCGGATGGAAGTACCACACACTGGGAGTGACATCTTGTAAATGGCTTTACGAGAGAACCTGTCGTCTTGTGTTAGCCAATCGTAATTGATTAGTCTAGGGAGAGCGAGATACAGCTTTAGGTAACGTTATAACACACACGTTTTCCTGTGGATGAAGTGTCTTGCCACAGTTTTAAATTACATGTCCGTCGACCTACACTTCAGGATAAACCAAAATTAAAAGAGGATTATCTTGAGTTAACATTCAAATATCGAGAATGTTTGGGGATTCTATCTACTGTGCCAGCACTTTATGCGTCACAGTAGGCGGGAGTGCCTTGCATTCGAGCCTTATGATGTCATACCAGAGGTGATAAAATCTGTCATCTTACCGTGACCGTGACTAATTCTCTATTTCCAATATGAAGCTTCTAAACAGTTTAGAAACTTTCATCGATTAGTGATTAATTTGAGGTAATCTATGAAATCGGTGTCTCGAGGTATCTTCATGGTCTACTTCAATACTTAATACATTTGATGTTTTTTTGTTATCGATATAGGTGATTTGATGAAACGAAAACACACATTGTGGACGTTGTGTTGTCCCTTCAGCCATGGCCTACAGTGGCGTGTATAGGAGTCAAAGTCAGAGCAGCAGTAAGTATCGACCACCCACGTAGAATAACACAATAAACGTAATTATATGTGTTGCTCTAATGCTTGTCTATTCACTGATCTGTAGCGGGTGGCAATTTGTAAGTGTATCGCATATTGACTCAGTGAAGTGGTACTTCTTCTAATAATTATTCTAATTCTGAGATGGCAGTTTTCCGTGAGGAATCTTTGTTTTCATATCTAGTATGTACAATTTTTGTTCTTGTATAACATCTAAGTATTTTCGCTATCAGGAAGAGCATGTACCATGTTTTGATAAACTGACACATTTCGGTTTGAAACGTCCGACACTTTGTTTATAATCATTTTTAAACAAACTCAAACTTGGGAAGACTTTTTTTTTTTTTTTTGTTGTGTGTGCATCGGTTGTGTATAGAAGTGTTCTTGCCTCGTATCAATAACAAACTTGGGAAGACCTTAATTACCAATTCACAGATGAATCTCATAGATGAATCCGCTGTTTAAAATGAGTCCCCACCCCATCCACCAGGTCTCATAACTTAATTTTTGCCCCCCCCCCCCCCCCAATACAGTTGTTGACACAGTTGTCAATGCTACCCATGCCCTGACAATTGAATGTCAACAAACGTGAAGCAAGATGACATCTATGTTCGGATTGGCCGAGAGAGGTCACATGGTACAAAATCGCAGTTGCTGCTCCTACAATGTCGACGATTGATCTAGCCATGTCCTAATGTATGACACAGTAGTTTAAATTGAGCCTCATTTACGTCACACTGATTTGAACCTCCGCACACACCCTCAGTCCCATTCCATGATCAAAATCTGTGATGTAAAAATGTGTCTTCCATGTTTTCTCAGTCCCTCTGAGGCAATCAACTTTAGCACCGGTTACTTGTTCGTATGTTAACTTACTATATTAATAATGTGATGAATGAAATAATATGAAAGCAATGTACGAAGTATTCATGATGTCACAAGGTTGGTGGAAGATCGGGGTCCTTTGTACCATCGAATCATACCTAATCAAAAAAAAAAAAAAAAAAAAAAATCAATTCCACATGAACAATATTTCCACTTTTACCCCTGGCCCCAAACCCTTCCCTGCTTGATAATTATGTCAGTCAAACATGTAGATTCATTCTAAGCGATGTTTAGATCGCGTCACCTTTTTTCTCTCCGCATTCTGAAGGTTCTACTTCGATTTAAATGATGTGTTTGTGATTTATAGATTCAAGTATATCATCTATAGATGGCATCGGAATTAAAATCAATGACCGACTGGTTCCTCCACCGCGGGTAAGACTATGTTAGAAACCATTATATCAAAAGCATCTGTTTCATTAACAGGTTAGGGATATACCAAAAACTTTAAAAGTACATACATGTAATGACTGGGATAAAGCATTAGTTACTGGATGTAATTTTTTCTCATTCACTATTTTGTTTATCAACGTCAATAGCTGTTGGAAATCTTTTTTCCTCACTGTGGTCGTGACCTCGACGAACTAAAGCATTAGTTACTGTCTGACAAATACAAACCACTAGAATTTAAGAAAAAATTGCCGATTCCATGTGATTACAAAAGTGACTTCGAGTTAATAGATATGAATATTTCTCTTAAAAATCATAAATCCAGTTGTTGTATAAACTCTGCAAATATGTGTATTGATTTCTTTATTGTTATTACTAAAATTCCCTCAATTCTCTCATTTTCAGGTCACGATTCCGCCGGAGTATACTCCAGGGAATCCGTCAGAGATACTCTTCATGGAGGTTAGTGTCGGATCATTTTACAACACGAGAAGTTAATCCATGCTGAACTACACACAAATTAAACCATATCAGTTCTCAATGTTGCATATGAGCGTTATTGAGTGACCCATAATTCGGACACCCACAACTGAAATATTTAATTTAAGAGAATAATTACTTCTCCCCACCCAACACCTGACATATCCATTTTGTCCCGTAAGAAACCGTTTTGTCAGCAGCTGACACTAAGCATATCACCATGATTGTGGTGCTGTCACTGGTCGTCACAATCGAGCCGATAACAGACATCGAGCTCATTCAAGTGGTAGCTGCCAACAAGAATACATCTTGCCTCGTCCATAACATAAGATGATCATTAAACATGTTGTTTGTGTTGGTTTCAGTATGACTTCAGTTTTGAAGAGCACGTGTTGAAATGGAGCCAGTCTGAACGTGAGAACGAGCAGGCCATCAGGCAGGCTGCTACGGAGCGGGTGGCCAGCACCATTCAGACCTTCTCCCAGGAGGCGCAGCATGCAGGGCCGGCCGGCACTAACACGGTCAGCGCCGAGGGCACGTGGAACGGCCCGGACCGGCCGGCGCAGACCAGCGCGCCCAACCCCAGTCCCTTCATGAACCTGAGCTCCGACATCCTCACCCCGATGCCCATCGGCCCGGGCCACATGCGCAAGGAGAGCGGAGGCAGCAAAGCCCAGACCGGCCTCTTCGACTTGAAGGACTTTGAGAACGAGCAGGACCCGTTCGAGAACATGGAGCTCAAAGTGTTGAACGACCGCGAGGAGTTGAACAAGATGGTGTTTGCCGTGCAGCCGCTGCCGGGGTCGGAGACTGGTCAGAACGGGGATGGGGGGTCGGCCGGCGGGTCGGCCGGCGAGCAGCCCCCGGCCCGGCCCTCCCCGCCCTGCACGCCGGTGAACCTGCAGGACGTGGACTACCCGGAGGTGGAGTCACTCGACTCCGGACAGTACCCGCTACAACAGCCCGCCGCCCCGTACGCAGCCCCCCAGCCACAGGTGCGCCTGCAGGCAGACTCTCGCCAGGCCTACTATCAACCCCCTCAACCCGTCTCCACCACCCTGTCCTATTCCAACCACAACGTAGGCCAGGAAAACACGTTTCCTTATAATCAGAACATGCCTCTTCCGCCCATCCCCAAATCGCACTATTTAGCCTCCAGCGGCGCTACATACATGAGCGCCAACTCGTCGGCCGTCGCCACGAGCGCGGCGGGCGGCGTGGTCGGTCAGTCAGGCAGCGAGTCGGTGAGTCTCACCTCGGCCGCCGTCACCTACACGCCACAGCTGGCTGATAAGAGCTACCTGCCCTACCAGAACTACTACAGTAGACACTCAGTGAACAATAACACCTCCAACGGGCATTTGTTTGTCCAGCAGGAGGCCGGTCAACTGGCCTGCGCCCCAGGCCGACAGACCCCGCCCATGAACCCACTGCGCAGTGCTCGCAGCACGCCGGACATCTCGGGCAGCGAAGAGCGCCGTCTCCCACCGCTACTGCCTTCGTCTCACACTCCACCTCCGACTGCTCGGCCCCGCTCGCCAAATGACTCTGTAGGGGGTGGCTCCCCGCCAGCCAGGCCCTCCGTGTACCAGGTACGTGTGACGTTGAGGTGACATTTACCTGGTGTCGGCATGGACGCTATACAGTCCATGGTGTCAGGAATTATTGGCATTTTCACTCGATGTTTATCCACAGACTGGAAAGAGAATGACCTTCATTCTACGGGTTGAATGCATAGACCGCATTAGTCCTGACGTCATTTTGGTGCCAAACAAATCCAAACTCCGAGAAGCATCGTGGCATAGTAGAGTTAAATATAATGTAGAATTAAAAAAATTGAGATGTCTAGGATCGCCGACTGCTGCACTTATGAAGGGATATCCCAATGTTTGGCACCAGAACGTAAGGGGAAACCCGCTCTCGGCAGGTCAAATGACGTCACAATAATAGGGTCTATGTAGGATTAACGAGAATTCTGTGTGTGTGTGGGTGGGTGGGAGGATGGGGGGGGGGGGGGAAGTTACAGATCTGGTCGAAGTTCTATCAATAAATGGGCCTTAAGAGAAATATGACTGAATGTTACCAGGCTTGTTATTAGTAGGAAACATCGTTTGAGGTGTGAACAACATGTTGATAAAAAGAAACCTGCTTTGCATACAATTCGGCATATTATAGTCTTGATAGAACTGGTTTCAGACTTTTTCTTATTCTGTTTTCTTATTACTATTCTTATCTAGTGGTGTATTGTGCAATCACTTAAGTACTGTAGAATTGTTTCGAGACAAGTATTACATTGTTTCTTTCTCTAGGCCAAGCAAGAAGAAGACATGGTAAACAATTCAATACATTTCATTTCCACAAGTTATTTCTGCTGTGTTTTCCCCAAGTCTTCAGAATGAAGATGCACAGGAAATCGTTTCTAACATTTCAGTTCTGTCTACTCATTATCGAGAAGTCAAATTTGATTTTCTGGTTGTCTAATACTAGACACTTTTCCCCACTAGTTTGTAATACATAGAAATTAGAATGCAATGATTGCTACAATGGATTCTTCTTCATCAAGATTTGGAAATACATGGTTGCGTTGCACTAACATCTGTAAGAAAAGCCGGAGTAGGTCTTGTTTGCTGTGGTGATTGATCTCACCACATTCACATACATTTCTTTTCCCAGTAAGTGCATCGTAGTTTATAGAGTGCATGTCCCACTAATTTTTTTTGATATTATCCACGCCTGTAGTAGTTAGATTCATCGTGATATATCCCATTCTAGACGTATTACTTAAGTTATCCAAGTTACTTTTTTGATGTAGGAACAAGTTTGCACATGCATGACGAAACCAGTAGTGAAAAAGGTACCGTAGATATATAAGATCAAAGAAGAAACCAACAAGTTTGGTCAAAGTCGTCGTTCTCCACGAGTTTGATGCAAAGTGATATGAACAAGGCGACAGCCGAGTGAATATCACATAGCATTCAAACGAGTTGCTTTCTGTATTTATCTCACCCCTATTCACCCTAATAGAATGGATGATACACAGGGTATAGACCATGGAGAACGGACTGAAATACTGGTAGGGGCATGGAGAACAAGTTCCCAGTACATCTACCACTTGAATGATCTCGATATCTGTCATCAGAAAAGATGTAGATATTAGATAGACACCGATCAGACGTATCCTTCCTATATTGTCATGAATGAAGCATGGTTATTTATGAAATACAGGACTAAGAACTCAGGTAGAAGTAGGTCTGCAATGAAATGTTGAGCTCATCTCTGTTTTATACTTTGTACTAACCATGTTTGCATTTGCTCTGAATGTAAATGTTTATAGCATTGAAATGTGCACATAAAAGATATCAGCTTGCAACTTTGTTCTGAACTAACTAAAACATAGAATGGGTAAATGTAGCAATTGAATGATTTAATTTGATTTGTGTTCTATTTAAATCTAAACATATGATTCAAATGAGTCTTTCTTCGATTGAATTTAAGAAAATCCTTGGAGTTTACATTCCCCTAACCTTCTAGGGCAGGAGAGTGGATATTGGACAAAAGTTCCAGTGTCTAAGGTGGTTTCCTCGGTTCCTTAATAAAGACAATCGTTACCAGTGTATAGCAACACTGGTTCTAACAGGGAGTGTCACTTTCAAGGTGGCATCGACTTTCGCCTCGTAGTCTCAAGTTATTTCAATAGTTTTAATGAATAAAGCAGAACAACCCCCAAACTTGACAAGTAAACTTAAAGTTAGTTAAATAGTTTTAATACTGTAAGAACAATAAACGTTTAAGCATGTTCAGTGGATATGAACTATTTTTGACGTACAATTGTGTTTAATTTTAGAATTGGAATCACTATAACATACTCCCCTCCACGCCTCGATCCTCAACCAATACTCCGACGTCGCCAAAGTCGGTGCCCAATGCTAAAGCTCAGTTGCCCAATCCGTTCGAGGGTCTGTCGCACGACGCCCAGCGGTATGTGGAGAACGTGACGGACATGGGGTTCCAGCGGGCGCGGGTGGCGCGGGCCGTGCACAAACTCGGCAGCGACGACAAGAAGGTAACCACGCTCAGCTTCACAAGGTCATTTTTTATTATTTTTCATAAATTTCGTTATTGATGCGATTTGGTAAGTACAAGGTAGGTAGTTAGAAGGAAACCCACGAGATGAAAATAGCTTGGTCTGTACTCCACCTCGTTTGACTGCAGAGTAATTCACTCAGCTTCGCTTCGTGAATTACTCTGTGGTCAAACGAGGTGGAGTGCAGACCCAGTTATTTTCATCGAGTGGGTTTCTGATTTTATCTCACCCCGTATAACATTAATTATTGATGAAACGAATCACCAAATTAGCCATTGAGTATTGGGTACACGAACCTCATGGCCGTGGAGTACGAGTTCCTAATGTTAAGCCTATGGAGAAAAATACCGGGGTGAGATAATGCAATGTATTATTATTATTTTTTTTTTTATTCAAAAATTTGTTTAAAGACATTACAGACGTTCATCCGCTTCCAGACGATCTTCCACGCTGGCGTCATAACATGAATGGACATACAATACATTACTAGACAAGACAATATCCTCATTCACTCACTCATTTACCCTAAAATTTGTCCCAGTGCATACTGTTATATTACCAATAACTTATTGGTATAACAGCATCAAATAAAATATTATAGTGACACGTGTATTTCTATTTTACCGCCACGTCCATGATAAGGAGTTTATGTTCAAGTATCAAATATCATTAGGCATTTACAATTTTCATCGATTCACCGGCATGGTCATTTTCTAAGAACGCCACTGACTTCAATACAATAAAACTATTCATCAATTTAGCTATGTTTTTGTGCTTCTTAAATTCACAAATCTTTGTTTAAAGTATCGCAATATCCGAAAAATCGTTGTTTCTAAATATGGTATTGATCTGTCTGTGGCTAGGTGACACAACCTTTTGATTTGTACGTGCGTACATAGTATTGTTCACCCAGAAATGAAATGTTTGTATGTGTATATGACCAGCATTTTCTGGAGATATGCCTTACTTTTCTTTTTTTTATCGGCAGGTCATTGATCATTTATGCATGGTAAACCGGCTGACGGAACAAGGCTGCGCTGGGGACGACGCCGAGACAGCGCTGTTCAAGTTTGACGACAACATTGAAAAGGTGAGAAGCCGTATGTTGTTGTACAAAGTATCATCCTGGAAACGCGCGCGATGGCCAGACTCTTTTATTATCCTATTCAATTTCATTTAGATTCTTTGATGAATTAAGTTCTTATTCAAAAGCGAAAGAAGACTTGACCAAAAAGAAAAGCAATATGAATTAAATGATAATTCATAACTTATTGGAAATGGCAGCGGAATATTTGGACAGATTATCTGATTAGCTTATCTATTATTAGCAGGTGGACGGTTGGTCTTTAGGTTACGGCTATAGCCTACTGTACACATGCTTGTAAAGTCACTAAGTGACCTGACCACATTTTTGCTTTTTATAGCTAACTAAGTACAGATAGGAATATGATTTCTGTTTCGGAAAAGGTTGCTGATTGCCAATTGAATCCCCTACAGGTAGCCTAATATATGTGTGCACTGATCGATGAACTACTGTGTTCACAGAGGAATAGGCCTTTGAATAGCCAATAAATGCAGGTCCTTCCCTATTCATGGACTCACTCCCTCCCTCCCTCCCTCCCTCCCTCCCTCCCTCCCTCCCTCCCTCCCTCCCTCCCTCCCTCCCTCCCTCCCTCCCTCCCTCCCTCCCTCCCTCCCTCCCTCCCTCCCTCCCTCCCTCCCTCCCTCCCTCCCTCCCTCCCTCCCTCCCTCCCTCCCTCCCTCCCTCCCTCCCTCCCTCCCTCCCTCCCTCCCTCCCTCCCTCCCTTAGTTAGAATTTAAAATATTTTCAGTCAACAATTTTAAACATGTGTTAAGCTACTTGTAGTGAGTTTTAAATGTGTCCACCTGCTCATTTGGCCTTTTAAAGGTCAATGATTCTATTTGGAAATGCACCCTTAGCTCTTGTTCTATTAAATGGAAGTCAGCCCAAAGTATACTCCAGAATAAAATCATTTATGAATGTTGATAACCCATTCAGTCGGATACATTATATTACAATGCATTTCAGAAATAACTGTCAACCACTGTGTGTCTATAATATGCTTTCCGGTGCCGCTGTGAATTTCTAGTCATTTGTCTAACTCCAATTAAAATGTACTATGTTTTTCAGGCTGAGCAGTACTTGAAACTTTTGTCCCAGTTCAAGGAAATCGGTTTCGTCGAAGAAAGTATTCAGGAAGCGTTAGTCTCTACAAATCTCGACGAGAATAAGACATTGGACCTACTCATGGCGAGCTGAGGTCCCGAGTGGATGCTCGTAGGAAAGAGTTCCCAGGAATAAGTTAAGACGATGCGTGATTGTGATGCGCGCCCAGTCACACACAGGTTCTGTGCAGTGGTTTCTATTTATTTCCAGCAGAGAAATGCGATTTAGGAAGGTCGACGTGAGGTTATTAGTGTATGGAATACATGTGTGCAACACAGGCGTTCTTTGTTATATTTGTTTACGAGGGCACCGGCAAAATGGAATGACGGAAGTTGTAGATGTTGCGTGTAACTGGTGAGTCCAGATGTGTTGTTGAAAGAAAACTAGTTTAGTCAAGAGATCCCAAGCAGAGAATCACATTCGAATATAACTGATGGTTATGTCCTATAATGACGTAAATCAGTCAAGACTATAATATAATAATAGAGTCATGAAGTCGTTGCGTTTCATCGCTATTACTGGGGTATTTGCAATTGATTTGGTGTTTGAATATGATACTTCGCATAACTCCCATCAATTCCAACTCTGTTGCTATAATATATATTACCCTCATATGGTCATCATCAAATCTCACACATATTATAGAAAGGAAGAAAAAACGGTTGGTTCAAAGTCTCGCTCGACTTATTATTTGAAAATGATATATAAATAAGTAAACACTAGACTAATTAAATTATTAGGAACCTGAGTTAGTGCCTTTCACTTTTTTCAAAATTTTACTACGCGACATGCATACATATACATGTATGTT
Source organism: Alentia gelatinosa (assembly GCA_950022655.1). NCBI lineage: Eukaryota > Metazoa > Annelida > Polychaeta > Phyllodocida > Polynoidae > Alentia > Alentia gelatinosa. The sequence continues at coordinate 77,159,380 of OX465583.1, forward strand.
TACTAATTAGGTAATACATTCTAGCCGTATTGTACATATATGAGCTTCGTCATTGTACCCTATTTTAAGTCGTTCAGACCACATCTCAGGAAATTATTGAGATCCTATATGTGCTTATACAATTGAAATACAATATGAACGTTTGGATTCTTTTGAAAAATAAAGTTGACGATTAATGATAACATTACACATATTGACAAAACTTGTCTCTTGTAACTACATTCAGAGGTTCTTACATGAGCTACTGCATGTTGTTGGGGTATAAAACTACTTCTGGGAAATACTCGTCAATGGGTAGAAAAGACACTCATGTTCCAGTTGTCTGTCCCTGTTTTAAAGGGCGACTCCTCTAGGACGTGCGATATATGCTGATGATGGCCAATTTTTTGACTCGCTAGGTCGGGATGAATCTTGTGAGAATATCTGGTTGGAACGCTGCAGTGGAATAACCCCCTTTGAGCGATAATAGGGGCAACGCACACAGGGCTAAGTTCATGACCAGATCTTACGGGATTTATCACGATTCATCATGATGCAGCAAGGTGCTACAAGACAGAGCCTGACCTTGCCAGGCAAAAATAATTGTGCTGGGGGAATCAGCCCTTTAGTTTCCGTACTTTGTTTGCTGACATGATCCGTCTTGTCAGTCCGAGCTAACGACTATGCACATGTCTGTTTTAAAGTTGGTATACCTGCTAATTTAGGAGTGGATGATATGTTATGGCATCACATTTTACCATATTCAGACGTCCATCGCAAACGTAGCTTTTTAAATTGGCCCCAAAGTAGCACGTCAAGACATTACTTTGGGATTGGTTGGATTTACCAATGGATTGGGTCACACTGCATAATCTGCACTTAGTATATCCCAGAAAAATTTGAAATATTTATCGTGAAGAGTCACCATACCGGCACTTAATGCTACCAACTCTATATATTACATGACCATGGAAATTTCATGTAAACTTGTAAGGAGCTTTGAATAATGGAAAATTTGGCTCAGTCAACAAATGTCCAGTATTTCTGGTTTGGTTTTCCTCCGAATCACGCTGCAATTATTAAAAGAAAACCTCGACATGGTGTGCTTGTCATTCGTTATTTTAGAAGATCGTATGACTGTAGTCGCTCGTGTCTGTTTGCTAAGCTCTGAATGGATGCGTACATGATCAATAACCGAAATAACAAAATGGAAATGGTCCTAAAATTAGCACGTGTACCAACTCGTCAACTGTTGACAGTATCGTTTATTGTAAGGAGGCCCGCGTATTTGTTTTTCCCTCAGTGTCTAATGGGGATGATATTATCGATAAAGATTAAATGACTTATAATTGGTTTCATTCATGTAAAAAGGAAAACCGAAAAATATTAGGTGCCTATATAGTAGCTTTTCTTTGAGAAGAAAACAAATTTACTAAAGATGTATCCGAGAATGGTAAAAAAGCTCTCACATGCACTGTTGGACGGTTAACTAAATCTTGTTGTCTGTGATAAAATAGCCCTTGATAGGAGTTAACATAACTCATGCCATATAATCAGTATGTACTTCTTGATTTTAAATGTTCACATTTCTTCATATATAGACTGAAACCAAGCTACTCATGCAAAATATGATATTCTCCTCGTTGATATTATTGGTGGAAAATTGTCCTTGCCACTTATGTTGATCGCTACTTTGTACATTCGTAGAAGTACCAGGAATAATTTTGGCTTGGCCTATCCTATGTGCCTTAGTTGATTACGAGGAAGAAATTCGTTTACCTAAAAAATATGAACAAAACAAAAACCAATATTTGAAATTAGGTACGTCTTCTTTGCACAACGTAATCATACTTAGTTCGAGCGCTATTTTAAGAACTGTCATCGAAGTCCCATTTGAACAGTGGGGCACATCGGAATTTTAGTAACGTGAGGTTGAGTTGGCTGGACACATTCTGCTTGAGTTGTATACAACAAAGCCCCGTTCACACTGTGCGACAGGATGGCTTGCGACAGGGTACTTCTAGTCGACGACTAGCGGGACCTAGCTTGAGACTGGACGTTTCAAATTACTTGCAACTGGCCATACCGGAGCCAGTCGCAAGGTATGCTAAAATATGTGTGAACCACTGCCCCAGCGACTAGAACGCTTGCCATTAGTTGTACCTGGGTGCGGTGTAGTGCCAAAATCGGTTACCCTGCCAAAAATGGTAATTATCGCCCACTAATATCTTGTGCGCATGCGCGAACATACACAGTGATGAAATTTGCCGAAATTAAGCATATCACGACATGTAATTTTCATGTCTTAATACTACTCTTTTCATTTATTTACATTAAAATCACATCAAAATAGTAGTACGTCCCATAGTCCGTGAAATCTGACCAGAAGAGCGTGTGCAGAAGCAATTGCGTATTGGGTGGGCGATAATTACCATTTTTGGCAGGGTAACCGATTTTGGCACTACAGCGGCCGACTAGCGTTACCAAATATCAAACATGTTGATATTCAAAATGCTTGCGACTGGGTGCACCTGAGGTACCTCCAGTCGCAAAGTGTGAACAGGGTAAAAATTAAAGTCCACTGGCTTGTTTTCGACGCGAGGTCAGCTGCTGGTAGCTCGTTTGTTGAGACAGTACGAGTCAGTCGAGGACAGTGTGTGGTAGAATGGCACTGTACAATGTACATACTCCCGTTACAAGTAGCCGCGTGTAACTAGCACCTACCGACTATCTCATCTAGGTTTTAATGTAATCATTTGCCAACGCTCACACATCAAGGAGAGGAACTTGTATGAAATTGTCAAAAATGTCTATTATGACATTTGAAAAATAAAACAGAAGCATAAACAATATTGTTTATTGGTCTTATTTCGATGGTCCGGAGGGCTTGCCCTGTTACTTTGATGACAGAGTCCAGGGAAATCCCTGAAATCAGGGATTTTTTAAAGCACAGAAATACTGCCCTCCGTATTTATAAGACTTAAAAGAACCTGTGTATGTAAACCCCACATTCTTTCTAGAACCCTAGAAAATGAAACAACCCCTAGAATCGGAAATGTTTACAGGCAGAACTAACCGCAACTAGAACGAAGACATCCTAAGAGAATTCCTAAGAAATTACAACTAGGCTTATTACCATACCGTTAACCGTCCGCTGTCTGATCTTTACATATGAAGGACATTAATATGCAAGATAATTTTAAACTTAATATGCAAATGTGTACGGAGACCTTGTTGGGCACGACTAACTTGTCTGTCACTCCTTATTCTCTACATTGTTAACAAGAAAACCAAGCGTGAGGGAAGTGGAGTAACATGATCAAAACCAGAACTAGGATATAAACTTCAACAACAAAAATACTTATTTCTTTGATACTTTTATTCCCGACCAAAGGCAGTCGGACCACAATTACAAAGTCCTGGACAATTACATATTTATATACACAAAATCCCCCCCAATCTAATTTTCTGCGAACATACATTCTCTGGCTTCGAGCTTGGCTTATCACTCAGTTATCCACACAATATTACGGTGGATGCCTCCTTATGCATAGTAGTTGAGGTTGGCCTTCTTCTTGGACTGCACCTCGAGTATGGCATCCATGTAGTCTTCATGGCTCAGCTCGGTGGCACCCCGTCGTAGAGCGATCATGCCCTGTGTGAAAAGAGAAAGGGGAATCGTCACTGAAATGTATTGTAACCAATGCTTAGACAACTGGTGCACCAGAGAGCCTGCTCTATTTATAGTAGAGCTGTGACGTCACGACTTGTCATCCAGCGTCCCCCGAAGAGCTGTCCGGTGTATAATCCGGGGGAAGCCCGCCCCATGACCCTGCACTATAGCGGTGGACCGCCTCCGCTCCGGGCCTAATCTCCTGGACCAGAACACCCGTTATCTCACCCCTGGTACAAGTTTAGCCATAGGAATAACATTAGAAAAATATACTCAACTATCACCCTGATAAAGTGACAATATTACGCCACGGCCATGGCGTAGTGAATTTGCTAAGTATATTCTGATTATTCTGAAGTTGTGATGATATTTAATGTCATAGAAAGGGGTAAGATGAATCCAGAACCACACTTGAATCGTAAATCATTTGGCTGTGCCATGATCGTCACTCGGCTTCGCCTCGATGACGATTGCGGCCCAGCCAAACTCGTGGAGTATTGTCTATTTATACGATTCTCGATGCAGTTCTATATAATTCTTCTACAGTATATATTCATTGTTTAGCCATTTTCTCAATTCAATTTTCTACACCAGATACCTTCGTGTTACTCCAGCTCGAATCCTTAACTCTAAAGATCAGGGTTATTTTCTTAATGTTGAGTTCAATATGGTTCTTCAAGATATTTCTAATTTTAGTATCTATGCATCCTCATACACTCTTTGATAATGTGTGGACTAAGTTTAATGTATATCTTTTCTGATTTCAGTCAGATCAGCAATTACCACTCTCCTATGAATTACAGCGACCCGGCAGTTATGACATTGATCTGTTATCAAGATGCTAGATAGGCTTAGTTATAGTCCCTCCATTTCTCGCATGTTCCTCCCTTTAAGACATGCCATGAGAAGTATCTTGGTCTAAGTCTAGTCCTGTCACTTTACATCACCCTAACCATTAGTTCTTCAGAGCTACTGTGCTGTCCGTTATGGGCACGGGATTCAAAAATAACAAAATACCAAGGAAAAGGGTGTCTTCTATTATACTTCTTTTCTAGATATTCTAATTGAATTTCTAGCCTTAGCTGAGGGTTGACATGGCATTTTTAATAATGACAGGTTAACTTATTTTCTCCTTGAATTTACATTGATCTCAAGAATAATCCTTGGGACATTAAAAAAAATCCTGACAAAGCCCATGCTTTCTTATGCTGCAAACCTATTTTCACTGAGAACATCAGCGCGATAGTAACACAGACAGAAGTACTCACGGCCTCCACACAGACAGCCTTGCACATGGCGCCGTTGAAGTCGTCGGTGCAGCGGGCCAGCTCGTCGTAGTTCACGTCCGAGCTCACGTTCATCTTACGGGAGTGGATCTGCATGATGCGGGCTCGGGCCTCCTCGTTGGGTGTCGGGAACTCTATCTTCCTGTCGAGACGACCTGAGCGCAGCAGAGCGGGGTCCAGGATGTCGACACGGTTAGTGGCAGCGATCACCTGACAACACGGTATAACCATTACATGGATGTCGACATGGTTAGTGGCAGCGATCACCTGACAACACGGTTTAACCATTACTCGGCTGTGTTTTATTGGGTATATACAGAGCCGGGTCCAGGATGTCGACACGGTTAGTGGCGGCGATCACCTGACAACACGGTATAACCATTACACGACTGTGTTTTATTGGGTATATACAGAGCCGGGTCCAGGATGTCGACACGGTTAGTGGCAGCGATCACCTGACAACACGGTTTAACCATTACTCGGCTGTGTTTTATTGGGTATATACAGAGCCGGGTCCAGGATGTCGACACGGTTAGTGGCGGCGATCACCTGACAACACGGTATAACCATTACACGACTGTGTTTTATTGGGTATATACAGAGCCGGGTCCAGGATGTCGACACGGTTAGTGGCGGCGATCACCTGACAACACGGTATAACCATTACACGACTGTGTTTTATTGGGTATATACAGAGCCGGGTCCAGGATGTCGACACGGTTAGTGGCGGTGATCACCTGACAACACGTTATAACCATTACACGACTGTGTTTTATTGGGTATATACAGAGCCGGGTCCAGGATGTCGACACGGTTAGTGGCGGCGATCACCTGACAACACGGTATAACCATTACACGGCTGTGTTTTATTGGGTATATACAGAGCCGGGTCGATGATGTCGACACGGTTACCTGACAACACGGTATAACGATCACACAGCGGTGTTTTATCGGGTACATTAGTAGAGGGTAGGATTTTTTTTTTAACGATATCTAATGTGACGGTAACCAATTGACATATGCTGATGCCACATAGAGCACATGCCGTCACTTTTCCTGGGAATGTAGGCGGGGTTCTACTCTATATGGTGGATCTTTTGTATATATGGCATCTTTTTGTCAGAAAATATAAAGCATAGTTCTGCTCTTTTTTTTTCGAAAAAAAACAACAAAAACAACCGAATATAATTCTGCTTATTTTTTGTAGGAAAATAGAATACATAGTTCTTATCTCGGGGTTCCGTCATGACCTAAATCAAACTAATGGAAGCCAGACGCAAAAATAGTATCATGTCTATAGAGTAAAGGGGATTTCTTATGACAGTTAGGACGTACCAAGTCTAGCGATTGTCTTACCAGGGGAACCTCAAGACAAATCAGATGGTAGATAATACCGTTACATACACAATATTGACTGGTTTCAGATACAAGCGGCCGTATGCTCCGAGGAGTTGACACGTGGTAATATCCGAGCGTATGCGAGGATATTGCGTAGAGTCAACTCCGAGGAGCATACAGCCGCTTTTATCTGAAACCAGTCTATATATTGTATTTATTATCCACCTTTTCTGGACAACTGGCATGCCAATTTCAGTTCGTTTTAGCTATGCACTATTTTTCCGCACGCACTATTTTTCCGTATGCGCCACCAGGAGCATACAACATATCCGTATACGCCGGGTATGTCCATACAAACGCCCTATGTGTTTTCTATGGACACTTTGTATTAGGTGGATAATAAAAATCAATATTTGAATCGCAGTGCCAAGTTCCTTATTTGGTGATTATTTGTGAGTTTGAATCATAAAGCCACACCTTGATGTTGGAGTTGGGTTGGAACCCGTCGAGCTGGTTGAGAAGCTCCAACATGGTTCTCTGCACCTCGCGGTCACCAGCCTTCTCACTGTCGAAACGTTTAGTACCTAGCAACGAGAGAAACGCACGTGAGTGATCCAACACTGAGACAAAGCAGGGATGTCAGTTCGGGTCATGAATAAAATAGAGAGGAAATAGTTTTCAATATGGAATTTACTGCCTCAGTGAGATTTGAGAAAACATTGAAAACTCATCGTTATTCTCCATGGAATGCAGCTTGTGTGTGGGGGGAGGTTTGAACCACTGTTTATTGGTGTGAATGAGGCCCAATTTATTCTCTTTGTTTTACACAACGAAGAATTTTATGAAACGAAAATGAGAGCGAGGATTTCCTTGGATAATGGGAAAACTGCCATCTCTGAAACATTTTTTTATGTATAGCATGTACTTTCTTTAAAGATTTTACACCAGATCGTTAGAAGGATTTATTTAACAAAATATATTTATGTGAATGAGGCCGAATTTGTTTTACACAAGAAAATAATGACTATAACCTGAAAATTAAAATGGGAAAGCTGCCATCTTTCCTATAATCTATTGAATGAAAATTAAGATTCATTTTTACGGAGGACAACACGAGGATCGAAGAAAACAAACGTGGAGGTTGTCAGGACTATAAGATGAATATCAACTGAAATGGGGGAAATGCGGGAGTTTAATTTTTCTGAAGATTTATTCAGTGTACTCATGATAATTTCTAACTGGTTCTTTGTAAAGTCAAGCCTTTTTAGGAGTGCCTTTATATCAGCTAGTTTAACAGGTAGTTGACAGATGCGAGAACATTAAATAACCACAATGGCAAGATCGGAAAAAAATCGTCTGCTCTTATACAGGAATATCAGTTGGGGTCAGGATAAAAGAAATATTTTTGATGTGGAATTTACTGCCTCAGAGAGACTGAGAAAACATGGAAATGTTGGCCACGGAATAGGATTGAGGGTTTTTAAACCGCTGTTATATATTGGTGTGAATGAGGCACAATTTATACTGTGTTTTACACCAGAAAAATAATTGTATAAAATAAAAATGAAACCTGAATTAACATGGAAAAGCGCCATCTTTGCTTCTAGACCCTTACCGATGGCATCCAACTCGTCGATGAAGATGATGGCGGGGGCTTTTTCCTTGGCCAGGGAGAAGGCGTCCCTGACGAGTTTGGCGCCGTCGCCGATGAACATCTGCACGAGCTGCGGCCCCGCCAGCTTGAGGAAGGTCGACTTGGTTTGCGCGGCACACGCGCGGGCCAGGAGCGTCTTACCTGTGCCGGGAGGTCCATACAGCAGGACGCCTACAACGAGCATGGACCCGTTAACCATCATACCCATCAAGATCTCGAGTCACTTTACTCCCAACTCAAGTGTTCCCGTTACAGCATTTGGCAATGCAGACTAAAATCACGGAATCATTAAATTGAGATTGATGCGACGTGGAAAAACCACCTCCTAAGTAAGCCAGGAAAGAAAATTAGAATCACTAAATACAAATGATCGATAAAAAGAGATGAACCCTGTCCATCTCCTTGTTCGTGAATTGCACTCATCATACGCAACACCGGAATGTTTATGGTGTTCTTTCTAAAATACGACTGCTGAGATATCAGAGTGCTACTTGCCTTTTGGTGGCTGAATTCCTAGGGTCTCGAACCTCTCTTTGTGTGTCATGGGAAGCACAACTGCCTCGATAAGCTGTGGAAGAAGATATTGACATTCCACAATACAGTCACAATAAATTCTTTGAGACAGAGTTACAACGTAGTAGATTTTACTCTTTTTTTTTTTTTTTAATCAGTGACGATTACGTTCTCCAAGACGTTGTGAAATTGGGGGGAAAAAATCGTTAACGTAAAAAAAAACACGGACATTTTAAACACCTTTACAAAAGATTCATTTATAACATTATTTTGGAAGAGAATGGCTATGAATATACATGTATATATATTCTAGGGTTGCTGGTGTAGATGAAATTTCCGAATTCAGCCATTTGTCTGAAAACTTGCATCCCTGTGGATTTAAATTTATTCCAGCATCCATGTTTTACATGTATCACACCAGAAGTATATATGGACGGGTAGTTCCGGTGTCACCTCCTGAATCTGTTTATCCAGTCCTCCAATATCACTGTACTGTTCTGTGGGCCGCTCGTCTACTTCCATTGCCTTTACACGAGAATCATACCTGTAAAGGAAAGAAGGTCAGATAGGAATTACATGGATTTTTTTTTTTTTAAATAAAATAACACATTCATTGATAGCTTTTAATAACTTTAAAATCATTTTGTTTTATGTTCAAGTCTAACTGTGGTACTCTTATCTGCAAACACCATCAAGACAATGTTATCATCGCACTACAGATGTTTGAAGCCACAATTCGAAGAATGTTTTTTTCGTTGAAGCAAATCCTATATAAGACGCGGTCAGCGAGACAAAACAGTGGACTTTGAGGATCTGATTCGGGTGGGAAGATGGAAGGAGATAACTGCCAAAGCTTTTATGATGAAGTCTTCCACGCCCTAGGTTAACCACTAAACACTAGCTTCTGAATATAGTACTGTAATTGGTAAATGATATTCGAGAATCAACTCGGACTATATATCATTGACATGTATGCTGAAATATTTACTCACTCCGCAGGTAAGGTCTCCAGAACCAAATACGAATCCTTGTTTACGCCCTGAAAACATAATTAGTTTAGTTTATGAGTATGACTATGATTTGGTTATTAATGGCTTCTTCACAAATTAGGGTTACGGCAAAAAGGAAATAAAATACGTTTCTGATTTACTGATATAAATGACTATAAAAGTATCAATATGAGAAGATGTCAAGTGTACAAATATGAGAACACGTCTATCCTATCAGATTTCGTAAGAATCAAAACCTGAACATACAAGTGAGGGTGAACACGTTTGATGTACAGTAAGTATATATACTTACAACAAGGTCGCCAGGTTTCAAGTTCTCGGGATCAACCAAGCCAATCACTGGCAAGAAGTATGTCTGTTGGATGTAGAGAATATACATGTAGAATGAACCATTATTTCTGCTTGATCCGTCAGTGTCATCGAGAACTATAGGAGTACTCCCACATATTACCAGTTGGTGGACATCGCTCCGGCCTTTAAAAACACCACGGCCACCAGAGCGTATATCACATACTTCTAGTGTGGGTCGTTCTTTGGAGAGGTTCAAAGCATAACTAACTAGTTCGATAACAGACATAATGATCATATCTTAATTATCTGAACATAACAATTTGGTGCATAGTTACGTATGAGATGGTGAGCTAATGAATATGATTGACAAGTAGCCGATTCACACATATTCCAGACACCTGTTGACTTGACGGATGATACTCACCTGTCTTGTGGAGGTTTTGATGACCGCACATTTCCCCTTCCGTTGTGAATCTAAGTCCACATTTGCTCCGTCCTCCTCGGCCTGGTCTTGTGGGTCGACGTCAAGTAACTACAAGACACAGCTTACATTAATCTATGTTTAACGATATGCAGTATTAATATACTGCATATTCATGTTAAAGGGTTGTCTATAAACTAGTCTAGTTTAAATAGGGGTGTCAGTTGGGGTCATGAAAAATGGAGGAAATTGTTTTCATGTGGACTTCATTGCCTCAGAGAGACTGAGAAAACAGGGAAAACACAGTCATTGGCCATTGGATGGGGCTGGGGCGTGTGGGGAGGTTTGGACCACTGCTTATTGGTGTGAATGACGCTCAGTTTACTTTTTCTTTGTTCTGCACATGAAAATATAATTTTGTGAATTGAATACGAAGTAAATGAGTCCAAATAGGTTTTACGTTGGGATAGTTACTATTTAGTTTAATTTATAACTTTTTAAACAAAAATAGAATTTACTCACCTCTATAACATTTGATACAAGATATGGCAGGGTCTTGTTTACTTTGATTTTTTCTGCGTTTTCCTTAATTTTCTCTTTCTGTGCCTGCAGTTCGTGAGAGATCCTCATCACTTCTGATTTCATGATCTGTGAAACAATTCATTTTTTATTATATTTGTATTTATCTGAATACTCTAGCTTCTTTAATAAATACAATAATAATGAATTTCCAGTGTAAAACTGGTGAAATTTAAAAATGAAAATAAATCGTACTTCATATTAACACGGTCAGTGAAAATCAAAATTCAATACATGATGTTTAAGCCTTCTCAAATTTATAAAATTATAAGGTTTAAATAAAATGGTAACGGTGTTGGGTTATCAAGGTAGCATCAAAGTTGGGATTAGGTCGAAAGCCACGTCAACAGGGTTCCATACTGGGCCCTTTGCTCTTCCTCGTATTTGTTAACGACTTGTCTGATTGTATAGACACGGGTAATCTACTAATGTATGCGGATGATCTCGTGGTTGTAATAAGCGGGAAAACCCTGGATGTTGTCGAGCATAATACACAAAATGCATGTAATGAGATTCATAGTTGGTATAGCTCAAATAGACTCACTGTAAATGTCAAGAAAACTAGATTAGTCTACCATGGATGTAAGCAAAAGATACACGTAAGACATAGAAAGAAAATATATTTAGCAGGAGAAGAAATTATGGTGAGCGACGATATGAATTACTTAGGCGCCATAATTGATAGTAATTTAAATTTTGAGAAACATAGTAATAAATTGATAAAATCAATAAGTGATAAGTGGTATATGTTTAAGAAAATTCGGAGATTATTGAGTTTAGATATGGCAATTATGGTAAATAAGTCATGTATTATACCGATTATTGATCATTGTTCTTTCTTAGTAATGAGCTCCACGGAAAAGGTAAGAACTAATTTAAATCGGAGTATTTATAAGGTATTACGAACCGTATTGGGAAAGCAAGCGTATAATAACGAAAGACCTATTAGAATGAAGAACTGTTGGATAGATGCAAAATTAGTCACCCAGATATTAGGAGAAATGTTTTGCTGTTGGGTTTAATACGGAGTCTTAATCGCTTATCTGAGATACCCAAAGAAAATCAGGGTAACGAAAATCGTAGAGTAACAAGAAATGCAGGAAAAGATTATTCATCCCTTTTCCCAGAAAGGAAAAATTTAGAAAATCCCCAATGTATAAAGGCCTGCAAATATGGAATAGATTATCCAACGGCTTGCAGAAAACGGAGTCGAAAGTTATTTTTAAAAAAGGCGTTCTTGCCGATCTGACGTAAGATTGATTTAATAGATGATAACAGGACAGACAATGGAGTTCTTATTTTTAAGGAAATAACGGAAATGGGCTCGTCTGGCATATGGTCCTGTAGCACTTATCACCCTGTTCACTCAAAATTATTACCTATAATGTTTGATCATATTATTTAATTTAATTGATACCACCAAGAAGATCGATATATAAGGCTGATTGTATATATATTATGTAAATTTTGAGAGGAATGTGACTGGTAGATCAAATATCTGTTCATCATTATATAAATTGATACCACCAAGAAGATCGATATATAAGGTTGATTGTATATATATTATGTAAATTTTGAGAGAAATGTGATTGGTAGATCAAATATCTGTTCATCATTATGTAAATTTGTTACGTTGAACACCAAAAACCAGATGTTTCGCTTGGAAGAACGATTGTAACAATCGAATGTGAAATAAAAACTTTAAAAAAAAAATTAAAAAAAATCATTAACATAAATTCATTAAGTCAGTGATTCAGAGTGGATCTGCGTCAATATTAGATATGGGGTGTCGCCGTACACCATATCGTTTTACACACACCATTTTCATCAATACATTTCCGAAAGGTGTACCTTTCACTGCAGACTTACCTTTATCTCATTATCAAGTAGTCGTGTTCTGCTAACAATCTCGTCAGTCCCCATGCGGAGTACTTCCTCACCCAATGCTTCCTAAAAGTTAATGATAACCACAGGTTTATTCAACAGGAAATTTGTAACTGGAAATTGACAGAGCCACAAATTTGTGATTTACTTGAATGAAATGGCCCCACTGCTACAAATCTCTACTTCCCAGTGGGAGTCATAGCTCTGATACCCGATATGACTACAAATAAACTATCATCATCACCAACGAAGCTAAAGAGACACTGACCACATTTTATATCATTCCCCAAAAGATAAAAACAAGGTTCTAGTCACTGTCAATAACATTTAAAACATCTATTTTTGCCATTTACTATAATGGGCTGTTTTCAAACAACCCTAAAACCCTTAATTTTATGGGCAATTTTAAAATGAGATTGCGAGAAAACCAAACTATACCCTAAAGTCTTCAGATTTAAATTCCGGTAGTTTGGATCAAGTCTTGTGTTAGACTTGCAGAAGTGTTACAATAGACACATGAATATACTAATTTGAATTACGGTAGAAATCCGCCTAAGTGAAACCCTGCATAAGGGTAACCTTTTGTTTGAAACGGAAATTTCCCCTCAATTAGATGTTTATTCTAACCCCACATTAGCGGCCACTCTGCGTAAGCGGTACGAAAAGGCCTAGGTAAAGTATCCACCCCTGATCTCTATTCAGGGGTGAACAGCTGTCCTATGTTAATTGGCAAGGCTCTTTGCAGTTAGGGAACCAGCAAGGAAAACTGAACAAAACGGCTGGACCTGAGAGCCAGCCAAGCTTCACTGGAAAACTATGTCTAAATACACAGTTATAACATAAGATACAGCTGTTTTGAAGGATGGCAAAGACAAATGGGCATATATTTATCGATTCGATTTTTCCCCCCATATATGTGAGGGTGTGCGCAGTATGAAATGACGACTCTGGTGGAGAGCTCTTTGGCAGAGGAACCCGTCCCTGTATGGGACAGGGCTGGGTACACTGGCTAGAAAAGGCCCAAAACCCCATGTAAGCAGACACCTCATCAAATACGGGCGGGCTTAGTGTGCGGGAGGGGGCAGTCCGCAGCAGGCTGAAGCGGGCTGGGTGTCTCTGAAGCTGTCAGAGAATCTCATTATATCAAGCACAGCACCCTCGACCTGTTCCTGGTACTATGGAACTGTTGAACAGTATATAACTGCCTAAACACTGACCACTGTACATGTACAAATATTCATTAATTTATTTATTTTGTATCCTTTTTTTTTTAAATTTCCTAGATGTAATTGCTTATCATTTCTTATCACACGTGTATTTGATAAAGCTTTCATATAATAATTACTGTTTGATGGCCCGGAACGGAGGGTGGCCGCTGACGCGGGGTTTTACTGTATTTCTAACTGCCGACTAACTTCACTAAGTGCCAGAATGACCTGGCGGGTGCGAATATCAGATTGAAATCTTGTCTCATATTCGACTGCAACGAGAGGTAAATGCGGACCCCGGGCACCTGAGTGTCATCTGGGTGTCTCCCCACCATAGCGGAGGAGGGAGCAGATATTTTAAGATATTAGGGGCCGGGGTTAGGGAAGGGAATCGGTTTGGAAGGCCCACTGTCTAAGTTGTGACAGGAAAATATACTACCAAATCAAGTCAATGTCCCCTATTATCGCTCATTTATTATTCAACAACACAAGTAAGATTTCCATAAAATTGGTACATCAAAGCTATTATGAATTCAGAAAAAATACTATTTAAATGTGCATAAAAGGTATAGGTGACCAGACACAATGTAGTATACAGATAATAATCATAACATTAACAAGCAACTGCAAGAATGATCGCTGTGGAATGACGAAGCCATTTTGACGACATGACAGACAGACTAAGGCCAAATACCGGCTTTTGAAAACGGAGAAAATGCTGATTTCAAAACACTCATAATCATACAGACACAAAGGAATGTTGTTAAGGAAAGTAAATGTGCCTTCTATGCGGTGAACTTGTTCATAAATTCATATAATTACCTCTCCATCTTCCCAAATCGCTTTGTCCTCGAGCGATGCCATGTTGATAACTTGGTCACGTGATCACTCTCCGGTGCTGCCACCTTTCGGAGGATTCGATCCAGAGCTGGTTTCCTGAGGGTTTAAGGTATTCATGTAGATACCAGCGGAATTAAAAGATGTCGGGGATCAGACCTGATATGATGCAGGAACAACATCCATCTCGGTCTCCCCGAGGTCGGGATGAATTTGAAACACCGCCATCCGGATCAGGACAGTATGGGAGGCCAACTAGCCCACTTTCGCAACAAACGGGTTTCTTTATTTCCATGAATACAAAACCCAAAGGTATTGTAAACACTTCATCTCCCTTTTCTCGACCAAGCGTCCTTCAACTTGACAATCGTCTAGATTCTAGAGTCTAGATCTTTGGGCCTTGGCTAAATAAGAGCTAATATGAGTCTACTAATATGTACAAACAAATCTTAGCTCTGGCCTATAAAGGTACTAACAAGTATCATAAAGATATGTGAATTGTAAGAATTGGAACGAGGCAAGTAGATTCTAGATTCTAGATCTAATTAAAATTATATTCTTTTATTTATTTGCTTTAAAAAAAATAGAAAATCACGTCTATGGAGACAAGTATCAATTTATGCAGATTATCACTTTCATGGTTTCAGTAACACTACGATGATAATTTATATTGATATGACCTATTGAAAAGGTATTTTGTCAAAGTTGAATTTCTTTCTTGGTGCTGGTGCAGGATGGGCAGTGCTTGTATCTTGTCTGGTTAATGATAAGTGTCCATGGTATACCACAGGTTTAACAAGTAGCTAATAAACATCCGTCATTGAAGGAACAGCGGCGATGGAAAAAGATATCAGCAACAACACCCGCTAACACCAACATTCACACCCATCAGCCTCAACACCCACCAACAACAATAACACTCACCATTCCACACCTATCCACAGCCACCAACAATAACACCTACAGTACACCACCAGCCCACTCTTACCTACACCTACCAACACCCTCAAACATGAACACCTATGCCCACCAAAACTCACACCTGTCAACATCAACACTTACTAACACCAACACCTCTACCCACCAACACTCACAATCAGCAACACCTGCCCCCTCCAACACCTACATTAATCAATATAAAGCCCCTTCCATAACGACCATGAACGCCAACATTCACATACTCCAGTCACTGAGGTGTGGATGTAAGACAGTGAACTGTAGGTGTAGGATAGAGTGGGGTGTAGGTGTACGACTGAATGGGGTCTGGGTGCATGACACAGTGTGGGTACAGGACAGAGTAGGGTGTGAATACAGGACAGAGTAGTGTGGGAGTAGCACATGGTGAGGTGTGGGTGTGGAACAAAGTGATGTGTGGGTGATGGGCAGAGTGGGCTTAGTGTGTAGGACAGAGTGGGGTATGGGTATAGGACAGAGTGGGCGTGTTACAGAGGGTGGTGTGGGTGTAGGACATTGGAGTGTGGGTTTAGGATAAAGTGGTATGTGGGTGTAGGACAGAGTGATTTGGTGTAGAGCAGAATGGGGTGTGGGTGTAGGACAGTGTGGGGTGTGGGTATAGGACAGTGTGGGTGTAGGACAGAGTGGGGTGCGGTTGTAGAGCAGAGTGAGGGTGTGGGTGTAGGGCAGAGTGGGGTGTGGGTGTAGGGCAGAGTGGGATGTGGGTGTAGGACAGAGTGGGGTGTGGGTGTAGGACAGAGTGGGGTGTGGGTGTAGAACAGAGTGGGGTGTGGGTGTAGGACAGAGTGGGGTGTGGTTGTAGGACAGAGTAGGGTGTGGGTGTAGGACAGAGTGGGGTGTGGTTGTAGAACAGAGTGGGGTGTGGGTGTAGGACAGAGTGGAGTGTGGATGTAGGACAGAGTGGGGTGTGGGTATAGGACAGAGTGGGGTGTGGGTGTAGGCCAGAGTAGGATGTGGGTGTAGGACAGAGTGGGGTGTGGGTGTAGGACAGAGTGGGGTGTGGATGTAGAACAGAGTGGGGTGTGGGTGTAGGACAGAGTGGGGTGTGGTTGTAGAACAGAGTGGGGTGTGGGTGTAGGACAGAGTGGGGTGTGGATGTAGGACAGAGTGGGGTGTGGGTATAGTCAGAGTGGGGTGTGGATGTAGAACAGAGTGGGGTGTGGGTGTAGGACAGAGTGGGGTGTGGTTGTAGAACAGAGTGGGGTGTGGGTGTAGGACAGAGTGGGGTGTGGGTGTAGGACAGAGTGGGGTGCGTGTGTAGGACAGAGTGGGAGGTGGGTGTAGGACAGAGTGAGGTGTGGTTGTAGGACAAAGTGAGGTGTGGCCAAAACGTTATGAAACTTGATTAGTAAAGCTATCAATCCATACTGGGAGGATGTTGAGTTGTCTTTGATTGTACTAATCAGATTTGATTCTTCTTTCGCTTTTTCACAGAACACGTGCATAGATTTGCTGGGTTTGGTATTGGACTTGCAGGGTAAGTATACATTTAACTTTAGGTACCGGTATTCATACTTTATAATAAAATCACATTGGGGTTTGATAAAATCCTTTAAAACTGACAAACTATGAACCTCTGTAGTGCGATTCTATTATAAAGTCGAGGAAATTTGTAATGTTAATCTATTTTACAGCTTGTCGGAACACAAGCTTCCTTCATAACCTTGATTTTCACGAAATTAATGAGCTTGTGTTGCTAAATATTCATATTCCTTAAAGCAGTAATTGATAAAAGATTTCTTCAGTTACTGTTAATTGCGTTCTGTAATGCTTATTTCTTGAACAAGGATGCTTAGATTTTGTTATCATTCAAAATATGTGTCAAAAAACACTTCCATACGCTACCGAGAAACCGAAGTTTTCCTGTCACAGATATAATATGATTTTAGAATTATGGAGACACAAAACGAGTATATTGGTTTCTTTCACGGGCAGGATATGCGCTGAGCACGTGCTGTCCCACCCGTGCATCGTGCTGCGGAGGCAGTGCCAGGTGCACACGACGGCGTCCTGGTACCACACCACGCCCTTCACCCTGCTCCCCGTCATCTTTAATATACAGAGAAACCAGGTCAGTCACAATCTCCGTTATTTTCTTACCACTACCAGTTGTATTTTTGTGGCCGTAAACTACCCCCATGGTTTAGAGCTTTTCCAAACCCATCCGCGAATTTCTAGGAATAGAGATTCCTGTATATACCCATTTCCGGAACCTCTATGGTTACATACCGCTGCTGAGAGGCAGTAATTATGAGTTATGTAGCGAGGCTGACGTTTTCGTCCCAGGCTGACGTTTTCGTCCCGGGCTGACCACATGATATAAAGAGCGCTAGGAAGAAAACAAAGCTAATGCAGTTACTCGATAAGGGTTTGCCATTTTTCTGGGGCTATCACAGGTAAAGAAATAATCATTTTTATCGATATTTGAAGGTATATAGGAATAGGGAAACCAAGTACCGATAAGAGAAAGTCAAAGTTACAAGGTAAGGCTTGGAAAAAATACTGCCTGCGGCCAAGGCCTTGGGTAGTAATTTTTCCAAGCTTTACCTCGTAACTTTGACTTTTTCTCACCGGAACATAGTTTCCCTCTATTCCTATTAATGACCATAGGTAAGAAATCGGTAGTCAATGGTTTTGTGAGTGTCGGCTCTGTAAGCCCTCAAGGTTGGCAACGTTATACACTCGCTTTCGCTCGTGTGTTACTACGCGTCAGCCAATCATGGTTTACGACCGCCCTTCAAAAAAAAGTATCGAGGACTATGACCAAGATTTTATCCCTCACCTTGCGTTAATTACGTTTCAAGGGAAGGATAGCTATCCATCCTGTGCTATTAAGTTACTTCAAGTCTATGTAATTATAAGTGAAATGGTTGCTATGAAAAATAGGCTGAATTTCTCTACAGTGCATGTCTAAATCAGGTGATAAATCCCATTGAAAGTGCATGTCTGTGAATTGGTATAGGATTTTTATTTTTTTTTATTTTGGTGAATTGGTATAGGAGTTAGATCGGATATACGATAGCCATATTTGACGCTCGTTCATGTATCAGAGGTATGGCTTCATGATATTGGACGTTAAAAAGCCTTTATTTCAATATTCTATGGAGATCATTTCGCATTGATTGGTTAGCCGGGAGGCCATGCTTGAACTACCGGAGGACGTGCCTCAGAGTGTAAATTCCTTCTTCCATATAGTTAGTAGAAATACTTGCCAATCACTCGACGAGTTGACTTTGATTGAGTTATAGTAATTTTTTTATTAACATCTTGTGTATCATCACTTATTTTCCTCACACAACCGACCATGGTGACTCGGTTCACAAACAAGCGGATGAAGAGAATGGGGTTTAGACTGTCGGTTAAATCAGAACCTGAATACGAAGATGTCACTGTCTGAGTAACATAATGAAGGAATTGCTTCAATTACCGACTATGTTTACTGTAGTTCCTTGCTTTAAAATGGCGTCTTTAATGAGATATGATGATAAGGAGACAGTGTGAGTGGGTCTCGAATTATATCTGTTCCTTGTTGTTTTGATCGGCACGCTAAACATCTCTCCATATATTACCTATTGGTATAACCTGTTGTCATTGTCAATGTCCGTAAAGAATCACATCACGAAGGAATGATATACACGATGCGAAATTTGGTTATTGGTCTTGGTGCGCAGGAGATTGTAACATTTTCCGAAATAATTTTTAGATGCCATTCATTTATAAAATTATTTAGTACACGTGTATTTAGTGTCCTGAACTAAAAAAAATCCAGCCAACCGAGCTCTTGCTCCTTCGATTTATGTTAATGCCAAGTAGAAACTGTGTTATCAATTAGAGGTAAGTTTGTTAGAAGTATGAAAGCTGATAGGGATGATAGGTATAGGCACTTCATCTACAATACCAGTAAGTGTGTTTGATACCGACTTAACGATCCATTTCCATGTAACCTTATGAGGACTAATCAATTTCGTTATCTGTGTTTATGCTACAGTTTAAGAATGGAAAGAAGGCAAGTTATTGGTATTGTATTGTCTGCCTGCTGGCCTTCAACTGCATGTTTGACAGTTCGTCGTTTTAGTTGCGATTAGGATTCATTGATCACGTTCTTTTTTTATATTTAAGTAAAGCAAATGAAACCAGTTATAGTTATTGGATCGATTACTTTGAAAAGTAAAACTGCTTTTATTTGAACGCTCCTATCTTTTACTGAAATTTTGTGGTACACCGGGCCATTATTTGGTTGCTTCAGAATTTAGACAATTCTTGTAACGTGGTGGTAATCAAGAAATTATGGAGATGGTTATACTGTATTAACCATGAAATAATGTCTAATACTTGAAACCAATAGGTGTGGTGGGAATCCTTCTCCCATAAAACCTGGTTGAGGCGTTGGGCTTTCCACAGGACACGCCATATAATCACAAAATTTGTCTCCACTTAAAAAAAAACCCACTGAAAATATTGATGAATTTATATATATATATTCATTTTATCAGACACCCACAAAAAAACAGGTGATATTAGATAACAAACGGAAACTATGTCACTTATATCCTGGGTGTTAAAATTGCATCTAAAAGCTGTGCATACATGTCGCTATTCATAGTGTATACAGCGAGGCTGTAGAGTTGTTTGATGCTTTGGGATTGCAGGAAGGCAATGTAGTGTCTTGCATGAAACAAAATTGCTATCATGACAGCATCAGAAGTGTGTTTTGCGAAGGTATTCAACTAAATACATATAAATATTGCCATGGATTGTTTGACTAAACAACAAGGAACCGTAGACTTAGATATCAAACCACTGGGAATCTAAATAGTCTCGGGTAGTCCCGTGGGATACAGTAGAACCAGAAACTATAATTGTATTTCATATTCAGAACTGTAAGATTTTGATCCAAAGGTATGACCCTTACTTTAGATTATTTTTTATGTTAATTATGCCTCGAGTATTACACGTCACATCTCTGAAAGATTGATTACATCATAATGATTATTATGATTACATAATCATTACTCAGTCACATATATTAGCACTTCCACAACTCCATGTCGAATCCTGGCTCTATTGCATGGACCATACCTGATATCATTTCCTTGTTACCCAGATACTTGTAATATCTTGTAAATAAGGAGACCCCTCGGAGACCCTTCCAGTAGTTATAGGACCCCTTCGCTGTATAGATGATCGTGTTTTCATTAGTAGCTAATAGTTTTATCTTACAACTAAACTCTCAGCGCTCTCTTAAAAGTACCCTATGATGGAGAGATGTCATGAGAGTAGAATTATTGTTGAATCTCCGAGTAATATCTTCTCATTATATTACTACAGACTCTCACTACACTATGGAAGGGCATCGGGAGCGCCATGACCGTCAAAGCGTTAGCTGTCGCCGGCGAATCCGCCTTGAGTGAATTTACTCCGCTACCGAAGTATGTAACTCATCTCATGTATTATTAAGCTCATGAATTCTTCTTTTTCATATATCTACACACATAAAAGAATGATTGAATTAAGACAGGCAATCTGGGTGATTAAAAAAGTAGTCATGTTATTTCATATCAAGATAGCCCTGAACCCCTTATGAATTAAAAACACATCATTGGAGAAATAGGACCTTACTTTTGCCTCGTTATTAAATTCGTTGATGATAATCGATGATGTTGACAGAAAATTGACAATCGATGATGTTTGTGGAACATTAACAAGTTATTCACTACGGCTTCAAGCTGCTTGACTGAGACAAACAGATATGATTATCCGTCACTTGATACTGAATTCAGCTGTTATTCACCCCTGTCCACTTCTTCTTTATTCAGAGAGGCGAATCGACACAGCTCTATGAAGAAATTGGTAGAACACCTCCTCCTTAAAGGGTATGTACAAATGGGAAGTATAGTAGAAAGCGAAGAGTGTATTTTCATGGTAGATATCTGCCGTGGTTTTTTTTATTATGCATGTATTTTGTTTCTATTGCTACTCATTTACCATTACAAAATATTTTTTTATTTAATATTTAGCATCGGCTTGCCACAGAGGTGTTTATTGCCACGTCGTAATAAAAATATCAAAAGGAACACATTTTAATTGATATTTGCCCATATTTAAGGTTGAGCTAGGTTGCTGCCAGGTGAACATTTCACACCCTGAAATATGCCACCCTAATGTCATTTTTCCCGCACCTCCGTGTTTTTATCAGTAGAATCATTGTAGGGTCTGTCACAATTATCTGTTATTACTGTTATTGACTCACAGACTTACCATGGTCATTGTAAATAGATTTGCTGCCAACCTGTATTCAATAAAGTCCATATGTAAGAGAAAGTCTTTTCCTGTTATCCCCAATAAATCTATGATTACGGTAAATAAACGGTATCATCGACCAAACAGATTTAATTGAATTTCGTAATTTCAGGCTAAGCATCGTTCTAGTCACGCCGTTTTATGCATCAAGCCTTGTTGAAACAGTCCAGGTACGGTCTGCCTTGAAATTTAAAACGTCATTTTTCTTTAAAAGAAAGTCAAGATAATCTCTAAGTGTTGTAGATCCCATACCTGATTTAAAATGTTGGGATCACAATGCTAGTTTTTTATCTAGAGCTTGATATTATAATAACATTATAATAGAAGATATAGAGATTTTAAAAAGTTAGATTTCATATAGTGAAACCCATGCCATTTTTTCAAACTTTTACAGAATATAGGAAGTGTATAGTAATATTTATTCCAATTTTAAAATTCACGAATCACCGTGTTTGTTTTCGAATGAATTGAAGAAAACTATATTTTCAATACATTTCCCATATAAACCAATCAAATCTACTAAAGTTTGCCAGGTTAAACTCGAAAAATGTTATATTGTACTCGTTTTGGTATTAGAATAGGTCAAAGGGACCTGTTTGATTTGATAATTGTCAGCATTTAGAAAACACCAGGTGACGCCACTGTGATTGTGCAGGCCATGCCTTTAAGCAGCAGCCCCTGTTTTGACTGCAGAGTGAGATCGCCAGTGAGCGGCCGGGCGTGTTGGACTGTCTGCGGGAGGGCGCCCACCGCCTGCTGGGCTGGAGCGCGTCGCAGACGACGCGTCTGCTGCCCGTGTGGAGCCTGCTGCTGCCCAGCGTCCTGCACGGCCTCAGTCACTACGTCATCACGTCCCTGGCGCAGTACACCGTCCTGGTGTCCATCCGCAACGAGATGCAGGAGGCCAAGGTACCCGCCGCCACCGCCACTGTTTGATCCCTAGTCACTGTGTGTGCTACATGATAAAGCGGTGTAGCGTCACTTGACGAACTGGTGACAAATGAAAGAGGCTTTATGAAAAAAACGCAAAATAATTTTGAGTGTGGTAAGGCCACTCAAAAAAAACAAACTTGTTTCTCATCACCAAGCCATGAGTCTATGACGAGGACGCTTTTTTTTTTTTTTTTTTTGGTAAGATCAAAGATCGCTTTTGAAGTGTCATGAAATGGGCTTCAGACATACAGGAAAACCCCGCATAAGCGGACACCCTCCGATCCGGGCCAAAGTGTGCACTTATGCAAGGTTACGCAAAAATCTTCTAAAATCGTTTTTTCTGATGCACGCTGTGATGAGAAACACGTTGTTTTTTTTTTGAGTGGCCTAAAAAAGACATATTGAATAAGTATATTCAAATTTTAAGCTACAATTGTTAAGGATGATCACTGAAACCACCAAATCCTTTAATAAAAGATAAATATGATAATGCAATATATTAGATATAACTGCCATGTGAATGAATAGTGGCGCATCTCATGATTTTTTTTTTGTTCAGCATCTGTCTCACCAAGAGTTGCCCTGGCCACATCCTATTAATTTATGATTTTGTATCTTTGCGGTTCACTCAGCCGGAAGAGTTGACGACAGCCGAGTCGTTGGAGCGTACGTTGTACGAGACGCGCTACTCGGAGCTGATCGCCACCTTCACGGGCAACCTGCTGGCCGACATGGTGCTGTACCCGCTGGAGACGGTGCTGCACCGGCTGTGTCTGCAGGGCACGCGGACCATCATCGACAACACCGACACCGGCATCGGGGTCATGCCCATCATCACGCGCTACGAGGGCATCTACGACTGTTTCTGCTGCATCCTTCGCGAGGAGGGCGTGCTGGGGCTCTACAAAGGTTTCGGCGCCCTCGTCCTCCAATACATGCTCCACGTGGCCATCCTGAAGCTCACCAAGTTCGTCTTTGAGCAGCTCGCCCACAACCTGCCCAAGCCAGCGGCCGGGCCCAAGGCGGCCAGCGACAGGGCCAGGCTGCTCCAGGGTCGCGTGCCGGGGTCGGCCACAGCCCCGTACCCCCAGCAGTATTACCCCCAGCAGGGCGGCCCCTCCCAGCAGGACTACTCCCCCTACCGGCAACAGGCGGGCGGCGCTCACTACTACTCCCCACAGAGGGCGCCACCGCAGCCTTACTCTCCTGCTCACCACCAGAGGGACGAGTTCACGGCTCTGTGAGTCAGGGGACGTCATGGTGTCATGAATGACGTCACGGCGCTGCGATGGAGCGCGTCTTGCGTTACGTCATGGCAGTATGGGTCTGACGTCACGGAGCTGTGACTGACGTCATTGCGTGGTGTATGTTGATGTGATAACCAGTAGTCAAGCCTTGTACACACAGGCGATGGGAGCTGACCCCGAATGCCTTCAATATCGGCCAAAAAGCCTCGGAATGTAGACATGTAAGTGTGATTTTCGTCCCAGGTGTCCAGATGTTCAATCCGTTATGAGGGAAAGGGAATGGTAACTAACACTAATGCCCCAGTCACTCTGGCGTAAAAAAAAAAACCCGGCGTTTTCCAGTGTACACGCATAATCTCCAAGTATGTTGTGAAACGCGGAAATACGTATACGATAGTCGAAATGTGTAAACGAACGTGAACAAAAGGTGGAATAAACGCAGTGTCAGAGATAGTTTAAAATTTTTTTTAACTTTTCTCCACTCATTTTTAGTGTGTAAACGAATGTTGAAGTAAGTCGATGTTCGTGGTTAAGATACGTTTACGAACGTTACGAAGCATAAAAGATAAGTAAATAGAAACATTCACAATACGCAGACTTTATTTGGTGCCCACCCTCTCAAAGACGTAGGAAAAACGTCAGAATTTACGCCATTGTAAAAACGTGAAAGCATTAAATTTGCGTAGCTAATACGCGAAGCTCGTGTTCTTTCTGATAGAAGAAACTCCGACTTTTACGCCAGTGTGATTGGGGCATTATAAGCAAACCAGGGGCCTGTTTTTTAGTCGTGACCAGTTAGTGACTGTTTGGAAACCTTTGGGTTCCAGAGATAAGTCGTCATAACATGTGCGACCATTTAGAGGGGTAAACTGTCGTGGTCACTGTTTTGGGTTCCAGAGTTGTGACCAGTTGGTGACCATTTAGCCCAAATGGTGGCATATTTCATTTTATGCACTTCTACTGTATCAAATGAAACAATATTTACTGCGATGAATTATCTATATCTGTTTTATCTAATTCCCAAATTTCACAATTTTTTGTTGAGTAATATACATATGAGACATGCTTTTGATTTTGAATGGGCCTTGGACCAACAGTGATCATAACAGCTGAACAGTGACCGGGTCTGAGGCACACTTTTTGGTCATGATCACTGGTTTGGTCACCCAACTGGTCACTCTTTTGTGATCACTA
Source organism: Alentia gelatinosa (assembly GCA_950022655.1). NCBI lineage: Eukaryota > Metazoa > Annelida > Polychaeta > Phyllodocida > Polynoidae > Alentia > Alentia gelatinosa. The sequence goes on from OX465583.1 coordinate 77,184,702, forward strand.
CAAATAAAGACGTCGCTGTCTCAAAAACAGGCCCCAGGTGTTCACTGAGAAGCTGTTACATGTTGGGGTGTGAGTGCGGGTCTGTTGTGATCGGTGAGAGAGGCAACGCAAGGAGGAGTGGCTTTTCTCGTGTCTTGTCCTGCACCGTCAGATATTAATGCACATAGAATCAGAAAACGAGTTAATGTCCACTGAGCAATGGATTGGTTATGGTAGGTTAGATTCTCCTGGTCGCTGGGAACTGCTGCCTATTTGATATTGTCCTTCGAGTCAGTTTTCTTCAAGTTCACAAGTCTCCTGATCCATATTCGATGCATGTATAATTGCACTTATTGTATCTCAGTGGGTTAAGGGATTATCTTGTGATGATAGGTGCTTACACATTTTATTAGAGGGCCTTAGTAGAGAAGGCAGGACTAAAATGAGGAACAGGGGCTCGTCTTATTTCATACTCTCGTTGGGGATAACAGTCCCGACGAAAGGGACCTCCACAGACGACACTTTCGACGAGAGCTCGTCAATAGCGTTTTATTACCCCATCGTCCAGAGGTAGAGAAATCTTTGCTCATAGTCTCGTACGAGGGAACCCGAGGACAAAATCGGCCTGAAAAACACTATGGGGGAGACTTTGACGAGGGTTTGTAATCACTGCAGGTGGCGCCCTTAAGTGTATTTTCTTAAATAACAAATTTCTTATATTTCAGATATCTTACCTCGAATACTACCAATTTGTATTCAAGTCTACAACAAACATATTTCTACTGGTTTAAATTGATAAATAATGTTACACTTATGTTATTTCTGTTCACCTACCACATCTAAGAGGGTGTCGCGCGTCAAGAAACGTGAAGGAGACTGTGGACGATGTGGGTCACCCCCACCATAAATTATAAAACCCAAGTAGACGATACCTCGTGGATCGTCGTGGATCGTCAGTTACAATTGTCCTTCCCCACGACACATTGAAGTACCAAACCTGAACCCCTGTACGACCCCTCATTGGTGTAGGAAATACAATGACCTCCTAGTGGTCCTATATGGCTGTGCGTAAAGTTATCCAACATCCAACCTGAAAGATACGGCAAACATGTGCGACACATTGTATTATTTCCGCTCCCAGTGGACCGAGTTGGTACGGAAAAGCAGCAAGGCTAGCGCTCATCCTGGTCGTGTTATACCGGATCGCAGCTCAGGCAGGCTATAAATCGTGTGTGATGGAAACTCGTGGCATTGTAATGGTTATTCTCACGGGGGGAGAGATACATGTACATGAATGTGAATATGCGGCTGAACACTGTTAAACCAACATTTTTTCTCTTTCATTTTGATTTTTTTTGTTCTTCGTTATATTCCCTTCTCAAAAGCTGTTCTTTAATCAATGTAATTTGTTTTATTTCGGGTCATATTCGGCGTTCGAATATCGAATTATTTTTGAACCTCTAATGTATGTGGATGTGTACATTTCCGTTTCCTAGTCTCCACTGATAGTACATATTTAATGGAGGCAAGCACTTACAGTGACAAATGTACAGTTCATAGATCAGGTGCTTTGTTTGCATGCTTTAAAGATTCCTAAGTTCTGATAGGTTTTTTTAAAGGTGTACAGCTTAGTTTGTTAATGACGTCATTGAATGTGATATTTTCGTGGTGAAGGCATATTGAAGGGTAAGGCATTAATGTGCTTGAAGAAAGTCCTGGACAAATTAAGGATTGTTCTGATGCATGAATACTGATAATTTCAGGCACTTGATTGCTGTCAGATAATGTTTTATGTTCTGCTCCATAACCCTTTTATGTGATCTTGCTAGGAAAACACTTCTCTAGTTATAATTGTACATAATGTACATGGCTTCCAGTAAGCACTATAATTATTTATCAGAAATAAACACGTTTATGAACATGTGGTATATCAAATTGCCTTTTGTACTGCTACGATCTTACAGGGTTTACAGACTTGTCAGTCGGTTTTCAACCTTTCTCCTGGTAAGTCCATATCCTTAACGTTTTCGATAAATATAGAAACTCTAAATAATGAAGGCAAATTTGTTGAGAACTGATAAGTTGAACCTGAACCTCCAGCTCATAGATCAATTGAGAATGTGCACATTTCGATGGTCAATTGAGAATGTGCACATTTCGATGGTCAATTGAGAATGTGCACATTTCGATGGTCAATTGAGAATGTGCACATTTCGATGGTCAATTGAGAATGTGCACTTTTCGGTAAGTCTTCTCTTAACAGTCCAGGGATGCCAGCTTTCAATGTTTCCATTGAATTTCATGTTTTCATTTTCAGAGTAAATGAAAATTTCCTTGTGCAATATTGATATACCAACTGCTAAATTACCCTTTTCAACCACAGCCCATGATCCCCCATTGAACCTCCCTACTGACCCATATAAAAACTTGCGCTTACCCTTGATTCCCCACTGTTATGCTGTGTAATGCGTAAACCCTATATTGCTATAACAAATATTTTAAAAATGTTTTTTTCTGACCCCAAATGGCAACCCTATAATATTGAATAGTTTCAGCCATATGATTGGCTTGAATGCGTAAAATCTACCCAGGCACACAACGAGGGCACCAGTTTACTGTATAACTGAGAATCTTTATTAACCACAACTCCAGCTATAACGATTAAATACACCATGCACTCAGGCGACCACTCCGAGGTTTCGGAGGTCTTATCCTACCCCTAATAAAAAACGCCATAGGCTTAACATGGGATTTGTTTATGTCACTGAGTGTGACATAAAGTGTTGTTTATGCCACTACTTTCTAATACTGAAAAAATGTAGAAACGGGGTAGGATAAAATCTAGACGCCACTCATTTGACTTTGAGTTTACTTATGTCACTCATTTTGTTGGCTCCATAATGTCACTCGTCTTCGAATCGTGAAATTATCGAGCCAACAAAATGTGTGGCATAAATAAACTCGGACTCAAACTCGTGACGTCTTTTTATATTCTGGGAGGCAGGTTGAGTCACAGAGTAAATAGATACAGAGACCACACTTCCGTACTGCGCATATGTGAGCCCATCGCAACGCGGCGGCCATGTTTTTGGCGTGCCAGAACTCACACACGCTGAACGTTTATACTGACAAGTGCAGAGGTGATTTCGCAAAATTATGGATATCTCGGCTGTTTTTCGATAGATCTTTATGAAATTTGGAACGAAGCACACCAGGGCTAGTACCTACATATTTGGGTGGTTATCTAGTTTTGTCATCTTATGATTTTTGTGGTATTGAGGTTCGAACTTTTGAAGTGAGAAAGTCCCCTATTTTCGCTCATGTAAACATACTACCACAGAGTGCATGCACATAAGTACATCTAGAATATCTAACATATCTCAGCCGTTTATGGGTAGTTCTTTCCGAAATTTGGAATGAAATAAACTAACATAACTATCTACCTATGGAAGTAGTTATTTATTTTTATAATCTTCTATTTTCTGTGCAATTGAGCTTCGAACTTTTGACATCCCAGTAGAAACAAAAACCATCTGGGCTGTGTTTTTATGGGTAGATCTTTCCGAAATTTGGAATGATCAGGGGTCATACAGGAGCCTTTAAAACCTTTATTTTGAGAATTGAGCCTTTAAACCCTTTATTTACAATTTTGAGCCTTTAAATGCCTTTATTTTCAGGTCTTAACCTTTATTTTGTATAAATGAGACTATTCTAGTATGAAACCAGTAATTTTTTGCTTGCATCCATCATGAAATGAAAACTGAAAGGAAAGAGAAGCCAAATTCTGTTTGGCCCAAGGTTATCCATGTATTCATATCTTATAACAGGGTTCCGACAGCATCTTGAAGTCCTTGAAAATGGGATGAACCTGGAAAAATCATGAAATATGGAATTTTAAAATTCTATAAATATAGGGTTATATGGATGTTAAATCAAACCAAACAAACAATATGACAAGCACACTGCACCGCTAGAGCAACTTACAGAAACTCGTCGCTGCTATCACAGGCCTCTGGGAAGGAACTACTTGTTGGCGGAGATCTAGGTCGCTATTTCGCTGGTTCACTGCGTATGACACACAGTCAGATACCAGCTATGGTCGCACGTGTAGATGTTTGTAAACATAATTGGAAGTGCCTGAAGAGATTCCTTATAATATTTATGTTGTATGAGCAGTCATGGTTTTCATATCATGTCTCTAGAAAGCAAACATAGTAATGTCTTTCATAAAAGTGTCTGAGTGACTATACTACCTCTGTGGGTGCAGCCCCAGGTCATGACAGCTAGCTACAGGGCAGTAGATCTAGGTCACCACAGCCTTGACTGTTTCTAGGTCATGGAGGGAATCAAACTGTCAGTTCAGGGATTAAGGGATCTGAAAGTGTGACATCTCTAGCAATTACAATAATAAGGGAGAAGACATTGTTTCACATCTTTCTGGTGGCATAGAATAGTTTTATATTCATTAGAAACAGGAATTTCAAGATGTTTTGAATCAGACTTCGATGGCCTCAGAAGATGACAGTTGAATGTTTACTTCAAAACCTAAAACTATTGTTATCAAATCATATCATTTTCAAAGTGACTGAACAAGTTGCCACTAGAGTACTGTAAAAGTATTACCAAAGAAATTTACAAATACCACTGGGATAGTATCAGATATACTCGATAAAGCTAGGAACTATATTGCACCTTGGGTAGTACTACATAGCGGTAGTCCCAAAAAAAGGCGCGGACGTATAATCTTAAAATCCTAAGGTTGTTGTGAGTCTATCATTGCAGAGACAGGTTTTGCGGCACAATAAACCGGAGCGGCGCAGTGTGTATGACAAGCCTTCCGACACAAAATGGAATATTTTAATTTTTTGTCATAGCAGTGGACTAATCTAAAAGACTCGGCTAACCACCAGGAAGGTTACGAGAACCCGCCTGCCAAGTGAGGGCCCAATGGTCCATTCCGAAGAAGAGACTCACAGGGACAGCCTGTCAACCTACTTTGAACGCTGAATATACAGGGATGCAAGTTCGCCGACAATTGACGGAAATCAGAAATTTCTGCATCTTGAAATATGATCATTAACAAAATATGAAAATCATAAAATCAAACTAAATTCCAATAATTTATAAACCTCCATAGGCCGTTAGCATTGACACACATGCCAGGGAAACCGGCACAGTCAGTATTTTGGCGGCAGTTAAACGTGCCAAGAGCCGTTGACACTGCCGTCCTAGTTCCGTCAAGTGCCGAAATTTTGATTGACGGCACGGGGGCGGGGGGGGGGGGGGGGGGGGGGTCCCCCCCCTGAATACGCCCCAGTTTTTTTTAAGGTTTTTTTTCTGACTTGTTCATCAGTCCCGACTTTCATCCCTGAATATATATACCCAACGTTACGTGATCCCGGTCTCCGCTGCGCCACTCTCGTGTGCGGCATTGCCCGGTACTACTACACAGTAAGGATCGGCTCTCCACGCCACCTTCCGTAGAACGTTCGAACACTGCTGGTGGCTGTTTCACTAGGAGGGTAAGCTGTCATAGTGAGACCACAGTGATAGTTTGCGTTTCATTAGAAGGTGCAGTCAAGCGTGAACATGAGTCAGGTAAGGAGTGAGACCAACAGTGACTACCACTGTAACTATCACTGTTGAGGCATTATTAGTGACAGGGTAGACCCTGTCGCTGTTGGATTTAGAGTTTTGTTTATGTCAGAGGAGGGCAATGAAATACACAAAATAAGGTATACATATAACCTATAACCGTACCAAATATGAAGAAAATCGGCCAAGCGGTTCCAAAGTTATCGGCGTTTGAACTTTTTACTCCCTCCATGCGTTAGCGTTAGCCGCTGTTCTTTTCACTCCCTCCGTAGTGCGATTATAGGTTATATATATGCCTTACTCGGGTAAAAATTTCATTGCTTAATTCTTATGGGAAGGGGTGAAATTCCACATCATCGCGGCCCGTTGACGGATAAATTCGAACGTCAAACGCGTGTGCATAGCGAGACCCTGTGCCAACAGTGAGAGTTGGTCCACCCTCAACAGTGAGACCACTGATGAAACGCAAATTTGGTCTTGACACTGTTGGTATCGCTGTTGCTGGCACTGTTGCAGTCCTACCTCTCGCTTTGACCCCCCTACTGGTGAAAAGGCCCCCTGGATTCCAACCCCACTACAGATGTATAATTTTCAGAAAATATTCAGGCATATACAACAAATAATTATACTATCCAAGTTATAACTCCTGGCGGAACCACTGGCCATAATGTTCCCTTTCGCACCAGCAATATGAAGACCAGGCTAGGAATTGAACCTAGGTACCAGGAGCCATAACTGTCGGTTTTTTGTAAAACAATTTTCCAAGAACCTATGTCATTTTCCTGCAAATTGAATATGATGATCTAAAGTCATTCAAACAAACAATCAAAACATATCAGCACTATTACTACATGGCCTACTTACCTTTCCACTTATAATATACATGCAACTGTTTAGCACAGCTTAAGCCTGGACTGCAGGGCGTGACTATCTCCTTTTGTTTTATGAATAAAACTTTGACCCCCCTACTTGTGAAACGGCCCCCTGGATTCCAACCCCACTACAGATGTATAATTTTCAGAAAATATTCAGGCATATACAACAAGTAATATATACAACCAATATCAGGTATAATTAAGTCTATGTGGGGGGGGGGGGGGGGAATCGGTGTCTTATTTCGTAACAATTCACCGAATAATTCACAGTTAATCGATTGGGGTGTCAAACACTGGTTTTAGAGTTACAGCTACACAAACACAGTGATAACGGAGTTGCTCCGAAATTGAAATCAGCCCAAATTAAAACTGTTTGTCTAAGTCAGTTAGGATTTGGCCTAGATCGGTCAATATTCAATAGATCTGAACAAAACTTACATCAAACTGTAGCTAATACTCAGGCGAATGCTGTTATTGCAATAGAATTATCTTTTATCTGCTTGTTTATGTGCTAGAAGCGCCGAAACACGGTGCGAACGGCGCCAAAAATAAATGGCTTTGTAGTAATAATAATAATAATAGACAAACCGAGTTCAGAATCAAAATATCGCAATCTATCCCTGCTAGTTATGAACTGGCATAACTTCGCGAATAATCAATGGATTTTGACCAAACAAGTGTCAAATAAAAGCCAGTCAGTTGAAAACAGTTTGAACTTTAAGTGGTGGTGCTGCAACACTGATTTGACAAGTTTCACACAGGAACCGCATTCCGAGTGTGGCACAGAGTTACACAGTGCTAACTTCAGCTAAAGTAACTTAAAAAGGACTTCCAGTGTATTCCTGGTGTCAGTGCTTATTTATTTTGTAAATAAAACACAGGATTTTAATCAAATTGCTCATCAATTTTCGATTGACAATGGGTGATAATAGGTGCAAACCAGTTTGACAGCAGTCTCAGCCAGTGATTTGATCGTTTTGTGTTTCAAGTCGTATTTTAGTCTCCTGAGAACTATTTCTATTTCTAAAGCCAGAATTACATTCTACAAACATTCACCTCACTTAACATTATCAAAATATCGCTAAAATCGAGCATGTTTTACCTGTTCTGTCTCAATCTAAAGTCGACGATTTTGCATTGCGTTCAGTGCGCCAAGCCATTCATAGCACTCGCGCAAGATGGCGGCCGTAATCACGCTAAAACGCCCGAGTGAGGTCTCTGTATATCTTTACTCTGTGGTTGAGTGTAGGAGCCTTTTTCAGATGTGGTCCAAGCCCAGTCTGGAGACGGACTGATTTCCGGAGGGTGTCCGGAGGTTTATATAGGAAACCTCCAGGGATCCTCTGACGTCATTTCTGGGACCGCCACCTGGTGGGCTGGTGGGGCAACACAGAGGAAACCCTCCAGCTGCCTCGGGTGGCTCCGGATCCCGCCGAACATGTCCGGAGGTATCCTCCAGGAACCTCCAGTGACCATCCGGTAGTATTTACTACCCACCTAATTAAAAATAAGAGAGATCACTCTGATAAAGTCAACAGTACTTGTAATTACTGAGAAATATTACAGGAACAACTGTTTTTATTTAGTGACTAGCGACTTCGTCGAGTCCGAGTACGAAAAATATAGAAAATGAAATACCGGACTGCCGATAGCGGGGTGCGAACACCCGACGTCCGCATCCCCAGCCGGAGGCTCTGCTGACTGCTCCACAAAGATAGGTGTTACAATTGGGCCAAATACTTAGGCTATAGGTGGGTGGGTGGAATCGGCGGAGTTTTGAAAGGGTTACCAGCGAAAGTTGAGATCTCATTGGTTTCTCACGAGAAAAGTAGATTAGAAAACTACAATACAAAACTTTAATTTCGGCATGGCTTGAAATGAATCATAAGAGAAAAAGTTTGTCTGAGTATAGAAATACAAAAAAGAGTAGCAGGTTACAGTTTAGTACTGCACGAGAATCTCACTCTCGTGGCTCTTCAATCTCCATGCCTATGTCTGGTTCACTTTGTCTCTATGTGCGGGACCAACTCCAGGCGGATATGTCGGAAATTCTACCGTTTTAGATATAGTAGGTAATAAATCACAGCATCCATCCAGTAACCCTTGGTAGCTCCTGTGACTGCCGCTCCCATGACTGCCACTCCTGTGACTGCCGCTCCCATGACTGCCGCTCCCATGACTGCCACTCCCATGACTGCCGCTCCCATGACTGCCGCTCCCATGACTGCCGCTCCCATGACTGCCACTCCTGTGACTGCCACTCCCATGACTGCCACTCCCATGACTGCCGCTCCCATGACTGCCGCTCCCATGACTGCCGCTCCCATGACTGCCACTCCTGTGACTGCCACTCCCATGACTGCCACTCCCATGACTGCCGCTCCCATGACTGCCACTCCCATGACTGCCGCTCCCATGACTGCCGCTCCCATGACTGCTGCTCCTTCTTCCACCAGTAATGCCCACCAGGCTTCTCCTGTGCACCTGCACCCTGTAATGCGTCCCAAGGCCCCGGTGTACCTCTCCAGTCTGCACAGACTACCCGTGTACACTCCCCGGGTTATCCCACCTGTGACCCTGTGCACACCCTGTTGTCCAAACCTTCAGACATTTATCCTACCCCTAATAAAAAAACTCCATAGGCTTAACATTGGGTCACTGTATTCGGTCTGGAGTTCAGAAAAATGAAAAATATCGCTCTGGTGGGATACACTTGACAAATGACGTCATTTGTTAATGTAGAAGTAATTTAGGCGGGGTAGGATAAATTCTAAACCAAACTCAAGTTAGTCATGTTATTGTTTATTGCACTTCAGCAAGATCGTGTAATACTGCTCTCGGCTTCACCTCGCACAGTAATACGTGATCTTGCCGTCAAACGACTAACAACAACAAGACCAACTCTTGTTTTGTTTCCCTTTTATCCTACCCCTAATATAAAATCCCATAGGCTTAACATTGAGTTTCCATATGCCACGCTGACTGGCATATGGTGTTTTATATGCCACTAGTGGCATCCAGAATTGTTATCACTTAATATTCCAAAATCGAGGAGACTGGGTAGGATAAAATCAAAACCTCATTTGTATTAATCTTGGCCACCGCATGCCACTCCTGGAGTTTTGGCTCCGGACTTCACTCGGCTTCACCTCATGAAGTTACTATGCCTAACTCCAGACGTGGCATGCGGTGGCCAAGATTAAAACTTATCCAGTTTTACGATAGTACCCCAAGCCAGCAACCCACTTTACTGACTGCAGCACCACAAATTGCAGCACCTCACAGAATGACGACTCTGGTTGCTGCTCCTCTGATGCCCAATCCTCGGGGTGGCATTCCACTCGGGTGCCACTCCTCTGGATGGTACCCCTCCAGATGGCACCCGTCCTCATGACACCTCTCTAGATGGCACCTGTCCTCATGGCACCTCTCTAGATGGCACTGCTTCTGATGGCATTCTTCCTAATGGCACCCCTCATTATTGCATCCCTGATGGCACCCCTCCATATGCCACCTGTAATGATGGCACCCCTCCAGATGGCACTCTTCGACATTGCATTTCTCCTGACGGCCCCACTCATGATGGCATCCTTGATGGCACCCCTTATGATGGCACCTCTCACTAAGGCAGCCCTCCTAAAGGCATTTCTCCTAATGGCACCCCTCTGAATGCATTCTCTAAATGCATTCTCTGATGGCACCTATCTGGATGGTACTCCTCCTTATGGCACCCCTTATGATGACACCCTCATGATGGCACTCCTCCTTATGGCACCCCTTATGATGACACCCTCATGATGGCACTCCTCCTTATGGCACCCCTTATGATGACACCCTCATGATGGTACTCCTCCTTATGGCACCCCTTATGATGACACCCTCATGATGGTACTCCTCCTTATGGCACCCCTTATGACGACACCCTCATGATGGCACTCCTCCTTATGGCACCCCTTATGATGACACCCTCATGATGGTACTCCTCCTTATGGCACCCCTTATGATGACACCCTCATGATGGTACTCCTCCTTATGGCACCCCTTATGATGACACCCTCATGATGGTACTCCTCCTTATGGCACCCCTTATGATGACACCCTCATGATGGTACTCCTCCTTATGGCACCCCTTATGATGACACCCTCATGATGGTACTCCTCCTTATGGCACCCCTTATGACGACACCCTCATGATGGCACTCCTCCTTATGGCACCCCTTATGATGACACATCTTATGATTGCACTCCTCCGAAAGGCATCCTCTATGATGGCATCCCTCCTGATGGCATTTCTAGACTAATAGACTAGGAACAAATGGCATATTCAAAATTGATGAATGACCATGGAATTATTTGAATAAAAACACACTAGGCGTATGGGGCCATAGTCTGCCGGGATATTCATTCAACTTCCAACAGTCACAATATGTTGAATTTACATGCATACATACATGTAAACCACCAGGGAAGGTGAACAACTGTAAACGGTTTGATGAGTGGTTTTTTTTTTTTAATGAACCCTTTCCAATTCTGTTTTACAACAGTGGATTATGGGAAGGTGTACAAGTAAATTTTATATCATATATATATATATACATATATATATATATATATATATACATATATATATATATTTATATATATAAATTCACGAGTCTGATGGCGCTTGTACCCAGAGGAGGTGTGAAGCGCAGCACCCCCTATAGGGACCCGACTCATATATGCGATCGCGGCAGGGTTCAAGGCGCCACTTTCAAACCTGCCAGCAGAGGGGTAGGAGCTCTTGACAATGGACTTTGTGTGGCTTGTAAGCCCTAGCCTATGAGAAATAAGGCTGTATTCTACAACACCAAACAGCCATAAAACATGGAGCTCTATTGAGCTCTATTGTGGTTTGGAGTACATTAGATATCACTCTATCAATATCTGAAAAGATCTTTGATAGAGCTCTAACAGTTTGTATGTAGTAGCTGTTAATAGTTAGTCTATTTTTGTATTCACCACTTGCACATAAGCGTGGCGCTGCGATCAGGTTGCGCTGGTTGCATGTAACTAGGCCCTGCTTGCAGAGAACCAGCAACATGCTTGCATATGAAAACGAGGCGAGCCCTCACCTGTATCAGCAGCATGGCTTCAGTCCCATAAGCACAGAGTAACTGTAGAAGTGTAAATCGTTGTTATGTCGTGAATAACAGGCCGATTTGTATAAACAAAAAATTGTTAGAAAGCTAAAACTTGGGCCTATTTGTTGGTCTAATATCATATACCTGTGTTTTGGCTAAGATTTCCAGTCGTACATTGAACAACCAGATTATTTTGGTAAAAAAAAATGCAAACACTTTACCTTCCTGTTTTTCACAGTGGTTTAATGAAAAATCTATCGCAATAACCTATAGAAATAACAATCCTACCTTCTTTAGCATTTCAAGACGATTAAAATGATACCAATATTAGCAGGTTATGATAGATATTTCCTGAGATACTGGACTATTAACACAGACGACAAGTGTCCATAAGAGCACTAAAATCATGATCTTCTGATATTGCATTTTTTTACTCTGTCATGATGCTATGTTATATCAGGAAATATCCCTCAGAGCCTGGCAATATAGGTATCATATTAATCGTCATGAGATACCTAATAATAATATACCTAATCGCGATAGATTTTGCATAAAATCACTGTGAAAACAGGAATGTAACATCTTTTAGAGTTTTTCACTTTAACAAATCCGATGTTCAATCTATGACAGAAAATCTTATCCATAACACAGGTATATCATGTATATATCAACAGATGGGCCCAAGTTAGAGAAACCCTAGTATTTTTATCATTGCTCAGGACTGAGTGAAGAGGGCTCGCCTCGTTTTCGATTGACGTACGTAAGCGGCCATTACAAGATGGCGCCAGTGTGAAGAGGGTCTATAGGAATCTGCATCAGCTGTCATTTGAGACCATGCCAAAAGGATAGGGGGCGCTGCGCTTCACACCTCCTCTGGCTTGTACCAGAAGTTAGATACAGTCCATGACGCTAGGTGGCTCCTCTGAGCCTTTATATACGGGACCGCATCAGAGGAGGTGTGAAGCGCAGCGCCCCTTATAGTGACTTGGGTCATATATACGATCGCAGCTGCCTCACAGTGCCACTTTCAAACATGCCAGCAAGAGGGAAGGAGCTCTGAGAAGAGCCCACACCAAAACATGCAAAATGCAAATAGCTCTTGTGTCATGAATAATAGGCCGATTTTGATAAACAAAACATTGTTAGAAACCTAAGACATGGGCCTATTTAGTGATACACATTTCATATACCTGTGCTATGGCTAAGGTTTCCTGTCGTAGGTTGAACATTGGAATTTGTGGAAAAAAAAGTGGTATTCCACAACACAAAACAGGCACAAAACGTGGAGCTCTATTGAGCTCTATTGTGGTTTGGAGTACATTAGATTTCACTCTATCAATATATGAAAAGATTTTGGATAGAGCTCTAATAGTTTGTATGTAATAGCTGTTACCAGTTAGCCTATTTTAGCAGAGGAATCCGCATTCAGCTGTCATTTGAGACCATGCCAAAACGATAGGGGGCGCTACGCTTCACACCTCCTCTGGGACCGCATCCTGAAAAATGCCGTAGTTGGTCGGAACTGCCACAAATCACTGCAATTCATGTTAAGTGAACGGGGAATGTTCCGTAGTCTACCCGAAGTCGTCGGGCCCGCACCATACGGCAAAAACCATGTCGAACTATGGCAACCCTGACTCAACCCAGTTTGCCTTAAGTCGACGGGATATTAGGGGCCGAGCAGAGGAAAACCATAAACATGTCCTAGAAGTTCCACGTCGGTTTACGGTTTGCCCCCAAACCACTGTGGGGACTGTCAGGGTAATGGTGTAAGCCTGGCATTAATTAATTCTGTGAACATTTTATATTAACCCAATATTTCCAATTTCATTCCACGAAAACCTAATCTTTCTAAATCTTTATGACTCAATGACTACCTCAGTAGAACAATCAGTTATAGAATAACCTTGATTAAGACAATGATAGTTGAAATGTCAGTTCACCAATGAACGCCTTAAAATCAACTTGACTAACTCTTGGTTGTACTACCTACCCACTCAACTCTTTCACAGACCGTTTCAAGCTCACATTTCTGAGGTTTGGATTTTAAGTCATAAGATTGTATTCTCTCAAACACCTCCTTCATGTTATTTAGACATTGAACATAAGTCTTTCCAGCAGTGCAAAAAAAGGTTATCATGGACGCATTTCACATTCAATCAGGGTACCAATGAAGATATCAGGCAGTATTTTAGTATAGACATATACTATAGTTCAGGAAATATTGGATATATACTAATAATGTATTTTTCCAGTGCACATAAAACAATATATCGACTTTTTAGACACTAAAAAAAAACAAATTGAAAAGCGACATAGCGACGATGCGGTAATTTAGGTTTCTGACCATCTATGAAACTGAATTGAAGGCTATGATGGCTGAATCTTGATTTCTATCCATGTCCTAGACATGTCGGAGCCATGTTACAAGCAGTGGGCGCCCGGCTAAAGCCTTTCCCTTTATTACGTTCATGACAAGCTGCAGCGAGCATTATCTTCCACACTACTTTCTGAATCTCAGAGAGGCCAAATTGCCCGTGGGTCTCCAGGCGCCACGCTGTCGCTACCCGTATTGATACTCCAGCTATTACAAGGGTTTAGATTCCAATACATACAGAATCTGGCAGAGTGGACACACCAGACTAGTGGCCAACTCGCCATAATCTAGAGTTAATCGCGCTGCGACACACATATTCTATTTCAGGCTGTATAAATGTGGGGTTGTGTTTACAACAAACGACCTGTGCTGGTCACTCTATTTGTGGTATTATTTCCTGATCCATGGAGCTACTTTACAGAACCATGTTGTGTGCTGGCTTTCACCAACTAAATTCACTGTGCAACTATTTCAGCTTTGAATTATCTGGTAATGAAAAACAGAGGATTGACTGTCAAAGTAACCCGGATTAAAACCATGTGAGTTGCAATCTCACTAGGAGCAAATTGTATGTTCATCATTGATGAATGAGTAGTTATGAATAAATAACGATTAAAAGGCTTTGGTCATATTCAGTATATATATACATATATATATATATATATATATATATATATATATATATATATATATATATATATATATATATATATATATACATATATATACATACATATATATATATATATATATATATATATATATATATATATATATATGTCATTTTCTGTAACCCACTTGCACCTAGTCAACTTGCTCTTTCTGCAACATGCACCTGAGTCTAGGATCCAAACATATCAAGCACTCGTAGGTCAATGAGGTATTTCGGTCTCAAGTGATTGGTCATGGTCAGCTGGGCACAATCTAGGACCCTGAGACACTGGCCCTCTGCTCCTTTCACATTGAATATGCTCTGTCGTGGGTAAATCCTGTAAATGAACATAATACAACAGTTAGAGGAAGACTTGTCAAATTAGAACGAGTGGTGTTTTCTAATGATGTTTATATAAATTCCCTACCAGAAGTAAGTAATGAATGGTAGTAGATATTTAACAGAATAAATTGGGTAGAGTCATGGCCAAATTAAGGTGTTCACAAAGTCCCTCAAATATATATAAGGAAATCTCGAAATGTAACAAAAGGCAACAATAAAACTGCTTATTAAAAAGAAAAGAAACAGTTCTGGTCCATGAGGAAACGTGGGTATACTACCCAAAATATTACAGCGGTGAGGGGTATAGATGATGGTGACATGATTAACATGGTAATACAGATATCATTTTAATAATACTCAGATCCAAATCATAGTAATGGTAATTTATTACTCACCTTTCGAGTAATTATCAGGAAAGAATCTAGTACAATGTATATCATTAGAAATTCGAACCTCTCGCCGTGCTTTATATATATGTATATATATAACTGTATCCAGGCGATACTATGGCATGAAGACACAGACACCCCAGGGACGTTTACCTGATACCTACAGGAGCCTACGCAGGCCGCTGCCTGGTGTTAAATTGTCTCCAGTCTACATCCGTCACACACAACCCATAAACAAGCCATGAAAGTAGGGTCAAGAAGAATGTGGTACCGAAATAACTGTCTCCTTAAGCAGGGTTTCCCCGTTATCGGGGCTGAAATAAAATCTTAATAGAGGGACAAATGTCCGTTCTGAGCAAAATGTCTGCTAAAGCGGGGTGTCCGAGAAGCCTTTAATGTACACTATATGCTCTAGGTATGGTGATACACACGCCCTATGTGTTTTCTATGGACACTTTGTATTAGGTGGATATATCTGTATGCTCCGGGTATGGTGATACACACTCCCTATGTGTTTTCTATAGACACTTTGTATTAGGTAATATATCTATATGCTCTGGGTATGGTGATACACACTCCCTGTGTGTTTTCTATGGACACTTTGTATTAGGTGGATATATCTGTATGCTCCGGGTATGGTGATACACATTCCCTATGTGTTTTCTATGGACACTTTGTATCATGTGGATATATCTGTATGCTCTGGGTATGGTGATACACACTCCCTATGTGTTTTCTATGGACACTTTGTATTAGGTGGATATATCTGTATGCTCCGGGTATGGTGATACACACTCCCTATGTGTTTTCTATAGACACTTTGTATTAGGTAATATATCTATATGCTCTGGGTATGGTGATACACACTCCCTGTGTGTTTTCTATGGACACTTTGTATTAGGTGGATATATCTGTATGCTCCGGGTATGGTGATACACATTCCCTATGTGTTTTCTATGGACACTTTGTATCATGTGGATATATCTGTATGCTCTGGGTATGGTGATACACACTCCCTATGTGTTTTCTATGGACACTTTGTATTAGGTGGATATATCTGTATGCTCCGGGTATGGTGATACACACTCCCTATGTGTTTTCTATAGACACTTTGTATTAGGTGATATATCTATATGCTCTGGGTATGGTGATACACACGCCCTATGTGTTTTCTATGAATACTTTGTATTAGGTGGACAATAAACAATGGTATCAAGTGGGATTCACAAGATGGGCTTTATGCACCTCACAGGTTGTTGTCTGAGACAAGTTTTTTGCCCCATCTATTCAATCCAACCAATACGGGCCATAATTCCCTGAGATTTATGGAATCATGAGGTTCCAGTTCTGAGGGGGGGTTTTCTTTATGATGGCCTAACCCTAGATCAATCCCAGACCATGTTCCCGCGAACCAATCTGTGTTACAAACTCCTCCAAAACCTGACATGGATGCGTCCGTATCGATTCTCCATGACGGTGATACCTGAGGGTTGATAATGGACTTTGAGCCATTGAAAATACCAACAAAGCTTGCCCACCATCTAAGGTCATCCTTGAACCAATCTGGCAAGAATATGACACGGGTATTTTCGGGGAAATACTTAATCAGGTTGATAATCCTTCTGATGAAAGTGCGAGCTCCTTGTATCACCATACCCGCGGCTGCAAGGACACCACAAAGTGACTGTAGCTCTTTCTTCGTTGCTCTCTTTTTCTCCATGAATTCATTCACCATCTGTAATAAACGAATTAGTTTATCGTTAGGTAAAGCAATCATCATTTGAATTGTGTCAATCGAGATACCGAGAAAAGTTAGGGACTGGCATGGATAAATGAGTTTATCCATATTTACAGCGAATCCTAATTCTGACAATACTTTGAGTAGAATACACAATTGTTTTTCACAATCTTCTTTGGTATTTGATATCACGATGAAATCATCTAAGTAACAATATAAACGATCAACACCTCTCAGTTTTGCTACTTGTACAACAAACTCGCTGAGTTGTGTAAATATGAAAGGACTACAGCGAAGTCCGAAAGACAGGCAACAGTCTTGTAGATATTCAGTTTTGTTACCAAAATCCGTGATCATTCCTTGAAATTGACGATGCGGGGGGTAAATGTTTACTGTTCTGTAGGCCGATTTTATATCGATTACTGACATGTAGTCACCATAAGACATTGTACTAAGAACTTCATCCAACTTTGTGAATTCGAATTCCTTACTGGTTGAGTACATGAAGTTGTTTATCGATTTTCCTATAGGACGTTTTGCATCAGTGATGGGGCGGAGTTTCAGATTCTTCTTCCACACCGCCCCCATCGCGTGCACACAGGTTGGACAATGTTCTACCACCATCACCTTTTCCGATTCAATCTCACTCACCAAGATATCTGACATTTGGCTTATGAATTCGGGATCCATTATAGAACTATAATTTTCGCACAAATATGTATCATCAAATTCATCGTCTACGATTTTGAAACCATAGAAAACCCCGTCGAGAATGAACTTCTTATCCAAAACCTCGTCTGACAATTCCTGACACCTATCCCAGAATATGCAGGGGTTTAACTGGGACCTACATCCACCTATGTAATGGTCACCATTGCACTCACCAGGACATAACCTTTCTGGTAATTGACTGTTCCTACCCATACCTGAGTTACATATGTCCTCAATTTCACCAAACGTTGTAACCCTATTGCCTTCGGTCATCAGCTGTGTAGCTCGAGTCACCGCATCGACATCAGGGTATTCTGTTGGAGTACCTGCAAATTCAAAACATTGAGTGCGTGCCTGGGGAACATTCTCATGTATCATACTACTCACACCAGTAATAGAACCGCTACCATTATTTTGGGCACCGCAGTCTATTTTTATTTCAACAGGTGCAAGACCATTAGTAGTGCGATCTACTCGACTTGCCTGGTCACGATCGATGATTGATATACTCCCTCGGTTTTCCCTATTTTTAACTGGGTTAAGCTCACCGACAGAATCATAGCTCTGGTTTGGGGTAACCTCACTATGATTTAAACCAGAAAAAAATGAAAAATGCTCGGAGTGCCTATCTCCGTCACAAGACCTCTGCGCTGGAATTTTGGTACCTTCCGAGTCAGGTGCTAGAGAGGAACAACCAATATCCCCATCCTGCCTGACAAACCCAGTATAAGTACAATCTACTTCACCCTGGGACAAACCCCCGCTGACCGCAGCGTTACCTATTTGCCCAGGGTGGACCTCATCCTATTTGTTACTCTTTGACCGAGGGCAATCGATTACAGCGTGGGAGCCGGTGCAGTCTACGCACTCGTGCTTATACTTACAAGTGGCTAGTGAACAACCTCGCCTCTCATTGTACGCCCAGCACATTCCCAGCTTGCGACCTTGCCTAGACTTTGACACTTTTGAGCGGCCAGAACCCTCACGACCCTTGTCCACTTGCTTAAGGTTTTCGTGTCCTAGACACTGAAAGAAACCTTCATGATCACCATATTGGAAGGCTTGTACTCCCATGACTTCCGCTTTTTCTCGAATCATAAGATCGTACTTTACAAGAGAAGCACCTGTGTATACCCTAGATTTGTCTATTAAGAACTGAAGGTGTTTTGCATATCCCATGGTGGGTATGCCCCGTTCAGCCATGGCAGACGCCATGCTGGCGCTGGCTGAGAGGACATCTTCTATGCTCACATTTGCTGACGATTTTCCAAAAGGAAAATGAAGGTCTAAATCGAATAAGAACAGCTTACGTTTTTTGCGCTTTTCTTCGGTGTGGCAGCAGGTGCCTCCTGTTCCCTGAGTGCCCGACTGGCTAGTCCTCTCCATGATGCCTGGTTGTAGGAATCCAGGGGACATCTTTTCTTTTACCTGAGGCACTAGACCCCTGGCTAACACGCCCATTGTATCTATCCCCACTGGTGACACCGGGTAGAATCCTGCTCTAGTTTCTGAGTGTCTAGCAACTCCACCCTCAGCACCCAGAACATGCTGAACACTGTTTGTGGAGAAAGCCGCACTCGGAACAACGCACGAGGCGTGCCATGGTAAAAAAAATTGTAGTGCTGTCAAGGTGGAGTGATCTCTGTGGTGTGTGAGCGGTGAGTGAGGCACTTTGTATTAGGTGATATATCTATATGCTCTGGGTATGGTGATACACACGCCCTATGTGTTTTCTATGAATACTTTGTATTAGGTGGACAATAAACAATGGTATCAAGTGGGATTCACAAGATGGGCTTTATGCACCTCACAGGTTGTTGTCTGAGACAAAATCCTGCTGGGATTCTGTACCCTGTAAAGTGGGGTTCACACGATGGGATTCATGTACCTCACAGGGTGTTTGTCTGAAGTAAATCCTGCTGAGATTCATGTACCTCACAGAGTGTTTGTCTGAGACAAATCCCGATGAGATTCATGTACCTTACAGGGTGTTTGTCTGAGACAAATCCCGATGAGATTCATGTACCTCACAGGGTGTTTGTCTGAGACAAATCCTGCTGAGATTCATGTACCTCACAGGGTGTTTGTCTGAGACAAATCCTGCTGAGATTCATGTACCTCACAGGGTGTTTGTCTGAGACAAATCCTGCTGAGATTCATGTACCTCACAGGGAGTTTGTCTGAGACAAATCCTGCTGAGATTCATGTACCTCACAGGGTCTTTGTCTGAGACAAATCCTGCTGAGATTCATGTACCTCACAGGGTGTGTGTCTGAGACAAATCCTGCTGAGATTCATGTACCTCACAGGGTGTTTGTCTGAGACAAAACCTGCTGAGATTCTATAACTTGTAAAGTGGGATTCACACGGTGAGATTCATGTGCCTTGCAGGATGTTTGTCTGACACAAATCCTACTGAGATTCATGTACCTCACAGGGTGTTTGTCTGAGACAAATCCTGCTGAGATTCATGTACCTCACAGGGTGTTTATCTGAGACAAATCCTGCTGAGATTCATGTACCTCACATGCTGTTTGTCTGAGACAATCCCACTGAAAGTCTATATTCGAACACAATCTCTTCATCTAAATTGTATATTTCCATTTCCCTGACCCATGTTTTTCCACTGCAATTGTTGGCAACATTTACCCCTAATGAGATAAAGAATCTCATGAGATTCTGAACCCTGTGAGGTACATGAATCCCACCGTGTGATTTCCACTCAAGATAGAATTGCATATTATTCTTGGATGCGATACTACTTTCACTTCAGATCCCTCGAGACCTTTTTTCGATGCCCACATTTAATTGGCATCTTCTACTGAGGCCCAGTGAGGCGTGATCCAACTCGTGCACGGGGGGCGGGGGGCGGGGGGCGGAGGGAGGGGTGGTCCCAGGGTCGTTGGACGTGTATATTTCTGGGCGTTACGCCTGGCGATCTCCGTATATAAGGTGCAGGACGCGGTGACCGGCCACACACGATACAGCCCTCACCATGGTCCGGCTCTCCCTTCTCGGGCTCCTCGCCCTCTGCGCCCTCTGCCATGGGAACGACACTTTCCAAGGAGAAAAAGGTGAGAGTTACGTTTTTTGTTCATTAATCATCCATCGTATACAAAGATACACTTTGGGAATGTATGGGGACTCAGTAAACCACGACCCATTATATGGAGCCGGTCAGATACTGTAACTGTGGTATACGGATTCAAATCTGTGGTATACGGCCTCACAGCTATGGTATACGGGAAAATAGTCCCTTTGTGCTCTAGAGCAAAAAAGATAGTTCCTTTTTAAAAAAAATCTTTTATTTATATTGACCATAGTTCAGCTTCTTATGAGGCTGATTTTCTTGCAAGGGTTGCTGAGTCCGTAGGGTTGGCCGTTTGAGGTATTTTGTTATACCCTTTGATATGGTAATTACTGGTTTTAATATATTCGAAAAGATGGATAATAAATCACCAAACGCTTGTTTTGTCGGTAGGCGGCTCTGTAAACCACTCGAGGTTGACGTCGTAATACACTCGTTAACGCTCGTGTATTACAATGCGTCAACTTAAAATAGTGAGACAATGGCCCTCTGCACCTTCCCCTATGTCACAGAGTTGGCACAGAAATAAGGAATGTGTAGTTTTTGCAGCACACTAAACGTCGTAAAACCTCTCCGGAACATAGACAACGTAAATGAGGGTGTGGCCCACGCTCAGCAATGTTCAAGCTTGTGGGCCTCAAAAACAGAATAGGATTGTAACTAAAATCTTTATTGTAGAACGTATGAAATGTTCTCGTGATTGTAAACTGTTACTGGCTGAATATTCATTAAATGATTTGATAGCATAGATGGTTTTACTTGGTCCCTGTACTTTTATTTTGATATACATTTATAAATATGCAAATGCGCCCAGAAGACAGTTGCCATACCATCTATGATGGACCTTTGCCAATGTACGCAAACGGAGTAAATACAGTCCTTTGTATCATCATGTCCATTCAATATATACATGTACATTATGGCCCTGATGATCTAGTTCTTTTGATGTGAACAATTCATTGAAACATGTAGAGTGCAGTCAATTATGACAACACTTGACAGAACAATATCAGAAAAACACAAGTCTTAATCAAGGTATGTTGAGGGACTTTTGAATTAATCTCCATAGTGAACGATCCGGCGGTGCTAACCACATACAGTGTACATTACAGAAACCCGACACCGTTTGTGTGTATTCCCGTGGACCTTGTAATGACGAGTGCAAAATGTTTTCAGGTCTGTGACAAAATATTAAGAGAGAACGTAGTTACTGAGACCGTAGGAACGGTCGTTTGAGGTATTTTGTATTACATAAAATACGTCCCAACGCTGGAGGCGGAGGGACGTATTTATGCTACAAAAGCCCAAGAATGGCATCCCTATGGCATCATTATATATTTATATATCATGAAAAACGTCATTTCATGTACTTAGGAAGTACACCATAGGCACAGCGTGCCAAAACATTCATTATGGGCTCAGTGAGCCCGAAAAGTAGTCATACTGCACCCCTGCAGTGGGTAGTATTTCATAATCGTTCGACCACAGGTATATATATAACTAGGAGCAAATGGTATATTCATCATTGATGAATGAATGTGCAATTATAAATGAATAACCATTAAGAAGTTTTGGATTTATTCAGTCTATGGATCATTTTCTGTAACCCACTTGCACCCAGTAAACTTGCCTGTTCTGCAACTGCTAGGATCCAAACATATCAAGCACCGGTGGGTCATCGAGGTATTTCGGTCTCTAGTGATTTGTCATGGTTAGCTGGGCACATTTCTAAGATCCTGTAACACTGGCCCTCTGCTCCTTTCACACTACCACAGTGAATAGCCCACAGATAGTGAAGGATAGTTTTTGCAGCGAGCTGGAAGTCCCCGTGAGCACTCTAATCTTTAGGCACCGTATATATAAGCAATACCATCGATGTCATACCCATTTTTCTGGTTTGAGTCTTTTCGGCCTTTATGGCCCTGGGCTGATGCCCTTTACATCCTTCCAGACTATATTTATACGGTCTATATATAGATGCTGAACTACAGCACTGGGTGCTATTTCACGATAATTACATGGTCCTTAAACTCTACCAGGGGTTGGCGTGGAGTTCACAATGTTGTAGGTCCAAGTGAGGCTGACCAGTGGAGCTTACAGGTATAATGTGCCGCACTTATCCATACAGATTGGCCCGACTAAGTCCCGACTAAGACATTGGTACGGTTTAACCCTGACCATGTCCACGAATTGTCACTCTTGACCCAAGTTTTTTTTTTTAAGTTCTGAGAGCAGAAATACTTATAAAAAATATTCACAACTCACTGAATTGATAATTAAGTCTAGCTTTATGGTTCCTTTTACTCGAAATACACATAAAGGGGAATAAAAATATGTAAAAGTGCCTTCAAGAGTACTCAGTAAGGAATGTCACACTCTCCAAGCACTGGTCTTGGTCAAATGAAAGTTCTGCAGGGAGTCTCACAGACACTGGGTGAAGATGGCCTTAGATTTAACCAAACCAAAACTACCGTTACTGTATGGAGTTGTCCCTCTGCCTTAACTGCCATATAAGGAATATAGTAGACCCAGCAACAAATGACTGCATTCACAGCAGACCACGACCTTCACCTTGACCTCCTTACACAGTATTAATAGCGCTGTCGGACTGTCCTAAGTCTATAGTTGACCTGAATCTAGTGGGCCAAAACCACCCTCCCAGAGCGCGGCTATTGTATTATCTACCATACCAAGGTGTCTCATTGGACAATGGCCATTTCCTAAGAATAGACTCTGAGGGAAACGCAGAACGACCTGACCATGCTGTTATTTCAACGTGTTCAGTATAACGGTGTTCTGCACAGGGTTCAATACAGAATTTATACTGCATAGGAAGCAGCAGTACGTAATTCTCAACATACTGCATGGGTTTATAATCAGTACATGTACATAATGGTACGTAATAAATGTACATATGCATGAGAATATTCTCATATTCGATTGCCACTTGCAATTGCAATTGCCAAGAGTTTCCTTGCCACATTAAAGAATATATCAATAGGAACTATTTCTTTGCTCCATAGCACAAAGGGACTATTTTCCCTTAAATACCACAGCTGTGAGGCCGTATACCACAGATCAGAATCAGTATACCACAGTTATGGTATCTGACAGGTCTTATATCATAGGTTTACCGAGTCCCCATACATTTTCAATGGGGTCTTCGTATACGATGGATGGTAAAGGTAACGCTAGCTGCTGCAGGGTATGGGAACTGTTGTGGTCTACATCAGACAGCTGTGGACCTTACCTTCACCCTTTAACCTCGGATAGTGCTGAGGCTAATGGAGCTAATTGGCAGCTGAATTGCTGGGGAACGATTTAATCTCTCATGCGATTAAGCATTAAGTCTAAAAATAAACATGTGTACACAAGATCTTACAATGGGTAGATGTTACACTTCTTTGACCCCTTGCCAAGGTACGGTATAAATAACTCCAGAGGAGAGGGTGTACTTTCATTTTAGACGGAATTTTCGTTAATGGTCTGGAAATCATATAATGCGCTTCTGATATAAGTTCAGAATTTCTCAATTATCTTGTGCTGCATTCAGTCACATTATTTAATATTACCTCTATAAAGCATTGTAAAAGAAGAAAAAAAGAGAAATTTTAATAAAAATAACCATCGATAAACCAACCTATATCATAGGTTTTTCAAGTTTTATTTTGACCTCATGTAAACAGCAAATTGAATTATGCATACTAAATGACCGACCTTTTATCAAAGTCCGTGAATAACTGTATAAATATAGGGACAAACATCACAAAGGTCGAATACCTCTTTCAGTTTCTATCTCGGCGACCAGTTTAGATTTGAATAGCGCTGCCATAAAACTATCCCTTCAATGAATGCTCTTCACTGTGATATTGTAAAAGGAGCAGAGGGCCAGTGTCTCAGGGTCTAAAAGGCGTGCCCAACTGACCATGACCAATCACTCAAGACCGAAATAACTAATTCACCCACTGGTGCTTCATACGTTTGGATCTTAGCCAGGCAGTTGCAGAAATAGCACGTTGACTGGGTGTAGGTGGGTTACAGAAAACTATTCATAGACTGAATGTAACCCAAACCTTTTAATTGTTATTCATTCCTAGTTGCACGCTCATTCATCCCCGAAGAACATACTATTTGTTCCTGGGTCTTTATGGCATATAGAAAAGCGTCTACATGTACGATGCTTGATTATCAAAGGGGCCCCAGTGTAGCTCTGGGCCAACTTGGATACAGAAGACGGGGTTCCCTTTTAGGGAGCGTAAACAAACTGATCATGGAAGTATATCTGTGAAAAAAATCCACCAAGGCTGCGCGGCATATAACGCCACACCACAACCTGCAGTATCTGTACCTCATCAAATGGGATGCCAATGCTGAGCTCATGGACTTGGATATGGAAGTCCCTACTGCTCTGCATAAAACGTTATGGGATGGCTACACAGTGGGTTTGCCAATTCTGAAAGAGATATACTTTCAAAGTTTGTTTACGCTCCTTTTTTTAAGTGTCAAACCACTTTGCATATGACCATATTTGGCAAACTCTGTTTCTTTGTATTAAACCTGTGTATGAAGAGTGAATAGACATATCTCCAGCCTATTCTTAGTCTGCTGAATCAGTCCGTCTCAAAACAGCGTGTGAAGCAATGTGTTGTGTTGTGTCTTTGTGGGGTATGTAAAAATAGCTGAACTATGTCCCGGGTGTGTAAAATGAAACTACTTTACAAGTCGTGCTATTCCCGTCTCTCTCACCAACACCTTCACGACTCGGTGGTCAGTGACCTTTCACATTTAGAAAATAGTGTTTTAATTCAATAGCGACATAGTGCATTAGCCAGAAATGGCGCCGGTCAAACAAAAACACAAATAAAATAAGAGAAACGCCACCAACAAGACAAAATACATATGCAGATGTTATTATATACCTCTGGCTATATCTGCTACGTTTACTGCCCGCTCCTACCCATGGCGTATTTATACCCGTACGCCACAGTGTGACGGACGGGGTATGTGATCACGTGACTAGGTAAAATTTCGCCATTTTTAGGTATATATACTAATGCGAACACAGGCTGAGTGTCTTCGTACTTCAAAGTACTTGGTAAAATTATTGATCACATACATCCCTCTGCCTATGGCATCGGGATGTATGTGATCAATAATTGTACTGCGTATATTTGACGTACGAAGACAGTAAGCCAGTTTCCGTATAGTAGTTTTCTGCGACATTGATACAGACTGGTCTCCTCTCCAAGGTATAGGTAATTGGTTGACGATAACCTGTGAGCAAAAATGGTGAAAATTACTGAGTAATGCAAGGATAAATGTTGTAATATAGTCGTGCGACTATCGCTTTATAAAGCTCCCTTAACGGGTGAAAGAGATTGTCAATAAATAAAAAAAAAAAAAAAAAAAAATGGCCGAACGTCTATGAAGTTTGGGTTACTACTAATATTAATGGTGGAATTGCATCTAGAGCCTCATTTCAGCTCTGTGTATACATCGAAATGTTCATTAATTAAATCCAAAGTGACCCCTTAACTGGGGTTAAGAAGCATTCCTGCCGAAATAACTGTCCCCTCAAGCGGGGTCGCCACTGATCGTAGGGTGACCCCTTAAGTGGGGTTAAACTGAACTCTTTAAAGAGGGGAAAATTTTCGTTCAGGGCAAATTGGCCTCTTAAGCGGGGTGACCCCATAAGCGGGAAGACCCCTTAAGTGGGGTATTCCGGATGCGGGGTTTTACTGTAAATGCTTTTGGTTTCGTTTTGATCTTTACCAAGAAGAAAGGAAACTCAGGAGATCAGAGAAATGCATATCATTCTTCACCAGATTCTATATAAAAATCCGTCTCCTTCAATAATTGGCCGATTTATTCGGATTTATTCAAAAGAAATTATTACAAAGTAATTCGCCTAGATTTTGGCGGTCTTCCGCTACACCATGGTTTCTCATCTGCCAAAGTCTGGAGCATTTACTTATGATGCAGATGTGTATTTACATAAAAATAGTTATATAAAGATCGCACATCACTTGGGAGTTGCGAATGGTTGGTAGGTATTGTCTTAGGTAAAGTATTCACCCCTGATCTCCATTCAGGGGTGAACAGCTGCTCTATGTTATTAGGCGAGGCACTGTGCAGTTAGGGAACCAG
This sequence comes from Alentia gelatinosa, assembly GCA_950022655.1. Taxonomy (NCBI): domain Eukaryota; kingdom Metazoa; phylum Annelida; class Polychaeta; order Phyllodocida; family Polynoidae; genus Alentia; species Alentia gelatinosa. Next base: position 77,211,718 of record OX465583.1, read on the forward strand.
CGAGAAAAACTGAACAAAATGGCTGGACCTGAGAACCAGCAAAGCTCCACTGGAAGAATATGTCTAAATACGCAGTTGTAAAGTAAGATACGGCTATTTTGAAGGTTGGCGAAGACAAATGGGTACATATTTCTCGATTCAATTTTGTTTTCATACATGTCAGAGTGTGGCCAGTGAGAAATGATGACCCGGTGGAGGCCTCTATGGCAAAGGAACCCGGCCCTGTTTGGGACAGGGCCGGGTACACTGGCTAGTATTGTCTCACCCCTGGTGTTTCATATCTTGGAACCTTTAGCCCGATTCTCTATTTGAAAATCTGTTCGTTGTTGGTCTCTGCCTCGCCACAGCGGCAGTTTACATTTCAATAGTTTATGGTCGCAACAGCGAGCGGCACTTTGAACGTGAGCGGCACCAACAGCGGCAGTGACCGTTTCAGAGGGAAATTACCGTTCGCTGTTACTGCCACTGTGGTGCCACTGTTCACGAGAGGGTCTACCCCCTCGTACTGCTCAAAATAACACATTCTATTGTGTGAATGTTTTACCTATAGCTAGATTTTCATAGTTCTCTAGAGGTCAACTCCTTTGTAATACCGGGGACACACCAAGCGAGTGAAGGCAGCGATCTCTGGAATCGCCAACACAAATTGGCGTGTGTGTGAGATATTACCTTATAGGAATATCTCCTGCCTATAATTTAGCATCTTGGAAGCAAAACAAAACATCTAGGGTTTGGACCTACCTGAGACCTACGTATGCACCTCTCAACCTGTCTTAGCTAGCGACTATTTGGGAGTACTATTTAAGATAATTATAACTATGCAACTTGTCAGGGCACTCTAAGGCATCTTTAACTTATCTGAGATATCTCAGATTCTAAGATATTTCGTCTATGCAACCAAATGGTCCCTAAACAGCCTCCTCATTTGTCGTGACTATATAAAGCCCCCATTACCTCTACCTAAGCTCTTAAGGTGTTATCCGTCCACCACGGAGGGGAATTTAGTCCCAGACCCCTGCCTAGACCCAGAGGGCATCGAGAGTTCATCTGTTGTTGAGAAAGGACTAAATTTATTTTATTATTACACTAAACTGCCTGCCTTTTACTGGTGCTCTAAAAGCACCAATTTTAGAATTGGAATATGGAGATGTTATTACCATAAAATACTTAGGAAAAGAGTGGACAATGAGAATCTTTCTATCAATAAGTAAATATCTATATCAAAAACACGTTCTATATACATGTGTAGTATTCACTAACTAAAACAAACCACCGAAAACTATCCATTGACTAAATGTAACCCAAACCTTTACATTGTTATATAATTTTAATTGCGCGCTCATTCACCAATGATGAGTGTACCATCTGCTGATATTTCTGATAACTGGGCTGCGCTGTAGCGTACCCTGGTAACTAGTTGCATTGTGGGTTATTACTAACAGTACACTGACTGTCTGTCAATACCATAAGTGACTATCCTCATTTGTATCTGATACTCTGTCAAAAACTGGATATAATCCGTTTGTCTCTATTGTCTCTACTGAATACTCAATAAGATTCACTGATACTACATTTGGAAGGTATATGTGACAATTTTCATAATTCATCATTCATCACTTCTGGTGTAGTTCGTGTTCACCATGGTAATTTTGTGCACTGATTGTGTACTGCGAAACTTCAAATACTTGTGGAAATTTGTCAACGGAACGGGACCAGACGGAAGAACGGCCTAGCCGAGTCTGGATGTTGTTTGTATAAATAACCTAGACCAATAAAAGTATTAAAAAAAAAACCCAAAAAAACAAACCATTTACTCTTAGTGGATAGCTGTATCGGTTCCCTCTTCTATATTCATTCAATGTTTATTAACCTCTCTAATAAAGGAAATACTTTTCTGTCTGCAGGTCTTCTGCTGAAACGCCTTTTAATGGCCCTGGAAAAACGATCAGATGTAAGTATTCCTACATGTATTTGAAATATTCATTTAGTATGAAAGCTGGTGTGTTTAGCTTCCTTTTTACTGTATGTATGAAATGTCGCTAATGCTTTGCATTACTACGCGTTAACCTCTCGTGGTTTACGGCAGCCTGTCCACAAAACTATCCATTATTGTCTTGGTAAACATCATGTAATTATTCGCAGTGACCTTGTTACTTACTATCCAGAGAATCAAAATCGAGTATAGAGGTAAAAAGGCTAGTGTGTTTTCGAAATGATATCTGGAGATACATACGGATGTGATTGTGTATGGATTCATGTATACAGTGAAAAAAGGTGATATTTCTTCCCGTTTTCAAATGAATATTGATTATAACAGTGAACACTGAGATTTGTACTCTATTTCCCCTCTCTGGTATTTATTCACCATAGACTTAACATTGAGAAATTTTACGCAACGCCCATGGAGTATTCAGAAAAAGACTTAATGGGGGATTATGTCACAAATGTAAGCCAATTAGTCAATGTGAGGGGTGAGATAATTTCAGAAACCTGTGAAAGTTTAGGGTCAGAGCTCAATCCCATCTCATTTGAATCGCTACGTAATTCACACAGCTTCTCCTTGTGAATTACTATACATGATTCAAACTCAATGAGATACAAGCTCTTACCGTAGACTTTCATAGGCTTCCTGTATAGTAATGCATAAACCACTTGTGACTTCCAGCCATCCAGCTGTACGGCCAAGTACAGGGAGATGGGCAACAGCACCATGTGTCTCTACCAGGACGATCCCAACGCGCAGAACAGGGGCGTGAGCGACGCCGAGAAGCAGAAGATTGTTGACCAGCACAACCAGTACCGCGCCAAGGTGGACCCCACCGCCGCCAACATGCAGAAGATGGTGAGCATCCGCCGGCAAACCTGGCGCCTGTTTTTCAGACAGCGACGTCTTTATTTGTAGTGATCACAAAAGAGTGACCAGTTGGGTGACCAAACCAGTGATCATAACCAAAAAGTGTTCCTCAGACCCGGTCACTGTTCAGCTGTTATGATCACTGTTGGTCTAAGGCCCATTCAAAAACAAAAGCATGTCTCACATGTGAAATTTGGTAATTAGATAAAACAGATATAGACAATTCATCGCAGTAAATATTGTTTCATTTGATACAGTGGAAGTATATAAAATGAAATATGCCACCATTTGGGCTAAATGGTCACAACTCTGGAACCCAAAACAGTGACCATGACAGTTTACCCTTCTAAATGGTCGCATATGTTATGACGACTTATCTCTGGAACCCAAAGGTCTCCAAACGGTTACTAACTGGTCACTATAGGAAATGGTCACGACTAAAAAACAGGCCCCTGGGTCCTGTTTTATTTTTCGCCCAAGGCTTGAAATGCCCGGGAGATAGGTCCTAGGAGAGTTTGGGTTCGATATTTATTTAATTCAATTTATTCGAAAAGATGGATAATAAATGCAACAAACGATGGTTATGTGAACAGGCGGCTCTGTAAACCACTCGAGGTTGACCTCGTAATTACTACGCCTCAACCTCTCGTGGTTTACGGCCGCCTGTCCACAAAACCCTCGATTATTGTCTATGTATACAATAGAACAAGAAGGAGCTAACGCAAAATTTCCAATTTCTTTGAGCCCACCCCACCCCCCTCAGTGCGTACGTACTTTATGGATGGCCCCATACTTACCTTCTCATTTTGTTTGTCTAGTATTGGGATGACGAAATCGCAGTGATCGCCCAGAAATGGACAAATACGTGCCCGCCTGGCCACGACAAAGACCAAGGCAGGAAAGTGCCCGGTAAGCATTTCAAGTCGAGCTATTCAATTCATTATCTATCTATAGTCCCTATTAATGTATACCATAATTCAGTCTGTTTACAAGTTCCAGTGTTTGCTGGTTACCGACATTGTATGGTGATCGACCCTTGAACGTAACCCACAATTATTGCAGTTTAACGGTTTTTACAAATCTTCAAATTGAAAATCTGATGTCAGAAATGGAAATTTCAGCTATTTCTACATGAAAATCCGAAATCATATTCAGGTTCTCCAAATATAAATGGGAAAACTGTGGTTCATGTGGTCGTGGTATGCCCAGCCAGTCGCGAGCGGAACTTGTATTTACCCTGGGCGATGATAGGGAGTTTAGCAACCTCTGGAGGGCGTATACAAAGATCCCATTGAAAATGTATGGGGACTCAGTAAACCACGATCCATTATATTAAACCTGTCAGATACCATAACTGTGGTATAACGATTCAAATCTTTGATATACGGCCTCAAAACCATGGTAAACGGGAAAAATAGTCCATTTGTGCTCTAAGACAAAGATATAGTCCCTACTGTTATACCCTTTGATATGACAACTACTGGGTTTAATTTATTCGAAAAGATGGATAATAAGCAGTTCTTTAAACCATACCAGGTCGCCACCGCAATACACTCGTGTAGCACTTGTGTATTACTATGTGTCAAACTCTCGTGGTTGACAGCAGCCTGTCCACAAAACCAGCACAACTGAAGTACAGTAAAACCCCGCTTAACGGGTCGAGTTCTTTAAACAGGTCGAGTTCTTAAAACAGGTCGAGGTTTTAGGGTCGAGTTCGTTCCGGGTCGAGTCCGTTCCGGGTCGGGTCCGTTACGGGTCGAGTCCGTTCCGGGTCGGGTCCGTTCCGGGTCGGGTCCGTTCCGGGTCGGGTCCGTTCCGGGTCGGGTCCGTTACGGGTCGAGTCCGTTCCGGGTCGGGTCCGTTCCGGGTCGGGTCCGTTACGGGTCGAGTCCATTTCGGGTCGAGTTCGTTCCGGGTCGAGTTCGCCAGTATTCACCGATAATGACGGGTGTTTCTCGTGGGCAGGGTACGGCATCTGGATCGGTCAGAACTGGGCGCAGGGCTACTCCTCGTGGCAGAGCGCCATCTTCGCCTGGTATGACGAGGTCCGCGTCTACCGTTACGGCGTGAACCCCAGCAGCTACCTCACCAAGGAGATGGGCGCCATCGGCCATTACACACAGGTAAGATGTCAGCCCGGAGGCCTGGCCTATGTGATCACTAGTTTTTTAAAAATTTAATTTATTTTTATTCAGGTATCATTCGTCGGTACATGTCCGCGATCTTCCATAACACCTTATGTGGATATTGTTATCTATATCATTATTATATATTTTGCTCCAACCACAATACAGTGAGCAGGCAGCTTGTGGCTAATACTATTCCTGTTTTGTAAAATTTAATCCCCATGGTGTGAGATGCGTTCCCTTGGGGGTGTGCTCTTGCATTCGGAAAAAAATGACCCCACAATGCCACGTCAAAAAAAAAATTCCGAATGCAAGAGCACACCCCCAGGTGAACGTATCGTACACCATGGGGATTAAATTTTACAAAACATGATACTCACATTACTGCATCACTCAGGACGACTTGAAGTGACCAGATCCCCCATAATAAACCTTGGACACAGAAATTACGATCAGCCAATCATAGCCTGAATGAGATTAGCCAGAATCGAAACTGCTGATATGACAGGTGTCAATCCACACAAACACCTGTGAGGAACCATCAATCCTTCTCCCAAACACCCATCACACAGTGGTGACACCTGTCTCTGAGACAGATGAAAAATAATTCCCTCCCATCACACCAGGGGGAAGCACACACAACAGCCAACCAGCTGCCACACAAGACAAAGACACTGATTGGCAGGAACACATTCCCGCCCTTCCTTGTGTGGGGGAGCACCAATCACTGGATTGAGATTAGGTCAGGTGACCAGAACGACCTATAGAGACCATGTTGACTAATCAATTAACATAATTTCCTCATTCCAATGCCAGGAACCACAGAGGATCTAGTCACATATCAGCAGTCGCTAAGCCGATCGAACGTCTACACATAATACTATTCCCGACTACAATCACTATTATATATTAAAAAACACATAGCAAAACTGTTATTAATGATTGTAGGATGAAGTATAGTCAAAGCAATGAGATGATGATTGGTTGATTCTAGAAAAAAAACTCGTATTTAATTCTGTTCGCTAAAGACAGTCTTAGCCGTCCATAAAGTGTTGAATAAAGTTGACCCCATCATCCATGGGTCACTCTGGCCTACAGGAAAGGGCCTACATGTATGATCCTAGATTATTAAACAGGCCCCAGATTCTGCATTGATAAATGAGTGATGTGACTGACTTTTCTTTTGCTCATCAGGTGGTGAGGGACATTGCAGCGCGGGTCGGCTGTGGCTACGCCAAGTGTCCCAGCGGTCCGATCTACATCTGTAACTACGCCTTCGGGTATGTGCACCACCCTTCACTTGGGGCCTTGCTCCTAGAAATGTGAGAAAAGCGTTGCTCCAGTAATATTGGATCATATTATGTGGTATTGTCATTCTCATGTTGTATCGCTACTTTTTACAACACCACAGTTTCAGTGACACAGGTGAAAGGTTCATTAGATTTTTTTATTGAATATAGATTGTGACATCGTTATGATGCTTTCTGCAAAGAATCTGGAGCAGTGGTTTGACCTCGCGTCGCTATTCTGTGATCCGCAAAATGTAAGCAATTTCCACAGGGAGGTATTTTAAAGTTGTGATAATCGTTGATACCGAACGTTTTGAGGCCATTGCATTCCATAGTCGAATAACCGTCTTTTTGGCGATCATTATGTCCAATAAAGACTGTTTGGAACCCTTCGGGGTCAGATAGTTGTAGAGGTGTAAAATTCATGCTCAAACCTTTTCAAATTACATAATATTTACAGTAAAGGAGTATCTATGTATATGGTTTACCTATGTTCAAAATTTCAGAATCTTCTTGTGGGTATTCCGATCGTGACTAACAGTTTACGTATCACAGCTTTCGCATGAGCTAGTGCATCGCTCTACAATAATTGTAACGATAGAACAGGGGTGTGAATTGGGTGACTATTCTAGCATTCTGATATCGATTTCACTTTTATCATCACTAATCATGATCTTGCACGGACAGGTGGCGTTCTTCCGAAGGGGAAATATATTTCATAGAAACTTTTCCTCACATATATATATATATATATAGTTATCTTTGACATTTATCACTTGGTTAAAATTTGGCAGTCATTCCAGGGGCCTGTTTTTGAGACAGCGACGTCTTTATTTGTAGTGATCACAAAAGAGTGACCAGTTGGGCGACTAAACCAGTGATCATGACCAAAAAGTGTTCCTCAGACCGGTCACTGTTCAGCTGTTATGATCACTGTTGGTCCAATGCCCATTCAAAAACAAAAGCATGTCTCGCATGTATATTACTCAACAGAAAATTTGAGAATTAGATAAAACAGATATAGATAATTCATTGCAGTAAATATTGTTTTATTTGATACAGTGGAAGTGTATTTATAAAATGAAATATGCCACCATTTGGGCTAAATGGTCACAACTCTGGAACCCAAAACAGTGACCATGACAGTTTACCCCTCTAAATGGTTGCACATGTTATGACAACTTATCTCTGGAACCCAAAGGTCTCCAAACGGTCACTAACTGGTTACTATAGGAAATGGTCACGACTAAAAAACAGGCCCCAGGCCTCAAAGGGATGCATACTTAGTTACCATTTTCAATTGTCCACATACTTTAAGGTGCCATTGTTCACTTCAGAAACGCAGTTGACCTCGCAAAGCCTTACGAGAGTGGACCCAGCTGCTCCAAGTGCGGCGCCACGTGTTCAGGCAACCTTTGCGGTAAGTATGTGTGTTCTGCCTGGTCTCGGAGTGTTTGCCATTGAGCTTGGTAAGAAAGTCGCCCAGGGAAAGAGCTTGTTTAGTGTTGCGTTGCAAAGTCACCTTTAGATTGGACCACTTCGAAACTTCTATAGGGTACTTTGATTGTTAGCATTAACGCATGTTACATCTAGGAGTCATGTTTAGTGTAAACATTCCTTCTCAAACATGTATTTATCCCACCACGGGTATTCCCCCCCCCCCCATAGACTTAATATTGTAAGCTCTTACCCAATGCCCATTGAGTATATAGATGAAATAATCAATGGGGGATTATGTCCCAAATGTTAGTCAATTAGACAATGTGAAGAAAGTTGTCAGATATTATAACTGTGGTATAAGGATTCAAATCTGTGGTATATGGCCTCAAAGCCATGGTATACGGGAAAATAGTCCCTTTGTGCTATAGAGGATAGGATAGCTCTAATATGACAATTACTGGGTTCAATTTATTTGAAAAGTTGGATAATTAATACAATACACGATGGTTATGTGAGCAGCAGACTCTATGAACCACTCGAGGTTGACGTCGAAATATACTCGCGAGCGCCTGTGTATTACTACGCCTCAACCACTCATGGTTTATGGCCGCCTGATAGAATAGTGACGCTGAAAGGTCTGCAAGACAACAGCGCCCACACTAAAGAGTAGAGAGTACCTAGAAATAAAAGCAACTCTCATAACCATTGTGGTGAGCCAGCAAAATTTTTTTAGAAAAATCCTAAATTTTGAGATCTGGGAGCTGTTTTATAGTAGTGACGATCGTTGATAGTGATCGTTTCCGTTGAAGTCGAATTATCGTACCTGCGGATGTATGCCGCAGTTATATCCAAATAGGTCTTAGACCATCAGTGATCGTTTCAACCCAACAGGGACCGGCTTTTTACACGCGATAATCGTTAATAGCGATTATTAAAAATATCTTGAGTTTCAAGATAAATACAACTACCATTGGCCCCAAAGGTTTTATGTTTATCGCAAAATGTATGATGATTACAAAACGGTCGCTATTAACGATTATCTCGTCTAATAAAGCGGTCCCTTCTATGAAACATCTCCCAGGCTGTCCTCTTTTTTGATTTTATCCTACCCCTCTCTACAATATTTTAATACCAAATCATGAATGAAAATCATCAAAATTCCGTATGCCCCTAGTAGCATACAAACGTCCGTATGCCAGTCAGCGTGGCATACGGAATCTCAATGTTAAGCCTATGGGATTTTATATTAGGGGTAGGATAAATGCCTATATGTATCAATCATAGCTTGTGTACGTGTTCTATATTATATGGAAACTGGCTTACTGTCTTTGTACGTCTAAAATATGCGGTAAAATTATTGATCAGATACATCCCGATGCCAAAGGCAGAGAGATGTATCTGATCATTAATTTTACCAAGTATTTTGACGTACAAAGACAGTCAGCCCGTTTTCGTATTATCATATACCTAAAAATCGCGAAATTTTAGCTAGTCCTGTGATCACATACCCCGTATGTCACATTGCGACGTACAGCCATAAATACGTCAAGGGTAGCAGCGGGCAGTATTCGTAGGTCATACGGCCATAGGTATATAATAATATAGTAGGATATTTTGATTTCGGAGACGGATTTCTCTATGGTTGATGTGATCAGCTGATGCGGTGAGTAGTAATATGAATGTACATCTGGTATATTTGCCGTTTCAGACTGTAAAGGAAAGATTTGTCTAAACGGTGGCACACTGGACCCCAACACCTGCAGCTGCACCTGCGTAGGCGCCTACAATGGAGATATGTGTCAAAATTGTAAGAAATCTCTTTTATTGTTTATGTAGCAGTTGATATATTCAGTTTTAGTAGTTGAAGACAAATGCTGGTAGTTGAGTGATTTCTAAATTCTATTGATTTTTGCAAATAACTCTGGATATTATTAGTTTTATATATAAGCAAATAGAAAATGCAAAAAGAAAGGCATGTCCCTATGCTAACTTCTGTGGGAAGGCCATCTGGAGAAGCTAAGTGCTTAAGTATTGGTGTTTATGGGAAACTGCAATATTTTCATGAAATCAGATGGCAGCACCTATTTAGAATTTAGTTCTGGGTATTGATATAGAGGGCACTGCAATACCTACCAGCATTTGTCTGTTATGTTTCAGAAATACCTATTTTCTCAGAGTGATTGTCTGAAGATACATCTTGGCTTATAAAAATGGACTCCGGAGGCCAGTAAGAACGAAGCTTAATGCTTAAGCTATGTGGGGTTGAGGCTACAATTCTGTTTTATTTACTTTCCGACTATTGAAGGGTACTTTACTACGATAACCTCTGTATAAAGGGAGTATTCCACCAGACGGACCAGTGCAAGCAAGAACGAACAAAACAAAGTCTAATGTCTAGTTCTTATGAAACAGGACACACCATCTAGACGCCATCTATGATCTAGACATGTCACAAAACTAGTGAAACAGGTCCCAGGTCCCAGGGCCCTGTTTTTCAGTCACGACAATCGATATGTAAGACATCTTAGAGCTGTAAGTGTCCTATAGACGTGATATCTTAGCCGATCTGGCCAAGATCTGAGGTCTAAGACACCTAGGGTGGTGTGAGGTGTGCTATAGTCACGATAATCTTAGGGTCATGTGATTGAAAATGTCTTGCAAACTGTCTTAGACCTAAGACATCTATGGACATGTCGTACAGAATGCGCAACCTCACTTCCCGTAAGAATTAAGCGATGAAATTTTAGCACGAGTAAGGTATCCATATAACCTGTAATCGTACCAAATATGAAGAAAATCGGCTGCATATCTCCGAAAATATCGGCGTTTGAATTTTGTCATAGCAGTTGTCTGCTCTGGTGGCCAGTGTAGCCCTACCATCACGTGACCCTAATTTATGCACTGACCTCGACATTCACTGCCACCGGGAGGTGGGAGGGTGCACTGGCCACCAGAGCAGACGACTGCTATGACGAAATTTAAACGCCGATATCTTCGGAGATATATAGCCGATTTTCTTCATATTTGGTACGATTGTAGGCTATATAGACACCTTACTCGTGTTAAAATTCCATTGTTTAATTCCTACCGGAAGCACGGAAAATCCTCTATATACGCATAATGAGGATTTATAGAACCTAAGACAATTCTATACTTGAGACACTTTTAGCGGCGATCTCACGTGGCGCACTACGATACTGTCTATAGTACACCGGCCATCTTTTGTCTTGCAAAATGTCTTGCAATCGCTGAGATATCTCAGCTTCTAAGACTAAGATTATGTCGTGACTGAAAAACAGGGCCCTGGCAGATTTCTTCTTCACCAAGTGTAAATCAAACATAGTTGTTATATAAAATAGTGAAACTTGTTCCTGGCCTAGCATATCCACCTGTGTCAGAAATAAACAATGACTGTATTTGTTTTCCTACAGTGAACTGCCCAGCAAAGGACAAAAGCCACTGCGTTACTCAATGGCCTGCATCTTACTGTAACATCTATAACAACGTCCCTCAAGACTGCCCCTACATGTGCGGCATCTGCCCAGGTCAGTAATTATATAGAACATCCTGACCATGCTGTACGAGTCACAGAATGAGATGCTAATTCACCGTTTGTACGGACCGAGGCGTTTATATATGGGTATATAGTAATATGCTTAAACTAGTCTTTTGTTTTTATTGACGAACAAAATTCACCAAGATTGGTGGTCTTGCATTTCGCTCTGCTGCGTTCAGGTATGTTATATTCAACGTTGCACAATCATAATATAATATAGAATATAAAAATAAGTATTATGAGATGTGGTTGTATAAATGATGTTCAACCTGTAGTCATATTATAGATACGTTTTTAGTACATCATAAGTTGGATAGGCCTCTTTATCTCACCCCTGGTATCTTTTTTCTCATAGACTCAACACTCAATATATACCCATGGAGTATTTAGAAAAAAACCCATTGGGGATTATGTCACAAATTTTAGCCAATTAGTCAATATGAAGGGTGAGGCGAATTCAGAAACCTATTCAAGTTTATGATCAGAGCTCGTATCCCATCTCGTTAGAATTGTGTAGTAAGTCACACAGCTTCGCCTTGCGAATTACTACGCAATCAAAACTTGATGGGATACGAGCTCAGACCGTGAAGTTTCACAAGTTTCCTGTAGTCATTTTTTTAGATATCTTATCAATATATCATAAGTTGGATAGACCTCTAATCATATTCATGTATATATTTATCATAATGACTCAGTACATTTATTTTCCAACTACTTATACTATATTACGAGAATAAACCTTACAGTAACCCATGTCTAACGTAAGTATAGTCACCAAGTTTCAAAAAATTTGACAACTATTATACATGGGTAAATCAATATCTAAAATGTAAGCGGACTTTATCCAAACAGGGAAAGGTGGCAGCAGTAATTCCAACAGTGGAAACAGCAACTCCAATAACGGTAACAGCAACTCCAACAGTGGAAACAGCAACTCCAACAGTGGAAACAGCAACTCTAATAACGGAAACAGCAACTCCAATAACGGAAACAGCAACTCCAATAACGGAAACAGCAACTCCGTCAGTGGAAACAATGGTGATGGTATTTATGAATCATACGAAAGGTCCTTTTCGTGAATGTGATATAGTTTCGAGGGTCATTCTTAAACTCCACACATCTCGTTGTTTATCAGGGTTTCCTCTCATCTTGACAAACCACCATGACATAGGCAGGGGTCAAGGCCAATCCACAGGGTTCATATCCTGCCCCACAACCAACCACAAGCCCTAAACGACTGTGTACATGAGTAACCACAGACAACCCTGGGGCCTGTTTTTGAGACAGCGACGTCTTTATTTGTGGTGATCACAAAAGAGTGACCAGTTGGGCGACCAAACCAGTGATCATGACCAAAAAGTGTTCCTCAGACCCGGTCACTGTTCAGCTGTTATGATCACTGTTGGTCCAAGGCCCATTCAAAATTAAAAGCATGTCTCACATGTATATTACTCAACAGAAAATGAAATTTGGGGATTAGATAATTCATCGCAGTAAATATTGTTTCATTTGATACAGTGTATATGCCACCATTTGGGCTAAATGGTCACCAACTGGTCACAACTCTGGAACCCAAAACAGTGACCACAACAGTCTACCCTCTAAATGGTCGCACATGTTATGACGACTTATCTCTAGAACCCAAAGGTCTCCAAATGGTCACTAACTGGTCACTATAGAAAATGGTCACGACTAAAAAACAGACCCCTGGTTTCACCCAATCAAAGAGGGACAAAACCAGAATTCCTATATACCCATTATCGAACTAACTAGAGTTACATACCGCTGCTGTGGGGTGCATTAAAAACAAGTTATGTGTCCAGGTTGACCTTTTCGTCCCGCTCTCATGTTTTCGTCCCGCTCTGAGGTTTTCATCCTGCTCTGATCACGTGATACAATACAGCAGCGGGACGAAACAATAGCTGTTGTGGTTACTCGATAAGGGTGGCCATTTGCTTCGGAAGTGTTTCAGGTAAAGAATTAAGCATTTTTATCGATATTTGAAGGTATATAGGAATAGGGAAACCAAGTACCGGAAAGCAAAAGTCAAAGTGACTCGGTAAGGCTTGCAAAAATTACTGCCCGCGGCTAACGCATTGGGCAGTAATTTTTCCAAGCCTTACCTCGTAACTTTGAACTTTTGCTCCAATCCGTGAATTTTGTGTGAGAATCTGTGGTTCAAACCACCTACCTGATCAGTAGTGCAGTCATACACTAGACCGAACATACGCCTCATCGCCCGATATCATTCTTATAATCTTATTCATTTATCATCAGGTTTATTGATATAAGAGTGTTTGTGGTCGATGCAGATCTAAGCAATGAGGTGTTGGGCCCGTTTAATAATCTAGGATCGTACATGTAGACCCTTTTCTGCATGCCATAGAGACCCAGGGACGATGTGGGTCAACTATATGCAACACTTTTGGACGACCTTATGGACGGCTTATACTGTCTTATCGAACAGAATTACAATTGAATGATAACCATTGTACGAGGTATAGAAAATGGTCTTCAAGTACGATCCTAGATTATTAAATGGGCCCCAGGGCCCTGTTTTTTAGTCACGACATCGCAAGTCTACGATCGGCTGAGATCGGATCAAGATTGTACACGTGTTTTCAAGACACAAGATGGCGGGTGTGCTATAGACACGGTCGTAAGTTGAATCGAACTATCTTGGCGAGATGTATCGGAAGTTAAGACAAGTATAGAACTGTCTTAGGTTCTATAATACGTCCCTGTGTATTTTCTGTGCTTTCCCTACGAATTAAGCAATGAAATTTTAACACGAGTAACGGATATATATAACCTATAATCCTACCAAATATGGAGACGATCGGACCCACCGTCATGAAGATATCCACGTTTGGATTTGAAACATCACGCTATCGATCGGCTCTAATTCCGCCGTGCCCCCTAGCGGATTACCCGGGAACAAGCGTAGGCTGTTTGGTGAATGGTGGCCGCACTACAGGCTATTAGACCAGTGGTGGTAGGGGTACACTGGCCATCAGAGCAGTATTTGCTATGACAAAATTTAAACGCCGATATCTTCATAATGGTGCGGCCGATTTTCTTCATATTTGGTACGATTATAGGTTATATGTATACCTTACTCGTGTTCAAATTTCATTGCTTAATTCCTACGGGAAGTTAAGTTCCGCGTTTGTTACGACATGTCCAGAGCGGTCTTAGAGATACAACACTTATGACCACTATTTCCGCTCCATTGGCTACCGACTGTCGTGACTATAGCACACCTTTTAGCTCCCTAAGTGTCGTATCTTCACTAAGCGTCGTAACCAATCTATGATCGTATCTCTCTAGCACACTGACGGTAGATACGTGTCGTAAGTTGCGAATGTAGTGACTAAAAAACAGGGCCCAGGTGTGTCCGATCCTTGGTGACTGTGCACTGGACTTGTAACCCCAAGGCTATATCAAAGGTCAATCCTTCTCATACCATGTCTATGTGGTGTGGGAAATAAAAGAACTCGCACCTCGGTAAATGTGTAGGGGTGAGATTTCTACCTGAATTCACCACATAGATTCGATCACCACCCCCATGGTGTAAAAGAACCTTGAGAAAGTCTGGTAAGGATCTATAATGGTTGACTGGACATTGAAACAAACCAAACAAATAAACCTTGTTGATAAAATGTGGTGCAGGATTCAGCATTCGGTAATTCGAAATGTCCCTCTTATGCTTTTAGATGCTAACTGCCCCATGTTCGACAAGCAGTGCTGTGACAAGTGGCCAGTGTCCTACTGCGACGAGTACTACAATGTGCCAGGCGACTGCCCCATCATGTGTGGCAAGTGCAAAGGTAGGTCTCTTCTCAAAGTGAAATCTTTTTCATGATGTTATGTGTATATTGTGGTGTTCAGCCACTGAGACACCTCAAGACGCATCGCGGCAAATATGCACACAATTATTCAAAACCTAGCAAGATTTAGCAAGACAACCAAATCGTGACTAATCATGCTATATCTTGTGTGTTGGTGGAATCAGCACTTTAATTGACGTTTGACCTTACAGAAAAATGCCCCGGAAAAGGCCGTAACTACTGTACTAACGGAGGGACCCTGCAGTCGGACTGTACCTGCAGCTGTACGAACAAGTGGAAGGGTGACAAATGCCAGTATCTAGGTAAGCAGTCAATACGAATTTGTCTGGGGCCTGTTTTTCAGACAACGACGTCTTTATTAGTTGTGATCACAAAAGAGTCACAGTTTGGGTGATCCTGACCGAAAAGTATGAATATCATACATATATGACATGTCTGACCCTGTCACTGTTTTGGAGACCATTTGGGCAAAATGGTCACCAAATGGTCACAACTCTGGAACAGAAAACAGTGACCAAGACCTTTTACCCCTATAATGGTCGCAAGTGTTATGACTATTTGTCTCTGGAACCCAATGGTCTCCAAACGGTCACTAACTGGTCACTATCACAAATGATCACCACTGAAAAACAGGCCCCAGATTAACTGTCAACTGCCATTTACAACATCATATTGTACTGTCATATAAAATCTAAGAGACCTGTCACTAGAATACATTTCAATATCTAGGCTACCATTGTAAGAATTATTGCATCAAAATGGGCCTCAGTCCTATTGTTAAGACAATAACCCCCTTCTACCTAAATTCCTCTCATAGATTCGATCACCATCCATGTAGTGTAAAACCAGCAAGAAAAGCTGAACCATGAGTTAGTCCCCAAATACCCTCAGGGTCCCTGGGGCGTTAGATAAACAAACAAACCAAACCAATCATGTTTCTTCTACGCTTACCTTACTTACTTATCTCTTCAGTGAACTGCCCCGCGAGTGATAGTGGCTGGGCTTGCCACAACTTCTACAAGAAGGAGTACTGCATCAAGTACTACAATGTGCCACAGGAGTGCCCTCACCTCTGCGGCTTGTGCTTGTAAGACCACACTCTATTGACGACGTAGAGACAGGAACCGACTATGACGCTAGTTGATATACACTTGATATATAGATCTACACGTAGATGGTACAAGGATTCCCACTAGACACAAACTCTAACGTTGTTAAGATGAGTAAGAGGGCTGTCTAGTGCATATTCGTCGGAACCAATCAGATCTTGTGAAACTGATGCTATAAATAGAACAACGAACCATGTTATCCCTTTCACCAGCCAGCTAGGAAATCCAGGTCGTCAATAACTGCTGTGCTCTCTTTGATCATCACCGACCTATGTCTTTACTCTGTGCCGTACAAACCGGACTATTGTAAGCTGCACTGTGATTGGTTCCGATGAATACGCACTAGACAGTGGTGGAGACACCAGAGGCTGGTTTACCTCAACATTTCCATTGGATTACTGATGTTTTCATCAGTAATCCTACACATCTTGTTATACCTTTCAATTGAACTGAAGATGTTTGGACATTATTTGGTGAAGTCTGATCTAATCAACGAATGTTTAACCTCGTTGATGTAACATTGTTGATGATTTCTCTCAAAATGTAAATACATTCCCTCAATTCTATTTCTATTTAAACAAACCTAAGTGATGATTCTTAGGTTTAGAAAGACTCAATGAGGACATCATGCATAACAGCCTTACTTAATAAAATGTTGCAAATTAGATTCAAATCTGTTTTGTATTGTGTCAGTTTCTTCGATATGCATATTTACCATAGTCATATATATATATTATGTATAATGACCTTTAAATTTTAAAACTTCAGTACCCATCTCAGGTACATTAGTCTCTACATGTAAATCCCGCTTTAGACTAGGGGAAAGGTGTAAAGTACACCCGTCTCAGGTACATTAGTCTCTACATGTGAATCCCGCTTTAGACTAGGGGAAAGGTGTAAAGTACACCCGTCTCAGGTACATTAGTCTCTACATGTAAGTCTCAGGTACATTAGTCTCTACATGTAAATCCCGCTTTAGACTAGGGGAAAGGTGTAAAGTACACCCATCTCAGGTACATTAGTCTCTACGTGTGAATCCTGCTTTAGATGAATGATAACACTAACTGGAGGCTGCGATTTTCCGACAGTTTTATTGATAATCTACAGTATTTATATATGAGAAATTACTGTAAACAATAAATCATCGACATACCCCAACACTTATTGGACAAGAATGCATAGTAAGTACATTCACAGATCATGCGTGGTTGCACATTCTGTCACATGGAATAGGCGAACATGAATTTATATAATCCAGTTTATTGCAGTGATTTCCTCAAACACTGAGGGTTCAGACATAAAACATATTTTCAGACAATATCGACAAGAGAATGACGATCTGCCTCGTTCTCTGATTTTACATTTAGCACAATCATAACAGATTAGCTATGATTATATCATTAGGATATAAGGTAATATAAAATGAATTTTGGAAAAAAATACAACTCACGGTGGCACCACCTAGTGATTTATAAATATTGTCAATTATCAGTCAAAACTGGTTCCCTAGCATTCATTCTACTTACAAACTTTTTAAAACTGGAATATGTAGTACTATATATCTACTATATTCCTTGACAGTTTTAAGAAAATGACAAGGGTTTTATAATGTGAAAAGCAACTTCATAGAAATTCTGTATATTCTATTATAGTATTATCATAATCTCCAAATTAAGATTTAGCTTGGTGACCCCCAGTTCTTAAGTCAGATATCTGTTCTACGATACCTTGAGCTTATTATATTCAATATTTAGAAAAATGACATGGGTTTTAATTTTCAAGGAAACTGTCAGATATGCCTTTAATGTACAGTAGGACAGTTGCAGATTTTGTTTGCGTTAGTTTTCACAATAATACAACGTGACTACAAAGTGATACAACTGACAAAACAGTGGACGAAAACGGTACAACAAACGAGTAGTTATGATAGTATATCTGACATTAATAAGGTGAACCAAAACATATTCGCAGTTTAATACAGCAATAGAACACAATAAATATCAACAGCCTTATAGCTGACAGGGCCGCAGTCGTAGAGCAGACGGCAAAAGGTGGAACATCAGCACAAGGGAAGTCGTAAAGAAGAAACCAACAAGTTTTGGTCAAAGTCTTCATTCTTTACGAGTTTGATGCGGAGTGACATGAACAAGGCGACAGCTGAGTGAATATCACGTAGCGTTCAAACGAGTTGGAGAATGATGACTTTGACCATAAACGAGTTGCTTTCTGTATCTATCTCACTCCTGTACACACACAAAAAATGGATGACAAAGAGGATATAGACCATGGAGAATGGACCGCAATACTTGTATGGGCATGAAGAACGAGTTCCCAATGTTAAGCATTTGGGACAGGAATACCAGGGGTGAGATAATAATTGACACTTGATAGCAAGTAATATGAAGGTAGAGTCTGTCCACTGAAGACCTGTCCAGGAACTCGGTAATCGCAGATCATCTCCGCTCAGCAGGTCTGACACATGTACGGGCAGTCCGTCGCGAAGTTGAAGTATTTCTTACAGTCAGCTCTCGTGAACTGGTCGCACCAGAACTCATCCTTAGGACGGGGACATTTCACTGAAAAGACGGGAAAGTTGGGTGAAAATAATTATCAATCGGGAAGGTGATTTATATTTATAGTCGTGATAATCGTTAACAGCGACCAGCTAGTGACTATTTACAGATAAACGATCATTCACAGCGATTAGTCTCTGGTACTGAGAGCTCTTTGACATTGTTTTGATCATTTGAAAACCTTTTTTTTTTAAATATCTTTTGCATCTCTCACCTAGGTGAGTTTTTCTTATACAAGTATTCTGGTGTCTTTATATTACATATTCTGTATTCTTGTTCACATTTAGCCATGAAACAAATACATACAAATATTTTACATGTATGGAAGTATGAAATTAATGTAAAATGGGATGGTAGTGGAACTCTTGCTGATAATTCGTAATGTTTTATACCAGATTCTTCTTGAATGTCTCCAATATAGTCCAATGTCTCCACAAACAGTGACAGGGTCAGACTTGTCACATGTGTCTGTACGATGAACTATCAAAGTTAAATGATATTTGTAGTGGAAGATTCTGTAGGAAGGTTAGCTATTTGGTATTATTTTTTTAAAGTAGGCCAGAATAAAGAATACAGAGAGGACTTTTCATGAAAATATCAGATTTTTCTACCCACCAAACTTTTTGCACTGAGCGCCGGTGAAGCCTTCTGCACATGCGCATGAACAGTCATCGAGGAGCGTTCCCCCGTTGGCGCATGCGCCGCCAGTCAATCCGGGACACTTCGCTGAAAGACGCGTCAACACCTCGCGTTAGCATGTGATACTGGCTGGGAAATGGTGCAAGACAGTGCAAGAAATGAACCAAGAACCATCACATTCCCAGATACCTGGCCGAACACTCCATGGTTACACCATGCTGCAGGGGGTGGAATAACTTACGTTTACTACCCAAGGCTGACATTAAGACCAATCAGATCATCTCTTACAAAATTCATATGAAAACACAGTGGGAGAGAACATAGTGTCAAGTTACTTGATAAGGTTGGATCTGGCTTCGTGTTTGATGGCGTGTAGGCAAATAAGGCTATTCATTGTTATTAAACTACATTTGAAGGTATATAGGAATAGGGAAACTAAGTACCGGTAATCAAAAGTGAAAGTTACTCGGTATGGGTCGGAAAAATTACTACCCATGGCCAAGGCCTTGAGCAGTAATTTTTCCAAGCCTTAGCACGTGTTCTGATACTTTATCAACTATATACAACACTCTCAATGATGCCACCTAGCGGGAATACTGTGTACCAGTGGATTCTCAAGGCTCTAAGCCTAGTTCTCCCATAGAGCACAGTAAGAACCTTGTACAGAATACGACTTAGAGAGTGTGAGATCTTATGAGAGGGGTGCACATGGCAGTTTCTCAACATGGGACAAGGTGTGTGAAGGGTTCTCACCTGCACACCGACCGCACATCGCAGGGCATTCTTCAGGCACGTTTATCCAGAGTCGACAGTGTTTTTGTTCAAATCCGTACGGCTGGGGTTTGCCACAATAGTCCTGGTCAACTTGGGTGCAGGTTGGCAGACCTTGGAGGTAATGAGAATACAATACCAATTGAATATCATTCATAATCTCTATAACCAATGTATCTTTTAGAAAGGCGATTATGATAAAATCTCTATTTCCTGCTGTTTTTAATAAACAGAACAAAATAAGTGTTTAATCATAGAATCTCTATTTCCTGCCGTTTTTAATAAACCGGACAAAATAAGTGTTTAATATAAAAGATGAATACGATAGAATCTCTATTTCCTGCTGTTTTTCATACAATGAACAGGCCTACTGTTTTTAAAAAACTGAACAAATATAATGTGCGAAATGGATTTATTTGGCAAAAATCTTTATCTAAGTGATCATGATGTGCTTTCCTAATATGAAAGTAATAGAGCTGTACCAGATGAAGTTGGTGTCTTGGCAACTTTAGACAAGGCATTTTTCACTGCAGCTTGGTCTCCAGGAGGCAGTGCACTATTCGGACCCGGGACGTCATCTGTGGGTTGAAATAGATGAAAAACATGACGTCATCTGTGGGTTTAAGTAGATGAAAAACATGACGTCATCTGAGGGTTTAAATAGATGAGAAACATGACGTCATCTATGGGTTTAAGTAGATAAAAAACATGACGTCATCTGAGGGTTTAAGTAGATGAAAAACATGACGTCATCTGTGGGTTTAAGTAGATGAAAAACATGACGTCATCTGCAGGATTCAGTACAAGATTAACAGAACAATAACAAAGGCTAGACTTTTATAGTATTTAGGGAAACAATAAATACTAAGATATATAATCATTGCAGGTGTCCCCAAGGAATAGTTAATTTATTCTTACAAGTATATGGGCAGGATACCTCCAGCTAACAACTGAAAGTTATTCAGGTAAATACTGATAATGATCATTATATCTCACACAGGCACATAGGGACATTCCTGTATTATATTTATCAACACCCACCTGAGCTACACACACCACACATGTAGGGACATTCCTGTATTATATTTATCAACACTCACCTGAGCTACACACGCCACACATGTAGGGACATTCCCGTATTATATTTATCAACACCCACCTGAGCTACACACACCACACATGTAGGGACATCCCTGTATTATATTTATCAACACTCACCTGAGCTACACACGCCACACATGTAGGGACATTCCCGTATTATATTCATCAACACCCACCTGAGCTACACACGCCACACATGTAGGGACATTCCTCAGGCACGTTTATCCACTCGTCACAGCGTCTCGGAGAATAACCCCAGGCGGCGCCACATACTTCCGGATCGCGAGCCGGGCAGGAGACTGTGGGGAATGGATCACATTGTACATGATCAGGGGCCCGTTTGATAAGCTGGAATCGTACATGAAGACCCTCTTCTATACCTCGTACAAGGGTTTGATGGTGTGTAAGCAAATAATGTTACTTATCGTTATTAAACCACATTTGAATGTATATAGGAACAGGGAAACCAAGTTTCCAGAGAGAAAGTCAAAGATACTCGGTAAGGCTTGGAAAAATTACTGCCCATGGCTAAGGCCTTTGGCAGTAATTTTTCCCAAATCTTATCTCATAACATTGACTTTCTCTCACCGGAACATAGTTTCCGTCTATTCCTATATACCTTCAAATGTAGTTTAATAATGATAAATAGCATTATTTTCTTACCCACCATCAAATACAAAGCCAGATCCAACCTTATTGAGTAACTTGACACTCTATGTTTTCTCCCCACTGCGCTTTTCATATAAATTTTGTAAGAGACAATCTGATTGGTCTAAATGTCAACTTTGGGTAGTAAACGTCAACCGAGGGCAGTATACGCAAGTTATTCCACCCCCAGTACGTGGTGTAATCATAGAGTGTTCGGCCATAGGTATTTATATAGAACATCCTGACCGTACAAGTTACAAGTTACAAGTTACAGAACGAGATGCTAATTTACGGTTTGTACGGACCGAGGCGTTGTACAAGCATGGTTGGACGTTATATATTTACTATATACCCAAAAAAAATTTAAAATCGATTTCATGTTTCTTAACAACTGAAATCTTAATAAATGTATATGGCAAGGTGGTCCGTATTTTAGTGTATTTTTACGTCATATGCCGAAACGGTGCGTATTTACAGTATATACGGCATGGGTATATAGTATATGATAATACAGGTTCCACTCACGTTGTCCACATTCTTCTCCCGTCCACAAATCAGGGCAAGAACATCTACAAGTGTTGGGGTCCAGTGTTCCGCCGTTCTTGCAGATTTTCCCAGCACAGTCTGAAAGCCAACAGGCCGTAGATTATTAAGTGACAGGAATACAACGAGAGAAAGCATTTGAAGTTGAGACTTCAATCTCAGCTGTGCTAAATGCAATGATTAATCTATTATAACTACCTTCAGGCGACTACCGTAAACGCCCGGTTATAAGCCTATTTATTTTTAGGTTTAAAAAAAATCGGTTTATAATTTTTTGCCAAGTCGGGGATCGCTTATAACCTGGATATTCTAAAATTTGATTATTGGAAAAACTCAAAATCAGTACAAATCTATAATAAAGTACCTAAAGACAGAGATATATAAATGTGAATCATTTCATGGTAGTAATTTGTTAGATATCATGTGATATCCTATATTGGTACAAAGGTTCATTGAAACATTTATATCCTATGTAATGGTTGGGTGACGGGTCCAGCCGAAGCTCCTCCCAAGCACCACTACAGTATTTGGTCCAAGATGCCATCTCGGTGCTGGTCCCACCCGCTAACCCGCAGCTGTGTTTTACCACAACCACCCAGCACCGTGGCTCTGCCCTCGAGGATCACAGGGAGGTCAAACACCTTCACAGAGCAGGTACACAACGAAAAACCTCTCTGGTCAGTGGACACAACCCTGATCGCATCTCTCGGGATCCCAGAACTCTATCCGGAGAAGGGACACACGGGTCCGACCCTCTCCTAGAGAACCGAGATACTCTGACTCCACCCCCTAGGGGACCAGAACCGGTCAACAGCTAGTCCTGAGAACTAGCTCCCGTCGGTGGAGCACAGAGACAGAGCCCTGCAGAGAGACCGCACGTAGTCTCTCCACACCCCAGTGTGTCTCAGTAAGCCACAGCAGGCTGCTTATATACAGCCCATGTCCTCACTGAGCATGTGCAAGAATGCCGCTGATTCTCCAAAGGTGTATTCTTAGTCAGCCTGGTCACCAGCAAACCAGTGGTTCCCGCTAGTTGCCTGGCCAACTCCTCAGGATCAATCCTCACTGCTGGTTCTCAACCTGACAGGTGAGAAACCAGTCTAGACTGGTCCCAACACGGTGTCTATAATAGCCAGCGGCGGGTGGCCTATTCCAAAACCGCGGGAAAACAAGTTGTATCAACCGGTCCCACAGCTTGGTCGGCTGTCCCGGCCGCGGCTATACTTAGAAAGGCGTAGTAGACGTGCCCAAGTCATAGTCGACTTGCACGGGTCCCTACACCTATACCGAATGTTCTACAAAAAAGTTGTGGATGGGGGAATAAGATGGGGGGGGGGGGGGGGGGGGGGGGCGGTACCCCAAAGTGGGGGGTCGTCTTACAACCAGGGTTTTCCTAAAGTTGAAATACCTCCAGAATCGGCCTATAACATTTTGCTGGAGTTTGCTGAAATACTATCAACAGAGATTACATGTTTGTAGATGCTCCAGACTGATGAGTTAGCAGCTGACGATATATAAAGGGAGTGTTCCACCAGACGGGCCAGATGTCCACTTCACCAGGCGGGAATCAAACATGCTTATATAGAGGGGCCCATCTGCCGGCAGCCGGTGCCACACAAAAGCTATTTTATCAGCTTTAAGCAGTTTTTGGCCGCACAGCGGTCATACGGCTGTCAGCGATGAGCAAATAGCCTGCTCCACCAAACAGGTTCTTTATGATCCATCCTATACAAAGTACCCATTGAGAATATACAGGGACTCAGTAAACCACCACCCTTTATATAAAACCTGTCCCTCGGTGCTATACAGCAAAGAAATACTTCTTATCGTTGTACCTTTAATATGGCAATTCTTGGGTTAATTTGTTCAAAAAGATGGAAAATAGATACAACAAACAATGGCCTGTTTTTAGATCACTTGCTTTCATCTCACACTATTGATGAGTTATGTGTATATTTACCACACAAGTTCTTCTTGCAGCTCTTGGGGCAGGCGCCACACGGTGACCCACTTTCATAGGGTTTGCCCCAGTCGACAGGATTCCTGTAAAACACACGCCAGGGAGGGGTTTTTAAAAATGAGAACGATACAGGGGGCTGTTTCACTAGTAGGGGGGTCAAAGCGAGAGGTAGGACTGCAACAGTGCCAGCAACAGTGATACCAACAGTGTCAGGTTCAAACTCGCGTTTCATCAGTGGTCTCACTGTTGAGGTGAGACCAACTCTCACTGTTGGCACAGCTCTCGCTATGCACACGCATTTGATAATCGAATTTATTCGTCGACGGGCCGGGATAACGTGGAATTTCACCCCTTCCCATAAGAATTAAGCGATGAAATTTTTACACGAGTAAGGTATACAAATACACTATGATCGTTTTAAATATGACGAAGATCGGAAGTAGCGTTCCAAGGTTATCATCATAGGAATTTCATCATAGCAAACGTCTGCTCTGGTGGCCATTGCACCCTCTCACCTCCCCTGGGCAGTGAATGTCGAGGTCAATGCATAAATTAGGGTCACGTGAGCATAGGGCTACACTGGCCACCAGAGCAGAGATTGCTATGACGAAATTCAAACACCGATATCTTCAGAACGGTGCGGCGGACTTTCTCCATATTTGGTACGATTATAGGTTATATGTTTACCTTGCTCATGTAAAAATTTCATTGCTTAATATGCCCTACTCTGACATAAACAAAGCTCTAAACCCAACAGTGACATGGTCTACCCTGTCACTAATAATGCCTCAACAGTGATAGTTACAGTGAGACTAATTTTCTAGTGAAACATACTCTCTCACTGTTGGTCTCACTCCTTACCTGACTCATGTTCACGGTTGACTACACATTCTCATGAAACGCAAAGTATCACTGTAGTCTCACTATGGCAGCTTACCCTCCTAGTGAAACGGCCCCCTGAACCGATGATTACATTCGCAATTCACATGGGTGATACTGGGGGCTGTTGAATAAAGTTCGTTCGTTTCTGGGGCTGGTCTGAACGATACGATAACTCCAACGACAAACAACATCCTGGACGATTTTTTCCCCATTTAGTGTTGTATGACAAGACAGAAGATATTATCTAAATGAAGGTTTTTGTATACAACACCTTGTAAAGACTTTAGATTACTTTTATCATCAAAACATCTTATGCTTACAACACATTATTTCATACAACACTATGGCCCCAAAGACAATTCTGGGATACTTTTCGTAGTTTATTCAACAGCCTCCAGGCTAAGATATGTTAATATATACATGATCGCTTTGTAAGACTAATTTCCATAGAGACTGACCACGGAACGTAAGAAAGATGACAATAAGATGGATTTATGTATCGTTCTTTCTTTTAAAAACCCAAATTTACTAATGAGTGACAGTATCTAAAAATCACCAGATGGTGCCACCATGAATTGTTGGATATGCCTTTAAAGAAATGCAGAACAGGACAGACTTTGGCCAATGTGTTGTATTATACCCGAAACAGACGCCATCACAAATCTTACCCCCATCTTTTAAATGCCACCTGATTTTATATCATTGTAGAAACCATCTAAAACTAAGAATAGTTTAGGTTTGGTAGGGGCCTTAACCTTACTAGGTTTTATGAGGCAGTGAATGTACTTACCCAAATGCATAGTTACAGACATAAACATTTCCAAGCCTTGGGCATTCAGCATAGCCACATCCCACTCTAGCGGCTATATCACGAACCACCTACACGTAAAAACAGGATAAAAGATAAAAGAAGATAGAAGACAAACATGTACACTTGCCACCAGCTCGCATGGGAGGTCGTGTGTTCAAACCCACGTGGGGTCATACCAACGATCTTCTGGCATAGGTATATAATAAAAAGAGTTTGGTAATCATAGTATTTTCTGGCATTGGTATATACATGTATGATACTAGGAGCAAAAGGTATGTTCATCATAGATGAATGAGCGTGCAATTATAAATGAATAACCATCAAAAGGTTTGAGTTAGATTTAACCTATGGATAGTTTTCTGTATCCCACTTGCACCGAGTCAACTTGCCATTTCTGCAACTGCCTGAATATAGGATCCAAACCCATTAAGCACCAGTGGGTCTTGAGGTACTTTGGTCTTGAGTGATTGGTCATGGTCAGCTGGGCACGCCTCTAAGATACTGTGACACTGGCTCCCTGCTCTGCTCTCAATATCACAGTGAATAGCACACAGATAGTGAGGGGAAAGTTTGTATGCAATACCCTGAAAGTCTATATGGACCCCTCTAACCTCTAGATGATGTGTATAGCGCGTGACAAGCAAGCTCTAAAAAAGAGTTTGGTATGCATGATATTTTCTGGCATAGGTATATAGCTAGGAGCAAATAGAATGTTCATCATTGATGAAAGAGCGTGCTATTTAAAAGAATAACAACTTAACGGTTTGGGTTACATTCAGTCTATGGATAGTTTTTTGTAACTACCTGCACCCAGTCAACTTACCATTTCTGTAACAGCCTGAGTCTATCTATAGGATCTAAACATTTCAATCACTATAGGTCAATGAGTTATTTCACTGGCTGCCTGCTCTGTTCCCAATATCACAGTGAATAGCACACAGATAGTGAAGGGATAGTTTATATCCAGTACCCTGAAAGTCTATATGGACCCCTCTAAACTCTAGATGATGTATATAGTGCGTGCAAGCACGCTCTAATAAAAAGAGTTGTCTAATGTTGTAGAGTCACGTACCTGCGTGTAGTGGCCGATGTCCATGAAGCCGTTGGGCAGGTAGTGGTCGGGGTTCTCTCCGTATCGGTACAGGTCAACCTCGTCATACCACGCCTTGATGGCGCGGTCCCAGGTTCGGTACCCCGCCGCCCAGTTCTGTCCGATGTGGATGCCGTACCCTGTGAAGTACCCAGTGTCATTACCAATAGAAGACAGGGGTGTGGGTTACCATAACCTGCCAGTTTAAATACCCAGTGTCATTACCAATAGAAGACAGGGGTGTGGGTTACCATAACCGGCCACTTTAAATACCCAGTGTCATTACCAATAGAAGACAGGGGTGTGGGCTACCATAACCTGCCAGTTTAAATACCCAGTGTCATTACCAATAGAAGACAGGGGTGTGGGTTACCATAACCGGCCAGTGTAAATACCCAGTGTCATTACCAATAGAAGACAGGGGTGTGGGTTACCATAACCTGCCAGTGTAAATACCCAGTGTCATTACCAATAGAAGACAGGGGTGTGGGTTACCATAACCTGCCAGTGTAAATACCCAGTGTATTTACCAATAGAAGACAGGGGTGTGGGTTACCATAACCTGCCAGTGTAAATACCCAGTGTATTTACCAATAGAAGACAGGGGTGTAGGCTACCATAACCTGCCAGTTTAAATACCCAGTGTCATTACCAATAGAAGACAGGGGTGTGGGCTACCATAACCTGCCAGTTTAAATACCCAGTGTCATTACCAATAGAAGACAGGGGTGTGGGCTACCATAACCTGCCAGTGTAAATACCCAGTGTCATTACCAATAGAAGACAGGGGTGTGGGCTACCATAACCTGCCAGTTTAAATACCCAGTGTCATTACCAATAGAAGACAGGGGTGTGGGCTACCATAACCTGCCAGTGTAAATACCCAGTGTCATTACCAATAGAAGACAGGGGTGTGGGCTACCATAACCTGCCAGTGTAAATACCCAGTGTCATTACCAATAGAAGACAGGGGTGTGGGCTACCATAACCTGCCAGTTTAAATACCCAGTGTCATTACCAATAGAAGACAGGGGTGTGGGTTACCATAACCTGCCAGTGTAAATACCCAGTGTATTTACCAATAGAAGACAGGGGTGTGGGTTACCATGACTCTCAGTTTGAATACCCAGTGTATTTACCAATAGAAGACAGAGGTGTGGGTTACCATAACCTGCCAGTTTAAATACCCAGTGTCATTATCAATAGAAGACAGGGGTGTGGGTTACCATAACCTGCCAGTTTAAATACCAAGTGTCATTACCAATAGAAGACAGGGGTGTGGGCTACCATAACCTGCCAGTGTAAATACCCAGTGTATTTACCAATAGAAGACAGGGTTATGGTTTGCCATAACCCTGTCAGTTAAACCCTTTATGGACGGCCGCCTATGGCTGAACTACACACCTGGGGACGGCTACTGGTGACTATGTACAGTTCTAGGGGGCAGGGGCATTGTCCTGTGAACTCACAATGTGAAGGTTTATTACGTGATGTAATATGTGATACTTAATATTTTTATTTCTGTTATTTAGAATTCAGATATATTATGTCACACCTGCATCATGTGCAAATTTCAAGTGTATTGTAAAAATATTTCCTTTGAAAAACAATTTCATAAATATCCACAGGTTGTAATGGGTGAAATGTGCTCGGAGGTTAGATTACTGATGTTTACAAAAATGTAAGTGTGAAAATATGTTAGTGAATAATAAACACTGCTCTTAAAAAGAGAAGAAGAAAAGGAAAGACTTACCTGGCACTAGCCTGTTGTCGCTGGTGTCGTGACCGTTAGGGCACGTGTTGGCCCATTTCTGGGCAATGGCGGCAATCTCCGGGTCCCAGTACTGAAGTGATTCAAGCATCAAAGGTTTCTTATCCACAGAATACAGAGTCTCTATACTAAACATATACAGATCTCTATTGAGTAGAATACGGAAAGCCGTATCCTACTCCAATAGAGGTCCCTAGCATGCAAAGTACCCACCCACCCTCGTCCTACTTCGCCAACAATCATAGGGCTACTATTCTATATTTTATAACATTACATAATTAAATATAATTATCATAATAATTGACTCACAACACCTATAGTCAATTTTCCAATATTATCAATCATTCTTATTAATAACGACTTATCATTAATTATAATTCAATAAAATTCAATAAAATTGTATTAGCCCAACTACGGCCTCATGTTCTTTATCCAGACCAATGCATCATGCCAAATATGCATGAGATTGTTTAAAACCTTTTCGCAAGACAACCAAATCGTGACTAATCTCTCTATATCTTGTGTGTTGGTGAATCAGCACTTTATAGGTGGCTGAATTTGGAGGGGCTCTACAAGTGGATAAGGTTACTCAAATTTTACCCACCCACCCACACCTCTCGTCCTACTTCGCCAACAATCATAAAACGGGATTCACACGGTGGGATTCATGTACCTCACAGGCCGTTTGTCTGAGACAAATCCTGTTGAGATTCGGTACTGGAACACAATCTCCTCGTGTGAATGACAGGCTTTCATTTTGCTGAGACAACTTTTTTCTCTTGCAATTGTCGGCGACAATCGCCCCTAACAAGGAACAGAATCTCATGAGATTTTGACTTTAAACAGGTTTAAAATTTAGAGGGACATTTTGGTGAGACAAATGTATTTCACACGTTCTCCCCAAATCTGTGATTCTCAGCGGTCTCAAATAACACCTATTCACACGGGGAAGTACCCTGAGTCGGCGACTGTGTACCCTGTGTACCCTGTGTAGGGGTGTAGGGTTGAGACTATGTACCTGTTAAATCTTCTCATGTGAATTGAATCCGCCATGTTCCCCTGAGACTGTAGAACACCCCAATCTGTGAAACTTTGTTCCCAGTTGGAAATAGTAGCCGACTGGTGCAAAGGTGTGAAGTACATCAGTCTCAGGTCCATTTGTCCCACCGTGTGAATCCCATTTAAGAATACTATTCTATATTTTATAATATTACATAATTAAATATAATCATCATGATAATTGACTCACAACTCCTATAGTCAATTATCCCATATCATTAATCATTCTTATTAATAACGACTTATCAATAATTAAATTCCATAAAAATCCATAAAATTTATTAAAATTCCATAAAATTCATTAAAATTCAATATCCCTGGATAAGTGGTGCTGTGCTCACCATTTTCTGGAGGTTGGCGGCGCGCGGGCGGCGGACGGCCCGGCGGTACTTGTTGTGGTCGGCGACGATGACGATCTGCAGGACGGGGTTGACCCCGGTGTGGGAGGCCGCGGGGTCGTCGCGGTACTCGCACATGGTGCTCGCCTTCAGAGAGCGGTACTTGGCGGTACAGCTGGACGGCTGGAGCGGGAACAGAACCCAGAAAGTCGACCACTGACCAAGCACCCCTCTCATGAGATCTCACACTCTCTAAGTCGTATTCTGTACAAGGTTCTCACTGCGCTCTATGGGAGAAGAATTCTTAACGAACTAGGCTTAGAGCCTTGAGAATCCACTAGCACATCATAGCTAGGTGGCATCATTGAGATTATAGAAACCTTTGAGTTGCACTGATGTACTTCTTTAGCAGGGAGGCAGGCCAGTGGATTCTCAAGGCTCTTAGCCTAGTTCATTAAGAATTCTTCTCCTATAGAGCATAATGAGAGTACAGAATACGACTTAGAGAGTGTGAGATCTTATGAGAGGGGGCACCAAAATAGATATCATTCATGGTATACAAAGACCTCATTCAATATGTATGGGGGGCTCAGAGTTACATTTTTTGTTAACTAATCATCCATCGCATATAAAGATCCCCATGGAAAATGTATGGGGACTCAGTAAACCACGACCCATTATGTGGAGCCGGTCAGATACCATTATTGTGGTATACAGATTCACATCTGTGATATACGGCCTCAAAGCCATGGTATATGGAAAAATAGTCCTTTTCTATTATAGATCATAGAAATAGTCCCTATTGTTAAACCCTTTTATATGGCAATTTCTGGGTGTAATTTAATAGAAAAGATGGATGATAAATGCAACAAATGATGGTTATGTGGAAAGGCGGTTCTGTAAACCACTCGAGGTTGACGTCGTAATACACTCGCTAGCGGCCAGTACTTTTCTTCTTAATTTAGGAACTACTTACCAAAGCCTTCTTTGCCCGCAACGTTTCTGCATTATCCTCTGCTAGGGTAAGGTCTGAAAAGCGAATTATTTGTGTAGAAAGTAACTTTATACGAAGAGAAAATGTTAGATAAGTTACGCGTGAAGGGATTTGAACGATTAGCCGCGTAAAGATAGAAGAATAGCGACCCAAGGGTAATGTTGCTACCGAAATTTGGCGGTTCTTCTTGTAGATTGACCACCAACCCTGCCACCACTCCGTTCAGACAAAGAGGTTGGTCGGGAATATCTGGCTGTTATGTTCAGAGGGGGGGGGGGGGGGGGTTGTCATATCTCATCTCATTTCATCTTTATTTGACTATGCTTGTACCTCTCATACCTGATACCTTGTAACTACTCTCAGTATGCCCGCTCCTGCTTTTATACCTCAACTTGATAATGATATTTGTACATCAGAGGGACCGGGCGGCAGAGGGACCGGGCGGCAGAGGGACCGGGCGGCAGAGGGACCGGGCGGCAGAGGGACCGGGCGGCAGAGGGACCGGGAGGCAGAGGGACCGGGAGGCAGAGGGACCGGGAGGCAGAGGGACCGGGAGGCAGAGGGACCGGGAGGCAGAGGGACCGGGAGGCAGAGGGACCGGGAGGCAGAGGGACCGGGAGGCAGAGGGACCGGGCGGCAGAGGGACCGGGAGGCAGAGGGACCGGGAGGCAGAGGGACCGGGAGGCAGAGGGACCGGGAGGCAGAGGGACCGGGAGGCAGAGGGACCGGGAGGCAGAGGGACCGGGAGGCAGAGGGACCGGGAGGCAGAGGGACCGGGAGGCAGAGGGACCGGGCGGCAGAGGGACCGGGAGGCAGAGGGACCGGGAGGCAGAGGGACCGGGAGGCAGAGGGACCGGGAGGCAGAGGGACCGGGAGGCAGAGGGACCGGGAGGCAGAGGGACCGGGCGGCAGAGGGACCGGGAGGCAGAGGGACCGGGAGGCAGTTCGGCCGCTGCCGATCCCACAAAACTTCTTATAAAGGTGACCCGAATAAAACCATCAAAAAAAGAAAAAGATACCTAAGCTTACCTGAGAGGATGCCGCAAACCAGCGTAATCAGCAGAATTCCCAACATGGCCGCTTCACTGCAAAATAAAAGGTGTGAGATACAGTTTTTTCCAAGTCTTGACTACAAAAAACCCTGATAGAATCGTGCCAGGTTTCAGGATATTGCTGACCATGCTGCTGTCTCTATGAGGTCAGAGATTTTCTTTAACACGTTCTACAATGGAAAGAAACTGAGACCCATTTCCATAGCTCCCATTACCATGTGCCTGGACGAACATATCGTATGAAGAATACATAAACGTCTACAATTAGGATTCTCACTTCTTTTGATTGTGCAGAGACAAAAACACATGTACGAACTATGCAGTACCTTCTACCAAAATTGTAAATTGATCTAACATTGAACACGAGTAAAGAGTTCCTGATGATCCATATTGTAGTCCTGATTCACCTGTATTCGGGCAAATGTCACTTCCTGAAGGTGAAAACTCCCACAAATGGAAATGTTTGTAGGGTAAATACTGGGTGACCGATTGGAACCAGTGACACTTGTATCACTGACGGCTATCCATCTGACTTTGGTGAAATTATGTAATACTTGCATTTCCAAACACTACAGTAATGTAACACGAAGACTGAATAAAGAAAAGTTTTAAAAAAAGTAATGGAATCAGATGATATTCTGGTATTCTAGTTATTGGTTCATCGAGATTTTACGGATGTATCCTCGGTAATAATTATAATATTTATATATTGAGTATCGACATGAGTAGAGGGTCGTAAAAACCATCCAATGATTACATATTGTAAAACCTGAGATGAGTGCCCGCCCTATAAACAGGAGGCCGCATCCATTAAGCGAGACCAATAATTACCGTGATAAGGGTATCATAAAGATGTTCATAGTTTACACGGCTGTGACACACACACAGCAGGGCCAACGTAATCTCACAGGTAATTACGTGATTACATGTATTATCACGGCCAGTAAGGTTTGTGTTCCTTCTGTGGACACCGGTGGCACTTTTGATGCTATGATGGAGGTGATTCCCAAACTTAGATGTATTAGCCTTTAAGACAGCGACACGCCGATTCTTTCCGATCACACCTTTGCCCGACAGATCCGTCGGGTGGGTCAGAATCATGTCGCTGTACGCACTTCACAGACCCAATTATAATCGGGCCGGGCATTACTAGCATGGGGGTAATGAGAGACTCTGACCGACCTTAAGATTGTTGCTGTACACACTTCACCGATTGTCCCCGATTCTGAACAGGCCTTTGAATATCGATGATATGTATCCCATCGTTTGAAATACAAGTATCATTTAAGGATTTGTAGGTCAGCCAGAAGCCAGTATAGATCTGAAAACAGTTTTCCGCTATTTTAAATAGAACAGAAGTTATCAAACTTTGCATGTTGTCTATCAAGGCCTATCACCCGGCCTAGGGGTCCAGCCAGGCCTGGCTCCCGGCCACTCTCTTTGATCTCAATTTGTTCGTTTTACAAGGTTATAAAGGGAAGAGGTGCGACCAGGAAGAATATTTGAGGGTATAAGACAGCGACATCATTGTTCCCGATTATTAGACTTGATTGGATCGGTAAGAATCAGTAATAGATGTTGCTGTCTTATGGGTTTAGTTCAGCTCAACCATCACAAAGTTTCACGGAGTATGGGTATACGCCACATACTTAGTTGTCCATTGTAAACACTGGGTAAATACACAATATCAATATAATTGAATTCTACATAGCATATGATGTCATCTCACATATACTAAGCCACGGCCATGGCGTGGTATTGCTACTTTATGGGGCTAATCGTTAAGTATTTTTTTCTAATGTTATTCCTACGGCTAAACATGTACCAGGGGATAGATGATACAAGTTATCTGCTCGACCTTTGGTCACTTAGCCCATGAAATATATGACAGTTTGAGTTGCCAGAAGAACTGCCATATCTCGGACGCTTCGTTGGCCATATGACCGGAAGCGGAAACATAGCTCGAGAACTAAGTGCCTTGGCCATCTGGGATAGCAGCTCCAACAACGCAGACTGTGTTTGGAGAGTGCAGCACCCATGTCATTGAAAAGTCGTCTGCTGGCCACAAAGCAAACAGCAATTGCCTTTTTTTATCGTCCATGCAATGATTCCTCACTCTCAGTTCTCTTGACTCACACCAGGGGTGTGTTTAATCGGGCTGACAAACGGTGGCGCCCCCTAGTGACAATAAAATCACCGGAAGTTGGCCATTTGTCGTCTGGGTGGGCCGCCATGTTGGGAGTTCTGGGTTGGAGGCGTCTTACATGGAAAGGCGAGCTGTGTTTGAGCGGGTCCTGTTTCGTGGTTGCTTCTTCGCCATCAGGACTGCCTGTAAATTCAGCTGACACTTCCCCCCCGAGGCAGCATTGAGTGATCTGCTGGGGGAGACTGGACCAGAGACGAACCAACTATGTCTAATAAAGCCTCTAGATGGGTCTAATTTCCGCTTTTCTCTAACTCCAATATTGCATTAGAGCTATGATTAATGACTTTCGTTCATTGCGTTGAATATCTTATACTATAGAGAAAACCTATGAAAGTTTATGGTCAGAGCTCGTATCGCATTGAGTTTGAATAGGATAGTAATTCACAAGGCAACGCGGCGTGAATTACATTGCGATTCAAACGAGATGGGATCGAGTCCTGACTATAAACCTGAATAGGTTTCTGAATATATCTCATCCCTCACATTGACTCATGGGCTAACCTTTGTGACATAATCCCCCATTGAGTATTGTTTCTTAATATCCAATGGGCGTTGGATACGAATTCCCAATGTTTAGTCTGTGGATAAAAAATACCAGCAGCCAGCTTGGTTTTGATATTGTTAAAACGGATGTTTAGGCGACGAGATTCATACATATTGAGTGCAGGAAGTTCAGCATCTTTCTTTATTTCCTCACAATTGATAGAGTAATTTAGCCTATATTTCGTCGTACTCAAAGTATGTCCATGCAACAGCAGGTAAAAAAAGTGAATCTTTCTTTGTTTAGGCTGCAATGACATCGGCCGGTATGATTTGTCCTTACAGTACTAGGTATTGATCAAACAACACAGCCTGTCATCCTACTCAATAATATAATTTATTTCTACCTCTCATATAAATCTCCATACACATAACATGGTGTGATTGTATGCCACGGATATGCCATCAAATATTTATATGCCACGGGTGACATATGAAATTAAAAACATGTGAAGGGGTAGGATAAAATCTAAACATCACTCAATTTAGTATAATTGTTTACATGGCATTCATTATCTTCCGCTACAGATATCACTCAGCTCCGCTTCGTGATATCATTCCGCAAAGACAACTCATGCCTTATAAACAATCATGTGAAATTTCGTGACGTTTCTTGATAGTCCTAAAAAATACACTATTTCTTTATGTCTGTATAGATTGGATAGCACACAAAAATATTACAAATGTATGCGCTAATGAATATTCATAATTTGAGATCCTGAACTATAATATACAAACCCAGTACACAGCACGTTCCGTGTTCCAACCAGCAGAGGTCCGAGCCTCAGGAAACTTCCTTGACCGGGTACAACACGAGTAAAAGAGGATCCGAGTCCGACTTACGACACCACCCGATATCTGCTGTATAATACCCAGGTTTCGAACCCCAACCTAATGCTTCCCATGGTACAACCTCTCTAATGAAAACTAAACGGCAAGAGTGTCCCATCTGAGAGGCGGATCATGGCCCCGGCATTGGCGTCATTTTCTTGGCCTTCTCTCCTGCCAATACAGATGACTGTCAATTAACCGTTTTCATGACGGGGCTATGTATGTGTTGTATCATTCACCCAGCATCTCCGTTCTGTATTGGGCTATGAGAAAATGTCGTAATTGAGTTCTCAGGGAGGGCTGTGAGAGGTCTTTGGCTGATATAAAATACATCCGGACGCCTGAGGCAGAGGGACGTATTTCATGGGACAGAAAACCGAGAATGGCATGCCTACGGGCTCAGTTCATTAGCTTTTTAAAAATCATTACATACTTAAATATCATAATAAAAACTTGTGACGTACATTACGAGCACAGTACGCCCGAACATAGTACGGGCTCAGTGCGCCCGAACATTATCTATACTGCTGCCCTGGCAGTGGGTAGTATTTTATCAGCAATAGTAATATGATGATACAATTGACCCTTATTTTTCTACTCACTATAAGTAATATCGTAAAACTGGTTGAGATTAAAATAAATCAGGTTTTGATTTTATCCTACCCATCTCCTTGATTTTGGAATATTATGTGATAACAATTCTGTATGCCACTAGTGGCATATAAAACTCCGTATGTCAGTGAGCGTGACATACGGAAACTCAATGTTAAGCCTATGGGATTTTATATTAGGGGTAGGATAAAAATTACATCCCGACGCCTGAAGCAGAGGGACATATTTTATGGGACAAAAAACCGAGAATGGCATGCCTAGTGGCTCAGTCATTACGTTTTCTTTATTATTACATACATTATACTGACCTGCATTGTCTTAAAGTAAGTGTTTCACCGAAGAAGTACTCGCCTTAGGGTGTGTCACATCAAGATACAATATCGATTGGTGTCGGAAACTAGTGCCTGTATCTGGCGCCCAGTGATATCCAAGCGAATGTGAGGATATTCGTCCAAGGAGAATACGAACACACGTATCCAAAACCAGTTTGACTTTGTTTGACTTTGAAACGAGCTTCTAGTGTCTAAAAAATAGGTACTGATACACTGGTTGCATGGTGAGGTACACCGGGACCGTGATCACCTTTTTTATACGTAAATTTAAACCCGCTTACGATGCATGGCGATATGCGGAGTCTAGAGGTTTGTCTACGATAGAGAGAGAGAGAGAGAGAGAGAGAGAGAGAGAGAGAGAGAAAGGAGAGAGAGAGAGAGAGTGCATTGAGAAGTATTTTATTTTGGTATGTAGACGTTAGGGCCCACTACTCGAAAGTCGGGACTTTAGGGCCCACTCATTCGGACGTTAGGGCCCACCTATCATTGAAATCTGCAGACATATATCGAATAAGTACTTACATTTCATGAAATTTGCGAATTACGTGTCATTTCTGTTTTTAAGGCTAACAAGCTAATAAACATTAACCAATCCTGCAAACTTAGTTGGGCCCTAACGTCCATTTATGCTATTTCATCCTCCAAGTACCACAGGTGTGATGACGGCATTGCAGTGCGGCTAAGGCGCCACTCTGGCTTTCTCACCACCGGTTTCAGCTGTGCCCTAACGTCCCATTTTTTGGAATGCCCCCCCCCCCCCCCCAGAGCATACACCATATTTGTATGTGCTGGGTATGTCGATACAAACTCCCTATGTGTTTTCTATGTGCAGTTTGCATTTGGTGGATATATCTGTATGCCCCGGGTATTGTGATACACACTCCTTATGTGTTTTCTCTGGACACTTTGTATGAGGTGGATATATCTGTATGCTCAGGGTATGGTGATACACACTCCCTATGTGTTTCCTATGGACACTCTGAATTAGGTGGATATATCTGTATGCTCCAGGTATGGTGATACACAATTCATATGTGTTTTCTATGGATACTTTGTATTGGGTGGATGATAAATAATGCTACCCTGTTTACGACCATATTTTGATGTTTTTCCGCCTTACATGGCGTTTACACTATGGTCTCTTATCATCTAACCTCTAGGCGATGTATATAGGCGTGCAAGTACGCTCTAATAACATCCGTTTCCGAATAATATAGCGCATCAGAATGACCTTATTTGGAGAGCCAGGTAGGCCTCTATTGCGTTTTATCATCCATCATATACAAAGTCCCCTTTTAAAATATATGGGGACTTGGAAATCCACGACCCATTATATATAACCTGTCAGATACCATAACCGTGGTATACGATTCAAATCTGTGGTATGCAGACTCGGTGAATATTTCCAACCAAAACAACAAGGAACAGATTGCATTCAGTCGCACTCAGTATGTCTTCTTATCATTATACGCCTGGAAATACGTAAAAACTCCAGTATACAGCTCAATAGAAAGCAGATTGGCTATGGTCACGTGGTATGGAGGGGCGTGTTAATGTTATTTCTCAAAATCTGTACTCCTGGAGCCCGTTTAATAATCTACGATCGTACATGCAGACACTTTTCTGTAGGCCATAGAGACCCCGGTACACTTATGGTCGACGGCTAATATTGTCTTAAATATTTCAAATATTAAAGGATAACCCTTGAAAGAGGTATACGAAAGATTATTAAACTGGTCCCAGGTCAGTAAAAATTTGACATTGGGAACTCAAATCCAATGCCTATGTAATATTTAGAAATGATATCCTATTGGAGATTATGTCACAAATGTTAGCTCATTAGTCAATATGAAGGGTGAGATATATTCAGAAACCCATTCAAGTTTAGGCTCAGAGCTCAATCCCATCTCGTTTGCTTCGCCTTGTGAATTATACATGTAGTGATTAAAACTCGATGGGATACGATCTCTGACCTTTAACCTGAATAGGTTTCCTTTATATTAACTAATATTGTGTGGTCTCGTTTCGATTCTTCCTGTGCTCTCATGAGTTTACTACTCGTATAACGTTCTGAATCTATGTCGTTGATAAGAATGTAACTCACCTGTCACCTGTCCGGGTGCGGGTTTCACGAGGGAAGTCAGTCGCCTGATGTCAAGGAACCGGACTGAGACTGGCCAGAGCTGCTCGCCAACCGGGTACCAGCCATTCTGAGCTCGTCCAATCAGAACGCGAGTAGCGTGAGCGGTGCTGCAGGCGTCCAAGACAATCTACGTCACATCTACATCCACAGACACCCCAAAAAACACAGACACAAACAGACACAGACACATAGAGATACACACAGATATACATCTACACCCACACCCATATACACGAAGATACACACAGATACATCTGTACCCCAACCATAATACACACAGATACAGATACATCCACACCCAAACACATAGAGATACAGAGATACATACACCCCACCAAAGCACACAAAGATGCATCTACACCCACACACAAACACGCAGTGATTCACACAGATACACCTACACCCACACCAATAAATACTTGAGGTACCTTTATATAAAGTATTAATGGGCAGAGATCTCTACATATTCCTCTAGTTCAATCATATATATTTTGACACCAGGTACAGAGGGGTAGGCGCCGGCACTGCTGTGTTACCAGCCACCTACCAGCAGCCGACCCATGCATCCAGGCTCTCTTATATTGGAAGATTGTCCTGTTTTTTTGTTGTTTTTGTTGTTGTTATTTTAATCATGTTAAAAGATAGGGGTGATGACCAAAATCCCCATATTCCCCTCTAAGTCTTTATTCATATTTGCTTAATATGATGTACAAACATAGACAAATCAGCCATCTTGCATATGACTATTTATTTCCTCTTAGAAGTTTTCTTTGAACAAATATATATTGTAAACCTTTCTCCCTTCGCAGTTTTGCTCTTGGGCTCTGCCCATCTGTCATTCAGAAAATATACATAATAAAAGCAGTAATGAACAAGCATGATATTGCACAGTATCATGCAATAGGTGCCATAATGGATATTCAAATCAGGTCAGGTTGTGATATTACATTGAGAATAAGACTCATCTTAAGAACTTCATTGAGAACCATAAAATACACAATCCCCCACTCGTTTGGATGAGCCGCAATCGTCATCGTGGCAATGCAGAGTGACAATTAGTGCCATCCAAACGAGTAAAGTATTGTTTATTTTACGATTTGAGTTCAGTTCTTGATTTATCTCACCCCCTTCACTGTTACTGACATTTAAATCTCTGGTCTTGTCTTGTCTCTGAAATGCTGACCGCTTATTGGACAATCGCCTCTGACGTCATCTCGTATTCACTACGCCATGACCATGGCATAGTATTGTCACTTTCCTGGGGTGATCGTTGAGCTTTTTTTCTAACATTATTCCTATGGCTTAACTTGTACCAGGGGTGAGATAAAGGGTGCTTTGTAACAGGTCGGTGTTCTGGATAGTGGCTGAGGCCTAGATATTTGGACTGCCACTACCTGTGTTTGAACCGTCATGTCTTCGTTTGCACTGACCCCATGAAAGTATATAAGCAGCCAGATGTGCACACAGCAGTCACTCTTCACCAGATCATCAAGACTGCTGAGCATTACCACCACTACAGTGAGGAGGCTGGAACACCATAGCACTCTAGGCTATACAAGAACAGAGGCTTATACTGAGGGGAGGACTTCTCCACAAGCTCCTATCATCCTAGCACTGGAGGAAGCAGGGAACAGGGATTGATGACTGCTACCAACATGTCCACTTATGGATCATCTCTATTCAGATGTTAAGGTGACATTGGACATTAAATGAAATGAGTATCAGGAGGATTAATAGACTGTGAGTATAGCTGCAACCAAGTGAACAGGCCATAAGTGTTTAACAAAAGTGACCTATATCCTACATACTCTCTTCCACTTACAGAAAAGTGTCCTAGCGGGGAACACCCTCTGTGGTATCCTAGATGATTCAGATTCACAAAGAGCAGTCTTATTTATTGATATAACTAGAAGAAATATGTTTATTATGGTACGTAATACAAAACGAGAACTATCCACTGTGAATTGTAGGATATGTATGCCTTTGAAAATAAGGTCTTAAAGTTTGCTCATCAATTGATATCAGACTAAGTCAAAGGAGCTGGTTTGAATTGATAATTGTGAGTATTTGAAAATCACCAGGTGGCGCCAATGTGAACTGTAGGATACACCTTTAAAGTTTGCTCACTTGAGCGCCACACACACGGACCCCTCCCCCTTCCCCTGCTCCCGCTCTGTAGCGGTCCTTCTCGTCCTCCTCAATGGACACGAGTCTCGGCGACGTTCTCACCTCGTCCACGGGAGCCTTCATCCAGTTGGGTCTCCGGCGGGTGTGACAGTACATCTCACACACGGCGGTGTTCACGTCAGGCAGCGCCACCATGCAGCAGAAGGTGAAGAACATCTGGACGAGCGAGTAGCACCACTGGAAGGTCGTCTCCAAGGTCAAGGCGTCCTTCATGGAGATGTGCAGCACGATGACAAGCACCATGCACACGTCCACCAGAGTTACCATGGCAACGCGACGATCCTGGAAGAGATTCTTCTCTGTGGATGTACTCCAAGGTCGCTGGAGATGTTGCTGTTGTTGTTGTTGTTGTTGTTGTTGTTGTGTGCGCGCCTTGGTTTGTCTGTACACGTAGATGTGATTGAAGAGCAGCAGTAATAGGGAGACAGTCAGGAGCACAACAAGTACACACGTCACCACAACCCACACAATAACCCCGTGACGTGTCACGCCATGCCGGTATCCATGGATACAACCACCGCTGAAATCCATGACGTCATCATGTAGTGCGTACCTCCGAACAACACCAAAAACCACTCCCAGCAGCCACGGGGACAAAATTGACAACACTCTCTGCCACCATGGCATCTCCCCTCGCTCGGGCCTCCCGGAAAACACGCTCGTTAAGGTGAGAAGCAGCAACGCACTGGGCAGGAAGACCTCCTCCAGGTCCGAGAACACATGGAAGACGTCGCAGTACTCCACGGGCGGCCTCAGCCCCACGGGCAGGTCGCTGTTGATGGTTCCAGGCCGCACCACCAGGGAGAAGACCAGGCCACCTAGCGCCATGCTGAGGAGTTGCTGGTTGCGGAAGTGACGTCGCAGGTGCGCGTGGGAGAGGATAATGGCGGCGAGGACGAAGGAGAGGAGAGCGGAGAGGACGACGATGAGGGAGAAGGCGACCATGCGCATCGACTCCTCCAGGGTGTGGTGATCACTGCGATGTAAGAGAGACAGCCGAGTCTTAGACAGGTGTGTGGAGATACACGGAAACAGGGTCGGCCATACACGGTCTGCTGGGGTGGACAGCAATTACCAACCTGTTCACCCTCTTGGACGCCTCGCCTCCTCGTGGTGCAGACCAGATATACCCGCATGCAAGCATAACTAAAGCTATTGGGGTGGGGAGTTAGCTCAGTGGTAAAGAGCACTGGACTTGTAGTCCCACTGCAGCCACTTTTCTC
This sequence comes from Alentia gelatinosa, assembly GCA_950022655.1. Classification (NCBI taxonomy): domain Eukaryota; kingdom Metazoa; phylum Annelida; class Polychaeta; order Phyllodocida; family Polynoidae; genus Alentia; species Alentia gelatinosa. The sequence goes on from OX465583.1 coordinate 77,254,249, forward strand.
CTTCATCCCCAACAGTGGTAGATTTACTGCTATATCGAAGGCCAATCCTTATTATACCATGTCTATGTGGTGTGGGAACTAAAAGAACTCTCACCTCGGTAACTGTATAGGAGTGAGATTTCTACCTAATTTCATCTCATAGATTCAGTCAAACCCAAGGTAAGTCTAATTGAACAAATTGGATGTTTAACTACCCAAACAAACAAACAATCATAGGCTCTCCATACAATATGTTATACTGACCATAGACATAATGTGTGCTCTAAGGTCTCTTATAGAATATATACCTTTTATTAAAAGTATAGAAATATAATAAATGTAGGCACTGCTATAACAGTCTGTAAGACGACCATCCTTCCCTACTTTGATTACTGTGACATTATATTTGATAATCACAAGAAGAATACCAGTAATGGATACCAGCTACTACAAAACAAAGCTCTACGTATATAGACCCTATAGAGGTATCCCATAATTCAGTGTTTGCTGGTTGCCGACGTTGTATGGTGATAGACCCTTGACCCATAACCCACAATTATTGCAGTTTAACGGTTTTCATAAATCCGATGCCAGAAATTGAAATTTCAGCTATATCTTCAAGTAAATCCAAAATTATATTTAGTTTCTCCCGTTATGAATCGTAAAACTGTGGTTCATGCGGTCATAGTGTGGCCAATCAGTCGGGAGCGGAACCTTTACTTACCCGGGGCGAAAAATGTTTAGTAACATCTGGAGGGTCTATTCTTTGAATCATCTGGCGACTTCCGGTTTAAAATACCCTCCGAGTTCCCTTAACCGGAAAAACAGGGTTATTTACAATATCCAATCATGATTTCAGTGAGCCAACTCAAAGAAAATTGATTGTTTTGACGATTTGTTGACGTCGCATTTTAAGTCTAAACTGAGGCCATCACATAATCAATTAATCTGAAACTGCAAGGTTAACTGGTCACTGCCATCAACCAAAAGGCTGCCTGTCCACAACGAAGCTGAGGGAATTACCAAGTTATTTTCATTGAGTAACTTCCTGATTTTATCTCACCCCGTATAACATTATTGATTGATAAGATAAAGCACACAATTACCCATTGAGTATTGGGTACACTTCCTTCACGACCGTGGAGTATGGGTTCCTAACGTTAAGCCTATAGTGACATATTCCGGGGTGAGATAATAATAACTTCTCGGCGAGTAGAGGAAGCTAGGAATACTTACTAGCGGGCCATGTTAGTGGTGAACCCTCCGTGATGCCGTCCACTGTCCGGCCGCCTCGGTGGGACATGTGTCTGTGTATTATACGAGATGCGTCACACGATAAAGGGCATCCTAATTGCAGCCCCCTGTCCTACATTCTGTAAAACACACCGCATCGGGGGCACACGCTACGCGAAAACAAATACCATCACCCCGATATTTACAGTATATGCTTTTATTACTCGCCGAATACAGAGTCTCCATACTAAACTTATATTACCCACCGAATACAGAGTCTCCATACTAAACCTTTATTACCCACCCAATACAGAGTCTCCACACTAAACCTTTATTACCCACCCAATACAGAGTCTCCATACTAAACTTATATTACCCACCCAATACAGAGTCTCCATACTAAACCTTTATTACCCACCCAATACAGAGTCTCCATACTAAACCTTTATTACCCACCCAATACAGAGTCTCCGCACTAAACCTTTATTACCCACCCAATACAGAGTCTCCACACTAAACCTTTATTACCCACCCAATACAGAGTCTCCACACTAAATCTTTATTACCCACCCAATACAGAGTCTCCATACTAAACCTTTATTACCCACCCAATACAGAGTCTCCACACTAAACCTTTATTACCCACCCAATACAGAGTCTCCACACTAAACCTTTATTACCCACCCAATACAGAGTCTCCATACTAAACTTATATTACCCACCCAATACAGAGTCTCCATACTAAACCTTTATTACCCACCCAATACAGAGTCTCCATACTAAACCTTTATTACCCACCCAATACAGAGTCTCCATACTAAACTTATATTACCCACCCAATACAGAGTCTCCACACTAAACCTTTATTACCCGCCCAATACAGAGTCTCCATACTAAACTTATATTACCCGACCAATACAGAGTCTCCATACTAAACCTTTATTACCCACCCAATACAGAGTCTCCACACTAAACCTTTATTACCCGCCCAATACAGAGTCTCCACACTAAACCTTTATTACCCGCCCAATACAGAGTCTCCATACTACGACTATGGAGCTACTGAGTAGACATATAGTCTACGATGCGACTCCCGATAAAAAATCAAAATCGCGTTGGAAGGTTACCCGATATCGGGGCAGTTGACCACGTTTCTGCGATTAGACACCGACAAAAAAAACCATACAATGCATGGTGGATTGGCATGTCTAGACATATGTCTACGATTTTGCACCTTCCCGATATGTCTCCGATATTTGGTTTTTGTATCGGTGCCATATCGGTAGGTTTAAATTTCTATAGAAGTAGGTGGACGCCAGGCCTTAGGCACTGCTCGAGGCCGCGGGCTCAGCCTGCTGTAGTGATGTAGGACAGTACCTAGACTGACTCCAGTCTCTGCATCCTATGGCTACCCACCTCGTTGGGATACAGGGACTGGTACAATCAGTAATGGTGCTGGATTTATGGCGCTGTTTAGCTCCAGCATGCACAACACTCTCCATACAGATATCCTGGTTACTGGCTGGGAGATTGATACCCTCTCACTTTGATCTCAATCAGTCACAGTCTGGAGCAGGCGAAATTTATTGCAATGACAACACAGGCGGCCAGGGAACTGGAGGAGGGTAGGGGGAGGGGTAGGAAGAAGTATAGGGTTACAGGGAACGGCTTGGGGCCATAAACAGGAGATTCTGTTCATAGTGGACAAGTCTTTGATTCATGGGCCAGTCAGAGAAGGATACATACTTTAATGAACTTTATTCTGATTTTGATCAATCATTTAATGAATGTTCATATATCAAAGACTTGAGCAAGTCTAGGCAGTCCCCTGATGTCAACCTAGTTATCGCTGTTATTTTACCAGTACAGTCATTTCGACAGGACAACTGTCACGAGCCGCTCAGCACGAATCCCATACACAGACCAGGTTTATATTCAGAAATTAATGAATGTTTGGTCTGTGTCCCCGTTCTCCATCGAGGTTGGAGTGCGCAGTAATACGAACGAGGATATAGCCGTGTGAATATTCCGAAGCAGTCGCTGGAACATGGGCATAAAGACGGTTACAACTTCGTATACCGTACCAAAGTGAGCCCGCTATAACTGCAGATACCCGTGCTCAAAATACTATATCCGGAGGCCAGTAAGAACGAGGCTTAGTGCTACAGCTATGGGGGTCAAGGCTAGAATTTCGCGTTTAAAAAAAATCTCATTTGCTATTATTCAAGTGTAGTTTACTATTCTCTGAATAAGTCTGTCTTGAATCTACACTAATCGTTCTTGATTTTATCAAAAATATGCCCTTAAAAAATAGTGAATGAGACATAAAATCTCGAAACTATATATAGTCAAAATACTGCATGAGCTTCACTATCCGGAAATGGTGATGTAAGCACGGGTATCTGCCGTTTCAGTGGGCTCTCCTTGGCTTCCATGAATAAGCTAGTAATGAAATACTAAGGAAGAACAACCTCTAGACTGAAAAAACTGCTTTCTTTACGTGTTATACCAAGTATTTCTTCTAGAAATACAAAGATTCCCAACTAAACAACTTGACTACCTACTTCATATTTTACGGTAATACTAAATCAGAAACATACAGGCTAAGCTTATGTATCATTAGCAAAGCCGTTATATAAATCCTAATCCTTGAGAAGGAGATTAATAAACCAGCGATCAGATCCGTCAAACGGAGACCTACATAATCTACACTGACTACAATTCATGGATACACATGCGTCAAGACACGAGGAAGGTGTCCCCGTAAGTCCCCTTGTAGCATATTCTACAGTCCCTGTTGATATAATATCATCACCAACACCTACCACGAGAAATGCCACCGGAATGTGTTTGGATCTATGACCATTGGAATGACTGTCGGATATAAGAATTCTACGAAGCCATAGTCCAAGTTGTCATGAACAGATCTTTGTGCAGGACCGATCCCGTTTCACCGAATAACGGTTATTAGAGCGCCCTATATACGTTGCCTAAAGGTTAGAGTAGTCACATTGGGCTTCCAGCTTGTTGCAAAAAAACTGTCCCTTCACCACCTGCGTGCTATTCACTGTGGTATTGTGAAAGGAGCAGGGTGCCAGTGTCTCAGGGTCTCAGAGGTGTGCTCAGTTGACTATGATCAATCACCCCGAAATACCTCATTGACTGGTGCTTGATATGTTTGGATCCCAGACTCAGTTTGTTGTAGAAAGGACAAGTTGACAGGGTTCAAGTGGGTTACAGAAAATGATTCATAAACTGGATATATCAAAAACCATTTAATTATCATCTATATATAATTACACGCTCAATGATGAACATGCCATTTGCTCCTAGTCTAATAGCGTACCGCTGACTGCTGTGTTTTGGAGGCTCATGTAGCAGTGGAATAACATACACCAGGGACCTGTTTCACTAGTTTTGTGACAAAAGTGTTAGACAGACATGAAAAGCGGCACCAACAGTGTAAGCAAGAACGGACAAAACAAAGTCTAATGTCTAGTTCTTATGAAACCGGACACACAGGCGGAACCAAGCCTAACAGTGACACTACAGCGCCAGTATCAAGGCAATGTCTAATTCTTATGAAAACGGACACAGATCCCGGAACGTGTCAACATATAAGGATTGGTGTGACGTTCAACAGGATCACATTAGATACACGATCCATGTTTGTACAGCTGGACAGTGATAAACTGCATGTTTCTCTACTGATTTCTTTAATTGAGTTAATAGCGCCAAAGATCTTGAATGTGTAATATGTTCACAAAAAGGTACCTTTTGTGTTACTTTTTTTAAATTTTTTATTTGCACAAAAATGTGGTCGCATTAATTTCGACATTTGAATTCAGTATTATGGCTAAGTAATTGGAAGCTTTATCTCTGTTATTGTACCAGATAGAGCTTCATCGTATGTATGTGATCTTATTTGTAATTTCTATGTTCTTAAGTTCGGTTGTCGCTCGGACAAACACGGCTGAGTCCAGCCTCATGTCTATGGAGACGCATAGCAATCACACCTCAAGTGTGAACGGTGGGTGTGATTGCAGGATACCTAGACCTGTAAATGTATCATTGTGTCTCATTGTTCCTGTGTTATCTAAGGTATATCTAAATTATTGAGATGATATGCATGTATGACACACCAAATTAGAGCTGGAATACCATAGAATATGATGCAATTTATCTCTGGAAATAACATGCACTGGTATTATAGACGTAATACACTCATACACTCAGTGATCCAATGCTAAAGAATACGTTGCCAGGTGTTTGTTTGGCTGCAGCATTGCGACACCGGCCTGGGGAAGAAATCCAGCATCATGAGGTCTGAAGTGAAGCAGGTCTTCTTGGCCATACTGGCATTGCAGGTTGTTTCATTGGTTGTCTATCTGCGACATTACGGCCTTCTGAAGGCAACCACCAGGGGACGCCAGGGTGTTCATGGGGGCAGCTCCGCAGAGCATGCTACGTCTTCCGCCCGAGACAGTGCTGGCCCCTATAGGTACTCGGGATATGACGTCGAGAAACCACCGGTCCATAATGTCACTCAGGACCAGACGTCCTACTTTGTGACCTCTGGTAGATTTAAGTGTCTCCTGGCGGGTACGAAGAGTATCAACAAGCAACAAGGATGTGTGTGCCAAGAGGGGTTCTTTGGACAGTGGTGCTCCTTCCCAGAAGCCATCCGGACAGCCCCGATTGTTCTTGACGCTCTTCGGCCGAGGGAGACCCCACGTAAACTAATCTATGGAACACCTTTTAGTATCGAGTTCGAGATGTTGGAGGCAAGGATGGCCGAGTTGGGTGACATTGTTGATATGTTCTTGATTGCAGAGTCCTCTTATTCTGCTCATGGTGAGGAAAAGCCGCTGCGTTTGATGGAGAGGCTCCGGGAAGGTTACCTCGCCGAGATGCAGCACAAAATCAGCTATGTCCACCTTGGATATTTCCCACCCAAGGCAAGGAAGGACGGCTGGCTCGCCGACTCACTCAACAGGGACATTCTAGGCACTCAGGGCCTGAAGCACCAGGTGCGGGGGTGTGGAGATGATGACCTCTTTGTGATCACGGACACAGATGAACTCCCCACGCGGCAGGCACTCCTCTTCTTCAAGCTCCATGACGGATTTGCCGAACCCTTCGGATTCCTCCTGCACCGCACAGTGTTCGGGTTCTTCTGGCAGTTTGGCGAGGACGGAATATGGAAGGTGTCAGCTGGCTGCACCATGTCCATGGTCAAGAAGGTCTTTGACTTCCAGGTGTCCAAGATCAGGGCCCCCGGCATCCACCTGCCCCATCTGGGTGGAGCTATCGAGAAGTACAACAAGCATGTGCACGCATGGATCCTGGGAGAGCTGGGGGGTCACTTCGTGGGCTGGCACTGTACCTGGTGCACGGACGTGCAGGGGATGATCGTGAAGCTCGAGTCAGCCATCAACGCAGACTTCCCCAGGTGGGGAGACTTCCCGGAGAAGTGCAACAAGCGCTACATTAAGGGACTCATCAAGGATGGACGCTGGTTCGACGGAAAGATGCGTCTCGATAAGGTACCACATGACTTCCACACGGTGGCACCACTGCACATCCTCGCCAATAAGGCGAAGTATCGATATCTGCTCATGAATACGTTTGCTGATGATGTGACGGTCTGAATAAACAGCTTTTAGAGCATGCTTACATGTCCTGTTTACATTGTCTCAAAGTCACAGTGGTGACATAGAGTTCCAGTGCGCTACAAACACCATCCCTTCACTATCTATGTGCTATTCACTGTGATAGTGGGAAAGGAGCAGGGTGCCAGTGTCTCAGGCTATTAGAGGCATGCTTAGCTTACCATTACCAAATTGACACCGAAATACCTTATTGGCCTTCTGGTGATACATGCTAGGTTCCTAGACTCAGGCAGTTGTAGAAATGGCAAGTTGACTGTGCAAGTGGATTACAGAAAACTGTCCGTAGAATGTAACTCAAACCTTTTAACTCTTATTCGTTTATGATTACACGCTTATTCATCAATGATAAACATACTCCTAGTCTTTATGAGATTGTAGCTGGAATTGCCTTTCATTTATAATGCAAGTAGTATTCTGGTAGTCCATGATAAGAGAATCATAAAATTATCGCTACTGTAGAGTTGTGAATGGCCAGAAGAGGACTTCGGACAATGAACAATGTAATATAGAAAGACATGGTTAGTGTGGCCGAATGGAATCTGTTCAGAGATATTTTGGTCGGAAATACTCACCGAAGTCGTAGACTGAGGTGAGTATTTCTGACCAAAATATCGAGGAACAGATGGAATTCGGCCACACTCACTATGTCTTTTTATTACTATATGCCGAAATTCGATTAAAATGCCATTTATGTACTTAAGTTATCAACCTATTTCAACCTCCGAAATAAGCAAGGCAGGTATGTCAACAGATCACGTGGTACAGTGTGGCGTAAAAATATTTTACGCCATGGTGCGGCCGAACGGTATCTTTTCTCCTATTGCGTAAAAGTGAGACATTCGTGCACCGGTATATAGTAATCATTATTACATACCTATGGCCGAACGTCTCTGAAATACTACCCACTACTAGGGGTGCAATATAAATAATGTTCGGGTACACTGCGTTCGTAGTGTATATATTCGGGCTCACTGTTAACATATTGAATGTATCAGGTTAATAGGTACATAAAATATATATTGGCCAGAAGAGGAATAGGGACAGTGAACATGGTTCAGCCTTAGGGTAGATAATGTGTCTACAGGTAGTTTGATATATTTGAAATAATTACACATTCAGGGAGTTTGGGTTTCTGTGCAACCCTAGTCTAGCCTAGGCAAAAACAGCACATAGCCTATGATCCATGGGCACCGCAATGATGCCCCCCGAGTAGGTGTTCTTCATTAATGGAGGTGAAAAAGTAGCTGTTCTTCACTAATGGAGGTTGAAAAGAAGTGAGTGATAATGGGGAAATGTCACAACTCTTGCCTTACTCACATATGTATATAAAGTGTTCCATGTGGAAAATATCATGTCTTGGGTTTAATTATTATGTCATCCAGCTCTGGGATGGGTGTAGACAGTCAAGGGCACCTTGGTAAAACATTGAAAGGCAGTTGAATTTCGTACGAACAAAGAGCCAGAATGCAGGTTTGTCCCTTGACCACCTAGTGACTGCTTCATGAACTAACAATGGCTCTGTCCCCTATAGGATTTATAAGTGTATCCATTAATCGGCCAATGGAAACGGGCTTATAGTCGTATTATTTGAGGGAGAAACTTCAAGCAGACCTGACAGAATTCCACCGTTTTCATTTATTGTAGGTAAAATATGATCCATGGATTTCTTTTTCAAAGTGCAGTTAATTGCCGTGCCCGGACTTCCTTAAATGTACAATTATGTAATGTTATAGATAATGATTGTCAGGTTGTCCAAAGTAAATGAGAGAAGTTACAACAATCAAACAGGCTCACCAAGCCTATGTCTTCGCAGGTTCAATCGAAAAAAAAAAAAAAGAAAAAAAAAGGGATCAATCTAAGTCATTTCCTTATTTCCTTAATTAAAAAAAGAAGCTAAATCGAAATATTGTGCTGTTGAGTAACAATGTATATTAGGAGAAGGTTATAAACACTAGAAGTGAATTATTGTATTATTGTATAAATCGATGGATGTTCACATGTACTACAGGGGATGAACACATGTACTGAATTTGAATAATCAAAGATAATAAAATAAGCTGTACTCTTAATTATACAAAATATATACATATATGTATACATATTGTGCTTTATCCTACCCCTAATATAAAATCCCATAGGCTTAACATTGAGTTTCCATATGCCACGCTGACTGGCATACGAAGTTTTATATGCCACTTGTGGCATACAGCATTGTTATCACGTAATATTCCAAAATTGAGGAGACGGGATAGGATAAAATCAAAACCTGATTCGTTTTAATCTTGGCCACCGCATTCCACTCCTGAAGTTTTGGCTCCGGACTTCACTCGGCTTCGCCTCATGAAGTCACTTTGCCAAACTTCAGTCGTGGAATACGGTGGCCAAGATTAAACCTCATCCAGTTTTACGATAGTCTATATAGCAAAACAAACAATCAGTTTTCAGATTTTTAAAATTCTTTATTTCCACCAGTAAAGCGTGCTGGTGAAGGTTTCAGCCCTGGGGGTCACACTGGTCGTCCCAGCCGACCCGCTCTCCGGCCGCCTCGTTGGTCGTCCTCAGGAAGTCCATCAGGGGCTGGAAGTACTCGAGGAGAGGAGCCGCGCTGATTCGACGCGTGCCGAGAGCCGCCTCGAGAACGTCAGGCCAGGGCAGAGACGACCCCGGCTCCATCAGGGCGCTGTGTCAAACAACCAGGCCGTGTCAGAATACGTTATATATATACCCATTATTGAACTAACTAGAGTTACATACCGCTGCTGGGGGGTGCATTAAAAATAAGTTATGGGTCGAGGTTGACGTTTTCGTCCCGCTCTCATGTTTTCGTCCCGCTCTGACGTTTTCGTCCCGCTCTGATCACGTGATACAATACAGCAGCGGGACGAAACAATAGCTGTTGTGGTTACTCGATAAGGGTGGCCATTTGCTTCGGAAGTGTTTCAGGTAAAGAATTGAGCATTTTTATCGATATTTAAAGGTATATAGGAATAGGGAAACCAAGTACCGGTAAGGAAAAGTCAAAGTTACTCGGTAAGGCTTGGAAAAATTACTGCCAGCGGCTGACGCCTTGGGCAGTAATTTTTCCAAGCCTTACCTCGTAACTTTGAACTTTTGCTCACCGGAACATAGTTTCCCTCTATTATCCATCATATACAAAGACCCTGTTGAAAATGTATGGGGACTCGGTAAACCATGACCCATTTCACATAAAACATGTCAGATACCATTACTGTGATATGCGGATTCATATCTGTGGCCTCAGAACCATTGTATATGGAAAAAATAGCCCCTTTGTGCTGTAGAGCAAAGAAATAGTCCCTATTGTTCTACCCTTTAATATGACCATTAATGGGTTTAATTTATTTGAAAAGATGGATAATAAATGCAACAAACAATGGTTATATGGACAGGTGGCTGTGTAAACCACTTGAGGTTGACGTCGTAACACACTCTCTAGCCCTTGTGTATTACTATGCCTCAGCCACTTGTGGTTTACGGCCTCCTGTCCACAAAACCATCGATTATTGTCTATTTACACAATAGGAAAATGTGCATTATTCCTATATACCTATGGCTGAACACTGTATGGTTACACCAAACTACGGGGGGTGGAAAAACTTACGTTTACTACCCAAGGCTAATGTTTACTACCCAAGGTTGATGTTCAGACCAATCAGATCGTCTCTTACAAAATTCATATGAAAAGTGCAGTGGAGAGAAAACATAGGGTGTCGAGTTACTCGATAAGGTTCCACGTTTGATGGCGGGTGAGCAAATAATGCTATTTATTATTATCAAACTACATTTAAAGGTATATAGGAATAGGAAAACTAAGGCCTTGGACAGTAATTTTTCTGAGCCTTACCTCGTAACATTGCCTTTATCTCAAAGGAACATAGTTTCCCTCTAATATTTGTTTCAATTGAAAGGAATAGAGGGAATTATGCCCCAGTGAAAGAATAGTAAGAATAGACATCTTTTGAATTGAAAAAAAAACCAGGTCTCCATTGATATCTTTTGTTTAGATTTTTCTTTGCCCATGGTTGAATAGAGATTGGTGGGCACTGGCATGGAGACATGAATCGTGATGAATACTGACCGCATTATGACCCCAGCCTCCTGACTGCGGTAAATACTGCAACGATGCAGGGGCCGAGTGTTGTTTGATGCCTCACACAACTCCTTGTGGATTTGGAACTGCAGCACCATGGACATGAAATACCTATAAAGATAGAAACACTGATAGATGTAGGGATAAAAGAGAGGCCTGTCAAACTGGGTGTGTCAATTATAGCGAACACATATATATATATGTAGCTGATGTTCAGAGACCATCAAACACTATGGTTTATCTTATTTTTGTCCCATATGCTTAATGTTATGAACTCGTTCTTCATGGCCCTTTGAGTATTAATACTAATACTCAATGAGCACTGATGTCACACATATCTTGATCATTTCGTGCTCAGGGGTGAGATAAATACAGAAAGCAACTCATTTTGGTCACAGTCGCCAATCTCCATATCGTTTGAAGGCTTCGCGATATTCACTCAGCTGTCGCCTCATTCATATCACTTTGCATTCCAACTCTACTTCGAATGACGACTTTGACCAAAACTTGTTTTCTCCATCAGAATAAAGCCTAAGAACTGCTCTAACCTACTCAAATCAGAGTAAAATAGTGAAGAGCTTGGGTACTAGTCTATTATCTCACCCCTGGTATTTACCCCCATAGACTTAACATTGGAAACTCGTACTCAATGCCCATTGAGTATTGTAGAAAATACCCAATGGAAGATGATGTCACACATTTTAGCCAATCAGTTAGTGATAGGTTGAGATAAAATCTGAACTGTACTCGATCCATAGCCACTGAAAATACACCCTTTGTTTTTTCCTTCATTTTGGGAGATTTTATTTCTGTTCTCATATTTCCTCCCCACATCTAGATATGTCGTAGAAACTGAGTTATCGCAGATTCTATTTGAGTCGGGAACCACCATTCGACATATTGATAAATCCAGTCCGCAACGACACAACATTGGAAAACCCCACCGCCGGTCGAGCGACGGGTTACGTAATTTGCCTGCGACAAGTTCACTAACAACTGTACGATTTGGGAACTAATCGTTCAACCCGGAATCAGTGAATGTGCATTGGACTTAAAGCAATGAACTTACCTGATGTAGGGCACATTGGTGGCCACGTGGTACTTGGCTCCCGGGTCGAAATCTGACGCTGAGCGCGACACAGGCGGAGACACGCCCTGGAGGGAGCACCTGGAGGTACATAGGTAAGTGCGCAGAGTATAATTTATATATATATATATTCTTTTTTTTATTAGGCTATAGTTCAAATTTACAATTGGTCTTGAACCGGCCTTACAGTTTCTGGGTGTAGTCCAGCTCATGGGCCACATTTATAATACTACTAGCAACTAAAGAATAATGATAAAGGTTTTAGTAGATAAGTTGATTGTTTTTGTTAGTAAAAATGACGATGTTAATGAGCCAGTTTATGGTTTCAACCATTAGGACTCTTCAGAAATTCCAATGCAAGATACTGGGTATATATATATATTATATATATATAATATATATATATATATGTATATATACAAATACAAATGTAAGTTTATGCTTGTTCTCACCCAGGCGTGAAATACTATAAGTATAAATAAACATCTGAATATATAGGGTTGTTGATATCATTTTATCTTTTACATATGAGCATAACTTATATTTTCCTCAAGTCTCCTATCCATGCATACAGTCATCATACTCCATATTATATGAATTTTGTCAGTCAAGTGGGTAAGATGTTTAGCAAAACATTATATTCTTGGTCTTCAGTTTCAATATCGTCCTTATCTTACAGAAGCACACGAGATTTTGACTTTAAACACGTTTAAAATTCACAGGGGCGTTTTGTTGAGACTAATGGACCCACTGCTGAGTCGCTGACTAAGTACCCAACCTACACAATAGGAGGCCAGCAAGCAGGATCACATGTTTTTCAAACAGTATATAAAATGCCCATCATCCATAAATTGATACCGATATACAGTCGGTGGCACCACTGACAGAATTTTAGGTAGGGCAACTGAAAAGGTCGTTTTCCTAAGCCAATGGAAACAAGGTTCTAATTTGTATGAACTTCACGTTAAACCTTGTTTCCTTCGCCGACAAAAATGGCAAAGACTTTATGAATTACCCGAAACGTCTGTCAGTGGTGCAACCGACTGCACGTCGGTATTAAATAATCAATAAGGGTGCAGTGTATGCCCTGTTTTTATTGTATTTTCCGGGTACACATATTTTCTGCGAGAAAATTCATCGGTTGTGCCCTATAACCTATACCAGATTAATCAGTTAGTATTCTCTGCAGGTCTCGTTTCCATTCACCGATCTGGTGTCAGTGTACCAAAAAAATTGATCAGTGGTTCCCGACTGCAGATCGGTGCAGAATAATTGGCAAAATGAAACAGGCTTAAAACTGTATGTTCACCAGTCCGTTACCCCTCATTGATATACAATACGGTAGAAATGGTGTATAAAATGCACCCTCATCATAAATTGATACCTACATATAGTCAGTGGCACCACCGACAGACTTTTAGGGTAACTAAATGGAAGCAAGGTTCTAGTTTGCATGAACTTCACGATACCTGAACTTCCACCAGTCGTCATTGTAATTGCTGGGGGAAGTTTCACCAGCAAACACATCCCAACGCCACATATCCACAAGGTATCCAAATGGAATGAAGGAGACTTTACGAAGAGCCATGTCCATCAAAAAGTTTGTGTCCAGCTCTGAAAACAAGTGGAAGGACATGAACCTTTAATCTTTTCACAAAACCAATTAAAAAAAATTGGACATAATGAATTTCTTTTTTTCTTTGTAGGGCAATATTGTACATAATTTGAACACTATATATCACAAATTCAAACAATTGTATTTCGTCCATCATAATCATGACTTTATTATTGTATAGTGAAATAAAAGAATCTTTCATCATCTTTTATCCACATATTTGTCATTAGAGAGGCAGACCTACCTTCAGTATCAGAGAATTCTGGGAGGAGGCCTATAGCGTTGAGATGCTCGGGGGTTGACACTGACAGCTCCATGATGTCTCCGATCGCCTCGTGGAAACCTGACAACACGCAAAATGGAAATTCACAGCCTCATCTTTCTTCTTATTGCCTTTCGAAGGCTATTTGCTGGCAGTACATTTTATCCGAGTTTTAAAGACAAATGCGGGTAGGTATCGCAGTGCCCCCTGTTTCTACTTATTCTCCATGCCCCTACGAGTATTGCAGTATGTTCTGAATGGGCTTTATCCTGTGAAGTATACATTCTTTAAGTGTGTACAGGGGTGAGACTAATACAGAAAGCAACTCATTTTGGTCAAAGTCGTTGTTCTCCAACTCATTTGAATGCTACGTGACATTCACTCTGCCGTCGCCTTGTTCATATCACTCCGCATCAAACTCGCGGAGAATGATGACTTTGACCAAAACTTGTTGGTTTCTTCTCTACTCCTCTTATTGGTGGTAATAGTGGGGCTGGTGCCGGTAATTGTGTATTTTCTTGTATTCTCGGAGGTGAAACAGGACTTGGGGCATCTGTTTTGATTCTGACAGTGTCTGATTTACTATTTAAGAGAAGTGAGGGACTGACCGGCATTGGCTCCGTCTCTGAAGTTGGTTGGCTGGTGTTGGTATTGCTGGAAGTAGACGACGTGCCCCATCTCGTGATGCGTGACGAACAGCCATTGCTGGTCGATCTCTGTGCACTGCTTTATCCTGTCAGGGGCAGGACAATAGTGGCTGGCAGTTAGTTCTATGTAGTAAATTTGGAATATAGTAAGAGGAGGCATGTGTTGAAAAAGTTCTCTAGTTGAAAAAATAAAATAAAATTTAGAGTCACTGGAAATAGATTTTTATCCATGACCAGTCACCTAGAAATTTAGAGATTCAATGTAGTAAATTTGGATTGAAATATTCATCTCACCCCTGGTATTTTTTCTGCATAGACTTAACATTGGGAACTTGTATCCAACGCCCATGAGATATTATGAAAAATATCTAATGGTGGATTATGTCACAAATGTTAGCCCATTATAGTCAATGTTAAGGGTGGGATAAATTCAGAGACCCATTCATGATTAGGGTCAGAGCTTGATCCCACCTCATTTGAATCACTACGTAATTCATGCAGCTTCGTCTTGTGAAATACTACGCGATTCAAACTCAATGGGATACGAGCTCTGACCCTAAACCTTTATAGGTTTCCTCTATAGTATCAGTTGGAACAAGTCAACACAGTCGTATATAAGGGTTCAGCATTCTATAGAGGGTCAATGTGAACCCTCTAAAACAGCAGATATCCATCCATACTCAAAAACCATTTTTGTTTGTTTGTTTCTGGTGCTGGTGCTAGACGATACGAAAACTCCAATGATACATAACATCGACCTTTTTTCCTTTCAGTGTTGTATGACAAAACAGAAGATATTCTATAAATGAGCGTATTTATAACACCTTATAAAACTTTAGGTTACTCTTATCATCAAAACTTCTTATGCTTACAACATATTATTTTATACAACTGTTCGTCCTTCGTAGTTTATTCAACGGCCCCCAGGCCCCTGGGCCCCGATGAATAATCTGGGGTCCATGAAGACCTTTTTTCTGTATGCCATAGACAGCCAGAGATGATGTGGGTCAATTTTATTCAACACTTATGGAGTGTCTTTATTTAAGATTATTCCTAGATTATTCAACACTTATGGATGACCTTATGGATGTCTGATACCGTCTTATCAAAAAAACTTAAATATCATCAAACGATAACCCTTGTACAAAGGTACGGACAAGTGTCTTTATGTCAGATCCTAGACTATTCAACAGCCTCCAGTGAGTTATTCTGATTTAGTGCGTACCTGTAGTTTCTCTGGTTGTAGAAGTCCCAGGCAGACGCATGGCAGACGGCCTCTCTGTCCCGGGGCTTTGAGACCATCGAGTCCCTCCAGAAGTTGTCCACCATGGGATCCATGCCGATCGACAGGAAGAACTCCTCCGAGAGCCGGAATATCCTCTCTACGTCATACCCCTGGTGTGCAGCAGGAGGGTTAAAACATTACCACTGTCTATTGGTGCACCCCTCTCATAAGATCTCACCCTCTCTAAGTGGTATTCTGTACAAGGTTTTCACTACGCTCTATGGGAGAAGAATTCTTAACGAACTAGGCTCAGAGCCTTGGGAATCCACCTACCTGCCTCCCGTGCTAAACACGTACATCAATGCAACCCAAAGATTCCTATAACCTTAATGATGCCACCTAGCGGGAATACTGTGTAATTGGTGCCCTAGTGGCTTTATTTGGACTGGAATACAGAATACCACTTAGAGAGTGTGAGATCTTATGAGATCTCTGTACTGGTCTTTGTAAAATATTACTGTATGCGTATGGACAAAATGAGATCCATACATGAACGATTGTTCAAAATGACAACTTAATTATGAAGGATTTCCCTATCAATCATGTTTATTTGATTACTGTATTGGCTCGCATTTATATAGATCTACATGAGGTTTTATATTATCATATTAGGCAAAGCCAAGAATACCAATTGCTGAGAGAGTTTTCTTATATAAAGAGTTTTCTTGTATAAGATATTATGCAAAGTCTACTGAATATACCCTTAAAAAGACCCAATAAAGAAATCGGTAAAAAAAATCTATACAAAAAAATCAAAGATTGAAAGCATGTCACAATGTCTGACCTGCCGGATCATTTCGTCTGTGACATCCACGCCGGGTGTTTCAGGGTACGGTCTTAGAGATGGCTCAATCATGTTCCACTGCTGTGCCCACATGTCTCCTGTAAAGCAAAGATAACCACCCCTCTCATAAGATCTCACACTCTCTAAGTCGTAATCTGCACAAGGTTCTCACTGCGCTCTATGGGAGAAGAATTCTTAACGAACTAGGCTTAGAGCCTTGAGAATCAACTGGCACACAGTATTCCCGCTTTGAGATTATAGGAATCTTACATTGATATACGTCTTTAGCACGGGAGGCAGGCTAGTAGATTCTCAAGGCTCTATGCCTAGTTCATTAAGAATTCTTCTCCATAGAACGTAGTGAGAATACAGAATACGACTTGGAGAGTGTGAGATCTTATGACAAGGGGTGCGTTGAGGAGTCTCAGTTAAGTAGTCACGGGATACGGCATGGACCATATAAAACTAGGAGTGAGTGGTGTGTTCATCATGGATGAATGAGCGTGCAATTATAAATGTTCACAATTTCTGAATTGGTTACCACCCTCTCTGCCTTAGTTGAGCAGGTCCAACCCCTATAGACCAGATTGGATATCAGTGGCTATCACCGGTGGAAGGCGGGTAGCGGTTGCACCAATAACCATGAACTCAGCTGTTATAATCAGGTATTACTCATAGATTCCAGTTTCAGATGGAAGTCCTCGCAGAGCCTATATATGTACCGTGAACGGATTTATCTTATTATGCATCATAAATGTCTTTAATGCATTAAATTACTACAAGATGCATCGGGTGCCCGGTTAAAATTAGGCTGCAACTGACAACGGATAAAAGGTAAGTAACCGATGTATCTGCCCAGGATAAATAAAAGCATTTAAAAAATATATTATCAAAAATAACCTTCATATCTAGGTCTCCTTTTATCATGACCTTTCACGGACATAAGCTATCCAGTAACCCCTGAATTTGTATCACAAAGACACTAAACTAACAAGTGTGCAGGGATACTTGCCGAATCCGCTGTATAAAATGTATTTATAATTTTCCAGCCAGAATAGAAATTGATAAAAAAATTTAAAAAGAAAGACACTGACCTAAGAGGTGTGCAGGGATCTGGCCGGAGTCCGGGAAGGGGCGGTTTGGGAACTGCAGGCGGAGCTTCCTGCGGGTGTAGGCGTGAAGCTGCTCGTACAGCGGCTTCATCTCGGCCCACAGGTCGGCGCACATCTGCCGGAAGTCTGGCGTTTCGTACGAGGCCCGCCAGTACTCCCCGCCATCAGCATATCCTGCAACCAGAAACACGTCGTAAACCTTGTTTCCATTGGCTGACCAAAACGGCAGAGATTTTTTGAGTTACCTTAAGACAAACCATGACGTATGAAGCCGTTCACATTCAGTCATGTGAAAGGTCAAGGTCATTGGACTATCTTAACCTCGTTTCCATTGGTCAATGAAAATGGCAGAGATTTTTCGAGTTACCCTAAAAGTCTGTCTGTTGTGACACTGACTGTATTTTTTAATTGTACTGTAAGGAGGTACATGCAAATGGTCTCTGCTTTAGCAGTTATTCTGACCATTGATTACAAACGTTTACAACAGTTCCTTCGGTAACTGTTATATCAGTATCAAGTAATAGGTGAGGGTGTAGTGTATGCTTTGTTTCTACTGTATTTTCAATGTACACACAGATTTTCTGTGAGAAAAGCCATCAGTGGTGGCCTTACATAATCTAGACCAAATAAATCTGTGAGCATTGTCTGTAAGTCTCGTCTCCATTCACAGATCGTATGTAGGTATGCCCAAAAAATCTATCAGTGGTTCCCGACTGCAGATCGGTACCAAATACTTGGCAAACGGAAACAAGGTTATAGAGCCATTTTATAATCACCGATTATTTGGCACGGATCTGCAGTCGGGAACTGCATTAGTAGAATAGGTCACTGACTAGTTTGGCGAAAATTATGCAATAAGACCACGACTGAATGACTTGTTTAACAACTGACATGAGTTTGATTTTATCGGTAATACTCAATGTTTTCCACAAAGACCTATAGATCATGGCTATAGGGACAATCAATTTACACGCAGAATTGATTCATTGACTTAAAACTAAATGAAAATGACAAAGTCTTCTTGTTGCTAACCATTAATGTCGGCAGCCGTATTTTGGAGATCAAACATTTCGGTGAAGAGTGTGGGCATGTTGTTGCCCGATGCCTCCCGCCATCCTCTCCAGGCCCAGACGAGTTCATCCCAGTCACGTGATGTGGCCATCACTTCGGAGAGATCTGTAGGAGTAGATTACCATTTAGAGTAGATTACCACAAAAGTAAGGCCCGGCGTCCACCTACTACGATATGGCTCCGATATGGTCTACGATGCACCTCCCGATAAAAACTCAAAATCGCGTCTGAAGGTCACCTAATAGGCCTTTTTCCGTAAGGCGGTGTCGCACCTTATCTGCTTAGTTACCCCACGACTGAAGCCAAACATTCACCTGGCAACGTATACTTTAGCATTGGGTCACTCAGTGTATGTGTATAATAGGTCCATAGTACCCATCTACATTATTTCCAGGGAAATAATAATGTTTGCATCGTATTCTGTGGTATTCCAGCTCAAATCTGGTATGTCATACATGCATATTGGCTCAATAATACTTTAGATATAGCATAGATAACACAGGATCACCGAAATTGAATATGCATTAATACATTGGCAGGCCTAGCTATTATGTGCTTATCGTTCTCCAAGTTAAAACCAGAACAATTATCAACTATAAAGTTTAGACAGCTCAGACTCGTTGGTACAATACCCTAGTTTGCTCCAACAATTTAATCTGTCAAAAAACAACACTCCTGTAATCACACCCACCGTTCACACTTTAGGTGTGATTACTGTGTGGCTCTATGGGCATGTGGCTGGAGTCGGCCGTGTTTGTCCGAGCGGCCGCGTTACTACACAGTGGGCCGTTAGGCGGCGCTGAACGGCAACACCTGTATATCGGGGCAGTTCACCACGTCTCTGCGATTAGACACTGGCACCGACAAGAAACCTACAAATTCATAAACAATATTCGATGATTTTGTGGACATCTGCATGTAAACCACAAGAAGCTGAAGCTTAGGTGTGTAGAGGAAACCTATGAAAGTTAACGGTCAGAGCTTGTGTCCCATCTAGTTCGAATAGCGCAGTAATTCACAAAGCGAAGCCGCACAAATTTCAAACAAGATGTGATCGAGCGCTGACCATAAACTTGAATAGGTTTTTGAATTTATCTCACCCCTCATATCGACTAATTGGCTAATATGTGTGACATAATCCCCCATTGAGAAGAAGGAGAAGAAGAAGAACAACAAGAACAAGAACAACAAGAAAACCTGATATACTGACCTGGATCAAGAGGGTAGCATGCTCCTGACTCGTCCCCTGGTTTGTCGCACACCTGAGCCGTCGAATAGATGCCCTCTAACTCTGCCAGCACCTCATTCAGCTGAGAGGCAGATTCCAACATTTCAACACATTGACATAAAAGTGCAGGAATTATTAATTTTAAATATATTTTATTTAGCAAGACAGACAGTTCTTTCATTTGACAGATCTTCCACTGCTGCTCTGTGAAGATGCTTTCACTGAGGCAAACCTAGGAAGACGTTCACGAAAGACCTCGAACGTCATCCCTACGGCCTCAGTAACCGCGTTTTCTCTTATTACAACTTCCCATCTATATTAATTACAAGAATTTTTTCTTTTTTATTCATTAACAAACTTTAACAACTTTCAATACTCGACTTATATTGGGCGTTCTTCCGTAAAACAGTCAACAAATTGACATTGGGCACGAGCAAACCTGACACACGACAAACTCACACACAGAGATGCCTGCTCACCCTGAGGTAACTGTCCTCGTCGAGAATCGCAGTGCCGATGTCGACGACCTTGGAGAAGTGTCTCCGTACTGGAGCTGAGAAGTTCTGCCAGTTGAAGGTCACGGCTCCCTCCCTGGCCTCGGTCATGAAGACTCCGAGCCGCGCCGACTCAGCGATCTGTCAACACATAAACATTACATATCCATCGTATACAAAGTCCCCATTGAGAATATGTAAGGACCACTACCCATTGTTTATTATCCATCGTATACAGAGTCCCCATTGAGAATATATAAAGACCACGACCTATTGTTTATTATCCATAGTGTACAAAGTCCCCATTGAAAATAAATAAGGACCACGACCCATTGTTTATTATCCATAGTGTACAAAGTCCCCATTGAGAATATATAAGGACCACGACCCATTGTTTATTATCCATAGGGTACAAAGTCCCCATTGAGAATATATACTGACTCGGTAATCCATGACCCATTGTTTATTATCCATTGTATACAAAGTCCCCATTGAGAATATATAGGGACCACGACCCATTGTTTATTATCCATCATATACAAAGTCCCCATTGAGAATATATGGGGACTCAGTAAACACAACCCATTGTTTATTATCCATTGTATACAAAGTCCCCATTGAGAACATATAGGGACTCAGTAAACCATGACCCATTGTTTATTATCCATTGTATACAAAGACCCCATTGAGAACATATAGGGACTCAGTAAACCATGACCCATTGTTTATTATCCATTGTATACAAAGACTCCATTGAGAATATATGGTGACTCAGTAAACCATGACCCATTGTTTATTATCCATGGTATACAAAGTCCCCATTGAGAATATATGTTAGGGTTAGATGTACTCAAGAAGATGGATAATAAAGAAAACAAACGATGGTCTTGTGAACAGGCGGCTCTGTAAACCACACGAAAACTACGACGCATAGTCACATGTAAACTACGAGGGATAATCACATGTAAACTATGAGGGAAAGTCACATGTATAACATAATCTTTGGTAGAATACTAAAAATAAAGAAAGGTTACCTCAAATTTAAAAAAGAATAATGAAAATTCCTCGAATTCTGTGCCAACTCGGCAGTAGATGTTGCGTTCTCAATGATTTAAAATACTGGTGTCTAAAACGCACCAATGAGCTACTGTTCCTGATGCAACTGAACAAAAGCAATGCTAAAAAGAAGAAATAAAACATCCGTCACTTACCGAAGCATCGCTATTTTCATCGGTCAGGTTGGTTTGGAAGTTCCAGGAGGCCAGGACAGACTTGCACAGTGCGACCATGGCGAGTTGGTTGTAGTTCTCCAGCCAGATCCGACCAGCTTCTTCGTCGTTCGGGTCGTCGAAGGTTGTTCTCTCGAGGAGCTTCTCGGACCCGGCGAGCGCCTCTGAGCAGATCTCTGCAGCTCGTGCGTGGGAAGCCTGCTGCGCGGCCGGCGCCAGGTGAACTCCCAGAACACCGCAGCCGAGCAGCACCAGTGTCAAGATGGACGCCATTACCTCGCCCCTGGTACAAGTGTAGCCATAGGAATAATGTTAGAAAGAAATACTCAACGATCACCCCCGTAAAGTGACAATACTACGCCACGGTCATGGCGGAGTTAATATGAGATGACGTCATATTCTATTTACCAACTGGATTTGCAAAGTAATTTGAGTTATTCTGATATTGTGGTGCTATTTAATGTCAGTGTAAGGAGTGAGATAAATCCAGAACCACACTTGAATCATAAAATGCACAATACTTCACAAGTTTGGATGTTCCATGAGTTTGGATGCGCTGCAATCATCATGCTGCTTTACCTCAATGACAATTGCAGTTCATCCAAAATCATGGAGTATTGAGTAATTATACGATTCTCGATCCAGTTCTATATAATTCTGTTCTCACAGGCTGAAGAACACCACACACTCTCTAGAGTCTTCTGTGTCTACTTCTCCTGAGGTAAGATCAATGACAAACAAAGACGAACATGTCACAGTAGAGTGTGCACCCCTCTCATAAGATCTCACACTCTCTAAGTGGTATTCTGTATTTCAGTCCAAATAAAGCCACTAGGGCACCAAGAACACAGTATTCCCACTAGGTGGCATCATTATAGGAATCTGATGTACGTGTTTAGCACGGGAGGCAGGCCAGTGGATTCTCAAGGCTCTAAGCCTAGTTTGTTAAGAATTCTTCTCCCCTGGAGCATAGTGAGAACCTTGTACAGAATACCACTTAGAGAGGGTGAGATCTTATGAGAGGGGTGCACCAAGAGCATGTGACGTACATAATCAAGAAGCGTCACTACATTTCATGTGATTGTTTATATGGTGTGAGTTGTCTTGTGGAATGATTTCATGAACCGGAGCTGAGTGATATCTGTAGTGGAAGACAATGAACGCCATGTAAACAGATATATAAAATTGATTGATGTTTAGATTTTATCCTAACCTGTCACATGTTTTTAACTTCATATGTCACCCGTGGCATATAAATATTTTGTGGCATAACCATGGCATACAGTCACATGATGTTAAGTCTATGGAGATTTATATGAGTCGTAGGAAGGGGGACATGTGAAAAACAGGGCAGTGCCAGATAAAATCGGTAGTTCAGACACAATCAGGGAACGACACATCGCGACACTGTAAGACAAAACAAGATATACTAAGATATACCTCAGCAAATCTATCGTGTTGGTGGAACCAGCCTTAAGGTTTTTAAACATTTTCAATATATCCCCCTTTGAGTGATAATAGGGCAACAGATGCAGGGGTAAGTGGACAACCAGATCTTACAAGATCTATCACGATTCATCAAGATGCAGCAAGGTGCTACAAGACACAGCCCGACCTTGCCAGGCCAAAAATATGTGCCGGTGGAATCAGCCCTTTAGTATTTTACAGAGTAACCTTCTAATGCGACCCGTTGAATATAAAATCTTTATAATATCTCAACTTAGGTCCATAACAGAGTGATTTTAAAGGAGGGTGGTTTACCTTCGGTTCTCGATGCCTTGTCAAGCCTAGCTCTGTGTCACTGAGACATTAAGCATCAACATGGGAAAACCACTCAAACTTTTATATTCTTACCTCAGGTTTATCTTTACTGTGACAGCCGCCAGAGGTCTCACGTCCTGAGGTGAAACTCAGCTGGAGAGGTGTAGATAAGTACACTCTCCTAGCACAAATCCTGCACTTTACTTCCTGCATCAACTTTTATTATCCACCTAATACAAAGTGTTCATAGAAAACACATAGGGAGTGTGTATCACCATACACGGAGCATACAGATATATCCACCTAATACAAAGTGTCCATAGAAAACACATAGGGGGTGTGTATTATCATACACGGAGCATACAGATATATCCACCTAATACAAAGTGTCCATAGAAAACACATAGGGGGTGTGTATCACCATACCCGGAGCATACAGATATATCCACCTAATACAAAGTGTCCATAGAAAACACATAGGGAGCGTGTATCACCATACCCGGAGCATACAGATATATCCACCTAACACAAAGTGTCCATAGAAAACACATAGGGAGTGTGTATTACCATACACGGAGCATACAGATATATCCACCTAATACAAAGTGTCCATAGAAAACATATAGGGAGTGTATATAGACATACCCAGAGCATACAGATATACCCACCTAATACAAAGTGTCCATAGAAAACACATAGGGAGTGTGTATTACCATACCCGGAGCATACAGATATATCCACCTAATACAAAGCGTCCATAGAAAACACATAGGAAGTGTGTACCACCATACCCGCAGCATACAGATATATCCATCTAATACAAAGTGTCCATAGAAAACACATAGGGAGTGTGTATTACCATACCCGGAGCATACAAATATATCCACCTAATACAAAGTGTCCATAGAAAACATATAGGGAGTGTATATAGACATACCCAGAGCATACAGATATGTTGTTTGCTCCGGGTTGCAAAAGCCGGCACATAGGGAAAATAGTGCGTATGAAAAAAAAAAGTGCATACATAAATACAATATAGACTGGTTTCAGATAAAAGCTGTTGTTTACTTCTCAGAGTTGACTCTGCGAAATATGATCGCATGCGCTCGGATATTCCTACGCGTCAACTCCTCAGAGCATACGGCTGTTTGTATCTGATACCAGTGAATATTGTGTATGTATCTCTGCACTGACCTGCCTGCACTGACCTGAAGTGCAAAATCTGCCCCATACGACATCTTATCATATATCCTAAATTCTGAATACTTTTTCAGGTGTATTTTGAGTTTTACTTGTTAGGGGACATGTTCATATTATATATGGTAAATACTATACACTCATTTCTGTTGTTTGTTATGTCAAATAAGAAATAGTCACAGTGATTACTTTCTTCAGTGGAAAGCAACTCATCTGTTGCAAGGTTTTGTTTGTCAACATGTCACATGTGTTTAGTTGAAGGGGCAACTGTGGTTTCATATCATAAAGTGGTATAAAGCTGAAAAAGAAACAGTTGGATTGCCCGTGAGGCTCAATTATCAATTCCTACATTTCCCAACTCATGATATATGAGTTGTTTCAGTTTCATAACTTTGACAGTTGCCCTGTTTTGAATCCGAAATGTTGGCTGGTTTCCCCTATCCTAGCGGATACCCTGGGAACCAGTGTTGGGTTGAGACAGAGAATAGTAAGTACTAGTACTGCGAAAGATATGGGAGGAGAGTGAGATAAGTACTGCTGTCAAACCGATATATGTAAATGTTCAGTCTACCTCCTACAAGGATAAGAACCACTAATCTAAGCCTTTAGCATTGTTCTCCCAATGACTTGCATTATGGAACAGAAATGGGTATATCTTTCAATGAGATAAAGAATAATTATGTATAGATTGCATGTCAAGCAATGTGTGCCAAGACCTGAGGGTGTTGAATAATTTACTCTCATCTAGTCATGACTTACTGATATACAGAAGACCTAACAATATAGTAGTGGAAAAGCTATAAACTAGTAAAGTTCTAGAGGCCTAGACTAGCTACGTGTAGACCATAAGAGTAACTCAAACACAGATGTACTACTAGGTACTAATTCAAGAACTTAACTGCTTTAAATGACAGATTCTTCAGTTTATATACAGACAGCAGGTGGCATCTTGCTACAGGGTAACCTTGTAAGCTCTGTGCTGTGATTGGCTGTTGTGGCAACAACCAATGAGGATTGACCAGTCTCGTTCCGGTCTGTCACTATTGCCAGAGGGGCCGCTCATGTCACTGACAACCAATAAAAAAAAAGAAAAATTAATAAAAAGTGGGCCATGTGCCAGACGTTGGCAGTTAACAAAAACTTCAACAAATTATGAAGTAAGTCCTCTGTTCATATCGAGGACGCACAACACGGCAGTAAAGATAAGGTAAGATCACAATCATAAACCAGGTGAATTGACGACCATAGTTCACATGACTCAAGTCTTGATTCCAGTTTACTTATCTTCTGAATCGTCACCTAGATTCACTTTCATTTAATTCATTATGCATGGGTTGGTTGCTCCTAGAAATATGGGAAAAGCGTTGCTCCAGTAATATTGGATCGTGTCATATGGTATGATCATTATAACATTGTATCGCTAGGTTTTTACAACACCACATTTTCTGTGACATGATTAAAGGTTCATTAGATTTTTAGTTCAATATAGATGGCGACATAGCGATCTGCAAAGAGCAACAATTTTGACCTCGTATCCGCAAAACGTGGAGCAACGTCCCCCCGAAGTCTCCCAATACACCATGGTACTCAATTTCTAGACCTCGCCTGAGCTTACAATTATTCTTTTGTCGCCGAGAAAGGAACATTCATGTTCTGAGATCGTACAGTGTGTTATGGCCTTAAGATTGGGTATTTTCGGCCGGCCAGACAGAGGAGCCAGTCAGGGGGCTGCTTCATATCTGAAAGGATTCTCCTTGGACTGTCGTATCATTGTCCTAGGACCGTCACGGGAGGGACTACGTTAAATAAACATGGATTGTCCTTACAAAGGACAGGGAGAAGAATGGAGACTTGGAATGTTCTTCTAGGCCGTTAAATAAATCTGTCATTGTCCTGACCTCGAACCTGAAATCTCTCCTTTTGGAAGAACATCTCAACATGTGTTCTTTCTGAAGCTGGTAGCCTAACCAACCACTATATAATCAATGTACTCGCTTGAATAATATCCTTCAGAATTTCTAACAATTATATGTGAATGATATAATTATTAGCGATCGAATAATAAGAATAGGATTTATTTTTTAATAGAAACAAAACAGCAATATTAGGCTCGTGTGGGGTTTGAACCCACAACCTTCTGATTGCCCCTGATTTTAACTCAGCCGCCCCACAGCGCTTGAGACAGACACATGAAAGAGTAAATATGTGTATTATGTTATATAGTAAAAAAAAGGCAGTGTTAGAGAGCAAATATCTTAAATAATTAGATTCGTTGATAACTAAAACTGATGAAATAAGTTACCAGGCGCACCCCTCTCACAAGATCTCACACTCTCTAAGTCGTATTCTGTACTCTCAATGCGCTCTATGGAGAAAAATTCTTAACGAACTAGGCTCAGAGCCTTGGGAATCCACTGGCCTGCCTCCCGTGCTAAAGACGTACTTCAATGCAACCAAAGATTCCTATAATCTCAATGATGCCACCTAGTGGGAATTCTGTGTGCCAGTGGATTCTCAAGACTCTAAGCCTAGTTCGTAAAGAATTCTTCTCCCATAGAGCGCAGTGAGAACCTTGTACAGAATACGACTTAGAAAGTGTGATATCTTATAAGAGGGGTGCCAAAATCCCTACTATGTGGCACTACCTGCAGATATTAGGAATATTCCTACACAGGTACCACCAAACCTTGGGCCCATTTTAAAAAGTTTTGATCCCAGCTGGAGAATCCTCCTCGGATAACGCCAGAAATCCAAGACCTATCTCAGGAGAAAAGACCTTTGTCGTTGAAAAAATGGTGTCCTCCGTAGGGAGAGAAATCCTGCATAATTATTGATTCGGTTTTCGGATAGGACAAATGGACTGCCAGACCGGTTAAACGCCAGTTAGTAAGCGGCGCTCCAACTCGAAATAGGGAGCCAAAGTGAACCCGCTGAAACTGCAGATACCCGTTCACAAAACACCATTTGCGGATATAGGCGCTCAGTACTTTGACTATATAAGTTCGAGATTATATGCGTCATTCTCCCATCTTTTAAACCCGTATTTTTGGTACACTTAACAACTGTCATCGTAGCTTCGAGACAGACTTATTCAGAGATGATAGTAGTGTATTATACTTCAATAGTAACAAACAAGATCAAAATCTAAATCCTACCCTCAAACCCCAGTAGCTTTAGCACTAAGCCTCGTTCTCTCAGGCGTAGAAATATCATAGATTGAACAAAACATATCTCACAACTCCCTTTAGTCCAATATCTTTATTCAGGAAGACGTACAAGGTATAGGTACATAATGGAAACCAATTGCAATTATGATGATGGGTCACGAGCTCACATTATAAACAGTTTCTTCTCTCATCCTTTCTCTTGAATACATATAAAAAAGCGGTGCTTTTTCACATTCACATAAATAAGGTGGTTTATATATACATATATATATATATATATATATATATATATATATATATATATATTATATATATATATAAGTATATATATATATATATATATATATATATATATATATATTATATATATATATATAAGTATATATATACAGTGGAAGACCATTTTGTTTCCTGGGGCTTCTGGAAGATCAAAATATCGTTTGTGTTGTCATACAACATGGAACGGAAAATATCGTCCAGACGTCGTTTATCATTGGAGCACCAACGTATTGTTCAGCACCACAACCAGAAATGAACGAACTTTATTCAACAGCCCCCTGCTCCTTCAAACTCTCGTATATCGTCTTTGAATTTACAAAAGAGGTTTCATTTTCTGCTCCCAGGAACACTTTGTTTAGGATTTTAGGACTTTGTTCAGATAATCTGTATCTTGAAAATAGCATTTTAAAAGCGATGACATCCACTTTTGGTGCAGGTATAAAACTAAAGTCGTGCAATTGTTAGATCTTCCAGTGTTGTGGCCCATATTCTTAACAATATACATGTATCAAGGCAATAATAACACTGAAAAGATTCACAAGTAATGATATTTGACAGACACTGGCGGGCGATGTGGGTTTGACCTGTCCTACGGATGGTGCAGCATCAGATGTTGTTGGTCGAGTGGTCGAGGCTACTGTCGTTGGTATCTTTGTGCTTGTCTCTGGCAAATGAAATGATTTTTATTACTACAAACAGTCAGTTCTAAGTAAAAGCGTAGTTAGTGAGCCCGTAGCGATTGCCGTTCGAGGTCTTTTGATTCATTCACTACCTTTTCTTATTATTAAATTCCTAAAAAAAACTCACCAAAAATGCCATTTTATGTACTTGCGAAGAATACTGCGGGCATAGTGTGCCCGAACATTCACTACGTCTCAGTGAGCCCGAACATTATTTATACTGCACCCCCGGCTGCGTGTAGTATTTCATAGACATTCGGCCAAAGGTATACAATAACATGAGAAAACGTGGTTACTGAGCCCGAGAGTGGATGTTAGCGGGTGGCTTTTGATGAAAAAATATGGCCCGATGCTGAAGGCGGCAGGGCTGTATTTTCTCATCAACTGACCAAGAACAGATACCGTAGGGGCTACGTCACTATACGTTATCTTATCACTATATACCTATTTGTTTAAAACGCCGTTTTATTAACTTTACAAAGCCTATGCCATTCACTACGGCCCGCTGTCAGGGCGGGTGCGAACATTATTTATACTACACCCCAAGCAGTGGGTAGTATTTCATAGACGTTCGCTCACAGGTATATAGTAATATCTACGAAGTATAGCTACATTCTTTGCTACCATTCAGGTGTTGATGGATTGTAATCAGCTTATTACTGAATATATGAATTATATGAATTACTAAATGGTTACTGTTCTCACTTCTTTTCATTGCCATGCTTTTACCCCTATGTAGCAAAGAACTGAATATCTTTTATGTCATACCTATCCCTCACCTCCTAACGAACAATACTTAATGAGTAAAATACTATGCTGCATTAATGAAGTATGTACTTTGTGGGGTGTATGCTTAACTGAACTTTTTTTAATATAGCGGCGTATATATATTATATAAAGCCTCATATTACATACAGTATTTCATTACAGAATCTTCATTGATCTGGACATTCATAATCAGTATATTGGAGTATCCTATTCCTGTTTTAGTTAATAATTATCTTTCAATATTGGATTGGCAAGGTTATGGCTGCATTTTTTTTCCTTTTTGGAGGGCCAGTAAGTCCTTTTTTCATATACATGATAGTGATACAAACCTTTCACTTGGTCACATTATGGTGTTAGTTAAAGCTTTCCTACAAAGGTTTTACGTTCTATTGTTGGTTGTGTCTTATCTATGGACATATAATATGAATATCATGAATGTTAGGCCCGGCGTCCACCTACTACGACATGGCTCCGATATGGTCTATGATGCACCTCCCGCTAAAAAATCAAAATCGCGTCGGAAGGTCACCTAATATTGGGGCAGTTGACCATATTTCTGCGATTAGGCACCGACAAAAACCCATTACGATGCGTGGTGGGTTGGCATGTCTAGACATATGTCTACGATTTTGCACCTTCCCGATATGTCCCCGATATTTGCTTTTTGTATCGGTGCCATATCGGTAGGTCTAAATTTCTATCGCAGTAGGTGGACGCCAGGCCTAAGTGAGACTTACTTATCTTGACGCACACATGGACGTGCGGGTTCATTTCGTAGCCCTCCTTACATTGACATGTAGTATCGGTTACCGCATCGCCATGTTTCAGTACCTCCATGTTCTCACCATTACATGTTTGTCTGAGAGTAGAAATTGAAAACAGATTGTGGTTTATTATGCGTGATTTGAGTATGGATGTAAACACATATAATGTAGTTAGTACAGAGTTCGTAGTTTAAGTCCAAAACACATCTACTGATTCGGGATTGAATGATAAGTTATTTGACAATAATGAGGAAAGTAGTCCCTGACTGAGTGATATATGGGACGATATCAATACTTAGATATATAGAATACAAGTGAGGCAAGCACACTGCTCATTCTATAGGGAGCCTAAGTGAACCCGCTGAAACCAAAGATACCCGTTTACAAAACACCATTTCCGGTTGCCAGCAAGCACTAGGCTTAGTGCTAAACCTGGGAGTTTGAGGCTAGACTTTTGTTTTTGGTCTCGTTTCTTACTTTTGAAGTGAAGTTTACTAATATTGTCTCTGGATAACTCTGTTTCGAGACTACGATGGTAGTTGTTAAGTTTATTAAAAAATTTGGATCTAAAAGATTGGAGAATGACACATATAATCTCGAACCTACATAGTCAAAGTACTGAGCGCCTACATCAGGAAATGGTGTTTTGTAAATGGGTATCTGTGGTTTCAGCGGGTTCACTTTGGCTCCCTATTGACAAAGACTAGATAACAACTATAACATAGAAAATAAGAGTTCTCAAAATATCTTGTGTCTATTAAAGAGCGTTTGATATACGCACACATACTAAATCTTTCTGGTAAAACAGATATCTCATATCCTGCTCACACTATTTTTATCTCCTTTTTTTGGACACAAATATAATACTATGCAGTCGAGCGATGCAGCCCTACGTAATATTAGTACCCAAGATGTAATGCCTTCTAAGATTAGGATTTATATTTTTCTATCGACTACATCTATATATTTGTCCTACCCCTAATATAAAATCCCATAGGCTTAACATTGAGTTTCCATATGCCACTCTGACTGGCATACAGAGTTTTATATGCCACTAGTAGCATACAGAATTGTTATCACATAATATTCCAAAATCGAGGAGACTGGGTAGGATAAAATCAAAACCTGATTCGTTTTAATCTTGGCCACCGCATGCCACTCCTGGAGTTTGGGCACTTCGCTTCGCCTCATGAAGTCACTATGCCAAACCATAGTCGTGGCATACGGTGGCCAAGATTAAAACTCTTATACGATAATCTTTATACAATTTGGTATCGTCTGAATGAGATATTTATTCATAGTAAATATCATCAATTGAGTATTATTCTGTTAGTTAGTCAGCCTACTAGGAGTGTGTTATTAATTATTTTTTCTTGTCTGAGAATATACTACTCTTGGTGGGTGAGGATTGCAAACAGGCATAATGTTGCCTTATCTAAAATAGGATAAATGAAATAATTAAAAAAAGAAAAGACTTTACTACTGTTTGACAGAGACTTTTTCTTTTTCTTTTAGCAAATTTTTTTTCTTCATTTTTTCCTTGTGTTACATAGGTTTCTAATACATCACAGTACTTCAATATAGTTATACTAGTTCATTTCCATTACCTAGACATTCATGCATGGTGCTTGTGGTTGCTCTCTAGTTTTGTGAAACTATCTAATACTCATCTAATCATCCTGACTGTGTTCAACTAAATTGTAAGTTGCCACCCATTTTATGTTATTCCTTATTCAGTCTGTGTACATACCAGTGTTCTTATTCTTATTTGTTTACAGTCAACAAAATGATGCCCATCACAATAGGTTCAATAGTCCTTTCAGATAGTATATTTCAGGTGATGCAAGTATACCGGGTGCTGAAAAGAAACGCATACCTTATACTATGAGAGTTGTGACAAAACAAAAAAAAGGGACAGGGACGATAGTATTGGACAAGACAAGGACAGACTACAACAATACTTTAAGACAGTAACAAGACCAGACTTAAGCCTATAAGACACCAAAATTTGTTCCCGATTCATCCCGACCATCGGCTTGGTGAGAGTCGGGAATAAAATTTCGGTGTCTTATACCTGTAAGACACCGACATGATGACTGCCCCCGATCACACTTCCCTCTTTTATAACCTCGTAAATTACCCAGGATAAGATCAAAGAGAGCCGCCGGGAGCCGAGCCGGGGTGAGCCACGGGCTGCTGGCGTTGAATCATAGAAATTAATTCAAAGTTTAATAACTTCGGATCCAATTAAGATATCTGTCTCCCCTACAAATCAGTATAAGGAACTTCTAAATCGGACTAGGGGATAGGTAGCATCGCTATTCAAATGGCCAACTCAGAATCGGTAACAATTGGTGAAAGTGAGTATACACCAAAATCTTAAGGTCGGGGAGAGTCGGTCATATCTGACATGGTAGTAATGCCCGACGAGTCGGGAAAAGCAATAAAATCGGATCAGTGAAGTGCGTACATCAACCTGATTGATGCAGATTGTCACAGGCCCGACGGATCCGTCGGGGAAAGGTAGAATCGGGCACAGCCGTCGGGTCGGTGTCTTATAGGCTTAACACAGGAGTATTTGACAGAGACTTACCTTAATCGACACCTCTCTCCCAGTTGAGTCTTTCCATCTGAGAAAGTGTCACTAGGGCACTCCTCACAGTACGTTGTATCGCGTTGACCGTGCTCACATGCTGCAGGCTGCTTTCCTGAGAGAAAAAGGTTACCTACTTAAACACAAATGCGGGTAGGTATCACAGTGGCCCCTGTGTCTACACTGGTGCTGCCATCTGGTTTCATGAAAAAGTAGCAGTTTCCCATAGACACCAATAAATAAGCACTTACCATAGAAATTAGCATGGTGACATGGTATTCTTTTAGCATTTTCCATTCATCAGGTGTGGGAAATCTGTTAACTATTTAGATATGAAACAGGGGCAGTCTAACAGCACAGGTAATGTGAGGTGTGACAACTCCCAACAGGGTCAGTCTGTACACAGGTAATGTGACATGTGCCAGGTTCTCAGAATCAAGAACTATACATTCAACACATATTTCCACTCATGAGGCGCCACACTTACATCGGACGTGTACATTGTAAAGTTCTTCGTTCTGTTTTAATTTATCAATTTCATGAATGCCCCTCATATATAGAATGTACGGCACGTCTAGAGGCCCAGTTCGATCCAGGAAGTGATTGGAGAGTGAAAAGACACTTGGAAAACAGGATATGACTAATATGACTAATATGTATATAGCTTACTGTAGAATTATATATATATATATATATATATATATATATATATATATATATATATATATATATAGAAATATATATATATATATATATATTTATATATATATTTATATATATATTTATATATATATATATTGTAAATATATATAAATATAATACATATTTCAATTATTTTAAATCCTAATACAGATTATTTGTACTTATTACAGTCCAATATCGGCAAACCGTTCAAAAGTACAGGACTGATACAGGTACACCTCACCTTACATTAACATTATATGATATACGCAAAGCTATGCCAAAATCGAGGAGACGGGGTAGGATAAAATCAAAAGTTGATTCGTTTTAATCTTGGCCACCGCATGCCACTCCTGAAGTTTTGGCTCCAGACTTCACTCGGCTTCGCCTCATGAAGTCACTTTGCCAAACTCCAGTCGTGGCATACGGTGGCCAAGATTAACCCTTTCCACGCCGGTATTGCCTTAAGGCATTCCCCTAGCGTGCGCCGGTAATGCCTTAAGGCATTCCCCTACTATACGCCGGTAATGCCTTAAGGCATTCCCCTAGCGTGCGCCGGTGATGCCTTAAGGCATCATTTTTCGTAAATAGGTTAGAAAGTCTTCTATTTTCGGCAATACTTAATTTAAGACACAAAACAACTCCAGAACCGTGTTCTCCATATCTTTTTATTATTATAAACGGGAAAAAAACATTATGTCATCGCGATGAAAAAAAAGATACAGATCTTCGTAAGTGGCACAGTGCTGTATTGTACCCACAGGCTTGTGTCAATGGAGGGGAAAAAAGGTCTTCCTGCACTTGGAAATATTAATATAATTATTGAATATCGATCTAATCAATAATTAATGGTATTGAAATAAAGCCTGAAGTCTCTTCTTTTTTTCGGTATCATTTAAATTATCTAATTATTTCTCTAAGTTATTTAAATTTGATAATTAGTAACGCACCCCTCTGCGGGTTTAGCCATTTTCTAACGCTTGTGGAATGGGCCGGCGTATGAGAGGTGAGATGTGTCAGGAGTGCGGCGTAGTAACAGAGACTCCCGTAGTGGGGCGCGGCGCTTAACGACGTATACGTGCGCTAGACCCGGCAAGGAAAGGGTTAAAACTCATACAGTTTTACGATAGTAACTCACAGAATATATGGAATAGACACTAACCTTCATTGCACTCCTTGTCACAGCAGTATCGCCCTTCGTAATATATCTCAGTACAGGTGCTTAACAGTTGTATATCTGTAGGCACTGACTCGAGGGGAGGCGCTAACGCTGTTAACACAATTAGAACACACACGGCGGCCTGCATGGTGAAATTCAAAATGATCCTTGCCCGTAGTTGAACGGTCACCGTGAGATAAGGGTGACGTTTTCACTGCATATCATATCATATCATCTTATCGATTTTATTTTTTAATTCTAGTGTCTCATGCTAGACAGATTATTGATCGGCCTGAAAGAGTATCGGCCTGATGGAACACACCCACGATTACCAAGGGACAAAGGACATGTGTTAAAAACGGAACAGGGGCTTGTTGAACGATTTTCGTCCTACACTGAGACAGAAAGGGGAGAATTGTTGGCCCAGGGATGATATTTTGTAGGATAGTGAGCCTGTGCCGTTCGATAACACCTGTTCCTCCAAGGTAGAGAAATCCCGGGTACAAAGTCTCTCCAATTGACAGGCAAGTGCCTCTTGGCCTCTCTTTGTGAAGAGACTTTCTACTGGTATAGGCATGTTACAAAGTCGTCTGGCAAACTCTTATATCTTGGAAGGGGGAGATTTCTGTGCGAGGATAGTCCCTGACCAAGATAGTCAGAAATAAATAATACAAATGCGAAAGTAATCGAATATCTTGGATTATCACGTTTTATTTTGTGTCTGAAACAATGAGTAATCACTAGAAGTTCTCCTTCCTATAAAAATAAACACATAAAATGTGTCCTTCCCAAAGAGAGGTCATGGTGCACCCCTCTCATAAGATCTCACACTCTCTAGGTGATATTCTGTACAAGGTTCTCACTACGCTCTATGGGAGAGGAACTCTTAGAGAACTAGGCTTAGAGCCTTGAGAAGCCACTGGCCTGCCTCCCGTGCTAAAGACGTACATCAATGCAACCCAAAAATTCGTATAATCTCAATGATGCCACCTACCGGGAATATTGAAAGATCCTGGACAATATGACGAGGTCAACCCCTACGACCTAGCCACTGAGCTTGGTCAAAATGTTGACAATTGACAGAATGTAACTGGGTTTGTTCTAAGGTGAAAAAGGAAAACCCTATTGAAAAAAGGGCCACTTTATTTTAGCCTCCCCTATGCTTTTACCCTATTCTTTTTGGGTGGGTAGGGTGGGGGACCTTTTTTTAGGGCATTCCACGGGGGGGGGGGGGGACTGGGAGCAACTTTTTTCAGTATTTCAAGGGGGTGGTACAATTTCTTTTATCATTATACGCATTGGGGGCTAATTTTTTTTTTATCATACGGTGTTCCCAAATCTGAGCCCCCCGTCATAATTAATGGACACTCCCTATTTGTAAAGATAAGCACAAGATTTGAAAACCTTTGGAAATTCCCAGCTTGGTGATGTAAACGCTCTGTAGTTTCAACAGACCTTTCTGGGACACTTTGAATTATGGCTCTATCTTTATTCTGAGTGACTTAAAGACAAATGCTGGTACAACTGTAGTTGGGTGATTTCTAAATTCTATTGATTTTTGCAAAGAACTCTGGATTATATAAGTTCCGTATATCGGCAAATAGAAAATACAAAAGAATTGCCATGTCACTATGCTAACTTCTATGGGAAGGCCATCTGAAAATATAAGTGCTTAACTATTGGTGTCTATGGGAAACTGCAATATTTTCACTTTGTTGCTAAATGACACTGATGTTCTATTGCTATCTTCAAATAATTCTGGATTATGATAGTTGGGAACAAGTACAAATGAGAAATGCTAAAAAAAGAGAATACTATGTCACCATGCTAATTTCTATGGGAAGGCCATCTGAAGAAGATAAGTGCTTCCTATTGGTGTCGATGGGAAACTGCTATATTTTCATGAAACGAGATGGCAGCACTTGTCTTTAAAAATATTGGGACACCTTTTGTCACTGTGGACTTACAGTGAAAGTTGGTCGCCACCTGCGTCTCCACTCTGTTCCGACTATAAGCGCAGCTCTGTTGGTTAGTATATGGCTTTGACTTTGGCTGGTTCTCGCATGTGTACGCTGTATCAAATTCCGCCGAGCCCTCTAGCGGATGACCTGAGAACCAGCGTAGCATTGAGTTAGACTGTAGTACGTCCCGTTGTCGCTAGGTGCCAGGGCGCTCATGCTCCCAAACTGGTAACCCGAAGGCGGCGCGGTGCGTGGACGGACTAAGCATTGAGTGAGATGGTGGTCGACAGCCACGAGGTGGCAGCACATCAGTGTCCGTGGTTCACAATTTGAGCTAAAGACGACGCCTCGGTAGCTGTTTTACTGCACGGCACAAATTTGCTCTTCCCTCACACTTCCCTCGCCGTTCCGAGCAAAAGTGTACCCTTAGGCGGGGTGTTCTTTAAGCGAGGTGTCACAGAAGCGGGGTTTTACTGTATTGTGTAGGCCTACCATTATATATTAGGTATGTGATTGAATTCAACAAAACCTCATTCAAGTGACCTGTTAAGGGCATAGTTTTCAATTCACGGTGCCGCCACTTGGTGATTTTTAAATATTGCCAATTATCAGTCAAATCTGGTTCTTGGTGATTCAATTTAATTTTAAATGACTGAATTTAATGTTTAGTCCAATTTATCCAATATTTAAATGTAAAGTAGGCCAGTGTTTCATTTACATAGGAAATATACTGAAAATTGTTTTTTCCCCTTATTCTTTCAAAAACAAGGACGGTGACCTATGAATGTTAAAACTTAAATGTGTAGTAGGGCCTACACAGGCCACCAGAGCAGACGTTTGCTATGCAAGTTAGCCCTGGCACAGTCCGATATAAGCGCCCTTGACACGCCGTGGTAATGGGTAACTAACGTCATAGCGATATATACGGCATATAGCCTATGATCCATGGGCGCCGCCATGACGCCCCCCGAGTAGGTGTTCTTCACTAAAGGAGGTGAAAAAGTAGGTGTTCTTCACTAAAGGAGGTGAAAAAGAAGTGAGTGATAATTGGGAAATGTCAGAACTTTAGCCTTGCTCACATATGTATATAAAGTGTTCCATATGGAAAATATCATGTCTTAGGTTTAGTTATTATGTCATCCTACTTTGGGATGGGTGTAGAGAGTCAAGGGAACCATGGTAAAATATTGAAAGGCAGTTGAATTTTGTAAGAACAAAGAGCCAGAATACAGGTTTGTCCCCCGACCACCTAGTGACTGCTTCGTGAACTAACAATGGCTCTGATATTTTCCACATGGAACACTTCATACACCTATTTGAGCAAGGCTAGAGTTGTAACAATTCCCAATTATCACTCACTTCTTTTGCACCTCCTTTAGTGAAGAACACCTACTTTTTCACCTCCTTTAGTGAAGAACACCTACTCGGGGGGCGTCATGGCGGCGCCCATGGATCATAGGCTATATGCCGTATAGATTGAACGTTACTTGCGCCATTTTCATGCTGCAGCGATCAACAAACAGTCTCAAACCCACTGTTAATGTTCTTATTTTCTACTGTTAAAAAAAAAAGATAAACAATATAATCAATTTCTTATAAGTATAATATCATACAGTAAGCGGTTGTGATCTATACATCCACAGTCTGAAATACACGCTTTGTTTCTAGAGAGGGGCTAACTGGTACTAAACTTGTACTGGAGATCGGACTGTGCCAACCCCTAAGTCGTAGCTGAGCGCAGACAGGGGTTGGTTGCCAATCTCAGTAGGGCCCTGCTGTATATTTACTATTCTGTGAAAATTTGAGGAAAATGACATGAGATTTACTATGTGAAAAACAACTTTTTAAAATGTCCATAGGTATAATCATATACACATGTAACATGTCCATAATATTGATCTCTAAATAATAATGATAGTAGTAGTGATGATAATAATAATAGTAATGATATTATGATAATAATGATACTAATAGTATCGGTAGTAATAATAATAATTAAAATAATAATAATGATAAAACTAGCACAGTGACCCCCTATTTCTCAATCAGATATATGTTCTACACTACCTCAGCATAGACCTCTACTAGGAGGTATATGCTTGTAATTCACCTTATTCAAATTTCAGGAAAATTCCGAAAATAACATAGGTTCTACTTTTCAACGCAAATTGTCCGATAATGCGATATGCCTTTGAAACCTGTGGCCACCCTCCCCTTTCTATACAGAGCTGAGGAGCACGCGCATGCTCTGGTGGCCAGTGTCGGGGAGTAGAGGGAACACCATAGCTCTGCTCTGGGACATTTACAGCTCTATGGGCAGACGAACGGCTTGCCATGTTTCTATAACGCCATGTTCCAATAAACGGCCTGCCATGACCTCTGCTCGCCTGCAGGTATCAGCGATGCGAGGTTTCGCTGGTTTCCGGCGCAGGCCTTTATTTGTAGTTGTTTTGAGCTGGTACAGATCCAACATGGCGGACGGCTACGCAGATTTGAGGGAGAAACTTCGTTTTCCACACAGATATCGCAGCAAGGAACATTACCGACACGACGTGGAACCGTCCCTGGATGACTATGAGGATTACACCATGCCACGATCCAAGTACGACTGGCAGTCACCCCGCGAACGCGAAGAGGAACTCCGCAAAGTACACTACGGCATCACCCAGAGAAGACTCTTCACTGACGAAGACTGCAAGGAGATCGAGGCGAAAATAGATGAAGTTGTTCTAAAAGCCGAAAGAAATGAATTCAAGGCGAAAACTGTTGATAGGGCACCTTTGAGGAATAAATACTTCTTTGGTGAAGGTTACACTTATGGATCACAGTTAGCAAAGAAGGGGCCGGGCCAAGAACGGCTCCATGCCAAAGGCGAAGTGGATGAGATTCCCGAATGGATCTACAGACTTGTTGTGGATCCTATCGTAAGAGCGAAGGTTGTTCCCGAAGGATTCATAAACAGTGCAGTCATCAATGACTATCTGCCCGGAGGCTGTATAGTATCACACATAGACCCTCCCCATATCTTCGATAGACCCATAGCATCAGTTTCCTTCTTCAGTAGTTGCGCACTCAGTTTCGGCTGCAAGTTTTCATTCAAGCCGATTCGGGTGTCAGAACCAGTGCTGAACCTCCCCATCGCACGTGGCTGTGTGACCTGCTTAAGGTAAACAATGATCACAGCAGAGCCATCTTGTCAACAATGTTTAACTCTAAGTGCTGGTTCCACCAACATGATGGATTTGCCATGCTATATCATGGTACCTGGTACAGTAAAACCCCGCTTAAGGGTACACCATCTGTTCCCAGCAAAGTGACCCCTTAAGCGGGGTTAAAATGAACTGAATAAAAATGTCTGTACCTAGCATATTTCCCCCTTAAAGGCGGTGTCCCAGAAGTGGGGGTTTTACTGTATATCTTGTCATATCATACAGTATCGCAATATGTCATACCTCATTTGCCGTGACACATCGCACATGGTCATATGATATGTGCACTTTTTCGTGATGTCGTGTGTATATTTTGGTGCTCCACCACCGCAAGGCCTCAAAATCTATTGCCAACATATTGAGGCATTCCACGATCTATTGCAGCAAGAAAGTGGTGAAGGTACTTAACCAGACCGATGCATCGTGGCAAATATGTACGCGTTTACTCGGAACCCAGCAAGATTTAGCAAAACAACCAAATCATGACTAATCTTGCTATATCTTGTGTGTTGGTGGAACCAGCACTTTAAACCCAAGCCTTACTTGTCAAATTCAAATGTAATTGTGTCATAGATCAATATCAATTAAATACAATTCTTTTCTGAAGGAGATTCCATGAAAAGAAGGTACTTGCCCGTAATTAGATAAATCTTTTTTACAGGTCTATTAGTCATACACATTTATCTCACTGCTGGTACAAGTTTAGCCATAGGAATAACTTTAAAAAAATCATACGCAACAAAAACCCATGTAAAGTGACAGTACTATGTCATGGTTGTGGCAGAGTGATGTGAGATGACATCATAAGTGACTGGCCAATCAGCGGCCAGGATTTGAGAAAATAGATTAAACATCAAGATGGACAATTAAACATTTCTAACTAGATTTGCAGAAGTAATGAGGAATAGGAGACAGGCGTGTGTAGAGTCCATGTACGACTGCACAACTGAAAAAAAAATTCTTTACAAATCAAAGGGAAATCTGATACTGTGATGCTATTCTAATGTCCGTGAAAGGGTCGAGAAATGTACTTGAAACTATACTCTAGTACTGTACTCAAATCATAAAATAAAAGATACTCCACTCATTTGGATGTGCTGTAATCGTCTCTCTGCTTCGCCTTGATTACGATCACAGTGCATCCAAACTCATGGCTTATTGTTTATTTATATGATTCTCGATCCAGTTCTATATAAGTACTGTATGGGTATACAGTAAAATCCAACTTATGTGGACGCCCTCAGTTCCATGCAAAGTGTCCCCCTTAAGCAGGGTGTCCCCCACAAGTGGGGTTAAATCAAACTAGATAAGAATTTCTGTTCCGAGCAAACTGTCCCCTTAAGTAGGGTGTCCCCTAAAGCGAGGAGTCCTAGAACATGGGTTTTACTGTATAATAATATCTATATTGGGACTTGACTTCTTCTTCTGAAGGGAATTGTAGGCCTTGAGCCTTTTACCGTTTGAGCCTCCTGTCAGCGCGAAAACGTGGACGCCTTGAGCCTACCCCGTGGACGCCTTGAGCCTACCCCATTTTAGTTCTGATTGGTAGGTTAGGGTTGGAAAAGGGTTGGGTAAGGTTTAGGGTTGAGTATATATATTACTATAAACCAATATAAGTGCGCTTTTCAAAGTTTTTACATCTAGAGGCTCAAGGCCACCAAAACGGGGTAGGCTCAAGGCGTCCACAGAAAGGCTCAAGGCGTCCAGGGCTCGAATCGTCCTGGGCTCAAGGCGTCCATGAACCCCTCTGAAGAACTTCTGTAACGGAGCAGGGGCAATCAAAACTAATGGCACAATGCATAAAAGTATTTCTAAACTTTTAGATTCCAGCGTATTTTCAAATCTAGTATTTGAGAAGTGGTGTTCTGGGTTATCTAAACAATTTTTTTTTTTTTTTTTTTTTTTGACATGGCGTATCCGTATTTCTAGATCCCTGTTTCACCTTGTGTGGCTTCCTTTACAGTGGATACGCTGCTGATGAAATCACGCACTGTATTCGACCTCAAGACGTCACGGCACGGAGAGCTGTCATCATCTTACGCAGGTACGTTCTTAAAAAAAAATTAGAAGCGTTTATTTCAGAATTGTTGGGAGTCTCAGTTCTTCCGATTGAAAACGGTATAATCGCTGCTGTACATCTGGGATCCAAGTGGTCATATCGGAGCAGACCAGAAGAAATAGAAAAGAAGAGAATTAAAGAAGAAACCAACAAGTTTTGGTCAAAGTCATCATTCTCCATGAATTTGATGTGGAGTGATATGAACGAGGCGACATGCGAGTGAATATCATGTAGCATTCAAACAAGTTGGAGAATGATGACTTTGACCGAATCGAGTTGCTTTCAATAGTTGCTTTCTATATTGATAGTTGCTTTCAATAGTTGCTTTCAATATTTATCTCACTCTCTACAAGATATATACATGGTGTGGTAGAAAGCCTGTCCAACTCTAAAATCCCTGTGAAGAAATGATGTCCACTCCAGATTTTGACATAGTAGTTTTATTATTTATTCAGAGTAGTCAACGTTTCGACGTATTAGCGTCTTCTTCAGGACAGGAATGTGATAACAACAAATTTTCAACGACTTATATACCCACGGTGGGGTTGCCCAAATAGGGTAATCCTAATATGTCAACAAACACACATGCTCAAAACTGGGTAGTCCCATTTTGGTCATCAAATATTTTGGGTACTCAGAATAGGGTCATCATAACAGTTTCTTCTTTTTATCAACAGCATAACGGTCATATATCATATCAAGAGCGGTAACAGATCAAACAAAAAAGTACATAATAATTGAAACAATTTTTCAAAACCCTGTAACATAGTTACAATAAATATGTTGAGTGACTAGGAACGTTTAACAGTCTCTTTAAGTCAGTACTGAAACGGTTGGAGTTCATTCCTTGAATGCTATATCAAGACACATCTCAACAAGATATATACATGTATCATCTTAGTGTGGCTTCTACTGCAACAGTGATCAAATTCGTTTAACATTCCATCTTTACTTGTATATTTGAAAGCAAACCTTGAACAAGTATTGTAGTTTTTTCTGTAACAAAGATCCTATGCCTATGGTAATAATCATATTCATTGTAATATAGAGAGACATAGTGTAGCTGAACGGAATCTGGTAAGAGATATTCCTATATACCCATTATTGAACTAACTAGAGTTACATACCGCTGCTGGGGGGTGCATTAAAAATAAGTTATGTGTCGAGGTTGACGTTTTCGTCCCGCTCTCATGTTTTCGTCCTGCTCTGACGTTTTCGTCCCGCTCTGATCACGTGATACAATACAGCCATTTGCTTCGGAAGTGTTTCAGGTAAAGAATAAAGCATTTTTATCGATATTTAAAGGTATATAGGAATAGGGAAACCAAGTACTGGTAAGCAAAAGTCAAAGTTACTAGGTAAGGTTTGGAAAAATTACTGCTCGCGGCTGACGCCTTGGGCAGTAATTTTTCCAAGCCTTACCTCGTAACTTTGAACTTTTGCTCACCGGAACATAGTTTCCCTCTATTCTGGTCGGAAATACTCACCGAGTTCGAAGAAGGAGGGGAGTATTTCCGACCAAAATATCGAGGACGAACGGATTACATACGGAATTTAAAGATTAATAGAACGTGGCTAAAACACCTCTATCGCAAAAAATAAAATTTATGTACGGAATTTATACTGCTAGTGCGTATAAAGGAGACATTCATGCACCGGTATTTAAAAGGAACGAATACTATTCAAACTAGAAATAGAATATAAGGTAAAGCATGTACATTTTTTTATTTCAGGGTTCGATCCGATGCACCGCGCGCTCCCCCTGGCCCAGACCCGCCGTACTACAGCCTGAAGCGACACTACCCCGACCTGGACCGCGCCTACCACGACGAGTCCCCAGTCTCCGAGGACGAGCAGGACGAAGAGGACAGATGCCCGGACCTGAAGAGGAAGAGGATCCTCAGTCCACGCGACTCCTTCTCCTCCTCCTCCGACTCACCCTCGGTCTCCACGGTCTCGCCCTCAGTCTCGGCCTCGACCGGCCAGCCGCGTCGCAAGGTGCTCCGACCCGGCAGTTATCTCTACAGCGTTGATGAAAACCACAACACCAACACGCCAGGCACATGTGCAGTGGCAGACTGTACCGACCGAAGTGCCCCTCTCGGCGTGTCGGCCAAACATAAGTTGAAGAAAAAGAACACTTTGTCAAAACCTAGCAAACGAGAAGTGCGCCTTCATCAGGACAGGGAGT
The DNA here is from genome assembly GCA_950022655.1 of Alentia gelatinosa. Classification (NCBI taxonomy): domain Eukaryota; kingdom Metazoa; phylum Annelida; class Polychaeta; order Phyllodocida; family Polynoidae; genus Alentia; species Alentia gelatinosa. The sequence goes on from OX465583.1 coordinate 77,298,527, forward strand.
CTGTGTAGGGGGACAGCAGCAAGGTGTATAGTCTTTGGTTGTAGGGGCCTGTTGAATAATCTAGGATCGTACATGAAGGCCCTTTTCTGTATGCCAAGGAGACCCATGGCCAATGTGGGTCAACTTTATTCAACACTTATGGACGACCTTATGGACAGCTAATACTGTCTTAGCGAACAAACTTAAATATCATTGAACAATAACCCTTGTATAAGGTACAGAAAAGAGTCTTCATGCACAAGCCTAGATTATTCAACGGGCCTCAGGTGTTCTCACCCCTGCGATTGTTTATAGGAGTGCCCCGATGCCGCTGTTTTTGAAGTTTCATCTTTCGTTGTCTTGTTATTTTTATCACGATGATGCAGAGCAGGTGGCATGTATGCAGCGTGCTTAAGTCCTTGATCATTCAGCGGTCAGGCATTGAACTTACTTGAACAAAAAAAAAATACATCCACAAAAATGTAAAAACAGTATTTTATTCCAGTTCATACTTGAAGTTAAAGGCTGTTAAATTGTTAATATTTCTTGTTAAGGTCTTATAATGTGAGAGAGGGAGTGTGTAAGTTGAAAAATTACTGAAAAGTATAAGTGAGCAAACGCGTGGAGAGTGCGAAAGGTAGTTAACGGCCCATAGAGGCTTCGCGTTATCCAAATATTTTGTGATGCTGCGATCGTGATAAAATACTGGTGTAATTTGATAAATACTTTCCTAGACATGTTCCCAACCTCAGCACCCTATATGCGCAACCTGGTGCATCCATACACACACAATATTGACTGGTTTAGGATAAAAGCGGCCGTATGCTCCGAGTGGTTAACGCGTAGTAATATCCGAGCGCATGCTCAGATATTGCGGAGAGTCAACTCTGAGGAGCATACAATCGTTTTCTCTGAAACCAGTCTATGGTATATATTATCCAACTGGTGGCATGCTGATTTTAGTTCACTTTGGTTATGCACTACTTTTTCAGATGAACTATTTTTCCGTATGTGCCAGTTGCAAAAAAAAGCCCGGAGCATACAACCTATCTACATGCGCCGGGTATGTCCATACAGAGTTTCTATAGGTTTACTATGGACACTTTGTATTTGGTGGATGATAAAGTGCTGGTTCCACCAACATGATGGATTTGCCGCGTTATATCTGGGTATATCTTGTTATATCTTACAGTATCATGATATGTCTTCCCTCCTTTACTGCAACATGTTGTGGGCAATAGTTTGGGTTTTGTTTCGTGATGATTTATGTATTTTTTGGTGCTCCACCACCGCGAGACCTCGCGATCTTTTGCCGACATAAGGAAGCATATTACAATATTTCACGGTAAGATCACGACAAAGGTGCTTAACCAAACCGATGCATCGCTGCAAAAATGCACACGATTTCGTGAAACCTAGCAAGACTTGGCAAGACAAGCAAATCGTGACATATCTTGTGTGATGGTGGAACCAGCTTTTAAATTGTGAGACCCCAGCTTCGCGCTGGTGTCCAGTCAAGGAGGCCATCCATTAATGATATATGCATTTCTCCCTCCTCCAAACCAGAGAACTCCCTAACCCTCCCCTCCTGCCTGTCTTCCTTGTCGGTATCCCATATGCATGCAATACCTTAACCCTCTCCAGGCGAGCAGGTTGGTGGGTACCAGTGGCTACAGGGACCAGGATGCCCCTGGGCTGTATGTCTCATCGGGGCGAGAACGCCTTGAGGCACTCAGGACAATTTAACTTGTCATGTGACCTAGAGAGCTTCTTATTTGTCATAGTTCAAATTTTGTTGAAACAGTATACACAATATATTGATTTCCATACATTTTTCCATATTTTACACAAACTCTTTGAATTTGTTTTTTATTTATTGGAAAATGACTGCATATATCATGAATGCCTGTAGGCATTCTCTCCCCCTGCGTACATAATGCCTGCAGGCATTTTCGCCCACCCCCCCATGTACATAATGCCTGCAGGCATTTTCGCCCTGAATGGGTTAACCTTTGATTACCATTGCCCCACCCCAGTTCTAAATCTTCTCCACAACCCTACAACATATGCAGATATGTTGAACCATTTGATATACGTTCAGCTAGTTCATACCGATTGTTTAGCTAATTCCCCATTCTTAGTGTCCATTTGAAATGTTAATTCATAGAAAATGCATAATTCAACATAATTTTAAGACACCGGCTAAGTCATGGACTACTTGCTGATGGAAAGTGACGGAAATACGACCAATACGTTGGGTTCATATATACGCCCGCAGTGCCTTGTATACGCTGGAATTATACATGAGGAAATTCAACGTTTCGTCCTGTGTTGTGTAAAACAAAGACAACACAATATTGATTCACATCCACATCAATAGAACCTCTCCGCAGACCCTGAACCCCGACCGACACTGACATGTATTCCATGTTTTCTCGGTCTCACTGAGGCAGCTGATTCCACATGGAAAATATTCCCACTTCTTTTTTTCGATCCCAAATTATATCCCCGCTTTATGTAATTAATGGATGGCCAAGGGGCCATCCATAAAGTACGTACGCAGAATTTCTGAAATTTTGGACCCCCACCCCCTCTCCCAATCTTGTACGCAATAGAACAAAGAGGGAGCATACGCAGATTTTCTAAAATTTCTGACCCCTCCACCCCCCCTCGGTGCGTACATACTTTATGGATGGCCCCTAAGTGTGTTTAACAAAGTTGCTCGATACTCAGTCGGACCCGAATGCTCATAGAAGTGTGTTCAGAGCTGGTGCATACGGCCAATGAATACAATATTGGGATGCCAGTTTTCAATGCTTCCAACAAAATTCATGTTTTGGTTTTCAGAATAAGAATTTTTCCCCTCATGTAATATTGACATACCAACTGCTAAATTACCCAATTCAACCACAGCCCATGATCCCCCACTGAACCTCCACACTGACCTATGTAAAAACTGAAGCTTTACCTTGATCCTTTGATTCCCTACTGTAGTGCTTATGTCATGCGTAAACCCTGTATTGCAATGTTCTTTTTCTGACCCCAATTGGCATCCCCAAATACCTATGCTGTTAAAGAGAATTTTATTAAGTATGCCACCTGTACTGATTTTCACCTTATTCTTTTAGCCATATATATATATACATAACAAACATGTATATATAACAAATATATATATATATGTAAATAATTAAGGTCTAATTTTTTTGTATCCAGCTTTGGCCTGAAATGCCTTTCCATAAACGCATTATAGGAAGAAAAATATCGTTTTTATATGAAAATAATTTAATAAAAAGTCCCATCATAATTTGTCAACCACCACAGGTAGAATTATAGTGTGAATCTGATATCACAATCACATTTGTTTTCTGATTTCTTTAAAGGGCCAATCTAAAGGCCATGCTCCATTGCGCCGATCCACTGGAGATTGATTTGGTCGCCGACCGATCGGCTCCCAGTCGCTGATAAGGCCCGTTTCCATTGGCCAACGGAGATTGCTAAGACGTTTTGAGTTACACAGAAAGTCTGTCGGTGGTGCCACTGACTGTGCGTCGGTATAGAAAAATCACTGAGGGTAGTAGATTTCACTCAATGACCAACCTTTCACTCAGTGGTGGGTGGTGCCACATTGCATAATATAAGCAGAAAAAGTCGTGGGGCATTTCACGACATTGTTTGTTTCCATTGACCGATATTGGGTCAGCAGTGCCAAAAGTCCGTCAATGGTTCCTGACTGTAGATCGGTGACGGGAAATCGGCCAATGGAAACGGGCCTATAGTGGAGCTGTAGTGGAGCTAGATTCCCGATCCCCCGACGGTCGGTGCTCAAATTCCTAGCGGTGCTCCATACCGTAGATTGAGAGCCGATCCACTGTTCTCCACTGGGGACTGGGAAAAACCCGGTCGCTGAAGTGAAACAGCGGCGCCGATGGAGCTAAGAACAAGGAAAGAACCAAGGGGCAAGAACTATCAGAGAATGGGAGGAGATAGGGTTAAGATTGCTCGGCGACCATCAATCTCCAGTGGATCGGCACAATGGAGCACAGCCCTTAGGGAGTTTCTTTTATATAAAATCGCATGAACACAGCCCCAGTAACTGGGTGTTGGGCTAGGCTTGTCTCGTGAGTATTAAGGCTGTTATAAGACTTGTTTTACCGATATGTTTCCGGCTTATGAAATCCTTCATATCTTTTATATACAATGAATTAGCCTAAGAATAAATGTTTGAACCCTACTCCAGTTCACTCGTTTACTTTAGCTTCGACCACAATATATCTAGGTAAGAAAGCAGGTATTCTTACAAGAATGATTATCGTTGCTCAAACATAGGTAGGGCTTGAATTATGTATTTATCATGTAATGATTATGATGCATCAAAGTACACGAGATCTGTAGCTTTTGCCTTTGGCCGGTGTTTGTGTATTAATTTATACATAGAGATGTGTATATACTAAAATACACACATACCGGCATCTATATGCAGACGTACACAGTATTGACTGGTTTCAGATACAAGCGGCCGTATGCTCTAAGGAGTTGACGCGTAGTAATATCCAAGTGCATGTGAGAATATGGAGGCAACTCCGAGGAATATACAACCGGTTTTATAAAAAACCAGTCTATTGTATTTATTATCCACCTTTTCCTGACAAGTGGCGTACTGATATTAGTTCATTTAGGTAAGAACTATTTTTTCATATGCGCTATTTTTCCATATGTGCTGGCTTTTGCTACCTGGAGCATACAACATATCCATGTGCTCCGGGTATGTAGATACATGCTGCCCATGTGTTTTCTATGGACACTTAGGTGTTTAGGTGGATAATAAAAAAATACCGATGGGCCTAGCCTCCTTCAGCCATTCTAGATATCTACACATCGCCACACATGTATATGTAACCATGATTAAACAGTTTCATAAATTCATCTTAGATGTCCATAGGCTTAACATTAGGAACTCTTACTCAACAGGCTTGTGAATATCTTAACATTAAGTTAAAATTAATAACATTAATGTTTCATCTGTGTCCCCAATAGCCATCTCGTTTGAAGTGCCTCAGAATATTCACTCAGCTATCGCCTCGTTCCTATTACTCCACGCTCCAAACTCGATGGCATATTGGGAAACAGACCGAACACTCATCAATTTCTCTCATAGTATTACGTGGAAACTATCGTTGAACTGCAGAGTTGATATGCAGTGTTGGATTGAGTTAGTACAGTCCTGCTCTCCTCGAGTGCCTCGCCGAGAGCCTCACTCATTCAGTCATTTGTACCAGAGAAGCCAGTACCCAGTACCTGACAGTCGCAGTATATCATAATTTCTTATCCTACCCCTAATAAAAAACGCCATAGGCTTAACATGGGATTTGTTCATGTCACTGGGTGTGACATAAAGTGTTGTTTATGCCACTACTTTCTAATACTGAAAAAATGTAGAAACGGGGTAGGATAAAATCTAGACATCACGAGTTTGAGTTTACTTATGTCACTCATTTTGTTGGCTCCATAATGTCACTCGTCTTCGACTCATGAAATTATGGAGCCAACAAAATGCGTGGCATAAATAAACTCAGACTCAAACTCGTGACGTCTCTTTATAATATTGCTACTCTCGATTGAATAATTTGAGTTCTGGAACAACACGTGTTCCTTGTTGAAGAATCAATTGATAACACAAGTTATGGTTTACTCATTCTGTATTTGATTTTAGTAAGAATTGCGGTAATGAAGCTTGAGTAGTAATAACTGGTCACATGTTTTGGGATTTGCCTTTGAATAAAGGTTGATAATAAAATATTGTTCTACAGTCGTTCTTTCTACACATTGATTACAGTTTATCGCTTCAAACTTCTAACCCTTTCCCTAGTGAAAATCTGTTTACTTTTCCGAACTCTTCCAGCATTACAACAGAAATGTTTACCTGAGAATAATTTGGAGAAGGATTGGCCTTTGATATAGCAGTAAATCTACCACTGCTGGGGGTGAAGGAGAAAGGTGGCTGTACACCACACTACATAGACATGGTATGAGAAGGACTGGCCTTTGATATAGCAGTAAATCTACCACTGCTGGGAGAGTGATTGTGGTTTAACGTCCCACGGGACCCTGAGAGTATACATGGAGCATCAATGATTTAAGCTTTTCATTTACGTAGACTTATTTCAGTCAATTCTTTTCATTTTTTTCAAATATTTTATAAACAACAAGTATAGAGAAAGAGAGGCATAGCTATAGAGGTCCTGTTGGGGGCGGATGTCACCAGCTTATTCTTTTGGTAGCCAGATGTGTTTAGAGTTGGGGGAGGTGCGTAGGATAAGGATCAGAATTAGATTAAACCATAAAGGCATGTTTTAACAAAAATAAATGTGTGTGTATGGGGGGGGGGGGGGGGGGGGGGCTAGGCTTTTTTCTGCATTTATTTGAGAAAATACCTTGAGAAAGTACAAAAAAACTTTTCTGATATAAATGAAGTCACTTCCAAGAATTCGACAAATTTCGAAAAATGAAAAAACCTTCAGAGCTTATATCTGTTCCATTTGAACAGTCTGCCTAAAACGTACGTGTCATATATATATTTCTGCCTGTTCCATGTGCCCAAACTGAGATGCCTATAATGCATTGTGCATGATACACATGCTGCGGGTCTACTGCTGCCGTCTGGTAGACATTGGCGGCACTAACGTGCAAGCCAAGTTCCCCATTCATCTGATAGGCAGTGTGCCGAGCGGTTCTTCATATGTTAGAGCAAAATGGTGAGGAACATTCCATGGTGAATTCTCTGAATTTCTATATGGTAAACTCTCTGACTGATTACCTATAAGTGTAGTATTATTTTCCCAATAGGTCAATGAGGTATTTCGGGCCTATGGACAGTCCCTACGCATTCAGAAGATCTGCTTGGACGATTTACACTTCCCCCAACACTGCGTCAAGCAATGCCGGCATTTCATGTTCCAAATTGTAACCCAATCTGCGGTTGCCGTGAGAGTGGATTTCAGTCTAGCCACATTTTAAATCAGATTCGGAGCATTATAAACCAGTTTATAACCTGGATCCTGTAGGAAACTATTGAATATTGAAGTTGGTTTGACCCTGAGGTTTGTGCACGTGTACTTTGAGAGTATCAGAAGAAATTGCAAAAATATCTCTCTTAACAAGCCAGGTTAACATTTCGTGAGTAGTATATGGATTTGGGGAAATGACTCAGGCTAATACACCCATACATAGACTGGTTCCCTGCCCATATGAATATAATCTAACTAGGCCAGGCTTCCAGGCTCACCCATACACCGCATTAAGCCGGGCCCCCACCTACCACGATACTTCCTGATAGCTACGAATTGAACTGCCCAAATCGTATATAGTAGGTAATCAAAGAGATTTGTCTCTATCAAAAACATGATGACATCTTTCTTTGGAATAGTTTCAAACAACATTTTCATGTTACTGTTTTCCAAGTACTTTCTTCTATCTTGTTGTACCCTTTTACAGTTCAGCAGGATATGCCGAACAGTTATGGGTACATTGCATGCTTGGCCTATCTAGTGCTAGTTATAAGTAATTCTTTATGGTACATCATCACAGAAAGACTGGTTCCAGTCCCTGCATCCTATGGCTACCCCGCTCGCTGGGCATCCTATGGCTACCCTCCTCGCTGGGATACAATTTGATTCATGTACCGGTCAGAGAAGGATACATACTATAATGAACTTTATTCTGATTCTGATTTATCATTTGATAAATGTTCATAATCAAAGACTTGAGCAAGTATACAACACAGGGTCTGCTGGGGTGGGCAGCAATTATCAATCCGTTCACCCTCTTGGTCGCCTTGCCTCCTTTGTGGTGCAGACCGGATATACTTGCATGCAAGCATAACTAAAGTGACCGGGGTGGGTAGTTAGATCAGTGGTAAAGAGCACTGGCCTTGTAATCCCAAGGTTGTTGGACTTTGTTGATTTGAGTCGAACTGCAGCCACTTTTCTCCTTCACCCCAAGCAGTGGTAGACCTACTGTTATATCAAAGGTCAATCCTTCTCATACCATGTCTTAGTGGTGCGAGAAGTAAAAGAACTCTCACCTCGGTAAGTGTGTAGGGGAGAGATTTCTACCTACATTCATCTCATAGATTCGGCCAAATCCAAAGTAAGTCTAATTGAACAAATTGGACGTTAAACTACCCGAACAAACAAACAAACTACATGACAGACACAGCTGAGATACGGAGGTGATCTTTAATATCTCTATCATCGAAATGAGGACTTTATACAAACGACCCACATTCGCACTGTCAAGTATAAGCTCATCATACTGTAGTTGACACTTGTACATGTATATGGTAATCATTTGTACAAACATGACTATTTTGGCTGAAGCGAGCGCCGATAATATATAACAAGTTCCAACGGCTAATGCTGCAGATATACCTCAGGCAGGACCTAATTTCCTTTAACACTTGTTAATAAACTTTTTATTTACAAGGGTTATGTACATTTTAGATACATTTAAAACACTCCATACACCCAGATGTTGCTCCTGTCTGGCAGGAGAATTTACATAACATCTTTATCTCAGCCTGGTATAAACGTCCATAGGCTCAACATGAGGAAACCGTACTGAACACGCTTGCCAGTGCGGTAACTCATACTCAACGGGTGATAAACAGATACATATTTCCAGGCTAAGATAAAATCAGAGACATATTCGTGTTTTGGTCGCAAAACTTCAGAATATTCACACGGCTATCACCTCGTTCATACCACTGCGCACTCCAAACTCGATGGCGTACGATAGCATAGACCAAACACTCATCAATTTCTTTCTTAATATTTACCAGGGTATTTCTTGTTTAGATATGTTCAGCTAAACCGAGTTCACACATTTATCTTTTTCCCACCTACACTCTGCAAGACATCAGAAAGGAGGTGGCATGTAATGTTGTTGTTTTTTTGGTGTTTTTTTTTGCAAGAACTTAATTCAGCTTAAGAAATGTACAATGTATATTTTCTTAGTGTTAAAAAAATAATGATAAAAAAATAACACTATGCAAGACTTATCAATCATATTTGATCGCATTGTAGGACAAAGAAATGTTTTTTGTACTAAAACAAGTTTTCACATGAAGTTAAGAGCCAAAGTGTGAACATTATATTTTGTAATAATCCTTCAACACTCTGCTCACTAACTGGGCACTCCCAGAGGCATTGTGTTCACATTTTACAAACAGTTGTAAACAATCCCGGGCTCTATCAAATGACTGGGATCCAAATCTTCGCCTTGAACCTAAATAAGATTACTAAACCGATGGTACCACGGACCGATGGCACCATGGACTGATGGCACTTCTTCGGACCGATGGCAACACTTTTCCTAGACTGATGGCACCATTCACTTAGACTGATGGTTATTGCCAGGTTATACTGTCTACACCACTTTTCAACTACCAGGTATATCATATTCGCACAAAGGAGAATTTATGTGATGATTTAAAAAAAAGAAAAGGCGCAGCTCCGATCCTCTCGGCACCGGCAGAGGCCGCATTCTAATATATCCGAGTACCTACCTCCGATATACATATGGAACCTTATAACATGCGGAATCTTTTAACATTCATAAATCTTTGAACTCAAACTAAACATAAATCAAGTGGTGCCCATAAGTCCGGGTAAAAAAACATAGCTGGTGCCATCAGTCTAGGTAAGTGGTGCCACCAGCCCAGGTAAAACTGAAAAGAAGTGCCATCGGTCCGTGGTGGCATTTGTCCATGGTGCCATCGGTCCGTGGTGCCATGGGTCTGTGGTGCCATCGGTCCAGTTAACTTAAATAAACAGCAGGGAGACTTCTCTCCCGGGTCACCGGCGGAATCAGCCCAACAGGCCTTTATCACAAGCTACATTCAAGGTCATAGCACCATAGATATTCTTATCAAACAACTCCGAGGGACGAAAGTAGAGAAAGCTAATTTGGGGACACAGCCCTGACGTATGAGAAGAAAGGTGAACAACAACTTACCCTACCCCTAATAAAAAACCGCCATAGGCTTAACATTGGCTGACTGTATTCGGGCGAGCGTGCAGTAAAGTGTTATTTATTGCACAAGGGTGACAAATGAAGTATTGAAGACGGGGTAAGATGGCTACTAAACTGAACTTGAGTGAGTAGTGTGAGTGTTTATCGCACTCCGGTCAGGTCGGCTACTCACTGCGCGAGGCGTTAGCTGAGGGTAGTAACGCGACCTGCTATTCGTGCAACAAACACTGACACTGCTAACTTGAGTTCGGACAATGAAAAATTGGATTTCTATTTGTAAATGTCATATTCGAAATTTCTCTAAAGCTATCTTTGACAAAAAGGATGTACCAGATTATAGAGTCATCGTTGGAGTTTCTCTTCGTTAGTATTAATAGAAAACGACCTTACTGTTAGCGAAATTATATTTATCTCACCCCTGGTACTTTTGTCCCATAGGCTTAACATTAGGAACTCGTTCTCCATGCCCCTGCGAATATTGCAGACATTCTCCAGGGTCTACATCCTGTGTGTCGTCCATTCTTTTAGTGCGTACAGGGGTGAGATAAATACAGAAAGCGACTAATTTTGGTCAAAGTCATTTTTGAACGCTATGTGATGTTCACTCGGCTGTCGCCTCGTTCAAATCACTCCACATCAAACTCGTGGAGATTGACGACTCTGACCAAAACTTGTTGGTTTCATCTTTAGTGTTCGTGGTCAATCATCCATCTATACGTCCCGACACCGCAGGGAAATTCAAAACCAGTTCATTTATTCTATAGGAAGGACTCAGAAACTGACATCTATAAACAGTCGTTCATGTACGGTAGCTTTGAACCCAAATCTCCTATGCATTATCTCTTACGCTTAATCTAAGTCTTATTCATTAATCTCACACATTTTTGTCGAAACAAATTGTATATGTATATTCAATACAGTTTTTAATCAAATCAGTGCCTGCAATTCCCCGAGTAATCACCCAAACGACATATCTATGTTGAGTTTCCTCTACGACTGCGCTGGGGATTGGGGCAGTATCCTGGAGCCTGACACAGTGAACACGTATAAATACATGGAACTTATTGTAGGGCCATATACGCGTTATATACACAGGACATTACGATGCGCGATACACAATATGTACATAAAACATAAACATAGGGCACTGCTCTGGAGAATATGCGATATTTTTCTTCCATCTGATACACCTGATGGGTAGTCGGAGGGAGGCTAGAAATGAACCGCGACATAGGTTTTATCTCACCCCTGGTATTCATGTCCCATAGGCTTAACATTTGCACCTCGTTCTCCATGCTCTTATGAGTATTACATTTAATTCTCCATGGTCTTTGACAACATATATCCAGTGTGGTGTTCATTCCTTTAGTGTGATCAGGGGTGAGATAAATACAGAAAGCAACTCGTTTTGGTCAAAGTCAATATTTTCATTCTCGTTTGAATACTACGCAACATTCACTCGGCTTCGCCTTGTTCATATCGCTCCGCATCAAACTCGTGGAGAACGACGACTTTGACCAAAACTTGTTGGTTTCTTCTTTAGTTTTTATATTCATCTCTTATTGATATCTTGGGTTGAACCAAGTGCATCTTCCAATGACCAATTTATGACATCTCCATGTCGAGTGCACTTTCTTATGGAAGACTAACTTTGACTGGTAAACAGTGGGGCCACGACACATTCTTTATTATATAAAAGGAATTTTCCAAAATCATTGCCGAAGTAAGATGCACTTTCTTATGAAAGACTTATATTATCTGACTGGCTGAAAATGGTAGGATTTCTTTAAAATATACATGAAAATCTCAGTTTTAGAAAAGACTGACATTGGTGACATAACAGATCCATTGAAGATAAACATGAAATGTCTTATGAGTAAGAGTTTGTAAAGAATCAACTGCAATACAGAGAATAATTCGAGACAGAGACCTCGGTAGGAACAAGTCTGGCTTCATTGGTGAAAGTACTTTAAGAAAGTTCAACTTTGCCATGAAATGGTTTCAAAACAGTATTTCTAATCACAGGTACAAAGTTAATATGTTCATGCTTAGAAATAAAGGCGAGGAAACCCATCATTTGTAAAAACTGAGATTCAACTACAAAAGAGAAACAAATGACACTATTATGTACTTGTAGCCAAAAATAAAACTTATAAATCTGATGAAGTGCTGGTTCCACCAACACACAAAATATAGAGAGATTAGTCACGATTTGGTTGTCTTGCTACATCTTTCTAGGTTTTGAATAATCACGTGCATATTTGGCATGATGCATTGGTCTGGTTAAACACCTGTGCCGCGTTCTTGTCACAATAGATTGTTGTATGCTGCGATATGTCGGCAATAGATCTTGAGGTGGAAAAAATACACATATCACTGCGCGCCATATTGCGACAAAGGAGGTATGACATATCGCTACACTGTAAGATATAACAAGATATACCAAGATTTACCACGGCAAATCCATCGTGTTGGTGGAACCACCCCCTTAGGAAGTCTTACTTGAACATTGATATAGTCAAAGTATATGCATGCGTGAAAGAAAATGTACGATAAGTAAACTTTATATTACAATTTGGGGAGAATAAGCCTTGGGCCAGTGCTTCTGAGAACAAAACGTCAATGTACAATCTCAGGTAATACATGTTCAATGAGAATTCTACGAAAATTGCAGGATACTCCCCACAAGCAAACATTAACACAAGGTCACCGAAACTGGTTTGCTACAGCAATACTGCCGTATCTAAAAGTCATGGGAATGTGGTGCAAAAACCAACCCTGCAATTTTATTTACTGTCTATACTAGTACACAGAGTATCGTTGGTTGTTCTGGGACCTGTTTGATAATCTAGCCTCGTACATAAAAGACCCTTTTCTGTTCCCGCATACAAGGGTTATCATTAGATAATATTTAAGTTTGTTCGCTAAGACAGTCTTAGCTGTCCATAAGGTCGTCCATAAGTGTTGAATTAAGTTGGCCCACATCGTCTCTGTGTCTCCCTGACGTACAGAAAAGGGTTTTCATGTACGAGATTGGATTATCAAATGGGCCGCTGGAACACTCAAGGACCTCCACTCTCACCATTCACTCTCTCGCCTCACTCTCACACTCACGACGCAGACTCACACACCACCTTCAGACACCGCCGCGGGACTATGCAACATGCTCTGCTCGCTCTCCGACCTCATTTGTTGCAGTTTGGCACCGACCCAGTTGGCGACAATCTCTAAGTTTCCGTCGTTGTATTTGCTAATCAACGGATGCCGCTGCAATAAAGAAAACACAACTTGTAATATAAAAACATGGCTATAAGTCTTACAACATGGCATGTATATTACAGGGATGTCAGTTGGGGTCAGGGAAAAGGAGATGGAAACATTCTTTATATGGATTTTTCTGCCTCAGAAAGACCAGGAAAACTTGGATAATATGTCCTTGTCGGACATAACATGGGGCTGAATGTCTGTGGGAGGTCCAAACCACTGTTTTATTGACGTAAATGAGGCTAAATCAATATTATCTTTGTTTGACACAAGTTAAAAATATTACAAATACTGATCCCACTAAATTGCAATAGATACAAATGATTTTTCTCCAAAAATACTTTATCTGATTGCCCAGCCTAAAAGGAATGACCAATACTCATAGCTTATCATGCCCCTACATCTAATCTACACAACCTTAAATATTAAGAAAGTGGAAATGTAAGAAACTAACCAAGAGTGCTTCTGGTAAGGGCCTCTTCTTTGGATCCTTCTTGATACTGAAAAAGAGAAACACATTGGTAAAGCAAATATTCTCATAAAACAGGGGTGCAAGTTGGGACTAGGGAATATGTCGGAAATCAAAAACCGTCAAAATTAAAAAACATCATTCAGTAACCCTGAGTTTTGTGTGATGGCAATGTAAATGTACAACTAGCTTTTACAATTGTTCAAAATGGAAATGATATTACAAATTGAATTATAAAAATATGAACATATAATGTAATGGTTTTGTTGGATCGCCGTAAAAGTTGACGATACAATGTCGGCTTGCACTGTTTTTCACTTTCGTAGACTTATTTCAGTCAATTCTTTTTAATGTTTTCAAATATTTTATATACAATCAAAGAGATTCATCTCTTTCAAAAACATGATGATATCTTTCTTTGGAATAGTTTCAAACAACATTTTCATGTTGTTACTGTTTTTCAAGTACTTTCTTCTATTTTCTTGTACTCTTTCACAGTTCAGCAGGATATGTTCTTGGGGAAACAATATTTAGATCAAAAAAGGATGTACAACTATGGGGAAGGATTAGGAAATATTTCCACGTCATACCAGTGATGAACGAAGTCTTCGAACACGTCAGAGAATACCCCTTGAGGCAGTTCAGGAGGGTCCTACAAACATAACAGAAATCAAGATCAAACCAAAAGCAGTGTACATTCTTTATTACGCAACAACATCAAATGAAATGAACATAGATCAGGGACGTCAGTTGGGGTCAGGGAAAAAAGTGGAAATATTTTTCATGTGGATTTTTCTGCCTCAGAGAGACCGGAAAATCTTGGATAATATGTCCTTGACGGCCATGGCATGGGACTGAGTGTCTTTGGGGAGGTCCGAACCACTGTTTTATTTGCGTAAATGAGGCTAAATCAATATTATCTTAGTTTGACGCAAGGAAAAGCAATTACATATACTGAGTATGAGAAAGTGGATTCCACGAAAAACTGACATCTCTGATAGATATGGAACATGACCATTTTCCACATTCATTTATTCATATTTATTCATGCTTTTGTTATTTTTTTCGTTCCGTGGAATTCCTGGGATGAAAAAAGTGGTGGGATTTGGATGCACTGCCATCTTACCCGCACATCTTCTACATTTATTCAATAATCTACTTTCGGTTCCGACGATGTAGTTTATCCTTGACTAATTAATATTCAATTAAATTATTTAAATGCGCATATTCTACCGGAAATGAATGAAGGCCAGATTCTGCCTTACGACTTACCTTGTAGACGATAGAATTCAACAGCACCATGGGTTTGTTGGACTGAAATAAAACATTTACAACACTGTAGCGGTTACTAACACGAACACCATTGGTCCTTGTGGTGATAAACATGATTTTAGGAAAACCAACAACTTTTATGCAAATTGCCGCACTGTGGTTAGGAGTGAGGTTGGAATGAGAATTAACACATCGTCAAACCACGGACTTGGACCATAGCTGGACGTGTTAAATATCGACCGTGTTAGATATCGTGTTTTATCTCACCCCTGGTATTTTTTCGCCATAGACTTAACATTGGGAACTCGTATCTAACGCCCATGAGATATTTCGGAAAAATATCCAATGGGGTATTATGTCACAAATGTTAGCCCATTAGTCAATGTTAAGGGTGAGATAAATTCAGAAACCCATTCAAGTTTAGAGTCAGAGCTTGATCCCATCTTGTTTGAATCACATAGTAATTCACAAGGCGAAGCCGCGTGAATTACTATGTGATTCAAACTCGATGGGATACTAGCTCAGACCCTAAACTCTCATTGGTTTCCTCTATAATATAGAACGACCTGACCATGCTATACAAGCTACAAAAACGAGATGATTATTTATGGTTTGTACGAAATTAATCAAATTAATGAAATAATCAAATTAATGAAATAATCAAATTAATGAAATAATCAAATTAATTTGGCCAAACAACTCATATTTTAGTTGACACATACGGAACAGTGGAATTTACTGCCTCAGAGTGACTGAGAAAATATGGAAAACACATCGTTATTCTCCATCTCTTCGCGTACCACACAAATATCACTTACATATACCCGAATGAATGACATCAATACATTCACTTCACCCGATATCAGAATAGCGTGTAACTCTTCGTGATCAGAGAATGGCGGCTGTGAATCCCTCGGATGTGATCTGGTTTGAAGCTAACCGTCACCGGAGTTGGCCATTTAAAAGTGTCTATCATATTATTACTCCCCAGTGACATAAAACTATGAAATTAGGTTACAGTGGGGAAAGTAACCGGGTGTATGATCTGTGGATTTTTATGAAATCGCGGACTGGCAAACATCCCCTCGCTCCCATAAATAAAGAACGCTCCCGAATCACCATTCAATATCTGAAAACATGGCGAAGTGTACAGATCCAGCTACCGCACGGAAGTGAGGAGCAGATCGTCTGCACACTGCGCCGCTCCGGTTTATTGTACCGCAAAACCTGTCTCTGCAATGATAGACTCACAACAACCTTAGGATTTTAAGATTATATGTCCGCGCCTTTTTTCGGGACTGCTGCGATGTAGTACTACCCAAGATAGAATATAGTTCCGAGCATATCTAGTATATCTAGTAGTTTTCCCAATGAGATTTATAAATGACATTTATAATTCTTTGAAAGTATTCTAATGGCAAACTCTTGATGGCTTTGGAAATGATATGATTAGATTATAAGTGTTTTAGGTTTTGAAGTAAACATGCAACTGTCATCTTCTCAAGTCATAGATGGCTGAGTCATATCATCTCTTTCTTCTTGTTCCTACTGAACACAAAAATAATGTATGCCACTCAGAAAGATGTAATGTAATGTAATCTTCCATATGATTGATATGTTTAGAGTTGTTACCCTTTCAGATCTGTTAGACCAGTTTGAATCTTAAATGACAGTTAGCTCTCCACCATGACCTAGAAATGGTGACCTAGATCGCCATGAGTGTAGGTCTTGTCATTCTTGCTGTCATGAACTGGGGCTACACTCAGAGAGGTAGTTTAGCCACTCAGACACATTTATGAAAGACAATACCACGTTTGGCTGCTATGGACATGAATTGATGAACATACAACACATATATACTGTATGAAATCCCTTCAACATTTTTCAATCAGTTTCGGCAATGTTTACAAAACAGCTACACCCCGCTACACGTGTGGCACAGCGACCTATATCTCTGTGCAAATGTAGTTCCTACCCAGAGGCCTGTAATAGCAGCGACGAGTTTCTGTAGGTTGCTCTAGCGGTGCAGTGTGGATCGTCTGCTCCTGTTTTTTATAGTCAGACCACTCGCTACCTTGGCGACCTTAACTACAGAACTGTTTGTATGGTAACGAGCCATTTATTGACAGAATGACGTCACCGATAACAGGGGTGTTTTTCCATTTTGGGCATGATGTCTCGATCGTAAACTTTCTGAATTGATCCGATCTCTCTATGCGGTTTCACATGGTGCTTTTCAGGCTTGATATAGAGGTGGGGAGGTGGGTGGAAGCTGTTTGGTGACAGCAACTCCGTGTCCCTCCACTGTGGTTCTTCAACAAGTTGTTGGAGATAAATAAAAGGGAATTGAAGGTTCTGAGGCAGAACAGGGAACTCCCATTTATCAAGGATGACAGTGTAGTGGTGTAGACTGTCAAAGACTCTGTATTTTAGCGCAAGACACAGTTTAAAATGGAAGCAGAAGCCATGAAGGCTTAGTCAGGACATCTAAGGCGATGACTGCCATCTTTAAACTAGGGGAACCACCAGTGACCAAAAAAGAATTGAAAAAAACCCAAAAAACCCAAAACCTAATCACCATTCGAAGTACAATTTGGGCAGGTGGGTCATATAGAGCATACGGCACAGTAGGCCGTACATGATTTTTACGTCATAGGGAGCAGAGGTCAGTAAATACAGTAGAACCCCGCCTGAGGACACCCCAAGTGAGCGGACACCCTGCGTTAACGAACACCTTTGCTCGGAACGGTTGCCGCTATTAGATGTTTATTTTAACCCCAAGTAAGTGAACACCTTGTGTAAGCGGACACTTTGGCCTGGAACGGAGGGTGTCCGCTTATACAGGGTTCTACTGTATGATAAGAACAATGTGCTCGGGTGTAAAATGAAATATAAATTGAACCCAACGTGACGTTATGTGAGGCCTAGCTGCAATGCCCCCTCAGCCCAGTGGAAGTGACCATTGCGTTGAATAGAGTGCGGTATATGTGGAAGATGACCGATAAAGACTGGGCTCTACCTCCGTCACGGAACACGACTCGAGCGCAGAGGCAACGACTGACAACGGAACTGGATTCTCATGGTCGACACCGGCCTCGTGTGACGCCTGGGCCTCCCCTGGCTGGTGGTCGATAATAGTCGGAATGACATGGCGATTACATGCAGTGTGCGGTATACTGTCAGCACCAAACCTTATCTACACAAACAACCCCTGGCTGGTGGTCGATAATAGTCGGAATGACATGGCGATTACATGCAGTGTGCTGTATACTGTCAGCACCAAACCTTATCTACACGAACAACCCCAGGCTGGTAGTCGATAATAGGTGGAATGACATGGCGATTACATGCAGTGTGCGGTATACTGTCAGCACCAAACTTATCTACACGAACAACCCCTGGCTGGTAATCGATAATAGTCGGAATGACATTGTGATTACATGCAGCGTGCTGTATACCGTCAGCACGAATTATTATCTACATGAACAACCCCTGGCTGGTGGTCGATAATAGTCGGAATGACATTGTGATTATATGCAGCTTGCTGTATACCGTCAGCACGAATTATTATCTACATGAACAACCCCTGGCTGGTGGTCGATAATATGTTGAATGACATGGCGATTACATGCAGCGTGCTGTATACTGTCAGCACCAATTCTTATCTAAATGAACAACTTAGGTGACACCAAACTGTTGGAATACCTCTGTGACAAAAGGACCAAACAATTGTTAAAATCTAAAACTGTTAAAAAAAAATCAAGGAATCCGAATCTTTTGGAAAACATTGAGCACAGAACTCATTGTTTTATAATGCGACCACATAAAATGTCAATATTTGAATAATCTCCTCTATAAAGGGGGATTCACGAATGGGACGCACTGGATGTTGATAAACAAAAACCCAAAACAATGGCCACCTTTATGTGTGCTTTTACATTTATCTCACCCCTGGTATTTTTGTCGCATGGGCTTATTGTTGGGAGCTTGTTCTCCATACCACTACAAGTCTTGCAGTCCGTTCTCCATGGTCTATATCCTGTGTGTTGTTCATTCTTTTAGTGTGTACAGGGGTGAGATAATTACAGAAAGCAACTCGTTCTGGTCAAAGTCATCATTCTCCAACTCGTTTAAACACTATGTGATATTAACTCGGCTTCGCCTTGTTCATAGTGTTCCACATCAAATTTGTGGAGAAAGACTTTGACCAAATCTTGTTGGTTTCTTTTTGAAGATCTAGTCGCAATGCATATTTATCTCAAATTCCTAATTCACTGTGCGAACAACTTAAATGTCCATTGCAAATTACTATGCTCACCTGTAGAACTGTTTGATCCATATCCTGCAGGACAATAAAATGGGGAAAAGATAAGTTGACAATTGTTTTCATCAATTATCTAAGGACGGGAATTATTATTTGTGGCAATAGTATATATTCAATCAATTGTGAAATAGACATATCTTCAAGAGTTTCTGGCATTGTAGAAAGTAATTCACAAATACATTTTTGGTCCAGAAATAAAAACAAGATTATATCGGTTGCGATTGTGCTTAACTAATTCTATGATTTTGTTTTATGCATCTAACATATTCATGACTTGGACGAAACAATTATATGCATTACAGCTATTAGCATTATACAGGTAATATACAACACAATACTCACCAGATCATAGGGAAACCTGCCAATCGCAAGCTGTATAAAACACAAGTACCGTAAATTAACAATAAATCAAATAAATAAATAAATTGAGAAAATAGGGTATTTCGGCAAAGAGTATTATTTCTCACAGTAAACAACTTTAGCCATAGGAATAACATTAGAAAAAAACTCAACGATCATCCCGGTAGAGTGACAATACTACGACATGGTCATGGCGTAGTGATTGCGAGATGACATCATATGCAATTGACCTATCAGCGGCCAGGATTTCAGAGAGAAAACAAGCCCAAACAACAGATTTAAACGGCTTTAACAGTAAAAGGGGCCAGATAGATCCAGAAACGCACTCAAATTGTAAAATAAACAATACTCCACTTGTTTGACAATTGTGGCCCATCCAAACCTGTGGAGTATTTTGTATTTATACGTTTCTCGATGCAGTTCTGTATAAATATGTAATATTGGTTGATTCTTTTGAAGATGATCTTACCTCAAAGAGAGTAACACCCAGACTCCATACATCAGAGTACACACTGTAGTCCAGACCAAGGATCCGCTCAGGCTGCAATCAAACGACAGCATTTACCATCCTACCCCTCATATAAACCTCCATAGACTTAACATGGTGTGACTGTATGCCACGGTTATTAACCTACCCCTCATATAAATCTCCACAGACTTAACATGGTGTGACTGTATGCCACGGTTATTATCCTACCCCTCATATAAACCTCCATAGACTTAACATGGTGTGACTGTATGCCACGGTTATTATCCTACCCCTCATATAAATCTCCACAGACTTAACATGGTGTGACTGTATGCCACGGTTATTATCCTACCCCTCATATAAACCTCCATAGACTTAACATGGTGTGACTGTATGCCACGGTTATTATCCTACCCCTCATATAAATCTCCACAGACTTAACATGGTGTGACTGTATGCCACGGTTATTATCCTACCCCTCATATAAATCTCCACAGACTTAACATGGTGTGACTGTATGCCACGGTTATTATCCTACCCCTCATATAAATCTCCATAGACTTACCATGGTGTGACTGTATACCACGATTATTATCCTACCCCTCATATAAATCTCCATAGACTAGCATGGTGTGACTGTATGCCACGGTTATTATCCTACCCCTCATATAAATCTCCATAGACTTAACATGGTGTGACTGTATGCCACGGTTATTATCCTACCCCTCATATAAATCTCCACAGACTTAACATGGTGTGACTGTATGCCACGGTTATTATCCTACCCCTCATATAAATCTCCATAGACTTAGCATGGTGTGACTGTATACCACGATTATTATCCTACCCCTCATATAAATCTCCATAGACTAGCATGGTGTGACTGTATGCCACGGTTATTATCCTACCCCTCATATAAATCTCCATAGACTTAACATGGTGTGACTGTATGCCACGGTTATTATCCTACCCCTCATATAAATCTCCATAGACTTAGCATGGTGTGACTGTATACCACGATTATTATCCTACCCCTCATATAAATCTCCATAGACTTAACATGGTGTGACTGTATGCCACGGTTATTATCCTACCCCTCATATAAATCTCCATAGACTTAACATGGTGTGACTGTATGCCACGGTTATTATCCTACCCCTCATATAAATCTCCACAGACTTAACATGGTGTGACTGTATGCCACGGTTATTATCCTACCCCTCATATAAATCTCCACAGACTTAACATGGTGTGACTGTATGCCACGGTTATTATCCTACCCCTCATATAAATCTCCATAGACTTAACATGGTGTGACTGTATGCCACGGTTATTATCCTACCCCTCATATAAATCTCCATAGACTAGCATGGTGTGACTGTATGCCACGGTTATTATCCTACCCCTCATATAAATCTCCATAGACTTAACATGGTGTGACTGTATGCCACGGTTATTATCCTACCCCTCCTATAAATCTCCATAGACTTACCATGGTGTGACTGTATACCACGATTATTATCCTACCCCTCATATAAATCTCCATAGACTAGCATGGTGTGACTGTATGCCACGGTTATTATCCTACCCCTCATATAAATCTCCATAGACTTAACATGGTGTGACTGTATGCCACGGTTATTATCCTACCCCTCATATAAATCTCCACAGACTTAACATGGTGTGACTGTATGCCACGGTTATTATCCTACCCCTCATATAAATCTCCATAGACTTAGCATGGTGTGACTGTATACCACGATTATTATCCTACCCCTCATATAAATCTCCATAGACTAGCATGGTGTGACTGTATGCCACGGTTATTATCCTACCCCTCATATAAATCTCCATAGACTTAACATGGTGTGACTGTATGCCACGGTTATTATCCTACCCCTCATATAAATCTCCATAGACTTAGCATGGTGTGACTGTATACCACGATTATTATCCTACCCCTCATATAAATCTCCATAGACTTAACATGGTGTGACTGTATGCCACGGTTATTATCCTACCCCTCATATAAATCTCCATAGACTTAACATGGTGTGACTGTATGCCACGGTTATTATCCTACCCCTCATATAAATCTCCACAGACTTAACATGGTGTGACTGTATGCCACGGTTATTATCCTACCCCTCATATAAATCTCCACAGACTTAACATGGTGTGACTGTATGCCACGGTTATTATCCTACCCCTCATATAAATCTCCATAGACTTAACATGGTGTGACTGTATGCCACGGTTATTATCCTACCCCTCATATAAATCTCCATAGACTAGCATGGTGTGACTGTATGCCACGGTTATTATCCTACCCCTCATATAAATCTCCATAGACTTAACATGGTGTGACTGTATGCCACGGTTATTATCCTACCCCTCCTATAAATCTCCATAGACTTACCATGGTGTGACTGTATGCCACGGTTATTATCCTACCCCTCATATAAATCTCCATAGACTAGCATGGTGTGACTGTATGCCACGGTTATTATCCTACCCCTCATATAAATCTCCACAGACTTAGCATGGTGTGACTGTATGCCACGGTTATTATCCTACCCCTCATATAAATCTCCATAGCATACATAATTGCCAAGTATAGTTACAAGAATGTGAACAGGTGTGACAGAATATAAAAACAGAAACAAGACGGTGCATGAGACGTATTTTAGACTTGTTGATAATAATGCAACTTAAGATATACACATAAATAAAGTGGGTACTATGAGTACAAGTTTATAGGTAAAAAAACAATAGGTGTACTGTAAAAAACAGAAATAATACATGGCTTAAGGGTGTTACTTACAGACATGTAGGCATGTGTTCCAATCACAGTCTTAGCCATAGACTCGGCTAACTGGACGCTGATACCGAAGTCACACAGCTTGACCTGCCCCCTGGTGTTCACCAGCAGATTCATTGGCTTCACATCTGCAGTAAAGTAAAGAGACTTAGTTCAGGGATGTCAGTTGTGGTCAGGAATAAAAGGAAATATTTATCATGTGGAATTGGAGGGGGAGGGGAAGGGGGAGGAGGGAGAGGGGGTGGAGGAGGAGGGGGAGGGGGAGGAGGTGGAGGAGGAGGGAGGAGGAGGAGGGGGAGGTGGAGGAGGGAGGAGGAGGAGGAGGGGGAGGAGGAGGAGGGGGAGGAGGGAGGGAGGGAGGGGGAGGGAGGAGGAGGGAGGGAGGGAGGGAGGGAGGGAGGGAGGGAGGGAGGGAGGTTGAAGGAAGAGGAGGGAGGGAGGGAGGGAGGGAGGGAGGGAGGGAGGGAGGGAGGGAGGGAGGGAGGGAGGGAGGGAGGGAGGGAGGGAGGGAGGGAGGGAGGGAGGGAGGGAGGGAGGGAGGGAGGGAGGGAGGGAGGGAGGGAGGGAGGGAGGGAGGGAGGGAGGGAGGGAGGGAGGGAGGGAGGGAGGGAGGGAGGGAGGGAGGGAGGGAGGGAGGGAGGCCAGGCTGTTATCTCTGTTAGTTTATCGTTAAAAATAAGGCAGTGTCACTATTCGCTTTACTGATGTCTGGGATATGGTTGTGATAACCGTTTCAGCTATATCATCTAAAACATGAATATTTGCCACATAAAAAAAAAATCTCATTCATCACCAAAAACATAACAGAAATATGAGGCATGGTAGATATTATTTTATATGGCGGAAGGATTTTATCAGTCCATCGTAGCCTTGGATTTTGTTTTGTTTTAATCTTAAATGGCATCAGTCCGGTAGACTGTGTTCTTACCTCGATGCATGATCTTTAACGTCCAGAGGTAGTGCAGGCCCATCACCACGGCCACTGTCATACGTCCCAGAACAGGCTCCACGATCTCCTTATACTTGTCTAGCGAGCCACCTGAACCAAAAAAGACAGTTTACGAATGATTATTTAATTTTCTTTAAAAAAAAAATTATTTAAAGATTATTTAAAGATAAATCACCAGGGGCTTTTCACTGATTAGTGAAATTTACCAGAGTAACACAGGCTAAGTTTTTTTCATATTGTGTAATTCGGTCAATCTCATTGGCTATTGCTTCAACAGCCAATCCCAGCACAGAGTTTACAAACTTACCCTGTGCCAAGATGCCACCTTCTGTCTGTATATAAGCCGAAGAACCTGTCATTAAATCAGTGAAAGTCTCGACTCATAGTAGTACCTAGTACATCTGTGTTTGAGTTCTTACTACCTGCTCCTTAGAGGCCATGCTCCACTGCGCCGATCCACTGGAGATTGATTTGGTCGCTGACCGATCGGCTCCCAGTCGCCGATAGTAGAGCTGTAGTGGAGCTAGAGTCCCGATCCCCCCCTGACGGCCAGCACTCAATCTCCTGCCGTGCTGCATACCGGAGATTGAGAGCCGATCCACTGTTCTCCATTGGGGCCTGGGAAAAACCCGGTTGCTGAATTGGAACAGCGGCGCCGCTCGAGGTAAGATCAAGGAAGAACCAAGGGGCAAGAACTATCAGAGAACGGGAGGAGATAGGGTTGAGAATTGTCGGCGACCATCAATCTCCAGTGGATCGGCGCAATGGAGCACGGCCTTAAGGTCTGCACCTAGCTAGTCTGGGCCTCTAGGCTTTACAACATGACTGTTTTTGTTGACCTACCATCCATGTACTCGGTACATATAGAGATCCGGCTCTCCACAAAGTAGGCGCCATAAAAGGCTATGATGACGGGTGAGCGGCACTGGAAGGTCAAAGGTCAGTATAAAGGTCAAAAGTCAGTATAAAGGTCAAAGGTCAGTATACAGTTAATACAGAGATGAAAATCAGGACTGAAGAAAAAATCGGAAATTCAAAACCCCTTAAAAACAAAAGCATTGCAAAAACTTGGAACATAATGGCTATGCATATATATTCTGATCTCACTTAATTATACCGTTACTTTTAGTATTTGAAGATTTACTAATGTGAATCTAAACAGGGGATGCCACTCTAGCATTGCGGTGTTGTCGGTGTGTAGAAAATGTCACAACTCCGTCATTTGACGACAAACTTACATCCCTCAGGAAAAAAAATCGGAAATTTAAAAGGCTTGTAAAAAAAGACTCATTTATGACACATCTATACACATTTTCACATTGTGGGTGTTGCCGATGTGTGAGAAATGTCCGGCAAACTTACCTTGTAAAGCACCTGAAGTTCAGACATGATCTGCTTTTGTGTTTCAGGCGAGTCACTCTTTATTTCGAGTTGCATCATCTGGAAAAGGCATGAGAGTTATCGGGTTTGTGTCCTACGCGCCTCATATAGATCGGTTAGATACGGGGTCACTGACCAAGAAAAACACTGATGAGTGTTTCCTTGTCTATCTTAGAGGGCTGTCCAGAGCGTATTCGTCCGAACCAATCACATCTTGTCAAACTGATGCTATAAATAGAACAACGAACCACTTTATCCCTTTCACCACCCAGCTAGGAAATCCAGGTCCGTCAATATCAGCTGTGCTCTCTTTGACCATCACGGATCTTTACTCTGTGCCGTATGAACCGGACTGTTGTAAGCTGCACTGTGATTGGCTCAGACAAATACGTACTAGACACTGATTTAAATGTCCATAGGCTTAACATAAGGAACTCGTTCTCAACAGGCATGCGAGTATAGTAACTCATATTCAATGGGTGATAAACAGACAACTATATCCAGTAAAATCAGAAACATATTCGTGTTTGATCTGTGTCGCCGTTCACCATCTCGTTTGAAGCGCTTCAGAATATTCACTTGGCTATTGCCTCGTTCATATTACTGAGTGTTCCAAACTCGATGGCATCATCAGTTCCTTTCATAGTCCCCATTAAGAAAATCTCAGTTCAGACTTCGGTCTCACACTGGATGTGATTATTGATCAAATTAGTAGCAACAAGACGTGAACTGTTTGTAAGCATGAGATAAATCAACATAATCTTCTTTTACACAAATGAGTTAGGAGGCTCAATATGCTAAAAAAAAATTCACGTTGAATCGAAAAAATTAATTGTCATTTCCTGGAGAATATTTTTCTCAAAAAAGAATGACAGTATCTTTTTTCGTTTGAACGTGAAAGATGCTTAGCATACCGGATTAGGAGGGTCAATATGAAAAAAAAAAAAAATTAATTTCCAGCTGGAGTTGGACCGATTCCAGACTCGACTTTGATTTATGAAATAAAAATTAGAAATGAACTCACTTTGACGGCCATCTCAGTCCCGGTGTTTTTGTGGTACGCTCTTAAAAGAAATTAGAAGATCGCCATTAATATGGGATGTCAGTTGGATGTCATGTCTTATTGTGTTGGGTTTTGTCAGTTTAACACACGTGCTTACTTGAAGGGACAGTCTACTTAAGTGTGGATTCACATAATAAAGTGGATTAGAGCTGAAAAAGAAACAGGTAGATTGTCTATGAACCTCATTTAACAATTCTCATATTTCAGAACTCATAATATAGGAGTTATTTGAGTTTCATAACTTTTGACAGTTGCCTTGTTTTGAATCTGAAATCTTAGCTGGTTCCCACTGTCTCCTACTAGATACCCGGGGAAACAGCGTTGGGTTGAGGCAGAGATAAGCGCGTTGGGTTGAGGCAGAGATAAGCGAGCGCTAGCACCGCGAAACATCTGGGAGGAGAGTGCGTTTACGGGTTTCCTCTATAAGACATGTATAGAGTCACAGAGTAGGAGTTCTCACTTGTAGACAGTCCCGGCGCTGCCCTTCCCCAGTAACTCCAGGATCTCAAGGTCGTCGTCTTTAATGGGCGTCCCTCCGGCCAGGATCTCGCCCAGGTCTTCTGGCTGCTGTTTTCTGTAATACCGCGTACAGGTTAGATGGGAACATTGTCACCACAGCGAGAATAATGTAAGGAAACGACCATACTGCTGACGAAACTGTCTCCGTCCATTGTCTGTCGTGAAGTCGATACAGACCGGCGCGGACAGCCACACACCGCACATATACACACTATTGACTGTTTGTTTGTGTAGTTTTACGTCTCGGTAGGCTAGTTACGTCCTTTTGAGACTGACTCAATGGTTGACCTATCTGGTTCTTGAAAGGTATATTAACTCAACTTTGGTCTGCTTGTAGCAGTGGGACCCTATGCCCGTCTTATAGTGCTGCCTCACTGAAGGGCTGTGCCGCAGACCATGCACACAGCACTCCGCCAGTCGAATTATACTGACAACGGCAAAATAATGTGGCCAGTGGAGTGCTGTGTCCGTGGTCTGTGGCATTATAAAATATTGACTGGTTTAAGATACAAGCGGCCGCATACTCCGAGGGGGTGATGCGTAGTAATATCCGAGTGCATGCAAGGATATTGCACAGCCAATGCTGAGGAGTGAATATCTCGTGTTTCTATCATATCTCTCCTGGTGATGATATTTCATTTTGCTGTATTTTTATCTTTGTCTAGCATAAACATCCATAAACTTAACATTAGGAACTGGTATTCAACAGGCTTGTGAGTACAGTAACTTATACTCAATGGGCAATAAACAGGAAAAATATTTCCAGGCTAAGAGAAAATTTGAATTATATTTGTGTTTAGTTCAAGTCCCCTTTCGCCCCCTGGTTTGTTACGCTTCAGAATATTCACTCAGCTAGCGCCTCGTTCATATTACCGTGCACCCCAATTCGATGGCGAACAGGGAGACAGACCTAACACTCATCGATTTCTTTCTCAGAACTCACCTACTGCCACCGCCGGAGTCCATGGGGATAATAACGTTACTGTTCTTTCCCCGCGGTATTGTGTTCACCTAAAGAAGAACATAATCAAACGTCATCATATCATAATCAAAAGTTATCATATCTTGGATTTGAGACAGCATTAACTTTTTTAGTTACTTAGAAATATTCTTCTGCGAACCATATAATGACACTCATATTAACAATTATCTCATCCCTAGTATTTGTTCATCTCAGACTTGACAATGTTGACTCGTACTCAACGCCCATTGAGTATTGTAAAAGAATACTCAATGGGGGATAATGTCACAAATGTTAGCCAATTAGTCAGTGATAGGGGTGAGATAAGATCTGAACCGCACTCGATCCATAGGCACTGATAATAGGCCTTTTATTTGGGTTTGTTATGTAATCTGACAAGGTAAAGCCTAGTGAGATTACCCCACAACCAAAAACTCATGGTATATGTTCAGTGGCTATGGATCTCGATGCAGTTGCTTCTTTTTATTCAGTGTATAATGGTATAAAGATGCTGCGTATCGGTAACAGTCACTGTGGAATCAGCCCAGTTTATCATGTATATAAAGATGCTGCGTCTCGGTAACAGTCACCGTGGAATCAGCCCAGTTTATCATGTATATAAAGATGCTGCGTATCGGTAACAGTCACCGTGGAATCAGCCCAGTTTATCATGTATATAAAGATGCTACGTATCGGTAACAGTCACCGTGGAATCAGCCCAGTTTATCATGTATATAAAGATGCTGCGTATCGGTAACAGTCACCGTGGAATCAGCCCAGTTTATCATGTATATAAAGATGCTGCGTATCGGTAACAGTCACCGTGGAATCAGCCCAGTTTATCATGTATATAAAGATGCTGCGTATCGGTAACAGTCACCGTGGAATCAGCCCAGTTTATCATGTATATAAAGATGCTACGTCTCAGTAAAAGTCACCGTGGAATCAGCCCAGTTTATCATGTATATAAAGATGCTACGTCTCGGTAACAGTCACTGTGGAATCAGCCCAGTTTATCATGTATATAAAGATGCTGCGTATCGGTAACAGTCACCGTGGAATCAGCCCAGTTTATCATGTATATTAAGATGCTGCATATCGGTAACAGTCACTGTGGAATCAGCCCAGTTTATCATGTATATAAAGATGCTACGTCTCGGTAACAGTCACCGTGGAATCAGCCCAGTTTATCATGTATATTAAGATGCTGCATATCGGTAACAGTCACTGGAATCAGCCCAGTTTATCATGTATATAAAGATGCTACGTCTCGGTAACAGTCACCGTGGAATCAGCACAGTTTATCATGGAGTATGCAAAGTACTTACCCTGAGGCCTTGAACATTTCGTTTTCCTTGTGACTTTCCAACTGAAAGATAAATGTAAACTTGTCGTCAACAGTTTAGTGTTAAAGAAGTAAACCGACAAATATATCGTGGGTTACATTATCTAAATCAACCGGGATGAGCATCTATAGTCTACAAATCATTAAAAACACAAGATATAGTCTTGAAGTGAAAGTAAACATTAGATATTGTTACCTACATTTTTGTTGTTGTTAACTTTCTTTAATGAGTCTCAATACATTCTTTTCTGGCAGTACACAGAGTTGCCCGATTCTTTGAGCTTTAAGCGTTTGTAGACTCAAAGAAAAGTACTCCTCTCAGTTATGAGATACAGTAAGAATTCAATAAAGAGGGGAGTTTTCAGACTTGCCTGGTTTTCTAACTCTTCCTCCTCCCTTCTACATAATATGCTGCAGGTTATATTTCACTACAATGGGGCCCGTTTAATAATCTAGGATCGTACATGTAGGCCCTTTTCTGTATGCCGTAGAGGCCCAGGGACGATGTGGGTCAACTTCATTCAACACTGATGGACAACCTTATGGACGGCCAACACTGTCTCAGCGAACAGACTTGAATATTATCAAACGATAACTCTTGTAAGAGGTGCAGAAGTTCTTTGTGTAGGATCCTAGATTATTAAATGGGCCCCGACTCACATCTGAATAATAATGGTATGATATGAGTACATATGTAATTTTATTCTACCCCTCATATAAACCTCCATAGACATAACATGGTGGGACTGCAAGCCACTGTCATGCCATAAAATATCTATATGCCACGCGTGACATATGAAGTTAAAAACATCTGACAGGGTAGGATAAAATCTAAACGTCACTCAATTTCGTATAATTGTTTACATGGCGTTCATTGTCTTCCGCTACAGATATCACTCAGCTCCACTTCGTGATATCATTTCGTGAAGACAACTCACGCCATATAAACAATCATATGAAATTTCGTGACGTTTCTTGATGATATTGTTTATATACTTTAGACATACCTTTGGGGTATATGAGGAGGTGCTCCGATCCGCCGTTAGCCACGTCCCTCGCATGCTGACAGAAGAGAAAGTGAATCTATGAACATCTGCATACGTATATCTTGTAATATTTTTAAAAACACATCAACCTATGTAAGAAAACGCAAGTTACTGCACCCCCAGCAGCGGTATGTAACTATGGAGTGTTCACCAATAGGTATGAAAGTATGGCCGGGGCGAGTAGGAATATAAGAGTAAAACTTAAATGAGTTATCGACCAGGGTAGCCCTGTAGATGCGACTCTCTGATTAGTAAAGCAATCATTAGAATGTTTTATTATATACTCATGCAGTATATTTGATAATTACGTATTGCTGCTCCCCACGCAGTATAAATTGTATACTGAATCCTGTGCAGTACACTGTTGTTTGTTTGTTTGTTTAGTTTAACGTCCAATTTGTTCAATTAGACTTGTACACTGTTATACTGCACACATTGGAATATCAGCAGTATTTGGGCTTTCGAGCTGACATATCTTCTATGTCAATATATGGTAAGATTTGATAAATTTTGGGTATATATACTAAATATAGAACAACCCAACATGCTTGTACATGCTACAAAACTCGATGGGAATTGATGTTATTTACGGAACTCGGCCTATGGCCTTGTTCCGTAAAAAACAACAATTGCCCATCTCGTTTAATCTGGCCGTTCTATATAAATACTTACAACGGCGACTAACTCCCCCATCTCTTCCTCACTTCGCACTGTTATTCGGTCTCCATCCTCATCCAAGTCTGAAATGTGCCCAGAAATCGTGTTAAAGGCATATCCTACAACACACAGTGGCGCCACCTGGTGATTTTCAAATACTGACAATTATCAATTCAATCCGGTTCCTTTGACTTATTCTAATACAAATGAGTGAAGTATTAATATGATCCAGTTCGTCTTAACCCAATAGGTGAATTAAAGGCATATGCTACAATTCACAGTGGCGCCACCTGGTTATTTTTTAATGTTGATATTTATTCATTCAAATGGGTTCTTTATCCAAAAAAAAAGAGAGAAAAATTTAAGTTTTATCTAGATTGACAAACCGAATGGATAAAGTAGGCCCATTTTCATTTGTTTGATTTACATAGGAAATCTAATAAAATGGTTTTCTTCAATTCTCTCAAAAAAGCAAGGACGGTGGCCTATAGTTTTCAAAACTCATTCTACAGTTTTAAGAGAATGGCATGGGTTATACTATGTGGAAATAAACTTTTTACAAAGTCTCCATAGAAAACACATAGGGAATGTGTATCACCATACGCGGAGCATACAGTGGGGAGTCATGGGCTGTGGCTGAATTGGGTAATTTAGCAAATGGTATGTCAATATTACACAAGGGAAAATATTACTCATTATAAAAAATAAAGACATGAATCTCAATGGAAACATTGAAAACTTGCATCACTGAATTTATAAAACATTATATCTAAAACATTTAGAATCATAATAAATGTAGGTTTCTTTCTATTATCTTCTCACATGTCAACATCTAGCCATGCTTGTTTACTGGAAGGTCGCCGATGGTTTATGTAAGTGAATCTAAGAGTCGGCCTACATCCTTCGTTACTACTTACATTCAAAGGCCGTCACGGTCGGGCCTTTCGGGTACAGGTTGTGGCATATCAGATCCTGAAATATAGGTCAGAAGTTACACATGGCATTCTGAATGAGATTGATACTAAGAAGGCAATTGATGAGTGTTTGGTCTGGGTGCCCATTCTCTATCGAGTTTGGAGTGGCCAGGAATATGAACGAGGTTAATTTTATAAAATGAAAATAAGGAATTCTTGGAAAATAAGAAAAATGCCATCTCTGATTATTGCCTAATTTCTGTTCAGAACCACAGCTGAATCACATAAATACACAACACTCCACTCGTTTGGATGCGCCATAATCATCACTTGGTTTCGCCTTGATGATGATTGCAGCCCATCCTAACTTGTATGGGATTCTCGATCCAGTCCTAGATAAGTACTAGTCTGAGAAACGTCTGCCTGTCTGGTGAACAGTCAGAGAGCACATGTGCTTATTCCTATAGTCCAGAAAAGCACTTCCTTGGTTCTGGGTATTCCTGTCCACGTCAGCTTATGTTCATGCACCCCTACCTTCAGAGATGTAGGATAATTCTTGATGAAGATATAAACTGATGTTTTGTTGGTTTGTCTCACTTTTTTTTCTTTTTTTCTACAACTCCATTCACCATTTCCAACTGATGTCAGCCATATTTGATACACAGATGTTTGGTGCCCACTGATATGGATTTTACAAAAACTGCAAAAACTACTATGTAGAACTAATACAAAGGTAGGTTATAAGTGATTTTACAGCATTTTGGTCGAGTAAACTGACTAGAATAAAATCTGAATGATCCAGCCTCTATTTCTATGATAAACTGCTGCTGAACTGAACTCATACCAATCTGTCAGAATTATCAAGCTAATACCGGTACTCTATGAGGGCACATTCAGTGGTTTATGAACGCCTTGAGTCTTTTTGTGGACGCATTGAGCCTACCCCTTTTAGAAGCATAGAGCCTCTAGGTGTAAAAACTTGGAAAAACGCACTTAAACTGGTTTATAATCACTTAAACTGGTTTATAATCATGTATACACAATATAAACCTAACCCAACCCTATTCTAACCCTATCCGCCAATCAAAATTAGAATAGGTGGAGGCTCAAGGCGTCCACAGGGTGGGCTCAAGGCGTCCACGGGGTTGGCTCAAGGCGTCCACGTTTTCGCGCTGACATGAGGCTCAAAGGGTAAAAGGCTCAAGGCGTCCAATTCCCCACTCAGTGAGAGCCTCCTGGTCTAACAATAGTAACATGCATGTGTAGTTCGAACACACCTTGTAGCCAATAGCGAGAACACGGAACCGCAAACAACAAAGAACACCTGTCTGGGGCACATTGTGGATGGTAGGACAGAAGCCAACGTAGCTTCATCACGCTTTATGCCGTGAAAGGCACTGACAAGGAACCAGGGCCTCGGCCCATCCCACAACTTGGCACAACTGTCAACAAACCAGTCTTCAGTTACTCGTTCAAATCAGAACCTTGGCGATTTATATATCCACAAGTAAAGTCAACGGACGGGACAAGTCAAATTAGCCATTACAGCTCATTTATATGCGATATAACAGACATGTGCTACCAAAGACTGCAGTATTCATTATTTCAACCTGTTGTGTCAGAGACTTCACAGAGATGTCGGGGAATGAGACTGGCGGAGGGTGGGAGGGAGGGGGGCTTCAGCAACTTACCATAGTTTCGTGAAAAGTGGCTTTTTCCGGGGCAACACGCCAGTCTAAAGCGCCTGCATCCCCTACGATCCTTATGACTATCTCCATGGTTTCGTCATATGGGGTGCCTTCCAAACCCCTTAATGTCGGGTTTCAATTTACCTCGATCTTACCTCAGCTAAGAAGCGGAAACCAACAAAACTTCTATCGTTACGCAAAACTTGCATGTCCCGAGCGGTGGAACGGGTAGGAGCAGTGCTTCCAGGACAATCCTACAGATGGCGCCAGCGGTATCGTCGAGTGTAGCGCCATCTAGAGTTAATCACATTCATTAAACACACTGCACCACTCCAGTTTATCATTAACTTGAGCGATGCAGTGTGATTCAATGCTGGTTCCCCGAGCATCCGCTGGAGGGCTCTGCGCTGTAGTACGTCCCGTTGTCGCCAGGACCAGGGCCCTCAGCACCCTAGCGGATGACCGGGGAACCAGCATACCTTGAGCACGCCGTCTGGTGGATAGTCGCCGCACTAAGGCTTTGAACGCGCCGTCTGGTGGATAGTCGCCGCACTACACGCTATGAACACGCCGTCTGGTGGATAGTCGCCGCACTACAGGCTATGATCACGCCGTCTGGTGAGTAGTGGCCGCACTACAGACTATAAAACGCCGTCTGGTGAATGGTCGCCGCACTACAGGATATAGTAGACTGTAGTTCGTCCCGTTGTCGCCAGGCCCCGGGCGCTCGGCCTTTCAGACTCGTACCGTCACCCGAGGGCGGCGCGTGGACGAACTAAGATATACAGCTGTAGTTTTTAAATTATCCGCGAGGTGGCAGTTAGTCTGAATCAGTTCGCCATGTTGGTTTTATACGGTCACCGGAGGATGGAGTTTACACTAAAATACGGAAATAAAACAATGTAAGAACTCGTAGGAAATTGTAATCTGAGAGATTATGAAGTTTGGGAGACACTATGACAGATTGATTCATTAAACTTGAACTATTCTGTAGTTCACATTGATTGTTACGTTGTGTGATCGTCTGCTGCTGTCACTGCATCAGTGTATGTATTAGTTTGGGTTTCGCCTGCTAGGGGCCTGATGACGTTTTGGGAGTTATTTCCAATAATCTCCTGATTTTAGAGGTAAGTGGGCTCAGTTATCTCCTGGTAGCAAAATACTCACACCCAGTGCTATTCCTATTCCGTATTAGGTGGTTAATAAAACCCATGGCACTTTCCTGAAAGTTGAATATGATGATCTCTAAATGTTTTAGAAGTCATAACAAAGGTTTTTTGTTGCACATGTATATGAATTATCATGTTATCACAATTTCTGTGTATTCTAGGTTGATCATGTATTACTAGTTAATCTTACCACTTATCATCTACTGATTTAATGTTTTATGTGATTTGGACTTGACCACTCTTGCATTGTAAACAGCCCAGATTCTGTATTCTTATAATGGAAGACCACCTACCTTCAGGTGAATTATATGTGCAAATAAAAAACAAATATGATAAAAACATAATAGAATATGTACCAGGTGCGTAGACTTTCCTGAAAAATTGACCCCCCCCCCCCCTCTGTTGCACAGCATACGCTTCTCATACCCCCCCCCCCTTATTGCGTATGCACATTTTCTGGACCCCCCCCCCCCCCACACACACACACACACATACACCCCTTTCCAACACCTGAAGTAGGATTCACATGTAGGCATAATGTATCTGAGACAGGTGTACTTTACACTTTTTCCTCAGTCTCTGACAAAGTTCCCCCAGTACAGAAATTAAATAAATAGCAGTTGTTCTGTACCAGGTAATAGAAACGAGTAGTATACAGTACAATAAGACCGATACAATATAATTCCCCCAGTGCAGAAATCTACGGCTACAGAAATCTACATTTTGCTTGCTGGCTTCCTTTTGGTTAGTTTTGATACTGACTCAGCAGTGGGTACATCTGTCTCACCAAAATGCCCCTATTGATTTTAAACATATCTGAAATCGAAATCTCATCAGATTCTGTAATTTGGGAATGGAATTTGTTGAAGACAATTACCCCTATCAATCTTGAGTCCCTACCATTCATACCAGGAGTACATCAATCCCAATCTCACAACAGTCTAACAACCATACTGCTTCTCAACTCTATCGCCCCTCACCCATACATTACCTCAACCATATCCCCTCAAAGGCATATCGGACAATTTGACTTCAAAATCAAAACCCATGTCAATTTCCTGGAAATTGGATATATTGATCTTCAAGTGTTATAGAACCCATATCTGACTTGTGTTATAGAACCCATATAGTAAAAGACCCAAACTTTCACAAAATATAGTAAATGTATAGTACAACACATATAAGTTTTAAAAATCATAGGTCACCAGTAGTATAGGCCAGGGTGAAAATAAAGGTCAGAATCGTATTCCCCAGTATTGAATTACTCTAAACAATGACATGAATCATTTAAATATTGACATTTCACAGTCCTATCGGAGAGTTGACCTGTCAAAACAACAATAAAACACATGGGTCAATGTTTACATCATGAAGAAACTAATAGCAGGAGAAGGATCCTTCCCACAAAGTATTAACTGACCATCCCAGTTTGAAAAGCAGGCCATTTTGAGTGGGAAAAATTACACCTGGGTTCACTCTCACACAAAACGTGAAGAACTCCAAAGGTCTCCAGTGGAAATTGCCTGAAATCCATCTTAAAAGAAGTACAGTGAAACCCCGCTCAAGGGGAAACCCTCCGTTCCGAGCAAAGTGCCCCCTTAAGCGGAGTGTCCCCTTAAACGGAGTTTCCCCTTAAGCGGGGTTGAAATAAACTAAAAAAACATTTCTGTTCCAAGCAGATATCCCATTAAGCGGGGTGTCCCAGAAGCGGGGTTTTACTGTATGTCATTTTGCAGTGGCGGTTGGCAGGCAGTCGGAGAGGTAGGTAGGACATAGGTACCGTACTGGGGCCAATCAATGTGCACTGGTGAAATAGGTAGGTTAGATGTTGACTGTAAGGCCCCAGTATGTAACTCCTGTCGACTGTCTTAGATATTAAGACTAGCAGCAAATAGATCGTTCCCCATTGATGAATGATTCATTTATAATTGCACGCTCATGGCGAGTTGACTGGGTGCAAGTGGTTACAGAAAACGATCTATAGACTGCATGAAACCCAAACCTTTTAGTTTAGCCAGTTTGTGACTAGGAACAAATAGTATGTTTATCATGGATGAATGAGCATGCACTTATAAATGAATAACAATTAAAAGGTTTGGGTTATGCCACTAAAAAAAAACCACTTGTTTCTCATCACCGTGCGCATCTGCAAAAACAATTTTAGAAGATTTTTTTTTTGGGGGGTTAAAATAAGATGAACCTCGATAGAAATTATGAAAAGTATGTGTATTTAGTATCAAATTAAAGCTCCTCATGCCAGAGATGATTTCAATGTATAAACAGTATGAATCTGAAAACCCCGCGTATGCAGTCACCCCGCATAAGCGGGCACTTTGGCCCGGAACGGAGGGTGACCACTTACGCAGGGTTTTACTGTATGTCTGAAGCCCATTTTATGACACTTTTAAGCCATCTTTGATCCAGCAAAAAAAAAAAAAAAAAAAAAAAACAACGCCCTCATCATATTTTTCATGGCTTGGTGATGAGAAACAAGTTGTTTTTTTTGAGTGGCCTGACATTCAGTCTATAGATCGTTTTCTAAAACCACTTGCACCCAGTAAACTTGCAATTCCTGTAACTGCCTGAGTCTATCTATAGGATCCAAACATATCAAACACCAGTAGGTCAATCAGGTAATTCAGTCTTGAGTGATTGGTCATGGTCAGCTGGGCACGCCTCTAAGACCCTCAGACACTGGCTCCCTATCCAATAGGTCTGTGAAGGGTTACTGGAGAACTCGACCCGAAACGAACTCGACCCGTAATTTACAGGAGAACTCGACCCGTTTTGGAGAACTCGACCCGCGAACTCGACCCGTAAATTTGAAAAGAGAACTCGACCCGTTTTGGAGAACTCGACCCGTGATTTAGAGCCAGTTTTGAATAATGAAAAAATGGAAGGACCAGTTCCTAGGAAAAGTGACTCTGTTAGGGTTAGGGATAGGGTTAGGGTTAGGGTTAGGGTTAGGATAGGGTTAGGGATATGGTTAGGGTTAGGGTTAGGGTATGGGATAGAGTTAGGGTATGGAATAGGGTTAGGGTTAGGGTATGGGATAGGGTTAGGGTTAGGGATAGGGTTATGGGATAGGGTATGGGATAGGGTTATGGGATAGGGTATGGGTTAGGGTTAGGGTTAGGGTTAGGGTATCGGTTAGGGTTTGGGATAGGAATAGGGTTAGGGTTAGGGATAGGGTTAGGGTTAGGGTTATGGGTTAGGGTTAGGGTTAGGGTTAGGGTATCGGTTAGGGTTTGGGATAGGAATAGGGTTAGGGTTAGGGTTAGGGTTAGGGTTAGGGATTAAAGAAGAAACCAACTAGTTATGGTCAACGTCGTCGTTCTCCACAAGTTTGATGCGATGTGATATGAACGAGGCGACAGCCGAGTGAATATCACGTAGCATTCAAACGAGTTGCAGAATGACTTATTTGACCAAAACGAGTTGCTTTCTGTAATTAATCTAACCCCTGTACACACTAAAAAACAACACACAGGATATAGACCATGGAGAACGGACTGCAATACTCGTAGGGGCATGAAGAACGAGTTCCCAATGTTAAGCCTATGGACATTTATTCCAGGGGTGAGATAAAGGGTTAGGGATATGGGTAGGGTTAGGGTATGGGTTAGGGTTTGGGATAGGGATAGGGATAGGGTTAGGGTTAGTGCTAGGGATAGGAATGGGGTTAGGGTTAGGGATAGGGTTAGGGTTATGGATAGGAATAGGGTTAGGGTTAGGGATAGGGTTAGGGTTAAGGATAGGAATAGGATTAGGGATAGGGATAGGAATAGGGTTAGGGTTATATGTATTAGATTTTCCAATGAAGCATGTTTCATTTATCATTTATTACCTTGAGATTTGTCAGTGCCGAATGGACACTCAAAACTCTTATTATTGCCCACATTTTCGGCAAAATCTGAAGCCAAGGTAATATAAATAGTAATAATACTTCCAAAGTATTCTAGTTCATATATATCCATATTTGCATCTTTAAGAGACTTGAGTTCAGTGCCGGAAAAACGGGTCGAGTTCGTTGCGGGTCGAGTCCCGTTTACGGGTCGAGTTCGTTGCGGGTCGAGTTTTTTACGGGTCGAGTTCGTTGCGGGTCGAGTTCTCCAGTATTCCTGTGAAGTGCGTACAGCGACACGATTCTGACCGACCCAACGGATAGCTTTCATCGCGCATAATGTCCGTGTCGCTGTCTTATAGGCTATATGCTTATATCTTATAGAAAGGAGTCTTGACGTAGGACCCTAGATTATTAAACGGGCCCCAGGCTGAGCTGGGTGGTGACGGTTCTGCTTGTGCCGACGTCGCGGTCGTTGGACACGCTTGAACAAACAGGGACAGTCTGTGCCCACGGTGAGAGGCAGACCATGACACACAACACGACCTGACACACACAGGGAGGGCCCAGCGCGCTCTGTTCGCGTGGGACCGACTTGACCAGGAGTCTCAGACCGCCCTGACCACCCGCGTGTGGCCATCACAGGCACCTGAGGGCGGCCGGGATCCAGGGGGCAGGTGAGAAGGGCCAGTCCCCGGACTGTTTGTTTACATACCGTGCGCCAGGGGCACTTGTTTGCGTACACAGAATAGAGCGGTCCTACTTTCTAGAGCATATAAGACCTAAAAAAAGGGCAACACTGTGTAAGGGAGGAAGTTGGTTGTTCTACTCCAGTTATGTTTGTTTTCATGAAGTATTTGCATCCGGGTGATAGGGACACGGCGATAGAGGGAAACTATGTTCCGGTGAGAGAAAGTCAAAGTTATGAGGTAAGACTTGGAAAAATTACAGCCCAAGGACTTGGCGGCGGGCAGTAATTTTTCCAAGGCTTACCGAGTAACTTTGACTTTCTCTCCCCGGAAACTTGGTTTCCCTATTCCTATATAGAGGATATGAATTTTCCAAATATGTCACCGTTCTCTTCCTCATGGAGGTGTGTGGCGGGTTCTTTATTTGGATTTTTTATTTTTACATTTTACTATTCCTATATATGGGTCATTCCACCAGAAAATGTACTTTTGGTGAAAATCACACTTTTTGGGGGTTGATGGGCTATCATTTCAATATAAATGAATTTTTTTGAAATGTTTTTTTTCATGTAGACAGAAAACACCCTGCC
Organism: Alentia gelatinosa; assembly: GCA_950022655.1. Classification (NCBI taxonomy): domain Eukaryota; kingdom Metazoa; phylum Annelida; class Polychaeta; order Phyllodocida; family Polynoidae; genus Alentia; species Alentia gelatinosa. The sequence goes on from OX465583.1 coordinate 77,338,331, forward strand.
CTTTCAGAAAATCATTTCTTTTATTGGTCTATCTACATTTTTTTTTTAATCTGTGGCCTTTCAAAGTGAGAAATTAGTAAAAAAAAAGTGCATGTCCTTTTGATATTTTTAAAGTTTAGCACTATTTCTATGGTGGAAACTATAAAGATATATTCCCTAATTGTTTTATTTCCTGAACTTATCTATATTGGCTCTTGTTTAGTAGTATTTTCCCTTATTTCTCAGGCTCCACAAAATTTTTAGGTGTATTTCAATAAAAAGTGTGCTTTTTCAGCAAATGCAATAGGTTATATTTGGCATAGCCTGATGACAATATATTTTAATGGTATACTTCCCAACGATGGACTTAAAACTCTGGACATACATCAATTTTTGACATTTGTATATGATTTTAGGCCAACTGGAACAGGAGTTTTTTTCAAGCTGAATTACAAAAAAAACCAATTTTACACAATTGATATCACGGACGTGATGAGTTGCATTTAGCACTCTCCACTTCTCCATATTGGTGCTAACTTGGTACAAAACTTACTGAATAATGTGGCTATAGGGTCTGTAGTGTAAGAGTAATAAAATGCTTCCTAAGTGCCTTCACTATGCGAGAACAGGGAAAGCAATTTTGGAGGAATCACGTCCGTGATATTTATCACGTCCGAGAGATCAATTGAAGGCGGGAAAGCTGATCAAAAGAACCGGATGTTATCCCTTTTAACTCCACATGCGCCTCCACACCAGCGGTTCAGCGGCTTGAGGAGACATCCAGCTTGTGTGAATAGTCTAGATTTCTTCGGTGCTAGCATGAACTTTTAATAATTTGGGACATATTTTGGATTTCTCATCAAGAAAGTGGAATTAACTGTTCTATCACGTCCGTTATTAAAAGTATCACGTCCGAGATATTTTTAAACCTTTTTCCCAGAAGCTATTAGCTCAAGAAATAATGCATGGAACATCTTCTAATTTGACATAAATGATGTATATAACCTATAAAAGTATTTCTGTGATTTAAAAACGTGAAACTTTTGTATTTAGATAGTGACAGAAAAAACAAAATTCATTTTGTAATCCCTTGGAGAACACCTTCTTTATTTGCATCTTTGAGGCAGCACAGAAAAGGTTTGCATATGTAGTTCATTTTTTCCACTTGTCTATAACATCAGACTATATCTTGGCATACTTGGTACAAACTCTATGTCTTACAAAAAATAAAATATATTTCTCTATCATCAACTTTTGTATGAGTGTTTTTTTATATGTCGGACGTGATGGCAATAATATATACAATTTTTGCAGCCTCACAAAAACTGACCCCCCACTAATATCCCAGTTGAATCATGTTTTCCTAATACTTGAAAGTGTATATTTTGCACACAAGTAAAAGAAAATTTGGTTTGGGCAAATTTCTTTTTTTACCCCTTTTTTACCAAAAGTACATTTTCTGGTGGAATGACCCATATATACCTTCAAATGTGGTTTAATACTGATAATTAGCGTACATATTAGTATACATAGGTTATCCCCCCCTTCAGAACGTGGTGTAAGCATAGAGTGTACGGACATGGGTATATATAGGAATAGGGATATGATGTGTCCGTCGTAACAGATATTTATATATCTGTCAAGAGGCAGTGGCGCCGAAATCATTATAGTGTTTTTAATTTTTTTTTATTCTCATAAATCTATGGCCAAACATCTCTGAAATACTACCCGCTGCTAAAGGTGCAGTATAATTAACGTTCGGGCTCACTGAGACGTAGTGAATGATCTATGGACCGATGATTTAAAAAGTGAATAAAATGATTTTTTGGGGGTGTTTTTTAAGTATCCATTAATAAGAAAACGTAGCGACTGTGCTGTATGAATGTCGTGCCTGACCTTTTGTAACATATTTTATGTAAAACAAAAGATCTCGAAAGGCCACCCCTACGGACTCAGTAACCAGGTTTTCTCTTATTAATGTCTATTTTACTGAGAGGCAGAGGGATATATCTGATTGTTGATTTTACCAAGTATTTTAATGTACGAAGACAGTCAGTCTGTTTTTATATTATGATATTTTTTTTTGGTAAAGGGAGCAGACGTTGCCTCGTCTCGAATCTAGTTTAAATTATAATATACCTGTATACGAATACTACCCTCTCACGGGGTGTAGTATATATTGAATACGGCCCACTATGGTGCGCTTTATCGCACCAACAAAATTGAACTTACTCAGGACGAGAGTAACGAGAGCAATGTCATTGTGGAAAATTTGAACATGGCTGACTTCAAGGCTTCATGACTTTGAGGACGTTTTAGAAATTCCCGGAATGAGTAAACATGGAAATTTACCAAATATCGAGGTATACGATCTGTGGTATTTACGTAATACAGTTTAACCCTTTAAGGACGGCCGCCTATGGCAGAACTCCACACTTGGGGACGGCAACTAGTGACTATGTACAGTTCTAGGGGACAGGGGAATTTTTCTCTGAACTCAAAATTCGAAGGTTTATCACATGATAAATTTGTTGTCCTTAATATTTCTATTTCCATTATTTAGAATTCTAAAATATGAAGTTATACCTACATTCTGTGCAAATTTCAAGTTAATTGATAAAATATTTCCTTTTCAAAAGCAAAAATACATAATTTCATAAATACCCAGCAAATGATGCCTTAAGGCATCATCCGCCCCCGCCCGGGTGATGCCTTAAGGCATCATCCGCCCCCAGCCGGGTGATGCTTAAGGCATCATCAGCCCTTCAAGGGTTAAATAACTTGAATATGCGAAACCAATCAATATAAAGAAGTTCACTCTCACTCTTGTAGTGCCATGTAAGGCCATATGTTGTCAACAACTCATAGACTTTTTTGCCTTCCCCGTTCCTTCATCCCCCTTTCACCTCCTCCATGTCTTGTTCTTCTGTCATTGTTATTGTGTTTTGCCTGTGACGACTGCTGAATTAATATGCAATATGCAGATGTATTTGCAGGGGCACCTTTCCGATTTGAGGAGATACATCTGCTTTTATCAGGGATGTCAGAGTTCAGGGAAATCCCTGAAATCAGAGTTTTTATAAAACACAGAAATATTGTCCTCCCTATTTAAAAGCCTCAATATAATTTGTGTATCCGAACCCCGTATTGTTTCATATACTCAATTTCTCAATAAATGTGTGCATTATTACTTCCACGATTCTCAGGGATTTCCCTGATAAGAGCCCTATAGAAAATGCATGGCTGAAAAACCCTGAAATCCCTGAAACCCTTGCACTGTTACCATACAAACTACTATGAATGCATAGCTAACACCAGGAACCAGCTTCATATTACAATCTCCCATGCACATATTTGGTTTAACATCAATAGGACTTAGAAGAGAGGGCTCTGCTGTGAGAGCACAGGCTGTAGTTCCAGTCCTACTCACTAGGGGACATCGTTTTTGAGTTCCTGTAAGCATGTTCACTGTAGTCTGGTGGGCGGGCGGGGGGGGGGGGGGGGGGGGAGTTTTTCCCAGTAAATCACTTCAGGGATTTTCTTCAAGGGCTGCTGACACCCCTGTTTTATGAAATCCTTGATAATCTTGGGTCCACCTCAACTTGGTCGATAGCACCCTTTCCTGCCTACCCATCAACCCGCCTACCCATCAACCTGCCTACCCATCAACCTTCCCACCTGCCTACCCATCAACCTGCCTACCCATCATCCTGCCTACCCATCAACCCGCCTACCCATCAACCCGCCTACCCATCAACCTGCCTACCAATCAACCCACCTACCCATCAACCCGCCTACCCATCAACCTTCCAACCTGTCAACCTGCCTACCCATCAACCTGCCTACCCATCAACCTTCCCACCCGCCAACCTGCCTACCCATCAACCTGCCTACCCATCAACCTGCCTACCCATCAACCCGCCTACCCATCAACCCGCCTACCCATCAACCTGCCTACCCATCAACCTTCCAACCTGTCAACCTGCCTACCCATCAACCTGCCTACCCATCAACCTTCCCACCTGTCAACCTGCCTACCCATCAACCTGCCTACCCATCAACCCGCCTACCCATCAACCCGCCTACCCATCAACCTGCCCACCCATCAACCTGTCCACCCATCAATCTGCTTACTTATCTACCTGCCTACCCATCAACCTGCCTACCCATCAACCCGCCTACCCATCAACCCGCCTACCCATCAACCTGCCCACCCATCAACCTGTCCACCCATCAATCTGCTTACTTATCTACCTGCCTACCCATCAACCTGCCTACCCATCAACCCGCCTTCCCATCAACCCGCCTACCCATCAACCTGCCACCAGACAACCTGCCCACACATCTACCTGCCTACCCATCAACCTGCCTACCCATCTACCAACCCACCCATCTACCAGCCTACCCATCAACCTGCTCAACTGCCCTCATTTCACGACTTATAATTTTGTTTTTCAGGTTGTCAAACAGCCCCCCGCGAGGTCACCATGGAAACACAGCACACCGTGCCCCCTGGCGTCAGACTACTCACACTAGCGGATTACGCCATCTCCAGCCTCCTGGTGGCGCCACTCGTCGTCAGCTACTGGCGCGCCACCTGGAAGTTACTGGACGAACTAGCGGCTCCGCGGGGTTCGCTGGTCGCGGCGGGTCTCTGCGCTGGTCTGGGATCGGTCGTTTCCGTCGTCTGCTGCCTTTTACAGGACGTTCTCAAGAAAGTCCGCTGTACACGGAAATCCAGGTCTCTGCTGTGGGTGGTCGCCGATCGCGTCTACATCTACATCATCGGCGTAGCATGTGTCGCGCAATGGAGGGGCGTATGGACGCTGTGGGACGTATTGACCGGGCGGGGCGTGACGTCCGCTGTGACGTCACTATTAGTGGGCTGGATATGCCTGGTGTTGCTAAGATCCCTTCTCAATGCGGTGACGTCACCACTTTCTGTGTCCACTGACGTCTCGCCATTTTTGTTTGACTGCGGGACGCGCTTCCGGACTAAGCCGAGCGTTTCCGGAGATGCTTCGGCGTCGCTGGCGACGCTAGAAAACTTTTATCTGGACGCAGTGTTTACATCCGTCGTGTTGTACGGCCTCTGTGGCTCCCTCTGGCGGGGAGCGTGGCTACTAGAGGACCTTATTCTGTTTCCAGACGACCTTAAACTGACCGGCGTCTCCTCGCTGGTCCTTGGGTACGGCCTGGTGACCTTGACCCTTCTGTTTCAATACTCAGCCCAGTCGAGCTCAGAGGCCATGGGCAAACAGTTCCCGTTTGTTCTCCAGGTGGCGCTGCAGGACGTTCTCGTGACAATCGGATTAGGTGAGCGTGCGGCAGACGGTCTTTAGTACAAGGCGGGAAAACGCGCAGACAGAGACTGGAGGAGCTCTGGGCCCGGAGGAATGGGGGGAAGGCCAGGGATAAGAAAGAGGGTTCAGAGGGGTTGGTAGCCAAAGAGAGCGGGAGAGAGGGATGGGAGAGGGAGGGAGGGGTGAGGGAGGGAGGGAGGGGAGAGGGAGGGGAGAGGGGTGAGGGAGGGAGAGGGATGGGAGAGGGAGAGGGAGGGAGGAAGGGGCCGGGGAGGGAGAGGGAAGCGGGGAGGCGGGAGGGACGGACGGGAGAGGGAGGGAGGGAGGGGGGGAGGGAGGGGGAAGGATGGAAGGGAGAGGGAGGGAGGGGAGAGAGAGGGAGGGGAGAGGGAGGGAGGCGGGGAGGTGGAGGGAAGATGGAAGGAGGGAAGAGGAGAGAGGGAGGGAGGGAGGCGGGGAGGGAGAGGGACGGAAGGAGAGAGAGGGAGGCGGGCAGTGAGGGGGAGGGGAGAGAGAAGGTGGGAGGGGAGAGAGAGGGAGGTGGGGAGGGAGAGGGAGGGAGGCAGAGAGGGAGGGAGAGAGGCGTGGAAGGGAGGGAGTGGAGAGGGAAGGAGGGAGGGGAAAGGAGAGGGAGAAGGAGAGAGAGAGAGAGGGCGGGAGACAAACAAAAGAGAGCCGACCTGAATAAGAAGGAGGAAGGCAGACACCAGACAGGGAGTAACAGAAAGGGACAGGGTGAGGGTGAAAGAGCTAGGTGGGGATGAGGGTTAGAGAAGGTTATGGTAAAGGGGGGGGGGGGGGTCTTATGAATAGTCATAATGTACCTGAATAAGGTGAAAAAAATGTGAGTATATCTAAATAGATTTAAGTAGGGGGATGGGAACAGGATGATAAATGTTGGGGAGCCCTGAAGCTAAGTTGTGGAGGTGAATATTCGAGAATGTAGGGAAAAGAAGATATTAAAAAGAGCAATAACGGCGGTGTGTTTCGTATCTCTCTGATCTGTATATTATATTCACATGAAGGTGCAGAAATAGTTTGCTCTCGGACATCAGATTGCAAAAGCCAATTCTCTTTAAAAAAAACCACCTTATTATTGAATCTCCTCACACATATTTTACGGCCCTTGCGAATCGTGACTAATAGTTTTTTTCTAATATTTCAAAGCTTATCCTAAACTGGGCTTAACTCCTCTATGATATACTTCAAATTATCAATATCGCCTAACAAGAATTGAAATTCATATCACAGCCCGGCGTCCACTGAGCTAAACAAACGTCTACGATAGGCCTTATGATGGACTTTCCGAGGAAAAATCAAATTGCTTCAGAAGAAAAGCTAAAATCGTGGCAGTTAATCACTTTTTTATGATTTTCTTTTGGCTTTTAAGACATATGTTATCAAAATCTTTGATTTGACAGGATGTGGGAACGCTTGTCGTAGTCTGTCCGAAGTACAGTGGCAGCCCGATACGCTACGATATTAGCCTTCCATTTGTTATATCTCGTCTTTTTTTTATATATATTTCCTGTAGTCTTTTTTTTGGTACATATTCAGGAACTGATCTACAAGAAATGACTGATGTATTGAAATATTTCCATTTCTAGATCTGAGTGAATGATTTTTAAGTGAGAATTGTTAACTGTTTCCCTGAGACGTACGTTTGCGCACCTCTCCTGCCGTGGCTTCTGTCAGTATCGTGGTCTTCTTATTATGTCTGCAAAATCCGTTCCGACACACTGCGACAGAGCCCTTACGATAGGTCTACGATCTTAAAATTTCTGATCGTAGCCAAATCGTAGCACTTTCGTAGTGTGTCGGAATAGTGGGAGCCCGGTTTTAAGGTCTGCGTTTTACTGCAGACCTTACGGCCATATTTCATCATTGTTTGCTCTGTGAGACTACGGCACTGCTTTTTAAGCTGACTAATAACGGAATTCGTGGAAGATCCCTCAATATCGAAACCACTTCCTCTTTATATTAATATTAGCCCGGGTAAAACCACGGCACATCGTCAAACAAAGGCAAATCATCATTCAAGGTGCTGTTTAAACTCCAGAAAAACTCTTTGAACTTCACCGATAAAGCTCTCTTCTTTAATTGCCAATTATTCAAGAGCAGATTTTGTTTGAGAGAATTCGCTGTTATTTTAACGTGGGGAACAGACAAGAGAGGGATCAAACGAAATAAAACCGCGATGAACCCTGTGTAGTTCTCTCTCTACATTTTACCGTCAGTCGGCACCATCAGCGTCTGGCGCGGTCTCTGGACCTTTTACGACATGTGGCAAACCGGAAGTCCCTCCGCTTGGATTCTGGGCCTCAACCACGCGCTGTGCATGCTGGGACTGATGCTGCTGCTCACCGGAAGTACGGTGCCCTTCCGGGGCTGCATGCAGGACGGAGAGTCGGCCATATTCCCCGTCTTTTATCTGCGTCTTCTCCTCACAAACACAAACTATCAGGTAACCTTTTTAATTTTTTTTCATATTTATTTCAAAAGAAAAGACTCAAATATACAAGGCAGTCTGCTATTGGCTATTTATTATCCACCTAATATAAAGTGTCCATAGAAAACACATAGGGAGTGTGTATCACCATAAACAGGAGCATACAAATATATCCACCTAATACAACGTGTACTTCTTAATTTTTTTTTGATTTATATTTCAAAAGAAGAGGCAAATATACAAGGCAGTCTGCGATTGGCAGGTTTAGTTTGCCCTCAGACAGGCAGTTACATCAAAATTGTTTCTGCCCCGTAAAAAAAACCCAAGGAGAACAAGACAACTTTTTCCACTGCTGCTGCCACTGCTGCTGCCACTGTTGCTGCCACTTGCTGCCATTATTTCTGACTCACTCTGGGTAATGTCACGGAGCTAGTGAAACAGGCCCCTGATGAACTCCCATCTCTGTCTTAGAGCTCAGAAAAACAAAGCACAGCCTTCAAAGTTTTATCATGGAAAGTTACAGACCACTGGCCTCAGTTTAAATACTAATAAATATCCTCAGTTATCTGCCGCCGAGATTTGTCCGTCTGCTCGAGACGGGGAGAACATGGTGAAAGTCATCACGGTTTTTGTCGGAGGGCGACACAACTGAGTCCGCAATTTGAAAGTAGCTCATGATGATAATTGGACATCCACACAGAATTAAGAGTTTTACTGATAGTTCCGCAAATGAGTTTTGGTTCCCGTGGGCCCTCAGCCATAGAACAGCTAAATTGAGAGATAATTGTATTTTTATTGTCCATAAAATACGATTCCTATTCAGTAGACAATAGATCGAATGTTATTGGCAACTCATTCAGGAAAATTAACCTTTAGCTACGCTATGATGCCTGGAAACATTCCTGGGCGTAGTAAATTTAAGTAATTGCTATTTTTTCATGAAATAATGCGAATATTTGCTAATATTTTTCTAACCTATACGAAACTATATGATAGTTAATATCATTACCTTTATATAACAATCTAATTACTTTGGATTACCATACAGGTGTGCTATAATGAAGTGAGTGTGGTATTGTGAAATGTGAAGCGTACTACAGGGGTGAAAATGATACCGTAGCAACGTATTTTAGGGGTGTATTTGATGTCATGCAGCGCCAATTCTGGTAAAGACAAGCACGATGGCAGTGAGTTTTATATTCTAATGTGTAATTCTATACATTTAACATATCCTGTGAAAATCTGAGGAAAATGACATGAATTTTACTATGTGGAAAACAACGTCTTTTAATTTCTATGTATATATATTTTTTAATAATGTTATCATAGTTTTTATCTGTCAATCAAAAACTAGTAAGTTGACCCCAGTTATTAAACTAGCAATGTGTTCTATAACACTTGGAGATCATCGTATTCATTTTCCAGGAAATTGACATGGGTTTCATTTTCAATGTAAATTGTCTGATATGCCTTTGAGAGATTAATTAATTATCTAGTAATAGGAACAAGTTACCATAAAATCATAACTGCTTTAGAGCATGCATGATTCTGGCTCCGTTATCCGTCCTCCAATGACCCAAACTTTGATGATGATAAAGTTTCTTACCTGATTGTTAACCATGTCTATAACGTGACACTGCTCTTGCTACTTCTATGAACCAATTTATTGAAGAGGTTTTACTTTGTCAAGAATAACCAAATTGACAATAGTGTGGTGAGCCTTCCGGAGGGGCGCCTCCGGTCCGGAGGCGCCTCCGGAGTTCCGGAGGGTTCGGAGGGGTTCCGGAGTGTTGCCTCGGTGACACCCCGCGGGCCCACCAGGGGTCGCCCTGGTCCCGGAAGTGACGTCGGGGGACATCCGGCCGACTTATTATATAAGTCTCCGGATGCCCTCCGGACGGCAGTCCGTCGTGAGACTGGGCCCGAACCACCTCCGGAAGGCTCCCTGCGAACCTCCTGTCTGGCACCCTCCACGGTTACTTACCTGGTCGGAGTACCTGAGAGTTCCCCCCTAAGTGGGTGATTACGTTGGTTACATATTACGCTTAACGTGCCGGAGGTACGTACCTGTCAAGCTTGTCTACCAGCCTCCGTTGAGAGTGCCTGTGAATAAACTATTGAACTGTACCTGTGCGTGTCCTAGTCGTTCTGTACTACATTGGTGGCAGCGGTGGGATTCTTTAATCAGTAAGGAGATGAACCCAACACAGAATGACTCCGGAGCCGCCTCCCTCCTAAGCGAGGGAGGAGCTGGGACAGGTGAGGGGCCTACCCTGCAGGAGACGCCGGGCACGCCTCAAAGTCATCGATCGGAGACCTCCGAAGGACCGGGGGGTCCGGAGAGTCCGGAGAGGCCGGAGGGGCGTCTTTCTTCCCTAGGGACGACCCCGCCTGCGGGGGAAGGAAAAGGGGGAACGGCTTGGCAGCCTCCTCCGGGCCTGTTCCCGGGGCTGGCCTGGGGACCGCGCGCCGGGATAGCCTCGTGGCCATGGATGCTGGCGCCGGAGGCTCGGGTGGCGGAAGCTGCCCCCGGCGTGCCCGAGGCTACCCGGGCGGCGTGGGCCCCGGGATCTAGGTTCACCAGCCCTGGGGGCCGGGTGAGGGAATGCGTGGATCGTGATATCTCCTGGAGGAGACGGGACTTAGAGAAAACCACGGGCGGAGTACTGGTAGGCGACGGGGTAAAAGCCGAGCTAGAGGGGGAATCGGGAGAGGCCGGACCGGAGGCCCCCGTTCGGCGCAGGAACCCCTATGTCGCCTCGCCCCCGCCGGAAGTAAAACCGCTACCCACAACCTTTTGGGCGCCCACCGTAACGGAAGGTCTAGCGTCGAAGGAAGGGCGCGACCCAGTGAGCGGGGGAGGCGACGGCACAGCGGCCAAGAAGGCCACTAAGCCCGTGGTAATGCCAGCTAAATTTGACGGGGCGTCCGACTTGGATGAATACCTGGCTCACTTTGACCTGTGCGCCAAGGTCAACGGGTGGCCTGCCCCGGAGGCCGGAATGTTTCTGGGACTCTCCCTGACCGGAGTGGCCCGACGATTGTTGGCGGGAGTCCGGCCAGATACCGAGGCCGGCTACCTTCGACTCCGGAGCGCACTCCAACAAAGGTTCGCCCCTCGTAACCAGACGGAAAGTTACAAGGCGGCCCTGCGTGTACGAAGCAGACAGGCCGGGGAGAGCCTACAAAGTCTGGCAGAGGAGGTCTGGAGGATGATACGGCTCGCCTACCCGGAGGCGGATGGCCAGACCCTAGACTCCATGGGGCGGGACAGGTTCCTCGATGCCATCGGGGACACGCAATTAAAACACTGGGTTTACCAAAGTAAGCCCCGGACACTGGAGGAGGCAGTCACCACGGCGGTAGAAGCCGAAGCCTACCTGTCAGTAGAGAGGGAAAACCCGGCACGGATTCGGGCGGCCGGACGGAGCATGGCGGAAGAATTGGAAACTGTTAACCGTAAACTGGCGGAACTAACATCTGCGGTACAACAACCACAGATACAGCAGCCCTCAGAACGAAGGTGTTTTCTATGTCACCAGGTAGGGCATTTCAAACGGGATTGTCCTCAACGAGGCCGGAGAGAGAGGAGTCCCAGGACCCCGGAACCGGCGGAAAACTAGAAGCGACCCCGGCTGCCGGTCGGGCAGGGGTCGCTCCGCAGACGGATCAGAGGCCGAAGTCAGGATTGATACGCGGGCAGCAGGAGGCGCAAGGGTCAGGGCTCGTGGTAACCGGGACAATATGGGGACAGACCATACAGCTGCTGGTGGACACTGGGGCTGGAATTAATATCCTATCTCAGAACTGGTGGAGGAAGCACCAGCAACCGGGGGAGGTGACTGCGTCCACGCAGCCCATCTACTGCGCGGACGGAAGGCCATTAGCGCTGGAAGGGAAGTTGCAAGTTCCGCTCCGACTAGGGGAAAGGGAGGTGACGATTGAAATGGCGTTAGCGGATGTAGACTCGGATGCCATTCTAGGAGCTGGATTCCTTCGGTCCCACGGGGTCTCCGTGGACCTGCGCCAGGGGCATCTGGAGTGGCCAGAGTCGCGAGAGCGATGTAGGGTAGTCTGCCGCCACACTACTCAGATCCGGGGGCAAGGAGAAGTGATAGTAGATGGAGAGGTGATAGGGGCCTGGAGAGACGGAGAGGCCGCTCTACTGGAGCCCCAGGCTACCAGTAACAACCCTTTTCGAGTAGGGAGGGCGGTATTCTTTCCTGAGGATGGACAGGTACCCATCAGGGTCTTGAACCCCGGGGCTGACACGCTGTCGGTATATCAAGGAACCACGTTGGGGCATGTGGAGGCCTTGGCCCCCGAAAGGGGCCCACCAGAGGCGGGTCAACAGTGCCGCCGACTCACCACGCTACCACCCGAGGTACTGGCGGAGCTGTTGACCGGAGTGGCCCTAGAAGATCAGGCCCCACTGACCACGGTCTTACAACGCCATGTGAATGCGTTCCAGCGAGACGGACAGGACATGGGACGAACGGACTTAGTGCAGCACTCTATCCCCACGGGGGAAGCCAGGCCGGTCAAGCAGCCGCCTCGGCGGTTAGCTCCCCATCGAAGGGACGTAGTGACCCAGCAGGTCCAGGACATGCTACGACAAGGCGTGATTGAGCCGGCCGAGAGCCCCTGGGCCTCCCCGGTCGTGCTGGTACGGAAGAAAGACGGTACCGCTAGGTTCTGTGTGGACTATCGTCGGGTGAACGCATGCACGGTCAAAGATGCATACCCCCTTCCCCGAATCGATGACTCCCTGGATTCAATGGCGGGGGCCCAATGGTTCAGCACCCTGGACCTGGCCTCTGGATATTGGCAGGTGGAGGTAGCGGCCGATGATCGAGCCAAGACCGCGTTCACAACACATCATGGGCTGTATCAGTTCCGCGTGATGCCTTTCGGATTGTGTAACGCACCAGGGACCTTCGAGAGATTGATGGAACTGGCTCTGAGGGGCCTGCAGTGGCAAACATGCCTGGTGTATTTGGACGACGTGATCGTGTTCGCACCGACAAGGGAGGAACACCTTGGCCGCCTGGACGAGGTCCTTCGGCGCCTGGAGGACGCCGGACTAAAATTGAAGGCTAAGAAGTGTCACCTGTTGCGTAGACAGGTGGAATTCTTGGGCCATGTCGTGTCGGGGGCCGGTATTGCCACCGACCCACAGAAAGTAGCCGCTGTGCGGGACTGGCCCGAGCCAGGGGATGTGCACGAAGTTCGCAGTTTCCTCGGGTTGGCCGGTTATTACAGGTCGTTCGTACCCAACTTCGCGACAGTGGCCAAGCCCCTAACTGCACTATCTGAGAAGGCGAAGGGCCCGTTTAAGTTCTCATCCGAGTGCCGAGAGGCGTTTCGAGCTCTCCGGGCGGCCCTCATCGACGCCCCAGTGCTGGCCTATCCTCAGGAGGACGGGGACCTGATCTTGGACACGGACGCTAGCGATGTCGGGTTGGGCGCGGTACTGTCCCAGCACTCGGAGGGGCGCGAACGGGTATTAGCGTATGCTAGCCGTACCCTAAACCGGGCCGAGCGGAACTATTGTGTCACCCGGAGGGAGTTCCTCGCCGTTATCTTTGGCCTTAAAAGATTCCGTCACTACTTAGTGGGCCGGCCTATCCGTATCAGGACAGACCATGCCGCCTTAAAGTGGGTCACCCAGTTTAAGGAACCGGAGGGGCAAGTAGCCCGATGGGTACAGGTTTTGGACACGTACGATTTTAAGATCGAGCACCGGCCGGGCAAGCAACACGGAAATGCGGACGGGTTGTCTAGGCGACCCTGTGGCCAGTGCGGTTGGGAGGCAGGGGGTTTCTGTCGACGCATTACCACCAGGCGACGGGCGGTAGTGGCTGGCGGCCCCCAGGGCCGCCCTCGGCCGGAGCAGCCACGAGGGCGGGGCTGGGGCCCGGCTCAGCAAGAAGACCCCGTCTTGCAGCAATTGATTGAGGGGATAAGGGCCGGTCGCCCCCCCCCCTTGGTGGAGGCGGACTCCCGCGAGGTCCGGGCCTGGAAGTCCCAGTTCGATCGCCTTCAACTGTGCGAGGGAGTTTTGGGCCGGCCCTGGGTGGAACCAGGGGGCGATACCCAGTTCCAGGTAGCGGTGCCTGTTGGGGACCGGCGGATGGTCCTCCATGAGCTTCACGGGTCCCACCTGTCGGGGCACTTCGGGACCGCGCGGACACTACGACGCTGTCAGGCTGCATATTATTGGCCTGGTTATAGGGCTGACGTGATAGACTGGTGTGCCTCGTGCCCCGCGTGTCTCCGGAGTAAGGACCCTCCACGGAAGCGCCGAGCCCCGATGGGACACGTTGGGGCCGGAGCCCCATTGGAGAGGGTGGCCCTGGACGTGATGGGCCCCCTGCCGGTCACGGAACGGGGCAACCGGTATATAGTGGTGATCGCGGATTATTTTACGCGGTGGTCGGAGGCGTTCGCGGTCCCCACTCAGGAGGCGGTAGTTATCGCCCGGGTGCTAGTATCGGAGTTTATTTGTCGGTATGGCTACCCGTTGGTGATTCACTCCGATCAGGGGCGGAATTTTGAGAGTAAGGTGTTTCAGGAGACCCTCCGCATACTGGGTATCACCAAGACCCGGACCTGCCCGTTTAACCCCCGGAGTGATGGGCTGGTGGAACGGATGAATCGGACCATCAAGGCCCTCCTGACCACGGTGGTGGACGAATCACAGGGGGACTGGGACCTCCATCTACCTCTGGTGATGGCAGCTTATCGGAGTTCGGTCCAGCGGTCCACGGACCAGACTCCGAATGCCCTGATGCTGGGTAGGGAGGTGGCCGGCCCCCTCGCAGTCTTATACCCGGAGTCTGACCCTCTCTCGGAGGATGAATATGTGGCCAGGCTACAGCGGCGGCTGGCACGGAGTCACGAATACGCGCGAGCCCATTCACTCGGATGCGTGCGGAGGCAGGCTCGTAGCTACGACGCCCGGGTAGCGGGTTCTCAGTTTGCCGAGGGGAGTGAAGTATATTTCTTTCACCCCCTCCGTAAACCAGGGCGGTGCCCGAAGATTCAGCAGTTCTGGACGGGCCCCTGGACAGTGATCACGCGCATCGGAGGGGTAGTATATCAGATTCGACAGGGGCGAAAAACGAGGATTGTGCATGGGGATCTGCTGAAGCCTGGCCCACGTCGGCCTCCGGACACCGTCGCCCCTGAATCTGCTCCCCCCGTAGGGGATCGCGTACGACGGCTGGCCCTGGGAGGGGGGCCAGGGGGGCTTCCCCCCCGCCCTTACGTGGGGCCGGCCGTCGGGGAGGCCGGTGTTCCACCGGCCACGGAGGGGGGAAGTGACTGCCGGCCCCCTCCCGGGGTCGATCTGGGGAGGGGGCGCCGCTCGGTCGGCCCCCAGGACTGTCCGCGCCCCTTAACGGGAGAGCAAGGCCTGCGGAGGCGGACAACACGGTGCCGTGCGATGCTACTGGGGGGGGCCTCCGGTGGCGGGAACAGCCGTGCTCTGCTCGGCTCTGGGGCCCAGGCAGCCGTTATTGGTCGTAGGGGGGCCGCTACTTGCCGGCGGCCATTACTGAAGACCGGCGGAGGGCTGAGGGGAGTGCCATTAACGCGTATCGGAGGCTGGAGAGGGCACAAGCGACTTAACAGAGCTTCTGCTCTCCACGCGACGCATCCGTCACAGGCCAGGGGGAGTAAGGGGGAACAGCCGGTCCGGAGCCTGTTCCCGGCACGACGCGCGCTGATTTGGTCAGGCGGGGGGGCCTCCGTAGAGCAGAACAGCCGCCACTTTCGTTCGAATCAAGGTGGTCGTCTGCACCAGGGAGAGCCTTGTGGCTTGCGAACCACGGTGTTACCCCCTGGGGATCAACGAGACGAAGTGCGGAGGCCTATCGGAGAGGTTAACCACCGTCACACGGAGAGGTTCGGCCGTAGGCACTCAGGGAAGGGTGGTCATGTTCGAGGAGGGAGGAGGCGGGAACAGCAGCGCTGCAGCTGGTTCCCGACGATTGGGCGCGTCACGGACCGGAGAGGGGTGGGCACCAGCGAATGTTTACATTCTGCTGGCAGTCCATCCACGATGCGGAGTGAGATAGCTAGGGTGATACGAGAGAGTGGAGGGGATGAGGGCCACGCCCTCGAAAGGGCCAAGTCAGCCAGGAGGGAGATGCTGGAGACCACCAGGGTAAGTGGGCGGTCGGATGCTGCTAAAAAGATTCGCAATCGGAGGCGTAACGAGAGGCGCTGGAGAGGGGGGGACCGGTGGGGGGGCTCTCGCCCTCGCTTCGGGGCAGCCCGTAGGGAAGCCACTGAGCGAGAGCGAGGTTACCCTCGTCATCGCGCTGCATTGCGCACGTCACCCCGGAGGAAGCCAGTCTCTCCAGGCACGCGTAACAGAGACGAGCTATCCAGGCAGCTATTTGGTACGCCATCGTCACCCTCCGACTGCGAGATGGGGAAGGATAGTAAAAGTTACACCTGTGCTCAATGTGAGATGACATTTTCGCGACGTGATAACATGCGGAGGCACCAGCGTTGCCACTCCGCCCGCACTACTCCAGGGTGGTCGTGTCCTGCGGAGGGATGTCGCCAAGTGTATGCGAAAGATAGAAAGCACGACCTGCAGATCCATCTGAGGGGGAAGCACCCAGAGCACCGGTGGCATACCCACCCGGCGGACATCCCCTCGCCACGGATGGTTACCCTGGAGGCCGGTGGTAGGGTGAAGAGCAAGGACCCCCCGGCGAGGAGCAAGGACCCCCCTTCATCGGTGGAGTCATCTCTAGGGACCCCCGGAGTGGTGCTGGGTGAGGACGAGGAACTGGTGGAAGCCGCGAGGAACCTAGAGGCGCTGTGCACCGAGGAGCCCCAGGCAGGGACGAGTGTCCGGCGTTCCCCCCGGGTCGCCGCACGCTCCGGAGAGTCCAGCCGCGCCAGGTCAGACCTCCCCCGACCCAAGATGAAGAAAGCCAGGACTGAGCGCCACCCGGCCAGCCCCACCCGGATCGTCCAGGCCAAAGACCTACCGGGGACGGAGGAGGACCCCCTCCAGGGCCCCTCCTGGGCAGGAGGTGACGGGCCGGAGGAAGTGGGCCCCCTCCTCCCCGAGCTTGCTGTTGTTACGGCCTTGAACTTTGATAAATCTGTGGTGATGCCGCCAGGAACCCCGGTGCCCCTGTTGGGCACACTCCGGGAGGATGGGGAGCTGTTCCTCCAGGCGTCCCCGGAGGGCCCCCAGGCCTTCCAGCGGGCGGGCCTCCGACAAGCCAACGTGGACCGGCCCCCGAGTCGGGCCAGCTCGCCGCCGGCAGCCAGCCGCACGGGTCAGGCGACCCAGCCGGGCAGCCGACCGGAGCCGCCTGCGGAGACAGCTCCCCTACGGAAGGGTAAGGGCAAGAGCAAGGGGAAGAAGTCAGCCGCCACTCCCCCTTCAACGCCGCCGCCACCACCGCCGCCGCCTGGCCCGGAGGCCGCGAGGGGGCCGACGCAGCCGCCACCCCCGCCTGGTCCGGAGCCGACACAGCCGCCCCCCCCGCCTGGCCCGGAGGCCGCGAGGGGGCCAACCCAGCCAGCCACCCACCGCTGTGATGGGTACCCGGAAGGACCGGTGTGGGTGCCGTGGGCCCCGGGCCCCAATCCTGACCGCCTGGGCCGCTGGTCCACGTACCTCCAGGCCCCCGAGTTGGGCGCGGGCTACACCGCAGTCGGAGGCCACCGCGATTCCAGAGTAGAAATCGTGGGCGACGGCCTCTACAGGATGGTCACTACGACGGCGACGATCTACCGGAAGATGCCTCCTCCGGGGAGTACACACATTTTCCCTGATAGTTGACAGTTAGCCATGAACGCAGTCGATTTGCCTCTCGCAATTATGTGTTGGTTGATCTGTTGTGTCACTCGAGTAATCGGAGGGTGTTGGTTTCTCCTAGGCGACGGGAGGGCAGTGACGGGGGACTGGGCCGGACCAGAGGCGGAACTCCCGGAGGGCGGTGGGCCAGGCCGCCGGGTTAGTCGCAGAGGCCGGTGGACAGACGGGGACCGGAGTCAGGAGCTGCCGTTGCAGTACCAGGCGGTACCAGAGGACCGGGAGAGTCAAGCTCGTGACGGCGCGGGGAGGACGACGTCGCCAGGGAACCCCCCTAACAGCGAGAGAATAGCCGACCCAGCGCGACGAGCGGAGGATAGGGTCTCTCCGGACCCAGGGACCGCTGGGACACCGTTGTGTTACGTTGAACTTTTGGGCCTGAGGCCAGCGAGTGTTGTTATTAGTATACAGGTTAATCACGTGGACGTTGATGTTTGGGGGGGGGTTGTTTACCAAAGGGGTAGGTTTCGAGTCAACTTTTTCGAGTCAATTTTTCTGGTTTCAGAGCGGATGGGTGTCAGTCGGGGGGGGAGAGTGTGGTGAGCCTTCCGGAGGGGCGCCTCCGGTCCGGAGGCGCCTCCGGAGTTCCGGAGGGTTCGGAGGGGTTCCGGAGTGTTGCCTCGGTGACACCCCGCGGGCCCACCAGGGGTCGCCCTGGTCCCGGAAGTGACGTCGGGGGACATCCGGCCGACTTATTATATAAGTCTCCGGATGCCCTCCGGACGGCAGTCCGTCGTGAGACTGGGCCCGAACCACCTCCGGAAGGCTCCCTGCGAACCTCCTGTCTGGCACCCTCCACGGTTACTTACCTGGTCGGAGTACCTGAGAGTTCCCCCCTAAGTGGGTGATTACGTTGGTTACATATTACGCTTAACGTGCCGGAGGTACGTACCTGTCAAGCTTGTCTACCAGCCTCCGTTGAGAGTGCCTGTGAATAAACTATTGAACTGTACCTGTGCGTGTCCTAGTCGTTCTGTACTACAATAGTTTGGAATACATTTTTTATTGTGCTTGTGAGGTGTACACCTTAGGTACTCTTCATGATCGGGATTGACTGTCCTGATTGAACACAGAACTCTCTGCTCACATTGAACTTTCCTTCTAGCGGGACTGATACTGGTGATAAAGTCACCAATCTTCAGCTATAGTAAGAATGTCAGATTTATATGTGGACGTTCTCATGTCAACACTGCATGAACATTAAAACCAGCACTGTAGCTGAAGCTCATCTAGTCTAAATACCGAAATAATAATTTAAAAAAAAGATATATCATCTAAATGAAATAGATATATTTGAGAATAAAATCCATACGCTTAGCTTTAATATGGTGTCTTTCGCAATTTTTTGTTTGTTTGGTACAGCCCAAATCATGAGAAACTCGGTATATCTTCCAACTCCTAAATGGTTGCTCGTCCTGATTGTGTCTGATGTGGTTCCTCACAGAGAGAACTGATTCCACGTTTACCCCCCAGGTGACCGGCGAGGCATTAAGGGACAGAGGACCAGCACCCAGTAAGTGCAGACTTTTGATGGGTACTTCCGATCTTTTCTCCTGGCTTAAAGGCATGTCCAACAATTCACGGTGGCGCCACCTGGTGATTTTTGAATAATGGGAATTATCAGTCAAGACTGGCTCTTTCTGATTCATTTTCATTTCTAAATGAGTAAATTTAATGTCTTATCCAGTTTATCCAATTTTGCTAGATAAAATATGCCACTTTACGTTTGCCCGATTTACATAGGAAAAGTACTGAAAATATGGTTTTCTTCAATTTTTTCAAACTTAAATGTGTAGTACTGTATACATCAACTATGTTCTGTGAAAGTTTGAGGAAAATGACATGGGTTTTCCTATGTAAAAAGTAAATTCATAAAATTTAAAAATTCTTTTATAAAATCATCATAATATTGATTTCTAAATCAAAAACTAGCACGGTGGCGCCCAATCTTTAAGTCATCTATGTGTACTACAACACTAAGAAAGCATCATGTTCAATTTTCAGGAAAATGACACGGGTTTTAATTTTCAAGACAAATTGTCGGATATGCCTTTAACCAGAACTAATCTTCGCCTGGTCGACACTAAACACTCATTCCATCCAACTCCTCTCCCTCCATTTCATGTCTTGAGCAAGCTTTTACCTTGGTAAAGTTTCTTCTGTAACTCGTTTCCCAGAAATCTGTCTTGTCGCGACTTTCACATTAATAAAATTGACTGGCTGGTTAAAACCATTCCACTATTGTGGGAACTGCAAATGTTGGGTCTTAACTGCTCATGTAAGTCCCCAGGGGCCTCTTTGATAATCGAGGATCGCACATTTTGGCCCTTTTCTGCATGCAATACACTGTAAAAGTAAAACAAATCAGTAAAATATACGGTATACTACTGTAAACGTGGACGGTAAATGACCGTCATCTTACCTACAGTTTCATTACCTAAATTTTCCATTACAGAATGGTTTTGAACTATGAACGAATTTATTACCGTAATCCTTCCAATCTGCGGTCAGTTACCCTTGTAGAGGCACAGAAAAGGGTCGTCATGTACGATCCTCGATTATTAAACAGGTCTCGGGACCTTTTTTAATATATGAGCTAGGCTCTCTTTATTGATCACAAAGTGGAATACAGTTTCAATTCACTGACATATGAATCTTATATCTTTCTTTGAACACCCCAACGTAGCATAATGGTGTATCCCTTAGGCAACATGTGTACTCTCCATCGTTGCACAATTTCTGAAAAAATTAAGACGAATCAGCATTTTATGTATTTAGTAAAGAAAATCCCTGAAAGTTTCTTGTACTGTAAATAATACACATTCATTAGCGAGTGAGTATAGTCCTAAACCTGATCAGCCTATCAAATCAATTCTAAAATTCTATGTTCCCACATCGTTCCTAAATCATTTAATCATCTTGCAAGCCAGTCAGTTCGTAGAATCCAATCAATGACAGGTGATTTACTTTGAGATCAGATAATTTGCGATAGCTCTTCTTTTTGCACTTTTCCTTCCTTTTTTGTAACATATCTGTAAAAGTCTGATGGAAATAAGACTCATCATTCAATGATTTATCAAGGAATAATTGCAGTCCAATAAACTATCATTACAAAACCATATCATCTATCACTTCTATGCGATTGTATATAAGGGGGATTTATGTAACTTCTGTACCAACATACATATCAACTGAGTGCAATTTGACAATATCTGTTTGAATTCAATAAGTTAAAAAAGGTCATTATGAGACACATGAGATAGGAAAGAATTTATATCACCTATGGTCTGTTTAGATGGAGAGGACAAAGGTATATTATGAGGGTATCTAGTCCTTTCAAATAATGATGAATAGTAATACGGTTTAAATATCAATGACTCGTAAAGCATGTTTAAAGCTTATATGACGAGCAAATAGAATGTTCATCATTGATGAATGAGCGTGCAATTATATATAAATAACAACTAAAATATTTCGGTTTTAGTCAGTCTATGGCTTGTTTCCTTTATCCCACTTGCACCCAGTCAACTTGCCATTTCTGCAACCGCCTGAGTCTAGGATCCAAACATATCAAGTACCAGTAGGTCAATGAAGTATTTTTGTATTGAGTGATTGGTCATGGTCAGCTGGGCACACCTCTAAGATACTGTGACACTGGCTCCCTGCTCTGTTCTCAATATCACAGTGACTATCACACAGATAGTGAAGAGAAAGTTTGTATGCAGTACCCTGAAAGTCTATATGGTGCCCTCTAACCTCTAGATGATGTATATAGCGCGTGCATGGACGCTCTGATAAAGCAGTTAGGCTAGGTCAATGAATTCTAAAAGCTATGCTCCAACCAACACATGCGCAGAGGCTGTGTGGAGTGGAGCCATGGGTCATATCTGAACTGGGAGAGTTGTAGGAGAGTACCAACACGGGACCAGTTAGCCTGGAAGCCTGGCCTAGTTAGACTATAGGCCAGGTTACGGGTTCCATTTTTATAGTGCATTATTGGTAACGCCTCCTGGTTCCCCGGTAGTCCGCTAGAGGGCTCGGCGGAACTAGGTGTATGACAAGCGGATACCAGCCAAGCCACTAGGCTGGTTCCTGGGGTATCCCCTAGTCACAGACGGGCATCAGCCAAGGTTGAAGGTCATGCCTGTGGAACCCGTTACCTGCCCCTTATTCATATCGGCAGGGAACCAGTCTAGGGACCAGTCTGATTAGAAACTCTCCAAGCAGTATTCTGGGACTCTGTAGTAATTTACACCTGGGACCTGTTTCACTAGTTTCGTGACATGTCTAGATGGCGTCTGTGACACCTGTACGGACCGATCAACACATGTTGCGGCACTTAGGACAAGACAGACCCCAAACACGGTGTGTCCGTTTTCAAAAGTATTAGACAATTTCACTCACTTTCCCTAGGAATTAGGTAAGGACACTTTACCACGAGTAAGAAATACATATAACTTATAATTGTTCCAAATATGAAGAAAATTGGTCAGACAAAACTTATTCCGCTGTTGCTTGCACTGTTGGTGCCGCTGTTGAAGTCTGTCTAGGCCTAATGTCACAAGACTGCTGAAACAGGTCCCAGGATAGTTTGAGACAATCGCGACCAACTCAAGCACTGCAGTGGACCTATAATTCTGATGAATGCTCTTATAATATATCCTGGACCGCTAACATCATAGTTGAAAAAACTTAGATGTTATGATAATTTGTATGCAGTACCCTGAAAGTCTGTATGGACCCCTCTAACCTCTAGATGATGTATGTAGCGCGTGTAAGCACGCTCTAATAAAGCAATTAGGCTAGGTCAATGAATTCTAAAAGCTAGGCTCCACCCATCACATGCGCAGAGGCTGTGTAGAGTGGAGCCTATACGCCAGTTCTCAACTGGGAGAGTTGTAGGTGTGTACTAACACGGGACCATTCTGTTTAGATACTCTCCAAGCAGTATTCTGGGACTCTGTAGTAATTTACACCTGGAGTTTGAGGCAGTCGCGACCACCTCAAGCCCTGCAGTAGCCTGGAAGCCTGGCCTGGTCACATTATAGGCCAGGTAACGGGTTCCATTAATTTGGTGCATTATGGGTAACGCCTCCATTTCTTGCACTCTCCTAGCAGAGATCCTGTACTCTACTTCTGCAAAAGATCTGCTGGGAGAGTGCCAGCCTAGACTTCCCCCGGTCCCTATATCCTTCACTTTTTATTTCATTTTATTTTACCTTGATTTGTAATAGGCCTGCAGGTCTTACAGCCAGTACAACAGGACTGCTGTAAAACATTCAGCAGCAGTATTTCTTCAGAATAAAGCACTGAAGGTAGTAAATCGTTAGTATAGAAGAAAAAAAGACTTGTGGAAGTCAAGAGAGGTGGCGTGACTGTCAGTTCAAGGTCTTTCTGTAGTAGCTCTCTCTACTCTGTGGTATTACGTAAGAAGTAGTTACCAGTCCCTTATTTCATTTGGGCAGGGATATCTGTGGGCACTCTCAGGTCATGACCACATTATGTCTGACTGTGAGACACATCGCCAGTACCAAGACAGAGGAGAACTCATTACATGGCATATAGTTAGTGTAAGTACAATCATTAAAACTAATTAATTATCAACACAGGTATTTACACAGGATGATGTTAGTGTGTGTTGCATGCTTTCTTATCATATTATAAAAACGGAGAGAGAGATGTATGTATCTGAGAGAGTGTGTGTGTGTGTCAGTGTGTGACTGTAAGTCTATTTGTAGCATACAAGTCTCTGTGTGTACAACCTCACATACACAGAATCTATGACTGATAAGGTATTACTCATCATACTCACTCTAACAATATGCCATGTTGTGTAGTTGTGTATCCCAGTCTCACCCTACTAAACACAGCCGGGTACAAGTGTTCTCACTGACACTCGGAGAGTCAGTGAAGCGTATCCAGTGCTAGGATCGCTTTTAGAGGTGGTCTAGGGCAGACAATTAATTGCCTTATATAAGGTTTAAACAAGTAGATATAACGTCCTGATTCTCTTTATAGTTGATTTGTAATATGAATCTATGATGTGTGTCATTTTCATTTCTGTCATGACACATTGCATCTTCTCAGATCGAGGAGAAAGGTAACGATGAAGGAAAGATCCTTCTATATCCTCCCTGTCATTAAATGTGTTTCCAATTCTTAAAGGGAAATCCTACAATTCACTGTGGCGCCACCTGGGGATTTTAAACAGGGTTCCTACAGAGCCTGGAAAAACCTGGAAGAGCCTGGAAATTTTTGTTTTGCAAACGAACTTTTTTTGTCTATGAAATTCTGGTCATAATTAGCTTTCCTTGCTACTATAGTACGGGGCCATCCATAAAGTACGTACGCACTGGGGGGGGGGGGGGGGGGGTCAAAATTTTCGAAAAATTTGCGTATACTCCTTCTTTGTTCTATTGCGTACAAAATCAGGAGAAGGGGTGGGAGGGGGGGGGTAAAATATTTAAGAAATTCTGCGTACGTACTACCTGACTGCCTATGATATTTCAGTGACTTGGATTAAATAGTTCCAAAAATCCTTTATTTTACCATTCATAGCAAATTGCTAATAATATAGTATGGATTTGATTATTAGGCTTCATATTCTAGATATTCTTTTTAGATATGGAGAAAAAAGAATTTTGAATATATCTTTCCCAAACCGCTGAAATTCTACAGGTAGAAAGGAAGATGAAGAAAGATTTAACTAAATATGGTGATGAATCAGAAATGGTTTTAAAAAGAGTGACTAGATGTGCCTGGAAAAATAATATTGGAGCCTGGAAATGCCCTGAAAAAGCCTGGGATTTTATTGGACTGTCTATGTACGAACCCTGTTTAAATGTTGTCAATGATCAGTGAACACTGGTTCCTTGTGATTCGTTTGTAAATTCAAGACACATGTGTAAATCTAGCGTTTTATCTAGTTTATCTAATCTTATAGGCAATAGGGCAATTTATATTTACTCGATTGATATAGAAAATGTACTGAAAAATATGGTTTACTTCAATCCTCTCAAAAACGGTGACACATGCTCTTATAAATACATCTTCTATATTCTGTGAATGTTTGAGTAAAATGGCATGGGTATTACTAAATGAAAAGCAACATTTTAGAATTTCTGTATGTTCTATTGTCATATCATCATTATATTGATCTATAAATCAAAAGCTAGCACGGTCACACCCGAATTTTAAGTTAGAAATGTGTTCCACAACACTTCGGAGAACCATATCAAATTCTCAGGAAAAAAACATGGGTTTTAATTTTCAAGGCCAATTGTCCGCTATGCCTTTAATAGATATACTGAGTGAATCGATCATAACTTCTATATTGGGTTCAAAAAGTCCTCAATCTAGGCTTCACCCATTTTTGATTAAATCATGCATCACACTTGTGGCATATTGATTAATGCTCTGTTATTTCATTACCTCGTATTTTAGCGGGCAAAGACTATCCATCTTGTTCCTGCAACCACTACGTGAGTAGCGATTTATCTTCTAATTGGATAATGATACAGCAAATGGTGCTAAGTGCAGGATTAGGTTCTGGGAAGGTGGTAGACCGCGAATGTATATTTGCGAACTAACTCAATAAAAACTTTTTTTTTAAAAGTAAGGATCTTCAACACAGGGATAGAGCGTGCAGATAATATACACATAGAGAGTGGTTGTGGCCCCTAAGATTCGCGGTCAACTCTCAGCCATAGAACCGTCCCAAGGCGCTAGAAAATATCATGTAAGGAGGTCAGGGTCAAGGTCAGGGTTTGCCGCGAATGCAGTCATTGGCTACTTGGTCTACTCTATTCCTTATATGGACTTAGTGTAATGGGACAACTCCATGCTATATAATGACTATTTTGAGAAATATTGGGATTCTAATCATATCATATTACAGTCTTCAGGTCTAAAACTATCTAACTGGGTCGGGATTGGGGGAAGTCAGAGAACTCTACTATTTTCGGGGTGTCAGAATTGTAGCAGATGATACCAGATACAGGTGTTGTTTTAACGCCTTTACACCAGAATTTACCAATAATCATCAACAGATTATTGCCGAATCCTCCAGAACCGGGCTACAGTGTAATACATGCCATCGTTCTGATATCCTTAATACCTATAGGGCACATAGCTATTGTGCTATCGCGGCGGCCATTTTGCCCCCAACGCCATCCAAAACACCAGGTGGCGGGACCAATTATCACTGGAATATATTAAAAGCTATTTTGGTGGAGGAATTTTAGCCTCGTCTGAATATTATCTCTAGATAATGACAATTGATAACAATGGTTGCCCCCAAACTACAGTGACACTATTTGACACTTTCCTGGTGGATGAAGGCAGAGCTAGCAATCACTCTGTTCCCTGTAAGATAGACCTTAGATTCAGTTATTCCTATATACCCATTTCCGAAACTTCTATATTTACTTACCGCTGCTTGGGGTGCAGTAATTATAAGTTATGTAGCGAGGCTGACGTTTTGGTCCCGGGCTAACGTTTTGGTCCTGGCCTGACCACGTGACATAAAGAGCAGCGGGACGAAAACATAGCTATTGCAGTTACTCAATAAGGGTGGCCATTTTTCTAGGGCTATCGCAGGAAAAGAAATAATCATTTTATCGATATTTAAAGGTAGGAATAGGGAAACCAAGTACCGGTAATCAAAAGTCAAAGTTACTCAGTGAGGCTTGAAAAATTACTGCCCGCAGCCAAGGCTTTGGGCAGTAATTTTTCTGAGCCTTACCTCGTAACTTTGAACCTTTGCTCACCGGAACGTAGTTTCCCTCTATTATTAACCCTATACAATGTACTGCACGCCTTGGATGCACTTGATTCCCACTGCAGCAGCTCTTCTCCTTCATCCCCAGCAGTGGTAGATTTATTGTTATATCAAAGGCCAGTCCTTCTCACACCATGTCTATGTGGTGTGGTGTATAGCCACCTTTCTCCTTCATCCCCAGCAGTGGTAGATTTATTGTTATATCAAAGGCCAGTCCTTCTCATACCATGTCTATGTGGTGTGGTGTGCAGCCACCTTTCTCCTTCATCCCCAGCAGTGGTAGATTTACTGCTATATCAAAGGCCAGTCCTTCTCACACCATGTCTATGTGGTGTGTGAAGTAAAAGAGCTCTCACCTCGGTAAATGTGTAGGGGTGAGATTTCTACCTGAATTCATCTCATAGATTCGGTCAAACCCAAAGTAAGTCTGATAGAACATATTGGACGTTAAACTTCCCAAACAAACAAACAAACAAACAAACTCTACTACTCCACGCCTCACATGATGGCATCGTAGCGACCCTGACAGAACTGTCATGATAGACAACAGTGGAAAGAAGATATAGGGAAAGTGGAGAGTTTTTTCCATGTGAAAGCCTTGACGGGCATGCCTTCAGGCTTGTCAACTGCGTGTTTCCCGCCAGAGAATGATGAAATGTCGGCTGCCTTTTTCATGAAGCTCCAACTGCTGTCACGTGACACGGGGCACGTAACCATGTGTCGGGCGTCCCAACTGGAGCATTCCCGTCAGATACGTTCAAGGCATATCCGAGGAGTCGCAGTGGCCCCAGCTTTTCAATATTCACAATTAACAGTGATACACATATACATATCACAGGGATGCAAGTTTGCCGACAATTGACGGAAATCAGAAATTTCTGCATCTTGAAATATGATCATTAACAGAGTATGAAAATCATAAAATGAAACTAAATTCCAAGAAATTCTGGCAGCAGGCTTTCACCGACGGCGTATAAACCTCCAGTCAGTACTTTGGCGGCAGTTAATAGCGCCAAGGGCCGTTGACACTGCCGTCAGAGTTCCATCAAGTGCCGAAATTTTGTTTGACGGCACGGGGCGGGGGGCGCCCCCCCCCCCCCCCGAATACGCCCCATTTTTAATTTTTTTTTTTTTATTCGTTTCCGACTTTTTCATCAGTCCCGACTTTCATCCCTGAATTATCATAATAATCGTTTTATTCATTTATTCATTTATTTATTAGTGTATTTAAACTGTAAGGACGTCGGCTTGTGCTGGTATGAGTGCTCTCACAGTACTTTTGATGCATTAGCATATAAGTACAAGTTTCGTTGTGAAAAGTTTCTGTCTCATTTGTTTATATGATTT
This sequence comes from Alentia gelatinosa, assembly GCA_950022655.1. Classification (NCBI taxonomy): domain Eukaryota; kingdom Metazoa; phylum Annelida; class Polychaeta; order Phyllodocida; family Polynoidae; genus Alentia; species Alentia gelatinosa. Next base: position 77,366,038 of record OX465583.1, read on the forward strand.
ATTAAAGCACGACCTGCCACTGTAAGCCTGTGTAAGGTACATATGGCACATGATCTTTTTAAACTGGAGCCGTTGGAAGATGGACCTATGCTGATCCAAACGTAACTCCAGTATAAATAAAAGCTTTAACAATTTTTTTTTAAATCAGAAAATATACATAACACTTGTAGTGACACTGTCACTTACTTAACGCTGTACATCATGTTTTAATCTAAAGTAAAGTCAGAATTGCAGCTTCATAAGCTAGCAGGTCAAGGTTTATGTCCTTTTCCGTCGATATATGGTGGTATCACCAATTCAGTTCATATACAAATTGCATCCATGTCATTCCTTCATGGTGACAACTGGTTTTCAGTCATGTATCGCAATTGTCTCATTTGGAGATGCAGTGTCCCATCCATTTGATAGAAATGGTCCATTTTTTTATAGTACTCTTAAAATTGTTTTAACTGCTGATTTAACTCAACAGAGCTAGACTGGTTCCCTGCCCAAATAAAATATGGGACAGGTAACGCCCAGCTAGAACAACGAGTTAGCGACCTTGAACTTTTGCTGGTTCCCCATTGTATTTGATGTTGCAAGGAGAACACAACCTCTCTCCCTGACGAGGTTCCCGAAATAACTTACTAGTACTCGTTTATAATGTAGGATGATACAAAATAAAGTAATATCAACCTTTCAAAAGATAACATATTAGTATGTTTCTTTGAAAAACATAACACATTTCACCAGGCCCTCTAGTGGGTAAACCAGCATGAAAATGGTGGCTGTTACCCATGATGCACCAGAAAAATGGCGGGCGTTACCTGGCCTAGTATGCTCCCAGGCTAAAGATGGTGCTCAAAGGCAGTGCCTGCCTCGAGGCAGAGACTGGGATCGTCTTTCGGCACCCAACAGGGCACGGATTAGGCTCTGTGTGTGTGTGGGGGGGGGGGGGAGGGGGGTAAAGGGGGGTGCCTGGCATGAGGCAGGGATTAGAGATCAGAGAGAAGGAGGTTGATTTCTTAACCTCGTGGATCAGCAGCCTGGGGCCCGTTGAATAATCTAGGCTCGTACATGAAGACCGTTTTCTGTACCTCGTACAAGTGTTATCGTTTAATGATATTTAAGTCTGTTCATTAAGACAGTAGTATCCGTCCATAAGGTCGTCCATAAGTGTTGAATATAGTTGACCCACATCGTCCGTGGGTCTCTATGGCATACAGTAAAGGGTCTACATGTACGATCCCAGAATATTGAACGGTCAAGACGTATGTGTGGATGTATAGGGCACATAGCTATTGTGTTATGGAGGCAGCCATCTTGCCTCTAAGATGATGGGTGTAGTTATCCATTGATTGTATTGTTCTTGTCATCACAATATCAGAATGATTAGAACATACTTAGCAAATCCATACGATATCATCTCACAAAGCCATGCAATTATGTAGCGATTCAAAATCGAAATTGGAACGAGCTCTAACCATAAACTTGAATAGGGTTCTGAATTTATCCCACCCTTCACATTGACTAATTTGCTAACATTTGTGACATAATCCCCCATTGGATATTTTTCCTGAATATCTAATGGGCGTTGGATACGAGTTCCCAATGTTAAGTCTATGGAGAAGAAAATACCCGGGGTGAGAAACAAACCAGAATCTACTGACCGCACATGTCAAAATGGAGGTTGTGTGGGAAGAATGGGTGGGAAACAGACCAGAATCTACTGACCACGCATGTCAATATGGAGGTTGTGTGGGAAGAACGGGTGAGAAACAAACCAGAATATACTGACTACGCATGTCAATATGGAGGTTGTGTGGGGAAGAACGGGTGTGAAACAGACCAGAATATACTGACCGCGCATGTCAATATGGAGGTTGTGTGGGGAAGAACGGGTGGGAAACAGACCAGAATCTACTGACCGCGCATGTCAATATGGAGGTTGTGTGGAGAAAAACGGGTGAGAAACGGACCAGAATCTACTGACTGCGTATGTCAATATGGAGGTTATGTGGGAAGAACGGGTGAGAAACAGACCAGAATCTACTGACCACGCATGTCAATATGGAGGTTGTGTGGAGAAGAACGGGTGAGAAACGGACCAGAATCTACTGACCACGCATGTCAATATGGAGGTTGTGTGGGAAGAACGGGTGAGAAACAGACGAGAATATACTGACCACGCATGTCAATATGGAGGTTGTGTGAGAAGAACGGGTGAGAAACAGACCTGAATCTACTGACCGCGCATGTCAATATGGAGGTTGTGTGGGAAGAACGGGCGAGAAACAGACCAGAATCTACTGACTGCGCATGTCAATATGGAGGTTGTGTGGGAAGAACGGGCGAGAAACAGACCAGAATCTACTGACTGCGCATGTCAATATGGAGGTTGTGTGGGAAGAACGGGTGAGAAACGGACCAGAATCTACTGACCGCGCATGCGTCCGGTCACGTGGACAGCTGGCAGAAGGACCTGGGAGGTCACACACGCATGACGGGAAAGTGCTTACTGCCAGCTAGGCTGGGGATTTTCTCAATCCATATTGATTTCTGGTTCGAGGATTGAACGAGGAAGAGGGGCAGAAACGACGTTATATGAAACACAAAGTGCGTCAGACAGTGTCGAGTTAGTAAGCAGGGAAAGGTAGATCGGTGACGAGACAAAAAAGAGAGGGGTGAGGGAAAATAGGTTTTGAGAGAGAGAGGGACAGAAAGAGAGACAGAGACAGACAGAGAGAAAGAAAAGAGAGACAGACAGACATAAAAATAGACAGACGGACAGACAGACAGACAGACAGACAGGCAGACAGACAGACAGACAGACAGAGTGAGTGAGTCAGACTAGTTTAGAATTCAATAAATGCATGGCTTGTTTGAGTGAATTCAAGACCGAGTGTTGTAGTTTATAAACATATGTTTATCATATTCATATCATAATGCTTTATTCCGTTATCAGAATGCTCTGTTCATGTATAAGATAATCGAGTATTAGGTGGACGCTCCAGTTTGTTTGTTTAGATTGTTTGGTTTGATTTAATGTCCAGTTAATCATTACAAGTCCTTACCAGACTTTCTCAAGTTTCTTTTACACCACAAGGGTGGTGATCGAATCTATGTGATGAACTCAGGTAGAAATCCCACCCTACACATTTACCGAGGTGAGAGTTCACACCACATAGACATGGTGTGAGAAGGACTGGCCTTTGATTTAGCAGTAAGTCTACCACTGCTGGGGATGAAGGAGAAAGGTGGCTGTACACCACACCACATAGACATGGTATGAGAAGGACTGGTCTTTGATATAGCAGTAAATCTACCACTGCTGGGGATGAGGGAGAAAGGTGGCTGTACACCACACCACATAGACATGGTATGAGAAGGACTGGCCTTTGATATAGCAGTAAATCTACCACTGCTGGGTGTGGGACTCGAACCCACAAAGTCCTACAACCTTGGGGTTACAAGTCCGGTGCTCTAACCACTGAGCTTACTACCCCCCCCCCCCCCCCCCCCCACCACTGGGAGCTCCAGATGGCACAGACCTGACGACAGAGCACGAGCAGATAGTCCATGACTTGTTGATCCTTCCATTCTCCATAGCGTGCCAAGCAGACGTCTCTGACGACCGATACCGCTACCACCTTAAAAAATGAGAATCGAAGTCAGAACGATAAAAAAAAAGTTAAGCAATACATACACAATATTGGCTGGTTTCAGATACAAGCGGTCGTATGCTCCGAGGAGTTGATGCGTAGTACTATATGAGCGCATGCGAGGATATTGCGCAAAGTCAACTCTGAGGAGAATAAAACCGCCTTTATCTGAAATCAGTCTATATTGTATTTATTATCCGCCTTTTCCTGACAAGAGGCGTACTAAAATTAATTCATTTGGGTATGCACTATTTCCTCATATGGACTATTTTTCCGTATGCAGTCCCGAGCATACAACATATCTGTATGTGGCATGGATAACAAGATTGAATTATTTCACCACAATTCAAAATGCTTGTCAAGAGATCAATAGCTATTTAGGTACAATATCTATTACATACTATTATATTATATATTGTGCATAATTACAAGAATGCTAGAAATATTCGAGACTTGCGCTCCAACAATTTAGGGGCCATCCATATGCTACATGTATACGCGAAATTTTTGACCCCACCCTGTCCCAATCTTATACGAAATAGAACAAAGAAGGAGCAGATAAGCAGTGCGGGTACACATACTTTATGGATGGCCCCTCACTGGTCAGCTAAAACCCAGGTACACTCACAATAAGGTTGCCACTGGTCGGAGATCCACCCACTGGCTCAATCCAAAGCGGACCATCGGGCATCAAGAGCCGTCCGCATGTATTCAAGAGGTAGAAAAAGATCACAAAAAGTCAGTTATAACACAGGAAAGTCTGTTAGACAGTCCATTGTATCAGTTGAAGTACCATCAGGCTAGGAAGGTGTTTGGCAATGTTTTAAGGAAAACAATTTGAAAATAGAATACAATCTTTTTTAATAGCCACTGTGGAATTAAAACTGGTATATACAAACTGGCAAATCATTCATCAACTTAGCCAAAAGGAAATTTTAACAACGAATATACTTACTAAATCCAAGGAAGGTAAATAGAAAGGTTCTCCTCTTGTGTTCCTTTCTTTCTGGCTCTAAGCCATAGACAGTTGGAAATCATGCTCCTTACCCAGCGTTTACATTAGACGACTACGTATGTGGCGACTGCAGATTGTCAAGTGAATAGTCGTCAAATGGTGGCAATGTCCACAGCAAAAGTCCTCAACCTCAGAATGTACTTGAGCGTTGACACTGACAGCTAAGTTTTCACAGAATCGCCGCCTGTCTGGACAACTAATTCAAGCTGCTAGAAATAGTCGTGGGCGCTAGAGGATGTCCAATAGTCGTGAGGTGGTGCCGAATTAAAAAATCTGACATAATCAGACGATCTGCAGTCTCCACACACTTAGTGTTTACATTAGACGATTTCTATCATTTTACGCTGAAAGTCGTCAGGAGGTGCGAAAGTCCAGGATCGCGGGCGAGAATCGTCCGGTGTAAACGGCGGGTCAGAGATGGAGATGGATGTGTTGAAACTGCCGGGTTGTCGTAGAAGGCGGATGGCTCACCTGTGATGTAGTGTTGACTTCATCGTCCCCCGTAGAATTAGTGCTTACTCATTAAAGTCACATACCTGTAAACGTGTGTTGGACTTCAGATTGAAGCTTTATCGACCACATTGCAGAATGTTCATACCCTGTGCCCTAGTTCAGAGGGCTGGTGTCCTTTATCATTTTTACCAATATTTGTTTATATCAGTCCTCACTTCCTGATGGCATCGGGAAGGTAGTGATGAAGAGCCAACTATATTCAGCTTGATCCTGGTCAGTACCGAGGTGATATTCTGGACCAGAACTGTGGTTGTGCTGTGAAGTACACCTGTCTCAGGTACATCAGTCTCTCCGTGTGAATCCCGCTTTAGACTAGGGGAAAAGTGTGAAGTACACCCGTCTTAGGTACATTAGTCTCTCCGTGTGAATCCCGCTTTAAACTAGGGGAAAGGTGTGAATTACACCTGTCTCAGGTACATTAGTCTCTATGTGTGAATCCCGCTTTAGACTAGGGTAAAGGTGTGAAGTACACCCGTCTCAGGTACATTAGTCTCTCTGTGTGCATCCCGCTCTAGACTAAGAGAAAGGTGTGAAGTACACCCGTCTTAGGTACATTAGTCTCTACGTGTGAATCCTGCTTTAGATTAGGGGAAAGGTGTGAAGTACACCTGTCTCAGGTACATTAGTCTCTACGTGTGAATCCTGCTTTAGACTAGGAGAAAGGTGTGAAGTACACCCGTCTCAGGTACATTACTCTCTAAGTGTGAATCCGGCTTTAGACTAGGGGAAAGATGTGAAGCACACCCATCTCAGGTACATCAGTCTCTACGTGTGAATCCCCCTTTAGACTAGGGGAAAGGTGTGAAGTACACCCGTCTCAAGTACATTAGTCTCTACGTGTGAATCCTGCTTTAGACTAGGGGAAAGGTGTGAAGTACACCCGTCTCAGGTACATTAGTCTCTCCATGTGAATCCCGCTTTTAAAGCTCCGAACATTTCCTCATGTAGGGGTTACTGACTCAGTACGTTGGAACATATGTCAACATCTGTTTTGAATTGAACCACTGGCTCTAAAAGTCACATCTTGAAGGCATAATCGTCATGAATTCATAATCTGATCTTGAACAATCATTCTCTAATTTGAGAGTTTGCCTGGACTGATTTATTGCAGTATCTGGTACCTGCTGCCACTGTCAGTGACTATTGGTGACATCATTTGGTATCAACTTGCCAGACTTGTTTATTCCTGTTTCGTCTCTTCTTCCCGGGTGTTTTCCTCTGCCTTTTCTTTCAACATTTACTAGTCTCTCCATGTGAATCCCGCTTTTAGGCTAGGGGAAAGGTGTGTAGTACACCCGTCTCAGGTACATTAGTCTCTACGTGTGAATCCTGCTTTAGACTAGGAGAAAGGTGTGAAGTACACCCGTCTCAGGTACATTAGTCTCTACGTGTGAATCCCGCTTTAGACTAGGGGAAAGATGTGAAGCACACCCATCTCAGGTACATTAGTCTCTACGTGTGAATCCCGCTTTAGACTAGGGGAAAGGTGTGAAGTACACCCGTCTCAGGTACATTAGTCTCTCCATGTGAATCCCGCTTCTGTTTTGAATTGAACCACTGGCTCTAAAAGTCACATCTTTAAGGCATAATAGTCATGAACTCCTAATCTGATCTTGAACAATCATTCTCCAATATGAGAGTTTGCCTGGACTGATTTATTGCAGTATCTGGTACCTGCTGCCACTGTCAGTGACTATTGATGACATCATTTGGTATCAACTTGCCAGACTTGTCTATTCCTGTTTCGTCTCTTCTTCCCGGGTGTTTTCCTCTGCCTTTTCTTTCAATATTTACTACTACTGTTGTTGTTGAAACAAAAGTTTTGTTCTGCTCTCTCTGTCCCTTTTTTCTCTGGAATTGGCTTTATCAGGTACATCCACACAGATTCCACTAAACCTCCGGAACTGCCTGAAGGCTTACTTGACTGCCTTTTTTAATTCAATGATCTCCTTTTATAGCGTGCTTGTTCGGTCTAGCTGCAAGAGACCTCATTTCCCTAGCACTCATCCTGCCCCAGCCCTGATCGCCAGAATAACAGCAGGGAGAGGCGGGAGAGTGAATAGAGAGGCAGTGGGCTGTTTAATAATCCAGGATGTATCGTAGGGCTAGACGATGAGATCTAACTCAAGATGGAGGAGGTCTGGGACCACCCACACCAAATGTCGTTTTATAAATGAGATCCCTGGGGAACAGTAAAATCCCTCTTGGAAATTGTCCCAAAAATGTCGCCGACGTCTCTTCAGGATAAGTCCCTCAAACATAGACATGGGACAATTCCTAAGATATATCCTGGATTATTCAACGCACCACATGTACGAGGAAGTGTTGTATGAACCTACGATTATCCAGCTCCTCCAGAGCCTCTTTTCTTCCTTTAAATGATGCATGTTCCTTTCTTTTCCACCATGACCAGTCATGTTATTGAAAAAAACCACTGAATACACTTCAAATCACAACTTATTATACTGTATTTTAGAAACAAGCTAAATGTACGACAGCTCTCTAGGTGCCCTTGGTGTAGGCGTATTTTAGATGACTTATGACGATATGGAGGACAAAGGAGAGTTGTACGATCCATTTATACAACAAGATTTCAAAGGCTGCATGAGATTGTATCCTTGAACTCTCCTAGCTCCGAGATCTCCTGGCTTATACAACGACATTGGCCCTAGGATGATCAGAGGACAATTTCTATGATTTATCCTGGATTATTAAACGGCCCACAGGCATATCACTTCTGGGATTACATAATGATACGTCGCCGAAGGGCATCCCTCCTTGCCAGGATTCATATGTTATTATGTAATCCTTGAGTTCAGCGATGAATGGATGTGTAGATTACACAGATTACATCACTCAGGATACAGGCAAGAAGAGGTGGGGTTAGACTGGCCTCAGTTCTTTGCAATATATATATATATATATGTATATATATATATATATATATATATATTTATATATATATATATATATATATATATATATATATATATATATATATATATATATATATAGACTAAGGGAAAGGTGTGAAGTACACCTGTCTCAGGTACATTAGTCTCTAAAGTTGTAAAGTGACAATGAATGGGCTCTAAAGTAGCTATAAAGGAGTATGGATTTATAAGTGATAGGTTGTAGAATATCCACTTTTTTTCAGTGTGTAATGAATTTGCTTCGGCATTATTTCAGTGTGTAATATATTTGCATTTGAATTAGCAAAGTTTACTTAAATGACAATGAATCAATTTCAAAGAATCCCCCTCTGCACAGGCAATAACATCCAACCACATCTTCATCCATCCATCTGCATCTAATAGTGTAATACTTTCTAGATCCAGTGTTTGTTAACACCGGGAGCATTCTCAAAACAGATTTTAGGACCAGGCTGGAGAGGGAGTTATTTCTTATGAGAACAGAATACAGGACTTACCTATGTAGTAGATGCTGCTGGCCCCACTCCCACCACAGTACTCTCCATTAGACTTAGTACAGAGTACAGAACACTGGTCATTAGTAACACGGGTCTGTCTTGAATAGGAATTTCCACATTTGCAGTTACCCCCAGCCTAAAATCGTAATCAATTAAAATTGTATGCATACAATAACCAAACGGCGAGGCATTAGTCGAGGACAGTTCAAAGACAAGACAGCATACAACAATCGTAGCAATGATCCCGCATGTAAAGTGTCACTACTACGCCATGGTCATGGCAGAGATATGCGAGACGGCTATAAAATCGACTAGCAAATCAGTCTAGGATTACAGAGAGCAGACAAGACATTAACACAGAGATAACTGGATTTATGAAATAATTTGAATTATTCTGTTATTGTCCTGGTATTTTATTGGATGTGTAGATTACAATCCAGAACCATAATCGAATTGTAAAGATACACAATACTCCACACATTTGGATGCACCATAATCATCACTCGGCTTTGCCTTGATGACGATTGTGGCGCATCCAAACTCGTGGAGTACTGTGTATTTATTCGATTCTTGATTGGGTTCTATATGATTACTTTACTAATTCACAGTTATGTCATTGCTTCACTGTATTCTATAGAATGGTAGCCAAGGCTCAGATGAAGGGGAAGTATAGTTTCTAAGGCAATTCATAGATTCATAACTCTGTACAGATAGAAATATCGCCAGCGGCAAGGTTATTGGGATTTGTAAAGTAATTTGAATTATTCCGATATTGCGATGATATTCTAATATCTGCGAAAGGGGTGAGATATTATAGAGGAAACCCATGAAAGTTAAGGGTCTAAGCCCATATCCCATCGAGTTTGAATCACGTAGTAATTCACAAGACGAAGCCGCGTGAATTACTACGTGATTCAAATGAGATGGGATCGAGCTCTGACCAAAAACTTGAATGGGTTTCTGAATTTATCTCACCCTTAACATTGACTAATGAGCTAATATTTGTGACATTATCCCCCATTGGATATTTTTCCTAAATATCTAATGGGCGTTAGATACGAGTTCCCAATGTTAAGTCTATGGAGAAAAAATATCTGGGGTGAGATAAATCCAGAACCATACTTGAATCATAAACTAAACAATACTCCACTCGTTTGGATGTGCTGTAATTGTCACTCTGCTTCACCTCGATGACAATTACAGCATTCAAACTCGTAGAGTAGTGTCTATCTAAATGATTCCTCATCCAGTTCTATGTTACATATTTTGTTACACAGAGACATGCATTACACTTGATTACCAACCTTCAGACCCATGTATCTGTAAGACCTGCTGACACAGATCCCATAACAGAGTTCTCTGGTCATAGAGTCCTCTGACTCCACCTCAAAACCATCCAGGCCACCATTTCCACTGTAACAGCCAACTGGTCTCAGCACAGGTACCTTAGGTGTAGCTGAAAACAGGTAAATACAAGATGTTATTGAGTATATGGTACTGGAGCAGGGGGTCGTTTTATAAGAGCGTACTTGTACACATTATTTAAATTGCCTAAAGACTGGAACACTTAAATGTTAAGACAATACAAGGGTGGTAATCAGGAAAGTCGAATAAGAAGAGTCAGACAGGCTGCAATTCAGTTAGTTACAAATTATCTAAGGAGAAAAATACCAGGTTGAGGTAAGAATTAATTCATAGCTATGTTTTACCGGTCAGTTTTACTACTTGTTCAGAACTTTCGAGGCAGTGAGGGGAATTTTACAATCTGTCCTCAACTTACTTATTTCATAAACGCTATTTCTCAGAGTTGCACCACACATTCGTGAACTGTCGACTGGACATGGCATGCTGCATTCTGACTCTGGTCTTTCTTCATATCTGCCATAGGAGTTTCCACAATAGCACGATTCTTTTGCCTGCAAAGATAGTAATCAAACATTAACAAGAGACATTTTAATTTATACCTAGGGTCAAAATGCATATAATGTCTTTAGTTTATAGACGAAGTAGCCATCTGAAATTTAATTATCATTTAGGTGAAATTTAATCGTTTAGGTTACCTGAATCCAATAGAAAATCGAAATAAAATTTTAGGTGTCAGGTACAGCCGAAGCGCCTCCTGAGCACCACCACAGTTCTGGTCCAGAATATCACCTCGGTGCTGGTCCCACCCTAGACTGGCTCGGTCCCTGCATCCTATGGCTACCCTCCTTGCTGGGATACAGGGACTGGTACAATCAGTAATGGTGTTGGATTTCTGGCGCTGTTTAGCTCCAGTATCACACTATCCATACAGATGTCCTTTTTTTTTTTTTAATTCAATAAGAAATATTTCAACGACATACAAAATTCACCAGCCAGGGGTGCTCTTCCATTTTGAAGTCACAAAGAAAACACGATACAAGATACAATAACATCACAGGACTTATACATGGACTTTTACAAAACAAACATTGGTTCTTCCAAACCTTCTATTAGTTGGTATTTCATCGTAGTCTAATGACTTACTTATTTCATAAACGCTTATCTCACCCCTGGTACAAGGTTAGCCGCAGGGTACAGGGTTTGCTGCGAATGCAGTCATTGGCTACTCGGTCTACTTTATTCCTTATATGGAATTAGTGTAATGGGACAACCCCATGGTGTATGTCCTGTTCACTTATTCATAAAGTATTCCACTCTTCGTGCATGGTAGTCACATAACTATACCTTATAAGGTTAGACAATAGCATACAGTACATTTCACTAACCTGAAGCCCAAAATATTTGTTGGAGATAGCAAGGCAGGCATAAAAGCATATTTCTATTGTCATAGATGGATAGTAGTGAACATCTCCAGACAGATCCTTGTTTGCACCATCTTCATAACATCCAAGATAAGTGCTCCTCAGAGTTCCTGAAACAGTGAAATATAGAGCTATAATTGGTTTGGCTTGGTTTGGTTGATTTAGCGTCCGATGGTGACAATAAAGAGTCATTCTGTTAGATTAACATATTAATTGGAGATAACACTCATTGCATTTTTTTTTTTTTTTTTTTGTTTATTCCGCCAGTTCTGCCACGATGGGCAGTTCTTCCACTGGAAGCTCAAGATGATATACATTACAGCGAGGTCATCCAAGTACAGTAGGCACAGGTTAAGTATTCGTGATACAGTCAGTGCAACACCAGGAGACGAAAGGGGAGATAACATAACAAAGTGAGTGAGGTGGGTTGATAGTTGATGGGATGAGATGTTGTGTGGCAAGAGTCAAGCAGTGCAGGTATTAATATTTACACAATATCCTTGCAATTGTATGACGTACATGCTCCTAGCAGATCTCTTATGTTTCTTAAGCTTCTTAAGCCGCGCTTACCGCCTGCTTGTTGAAATACCTGTTACCCTGTAGTCACTGTCTAGCTGACTTCCCTAGATTTCCTGTACATTAGACATAGACTTGGTCAGATTGACCACTCATACACCGAGAATTTCTCCTTGATGGCCTTTTTGAAGCCGCGTTTATCGCCTGCTTTTTGTGTTTTCACATCAAGATCAGACCATAGAGAGACACCCCAGTGGATGGGAGACCGCTGGTATTTGGTTGTCTTCGCTCTACGTTGTATGAAGTTGATTTTGTCGACGCTACGGGTTCTACGGACCCTGGTGTCCAGTAAGCTAGGTACCTTGCTCATTTTGAACATGACGGATAGTAGCTGCATGCTTCGTCTGCAGTCGAGGAAGTCCACGGAGGTTCTTCTGTGTAGGTTCCCTAGCAGCAGAAAGCAACCTATCAGTAATGTTACAGTTTAGATCCCCAAGGAACCATAACTCGGTGCCTCTAATTGCCTCAGCATTAGCTATCCTATTGATGGTGTCTATTGTGTAGTTGATGTCCTTCTTAGGTGGACGATAAATTGTGACTATGGTCATATGCCTGAAGTTTGGCTTTTTGATGGAAAGCGTTATGTACTCTAGCCGCTCGTCTATTCCAGATAATTCATCTATCTTACTGCAATAGGGCGCATATTTATTGCTGACAAAGCAAGCGACTCCACCGCCAACCCGACCCAGTCTATCTTCTCTGTAAATACTATGGCTCTTGAGGTCAACGAGCGAATCTTGAAATCTTTCATCTAACCAGGTTTCTGATAAACTGATTATATCAAACTCTCCTAGAACCAGCTTCACTTGACCTAGGTTCGGATGCAGGCTACGAATATTACAATGAGTGAGGGAAAAACCTTTCGTTGGCATTTGTTGATGAAAAGAGGGTGATGATAGATATGAATTGGAAGGAGTAAGGTCTGAGTGGGGATTCCCAAAATCAGCCTAGCGACTCCCAGCTAGGTCGAGTTAGCCTTAGCTGCTGAGTGTGATAATAAGATGAGGGGAGAGGTAATGTGGGAAGAGGCAATCACGATTGCGAGGTCAATAGGGTGAGAGTTGGGGTGGGTACGGGGTGAGGTACACCCATGGATATGAAAGCGTTTAATGCTTGACAGTCCAGAGAACTTTCGCATTTACAAAAAGAAGACAAGAAAGAGATTTGAAAACAGAGTGGATTGTATTGCAGTCTGTGTAATAATTAACTGTCCTCCATAGAATGGTAGAAACATATACAAACATTTGCTGTGCCGTAGCCGACAATTACAAGAAACACAATCGTAAAGAATCTGACAACAACAGTCAAGAACTAGATGAGCTAGATGAATTCAATACTTATATAATATATATAGTGCAGTATAATATATGACAAGTAGCAACAGAAGGAACAGTGACCAAAGCAGCAAATAATAACATAAGGTACACACAAAAGAGTTGCTTTGCAGAACTATCAAAGTCCCAGTTAGAATAGAAGTCACATATGTAATTCACTTAGTACAGCGGTATACAACACGGTGAGGTGGTTGCAAAAAGATCAAGGCAAAAACTATAAGGCGTATCAATAGTGTATAAATGTGCATGCATGGGTACTGTCTGTTATGGCTGCTTCCATTCCGGACTGCAGCAGAAAGTGCATAATACTATTTGGTCTGTTCCGGTACCCAAGTGGACAGTCAGAAACTAGTTAGCCCCAGACAGGATAAGTCAGACGTTTGGCGAATTGCGCCACCGAGTTTAGGAGCACAGGGTTGGATCCCACAAACTAGTCGACTCAGTGTTCTCATGTTGAGAACTATAGAACTTCCCGTACGGATTGTTCAAAGTGAGTAGCATCTGATTAGCTGATTGGTATCCTCTGTGATGTTATCATCCTGATTCATGGTGCTCCTTGTGCGCATATGTTCACTGAACGCAGTATAATGTGCACCGCTTTATGATGCCATAAAACATCGAGATGGCAGCCATCATATAATTTGTCGTAAAGGATGGAGAGTTTCCCCGATTTGGAGTGTTTTACGTAGACGATGTCCGCCATGCGGACAGTTGGTACCCCGTAACTCTTGTTGTGTTTCACTATTTCATCGTTCATCTTCATTGCCATGACATCCAGTTTCGTCTGGTCGTCTAGAGTGCTGGGTTGTCGACTGTACGTTCCTAGTTTCAGACCAAAGAAAGTTCCAAAACAGATGTTGAGATTTGGGTGATACAGATCGAAGTTGGCTTGAATCTGGATCATCTCGTTCTGGATACGTTCTACAGCATCATCACAACACTCAAAACGCAAAGTTCGATTTGTTTTTCTTAGTTAAACTGCATATACCGCCAACGAGGAGGACATGCCGGAGATCCAGGCCGGCAGCAGGGACCATTCTCATTGCTACATCGGCGATTTCCAACAGACCGGCACCTGGGAGACTGAAGACGTCGATGACGTTACCGTTTTGTCGCAGCGTGTCGGTTAACCTCCCAATGCGGGAGTCGCCCAGAATTAAGACAGACATCTCCAAATTGTATTGACCCAGTCACAGTCACTATGAATCCGCAGCTGCTTCTCTATGTGCAATGAGCTCGGATCTCACGTCCATGAGCAGCCGACCAAAGGTGTTACTGCCCACGTATGTGTCAGCCGTGCGGCAACGCTCGTAGCTCACACCCGTGCCCCAGAACATATTGTGAGTGGCCTCCAATAGGGGTAGTGGGCTTGATTCAATGAGCCTCTGGCGTAACACATCATGTTGTGTGAATTTGTCCATGGCAATTTCTTCGAGGGGGGGTGGTTGACTCAGGTCAACCGCAGAGACGTCGGTAACTAGGTCATGTTGTGGTTCGGGCTGAATTGCCTTGTGTTTACTGTGGGGTCTAGAAATATCAACGTAATCAGGGGGAAGTATGTACATCGGTAGTTCATCCGCCTTATCCAGGGAAAACTCCTGGTCCTCAATGAAAAGGGAGTCACCTGTGATATATGCATTCTTTCCCAATCTCTTGTGATATCCCCTCACCATTTTGAGAATCCCTCTACGTCTCCTGCTTTCAAACGGTTCATCTATACTAATTGATACATCAGATAGATCGGTGCGGGCTAACTTCGGAGCAGAGTTTAGAAGCAGGTTACGCGCACATTGATTCGTGAAACTGACCATTATTGGGGGGGGGGCCTATTTGGTTTGTTGGATTTGCTGGCGTTCCAATTCAGCCTCTCGATTCTGAGTACATCACGTTTAGGTATCGATACCTCAATCGATGAACAGATGTAATGCATGATTTGGCCCAGATCTTCATTGATTTCGTACCCATACCCAAAGATTACCAGATTACGTTCATGCGACGTGACGTAGTAGTTAGTACGATCATCGGGATTCCCTTTTAGAGCATTGGCATATGTGTTCCCATTAACTATGTTTAGCCGATTACTCGGGAGATTAGACAGTTGGCTTTCGAGCACTTTACACTTTACTTCTAGTGTGGATACCCTGGACTTGAGTGACGCATGATCATCTTTTATTTCTTTGTGTGTTTTGGCCATGTGCACCTTGAACCCAGCCAGATCAAGCTGGAGACTATCTATCCGGGAAGAGACATTGCCTTCAGAGGCCCTAATGTTTTCGGATAAGGCTACGTGTGTGTTACTGATCAACTTGGCAAGGGAGTCAAGGGTAGTGTGCTGCGGTGGATCTCGACTACGGTCCGTGGGTTGAGGTGTGTTGGCCGTGGCTGACTGGATGCCCCTGGTAGCATGGTCGTCGTCACCGCGCGGCATATTTTCGGCGACACTCTCTAAGGTTGACGCAAGGTTTGGTAGAAATGTGACCTCAGTTTTAGTTTTTTTGCTCAGGTTGGCCTTAGCAGTATTGGAAATATGACCGACTGGTGTCGGGCTCACTGATATCGACCTGTTTCGTTTCCTAGCCGTGTCACTCTCGTCATGCATGGTCAGCAGAATGAGCGATAATAGGGCTAGAGCCGCTGTAGGCAGAAAGTTGCTCGTCAGAATCCGCATATATCACATAATCAGGAGTCCATCCGAGGGTCAAAGATATATAAAATGGTACTTTACTCACAGTTACATTGCCGGAGAGTCACAAATTAACCGAGATCATCACGTATGCGATACATGTAGTGTACCAAAACACCCGACCCAAGCCTCACGTCCTACCGCTCCAACGCCAACTATGCATACTATGAAACATATTCACGGAGAGAATTTGTTTCAAAGGCCAATCCTTCTCATACCATGTCTTTGTGGTGTGTGGTGTACAGCCACCTTTCTCCTTCACCCCCAGCAGTGGTAGATTTACTGCTATATTAAAGGCCAATCCTTCTCATATCATGTCTATGTGGTGTAGAAAAGTAAAAGAACTCACCTCGGTAAATGGGTAGGGGTGAGATTTTCAGCTATATTCAGTACGTAGATTCGATCACCTTTGTGGTGTAAAAGAACCTCCAAAATGTCGAGTAAGAACTTGTAAGGGTTACCTGGACATTCAATCAAACCAACCAACCAACTTATATACAGGAAGTAGCCTGGTTTAATGCTAGGTTGTGTGTGGCCTGGAAGCCTGGCCTATGTGCTCACTCACATTAGGGGGGACGTCCACCAACCATGACAAGGCTACGACAATGGCTTTCCGATAAGGTCCACGACAGCTCTACGATTGGAAGCCTTGTCGGGGGCCTGTCGGGGGCCTTCCGACAAGGCTACAACAATATGGAAGATGTTCATTTTTTGCTACAACTGGACCTTTGTCGTGGAGTGTTGTGGTTTCCTCGATATCACTGTTGTAGTGTGTCGGAACCATGGACGCCTTTTTTACGGCAACCAGCAACGTCTACGACTCGCCCCAACACCACTGTCCCGACACTGCTCTTCTCACGACAAGGCTGCAACAAGGCTGCGATTGGAACTTTCATGTCGGCACTTGTCGTAGCCTTGTCGTGGTTGGTGGACGCCCCCCTTTATAGGCCAGGTAATGCCAACTATTTTTTGGTGCGTTATAGGAAACGCTCTTGGTAACGTTGTATACTCATGTGCCGCACTGTGGGCGGTTACCGTGAGAGCTGGCATGACTGACAGTTCAAGGTCATGCGCTAGTATTATGTAGGAAGGCGTTACCAGTCCAATATTTCATTGTGACGAGAAAGTACTAAAGAACTTACTCATGTAGAACACGCTGCTACTGTCACTCCCACCACAATACTCCCCATTGGCTGTTGAACAATCTACAGAACAGTGGTCATCACCTAACAGGTCCTCTCTTGGAAATGAATTTCCACATCGGCAGGAATCACCACCCTAAAAGCAAAATCAATCAATATGTTATGCATACACAAAGAAGTTCAAGTCCTACAAGCAATTATAATAGAATCTTGAATATGATATACCTTGGTTGAAAGCATCAGAACTATGATAACATGAGTCATATGAATGTTCCCTGGTGTCTGGGTGTCACCCTTCATCTGAAATGCTTTCATACCAACCTTCAAACCCATGTAGCGGTAGGATCTATCTGCGCAGATGGCGTAGCAGAGTTCTTTGTCCAGACCGAATACAGGCTTTTCTTCAACATCATTCAGGCTGCCATTTCCGTTAAAACAACCAAGGGATGTGAGCACAATCACTCCAGATGTAGCTGAATGTAAACAATAGAAGTGGTCTTACTATATACCTGTGAGTGAATGTCTATGAAATGCTACCCGCTGCTAGGGGTGCAGCATGAATAATGTTCGCGCCCGCCGTAGTGAATGGCATAGGCTTTGTACAGTTAATAAAAAGGGGTTTTAAACAAGTAGGAGGTATATAGTAATAAGGAAACATACTATAGTAATAAGAAAATAAGTAATAAGAAAACATAGTGACTCAAACGGCTACCCATACGAGCTCGGTCGCTACGTTTTCTCATATTATTAGGAAACGTCCATATTGTGGGTGAAATGATTCTCTTTCGAGGTCAATCGTCGATTTCATACTGCCTGACATACTGAGTGCTTCGAATGACATACTGGATGCTTTGAATGACATACTGAGTGCTCAACCAGAGAGGGTGTGACATTGAGACAGCAGACCAAATTCTATCTGTTCATCAATTACCAATCTGTTCACCCTCTTGGTCGCCTTGCCTCCTCATGGTGCAGACTGGACATGCTTGCATGCAAGCATAACTAAAGTGACCGGGGTGGGGAGTTAGCTCAGTGGTAAAGAGCACTGGACTTGTAATCCCAAGGTTGTCAGACTTTGTTGATTGGAGTCCCACTGCAGCCACATTTCTCCTTCACTCAAGGCAGTGGTAGACTCACTGCTATATTGAATGCCAATCCTTCTCGTACCATATCTATGTGATGTGGGAAGTAAAAGAACTCTCACCTCAGTAAATGTGTAGGGGTGAGATTTCTACCTACATTCATCTCATAGATTACGTCAAACATAAAGTAAGTCTAATTGAAAAAATTGGACGTTAAACTACCCAAACAAACAAACAAACTCTACTCCTCCACGCCTCACATGATGGCATCGTAGCGACCCTGGCAGAACTGTCATGATAGACAACAGTGGAAAGAAGATATAGGGAAAGTGGACTTACATATTTCATAAACACTATTTGTTAGACCTGACCCACACATTTGTGAGGTGTTTCCCGGGCATGGCAAGTTGCAATATGAATCTGGTCTCTCGTCATAGGCGCCATATGAGTCTCCACAATTACAAATATATGTAGACTGCAAAGATAGTCATCAGATGATTAGAAGAGAAATAGTTTGTGAGTCTTGTAGACTGAAAAGCAGATCTATAAATGCCTGCAAAGATAATCGGATTATTAGAAAATAAATATTTTGAAAGTCTTGTAGACTGAAAAGCAGATAAAAAATGCCTTTTCCCAGTAAGCCTTGGGGCCCTTCCTCAAACACCAATAGTTAAGCACTTACCTTTTTAGATGGCCCCATGACATGCCTTTTTTTACATTTTCTATTTGCTGATATATGAAACTTATATTATCCAGAGTTATTTGGAAAAATTCAATAGAATTTTGAAATCACCCAACTACCAGCATTCGTCTTTAATTCTAGTTTGGACATTTGAGGCAAATCAGAGGCTACATGAACTTAGTAACTTCCAACCACTCTTATAGCTAGGAATATGCAGCTTGTGCAGATAATGCAGATAAACCAGACCCTAGTGAAGTAACTCAAAAGGGGACTGGTGATTTGTTCCTTGGTTTTTTGTCTTTTAGCAATTTATATCAAGGGAATATTGTGTGCACACAATCATCAAATTCTGCTATACAGTCATTCTTCCACTTAGGCCCTAGCCCTCTACTCCTCATCTTAATGTCGAGTGTTAAGCCGAATGGGCAGTGGGTACCATTTTTGTGTAAGTCTTTGGTACGACCCGACCGCGGTTTGAACCCACTGATCTCCCATGCTCGAGGTGAACACCCCTACCACTTAACCACTGAGCTTTGTGGAGCTAACACGTTTCTAAACTCTGGAGAGGTTGGATCGTACGTCAGAAGGGTATCATGAATTGTATCATATTCTTTGACGCGAGGGTGTTGATCGGGTATTTCATCAGCATTGATGTGTTTGCACTGGTAAATCTGTGAATGTGATGCGAAGTGCGAAGTCATTGGCACATAGCCGATGTATTCACTCAGAACTCGTTCTATAAACTCGTTCTGAATAAATTCATCAGCTACACCTTGATAAGTATGTAAGTATTGCCGTCATCACTATGTTTTGTCATAGTACTAAACGCTAGACCGTATAGTCAGATCATAATACGCATTACATTTAACTAACCTGTGTTCCGAAGTATCTGAAGGAGGTGACAGCGCAGATATAAAAGCAAATTTCTGTTTTCAACAAGAAAACAAGGCGAGAAGCTCCAGACAGATCGTTGGGAACATCATCAGTATGACATCCACGATAAGCATAATGCCCTGAAGTAAAAAACAATTAAGGCATAGAATTAACATCTCAAGGTGATGATGGGATTTTGTCCATAATTCGGGTAAAGGATGTCCATATTCTAAATATAATTTTATAATATCTTATCAATTATTCTGGATGACTCAAGCATTAGCATCAATTAAATTTGACTCATGTATAGACACAGGTGTGTGTCTTCACTTTCTGAGCTGATCAATTTGAACATTTTTCAGTTTGAAACGTCTCTAACCATTCACATACACTTTCAGTGCAGTTTACAATTATACTATCTGCATGAGAACCACCAGTGTAAAGTCCATCGATTATATCAAATAGGCCCTTTAGCTGACAGGACAAGCCATTATTTTACAGAACAATGGGACAAGCATGCTTCAACTTGCCTAGGGGGTGGGGAGTTAGCTCAGTGGTTAGAGCACCAGACTTGTAACCTCAAGGTTGTAGGACTTTGTGGGTTCTAGTCCCACCCCCAGCAGTGGTAGATTTACTGTTATATCAAAGGCTATCCTTCTCATACCATGTCTATGTGGTGTGGGAAGTAAAAGAACTCCCACCTCGGTAAATGTGTAGGGGTGAGATTTCTACCTAAATTCATTACATAGATTCGATCACCACCCTCGTGGTGTAAAAGAACCTTGAGAAAGTCTGGTGAGAACCTGCAATGGTTAACTGGACGTTAAATCAAACCAACAAACAAACAACAAACAAACAAACAACTGGCCTAGTTTCATACAATGTTTATTACATTTTAAGCAGTATTTAAATGACTCCATCAGTATGTTATCTTATATAAATAAGCATAATTTACACTGTCAAACAAAGGTTTAGATCGACTGATTTACAAATATTACTATTGCAACCCTCCCTCATAAAAATGATGCAATACTGTAAAATTTGCTTAAAAATGTCTGTTAGAAATTTTTACAAAGATCTCACAATAATTTTGGCATTGTAGGAATTTGACCATACAAAATGCTCACCTTGAGTTTGCATCACATTCCAAAGAACTAGAAGTCCCAAGGTGGGAAGGGCGACTCCTTGTACCATGATGCGTTGCTACCTGTGGCCGTGCGCCCAATGTGGCAAGTTTCAAGACATATGAGTAATAATTATGTTTTTTGTGGCTCCTTATGAATATTTGATCATGAGACATCCACCTCGAAAAGTGGTCTGTTATGGGAAGTACACTGTATGACTTCCGATAGAGGACTTTGATCTGCCCTGAAATGCATGCATGAATAATTGAAGCGACATATTGTAACATATGGATCTTCTAGCCTTTGATTATAGAACCAGACGTGTGTATTTTTTGTGTTTGCTCACAATGGCATACAAACAGATTATGATTTCTTTTATTATATACCTGTTCCATCTGAGCAGTTACTTATAGATCTCTGGGACCTATTTTCTGCTTGATAAGACCAAAGAATTATATGACCAAGAAGAACGACTCGCTCGTTGTGATGTGACAATGCATGGATGTTAGCCCCGAACAGTGGCATGTCATCAATGCAAGCCTGAATGGTCTGTTGCTGAGGTTTTTTTTGTATTGCCATTTCTAGTTTGAAATAGAAAATTTTCTCACAGACAAACAGATCAAAACGATATGAAAAAGCAAAATCTTGTTACTTAAAACAGGAAAAAGAAAATATACAATAACAATCAGGTTGAAATTTTTAAAAATCAAAGTGGAGAAAGAAATGATGACAGCAAAAATAAAGTCAGTCACTAGGTTCTTAGTACATTGTTGATATAAGATCCATTCTTGGTGGTGATCTGCATCAGTTTATCTGTTAAATCACTATTTATCAGCTTTCCGTGGCCAGTTGTGTACCATCATCATCATTCGAGCAGACAAGATTAGTGGTAAATAACCAACTGGCGATACGCGGTAGAGACAGCTTAGCCTGAGAATACAAAACGCAGCAGTGAACAATAATCTGTCACAACAATTCAAGTAGGTTCTGACATTTATCTCACCCTGGTACTTTCCCCATAGACTTAACATTGGGAACTCATACTCAACGCCTATTGAGTATTCATAAAAAATGCTCAATGGGGATTATGTCTCAGATGGTAGCCAATTTGTCAATGTGACGGCTGAGCTAGATTCAGAAACCTGTTCAAGTTTATGGTCAGAGCTCGATCCCATCTTGTTTGAATCGCAACATAGTTCACATGGCTTCACCTTGTGAATTACTATGCTATTCAAACTTGCGGGGATATGAGCTCTGACCGTAAACTTAAATAGGTTTCCTCTATAGAATCGAATCCATTATAAACAAGCTCAATGTTCCCGTTGTAGGCAAGGCTTAGCTTGTGTTTATAAATCTAACCATGTCAAATGCAAATTGTAAAACAACAGCAAATTGATACTTATCTTTATAGCATTGTCCAATAGTCGGTCCATACATCTAGTCATCCAGAAGAATTCAGGGCACACGAGGGTCACAACCGGGTCACTGACAATATGGAGTCTGCACCATGTGCCCACAGTGTCCATGGACATCACTGTGTTTCCATGGTCTCTATACACATCTGCAGTTAATGCACTCCCACATTTTGTTTTAATAAAGATAAAAAATGTATCTATCATATATTTTCTTTTTTCCCTTCACACATTGAATAACCACATATATGTCAACATGCATTGTTATGTGCCATCATCTCTATTATGGCCTGAATCTCTGGTCTAAGATACAGTGACTGCTACTGCATCTCAACCTACATATAAGACACATACTACACACAATACACACAATACACACACTGCTCAGTACATTTAGAAAAATACAATTAAACAACATTGAAACAGATCAAACATTTTCCTGTCACCAGAAGTGAAGGTAAGATACATGGACACTAATCAATGATTTTGTGGACAGGAGGTCATAAACCATGTGAGGTTGGCTTGTATTAAGACAAGAGCATTAACAAGTGTATTATGCTGTCAAACACAACAGATTACAGAATTGCCTATCCAGAAAACCTATCCTTTGTTGTATCTATCATCCACCTTCTCAAATGAATGAAATCCATATCAACGGTTATATCCATGGGACTCTTCATTTGGCCTAGAGCACAAAACAACTATTTTCTCATATACAGGCTGTATACTATGGATTTGAGTCTGTATATAATGGTTATGGGATCTGACAATTTTTTAATTATGGGCAGTACATTTTCAAAGGGGACTTCGTATACAATGGATGGATAACTCAGAAGTTTATCAATAAGAACCCAATAATCTATTGTTTTTCAGTACTGTCAGATTGATAAAAGAGGGAAGCCTATTTACAGGCCTTAAAGAGAGATTTTCAAAACTGATTTTAGGAATGGGAAAATGTTCCAAAGCGGGAGTAAGGGACTTACCCCAAAGACGGATGAATCTCAGCAGAGTACAGTCGCCTTCGCTGTCGTGTAGGTGTGCCGCTGTTGAATATGAATTCCCACATAGGCAGATATCGCCTGGCTAAATCAGAAGAGTTTAAAAGATCATGCACACTCAAAGAGGCAGTGAAACATGGTTTACAAAATGTGCAATTGTAATCGAGGTGAAGCCAAGGAACAATTACAGCTCATTCAAACGAGTCAAGTATTGTGTATTTTATGATTCGAGTGTGGTTCTGGATTTATCTCACTCCTTTCAATAACATTAAATAGCATCACAATATCAGAGTAATTCAAATTACTCCACAAATCTAGTTGGTGTAATGAGGTAACTATGCACGATGACTAATATGTATATTTACGAAATATCAACAACTACATCAAATTTACTTCAATATTTCTTATACTTTAGTACCTACCTTCAAACCACTGTATTTGTAAGAACTTGATGCACAAATTCCATAGCAGAGTTCCTTGGGCATCTGGAGACCAGAGGACTGCTGCACTTCTAAACCATTCAGGCCCCCCTTTTCAAGGAAACAACCAAGGAAGGTGAACACGAAGCCTCCAGAAGTTGCTGAATATAGATAATGCAAATAACAACATTCTGTCTTATCATCCATTCGTACAGTTTTCTAGTATAAGTGAGAAAATTAGAGATAGATATTCTAAGTGAATTTAAACTGATTATGTTAGTCTTTTTTCAAATTCATTAATGAATATTTTTTTATTCAAGAATGTATTTTCTATTTGATATATATGATATATAGATAATTACATCTATCTACTACTAGACTTGAGTTTGTTACATTGATGCAGAAACAACAAAATTAACAATGGTTAAATAAATATTCATCATTATTTCTTTTGGTTTCTTTATAGCAGAAGTTATAAGGTTTTATTGAGGAATAAGTTGAATGCGGCATCTGTGAGAATGAATAGGGGCTGTGGGCAGTAATTGTTGTCTATGTTCCATAGGGAGCCAAAGTGAACCCGCTGAAACCACAGATACCCGTTTACGAATCACCATTTCAGGTGGCCCGCAAGAACGAGGCTTAGTGCTAAACCTATGGGGGTTTGAGGCTAGACTTTCGTTTTTGGTCTTGTTTGTTACTTTTGAAGTGTAGTTTACTATTATGGTCTCTGAATAACTCTGTTTCAAAACTACGATGACAGTTGTTAAGTTTATTACAAATTTGGATCTAAAAGATTGGAGAATGACACATATAATCTCGAACTTACATAGTCAAAGTACTGAGCGCCTATAACTGGAAATAGTATTTTGTAACCGGGTTCCAACGGGTTCACTTTGGCTCCCTATGGTGCTGTACATCAGCGGTCTGGGCCCTTCATTGCACCAGAGCATCCTGTTGACAGCAGTGATATGAAGTGCAGCGAAAGGATCTCCTTCATCCAGGAAGGTGACAGTGCCTGGTCCTGCGGAAAGTGGGAGGTGTACGTCAACCACACCACAATAAGGCGGCAGGTGACATCTCTGAGGTGTAGGACATAGAGGTATAGGTCAACCATCCCGCAATAAGGCGGCAGGTGACATCTCCAATGCACAAGACATAGAGGTATAGGTCAACCATCCCGCAATAAGGTAGCAGGTGACATCTCCAAGGCACAACACAAGGAGATGTGGGTAATGATCAACCATGCAGCTACAGAGCAGCAAGAGGCATATCCAAGGTGCAAGACACCCAGATGTAGGTCAGCGGCAATGGGGCACCAGATGGCAGAGGTGGATGGCCGCTGCGGATGGCCGCTCCGGATGATCCTCCTGTCCTTGAACTGGGCGGGGTGGGAAGTTAGCTCAGTGGTTAGAGCACCGGACTTGCAACCCCAAGGTTGTAAGACTTTGTGGGTTCGAGTCCCACTCCCAGCAGTGGTAGATTTACTGCTATACCAAAGGCCAATCCTTCTCATACAATGTCTATGTGGTGTGGGACACCATGGAGTTGTCCCATTACCTTAATTCCATATAAGGAATACAGTAGACCGAGTAGCCAATGACTGCATAGGCAGCAAACCCTGACCTTCGCCCTCACCTCCTTACATAATTTTTTCTCGCGCCTTGGGACGGCTCTGCAGTCGAGAGTTGACCTCGAATCTTAGGGGCCACAACCACCCTCAGTAAAAGAACTCTCACCTCGGTAAATATGTAGGGGTGAGATTTCTACCTGAATTCATCACATAGATTCACCTTGAGAAAGTCTAGAAAGGACCAATAATGATTGACTGGACGTAAAATCAAAACCAAACAAACAAACTTGAACTGGGCTCAAACTACCTCGCAACAACTCCCCGTGATCCACCTGATGGGCACCAGCCGTGCTTATTTATTTATTTTATTCTAATAGGAGCATTTACTGACATCAAGAAGATTCAGTTACAATGAGATATCATGATGACAGGAAGAATATGTGTTTAAAACTTACTGCATGCGATGCTCTCCTCCTTCCCGGTGTGGGTGAGAGGGACCCCCCTGCTACTGGAGAAGATTCTGTTGGACATTTCACCCAACAAACTACAGAATGAACCAGCCATGCTATTCGTATCAGCCAGTTCTGACAGAAGTTGGAAGAGTACTTTGTGTAATTTTTTTGCATTCCGTTGGAGTCAAATCCCTGTGGTTCGGAAAATTATGTGGTTGCAAGCAGTGAGAGACAGTGGTGAGACAAGATATGTTTACCTACATAGAAGATGGAAGAGTACTTACAAAAGGAAACTTACTAATTACATGAACGCTATTTATCCAATTTGACCCACACATTTGTGAACTATCACCATAACACATCAAGTTGCATGCAGACTCGGATAATTGTTGATACCTGCCATAGGAGTTTCCACAAATACACCATGCTGCTGCCTGCGAATAAAGAAATCCCATATATTGGTACATGGTGTTTATCGTGCACCCCTCTCATAAA
The DNA here is from genome assembly GCA_950022655.1 of Alentia gelatinosa. Lineage (NCBI taxonomy): Eukaryota > Metazoa > Annelida > Polychaeta > Phyllodocida > Polynoidae > Alentia > Alentia gelatinosa. Next base: position 77,392,265 of record OX465583.1, read on the forward strand.
ATCTCACACTCTCTAAGTCGTAATCTGTACAAGGTTGTCCATGGGAGAACAATTCTTAACGAACTAGCCATGAGAATCCACTGGCACACAGTATTCCCGCTAGGTGGCATCATTGAGATTATAGGAATCTTTGGTTGCATTGATGTACGTCTTTAGCACGGGAGGCAGGCCAGTGGATTCTCAAGGCTCTAAGCCTAGTTCGTTAGTGCATATAGTTCCCTAACCAAAGCTAGGTAACTCACAGGCGGGTCAGGTACAACCAACCTAAGTTGAATAACACTGACCCAGCCAATGAAAGAGTATCGAAAGTCCACACTCCCTTTGAGAATAATTGGGTCATGTAACAAATGGCGAAACCGTGGCACTTCCGTACACAGGCTCAGCTCTGCTATTCAAAGCTAGGGGCAGACACGACACTTCCTCTGCTGAGAAAGAAGCAAACAACCCATCAATCCCCATAATATCCCAACAATCCCCACAATATCCCAAGTTTAGGCCTTGACATATTTCCCTTTTGCTTTCTGACTACTAAATGCTATTACCAGCAAGGAGGTGTGAATCGCAGCGCCCCCTATACCTACCTGAAACATATATACAATCGCGACGGCCTCAGGTAGCCACTTTCAATCTTACATTGATAGGAAAAGCGAGGCATGCGGTGGTGGTAGGCAGCAGTACGAGAGGTGGCTAGGACACAGGGACTGAGGCCAGTCTAGCCCTAGTCGAGAAACCTTGACTGCCTTGCGGACAGCCTTCACAGTCAGAGCCTGTAGGACTAGTCTAGCCCAAGCCTAGCAATACTTGTGAGAAATAAGGCATTATTCCACAACAAAAAACAGGCATAAAACATGGAGCTCTTTTGAGCTCTATTGTGGTTTGGAATAGATTAGATATCACTCTATCAATATCTGAAAAGATTTTTGATAGAGCTCTAACAGTTTGTATAGAGTAGTTGTTCCTAATTAGCCCATTTTAGCAATATTTTCCTATAGGAATTTGCATGACTTCATGCTTTGTTGTGGTTCTCTATTGTCGCTCAAAACTGTAGGTGGCGCTGCGTTTCACACCTCCTCTGCAGCAAGCCATGTTCATCAAACCTTTTGTCTGAGGTTTACATGGTTAGACAATAAAGCACAGTAAGTTTCACTAACCTGTAACCCAAAGTATTTGCTGTTCATGGAATAGCAGGTATAATAGCATACTTCTGCATTCATCAATGAATAGAAGACTTCAGATTCATCCAAATCCCTGGGATTACCATCAGCAAAACAGCCAATATAAGTATATAAAACATTTCCTGAAATACAGTACAAATTCATCAGCCTGACACATTTGGAGTAACAAACATTTTTTTTGTAGCAAATGATGCAATACTTATCTTAATTTCTCAAGAGAATTGGTCAGAGACTGAACTGGTCAAGATTATAATGAGTTACATTGTCATTGAACACATAGTTCAATAGTTGCTGATGTATCGCTTCTCAGTTATCTTGGTTCAGGGAATCAATCCTTCACATCAAAGTATCATTTCATAATTGCTGTTATAAGGTTATGCTTTAGTATTTATCTTGTTTTGGATGTTGTAGGTTTCAATTTTGATAAATAATGACTATTCCTATATAACCATTGCTAAACAATGTATAGTTACATACTGCTGCTAGAGGTGCAGTAATTAGAAGCTAATTTCATTGAAGAGTCTAGATCTGATATCTGCTTTCTTTATTAATATCTAACAGAAAGAGGCTCATGTCATCAAATGCTCACCTTCAGTCTGCTTCACAATCCAATAAAACAAAACTCCAAACATTGAAATAGTGAGTCCCTTTGCCATGATGTGTCGCTGCCTATGGGTGTAGGCACAGTAAAGTGAGGTGTTTCAAGATACAGGAGTTGTCGCAATATTTCTAGTACATCCTTATATATATATATTTGATGGTCAATCAGTTAACTGGAAAAGTAGTGTGCTATGGAGAATATGCTGTGTGATTTCTGATAAAAGGCCTTTGATCTGTCCAAGCAATGCACATATTAATATTTAACTCATATGATAATGATATTTTACAATTGACCATTGAACCAGATGAATTGTCTATGATGTTTTTTCACCAAGGTATATGAACAGAATATAATTGTGTTCTTGATAGAAATGAAATACTTTTGTGGGACCTCTATCTCAAATAAAGAGTTCACAGTCATATGAAAAGATTTAACATCTATATTTTGATAATGGCTCTTTTGGAATTTTGTTTTACCTCCAACAACTCCAGACTAATTAAATATTCCATTAGATACATCATGGTGATACTCTTGTGTTGCAGGGCTAGAACTTGGTTGTAATAAAAAGCAACACAGATATGGGCAAGCAGAGGCTTGGTCTTATCCTCATAAATATTCTATTAATAACAACAAAAGAAATAACTCTAGTTTGGTCGAAAGATAAGGCCTATTTCCATTGGTGAGATAAACAATCTATATTAACCTGTTTTATTATTTCGGTTTGACCTATAGGTCAAGACCGAAATATATTAGGGGAGACGGGGAACGGTTTTTGCGGCTTACATTATAATACATTACAGTAATGTATTCTGAATAATTAGAGTTTCGATACCGACGATACCGGGCGCGGGCGGCGACAGCAGTGTATTTTCATATATTGTATAGGCACCCGTTGCGGTCCAGTGTATTTATATATATTGCAACAGGCTTCCACCTCTCTCCCTCCCTCCCTCCCTCCCTCCCTCCCTCCCTCCCTCCCTCCCTCCCTCCCTCCCTCCCTCCCTCCCTCCCTCCCTCCCTCCCTAGCGGGTAGGTATTCATTGAACCGCAACGGATGTGCTGGTGACCTATTTGACTGGGGCCCGTTTCTTAATATACTTGGATTTGAAGTTATCAAACTTTAAATTAATTTCTACACCAGTGGCCCGTGGCTCACCCCGGCTCGGCTCCCGGCGGCTCTCTTTGATCTTAACTTTGATCTTAACTCGTAATTTACGAGGTTATAAAAGGAGGTACAAAAATACTGTAAAAAAGGACTAACAAAGACGATAGAGCAAAGTCAGAAACTTCCACTATTACTTTCCTACTTATATTATATGTTTATACCTTCTCTCCTGTATATATACTTAATTTACTCCACATGTATAATTATATATCTGAATGGAACACAACCTTATTGTACACGGACCGGACTGATCTGCTGTAATGGAAGACCGACACATGTGAGGCGAATTACCTGCAATAAAAAAGAAAAAGTGTCGTCGGGGCGCGGGCGGCGACAGCAGTGTATTTTCATATATTGTATAGGCACCCGTTGCGGTCCAGTGTATTTATATATATTGCAACAGGCTTCCACCTCTCTCCCTCCCTCCCTCCCTCCCTCCCTCCCTAGCGGGTAGGTATTCAAGAGTCTACATGTCGGTGTCTTATAGGTATAATATATGAAATGGGCCCCTGATATCGGCGCCTGCACCCGGTGTCTAGAGCTAGAGGGAGGGAAGTGGAAGCCTGTTGCAATATATATAAATACACTGAACCACAACAGGTGACTATACAATATATAAAAATACACTACAGTCTACTACAGGTGGGACCCGGTATTGAGGGAGGGAGGGAGGGAGGGATTCATTGAACCGCAACGGGTGCGCTGGTGACCTATTTGACCTGATTCCACCCAACGTGTCTGGGGCCCGTTTCTTAATCGACTTGGATTTTAAGTTATCAAACTTTAAATTAATTTCTACACCAGCCTATAAGACACCGAAAGTTTATTCCCGACTCTCACCGAGCCGATGGTCGGGATGAATCGGGAACAAATTTCGGTGTCTTATAGGCTTTAAATGATAACCCTTGTATAGGATGCAGAAAAGGGTCTTCATGTACAATCCTGGGATATGAAACGGGCCCCTGATATCGGCGCCCACACCCGGTGTCTAGAACTTTCAGATTGAGGGAGGGAGGGAGGTGAGGTGAATATATAGTCTATTTTTGTATTGGTCAAGACTCTGTCTCCAAGTACGGTGGTGCGTTCGTCTTGGATATTTATGTTACATTATTGTATTTTTATATATTGCAACAGGCTTCCACCTCCCTCCCTCCCTCCCTCCCTTCCTTATTACCTGTTGAAACCGAAATCATGGCAATGCCATGCCAACTGTTAATCCTTGTATATTTATGTGTCCATATTTTGCACCCGCGTATGCAGCGTACACAATACTGTTTATTCATATATACAGAAACGTAATGGCTGTATTTGTCGCCAGGCGTATATGAGAGGAAATATCCTGTGAGTGATATGTATGTATGACATATTGTACACGTTTGGCGTATATATGTTTACTGATCACCTGGCCACCCTGCATCTGCCACCCTGTCTACCCCTTTCAATTTCTGACCACTCATCTCTGCTGTACATTGCGTGGAGAAACCAATCAAGAGTCAGTCGTGTTGTTGTTCATTGCACGACAGCAAGATTGCTTATTACTGTGCGAGGCAAAGCCAAGAGCAGTAATATGCAATCTTGCCGGAGTGCGATGAACAATAACACAACTAACTCGAGTTTGGTTTAGAATTTATCCTACCCTGCTCGTCTAAATTACTTCTACATTAACAAATGACATCATTTGTCAAGTGTATCCCACTAGAGCGATATTTTTCATTTTTCTGAACTCCAGACTAAATACAGTGACCCAATTTTAAGCCTATGGTTTTTTTTATTAGGGGTAGGATAAAATGTTTATCTATTTGTTTTCATATGTATATGTCTATATTGCAGGCCAGCGTATATAGCTTTCCCTAGTGTGTATGGCTGACATATATGGTAACATTGATGGTAAAGATAGTTAGGCAAGGCCTGAATGAATATATTTGAAAAGATACAATGTGATATAGTATCTATTTTTTAGAGTCTTTATTCTTCGGTGTGGTTAGGTGGCAAACTTGAGAAGCGACTTTACCAAGCTGGTTCCCGTATGTGATGACGTCACGTTCTGAGAAGCCCCGATAGGTGGAGTCGTGGATACTATCGTCTGAATTATTATATGATTTTTAATTATTTCCCAGTCCTCTGCCTGCACAGCGCATGCCTGTGTGCTGATGGGAACTGACGGGTGTGAAAGTGGTGCCAGCAGAGGTGTTGGTGGTGGTGGCAGAGGTGGCGGTAGGGTGATATCTGATCAGAGGTTGTCTTTAACCTTAGACTCCTTAGGCATTATAAAGGCCCATATCAAGAACCTTACAGAAGAGTGGTGTTTTAAAGTAAGATCTATTTAAAAAATGGTAAAAAGCAAAAGAATGCTGGGTTTACTGTTATTAATGAAAAGATAATCAATAGAGTTTTATAATGATTTTAGGTGAATGATTAAGGGTGTAGTTAGTAAGGGCACACAAGTGGCGGTAGTAGTAAATTATAGGCATACAGTCACAGAATTTATGCCAATTCACAATTCACTTACAATGTATATTTCCATTCTTGCAGTGCCTCCTTCTGAATGTCCGGCGGGAGAGAAATTTCAATGCTGCAACTTCCCCTCTCCGAGTGGTTATGGAGGGATCTTCGGGGAGTTGACAGGGAATGCTGTTATGTCATATTTAGTAGAAACCAAACGAGAGTTAGCCTTGTCAATGTTTATGCCAGGATGGGCAGGTTGTGTATTACTACACGAGGCATTAGCCGAGTGTAGTGAGTAGCAGACCTGACCAGAGTGGTATAAACATTGACAAGGCTAACTCGAGTTTGGTTTCGTATTTATCCTACCCCATCTCACTGATATAAAGAGAAAATTTTGTAATTATCCATGTTAGTAGCGTGTTGACACTCAAAGGAGGATGGCCACATTTATCAATGCCGCCAGATCTACTTTCGTTATCTGATCCCTGATTGGTCCGTTTTTGTATTCACCTTGGTGCATAAATAACACTTTATTCAACGCCCTGTCAAAAACATTGAGTCAATGTTAAACCTATGGCGTTTTTTATTAGGGCTAGGATAAATAGGGATATTTCTCTCCTAATGTGGCTACCCTAATTACCGCTGCACCAATGCCGAGCTCAATCCGTCCTGAGCATTTTATAGGGGACAAAAATCTTTTTTCCAACTTGAAAAATGTAAATCGCTCTTGCGCTATGAATAACAGACAAATCTTTATCAACTAAACATCTTTAGTAGGCTAAGACTAATTGTTGGTACACATATCATATACCTGGATTGTGGCTATGATTTCATGTCATAGATTGGACATCGGAATTGGACATCGGACATCTGAACTTCCAACTTTAATCTACTCCAGATACATTCTCCTCACAGTTTACAGTTATACTATTTGCTTGAGAACCACCATTTTAAAGTCACCACCATAAAATGAACCCTTTAACTGACCAAACAAGCTATCATTTTATATAACAATAGGACAAGCATGCTTCAATTAGAACCAAAATCTTTAGAATATTTATAATGATACTCCCCTAGTTTCATACAGCGTTTCTTATAACTTGAAGAGTTTTTTTGTTTAAAGACTATTATTTAAGCTTGCCTTTGTGCAGCTGAATATATTCACTTGTTTCAATACATGACCAGGTTGTTATTACAAAGATTTTTCCCAATACAATGGTTGTCTTGTGTAATTAACTCCATCAGTACAACTCATTTTCTAAGAACAGGCATAATTTACACTGTTATACAATAGTTTAGATCAACAAATAAACAAAAATATTCACTGCATGAAAACTATCAATTTATTCTTATATACACCATAGCGGAAGTGCATTTTTTGGCTGTAAATTTTCATATGTATATGCCCATATGTCACACCAGCTTATGAAGTGTATACAAGACTGTTTCCTGTTGTATATGGACGCGTCTTGGCTGTATTTAACACCAGGCGTATACGAGGGAAAATATCCTTTACGCAACATGTATACGCTGGGCGTATATGTCTACTGATAGAAAATAAAAAAGCTTCCTCCCCTGCTTGTTTGTTTGTTTATTTGTTTGGTTTGATATTACGTCCAGTCAACCATTATAGGTCCTTTCCAGACTTTCTCAAGGTTATTTTACACCACTAGGGTGGTGATCGAATCTATGTGATGAATTCAGGTAGAAATCTCACCCCTACACATTTACCGAGGTGAGAGTTCTTTTACTTCCCACACCACATAGACATGGCATGAGAAGGATGGCCTTTGATATAGCAGTAAATCTACCACTGCTGGGGGTGGGACTCGAACCCACAAAGTCTTACAACCTTGGGGTTACAAGTCCTGTGCTCTAACCACTGAGCTAACTCCCAACCCCACCTCCTCCCCTCCCCTGCTGCCTCCCGCCCATTTTTGTTGGTATAGGTGGTCTCAGTGGTGCAGGAATAAGTGTAGGGAGCGGGAGCAGGAGCGGATTGTGAAAGAGGACTTCAGTGATGTGGCGGGCGGTGGGGTTAGGGGCAGGGGCTAGGACTTCTCCAGCTATAAGCACTGTGATACATCAGAAGACTTAGGGTATGTCTGTGATCTCAACCTCTCAAAGCATTATGAAGGCTTACATTGAGAACCCTACAGAAGAGTGGTGTTTTGAAAGTAAAATCTATTTAAAAAACATTTAAAAAAAAGAATGCTGCGTTTATTATATGCATTTAATGAAAAGATAATAAATAGGATTTTAGAACAATTTTATTAAAAAAATTGATAATATAACATTGGATTTTCCATATACCCAGGACTAAATGACTAATTGCAAGTGGAACTATTGGATAGTGGCATAAATACAACAGAATCAGGCATATATATGACGCATATATATGACCGCAACATGGACGCCTATATACGCCTATAGATGAGGCATATACACAATGGAAAATAGGTCAGCCTTGTATACGCAAAATCACACCTCTATATGCCGGGTGCATTCATATGTCAAATGGTGGTTTTTGTGCAGTGATTACTATTTCAACCCACTCACCTAGTTAACAAATGATGCAACAATGTAAAGGTACTTCAAGATGTTTATTAAGAATGTTTTACAAAGATCTCACAATATGCATTGAATATTATATGCTGGATTTTCATCAATGTTTGCTATCAAAAGTTTGCATCACATTCTAAAGAATCAGAAGTTCCAAAGTATGAATGGCGACTTCTTGTATCACATGATGTGTTGCTTCCTATGAGCATGGGCCCAATCTGGCAAGTGTCGATGATGTTTGTTTTTTTTGTGGTTCCTATGAATATTTGATCATAAAACATCCACCTGGAAAAGTGGTCTGTTATCGGCAATACGCTGTATGACCTCCGATAACAGGACTTTGATCTGCCCCTGAAATGTATGCATGAATAAGTGATGCGACTGCTATTGAAACATATGGATCTTTTAGCTTTTGATAGTAGAACCAGAGGTGCACTTTTTTTGTATTTGCTCACTATGTCATATGAATAGAATACCATTACCATTTCTTTTATTATATACCTGTTCCATCTGAGTGGTCACGTATTGAACACTTGGACCTATTTTCTGCTTGATAAGACCAAAGAATTTTATGACCAAGATGTACGACTCGCTCATTGTGACGTGACAATGCATGGATGTTAGCCCCAAACAGTGGCACGTCATTTATGCAAGGCTAGCCCAGTCAACAAGCCTGAATGTTCTGTTGCTGAGTCATATTTTGAAATGCCGTTTCTAGTTTGAAATACATTTGTAATAGAAAAATTCACTTTCAGATAAACAGATCAAAATACTCTGTGAGAAAGAAACTCTTGTTACATAAAACAGGTAAACGAAAATAAGCAATAACATTAAAATGTCAGATTATATGATAGGTGATGGTTTACTGAGTTCCCATACATTTTCAATGGGGACTGTGTATGATGGATAATAAATTTACGCTATGATTCATGACCCATTTATCAGTTGTACTACTCTTAGACAATGCAGATGGAAGTCCTAGTAAAAGGGACGATGGTAGAAACAAGACTTTCATTGGTGTGATAAGTAGGCTGCATATATATACATGCAATGATCATTAATGTATGATCACTTCCGCACACCCCTGGAAATACATTATGCTAAAGGTGACTACCCACAGTACATATGTCTACTATATTGTTTCAACTCACAGACAGTGTCAATGTAGTGCAGAGATCATGAACACTAGGTTCTTAGTCCATTATTGATATAAGATATCCATTCTTGGTGGACATCAGTAGCCGTTTATCTGTTGAATCACTAGCCTTCAGCTTTCCGTAGCAAGTTGTGTACCATCATCATCATTCAAGCAGACAAGATTAGTGGTGAATAACCAACTGGCCATAAGCGGTAGAGACAGCTTAGCCTGAGAATACAAAAGGTAACAGTGAACAATAATCTGTCACAGCAATTCAAGTCGGTTCTGACGTTTATCTCACCCATGGTATTTTCCCCATAGACTTAACATTGGGCACTCATACTCAATGCCAAAAGTGTGCAAAGAAAAACTACTCAATGGTCAGCTATGTCGCAAATGTCAGTCAATGTGACAGCTGAGATGAATTCAGAAACCTATTAAAGTTTACAGTCAGAGCTCAATTCTATCTTGTTTGAATCACATTGCTTTGTGAATTATAGGAAATGAACCCTGGCCTTAAACTTCGATAGGTTTCTTCTATAGAATCAAATAAAATATAATAATTCACTAAAGGCCCATTGTAGGCAAGGTATAGCTTGTATTAATGAGTTAAACCAAAAAACCAAAAGAGAAATGAATTATAATTCTATATTTCACCTTTAGTTTTACCATTTTAGTTTTACCATCCATACCCCTCTCATTTGGTGTATTTCTATGAATATATTCATGGTATAACAATGTTAATGAACATTGAGAAAAAAATACTAAAGGAAAGACTACTTATCTGCACTGATGAAGCAGGGCTGCATCACCATGAATGGACCAGTTCTGTTCCGAATTTACTTCGAATAGCAATAAAAGGTAAATTATAATGAATTTGAAATATTAGAAGGTGTATAATAAAGGGAAAATAGACCAGATACTTACTTTGAAATATACCCCTCTGCTGTATTTGCCAGTCACTCTTACATAATCTATATCATATTTACCGGTTTGCATAAGTCCTTTTCCTGGTCACTGACAAAATGAAGTCCGCACCCATGTGCCCATGGCGTCCATGGACATTACTGTGTTACTTTGGAGTCCATACACATCTCCAGTTACTACAGTCCCATATTCTGTTTTACCATATATCAATCATATATTTCCTTTTTTCATTCACACGTTGAAAAACCACATATATTAACTTGAGTTGGTTTGGAGAGCCCCCACGAAGGATACACATTGAGTGATGCAGTGGAATTTCTGAGAAAAGCAGTCTCTTTTTTTCTGGTCGTAGAATTATTATATAACGGCTTCCTCTTAAACATGTCTGTCTCCTTGTTGACATGCAGAGGGTCAACCATCATTGATCGTTATGACACCGCTGTCCGTTAATAGGCCGAGCTCCTTGGCACTCACAGTGTGGGCGGTGCACCCCTCTCATAGGATCTTACACTCTCTCAGTGGTATTCTGTACAAGGTTCTCACTACACACCCCTCTCATAGGATCTTACACTCTCTAAGTGGTATTCTGTACAAGGTTCTCACTATGCACCCCTCTCATAGGATCTCACACTCTCTAAGTGGTATTCTGTACAAGGTTCTCACTACGCACCCCTCTCATAGGATCTTACACTCTCTAAGTGGTATTCTGTACAAGGTTCTCACTACGCACCCCTCTCATAGGATCTCACACTCTCTAAGTGGTATTCTGTACAAGGTTCTCACTACGCTCTATGGGAGAAGATGAACTAGGCTTAGAGCCTTGGGAATCCACTGGCCTGCCTCTTATGCTAAACACGTACATCAATGCAACCCAAAGATTCCTATAATCTCAATGATGTGGGAATACTGTGTACTTGGCGCCCTAGTGGCTTTATTTGAACTGGAATACAGAATACCACTTAGAGAGTGTGAGATCTTATGAGAGGGGTGTGTCACGGTGTGCACAAATACATGCAGAATTATATATATGAAGACTCGCTCCACTTGAATTATATATATGGAAATGATGTCGTAGTTTGACAAATTTGTATTTTGGGATGACGCAAACCCTTTCTCACTATGGTAGCAATGAACATTGAGGGGTTGGAATGTAGATATTGTCATATTGCAGAGTTTTCACTTTTAAATTCTGTTTGGTAATTGAATTTCCAAAATGACACATATAATTTCAAACCTATATAGATAGAGGAAATCCTATTTATTGGCCTTGGAGAGAAATTTTCAAAACTGATTTTAGGAATGAGAAAATGTTCCCTAACAAAGTGGGAGTAAAGGACTTACCCCAGAGGCTGCTGGTTCCAACCTCAGTACAGTCCCCTTCGTTGTCGTGTAAGTGTGCTTCTGTTGAATATGAATTCCCACATAGGCAGGTATTGGGAGGCTAAATCAGAATAGATTAAATGGTCATGCATACTCAAAGAGGCAGCGAAACATGGTTTACAAAATGTTAGTAAAAAGTAATCCTTCTTTGAATGTTTGTTTTCTGGCTGATCTCGAAAAAAGAGTATTATAGTATGCCGGAAAATACTGTACTATACACTTTTGCCCCAAAATACTCCAAATACCAACCCTCTGCAGTACAAGTGGTAGTTGAGCCGTACCATTATACTGTGCCGGTATGGCGCCGTACCCCATACTTTGAAAACGTGTGATAACGAAAATACGAAAATTAATCAAAAATAATCAATATCCGGATAAAAAAATTAAACAGAAAATTGACAAATAATATTATGAGACTAATATTTGCAAAGAAAAGAATTTTCTCAGAGTTTTAATTCTATTAACGAAATTGTGGCTATGAATATTGCGGTAAAGCACACTAGTGAATGACCGGTGAAGTTAGTAGTAGAAAATGACTTCTGCACTACCAGTCTATTTTGATTCTCGTTTCAACGTTGACATATTTTGGTGAGTTTTTAAATATTTACGGATATTTAGAGGTGTATAGAACAAGTGAAACTTGTTAACTTAATTGGGATAGGTCCTCCTATCTTGTTTCTCGCATTCGCTCTACAATCTCATGCTGTGGATTTAGCGAAAGGAACGCGGTATGAGGCCCAGTCCCAATCAGGTTAACTAGTTTCCCTAATGTACATGTATACACCAACCTCTGCCAGGGAAGTGGTAGTTGACACATACCACCATACTGTGCTGGTATGGCGACGTACCATCATACTTTGTCTATGATTAGGTGCACTGAACATGGAAATACGTAAATAAAGAAGAAAACGATATCATATAGGCTAAAGACTCATACAGAATATTTCAAAATGATATTATGATTATAAACAACACAAAGAAAATAATCCTAAAAGCATTTGAAACATAGTGCCGAGTGACTCACTTTGAAGCTCATTTAATGTCATCAAGGTTTGGTAAATATTTAAGTAATTATTGATATTTACGCGTATATGATACAAGTGAAACATGTTAACCTCATTGGGACATCATCTCGGACCTTGTTTGTTTGGCTAAAAATATTCCACTAGCACTACAAGCGTGCAAAATATTTGCATCCAATAAAATGCGGTATGAGATGCTGTCAGAATAAGGTTTCACTGAAATATAGCTACAATTATTCCCAATACTGAAGACACAGCATGTGGTATTAATTGCCAGTTCTCCATTATTCCACAAGACAGTGGCATGAAAAGTTCATCCACATTCACTATTCTATAGGGAGCCAAAGTGAACCCGCTCCAACCACAAACAGCCGGTCACAAAATACTATTTCCGGGTATATGCGCTCAGTACTTAGACTATGTAGGTTCGAGATTATATGTGTCATTCTCCAATCTTTTAGATCCAAATTTTTAGTAAACTTAACAACTGTCATCGTAGTTTTGAAACAAAGTTATTCAGAGACGATAGTTATACACTTCACTTCAAAAGTAACAAACGAGACCAAAAACATAAGTCTAGCCTCAAACCCCCATAGCTTTAGCAGTAAGCCTCATTCTTACTGGCCACCGGAAATGGTGTTTTGTAGGTGGGTATCTGTGGTTTCAGTGGGTTCACTTTGGCTCCCTATAGATTCACTATCCAATTGGCCAAGATCATATGTAGAATTTGGGAGGCCTAACCATTTATTATGTATCTATAATGGAAAATAAGACTGCTTAAACCAAAAAAAGTAGTGAACGTTGTAGAATCAAAGTGTATTTTTGAATATAAGTCAGTTGGATACATTACACCAACTATAACATGAATCGGAAGAGGCTCCCTTGAAAGTCCCTCTACTGCCATTAGCTTCTTTGAATTCACAGTTGCAGTTTGGGAATAGCTTACATGGAAACATACAACATGAAAATAGGTATATAAGAATGCTATAAAAAGTAAATTTAATGAGAATGTTTAAATATTCCAAGGTTTGTTATACCTCAGTACCTACCTTCAAACCTAAGTATTTGTAAGAATTGGTTGCACAAATTCCAAAGCAGATTTCCCTGGGCATAGGAAGGCCATAGGACTGCTCCACTTCTAAACCATTCAGGCCACCATTGTCAGTAAAACAACCAAAGTACGTGAACACAAAGCCTCGGTAAGTTGCTGAATATAAATAATGCAAATAACTATATTCTGTCTTAATATATTTCTTCTTTTCTGTCTGAAAACGGCTTGTAAGTTATATGCACATTGTTTGATAATTCATTTTGTTGTTTCTGTATCAATGTGGTACACCCAAGTCTAGAAGTGGATAGATGTTATCTTATCTTAGCCTTGAATAAACGTCCATAGGCTTAACATTAGGAACTCGTTCTCAATAGGCTTGCAAGTACGGTAACTCATTCTCAACGGGTGATAAACAGATAAATATTTCCAGGCTAAGATAAAATCAGAAACATTTTCGTGTTTGGTCTGAGTCCCCATTCGCTATTTCGTTTGGAGTGCTTCAGAAGATCTATTCACCCGGCTATCGCCTCGGTCATATTACTGAACACTCCAAACTCGATCAGTTTCTTTCTTATCCTCTGCATCATATTTTGAGTAGAAAATATATTCTTATAGTTTTGAACCTGATGCTAAAATGTAAAGAGGTGCACACATTAACTCTATTTGGGGATAGATATTGACTCTGGGTTGTCTGGGCCATGCATGTAAATAGTCTATTAAAGACAATCAGTAGTCGACTGTTTAAATTTGATAGGCTAATGTCCTCTCTAACATATGAAGATGCGAGAATCGTCTATTATCTTGTATGTCTATGTTCTTGTACCCAATACTCAATGGCTGATTGGGCGGTTCATTTTATCATTAAATAATGTTATACAGGGTGAGATAAAATCAGAAACCCACTCGATGAAAATAACTTGGTCCGCACTCCACCTCATTTGACCGCAGAGTAATTCACTCAGCTTCACTCCGTGAATTACTCTGCAATCAAACTCGGTGGAGTACGGACCAAGCTATTTTCATCTCGTGGGTTTCCTTCTTATACTTCCAAGATACAGTCAATCATGGAATACTGCAGTTTTATAACCAAAATCTTCAGAAATTTTGATCTAGAATAGTTGCAGAAAATGATGATGAGAGGGCTGTAAAATCTTGAATAATTATAAAAATGTATCAGGCCTATCGAGAACCAGGCTATATCAGAAAACCAAACCCCCTTCCGTGAGGAGAAATAAACACTTATATCAAATGATGTATAAAGCACCACAGAACCCCGATTTGAGAGACAATAGACCAGACTGCATGAGAAGCAGCTTAAAGGTGAATTTGAACTGCCCTCTCTGGAAACTGAGGGGAGTAAAGGTCTTGGATGAGCTCCCAGAAGAAGTGCAACAGCTATTCATATACCCATGAGCGGCCCTCTATGATTACATAACGCTGCTGGGGGTGGAGTAACTTTCGTATACTGCCAGGTTGACATTTACTGCCAGGTTGACATTTACTGCCCGGTTGACGTTCACTGTGTTATGAGTATAACCAGCGATGTTGTAAGGTCATCTGCTATTGGCTGAAAGTTAGCTGTCCAGGATGCTTAGACCAATCAGATCGTCTCTTACATAATTCTTATAGAAAGTCTAGTGGGGAGAAAACATAAAGTGTCAGTTTACTCGATAAGGTTGGATCTGGCGTCAGGTTTGATGGCGAGTAAGCAAATAGCAGCTTTTATCATTATTAGCCAACAATTGCAGGTATATAGGAAGAGGAAAACCATGTGCAGGTGTAAGGCTTGGAAAAATTACTGCCCGCGGCTAATAGATGTAGGTAATGATTAACCATGCAGCAATAGAGCAGCAGGTTGCATTTCCAAGGCGCAAGGTGGCAAGAACCAGTGGAGGATCTTTATCGATTCGGCACCCACCAAACCAACGCAGAATTAGGATGGACTCACAAGCTCCATGATGTTGATTGTCTGCATTATAGACCACGTCAGAAGGAAAGCCATTTCTGTGGGTGTAGGAATGGGTCAGAAATGTATACACGGTCCCTATACAGGCTACAACGTGCCCAGGTAGATGAATGAGTGGGGTTCTGATATAAACCTCCGGATGACCCCTGCTGATGCCCCCTGCCGATGTCCCCTGCCGATGTCCCCTTTGGATGCCCCCTGCCGATGACCCCTACAGATGATCCCTATTGATGACCCCTATGGATGACCCCTATGGATGACCCCTATGGATGACCCCTACAGGTGACCCATATGGATGACCCCTATGGATGACCCCTATGGATGACCCCTACAGGTGACCCCTATGGATGACCCCTATGGATGACCCCTATGGATGACCCCCTCCGGATGACCCCTACGGATGACCCCTATGGATGACCCCTATGGATGACCCCTATGGATGACCCCCTCCGGATGACCCCTACGGATGACCCTTCAGATAATCCCCATGTCTTCAGACTGGGTTCGCACTGGACAACTCCCCATTATCAGCGTGATGGCCACAATCTGTGCTTATTCTTATCAGCCAGTGCTGGTAGAAGAAGGAAAAGCACAACATACAAAGGGAAACTTACTAATTTCATAAACGTTATTTCTATGACCTGCTCCACATTTTTGTGAACTGTCTCCATAACACGCCTCGTAACATTCCGACTCTGGTGCTTCTCCATACCTGCCATAGGAGTTTCCACAAGTACAATATGTTCCGAACTGCAAATAAAGAAATCCCATTCAAAGCGTACAAAGTGTTTATCAGGGTCTGTATTACTGTGACTGTAGGCCAAAATAATGGCTTTTATTCCACCCTCTCATCAGATCTCACACTCTCTAAGTCGTAATCTGTACAAGGTTCGCACTGCGCTCTATGGGAGATGAATTCTTTATGAACTAGGCTTAGAGCCTTGAGAATCCTCTGGCACACAGTGTTCCTGCTAGGTGGCATCATTGAGATTATAGGAATCTTTGGTTGTATTGATGTACGTCTTTAGCACGGGAGGCAGGCCAGTGGATTCTCAAGGCTCTAAGCCTAGTTTGTTAAGAATTCTTCTCCCATAGAGCGTAGTGAGACTACAGAATGCCACTTAGAGAGTGTGAGATCTTATAAGAGGGGTGTTTATTCAACACTAATGGCCAATGGCCTGCGACATATTTCCCGATAGGCTACAATTTGAAATGGCAAAATCGTAGACATCCCCGATAATTCTAATCGTAGACATGGATTCAATCGGTGTATCAATTTAGATCTCAGGCAGAGTTCTAATATAGTATAATTCTAGAAATATCTAATGAATATAAATAATCTTTTAGAGGTATTTACAATATATTATGATATAATTTTTCAGACACTAAAACAATCAAATTGAAAAATATAACTGTGGTAGAATAATAATTCCGATATAAAACTATTATTTACAGACACTTAGAATTCATCAAATAATATATATATACAGGGATTAAATACCATATGCGCCTTATATAATTCCAGAATCTAATCATTTTCTGCCAATTATCTCACCCGCAAGAGATATTTCCCTGTTAAATCACCTCCAATAGCCTACATCAGGCTGTGATAATTCCAACTTATGCTCACAATATTGGATTAACAAGATGGCATGCAGACATTTCGTGTTGAGTGTGCCAGTGGGGTAACTGAGGCTTGTGCCTCCACAGGTTCCCTCTTATTAAGCATTAGAAATTGTCTATGTTATGTTTTTGAGTTCTAGAATATATATATAATCGCAGTATTCCAGTAAAGTAGGGATCATCTGCTTAGTCACAGCTACAGCCACATCTTTATCCTACCCCTAATAAAAAACTGCCATTGACTTAACATAGGGAAATTTTATGTGGCAGGCCGTGACATAAAGTGTTTTTTATGCCACTAGAGTAATAACAATATTGACCAATCAGAGAGCAGGATGTCAGCTACTATAAAAACAGTTCTGTTGGTCCTTGACTCAATATTTATCTTTTAGTAATACAAAAGCATGGACGAGGTAGGATAAATACGAAACCGAACTGAATGTTATTACCAGCTGGCCAAATGATTATAACAAGTAAACATCCTCCCAATGTCCGCTGCGGTTCGAGTGCCGCTTTGTATAGATCTGTCGGTAACATCACTGAGAGGCTTATCTCAAATATCAATGCCTCTCTTGTCAAGGTAAGGCTGGAATATTTTGAATTCCTGTGATGTCTAAGCTTTAAAAAGTGCCACTGTTTGCTCATCGAAACATTTGTCTGAGGTCTAGATGGTTAGGCAATGAAGCACAGTACATTTCACTAACCTGTAACCCAAAGTATTTGTTGTCTATGGAAGTACAGGTATAAAAGCATACTTCTGCTTTCATTAATGAATAGCGGACAACAGTTTCATTCAGGTCCCTGACAGCAGCATCAACGAAACAGCCAATATAAGTATATAACTCATTTCCTGAAATACAGAACACATTCATCAGCAGGATATATTTGCAACAAGAGGGAGTTTTTCCGGAGATATATAAAGTTATATATATATATAGGTTTAAATGGGAGATGAGGCTCAAGGGAGCGGGGGCGGAACCCCCCACTGCGGGGCTGAGGCGGGCACAGCCATCTACCTCCAGGGCTTCGGTCACTCGGCCTGTGGTGCACGCACATTCAGCATGCGCTCTGCTTACACTCCACCTTCCGCCCATGCTCCATTTTCCTCACCTATTTCGGGGGGCGGCCTCAGCTCGCCTCCCCCTCATGCACTCAGAGACTTGCGCCTCAGCACTTACACGCACCGTCTTACCTTTACCTTGTCTTATTATCAAGGCTTGTTTATCCTAGCTACCTCCCGCTAGGTGTTTATCCTTCTCATCTAGTTTGCATTATCGGTAACTGTATTATGTTTTATTATCCTTATCCTAATTAGGTTACATAAACCTTTTCACAGCCCTGTATGACCTCATACTAGCACTGCACCTGGATTTACCTCCACTCCAGTCTCCTTATTCAATGTAAACAAATGATGCAATACTTTCAAACTATCTTGATTCATCAAAAGATTTGGTCAGAAACTTAACTGGTCATGATTATAATGAGTGACATTATCATCGGAAAAAGTCAATAGTTGCTGATGTATCACGTCTCAGTCATTTTCTGTCACAACAGCAGCACAGTGATATGATAGGTCAAAAGCTGGTCCATTGTTTCAAGTTTCACTTTTTGTACAATATAGACGTTTTATGTCCAGGAAACCAATCCTTCATGTCAAAGTATTATTTCATGGTTACTCCCCAGGTTGTAAGGTTAAGCTTTAGGATATATTTCGTTTTGGAAGTTATGGGTTTCAATATTGATAGAATAATCACAGCCAATCTTCACTAACGTTGTATAGATGTCTCGGTCTTACTTATAATGCTCGATTGAGATATTCGAGAAAGCTACCTTCATTGAGGAGTCTAGATCTTATATATGCTTTCTTTATCAATATGCCGCAGAGAGAATTTGACCACACCGAATGCCCACCTTGAGTCTGCATCACAATCCAACAAAACAAAACTCCAACTCTGGAAATAGTGAGTTCCATGGTCATGATGTGTCGCTGCCTATGGATGTAGGCAGAGTGTAGCAAGATGGTTCAAGATACAGGAGTTGTCGCAATATTTCTAGTATATCCTTATATACATATTTGATGGTCAGTCATTCAACTGGAAAAGTGGTGTGCTATGGGATTATGCTGTGTGATCTCCGATAAAAGGCCTTTGATCTGTCCAAGCAATGCACATATTAATATTTAACTCATATCGTAATGTCTTTTTAACATTTGACCATTGTACCAGACAAATTGTCTCTGATGTTCATTCACCAAGGTACATGAACAGAACATAATTGTCTTCATGATAAAAATGAAATATTTCTATGGGACCTCTACCTCATATAAAGAGTTCACAGTCATATGAAAAGATTAAACATCTTTATTATATTGATGGTTCCTTTTTTCTCAAGCAACTCCAGGGGTCATTTATTTTCTATACCAAATAAAGTATGATGTCCAAGGAGAGGTCGTACGAGGGTTTGGGTTTGATTAGTCAAAGTATCAGGGGAAGGACAGTTGTACCCGAAGATTCACAAGGTATCATTCATTTAGGTCTTATTACTTTGACTAATCAAACCCAAAGCAAGTGGTAGGGGTGTTCGCCTTGAACCTGGGAGGTCGTGGGTTCAAACCCCGGTCGGGTCATACCAAAGACTTTCACAAAAATGGTACCCACTGCCCATTCGATTTAACACCCGCCATTAGAATGAGGAGTAGGGGGCTAGGGCCCGGATGGAAGAACAGCTGTGTAGCCGAATTCGGTGATTGTGTACACAAATATTCCCTAATAAATATTGCTTAAAAAACCTAGATTAAATGTTAGGCCAGGATATCTATTCCATAGTGTCCTTCACCTCTCCTGGCAATACCCATTGGGGTATCGTGGGTGATTCATAAAAATAAATAAAAGCTCATCAGTTCATTTAAACTAGCGGAAATATGTTTACTATGACTCAAATACAAACTTGTAAGGCTAGAGGAATTATATCTGAAATATTTAGTCAGGTTCATATATATCTATAAATGAAGAAATTACTTCCCAAAAATTCTTCTATGTGGCACCACCTGCAGTGATTACAAACCCCTTGTTCAATTCTCCCGCAAACTGTCTTTCATGCACATTTTGTCCTAGACTGGTTCCCTGCCCTAATGAATAAGGGACAGGTAATGGGTTCCTACGTCCTTCACCTAGACTGTAGTATATCTCCGCCGAGCCCCCTAGTGGATACCCTGGGAACCAGCGTATCTGGTGGTCTGCCAATGGAGGCGTTACCAATAATGCACCACGAAACTGGAACCCGTTGCCGGGCCTTTAGTCTAACTAGGCCAGGCTAATTTTGTCCTTGGGATCACTCAAACAAGACTATGGACGAGGATTTCTCTACATATGGACGACACATATAATCAAACGCGATTGACGAGTTCTTGCCAAATGTGTCGTCCGTGGAGGTCTTCTTCTTCAGGACTGTGGTCCCCCATGAGAGTTAGAAATAAAATGACCCCAAGACCAGTTTAATATCCCATTAGATACATCATGATGCTTCAATATCATTTCCAGGACAATATTTCATATTTTGATTGATGATTTGCGGACTAAATTATATCATTTAGGTGACCATGTGTCCCCCCCCCCGTGTTTCCATTGCTACTTCCCTTTTTCTTACTTCAAGGATCTTTATTTCATTCTTCGACTCGTGAAATTATGGAGCCAACAAAATGCGTGGCATAAATAAACTCAGTCTCAAACTCGTGACGTCTCTTGATAATATGTCCCATGAAGACACCCGATAAAGGCAAACCGCCGAAACGTAGTGTCACACCTATAAATATGTTATATTCCTGTTAAGAGTAAAAAATATAAAAAATCTACACATCATATACCGGTGTTTGTTTGTTCTGTGATAAATACAAACAAGTCTAAAAAAAGAGTAAAGGGTATGTCTTATATTATATGACATGAATAAAAGCTGTCAAGACTCACTCGTAAAGTGCCCTTACCCATAAAAGGCACAGCCGTAAAGCAAACGACGGAGATTGTACACCGTTAAGAGGCACTAACCAAGCCATAGACGTCGCACAACCTCAAGAAGGCCATCGCATATTGCTAGTTTAGTGTAGGCCACAGGTCATATACTCTGCCGAACCCGGCGTTTACACTGGACGATTATAGGTTGAGATTTTTGAATTTAGCACCACCTGACGACTTACCCGACGTTTACACTAGACGATTATAGGCGACAATTCTTGAATTTAGCACCACCTGATGACTTACCCGTCCTTTACACTGGACGACTATAGGCGACGATTCTTGAATTTAGCACCACCTGATGACTTACCCGTCGTTTACACTTGACGATTATAGGCGGCAATTCTTGAATTTAGCACCACCTGACGACTTACCTGACGTTTACACTAGACGATTATAGGCGGCAATTCTTGAATTTAGCACCACCTGACGACTTACCCGACGTTTACACTAGACGATTATATGCGGCAATTCTTGGATTTAGCACCACCTGACGACTTACCCGTCGTTTACACTAGACGATTATATGCGGCAATTCTTGGATTTAGCACCACCTGACGACTTACCCGTCGTTTACACTAGACGATTATATGCGGCAATTCTTGGATTTAGCACCATCTGGCGTTTACACTAGATTCACCCGCTGATAGGCCTTCCGATTGACCACCCGATTAGAATAAAACAATTTCATTGGGAGGTCAGACTAACGTTAAGGTTTACTATATGGACCCTTTGTATTAGGTGAATAATAGATATCTGTTTGCACTGGATGTGTCCATACAGGGTTCCTGTAGGTTTCCTATGAACACTTTGTATTAGGTGGATAATAAAAAGGAAGAGGGGGCATATTTGTAAGCTCAGGCAACGCCCTTGACCTGGTTGACATTTCAAACTGACGTGGTCTGCGGCCTTGGCAGTGACACTCAGCCATTGTAGTCGACCTGCGCCCTCGTACGGCACCTTCGTGCCCACATCGCCCGCCCTCAAGTGAGAATTACCCATCGCCCAGCCACATATCTGTCATCAAACAGTCCTATTCCCGCTGTCAAGTAGTTGCCATGACCCCAGATCGTAGAGTTCCTTCATAAACTGGTTATCGTCTGCTGAAACCGCTCCCATTTTTCGCGCCCTTTTCGTGCCCTTTTCGCGCCCTTTTTGCGCCTCTGCCGCAGGCGCCGCCGTAAACACATTTACGCGGGAACAGTTTGCTCAATGATGGCCACATTTCAGCCCGTAATTTCTATCGATCGGAGGCATTGAAACAACTGCCAATTTTAATAAATGAGATTATCGATGTCGCAGGGAGAGAGGCAGAGGGAGGGGAAAAAATCTCTCTCTCAGTGGTCGTGAAACGGAGAAATCTGTGAAGGCCCTTTATGCTGGCACTGTGCCAATTCTCTTGGTGAAAATATCCCATGCTCGCTCTCAACCACAATCCCCAGTAGCGGTATGGGGCGGATTTTATTTGATTGGTTAAAAAGTAAGCTTATTATTTCAATCTCATGGGAACTTTGGGCGTTTTGTGATCGGGTGGTGATTTTAGTGACTGTGTGATTTGAGTAGATTAAAAGGAGGAACAGCCATTGGTTGTCATCTTTGAAGGCCTTTTCAAAGTGCATCTGGGAATTGTTTCGAATTTTGGAGACCCGTCTATTATCATTAATAAGAATCTGATATTTCAGGATAAATGCTATAGCTGCATATTTTTCAAAGTGTGTATATATATTCTTTCGTTTCGAAATTTAACTACTGATGTAAGGCCTGGCGTCACCTACTACGATAGAAATTTAGACCTACAGAAACATGGTCAACTGCCCCGATATTAGGTGACCTTCCGACACGATTTTGATTTTTTTATCAGGCGGTGCATCGTAGACCATATCGGAGCCATATCGTAGTAGGTGGACGCCGGGCCTTATTCTATGCAGAGAAATCCTATTTGTACCGTCAATGCGGGTGATATTCATTTTCCTTTTTTAAAGTCATAATTGGACATATTTGTTACAAAAGTTTCAATGAGTGACAATAAATTGCAGATTTATAGCCAATAACGAACTGCAATGACGACCCTTTCAGCGGCCCTTTCCCTGTGCTGGTTTTCGCCAGGTATTGTATCGTATTGTTCAGCCAATCAACATGCTTGCTGGTCAGCCAATAAGGAGCCATTGTACAAAGTAGCTGTGGGAACCAATCAGTGAGTCTGTTATCGTATCTTAGCTTGGTATAAACATCCATAGGCTTAACGTCAGGAACATATTCTCAACAGGCTTGCGAGTACGGTAACCCATTCTCAATGGGTAATAGACTGATAAATATGTCCAAGTTATGATAAAACCAGTAACATATTCGTGCTTGGTCTGAATCTCCAATCGCCATCTCGTTGGGAGCGCTTAGGAATATTCACTTGGCTATCACCGATTATCATATTACTCAAGGCTCTATGCCTAGTTCGTTTAGAATTATTCTCCCATAGAGCATAGTGAGAACCTAGTACAGAATATCACTTAGAGAGTGTGAGATCTTATGAGAGGGGTGCTATAATATGCCTACATGTAACAATCATTGCTTGTGTATACTTTGTTTTAGTAAAGCTGCAGGTATACAGAATGACATTTATAGGAGAACTCCAGTTTCCCAGAACGAACAGTTCTTAGAATAAGAGCTGAGAGCTTGTTTTAGCTGGTGGCCATTTTAAACAGCAGTTGATCCCTCGGGAGCAATTATTTTCTATTCTTTGATCTTTAGATGTCAGCAAAGTAATCTTTAGACGCATGTGACCTTTGAAACGCTTTCTGGAAAGAAACTCCATGGGATGTTTTTTTTTGTTTAAGTCTCCGCTATATGATTCATAGCGGCTTCTGGTTAAAACAGAGTTATAACAAGAAGAGAGTCTAGGGTGGTAATTACTGTTAACATTTTCATTTTGTTGGCAATATCTGTTCGTGCATCCGTTCGTGTCAGATTCAAACTATATACATTCAGCGATCCTCTGGGAAATAGAACAAAAATAAGTGTCCAGTCGTGGGAAAAATTAAACATGCTCGATGTTGTCGTAGCCTTGTCGGAAGGCTCCCGACAAGCTTCCAATCGTGGTCCTGTCGTGGCCTTGTTGTAGACTCTTGTTGGTAACTGGGGTCCACCAACCACGACAAGGCCTCCAATCGTAGGCCAATTGTGGACCTTGTCAGGAAGCCATTGTCGTAGCCTTGTCGTGGTGGGTGACCGCCCCCCTGAACAATAACCCTAGGACGCACTTGGACCTCATTATGAGTAGGAGTTTTACCAAGAAAATTAGGTCATATCCATCACTAACAGTTGCACAACATAGCATGTTTATCTATACCAGATACCCCAGATAAATAATTGCTTACAAGCCTAAAAAGTGTTGAGGAAATCACTATGCAAAAAGCACCCTTCTAGACTTTTTTTTATAACGAACAATGCTCTTTTTTATTGATCATACAATTTTAGTTACATTGCAATTAAAAAAGATTTGCTTGAACATGTTTGGTGAGTTATAAACTATACAAAAGTTTGTAATTCTTTACAAGGTCATTTGACTCCTTAGACTTTCTATATATTTTACAATTATAATATCATAAAATTTATCTGTAAAACAAAACAAAAAAACCAGACAAACTAGTACGGTGTCCCCCATTTTTAAAACTTACAGTGTATTCTATAACACTTGGAAATCAAATATATTCAATTTCCAGGGAATAAATATGGGCTTGACCTTTGAAAGTTGATTGT
This sequence comes from Alentia gelatinosa, assembly GCA_950022655.1. Lineage (NCBI taxonomy): Eukaryota > Metazoa > Annelida > Polychaeta > Phyllodocida > Polynoidae > Alentia > Alentia gelatinosa. The sequence goes on from OX465583.1 coordinate 77,417,080, forward strand.
TGGATATGCCTCTAACAGGATTGGGACTGATTTAGTGAGTGATCAGAATCCGATTCGCCATCTGACACCAACTTTATTTTACACGGACACTGATTGAATGCTGAAACGGAGCACCCGAATTTTATTTCTTTTCCCACTTTTTATTTCTGAAGCGATGAAGTTTGCGCCACTCTCTGGCCGATTTGTCACTCCGATGATAACTAAAACATCTCGGCTCGAGTCTCATTGATTTACTTGTGTGAATATAAAAGCCTGAACCTGATCCAAAATCAAATAGTTCTTTTTTCAGGGAAATGGCCAGGCATCCTTTTATCCGTTTATAGATATTTAGAGGAATCAACCACATCTCGTCAGTTTATTTAACTGCTATTTTTTCACATTTAATGTAACGGAAGACCGAAAATAGGTAAAGCTAAATATTTAGGTGCATGCTATAAACATCTAAAGCGGGATTCACACTTAAGCACCAAATCCGCTTAATTGACTGAATTCGCATAGAATTCTCATGAGACCATGCGAACACGCGAATACATGCGACCGTGCGAACGCATGCGAAAATATCAAAAGGTTTTGAAAAAGAATAGCAAAACATATAACTGGGGTAAATATACACCGAATTACCACCATGCTTGACAATGATGTGGCTTTATCAAATCTGTAGTCATCCTATATGTTGATACATGGTCCATTATTCTTGTTATCAATCATGTAGGTGGGTATCAGATACAATAAAAACTGGTTTTGTATAAGAATGACCGTAATCTCCTCATACTTGACGACGTTATATCCTCGCCATCTCTCGGATATTACTACGCGTCAGCTACTCGGAGATTACTGGTACACAAAACCAGTCATTATTGTGTATGTATTTTTGACTATATTTTGGAAGTACATCTTTTGGACGACAATACGTGTCCTTTTTTTTGTAGGTGAATAAAAAAAAGAAAACGGTCCTAGGAGGATTAACTATGGAAATTATCTTTAAATCTTATTATCCTTGTTCACCTAATTATGCAGATTCTTTGATCCCTGTTGAAATATTCAAGGTACAAGGTTACAAACTTCCATATTCAATTACTGGACTGAAATCTGGTAAATACAATTCTGTCCGACACACATCATTCTTAATCTCCTGATGCGTGAGGTGAGTCTACCTGCCGATAAAATGATGACTTGTGAGACTATTGCATCACGACCTAGTAATGAAAGACAATATTCCCTCATTTGAATGCTAAAGCGCCAAATCCACTAATGCGACTAAATTCGGATGGAATTTTGGTGAAGCGCCAGATCCACTAAGGCGACCAAGCGAATGCGTCTACGATCCATGCGACTGTGCGAATCCCATGCGATGATATTCAATATATTGAATATTGTCGCAAGGCATTCGCATGTCCATGCGAACGTCTGCGAACGTCTGCGAACGTCTGTGAACATCTGCGAACCCAAATTCGCATGGAAAATCGTCTTAGTGTATCTGACTAATGTCAATGCGACCGTGCGATTACATGCGACCGAGTGAACGCATGCGATAATATTAAAAGGTTTTAATATTGTCGCATGCCTGTCGCATTTCCATGCGATTTCGCATGATACATACGACTCCTGAACGACCACCGTGCGAACGCCTGATCCACTGAAGCGAATTTTCCATGAGACCGGGCGAACTCTAGGCGAACGTGTGCGACTGCCAAATTCGCCTTAGTGGATTTGGCGCTTTACTTCCTCTGGATAAAGGGCCAAATCCACTAGAGCGAACATCTTGCGAATTCCTCCCTTTAGTGGATCAGGCATTCGTTTGGTGTTCACTCGTGTGAATTCTCGTCGTGCGAAGTCACATGCACATGCGACCGGCATGCAACAATATTAAAACCATTTAATATTGTCCAATGTGTTTCTAAAACGCAAATCCACTGAGGTGATTTTTCATGCGAATTAGCGGTCGCAAAGGTTCGCACAGAGTTCGCTCGGTCGCATGAAATTTGCATGAAAATCGCTTCAGTGGATCAGGTAGTCGCATGGAATTCGCTTGGTGCTCGCATGTTTCATACGAATTCACCTAGCCATGAGATGGCCTTGCGAAAATATTAAAAGTATTAGATTATTTCGCATGCGATTCACACGGTCACACGTAGTCACAGGATCGCACGGATTCGCAGGAAAATTCCGTCGCCTCAGTGGATTTAGCGCTTCACGCTCGCACATATTCGCATCGTCGCATCTTCGCGTAACACAAGAATTCTCACGTGAAATCTGTGAACACGATCAGCTGATTTGTAGTCTGTAGATCCACGTACTTGGTCCCGGTCAAGACTCCGGTCACGGTCACGGTCACGGTCGCGGTCACGGGTGGTTGCTCGCTTCCATGCTTCAGCAGTTTCTTCCCCACGCGGCTTGCTTTTTGGTCTAGCGCCCGTACCCAAACTCAATTTTCCCATCTGATTTAAAAGTGAGTTTAGGGAAGTTTTGATACCATGTAGGCGGCCAGATACGTTTCGAAACTTGGTTCGAACTTGTGTCTTTAGGACTGTAGTGTCTAGGTCAGTACCTTCATTTTCGTCTGCCCATAGGCCGTCCTTCTGAAGTTCCTCCTCCTTCCCGCCGGCGCCCGCCATTGTGCTCTGAGAGCTACTATCCAACTGATAATCCGTATTAGTCTTTTCCATACGAGTACACTTCTTCCCGGTCGGTTTCAAATGTGTAGAAGCACATGTGACACAGTAACGAAGCCTCGGGGGCATATCCGATACAAGGGCGCCCAGTAAAATTAAAAATACGACGACGGATACATGTTATGGCGTCATCTGAGTTTGGAGATGAGGTCTGAAGTGATCCTCTACCTGTACAGGTGTGTGAAGTAGTATGATAGTGGTTCCACCTAGCGGTTTGTTCATACACAAATATACAGTCTTACCCCCTCTGGTAGTAAGTCACACATATTTTTTGTGCAATAATCGGTATTAAGTGGAAACAAAAAGGATCAACGATTTTTCTCTCCAACGTTATGCTCCACTGACCAACTATTGCATAACGTTGAAGAGAAAGGCACATGTCCATGGGGGGGGGGGGGGCAATTTCTAATCCTAGGCAAATTTCTGGAAGGGGTGCCACATTAAACAACTCCGTTTCAAGACCTCACCTGAGCTTACGATTGTTCTTTTATTACTGATAACGAAGCTTTCATGTTCCGAGACGTACTTATATAGAACGATCTGACCATGCTGTACATGCTACAAAACAAGATGGAGAATTATTGTTTTTTACTGAACGAGGCCCCAGGCCGAGTTCCGTAATTAACATCAATTCCCATCGAGTTTTGTATCATGTACAAGCATGTTGGGTCTCTGTGTATTTATTATATAACCATAATTAATCAAATCTTAGAAGACGTGTCAATGTGAAAGCCCACACACTGCTGATGTTTCACCGTGTGCAATATAACAATTTATCCTACCCCTAATAAAAAAACTCCATAGGCTTAACATTAGCGGACTGTATTTGGTCTACGGTGCAGGAAAATGAAATTTATCGCTCTAGTGGGGTACAGTTGTCAAATGACATCATTTGAATAGCGACCAATGATTATCACTGATTATCGGTGAGTTTTATGTTATTTCTTATTTATTGTTACGGGGTAGGATAAATTCTAAACCAAACTCGAGGTAGTCATATTGTTTAGTCATGTATCACTGCACTCGGCTTTGCCTCGCGCAGTGAACGCAACATCGCCGTCGTACAATAAACAACAACACAACTAACAACTAAGTACTGCACAGGGTTCAGAATACAATTTATACTGCATAGGGAGCAGCAGTACGTAATTATCAAATATACTGCATGGGTATATAACAAAAATGTTACGGCCTTCCAGGCTGTTTAACGTCGGCGAGGCCAACTCGGTGCGGACTCTCATGTTGCGGCGATGCACCCCGAAGCCTCCCGGATCCCGACACCTCATGGGGGCTCACCACTTCCGGTATGGCACACGCATGCGCACATGAAAGCGGCGTCCCTGGCGACCGCAGCGCCGCCCCTCGGTAACGGCGATCAGCGCCCATTGTGATTGGCTGTCGCTGAGTCACGTGACGGGCGTCGTCACCGCTTAGTGGGGCTCTCCAAGCGGAGGCTCTCGACCAGGCCAAACAAGGCCACAAATCAATGCCGGCCGGAGGAGGCGATGCGCTGTAAGGGGAGGGGGTGGGAGGGAGGGGGCTGAGCACCATTGTGTGAGCGTTTGATGTGCGGGGAGGGAGAGGACAGGGTGACGCCTCAGATTCTGTGACTTCTCCTCAGATCTGGGTTTTTGACAGAAGACTTCTGATTGGCAGACGATTCCCGTTTCTGTGGTGTCCCTGACGTCTCATTTCACAGCGTATTTGAGTGCCGATTGGGCGGACTACGAACATACATATAAAGAGATTATAGAGTTTATCTCACCCCTGGTATTTTTATCCCGTAGGCGTAACATTGAGAACACGTTCTCCATGCCACTACGAGTATTGCAGTCGGTTCTCCATGGTCTATATCCTGTGTCTCATCTATTCTTTGATGTGAACAGGGGTGAGATAAATACGTAAGCAACTTGATTTGGTCAAAGTTGTTGTTCTCCAAATGCTAGTGATATTGACTCGGCTGTCGCCTCGTTCATATCACTCAACATCAAACTCGTGGAGAACGACGACTTTGACCAAAACTTGTTGGTTTCTACTTTAGCCTTGTACAGGAAGTGAAAGTGATTTTTAATGTGAGAGTTATTGAGAAGGTATATAAATATATATAAATATATATATAAATATATATACATATATATATATATATACATGTATATAGATGTGTAGGGAGCCAATCGTGGTGTATCGGTACATCAATCGCACCACAGTTAGGGTTCACATTTATTTGTTTACGTGAATAAAAAAAACCGTCGGTTACTGTCCGCCATTATACAGTCACGTCACAGGCGAGAAAACGCGAGAGTGTGACACGAGAGTTCGCCCGGAGATGGTCCTCGCTTGTTACCGTCGATCTTGGCGAGCCTCTGAAATTGGCAGATAATAAAGTGACAGAATATCGCCCATTGTAACGTGGTGATCGGGTTTACCCACACAAAGAGGTATAGGTGGCTTTCCCGACAGTAATGTCTGTAATAAATAACAGTATGAATGAGGAAATACGCCTGGTCGATTCGTTGACACTGTCACCATGATGGGGCAGCATTATCCGCATTGACTGCTGCCCTTCAGAGGTCTTTGTTACGTGTATAGATGTATAGATGATGTCTGGGGACCAATATACTCCACAGTACTCCACAGATACTCCACATTAAGGCCTGGCGTCCACCTACTACGATAGAAACTTATACCGACTGATATGGCACCGATACAAAAAGCAAATATTGGAGACATATCGGGATGGAGCAAAATCATAGACATATGTCTAGACATGCCAATCCACCATGCATTGTAAGGGTTTTTTCAGTGCCCAATCACAGAAACGTGGTGATATTAGGTGACCTTCCGACACGATTTTGATTTTTTTATCGGGAGTTGCATCATAGACCATATCGGAGCCATATCGTAGTAGGTGGACGCCGGGCCTCGAGCCTAATACAGATCTCCCGATTTTGGAACATTGATATACCGTTGTTGGCAACAAAGGAACAGTAATTTGTCCCAGGCGAGGCATCCTAATGGAGTCGGCCCCAGTCAGTAGATGTAGCACAGCTAGGCAAGGATCAGCCAATGATTAGTGAATGTCCCTCCCTGGAGATATTGTTAAGTCGCTGACGAGTTGTGGCTCGATCTTCAAAAATCATTCACCAAAAGTTTATCAACATGTTGATAAATCCAGTCACCGGCAATGGAACGTTGGTAAATGGCCCTTGATTGGGTGGCCGACACGAGTGGAGGTATTACGTAATTCACCTGTGACAAGTTCACCAACTCCTATACGATTTGGGAACATATATATATCGTTCAATCCTGAATCGGTAGATGTGTATTGGGGTTTGCAATACACGTGCGGATCGCAGAATAGTGACCCGAGGGGCTGAAATTTTCGCCCAAAGATGAGCGACACACGTCGTAATCATCTTTCTGCATCGCAGTGTAAAATGCAACGTTTAACAATTATTTTTACACGGATCATCTGCAAATCGCATCACCTCATGCTATTTGGTTAAAACATAGAGGAAAGTACGCATGGAACAAGTGATCTGAAGACCCTAAGTCCATCCCGGGAAAGGCGGCTTTCAAAAGAGCTATTAAGGCCTATGATCTTTGTAATGGAGTAGACAAAAATCGGCAAGAGCTGGAATGACCTTGTTGAGAATTAAAATAGATTTCGTACCCTGTATAAACTTGTTACAGATATCAATATCTGTTGTATTCTGTAACTCCGTATGAAGTCGCCTCTTGATGTAAATCAATGATATTGACACTGTATAACCATCTCATCATCATTAGCCATTATTACACTACTACATACCATTGTTATTCTTTAATTATACTACAATGTACCCCTCAAACTTGATTGTACGACAAAAACGTGATTATGAATGCACGATGGAAGACCGCCTAAAACTAAGGCGAATTGCTTGCAATAATAAAAAAAAAATTGCATATCCAGGGTGCCGTTGAATAATCTAGGACCTTACATAAAGACACTTGTCCGTACCTTTGTACAAGGGTTATCGTTTGATGGTATTTAAGTTTGTTTGCTAAGACAGTATCAGACATCCATAAGGTCGTCCATAAGTGTTGAATAAAGTTGACCCACATCGTCTCTAGCTGTCTATGGCATACAGAAAAAGGTTTGATTTGGCTTCGCGTTTAATGGCTTAGGTAAGCAAATAACGCTATTCATCGTTACTCGGTAAGGGTCGGAAAAATTACTGCCTTACCTGGTAACTTTGACTTTCTCTCACCGGAACATAATTTCCCTCTATTCTGACACGATTCCCTTAATTTAGGGAGCAACATTCAGGCCCTTGGGTCGCTATTCTGCGATGTAAAGATGTATTATAGAATTACTATGTTGTCTCTCGTGTATGGTGGCCGTACGCCGAGGTTTGTCTAACTGTCGTACTCACCAAGGCCGTAGGCCGAGGTGAGTACGACAGTTAGACAAACCGAGGTGTACGGTCACCATACACGAGCGACAACGTCGTAATTCTATTATTATATGCCTTCAAATGTCTTAAACAATCATAAATTACCTTTTTATGACCGTAAATTGCCATAACGTCACACTCATCTGTTCGACAAAGACGTCAAATCGTTCTCATACTTGTTGGTATTTCCCATAGTCCTTAGCGGCAGCTTTCTACACTCGCCTATCTGAGTTTTGGTTTCCGCGTCATTGGCGCCATACACAGTATCTACGGTTCGGAGATTGAACGACCATAGCGCCTCTAGTAAGTCAGCTGGTACTAAATTCAATGGTAGGAAGCAAACGTCGGAGAAGATTGTCGACATGCACTCGTCTAAAAGTGTATAATGACCAAATGTCAAGGTATTTGACGAGAGACAACCTCGTGATACAGTTAAGATAGCTTAGATATACAGTTAGATACAGTTTTAGATAGCTTAGATATACGAAATAAATCTACGCAGTGTCCCGACACTGGAACTAGGGTAGCCAACGTAATTTGACGTTGACAACGCGGAGCGTTGAAGTAGACCTTCGGTGTTTGTTGATATCGATTGAATTTGTATATCTAAGCTATCTAAACTGTATCATCTTTATCCTATATGTAACTTACCTCGATATTCGCTAAATATGCATCTTAACTCGTTTCGGCCCGATAATAACACATTGTCAAACCCGCGAATCAGGACGTCCAGCATTTTTGAATTTTCCGCCCAGCCGAGTGCTTCGGCCTCTCGGCCAATCAGATTGCGTTATTTTTCAAAGCACTCCGTATGTCAGTCAAAGCACTCCGTATGTCAGTCAAAGCACTCCGTATGTCAATTCCAAAGGCGATGCCTACTAAGGTAGACGGAGTAACGTAGCTATATTATTTTATTACTATAACCCCAGGAACAGTCAGTATTTACACGTACTTAGTGCATAGGTATATAATAATATTATATACCTGTGTCCAAATGTCTATTAAATACTGCCCGCTGCTAGGGGTGCAGTAATAATAATGTTCGTGTCCGCTGTAACTGTGACTTTATAAGTCATTAAAATTGAGATTTTAATTATCTTAAGGTATATAATAATAAGCAAACATCCTGAGTGTGGGCAAAACTTTTATTGTTCTCGGTCATTTTTGGTTTTTCGTACGGCCTTCGGCCTACGGTGTCAGGCCGTACGAAAAACCAAAAATGACCACGAACAATAAAAGTTTCGCTTACAGTAAGGACGTTTCCTAATATTGCAAACGTGATGCAAGTGGAACAAAACTCGATATAGGTTAATAATGGCTAGTTGAAAGTTTGCGTGGGCGGAGTTGGGAAGGGGTGACGGATGGAGGCAAAATGTGCCTGTCAAGGCCCTTTTGTCTTATTAATCAACTTGACCGTCTAAACATACTCCCTGACAACACCTGCCTCGCCTCTAATGGGCCACAGTCTGGTTCTGCCCGCTATCTCCTGTGAGGTGAATCCGAGGTGATAACTCATTTCCATTGTGCCGCTAGTGCCTACGCCGATAAAAGCTCACCTATACTGTAGGTTATTTTCAATCATTTGTCAAAGTGAAGGTCTATTCATTATATGAGAAATTCCAATAATGAGGATTCCCTGTGAAAATCTCTGTGAAAATGTTTTTCGTTTTAATGATTCCAATGAGTTATTCCCCTTATAAGTGCGATTGGTTAGCTGGTCCGCACGGATCGACCAAATTGGTAATGTCACTAATGAGGGTGTCCCTGGGGCCTGTTTAATAATCTAGGCTCGTATATGGAAACCCTTTTCTGTAGCTCATAAGGCCCATTTCCATTGGCCGACAAAAATGGTGTAGATTTTCCGTGTTCTCCTAATAGCCTACTTACAATTTGCGTCAGCAGTGGTAAAGGTCCGCCAGTGGTTCCTGACTGCATATCGGTGATGGCCAATAGAAAAAGGCTATTAGGAGAAGACAAAAAATCTACACCGTTTTCATCGGCCAATGGAAACAGGCCTATACAAGGGTTATCGTTTGAAGATATGTAAGTCTGTTTGCTAAGGCAGTATCATATAGAGACATAGTTAGTGTGACTGAATGGTATCTGTTCAGAGATATTTTGATCAGAAATACTTACCGAGTTCGAAGAATGAAATGACTATTTCAGACAAAAATATCGAGGAACAGATGGAATTTAGTCACACTCACTATGTCTCTTTATTATCATATACCTGGAAATCATTAAAAATGCCACTCTACAACTCACTAAATAGTAGAATGAGTGGTCACGTGGTACGGAGGGACGTATGGATATTCTTTCGTCACTCAGTGACGAACGGAATCTGTACTCCTGGTCAGTAAAAGTGAGACATTCGCCTATAGGTATATAGTACTAGCTGTGAATAAAGTTACCCATAAGTCTTAACTAAAATTGACCCACATCATCCCTATCTCTCGTTGGCGAACAGAAAAGTGTCTTCACAACTTAGAAGAGTGACTGAGGCATGGGTTATGGAAGGACCTGCTTTACGGCTCTAATTAATTCGCCTGAGATGCGCAGGGCAGTGTGGTGTACCAACAAACAACATGGCCCGCAGAAAGCATGCCTCGAGGGAACGAACACATGCGCCCGCTAATTAATATGCGATCAAACTCAAATTAACCTCAAAGAGATCAAAACACATCCGCGGGGGTTGCCCAGGTTCAGGATGTTGAAAGGAACTTGACCTTTCATACAAATAGAGAATGGCCATTCCGGGAATGGTTTATTTGTCAAAAATATTTCTGGAAATGTTTGGTCAAAGGATTTCCGTGTTTTTGTGCTTCGGCATATAAGGCACTCCTAGTCTTAGATACAGCAGGAAAACGTTTTAAGAGAGAAATTGTTTTAGAGAGTGTTTGGTCTGTGTCCCAGTTCGTTATTGAGTTGGGAGTGCGCAGTAATATGAACGAGGCGATAGCCCTGTGAATATTGCGAAGAACTCCAAACGAGAGGACGCGAATTTTACGTGGTGCCCACTCTATGAAATACGTAATTTACCCCAGTTTGACTAGATTATGCAGTAAAATTCACTATATATAGATGTTAGCAAATTATTCAATTTTCAAAAATAAAAACAGAAGGGACTAGATGTATATACCACTTGTTACCCATATTCAAAGATACCTAAAGAAGAAATGCCTAGAAGCTTGACAAGAAACAACTCTGGACAAGAAATATCAATCACGTTACTATAGTAACAAAACATTTCACTGCTCAGTTTTTGTAGCTCATATCAGTTAATTTAGCTTCAGTACACCTGATGAAGGCCAAATAGTGCCGAAATGTTGTGTCAACAAATTTAATCTATATTTACTTTAAAGTATCATTAAAAACAACAACTTCAAATTTATAAAACGTATACTGGTGTTTGTTGGTTCTGTGAAATATTCATATGTAATTATGGAGTAAAATATAAAGGCGTTGAATCTTGATAAAGATAAAATACGCTTATTTACATTTGCTTGATTTTCATGGGAAATGTACTGAAAAATACGGTTTTCTTCAATTCTTTCAAAAACAAGGATGGTGATCTATGATTTCTAATAAAAACAAATTTGAGTCCTTTCTGATATGTAGAAGAAATGTCGAAATTTGACGCCAGTGTCACTGGGGCATAAACATGGGGTTAACAGAGGGCAATCTACATTAATGATGTGACCAATGAAATGTTCATGGAAATGGGAACATGGAATGTCAAATGTGATGGGGAATGAGGCACTGGTTTGGGATGTCGCTTATCGGACGGAGCTTCCCGTTTGGAGAGATCAGTTGGGCATAATGTTCACATTAGGGAAGATTTATGTGCCTCCGGACGCTGGTCTCATGTTCGACAAATGTCGTCTGCTTAAAATGATAATGTGGACACATCACTCTCCAATGTATCACATACATTAAAGGCATATCGGACAATTTGGCTTGAAAATTAAAACCCATGTCAATTTCCCGAAAATTTGATATGATGATCTTCAAATGTTGTGGAACACATATCTAAATTAAAAATCGGGGGTCACCGTGCTAGTTTTTGATTTGTAGATCAATATTATGATCATTTTATATTAGAATATATAGAAATTCACATAGTAAAACCCATGTCATTTTCCTCAAACTGTCACAGAATATAGTACGTATATAGTATTACATATTTAGGTTTTAGAATTCATAGGTCGCGGTACTTATTTTTGAAAGAATTGAAGAAAACCATAATTTTTTGGTACATTTCCTAGGTAAATCAAGTCAATGTAAATAGGCCTATTATACCTATTAAGATTGGATAAACTGGACAAAATGTTAAATTTACTCAATTAGAATTATAATGAATCCCAAGAAACCAGTTTTGACTAATAATTGACATTATATTAAAATCACCAGGTGGCGCCACTGTGAATTGTAGGATATGCCTTTTAAATGATAATGTGGACACATCACTCTCCAACGTATCTTTGGATACTCGTGGGGATTGGAATTATTTGCACAAATAAATGAATTACTCTGAGAATTTTGCACAGATAAATCTAACTTCCAGGGTGACTTTACTCCATAGATTGATAACCTGAGTTGTATTGTGTATTCTCGATTGGATTTCTCAAAGGTATATCTTACAATTCACGGTGGCGCCATCTGGTGATTTTGAAATAATGTCAAGCATTTGTCAAAATTTGTTTCTTGGGATCCATTCCAATATTAAATGAGTAAATTTAATGTTTTGTACAGTTTATCCAATCTTATTAGATAAAATACAATCATTTTTATTTGATTGATTTTCATTGGAAATACGTTTTTCTTCAATTCTTTCAAAAACAAGGATGGTGACCTATGATTTCTAATAAAACAGAATGAAAATGTAATTACCACCATAGATTCTTTTCTTGTTATAGCTCTGTTTTAGCTGCTTTGACTCATATAGCAGAGAAATGAACAAAGAAGAGCATCACATGAAGTTTCCTGCCAGAAAGGGTCTCAAATGTCACAAGAATGAATGAACAATCAGGAAAATGTCGATTTTAAGAAGTTGCATGCCTAACAATTGATAGCTTAGTCTTTGAATTGACTCAAAGATGTTATTCGGAAGTTTCATGACTATTTTGATGAAATGTGGGTGTTTCATTTATGTGTTAAGGGATCAAATTGGTTTTATGCAAATTAGGCATATTTCCCCAAGTTGGTTTTTGGTGGATTTTTAGTCTGATGTTCTGGGGACCTCTTTGAGATGTATTGTGAAGAAAAAATCTTTTGCAAAAAATGTCATAGATTGAATAGATTAAACGTGTATTTGACGACTTGGCTTCATGTACTTTATGGAACTCAATCAGGAAAGCTAAGTACTAATTTTTCAGTCTTATATCGTCCAAACTCCAATTTCCACACAAAAAACATGATAAAAACTTTCTGAAGCCCTCCATATAGCTCTCCTTGCTGCTCTGAAGGCGCTTGGAACTACTTTCAGCTGCTGATCTCTGATTGGTCCATCTTTTGTACGCTCCTAGGAGCGATTTTTTATCCATATGCGACATACGGGCGCATACGGAAAGTCAATGTTAAGCCTATGGGATTTTATATTAGGGGTAGGATAAATCTCCATATGAGACAACTCAGGTGTCATGTCAGCATGCCCTGCCCCCATATGGCCAGACCGGGAACTAGAGTGAGCGATAATGAGGGTTAACTACATGGCTGCCGTACGGTCAACATCAAGACAGGGAGGAGCTGCCACAAGATGGCGACTCTCCTAATGCAGTCTTTTTGGGACTAATAAGTATGAGCAATTTTAATGCAGACTACCACGCCGTCTGGCGGATCATCTCGTTCCTGTGACGTCATGACCTCCCGCGCCTGTCGTCAAAATAACTTAAACTTTTCAACCATCAAGTAAAGAAAGGAGGGGGTTGGCCCATTTCTCTTGTCATTGCTATCCTACTCTTGTAGCATCTGATAAAAATAAAACACCATGCCTGTTAAAAGAAACCCTCATTTTTCCTCCAGTCCCGTCGTTACGATGTCAACCTCGAGTGGTTTACAGAGCCGCCTGCCCACAAAACTATATCGTGTGTTTATTTTCCATCCTCTCCAGTAAATTAATCCCAGTAATTGCCATCTCAAAGGGTACATCAATAGGGACTCCTTTTGCTTTATAGCACAAAGGGGCTACTTTCCCGTATATGTAATGGTCTATCATAAAACTGGATGAGTTTTAATCTTGGCCACCGTATGCCATGACTGGAGTTTGGCAAAGTGACTTCATGAGGCAAAGCCGAGTGAAGTCCGGAGCCAAAACTCCAGGAGTGGCATGCGGTGGCCAAGATTAAAACGTTTATTTTATCATACCCGTCTCCTCGATTTTGGAATATTATGTGACAACAATTCTGTATGCCACTAGTGGCATATAACACTCCATATGCCAGTCAGCGTGGCATACGGAAACTCAATGCTAGGGCTATGGGATTTTATATTAGGGGTAGGATAAAATGGATTTAAATCTGTGTAATCAAGAAACGTCACGAAATTTCATATGATTGTTTGTATGGTGTGAGTTGTCTTCGCAGAACGATATCACGAAGCCGAGTTGAGTGATATCTGTAGCGGAAGACAATGAACAAAGCAATTATATGAAATTGGGTGATATTTAGATTTTATCCTACCCCAATTTTATATGTCACCCATGGGATATAAATATTGTATGGCATAACCTGTGTAGACACACCATGTTAAGTCTCATGGAGATTTATATGAGGGGTAGGATGATAACCGTGGCATACACTCACACCATGTTCAGTCTATGGAGGTTTATATGAGGGGTAGGTTAATAACCGTGGCATACAGTCACACCATGCTAATTCCAAGGAGATTTATATGAGGGGTAGGATGATAACCGTGGCATACACTCACACCATGTTAAGTCTATGAAGATTTATATGAGGGGTAGGTTGATAACCGTGGCATACAGTCACACCATGCTAATTCCAAGGAGATTTATATGAGGGGTAGGATGATAACCGTGGCATACACTCACACCATGCTAAGTCTATGGAGATTTATATGAGGGGTAGGATAATAACCGTGGCATACAGTCACACCATGTTAAATCTATGGAGATTTATATGAGGGGTAGGATAATAACCGTGGCATACACTCACACCATGTTAAATCTATGGAGATTTATATGAGGGGTAGGTTAATAACCGTGGCATACACTCACACCATGTTAAATCTATGGAGATTTATATGAGGGGTAGGTTAATAACCGTGGCATACACTCACACCATGTTAAATCTATGGAGATTTATATGAGGGGTAGGTTAAACCATGGTGTTTGATACTTTTTAAACAATGGATGATGGTTTACTGAATCCCCATACATTGTGAACGGGACCTCAATGGATACGATGGAAGATAAAGAGCCTTACGTCCCATTACTATCCACTTCCTCCTCTAACAAATCCCTTTCCCATACGGCTTCCACTGCGTGTTGACCTCCGCCCTGTTCAGTCTCCCCGTGTCGGCCCGCACTCTCCTCTGAGCCCGCTGTGTGGTCAGGTTTTAGCTGATCCTCTACACTCACCGAACTACTCTGAGTGGCCGTAATCCGGGCACGGGGGTCTTACGGCGTGTCAGATGGTAGACAATCTCTGTACTGTGACGACCCACTGAAACAATGTATACACAATATTGAGTGGCTTCAGATACGAGCGGGCATCTGCTCCCAGGAGTTGGAAAAGACGGCCAGGGTGCGCCTCAAACCAAATGCATTTGTTCTATGTAGGCTCTAAAAGCGGAAATACTTAATAAAAGGCTTAACAAATTGATAAGGTATCCTAGGTTTATGTTTATTGTATTTTAAAATACATACTAAGGGAAATAATTAAATAGTAAATTGGCTTCGAGGTTAGGATATAACACACTCTCCAAGCAGTACAAAAGGTCTGGTAGGAGAGTAACAGACATTTCCTACCCTGTAGTGCGGTCAAGATTCACTAGATGGCGTGTTCCTGTCTAAAGGAATGACTACTACTTATCATTATTATTTTCATCATGCATATTATCATTATCATATTATATTTTATCACTATTTAAATCAAAGTAATACACTCCTGTATATATGTGCTATTGTGTATAGCACCAAACCACTGTGCTACCATTGGAAGACCTAGCTTATAGTCCAGAAATGGAATGTTCTATGAGGAAAAAAATGCTTAATAATTTTATCGAATTTGCTATCTCAGGAGTTGCAGTGATTAAATCAGAACCGTGTGTTGCATGGAATATGCTACACTGCAAAAATAGCAGGAGCTCAGCAGTCGTGGGCGAAGTTTATCCACTTCCTTATTATCTGAATCCTGCAAATGTCACATCTTATAACTCTATTAAAACAAATCGACACGTTCAAAACGGAATATTGCTATTTAATCCACCCCAGAAGGCTCGTGAAACTACATGCTTCATATGCTGAGAATTCGCGTTCCAATTTGAACGAGTCTAAAATTGCACACGTGTCGGTCAAAAAGTGACAGACGAGAATCGAGAAACAATGAAACACACGTGAGACAGGAAATCAGAGACAGATCACGCGTCGTGAACGGTCTCTTTTTGAGTCTCTCTGCAAATGTGAACAGTTAAATAAAATGTATGGGTTTGATGCGATGTATTGGTTTGATGCGATGTATGGGTTTGATGCGATGTATGGGTTTGATACGATGTATGGGTTTGATACGATGTATGGGTTTGATACGATGTATGGGTTTGATACGATGCATGGGTTTGATACGATGCATGGGTTTGATACGATGCATGGGTTTGATACGATGCATGGGTTTGATACGATGCATGGGTTTGATACGATGTATGGGTTTGATACGATGTATGGGTTTGATACGATGTATGGGTTTGATACGATGTATGGGTTTGATACGATGTATGGGTTTGATACGATGTATGGGTTTGATACGATTTTTTTTTTTTTTTTTTTAAAATCTTTTTATTTATCCTGGATTCGATAAGGCAGCTCTTGCCTGTTTACAATCGGTACCCAGCCAATGTAGTACTTTCTATGGTAGATTTATTATAGACAACATTCCTAATAGGCTAGCTAACTAAGAAGATTACACATAAGCATCAGTGTGATATATACAATGAATAAGGCAGTATAAATTCAAGCATTTCAAGACAATATATCAATAGGTAATATGTGGCAATATTCGCCTGGTAGTTGGTTATTATACAAAAGGGGAAAGTATATATACATGTTCGAGAAAAAATGAGTACAGGTTTTTGTATAAACATTCCTTTATCATTATTGCCTTGAGTTCAGGTCTTGGTTGATTGTTTATTATGCATTAAGAGCGAAAAAAAAAGGGAGTACATATACAGGGTCTTTGATTCAGGGTAGTTTAATAGAGGATTACTGATCTTAGTGTTTTCTATACGATATAGTGTTGACGGGTATTAACTAGAAAGTTTTTTTCTTTGTATTTGAATTTAGGGTAGGTTTGGATCTCTCGGTATTCTGGTGGCATACGATTCCAGAAATATGCACATTTGTGTATCATGCTACGCTTAAATAAGTTTAGTTTGGTTGGTTCGGTTCGAAGAACTGGTGCATCATGTAACCTTGTGTTTCTTGGAGCTGTTTTGGTATATTGTGGGTCACGACTACGCGTGTATGCGAATTTGCGGATGGATGATTCACGTCGTTCACTTAGAAAGTTCATTTGCGAGTTACTATGCAGTTGTGTAGTTGATGTACCAGGTTGTGCTCTGGTGGCGATTCTCAGGGCTTTGTTTTGAAGCTTTTGTAATTTAGAAAGGGTGTTTTGGTTAGAATTGTGGATTAAGACGTTTCCATATTCTGCGTATGGCAAAATCTTAGTTTTGTAGAGTAGAATCGCTTGAGTTTTAGAAATGAATTGTCTTATCTTAGCAAAGAGATAAATCTTATGGGAGAGCTTTCTGATGGCTTCTTTTTTGTGCGGTTCGTATGTGAGTTTTTCATCGAGTTTGATGCCAAGGTAGCTAAACTGTTTGACATAATCTATTGCTCTTTTGTTCAATTCGAGTTTTGGTACTTGGGTGTTGTCCCTATTGTGGCGCCTGTTTGTGAAGATCATAGTTTTAGTTTTTTTTGTGTTGATCGTAAGTTGGTTTTTTGTAGCCCATGTTCCCAAACTATGCAGATCCTCTTGTACTTCATTTCTAGCAGTATTTATGTCTTTGTTAATGGAGAAAATGACAGTGTCGTCTGCATAGAGGTTAACTCTAGATTTAGTCAGGGTGTTGCAGAGGTCGTTAATATAAATGAGGAACATGAGCGGGCCAAGAATTGACCCTTGGGGTACGCCACAGGTTACAGTTCTTGGATCTGATAGTAGACTATTTGCTCGGGTGATATGTGAACGATTTGTGAGATAGTCAGTTAGCCAGTTTAGAATTTTGTTGTTTAAGCCATATAGTTTACATTTCTTGAGAAGGATGGTATGGGACACAGTATCGAAGGCTTTGGATAGGTCAATGAAGGTTGCTATTGTTAAAAGTCTATTGTTTAGTCCTGTGAAAATTTGGTCAGTGAAATTGGCAACTGTGGATATAGTTGAGTGTCCTTTGCGAAAGCCCCCTTGTTTGTTATTTAGTATGTTGTTATTGTCTAAGTGGTTGATGATTTGTGAGTGGACTATTTTTTCTATTATTTTGCCGGGTAGGGGTAATAGTGAGATGGGTCTCAGATTTGTTACATCGTTTTGGTTTCCGTTTTTTTTTAGAGGGATAATTTGCGCTCGTTTCCAAGAGTCAGGGAATGATTGTGATTTTATTGAGCAATTTAACATATGTGTGATCTGTTTGGGGATGGCAAGGAAACTATCTTTTAAAATTCTGGACGATAAATAGTCGATGGCTGAGGATTTGTGAGTTTCAATTTCCTTAATTAGTTTAGTAACCTCCTCTGCGGTGACTTCGTTAAAGCTAGTATTTATGTCGTTATATTCATGGCCATAGAATTCCCATTGGTCTGTAAACTTGTTTGCGAGTGTGGGTCCAATATCAGCGAAAAAGTTATTTATGAAATTAGGTAACTGTTCGTTTGGTATCTGCTCATTTGTTGTTTGGTTAATCAAGTTTATGGTTGGGTTGTTGTCTTTGTTTGGAAGTATTTCCGAAAGCCGTTCCCAGAATCTTTTTGGTTCCTGGTGCATTTGATCTTGGATAAATGAGGATTTGGCTCTCCTAATTAAGGTTTTAGTATCGTTGCGCAGCCTGCAAGCTTGTTGCCAATCATATTGGGATTTACTTTTTTTGGCTTGTTTCATGGCATAATCCTTTTCCCTGATTTTGGCTATAATATCTTCAGTCATCCAGGGTGTAGCCTTGTCTTTCAGATTCATGGTTTTGATTGGGCAATGTTGGTCTAAATATATGTTGATTTGGTCTACAATTTGATTCCATGCATTTTCAGGGTTTTTTGTGGCATAGAAAGCGTCCCAGTTGTGTTTCTGTAGGTGAGCTGTTAGGTGTTCTTTGGAGTATTTTCGATAAGATCTTCCCTTGGTGTGAATAATTGTATAAGGTTCCTTTGTTTTTTTCTATGGATATAGATTAACATGTGGTCGCTAATGTTAAGGTTACTCACCCCCGAGTGTAGGATTTTGTCTGAGTTTGTAAAAATTAAGTCTATTTGGTTGTTGTATCTTGTGGGTTCAGTAATAATTTGTTTAAGGTTACAGAGACTTTCTAGATTTTTTAGTTGCCTATAGTCGGGAGTGTTTTTGTCTAAGTAGTTAGTATTAAAATCACCTAGTATTATAGTTTCTGCTTTGTGATTTAACTGGATTGTCGAGGTTGTTTCAATAAGTTCCTGTCAGAAAGTTGTCTGGTTTGCCCGTCTGGGTTTGTAAATGGTTCCTATTACTATGTTTGTTTGCTCTTTTAGGATAAGTTTGAACCAGATACTCTCCAGATCTTTGGTGCTTCTGTCATGCTCCAAAAGGCCTTCAGTGGTAGTGGTTAAGTTATTTTTAATAAAGGCACCAACGCCGCCACCGGTTTTGATTTGTCCAGTATTTTCATCGATCCAGGTTCTATCTTTTCTTAAACAATAATATCCGGGGATATTTATATAGCTATTTGGAATTTTGTCATTCAACCAGGATTCGGAGAAGGTAAGTATGTCGATGTCTTCGGAGGTGAGGTGGTATTTTATGAGATCATATTTACTGGTTAGGCTTTGTACGTTTAAATGTCCTATGTAGAGACCTTTGCCTAAACCCTTATCAACTCTATTTGCTGTCATCATTATCAGTGAATGCGCCCTCTGTTACCCTGGCTAGACCTGTTAGACTCCTATCGCTTGGTGTTGTGATAATCATTTCAAGTGTAATGGTAGTGCAATATGTACAGATGCTATATAAGCGTGCTAAGCTATACTTGACCCTCCTTGCACGTACTGCTTGGGTCATATCTTAAACTTCTAATTCCAGACAAAGAACATCAGCATCTGCTCGATGCGGTTAGATCGATCTCACCAGTTAGTGAGGCTATAAATATGTTTGTTGCAGGATGTATAAATATATGGCGTGGGGTACACGACCAAGTTGTAGTTATAGTTTTGAGTTTAATGTGAAGTAGTTATGGGCGTGTACTCACGACAATTGTTTGTTGTTTTTATTTTGTTTTTACTATTTTTTTTTCTTTCTATATTTGTTGTTTTTATGTTTGCTGATTGTCACATACAGGGTTCCATTTACAGAAGAATCAGGGTGTTTACTCACGTCCCTTTGGTATGATGCTGTGTCAAGATGCAGATGGTTGGGATTTGTAAAAGTCCGGTAAATTATGGCGTGCATTCACGACAACTGGGGTGTGTAAGTAGTTGTAAACGTGTGTCGTGCGGTTGTGCTAGTGCGGCAGGTTGTGTCGGGTAGTGCCATATTGTAGCAGGTACTGTAATGAATAGGTCAATGTCAATTTCGATACACAGTAAGTAGGAACAGGTATATATGGCATAGTAAGGTGAAATAGGTTATGCGATAGTAGTAGAGTATCAGTTATTAAATATGATATACAGCGTGTGTAATCACGACAAGAGATGTATAATAGTATGGTAATTTGCGGTGCCTAGTCTGACTAACTGATGAATGATTGCGTGAAACACACGACGAATGAGTTACAAACCGTACTTACATTGCTGGGATTGAGTGATTTAATTACAAGTTGAGTGGATGGAAGGATAAATACAATTTGTCAGGTATTTCGCGAATTTGATTTCAGTCAACATGTTATAGTGCAGCCCATCATGGAGGCAGCCGTCGTATCGATGTCCTAAACATCCGTGTCGGTATTTGTGCACCACACTGGCGAACGGGGGGGATCGCACGTTGTTCATTCTGTTCCTCTCATCGATAAAGTTGTTGATGCGTGTCATTGCATAGTCAATAGCCTTTTGTGAGAATTCGTGGCTAAACGTGTGATTGTTGTATTTTGCAATAGACATACCAACGAGTTGGCATATTACAACCTTTTTGGCGACGACCTCCAGTTTGGTAGCTCCTAGTTCTAGTTCTTCAGTGATGTGGTGGGTGATTTCGTCAGCTTGACTGAATCTGGGCTTTACCTTCCATTGGGGGAGTTTGTTAGTCAGTTCGTTTACTCCCGTGCTCAGAAATATCACATCGAATGGTTTGATCTTGGTTTGGTGTAGATCCTTTGACATCAGATTGGCACAGTTGATACCACCGTTTACTGTTCGTTCTATGTTTGCTCCGGGAAAATACCGAAGCGAGACATCAACATCGGGGAATCGTGCGTTTGAAACCATTTCGGACAAAGGGCGTAAAAGGCCTTTGCCTCGTGAGTCTGTGAGAATGAGTACCTGGAACTTCGTCATAATCGGAACGTGTAGAATGATTACTTGGCGAGGAATTCCGTTCGTAGTTCAGCCAGAATGACTCCCATCATGTTTTGGCAGTTTATTTTGGTGGCTAAGCTGGTTCCTTTGATTTCACGTAGTAGCCAGCCACAGCCCCAGCGTTGGTCTCGGGTTGCCTCGGCAAAGTAGTTCTGTTTGTAGTTACACAGTTTGTCTTTCAGGTGTTGATTTTGTTCGTATTTCATACGGTTTAAATCTTTTAGTATTTCTTTGTCGTTTTGAGACCATTCTGGTGTTTTGGCCACTCTTCTGCCAATCGCTTGGATCGTGTATGGATTTGTTTCTTGGAGTACTTTATCGAGGCTAGTTTGGTCTTTGCTCTCCATACACATTCTCGCTACATAGAGTTTTTCTACGCTATTTGCTTGTCTGTTGTGCGTGGTGTCAGTGATTTGGCAGTCGTAGAAATTACTTAGTGGACTGCAGTGCCCTTGGAAGTAGATCACATCGTTCGTTTGTAGTGTGGAAGCACTTTCTGATGAGAGGCCGTGGGGTAAGTTGTCTTTGAAGTCTTCATATTTGTGCGGAGTGTTGTTAATTGTGATGTTGGTTCCACGTACTCTACAGGTTATGTTTGGGAGCCGGTTTGCTGCTACTGCGATCTGCTGTGCTTCTTTGGTTTTTAATAGTTCGTCTGGGGTTAGGTCATTTGCCATAGTGACATTTTTGAGTTTGTGAGAGGTAGTTAAGTTGTGTTTTACCCCGAAGATTTCAGCTTTTTGTTGAAGTGTGCATAGAACTAGTTTGATAGGTCGGGGGCGTGGCTCCCTAGCAGCGTTGGGATTGTGTGTTGGCGGCTTTCCCAAGCGGTAGGCGGCGTGAGTGGTCGCGTACGGGAAGCTTGTATTTAGAGTCGCGAATAGTTCCGTCATTGTTTTGAAAATTGTCTCGTTAGTTGGTTCAGGGACATTTCGGATGATCATATTCATTTTGCGATCTGGTTCTCTGCTTTCTTTGGTTAATGTGGTTTCGTTAGTCTTTTGTTCTTTCAATGTTTTAACTGTAGCCTCAAGATCGGTGATTTTTTGTTTGGCTTCATCTAACTCAGTGCGGATACCTGTCTGGACGTCTATACTTTTGTCAAGTTTGGACCTTAATTCGTCCACTGATGTATCAAGCTTGTTTTCAAGTTTAGTGAGCATGGTATTGTTATCACTTAGTTTTTTGTTCATTTCTTCCAAGATGGTTTCAAGAGTTTTAGTTGATTCTTTGGGTGGCATTGTGTGTTGGTTTTGTGTGGGATTGGCAGATGGGTTTTTCACAACGTCTATGGTGGAGAGTGTAGGCTGTGGCTTCTCGGTTGCTACGTTTACGTGTTTGGCGTAGTTACCACTGGTATTATCGCTCGCTTTCGAATTTGTTGTTTTTTTCTCAGTAGTCGATGGGATTCTACACGATCTGACAGGTCTGGGATCCATTAGTTATATATAGACATTTTCCTTGTATGTTTATGTCATAGTCCTGTTATTTTGGTAGCCTTAGCATTCCAGCATCTGGTAGAGTTTAGATCGATCTGCGGCAGCGAGGTTTTCCATGCAGCCTACTACGAGCGCGCCATTTTTAACCATGTATGGGTTTGATACGATGTATGGGTTTGATACGATGCATGGGTTTGATACGATGCATGGGTTTGATACGATGCATGGGTTTGATACGATGCATGGGTTTGATACGATGCATGGGTTTGATACGATGCATGGGTTTGATACGATGCATGGGTTTGATACGATGCATGGGTTTGATACGATGCATGGGTTTGATACGATGCATGGGTTTGATACGATGTATGGGTTTGATACGATGTATGGGCTTGATACGATGTATGTGCTTGATACGATGTATGGGTTTGATACGATGTATGGGTTTGATACGATGTATGGGTTTGATACGATGTATGGGTTTGATACGATGTATCAGCTCACCCCGGTATGGTAATTCACTCGGCTTCGCCTTGTGAATTACTACGTGATTCAAACTCGATGGGATACGGGCTCAGACCCTAAACTTTCATGGGTTTCCTCTATAGTACCCAATACTCAATGGCTAATTGGGTGAGTTATTTGATTAATTAATGATGTTCGTGATGATGTATATGAGGTGAGATGAAATCGGAAACACACTCATGAAAATTAGCTTGGTCCGCAGACCACCTCCTTTGACCGCTACGTAATTCAGTCAGCTTTGTGAATTACTTGGATGGCAAACTTGGAAGTATCGAAAATTGAATCATTGAATCATTGAGTTCTCAATGGTCCACTTTTCCATAAAAGGGAGCCAAAGTGGCTCCGCTGAAACCGCAGATACCCGTGCTCAAAACACGATTTCTTGAGATAAACGCTCGATATCAAATATGTATCTTTTAGATGCATATTTTTGATACACTTAACAACTGTCATTTCCTGAAAATTCAATATGATGATCTCTGAGTATTGTAGTTCACATATCTAACTTCAAAATTGGGGGTCATCATGCTCGTTTTTGACTTATAGATCAATATTATGATAATTTTGCATTAGAACATATTGAAATTCTATTAAGTTAATTTTCACATAGTAAAACCCATGTCATTTTCCCTCAAACTTTCACAGAATATAGAAGATGTATAGCACTACATATCTAGATTTCAAAAATTATAGGTCATCATTCTAGTCTTCCAGAGAATTGAAGAAAACAATTTTTTCAGCACATTTCTTATGTAAATCGAGCAATTGTGAATTAGCTTATTTTACCTATCAAAATTGGAGAAAAACTGGACAAAACATTAAAATTAATCATTCAGAATTAAAATAAATCAGAAAGAATCAGCTTTGACTGATAATTGCTATTATCAAAAAATCACCAGGTGGCGCCTGCGTGGATTGTGGGATATTCCTCTAACACGTAGCGATCCCTCGCTGCTGGAGTGTACTAAGGTCCTTTAGAATGCGGATCAATATAATGTAGCAGTTTCCTTCCCGCATCTAGGAAGCCATCTGTTCCATAGTGACGTAGACCGGAAGTGAGCGCGATGCCCACTTCCGGCGGCATTGTTTGATGTCCGCGCATGCGCCTTATCAGCAGCGTTCCCGGCAGAGAATTATCGTCTGCTGGTTCCCGCGCTCACAGTGTCGAGTCCAGTGTGTGGCGGAGTTAACCAGCGAAAGCCGAGAGTTGAGAACAATTATCTCTAAAATTTGATTATTTATCATCTAACAAGTTATAAAGTATAATTTGACTGTAGATTAAGTATGGGTCGTTAAGGCTACCGTCAGATTCTGCCTCACGCCCATTGGACAGACGGTCGAACTAATGATAGTACCGGAAGCGTAAAACCGGGATCCTTATGGTGTATGCAATTAACTGTCCGCCATGCCACCTAGTGGCAAGCACATGAACTAACTCGGGTGATCACGCGATGATTTCTACCTATTAAGTATTTCAGCTTTTAGAGCCTACATAGAACAGAACTACTTGTTTGGAGGAGCACACAGAGCGATACCTAGACTGGCTCCAGTCCCTGCATCCTATGGCTACCCTCCTCGCTGAGATACTGGCTGGAGATTGATACCCTCTCACTTTGATCTCAATCGAGTCACAGTCAGGAGCAGGCGAAATTTATTGCTATGACAACACAGGCGGCCAGGGAACTGGAGGAGGGAAGAGGGGAGGGGTAGGAAGAAGTATAGGGTTACAGGGAGTGGCTTGGGGCCAAAAAAAGGAGATTCTGTTCATAGTGGACAAGTCTTTGATTCATGGGCCAGTCAGAGAAGGATATATACTTAGTAGAAACCAAACGAGAGTTAGACTTGTCAATGTTTATGCCAAGACGGGAAGGTCGTGTATTACTACACGAGGCGTAGCCGAGTGTAGTGAGGAGCAGACCTGACCAGAGTGGCATAGACATTGACAAGTCTAACTCGAGTTCGGTTTCGTATTTATCCTACCCCGTCTATGCTTATATTACTGTTAAAAAGATGAATATTGAGCCACCTGATATATCAATACAGATTGGAGCCATTTTCCACTGGCCAACGAAAACGGCACCGATTAATTGAGTTCCCTAGAATCTGGTCGGTGGTGGCTAACGACTGCAAGATGGTATCTAAAAATCGGTGAGGGTGCCCCTATATGCCTTGTTTCTGCCACAATTCACAGGTCCATAGATCAACAAAACTATCCTCCAATCACTGACCATCATCAACTGTTTTAAGCACTTTTAATTCTGTCGGTTGTTGACCAAATCGTTTGGTGGTGGGTTCATTATATAGCCTAGGCACAATCAGGCTCAGGGGATGGGAGGGGGGGGGGGGGGTGCGAGGACCTTCCCAGTATGCATTGCTCACCGACCATATTATCTAACGCGGCCAGTTACATTTACAGTTACACCCGGGGCCTTGCAGTCAACATCTAACCTACCCCTGAACAGTGCACACTGATTGGCCTCAGTTCCTATGTCGTGCCCACCTCTCCCACTGCCTGCCTACTGCCTCTCATACCTCTTTTAAGATGGATTTCAGGCAATTTCCACTGGAGACCTTTGGAGTTCTTCACGTTTTGTGTGAGAGTGAATCCATGTGTAATTTTCCCACTCAAAATGGCCTGCTTTTCAAACTGGGATGGTCAGTTAATACTTTGTGGGAAGGATCCTTCTCATGCTATTAGCATCTTCAGGATGTAAACATTGACCCATGTGCTTTGTTGTTGTTTTGACAGGTCAAGTTTAACCCTCAAATAGGACTATGAAATATCATAATCTAAATGATTTGTGTCATTACTTAGACTAATTCATATTGGGAAATACGATCCTGACCATTATTTTAACCTATAATTAATAAGCAAGCTTTATTTTGCTTCGTCAGATAATGCAGTTCTTGGTCTAGTTGCATGTTTCAAGCGCTAATATGACCTAGACCCGGCCGCGGTGCCTACTGGACAGGTCTTCGCCCCCCCCCCCCCCCCCCCCCCTGGGCTCTTCATAACTTGTAGTCGTCGACTCGGTGGTCAAGTCAATCACATTTCTGACTAGACTATTTCGGTCCTTCACTGGGCCCTGATTGCCTGGTACACCTGCATTCACTCTCACACCCCATGTCGGACTGTCAGGACCTGCGGGTAAGTCCCGTATAGTTTCAGAACTTTACAACATTTGAACATTGTGACTCGGCCAGTTTTTCCTTCACAGTGTTAATTGGATTTATGTTCATTGACTTTTTGGGGTCTTCTGACCAACCATAGCTAGTACTATTTTGAGTATCTCTTGGTGATTGCGTGTTCCAGGGAATGTAGTCACATGGAATAAATTAGATATGGTTTACATTTTACCCAGGGTCAGACACGCAGAGTTCCTCACTATAAAAAAGAAATCCAGTAAGCGTTTATATTCACCTGTTCGGGCGTTCTTCCAGGCAGTTGCACAACAATATATACAAAGACCTTACAGGACAACAAGACAGGACATACGGTGTGGCCCGCTATCGATATTTTTATTATAAGATAAACATCTTAACGACTGATTGTCCGATCGACTGATCGACTGACAGGTCAATATTCTTGTCTACCAATATTCATCATTTATTAAGAGAAATTCTTTTATGAAATTGTTATAGCAGTCCCGATTTGCTGTTTGTATTTCCATCGATATCCCGTTCCAAATTAACGATCCTTTCAACTGGGTAGAATAACCTTCTTTCCTACAGAACATAGTGATAGCCCACGCCCTTGCCTAACTTCAGGGACCTGTTTCACTAGTTTCGTGACATGTCTGTGACGCCATACAGACATTGGGAATGTCTAGTTTCATGTCAACACAAGTAGCTGCCCTCAGGAAAAGAAGACCCCAAACATAAGAATTAGACAAATCTACACATCATGGACCTGTCTTACTAGTTTCGTGACAAAAGTGTTAGACAGACATGAATAGCGGCACCAACAGTGCAAGCAAGAATGGACAAAACGAAGTCTAATGTCTAGTTTTTATGAAACCAGACACACCATCTAAACGCCATCTAGACATGTCACGAAACTAGTGAAACAGGTCCCTATGTGTTTTCTATGGACACCTTGTATTGGGTGGATATATCTGTATGCTCCAGGTATGGTGATACACACTCCCTATGTGTTTTCTATGGACACTTTGTATTAGGTGGATATATCTGTATGCTCCAGGTATGGTGATACACACTCCCTATGTGTTTTCTATGGACACTTTGTATTAGGTGGATATATCTGTATGCTCCAGGTATGGTGATACACACTCCCTATGTGTTTTCTATGGACACTTTGTATTAGGTGGATATATCTGTATGCTCCAGGTATGGTGATACACACTCCCTATGTGTTTTCTATGGACACTTTGTATTAGGTGGATATATCTGTATGCTCCAGGTATGGTGATATACACTCCCTATGTGTTTTCTATGGACACTTTCTATTAGATGGATATATCTGTATGCTCTGGGTATGGTGATACACACTCCCTATGTGTTTTCTATGGACACTTTGTATTAGGTGGATATATCTGTATGTTCTGGGTGTGGTAATACACACTCCCTATGTGTTTTCTATGGACACTTTGTATTAGGTGGATATATCTGTATGCTCCGGGTATGTAGATACACACTCCCTATGTTTTCTATGGACACTTTGCATTAGGTGGATATATCTGTATGTTCTGGGTGTGGTAATACACACTCCCTATGTGTTTTCTATGGACACTTTGTATTAGGTGGATATATCTGTATGCTCCGGGTATGTAGATACACACTCCCTATGTGTTTTCTATGGACACTTTGCATTAGGTGGATATATCTGTATGTTCTGGGTGTGGTAATACACACTCCCTATGTGTTTTCTATGGACACTGGAGTTTCATCAGTGTTGATAAACACATAGCAATAGCCATCATCATTTTTTAGCTGACGTTTTGCTTTCATATTAGTCTCATTCTGACTGTGGCTAAACACACTAGAATTGGAGGGTGTTCTTGTTGTGAGTGTTTCAACGCCTGTTTCTTTGAACAAAGTTTAAGTATGCTACACTCATTTCTGGCACTACCTCTTTTAGAACCGAGATTGCTGCATTGTGGTGAATTAAAAATTCACTTGTAATTAGACAAAGGAGAACGTCTACGCCACCTTGCGACTACTCCATGAACTGTCTACACCAAGCGGTCTATATAAGAACTAACCAGCCTATATGGACGCTCGGGACAGTTTTGAACCCGCCCACCCACACCGATAAATAATCTATCTACCTATAGGGCTTTGTATAATCATGCCATGCCTACGGCATAATTCCGTATCATGGGATATGCATTATAAAGAAATTTACTGTCTAATAAAAAAGTTTCTCTTCCAGTTCAACTTAAGTTATAATTATAGGGATTTTCATTGAAAGACTCCGGTACACCTTCAATATAGACATTGAGTCTATGATGTGAAACATATCTACCACCACCCACACTTCTCATTAGATCTCACACTCTCCAAGTCGTATTCTGTACTCTCACTATGCTCTATGGAGAAGAATTCTTAACGAACTAGGCTTAGAGCCTTGAGAATCCACTGGCCTGCCTCCCGTGCCAAAGACGTACATCAATGCAACTCATAGATTCCTATAATCTCAATGATGCCACCTAGGAATACGACTTAGAGAGTGTGAGATCTTATGAGAAGGGTGCAAATCTTGATTAGCCTTATCATGGACACTACTTTACTAGTCGTAGTGATCAAGTCACTCTGCTACGTTTAACGCCCTTTTCATTCTGTCTCTTAAGTCCTCAATCTCCTTATTTACTCTCTTTTCATTTTCATCTGAGCTTTCCTTCATAACCTCGAAGTTCTTTCTTGACATGCTAATATTCTCTTGTGGTTTAGTTTGACTCTCATAAAGTTCTGCATGTTTACCCTCGAGGTTTTTAGAGCGTGCTCGCACGCCCTATATACGTTGCCTATAAAAGGTTAAAGTGGTCACTTTCAGCGTGCTGAGAAAAATGTATCCCTTCACTATTTGTGTACTATTCGCTGTGCTGTTGGATAGGGAGCAGGGTGCCAGTGTCTGAGGGTCTTAGAGGCATGCGAAGCTGACCATGACCAATCACTCAAGACTGAATTACCTGATTGACCTACTGGTGTTTGATAGGTTTGGATCCTATAGATAGACTCAGGCAGTTACAGGAATGGCAAGTTGACTGGGCGCAAGTGGGTTAAGAAAACTATCCATAAACTGAATGTAACCCAAACCTTTTAGTTGTTATTCATTTATAAATGAATCATTTATGATGAACATCCTATTTGCTCCTAGTTTATCTTGGCATACCAAACTCTTTGATTGGCAGATGATAATGAGATTGTTTATATTCCTAGAAAAGGTTTCAATTTGTTTCATAACTTCACAAATAATAATTTACGCACTGAATGGCAACAGTAGTTAGTCATTGGTTTCGTGTATTACAACGCGTCAACCTCTCGTAGTTTACGGCAGCCTGTCCACAAAACCATCACCTTCATATTCACATGATTCCGTACGTAAGTTGGACAATGGTATGTCGCCCTCAGCCGTTAATTGGGATTCGGTCAGTATAATACTTTCATTTTATCAT
Source organism: Alentia gelatinosa (assembly GCA_950022655.1). Lineage (NCBI taxonomy): Eukaryota > Metazoa > Annelida > Polychaeta > Phyllodocida > Polynoidae > Alentia > Alentia gelatinosa. The sequence continues at coordinate 77,446,714 of OX465583.1, forward strand.
CATCCAACTTCTGATCGCCGCTTGGACTGTTTTCAACATTGTTTTTCTCTAGGGTACCACCTGTTGTATCACCACTCTCCATATTTTGCAGACTCACTCAAGATGGCGTGCACCTCTCGTGATTTCCCGCCACACGGTGGAAATGAAGCCCGAAGATTACTTCACAGAAACTTCACAGAAACAAGTTCACATCGAAACAGCACCAGGCAGACGATCACAACACCGTTTTATGTGAGTACTCCAGCTTTGAGATTAATTCACTGGCAATAAATCAGTTAGTTTCAAGTTTGCACTGCCACCTCAAACATTCTCCGAGTCATCTGGTGACTTCGTTAAAATCCCCTCAAAATTCCTTTAACAACGGACATGTCCTGGAACTGGAAATTCCCTTAACAAGAACTGTCCTGGTGGCAGAACCAGAAGGAATTTAAAAAAAAAGAAAAAAAGAAGAAAATAAATGTCCGCCATCTTGCTGGTGACAACAAACCGCTGTAAGAGTGGAAATGGTGAAAAAATATTGTTTCCGACATTCTTATGTGTAATCTGTATATGTAATCGTTTAAATAGGATTAGATACAATATCCAGACATGATTTGAACGTGCCAACTTGAAGTAAATCGGTTGTTTCGACGATTTGTTGACATCGCGTTTAAGGTCTAAACTAAGGCCATTAGATATTCATTTGATTTGAAACCTTTTTTTTTCTTTTTTTTGTAAACATTTATCTTATTGATGTCTATCGAGTTACACAAACTTCTTAGATAGTCCCTGCTTACCAGAAACATTAAATACACTGTATGACAATCAATAAAAGAGGCCTTAGGCGTCAGCTCAAAAAGAAGCTGGTGTTCATCACCCAGGCCCTTGGCCATTTAGAGATGTACAGTATCTAGGCAACCAACCACAGGGACAAACTTCCGAGTCTCTCATCAAGTTATAGTTAAGGAGAGACTACATGCATGGGTTTGACTAAAAGTACGGGTATATTACTATGATCACCGACAATGTGGCAGATAAACTGATAGGGTGCACTGATTTTGTCGAAGGAAAGGCTTGAGAGTTACTAAAGACATCCCCACATATAAAAAAACTATCAGAAATGAACGTTTGAATTCTCCATAGGCTTAACACTGTGCAGGTGCCTTGCTAAGATGGCCGAGAAGGGGGTTCGTAGCGCCACCTACTTCCAGGTTGACTCGACGAATACAACCTACCTACACTCCCGCATGATGGCGCTTCTTTGAAAAGTCCCAGGATTCAGTTGAAATCGTTGCATAAATCTACGATCATCAAGAAAAAGAAAACCTTACGATGTGTGCTGGGTTGGCATGTCTAGATATATATGTCTACGATTTCGCACCTTCCTGATATGTTTCCAATATTTCTAGGTCTAAATTTCTATCGTAGTAGGTGGACGCCAGACCTTAGGAGAACTCAAACAATCTACACTGTCTTCTTCTTCTAATGAAAACGGGCCTTAAAGACAAATGCGGGTAGGTATCCCACTGCCCCCTGTGTAGATACTGGTGCTGCCATCTGGTTTCATGAAAATATTGCAGTTTCCCATAGACACCAATAGTTAAGCACTTACCTTCTTCAGATGGCCTTCCCATAGAAATTAGCATGGTGACATAGTATTTTTTTTAGCATTTCTCATTTGTACATGTTCCCAACTATCATAATCCAGAATTATTTGAAGATAGGAATAGAACATCAGTATCATTTAGCAACAAAGTCAAAATATTGCAGTTTCCCATAGACACCAATAGTTAAGCACTTACATCTTCGGATGGCCCTCCCATAGAAGTTAGCATGGTGACATGCCAATTATTTTGCATTTTCTGTTTGCTAATATATGCCACTTATACAGAGTTATTTGCAAAACTCAATAGAATTTAGAAATCATGCAACTACCACTGCACGAAAACCACCATTTTATTCATAAATACGCCAACGCGGAAGTGCATGTATTTGCTGAATATTGACTTGTTTTCATACATATACGCCCAGGGTTTATATACGGACGCGTCTTGGCTGTATTTCACACCCGGCGTATATGAGATAAATATCCTCTCCCCCGCTGCCTCCCGCCCGTTTATGTTGGTAGAAGTATAGGTGTCCGCAGTGGGAAGCCCTCTTCACTGGATGCTTATATCCGCCTACAGATGAGGCGTATATACACTGGGAATAGGACGACCTTGTATACGCAAAAGTCATACTTATATACTCCAGGCGCATTCCTATGTAAAACGGTGGTTTTCGTGCCGTGTACCTGCATCTGTCCTTAAGTGGGAACAGAGTGGAGACAGAGTTGGCGGCCAGTCTGCTGCTGTACATTCACCGCCGTGATGGTCTGCAGGTGTTGTGCAGGTGTTGTGCGTAACGTCCTGTGTCTGCCCGGTCCCTGTAGGGGAGGGGAAGATAACAGATCAGAAGCGCATTCCAGTCCAGATAAAGCCATTTTCCGCTGGCCGACCATTCGCCACCGATCTCCTGTCAGGAACCATCGATCAGATTCAACGGCTAGTTCACACTGTGCGTTTTTAAGGCCAGTTCTCACTGTGAGACTGGGGGGAGGGCTTGCAAGCCGGTACCTCCAGTCTTAAGTGCCAGATCCACTGAGGCGACCAAGCGAATGCGTCTGCGATCCATGCGACTGTGTGAATCCCATGCGATGATATTCATTATATTGAATATTGTCGCAGACATTCGCATGGACATGTGAATGTCTGTGAACTTCTACGAAGCCAAATTCACATGGAAAATTACCTTAGTTGATCTAGCGCTTAAAGTGCCAAATCCACTGAGGCGATTTTTCATGTGAATTAGCGGTCGCCGACGTTCGCCGACGTTCGTACAGAGTTTGCTCGGTCTCATGAAATTCGCATGAAGAATCGCTTCAGTGGATCAGGCAGTCACATGGAATTCGCTTGGTGCTCACGTGGCTCATGTGAATTCACATGGCCATACGATGGCCTTTTTTTTAACAGATTTTTATTTCTCGAATTCGAATACATGATTCGCTCTTCTAATCAAGAAATATCTAGTATATGTAAAAAATCGACAATTGGACACAGTGACAACAGTGACAGATCGTAAACCTCGCACGGGCAGGTTCGTTTACTCTAAAAATCCTATCTTAGTATTTATACAATTTTTCAGATGAAACATTACTACTGGAAATAAGTATATACATGCACCAATTTACGCAATATTGTGGCCAATATCATAGTCATAACCCTTTACGCGAATGACCTAGACATAGAGATATATTCTCTTTATTTCCTGATCTGGTAGTCCTTCTATTTTCGTCAATAAGTATAGTTTTGGCCAACCCTCCAGTTCGATACAGTCTTCTAATAATGCCCATCAATAACGTCCCTTTTACATCCACTCAACAGTTTCTCCGTACTTATTGGTCTATCATTTTTATAAGCATCATTACCCAGCCTTGCGAAAATATTCAAAGTATTGAATAATTTCGCATGGGATTCGCACGGTCGCATAGTCGCATGGATCGCACACAGATTCGCATGGAAATTCCGTCGCCTCAGTGGATTTGACGCTGAGACTGAAGGTAGGGCTTCCTTGCGACTGGGTGTACCGGATGTACCTCCAGTCGCAAAAAGGGTCATTGTTTTTGATAGAATTGAAGAAAACCATATTTTTCAGTATATTTTCTATGTAAATCTAGCACATGTAAATTGGCCAAGTTTACCTATCGGGATGATAAACCCCGCTTCGGTGTGCCAATCCCGTATACTACTTACGATGGCCACTCGCACTTATTATCCACCGTATACAAAACTCCCATTGAGAATGTATGGGGATTCTGTAAACCACTACCCATTATATAAAACTTGTCAGATACCATAACTGTGGTATGCGGTCTCAAAACCATAGTATACGGGAAAATAGTCCATTTGTGCTATATAGCCTTTAATATGGCAATAACTGGGTTCAATTTATTCGAAAAGATGGATGATAAATGCAACAAACGATGGTTATGTGGACACTCGAGGTTGACGTCGCAATACGCTCGCTAGCGGTCGTGTATTACTACGCGTCAACCCTCGTGGTCTACGGCCGCCTATCCACAAAACCATCGATTATTGTCTGTATAGAATGACTACATCTATGTTACACTGTAGATACCACGTTGATGCGAATGAAAATGGCAGATTTCCGTCGATATGCGTGAATATTTATCGCAAGGCGGCTCTCGTGGGGCCTCGCGAGTTCTCGTGAGGATTGGCGAGAGTGGGCACGTATTCGTTCCGTGAGGTGGTAGAGGTAATGTGTATGTCACGTGAAATATACACAGCTGGATGGGTCCGCACTTCGGCAAACCTCCATCCACTGGAAGATCCACTCCGCGTAGAACTGGTTTTGATCAATAAAAAAGAAATAGAAAGAAATCCCTTCTACATTATGTGAATGGAGTTTATTTGAAACTCCATTAATGGTAATATACAGAGACGTGGTTAGTGTGCCTGAATGAAATGTGTACCGAGTTGTTTGAGGTAGAAATATTCACCGAGGTGGAAGAACGAGGGGAATCTTACAGAACAAAAACAATAAGAAATGTCTCCTCATCATAATATACCTGGAAATAAATAAAGTCACGTGGTACGGAGGGACGTATGAATATCATTTCGTCACTCGGAGACGAACGGAATCCATACTCCTGTTCAGTAAAAGTGAGACGTTCGCTCGTATGTATTTATATAGAACGTCCTGACCATGCTGTACAAGTCACAGAACGAGATGGTAATTTACGGTTTGTACGGAACGAGGCATTTATGCCGAGTTCTGTACAAACCATAAATTATCATCGACTTGTACAAGCATTGTTGGACGTTATATATTTACTATATACCCGAAATTAAAAAAAAATCATTAATTTAATTTTTAACAACCGATATGTTAATAAACGTGTATGGCAAGGTGGTCCGTATTTTAGTGTACGGACCAGCGCTCCGTACAGTAATTTTACGTCATATGCCGAAACGGTGCGTATTTACAGTATATACGGCATGGGTATATAGTAAATAATGATACACATGAAACCTTTAAAAAGTATTGTTGTATGGCAACATGATTAATATTATAATTCTTTTTTTTTTTTTTTTTTTTTAACATGATTAATATTAGTAAGGTATATTGATGACATTGATGAAGATGTCAACGGGCAGTCAGTTCAAATGCCAATAAGATATTGCTGCTAGGCTGAAGGAACAAGTGTCAAAATATAATGAACCTCACTTAAATTTTAATTAAACAAATTGGACGTTAACCCTCTAAGGACGCATGGTGCCTTGAGGCATCATTGTTCCAATATTTACAAAAATGTTCTAATAAAGAAATAATAGAGCAATATTCATGAAATCCATACTGTCATCTTTCCTATCGTCGCGGAAGATACTAAATCATTCAAGGACCCCCGGAATCGTATTCAAACTGTCAATGTTAGACTTTATCAAGAACAGATCTCCACTGAGACCGCAAGTAAAACCCACCCTGAGAGAAATCACGGGCTGGGAATGGGCGCTCGGAGTTTAGGTCGTTTCTCAATTGAGGATAAACATCAAATATGAAAATACTAGTTTTATCTTTACAATGAATCTTGCGTAAGTTGAACCAACCCTGAACATTCGCAAAATAAAGATTAACTTTTGTTTGGTGACCAGAACAACACAAGAACATCAATCAGTAGGAGTTCTAATCAAAACTCATAAAATTGTCTAAATATTGAAAGGTCTTAATCCAACGAAGAAAGGAGTCTGCATTTTTAAAGGTATTTGGATCTTCGTTAGGAGATGACAGAGAGGGTCCAGTAGAAGATATTCTCAGATGGCATTGTTTCGTGAGAGTTAAATGCAGGCTTAATGTTGTGTTTGTGGTGGTTTAAGAACATTTCTCCGAGATTCTTCTGTAGCCGAACACTCCACTCACAACAGTGGCTGTCGCTGAACCTCTAATCCCGGCGTTTACACTAGACGACTGAAAAACGTGACGACTGTAGATTGTTAAGCCAATAGTCGTCAGGTGGTGCTCTAACCTGGCGTTTACACTAGACGACTGAAAAACGTGACGACTGTAGATTGTTAAGCCAATAGTCGTCAGGTGGTGCTCTAACCTGGCGTTTACACTAGATGACTGAAAAACGTGATGACTGTAGATCATCTTGCCAATAGTCGTCAGGTGGTGCTCTAACCTGGCGTTTACACTAGACGACTGAAAAACGTGACGACTGTAGATTGTTAAGCCAATAGTCGTCAGGTGGTGCTCTAACCTGGCGTTTACACTAGACGACTGAAAAATGTGACGACTGTAGATTGTTAAGCCAATAGTCGTCAGGTGGTGCTCTAACATGGCGTTTACACTAGACAACTAAAAACGTGACGACTGTAGATTGTTAAGCCAATAGTCGTCAGGTGGTGCTCTAACATGGCGTTTACACTAGACTACTAAAAACGTGACGACTGTAGATTGTTAAGCCAATAGTCGTCAGGTGGTGCTCTAACCTGGCGTTTACACTAGACGACTGAAAAATGTGACGACTGTAGATTGTTAAGCCAATAGTCGTCAGGTGGTGCTCTAACCTGGCGTTTACACTAGACGACTGAAAAACGTGACGACTGTAGATTGTTAAGCCAATAGTCGTCAGGTGGTGCTCTAACCTGGCGTTTACACTAGACGACTGAAAAATGTGACGACTGTAGATTGTTAAGCCAATAGTCGTCAGGTGGTGCTCTAACATGGCGTTTACACTAGACAACTAAAAACGTGACGACTGTAGATTGTTAAGCCAATAGTCGTCAGGTGGTGCTCTAACCTGGCGTTTACACTAGATGACTGAAAAACGTGACGACTGTAGATTGTTAAGCCAATAGTCGTCAGGTGGTGCTCTAACCTGGCGTTTACACTAGATGACTGAAAAACGTGATGAATGTAGATCATCTAGCCAATAGTCGTCAGGTGGTGCTCTAACCTGGCGTTTACACTAGACGACTGAAAAACGTGACGACTGTAGATTGTTAAGCCAATAGTCGTCAGGTGGTGCTCTAACCTGGCGTTTACACTAGACGACTGAAAAACGTGACGACTGTAGATTGTTAAGCCAATAGTCGTCAGGTGGTGCTCTAACCTGGCGTTTACACTAGACGACTGAAAAACGTGACGACTGTAGATTGTTAAGCCAATAGTCGTCAGGGGGTGCTCTAACCTGGCGTTTACACTAGATGACTGAAAAACGTTACGACTGTAGATTGTTAAGCCAATAGTCGTCAGGTGGTGCTCTAACCTGGCGTTTACACTAGACGACTAAAACGTGACGACTGTAGATCGTCTGATCACTAGTTGTGGTGATCACTATACAATGTTGGCCACAATACTTCTCCAACCCTGAATTATCCTGATATTGTGATGCTATTTAACGTCATTGAAAGGGCTGAGATAAATCCAGAACCGCACTCGAATCGAATACTCCACTCATTTGATTGTGCCTTGGTGACGATTGCGGCCTACTCAAACTTGTGGCGTATTGTATATTCATACGATTCTGGATGCAGTTCTGTATAAATGTTCACCCCTCATTAGAGCCTGTACGTCCGGTAGCTCTCCCCGGCCCACCTGCCGGTCGACCAGGCCACCTGCCTGCAGCCCGCTCCACCTATGTCCTCGTCCCTCCTACACCTGCCCGTACCAGGTGCACGTCTCGACACGGTCGACCCAGTCCCACTAGAGTATCTTCATTCAGCCCCTGTCCAGAGCACTGCAAGACAACGTCTATTTTGTCGTATTGCAGTATTATAAAAGAAACTGATGAGTGTTTGGTCTGTGTCCTCGTTCGTCATCGAGTTTGGAGTGCACAGTAATATGAACGGGGCGATAGCCGAGTGAATCTTTGAAAGATTCAAAACGCGATGGCGAACAGGGACTCAGATAAAGCACGAATATGTTTCTGATTTTATCTTAGCCTGGACATATTTATCTCTTTATCACCCGTTGAGTATGACTTACCCTACTCGCAAGCCTATTGAGAACGAGTTCCTAATGTTAAGCCTATGGACGTTTATACCAGGCTAAGGTAAAACCCCGTTTCCATTGGCCTACGAAAACGGTGTAGATGTTTTAAGCTGCTCTAAATATCTATCGGTGTTGCCACAGACTGTGCGTCAATATCAATTTACCTGTGGGGGTGCCTTGTATACATTATCTCACCTGTATTTTCAAGGAACATATAGATTTTCGGTAAAAAAAATACGACGTTGGCGTTGAATGCATCTTTTTTCATCCTGTTCCGATGCATTGCGATGCGCGCCGACGCACTGCGATGCACGCCGACATGTCACGATTCACGCCGACCCGCCACGATTCACGCCGACGCGTTGCGATGCACACCGAAGCAGTCACTTCTCTCCTCCCGATGCGCCCTACGTATTATACTACCCCTAATATAAAATCCCATAGGCTTAACATTGAGTTTCCATATGCCACGCTGACTGGCATACAGAGTTTTATATGCCACTAGTGGCATACGGTGGTCAAGATTAAAACTCATCCAGTTTTACGATAGTATGCGTCGGAGGTCTGCATTCTGCTTCAGTGTTGGTGGATGCAGGGTCTAACTCTGGGTCAGGAGAGCTTCTTTTGATCTCAGAAAATCCCCTTCTGTCTCTATGAATCTCTTTGTAGACCCTTAATGGACAGTTCAGATGACCTTCTCAAACATCCTCTGGCAACGTGCTTGCCAGGAGTATTTATTTCCGACTCTTTTTTTCTCACACCCCTTGTTCTCAGTTTTCTGTTACCTCAGGCTGGAGGCTTAACCCTTTAAGGACGGATGATGCCTGGAGGTATCACCGCACTAAAGATGCATGATGCCTGGAGGTATCACCGCACTAAAGATGCATGATGCCTGGAGGCATCACCGCACTAAAGATGCATGATGCCTGGAGGCATCACCGCACTAAAGATGCATGATGCCTGGAGGCATCACCTCACTAAAGATGCATGATGCCTGGAGGCATCACCTCACTAAAGATGCATGATGCCTGGAGGCATCACCGCACTAAAGACGCATGATGCCTGGAGACATCATTGTTCCAATATGAACAAAAATGTTTTTAAAAAGAAATAATTGTGCAATATTCATGAAATCTTCAGAAAATGTAGATAGAACATCATATTTAGTATTTCTATTCAAAAGAAATAAGATATTCATGATTAAGTATCATATTGCCTGATTACAAATTTGAATTGTCAGTTTTAACCATCATGTGCCCGTCCTCTAGCCAGACAGACTGCCACCAGCACCCGTCCTTATGAGAGTAGCTCGGTCCCAGGCAGCGTCCTTAAAGGGTTAAATAGAACTGCATCGAGAATCGTATAAATAGACAATACTCCACAAGTTTGGATGTGCCGTAATCATCACTAGGCTTTGCCTTGATGACGATTGTGGCACATCCAACGGAGTGGAGTGTTATATTTGAGTGCTGTTCTGGATTTTTATCCTACCCCTAAAAAAAAACGCCATAGGCTTAACATGGGATTTGTTTATGTCATGGGTGTGACATAAAGTGTTGTTTATGCCACTACATTCTGATACTGAATAAATATGGAAATGGGGTAGGATAAAATCTAGACGCCACTCGTTTGAGTTTGAGGTTATTTATGCCACTCATCTTGTTGGCTCCGTAATGTCACTCGTCTTCGACTCGTGAAATTATGGAGCCAACAAAATGCGTGGCATAAATAAACTCAGACTCAAACTCGTGACGTCTCTTCATAAACTCACGCCTTTCTATGACACTAGATAGCATCACAATATCGGAATAATTAGAATATACTTAGCAAAGCCATATGACGTCATCTAACATTCACTACGCCACGGCCTTGGCGTAGTATTGTCACTTTACAAGGGTGATCGTTGAGTATTCATTCTAATGTTATTCCTATGGCTAAACTTGTATCAGGGAAGAGATCGACACGAGAAACGCAGCCTTTTCCAGAATTAGCAATTTAAAATGGCATTTATGTGAGTTATTATTTCATATTTCACCTGATTATGGCTTCTAAGATGCTAAATTACTGGTAGGAGATATAACTATGAAGCGCGTTTGTGTGTTGGCGATTTTGGGGCCCGTTTGATAACCTACGATTGTATTTGAATACCCTTTTCTGTACGCCATGGAGTCCGAGGAAAGATGAACTTAATTCAACACCTTATGGATGGCTAAAGTCCAATGTACATCTACCGATTTCGGAAAATTGATGTACCTTTGTTGGCGACAAAAGAACAGCATTTTGTCTCAGGCGAGGCATCCTAATGGAGTCGGCCCTAGTAGGTAGATGTAAGACAGCTAGGCAAGGGTCAGCCAACGATTAGTGAACCCCCTCCATGAAATGTTCTTTTGTCACTGACAAGTTGTCAGTCAATGCTCCTAAATCGCTCGCCAAAAATTTATCAACATGTTCATAAATCCAGTCGGTGACAACGGAGCTTCGGATATACCCCTCTGTTTGGCTGGCCAATACGGGCCAATAGGTTACGTAATTTGCCTCCGACAAGTTCACCTACAACTGTACGATTTGGGAACTAATCGTTCAACCCGGAATCAGTGGATGTGCATTGGAATTAAAGCAATGAACTCTCCTAATGTAGGGCACGTTGGTGGCCACGTGGTACTTAGCGAAGAGACTTAAATATCATTATACAATAAACACTGTGCAAGGTACAGCAAAGGGCCTTTATAAATGATTTGTTTGACACTTATCTCCCATCCGCCCTGTCCCACACCCTCCCTGTCTCCCTCCCTGTCCCACATCCTCTCATTTATTATCTATCCATCGTATACAAAGCCCCACTGTATGGTTAATCAGTAAACTACGACCCATTGTATGAAACCCCATCAGATAACCTAACTGTGGTATACGACCTCAAAACCATGGTATACGGGAAAAACAGTCCCTTTGTGCTATAGTGCAATAGTCTCTATTGTTGTACCTTTTAATATGGCAATAACTGGGTATAATTTATTGGAGAAGATGGATAATAAATACAACAAACGAAGATTATGTGGACAGGCGGCTCTGTAAACCACTCGAGGTTGACGTAGTAATACACTCGCTAGCACTCGTGTATTACTGCACGTTAACCTCTCGTGGTTTACGGCCGCCTGTCTACAAAACCATTGATTATTGTCTATGTCTCATGGCGGAGTCACTTTGTCTGACCGTCAACAACACTCCTCTCCACCTGACGTCAAAATGGCGCATCCAGCCTCGTTCTCGCCGCGTCTCGTGGAGTCTCGTCAGGTCTCGTCAAGTGTCGGCTGACCCCGTGACCCGGTTCAGGCTGCGAATCCTGTTACGGAAATGATGGCGATTTATAAAAGAAGCGCGGATACTCGCGGCTCGGGTCTCTTCATTGAGCTACACGCCCAGTGTGAAGGTAGACGTGCTCAGGTCTGTTATGATGGACATTCATGATTAAAAAAGTAAAGATAGATGTAGTGTGACTGGTCCAGGAATGTATATCGAGAATTGGAGGGGTGGGGTACTGAAGCCTGTATCACAGTGAGGAGGGGTGGGGTAGGTGGAGGGGTACAGGGACTGAAGCCTGTATCATGGTGAGGAGGGGTAGGGTAGGTGGAGGGGTACAGGGACTGAAGCCTGTCTCACAGTGAGGAGGGGTGGGGTAGGTGGAGGGGTACAGGGACTGAAGCCTGTATCACAGTGAGGAGGGGTGGGGTAGGTGGAGGGGTACAGGCACTGAAGCCTGTATCACAGTGAGGAGGGGTGGGGTAGGTGGAGGGGTACAGGGACTGAAGCCTGTCTCACGGTGAGGAGGGGTAGGGTAGGTGGAGGGGTACAGGGACTGAAGCCTGTATCACAGTGAGGAGGGGTGGGGTAGGTGGAGGGGTACAGGGACTGAAGCCTGTCTCACAGTGAGGAGGGGTGGGGTAGGTGGAGGGGTACAGGGACTGAAGCCTGTATCACAGTGAGGAGGGGTGGGGTAGGTGGAGGGGTACAGGGACTGAAGCCTGTATCACAGTGAGGAGGGGTGGGGTAGGTGGAGGGGTACAGGGACTGAAGCCTGTATCACAGTGAGGAGGGGTGGGGTAGGTGGAGGGGTACAGGGACTGAAGCCTGTCTCACAGTGAGGAGGGGTGGTGTAGGTGGAGGGGTACAGGGACTGAAGCCTGTATCATGGTGAGGAGGGGTGGGGTAGGTGGAGGGGTACAGGGACTGAAGCCTGTATCACAGTGAGGAGGGGTGGGGTAGGTGGAGCGGTACAGGGACTGAAGCCTGTATCACAGTGAGGAGGGGTGGGGTAGGTGGAGCGGTACAGGGACTGAAGCCTGTATCACAGTGAGGAGGGGTGGGGTAGGTGGAGGGGTACAGGGACTGAAGCCTGTATCACAGTGAGGAGGGGCGGGGTAGGTGGAGGGATACAGGGACTGAAGCCTGTATCACAGTGAGGAGGGTTAAGGTAGGTGGAGGGGTACAGGGACTGAAGCCTGTATCACAGTGAGGAGGGGTGGGGTAGGTGGAGGGGTACAGGGACTGAAGCCTGTATCACAGTGAGGAGGGGTGGGGTAGGTGGAGGGGTACAGGGACTGAAGCCTGTATCACGGTGAGGAGGGGCGGGGTAGGTGGAGGGATACAGGGACTGAAGCCTGTATCACAGTGAGGAGGGTTAAGGTAGGTGGAGGGGTACAGGGACTGAAGCCTGTATCACAGTGAGGAGGGGTGGGGTAGGTGGAGGGGTACAGGGACTGAAGCCTGTATCACGGTGAGGAGGGGTGGGGTAGGTGGAGGGGTACAGGGACTGAAGCCTGTATCACAGTAAGGAGGGGTGGGGTAGGTGGAGGGGTACAGGGACTGAAGCCTGTATCACAGTGAGGAGGGGTGGGGTAGGTGGAGGGGTACAGGGACTGAAGCCTGTATCACAGTAAGGAGGGGTGAGGTAGGTGGAGGGGTACAGGGACTTGAGCCTGTATCACGGTGAGGAGGGGTGGGCTAGGTGGAGGGGTACAGGGACTGGAGCCTGTATCACGGTGAGGAGGGGTGGGGTAGATGTAGGGGTACAGGCACTGAAGCCTGTCTCGCAGTGAGGAGGGGTGGGGTAGGTGGAGGGGTACAGGGACTGAAGCCTGTATCACAGTGAGGAGGGGTGAGGTAGGTGAAGGGGTACAGGGACTGAAGCCTGTATCACAGTGAGGAGGGGTGAGGTAGGTGAAGGGGTACAGGGACTGGGGCCAGTCTATGTAGCGGGCCTACTCGAGGAGTGTCTCGCCCCCCACGCACGACCCCTCCAATCTGAGTGCCACTGTCGGAAGAGAAAAAGGAAGACATGGTTAGAGATTCTGCCGGCCTCTATCCCCGCACTACTTGAGATGAAAGACACTTTCTTCTGATTTAATATCGGGATGCTAAACTTGATGAAATGGATGGGAGCGGAGAAAAGACGAGGTGAGGTCTTGTAACGGGGGCGGGTTATACAGGTATTGATGTCCAGTCGTCGGAGTCGAGCAGATAGCGGCAACATGCGAAAAGAAGCACTTTAAGAAATCATTGACTGTGCCGGGTGGTCTTTTCAGATTCATGTGGTAATAAGTACTCTTCAAATTGTTGGATAATGAATAGCATAACCATCAAGGAAATCTGATTATCAAGTGGCCTTTATCAGGAACCGACTTTTCGTCCGTGACATGGACTTTATCAAGGTCTTTTAAAATTCCTCTTTGCTTGATGATATGGTACATATCATACTGGCCCCTTAAGCGGGGTGTCCCCTTAGGCGGGGTGACCCCCTTAATCCGAGTTTTCAGTCTGCCAATGGTTAGACTCCACTCCAGGCAGAGCGAAACCTCCAGCGTCTAGAATCAAACCCATCCTCCAGTGAGGAGCGGCTTTGGTCAGTTCTCTACCAGATCTTATCCTCATACTCAAGTGCTGCTCTCTGCAGCGACCGCAGAGGTATACTCCGCTGTTGCTTATGTCAGCAACTCGCGTGATCGTTCACTTCCTTCTACGGACGATCTTTCCAGTTCTTACTTCCGGCTATTGCCACCTTGCTTTGTATTTAGCGGTTTGCACACACATGTAACCTTACCACAATATCTAGTCGAAATTCATTATTTGAAGTTAGAACATAATCTCAGACGAGCGCGTAGTGCAATGATGACTGCGGTTAAATGTATCAAAAATATGCTTTTATAAGATTGGAGAATTAGACATAATCCCCCACCTATATAGTCAAAGTACTGAATGCCTATCTGCGGAACATTGTTTTGAGCACGGGTATCTGCTGTTTCAGCGGGGCCACTTTTTCTCCCTAATATTTTGGTATAACAGATTCTGTAAACCTAGAGTTGCCAGCATTAATAGCTGTGATTATCGACAACATAAAAACGTTTTGATCTAGTCGCTGTCGCCTTGATAATTTCCCACCGTGGCAGTGTCATCCACCGGAAGTAATTGCCTCCAGAATTCGCAGAGATTAAATGATGCAGTCACTAAGGCCCGAATCACGCCACTTTGATTTTGGGGTATCGGAACCTCATTAAGTATTGATACGCCTTCCGTGTTTTGTAACACAATTCCCATTGATAGGTTTCCAGCGTACTGCAAAAACACAATCCCTTCACTATCTGTGTGCTGCTCACGGTGATACTGGGAAAGGAGCAGGGTGCCAGTGTCTCAGGGTCTTAGAGGTGTGCCAACTGACCATGACCAATCACTCAAGACCGACATACCTGATTCACCAACTGGTGTTTGATATATTTGGATCGTAGACTCAGGCAGTTGAAGAAATGGCAGGTTGACTGGGTGCAAGTGGTTTACAGAAAACGATCCATAAACTGAATGTTACTTTCTTTCACTTGTTATTCCTTTATAATTGCACGCTGATTCATCAATCCTGAACATACCACTTGCTCCTGGTGTGTAAGTTGTGTCGCTCAGTCACCAGGGACACGTGTTGCCATGTACAATATTCGCACAACAGTCACCAATTAAAGTACGTTTGTCTATTTTAGATCGTTAGAACATTCAACAGCCTGAATTCTGAAATATGGATAATTCCCACTAGGATATTAAGTTTTAACCAAAAAATTGCAAGCTTTTCTGTGCTTAAGTGAAATATTATTCAGGTGAAATATAGTAATTATTGTCTATGCAATCTATTGTTGCTATAAGTTGAGCATGTATCAATATAAGTTAGTGGAGGTATCAATTCAATCACAGTAGCTAACTATCATATATGGAAGTCCATGTCATCCTTCCCTTCTTCTAATTGAGAAAATAGTACCATTTATATCATTATTTACCTGTTCATCGAGGGGGGGGGGGGGGGGGAGTTAGCTCAGTGGGTTCGAGTCCCACCCCCAGCAGTGGTAGATTTACTGCTATAACAAAGGCCATCCTTCTCATACCATGTCTATGTGGTGTGGGAAGTAAAAGAACTCTCACCTCGGTAAATGTGTAGGGGTGAGATTTCTACCTGAATTCATCACATAGATTCGATCACCACCCTAGTGGTGTAAAAGAACCTTGAGAAAGTCTGGAAAGGACCTATAATGGTTGACTGGACGTAAAATCAAACCAAACAAACAAACAAAACCTGTTCATCGGAATTGATTTTATTCAGGCACTCTAACCATGTCTCTGTGAGATATTCATCAACATGTGCTGCTAGTTATCACCATACAGGCTTTCTTTCGCACCCCTCTCATGAGATCTCACACTCTCTAAGTGCTATTCTGTACTCTCCCTATGTTCTATGGAGAGAAATTCTAAACGAACTAGGCTTAGAGCCTTGAGAATCCACTGGCCTTCCTCCCGTGCTAAAGACGTACATCAATGCAACCAAAGATTCCTATAATCTCAATAATGCCACCTAGAGGAAATACTGTGTGCCAGTGGATTCTCAAGGCTCTAAACCTAGTTCGTTAAGAATTTTTTTCCCATAGAGCGCAGTGAGAACCTTGTATAGATTACGACTTAGAAAGTGTGAGATCTTATGAGAGTGGTGCCTTTCCTCGCTACGCCTACTGCAGCATGCTACAGAAAAGTAGACCAATCATAAGCGCTTACAACATGAGCTTCTGAGGGTCGGAAACTCAGCCAGGATCCGCGTATGTTTTGGGACAGTTTCCTTTCAACCAGGAAACAATTTCAATCTGGAAACCAACATTTTATCTCTCATAACTTTCACCGCCATGTGACACTCTAACAAAACCATTCACGCAGATTCGATAGCAAGCTTGTTAGACAAAGACACAGACCATATCCGTAAGAGGATACAATAATCTATTTTCTAAAAGGATGCACTGATGAAATCTCCTGCAGTGTCTGTTGCGTGTGTCACGTTTCAGACCTGTATTGGTAATTTGAAACACGGGTTTTCATATTTATGTTTAGTCTATAGACTTTATTAACCACCTATTACAAGGTCTCCATAGGAAATGTATACGGCTCCTGGATTTTGCCTCCAGAGATTCTGACATGTAAGAATCACTGGAAGGAGATTCCAGAAAAAATAGCTTCTACAGATTTTGAGGCCAACTAAAAGACAATGTCTGGAAGGTCACTTTAGTGTTGATTAATTAAAAATGATGATATTGATTTCATTTATCATCATAAATGAAAAATTTATTTCGTTTTATGTTCTTAAGACACAGAGTAATTATATAGAACGACCTGACCATGCTGTACAAGCTACAAAACGAGATGATATTTACAGTTCGTACGAAACGAGGCATTTATGCCGAGTTCCGTACAAACCGTAAATTATCCTACAGTTTTGTAGCCTGTACAATCATGGTAGGTCGTTATATATTCACTTTATACCCGAAATTAGGAAAAATCATTAATTCATTTTGGCCAAACAACTAATATTTAATCAACGTACATGGGAAGGTAGTCCGTATTTTAATGTACGGACCAGTGGTCCGTACCGTATTTTTACGTTATATGGCGAAACGGTGCGTATTTACAGTATATACGGCATGGGTATATAGTAATAGGGAACTATATACACTGCGTAAGTATACACCAAATTACTGCCATGCTGGACGCATTGGAAACTCGTGCTCAGCTCCGTGGATGCAGTATGGGAAAATACTGGGTCGAGATAAATTGTAGTGCCCTTGGGTAGGTGCAATTAGACCCCCAGAAAAGGAGGTCTTAGGGCTTTGGATGATGGAAAGCCTCACATACAGTAAGTATGCAAACTGCATAAAGCTCAACATGGGAGATTTAGGATATGCGCCACCCACAATTTAACCAATACCTCCAGCTACCCTAGAGCTTTGCTACAAAGGCCCTAGGGAAAACATATACATGTGTGGATATAGATTAAGCTTGATAGATTTCACAGAGGTTCTACATCTCATGGTTCAAAAAGGATCCATTCTGCTACTAAGTCTGGATTTCCTCGAACTCCGATTTGACTGTAGCAGTGGTGACTGGCGCCTTTCGCCAAAATTGACAAGGATACAAGTCACTACAGTCCAGTAATGGGACAACTGAAGGCTGACGGCGCTCGTTTTGACAGTCGTTTGCGGTACACGTCGGGAACAAAGCCTTTTCAACATAACCAAATTCGTATAGTGTCAGGATGAATTTCAGATTTAATGTATTAAGAGAAAACGTGGTTATTCAGTCCGGAGGGATGGCTGTTCGAGGTCTAGGTTTCATTTTTTTTTTTTTTTTTTTTTTAGGTTTCAGTCACTACGTCTTCTCGTTATCATATACAGTAAAACCCCTCTTCTGGGATACCCCGCTTAAGGGGACAGTTAAGAAATGCCATTTAGCTCATAGCTCATTCGCATTCACTCAGTGAGCCCGAACATTATTTGTACCGCACCCCTAGCAGCGAGTATTATCTCAGTCCTCGTACTTTTTCCACATAGACTTAACATTGGGAACACATACTCAATGCCCATGGAGTATCTAGAATAAATACTCAATGGGGGATTATGTCACAAATGTTAGCCAATTAGTCTATGCGAGGTATGAGATAAATTCAGAAACTTGTTTAAGTTTACAGGCAGAGCGCGATCCCATCTCTTTTGAATCGCGTGGTAATTCACAGGGCTTCGCCTTGTGAATTACCACGCGATTCAAACTCGATCGAATACGAACTCTGACCGTAAACTTTCATAGGTTTCCTCTATATTATCTCACTCTTGGTAGAAGTTTAGCCATAGGAATAACATTAGAAAAAAATAATCATTGATCAGCCCAGTAAAGTTACTCCACATTGGTCGTGGCGTAGTGAATATAAGATGACGTCATAGGTGATTGACCAATCAGCAGCCAGAATTTCAGAGAGAAGACAAGACAAGAGATTTAAATGCCCCTAACAGTGAAATGGGTGAGATAAATACAGAACTGCACTCGAATCTTAAGATAAACAATACTCCACTTGTTTTAACGGGCTGTAAACATAACTCGGCTTCGCCTCGATGGTGATTGCGGACCTTCCAAACTTGTGGAGTATTGTGCATTTACACGATTCTTGATGCAGTTCTATAGACCCTCCAGAGGTTACTAAACTCCCGATTATCACCCAGGGTAAGTAAAAGTTCCGCTCGCGACTGACAGGGCACACTACAACCACATGAACCACAGTTTTCCCATTTATATTTGGAGAAACTGAATATAATTTCAGTAGAAATAGCGGAAATTTCCATTTCTGGCATCAGATTTCCAATTTGAAGATTTATAAAAACTGTTAAACTGCAATAATTGTGGGTTACGGTTCAAGGGTCTATCACCATACAACGTTGGCAACCAGCGAACACCGGAACTTGTAAACAGACTGAATTAAGGGATACCTTAATAGGGCCTATAAGTATTTCATAGAAGTTCAGCAATATATAACACTAACCAGGCAGCGCAGGCCATAATGAAGGTTTGAAGGCAACGGCTGCTGGAAGAAACAATATGGCCGACGATATTAATCTGGGCGGGGGATGGAGGGGGGTGGGGGTGGGCGGCTGATGGAACAGCGGTCGCTGCCGGCGGATACAAGGGTCATCACGTGATGCACTGAACAAAGAACCACGCTTGATATAGAGCGATAATAGGGGAACTAAACAACTCCGCTCCCTGTGGCGGGAAGGAGCGATACGAAAACGAGGCACGGCGGGCCCTTCATGTCCATCTCCCCCCACAGTCCCTCACAGGCCATATTGGAATCAGAATTACATGACCGCGCCACTTGTTTGATAACAATACCCACAGGCCTCTAATCTTATACTCACCCACTTCTTTCTTCTCAGCGGCGCTATTTCTCCTCGCGCCGGAAGCAGTATTCCGCAGCCGGCTCCTCTCTTGTCTGTGATTGGACGATTAATGTGAGGGTGTCTGAAGAGCTCACAGCGGAATGTGGGCTTCAATGACAGGGAGAACTTCCTCTTTGAGGCTGGTAAAATGTGTCATTATATTCCTCCGGCGTGCTCTAAATATCAAGATAGCAACGTAGTAAATTATGTAATGAGGTCAATATCATATCATACACGTACATACTGCCAGGGGTTGGCACTGCACTGTTTTAGACTCAACCGATTGCACTTTTTCCTTCCCCTAATAAAAAACTCCATAGGCTTAACATTGGATCACTGTATTCGCTCTGGAGTTCAGAAAAATGAAAAATATCGCTCTAGTGGGATACACTTGACAAATGACGTCATTTGTTAATGTAGAAGTAATTTATACAGATTCCCATCCCTGGTATACGGCCTCTAAACCATGGTATGCGGGAAAAATAGTCCCTTTTTACTATAGAGCAAAGAAATAGTCCCTAAGGTTATACCCTTTAATATGGCAATTACTGGGTTTAATTCATCGGAGAAAATGGATAATAAATGCAACAAACGATGGTTTGTAAACCACTCGCTAGCGCTTGTCTATTACTACGCGTCAACTTCTCGTGGTTTACGATCGCCTGTCCACAAAATAATTGTTTATTGTATATGTATAGATTTTACCACAAGACTCCTGCTTTTAGTAAACGGTATCGATTATACCACAAGGCTCATGGTTTTAGATTGAAGGTGGGTAACATACGTTTTATGGATTAGCGCATGTAATAGAGCAAAAAGTAAATCTAGCAACTACTTGAAGCTACAACTTAGGAAAGGAAAGCAATGAAATGTTGAGGCTTACTACGTTAACCCTTTAAGGACGGGTGCCTGTGGCCGAGCTACCCCCTCTAGAACGGGTGCTGGTGGCGCTTTATACCGCTAGGGGACGAGCACTTAGTCGTCAAAACCCATAATTTGAGTGTTTAATCATGTGATATGATATATAATCTTAAATATTTCATTTTTTTCTGAATAGAAATATTATTTGTGGTGTTAGACCTACATTCTGTGAAAATTTGATTAATATTGATCCATTATTTCCTTGTTAAAAACGATTTTGTATATTTTTGTGAAATGATGCCTTATATTAAAGCATCATTCGCCTTTGCCCGGATGATGCCTCAAGGCATCATTCGCCTTTAAAGGGATAATGCTAGTATATTTATAACAGACATTGTAAGTGTAATAACAAACATTTTCTTTAATCAGCTTTCACATTCTACTCCAATGGATAACACACATGTAGCCAAATGCGGATATTGGATTGCTCCTTGTTGGATTATTCACCTGGGGGGCGTCACATAAGTTTGTCGCCAAAACCATCGCAAACGTTTTGCGATATAAGTTTTTAGCGATCCTGTTTTTTTTCTGTTACAATTGAACGCTCAATCACGATCGCTGAGAAATCGCTAGACTGTTTTTAGCTACAACTATGAAAATTTTGCGATAAATTTTAGCAGGGAATTCCCTTGTGACATCATAGGTTAGGAGGTGTTTCCCAAGTTTTCATTGCTATCTGGCCTGTTTTCAGTCACAATTATCGCTGGCAGCGATTATTTCTTTTTTTTAAAAATTGTATTTATTGTTTTTTTATTTTTTACACACACATACCCCTTCTGTCACTGTATGAGGGGCAGTCTATATTTCATCTTTGTAGCTTGTTACAAGGTTAAAGACCATCGCAAAAAAATTATCACTGTTGCTAAACCATGAAAAATGGTCATAATTCACTATATGATGCATAGGTAAAAATTAAATGGTATTTCACCAATATTTTTCATAATTTCTTTATTAGGTATAATGAACAACATCTTGAGGTATATAACAGTGTGATTTTTAGGAAAAATCTTTAAACGATTATATGGTTAAAAACAACTTTTGTGGGGAATCGCTAATGCGAGACCCACCCTTTGGGTCGGGTCGGGTTTTTCACAGCTAATGACCTGTAGCGATAAGGTCAACGATCAAAATGCTCTTTATGTAATAGACGTAGTCGCTAAATTTCATCGCAACATTTTTTTTCTGTGATTGTCAGCGATCCATGAAAATCAGAGAAAAATTGTCGCATATTTTACTAATTGAAACGATCCGAATCGCTTAAGTACACTTTCAATAGTTGTCGTTATTTATGTAAAGGCCCCCTGTAAACTCCATCCACATTGACGATTAATAAAGAAGAGCAAAAAAAAGCAACTTTTGGGTCAATGTTGGCCTCTCCTTCTACTATTTAAATACGTACACAACACCCTTATGCTAAGGTATTATCGTAAAACTGAATGAGTTTTAATATTGGCCACCGTATGACATGACTGGAGTTTGGCAAAGTGACTTCATGAGGCGAAGCCGAGTGAAGTCCGGAGCCAAATCTCCAGGAGTGGGTGGCATACTGTGGCCAAGATTAAAACGAATCAGGTTTTGATTTTATCCTACCCCTTCTCCTGGATTTTGGAATATTACGTGATAACAATGTTGTATGCCACTAGTGGCATGTAAAACTCTGTATGCCATTCAGCGTGGCATACGGAAACTCAAAGTTAAGCCTATGGAATTTTATATTAGGGGTAGGATAATATCAAGAAACGTCACAAAATTTCATATGATTGTATATGGCGTGAGTTGTCTTCTCGGAATGATATCACGAAGCGGAGCTGAGTGATATCTGTAGCAGAAGAAAACGAATGTCATATAAACAATTATATGAATTTGAGTGATGTTTAGATTTTATCCTACCCTGTCAAATGTTTTTTTTGCATATATCACCGTGGCATATAAATAATTTATGGCATAAGGGAGCGTTCAATAATTATGGCCGGGGGGAGCACAGTTTTTAGGGGGGGGCCAAATTTTGTTTGGGTATTCCAGGGGGGGGACTTTTTTTTCAGTATTCCAAGGGGGGGGACTTTTTTTTCAGTATTCCAAGGGGGGGGGGGACTTTTTTTTTACCATTTCATGTTGGAAAAACTGTGCCCCCCGGCAATAATTAATGAACGCTCCCTACCTGTTGCATACAACCACACCACGTTAAGTCTATGGGATTTTATATTAGGGGTAGGGTAAATACCATAGCATGCTGTTGATATGAGGCTAGGCTATAAGCGCGTTATAAAGGTAGCTAGGTGTGGTGTATCTGGGTACCCACCTAGCTCCTCGCTGCAGTCCCGCCAGTGGACGTCCCGCCAGTGGACGTCCCGCCAGTGGACGTCCCGCCAGTGGACGTCCCGCCAGTGGACGTCCCGCCAGTGGACGTCCCGCCAGTGGACGTCCCGCCAGTGGACGTCCCGCCAGTGGACGTCCCGCCAGTGGACGTCCCGCCAGTGGACGTCCCGCCAGTGGACGTCCCGCCAGTGGACGGGGGTTGGGTTGGGGTCAGCTCTTCTAATTGAGGAGGCTAATCAATACTGACAGCGTCGAGGTGGCCGGAGACATAGACGTGCAACATTAATAAATACTGATTATGAATGGGTCCCTGGGGAAATCATTAGGTCAGCGTATTATCAGTTAGGTGGCACTAGCAGTCCGCTTGGATTTGGAAAATCACTCCACGTTTCACAGAGTTTTCTACAATCACTAAACCGGCTATATTGAACGTAGATAACTGTATGGTGCTACAGGTGATTTGATTTTTTTTAGAAGTCTTTATTGCATTCGATTAGTTACAATCGTTCTTCCTTGCAATGTTCGACAAAATATAAATGAGGGTAACAATCAACAACACAGTTGATGGTATTTACAATGAAGATTTCCAGTCGAAATTACAATTGAGCACTACTACTTAAGGATTTTGTATGCGTTGTTGGGGATAAGCCCTTATTTTCAGAAATCCCAATGACATATACGTCCCCTACACTTTACTACTAATAAGTTCTCAGTTCCCTTAAACTAACATTCATCACAACAGGCATTTACAGTTCTCAGGTGTCGGTTGCAATATCAATACCGCTAATCCGTTAGTTTCTTAATAATTTCCCCTTTAAAATGCTCTTTTGAAGCCAAATTTTGCATTTCTTTCGTTAATGAGTTCCATAGCATGATCCCCTTATGAACTCATATTATGCTTTTGTTCAGCTACCCTTTGGGACAATGTATTCCTATGAAGGAAGTAGATTACAATACAATGATTCTATTGGCCATGGAACCACATTAGAGGTAAAAACTAGTTATTTTTGGCATGATATACAAAGATTCTCATAACTTAGTGTGGTGGTCGCCGCCTGTCTAGCAGGTTGGATGACCCCAATCCGGAACGCTAGTTCCAGGCAGGATCCCACCCTACGCACTTACGTAGGTTGGTTCGGTTTTCGGTTAGTTTGCACAGACCTATTCACACATAACACAACAACGTCACTTAATAAACAAGGATGTTTATTAATCACTTACTTCCCGGAAAGATCTGGAAGATCTTCCCTACAAGTACAGTACCCTAGCACATAGGTGCTAGGTAACGCTGGATAGGCCAATCCGGAAGATCAGCCTAACCACCAGGAAGGTTACAAGAACCCGCCTGCAAAGTGAGGGCCCAAGGATCCGTTCCGTAGAAGGGACGCGCGAGGACAGCCTGTCGACCTACTGTGAACGCTGAGTATATATACTAAGCGTTACGTAATCCCGGTCTCCACCGCGCCACTCTCGTGTGCGGCGTTGTCCGGAATCACTGCACAGTAAGGATCGGCATATCGCGCCACCTTCCGTGAAACAAACGAACACTGCTGGATTCCCGTCCCACTACATTACCCCTCCCAGTTTTTACTAAGGGGGGAACCAAGGCAGCCATTTTGCTGCTAAGGGACTACCCAATTAAAAATTACAACATATATCCAGCAGTTCTTGGTCTACTCTCTAGCTTCCTGGTGTTCACAAGAATTCACTGATACCAACGTATAAGTGAAAAAGGTGGAATTGTAAGATGGAGAAATTATTAAAAATATGGAAGATATGACATTTAGGAAAGAGGAAACGACATTTGAAGAATGAAGGACTAGCCTCGCTAGCACCTTGAATAAATGTGATATTCACCCATCTTGAGCCGGGGAGCGGGTTCTTGAGCGTTGGGCAGGGAAGACTCGACAGTCGCGGACCTACAGGTGGTCAGCCCGGCCTGTCGAGCACTCTGCCTCCAGCTGTTCCGGATCTTGTTGAAGTCCTCTGTTAGCTCCCGGCGAGTGAAGTGTCATTCTCTTTCTCATCTTAAAGTATCGAGCCCAGCTGGCCCATCGGCGTAGCAGACCTACTACATTCAGCCCGATGCCGACGGGTGCTGGGCTTCCCACTGTTCTTCAAGTTGGAAGACATCCATATGTAGAGAAGGGTTAGCCTCGCTAAACACCTTCCGAGTTGAAAGTTTCCGAATACGGAAATAACGGCCAAAAAGGCAAAACAATTCTCCATCCACCTGGTAAGAGTGTGTGGTATCAGTGTTCTTTCATTTTGACTCCAGCTATACTGGCATATTTTTTTCTCGGCTCGAATCGAGTACCAATTAAGGCCCCAATTCTAAGCCGGATTCAGAACTTACGATCACCGACCCAAGGTAGAAATAGCCGGCATAATCCATCAGATCAGGGGTTACGCCTACTATCTCACTATCGAGTCGATGAACTCAGTTCCGACACAGACCTGGTAAGTCAGATCTATACCCGAAAGGCACAATCTTCCTTACCTGGTACCACACCACAGGCCGGAGGTTTTCGTGATGGGGGCCTATTACGGGCCTGACCATCAAGAGAACCTTCAGCCGTCTGAAACCAGGGTTGTGCCTTAGGGAAGTCATTTTACTGACTTTCCCCAGCCCCAACCCAGGATCGCTTATTATTGGTTACTCCTAACTTTCCCTCTACCCCTCCCAGCGATCCTTGCGGTTCGCCGAGAAAGTGCAGAATTCTGGCTAGGAGGCCACATTCTGGAAGTAGCTAGGTCGGAAAATTTTTTTTCCTCCCCGGGACTTCCCATACCCGTCTGACTTCGGATCCAGGAGAGTTGTTGGCTCTGCCGGTTCCGAGTTTAGACGGCGTCTTCCCGGCTTGTTAGGCACCAGCCGAGTTGGTCATTGTCAACCCCTAAATATCCTCGTCGGAGGATATCCTGAGGTCGAGAAGGTCCGACTGGCTTGGTGCGCTAGCCGTCGGTGGAACCGACGTTGCCAGGGCGGTCCTCTCTGGTCGCAGTGGACTCAGCGCAGACGTAGGCTGCAACTGAGACATCAACTGCTGTAGAGAGGTTGGTCCGGTATCTAAAAAGATTCCAGACTCCAATGGGATGATGTTGGCATTCACCCCCAGTGCCCCACTTGGTTCCTCGGGCTGATCTACCGGCTTAGCCCTGGAAGGCTTTGCTGATTTTTCAACCCGTGTCACGGCGGGAGGCCTCCTCGGCTGTAGGACTTCAGTCTGATCCTGTGGGGTCTGACCGGGTCCTGACAGCGGAGTATCTACACTGACATCCATGGGCTGAGCCGCTATGGATGTAGTGTCCTGTTGGGAAGTTTCTTCCACGGGTGACCATCCCAACATGCCAGCGAGTTGCTGACGTGTCGAGTTTGATTCTTCCGTGGTGAACTGAAGAAATCTTCCCCGGCTCCTTTGATGGGCCAACCACGCTTCCTCAAGGGCTTGCGGGTCGTCACCGATGTCATAGAGCGACATACCCAAGTGCCGAAGACAACGTTCATCTTGGCGATGGGTCTGGGCTTCCGCCCGGGCAAACCTCGACTGGGCCGTGGTTTTTGCAATACACGCGTCCTCTAAGTCCAACGCGTATTGTTTAGCCAGGCCTTTCGTGGCTTCTCTTACCTCGAATCGGGCTAGGTTCACTAGCTCCTTAACGAGGCCTTCATGGAGAGACTGCGCGCCCGTTCGGACACGGCCCTCCAAGGTGCCACCTATATGCGACTCTAGCTGATCCGCCCGTTGGACGTATTCAACCGACATCGCACAGGGAGAGGAAGTCACCTTCGACGCAATGGGTGGTTGTGTCGTTGGTTTCTTCTTTACCTCAACAACCGGGTTGGCTGGTGGAGGGAGTGCCGGAAAGGCCTCTTCTTCCTCAACTTTCCCGGGTGCTTGGGTAACACCTCTGTTGAGCGGGGAAACTCCCGAGAGACTTGAGCTAGGACGAGTCCTAGCTGGTTTTTCTACGGGTCCGCGGGCTTTTGAAGCCGTTGGAACGTTTCCTTCACTCAGGTCTGAGAGGACTTTCAATCCCCCAGACAACTTTGGCCCTACCTGGTAAGCAGCTTCCACCACGTCAGCGATGGTGTGCTTACCCGGAGCCAATTTCTTTCTGGGCTTCCGACTGGATCGCTCAGAAGTGTCAGTCTCGCTGGACGAGGACGATGACAGCTTCTTGACCCGTCGTTTAGCCTTCGAGGACTTTTGAGACGGTTCCCGGCTAAGGGACCGTTTCTTCCTCGACTCTTTTGACATTTATCGATGTTTTGACGCGGATAGCATCAGAGTCCCGAACCAGCCAGGATTCTTCTTCCATCCGATCTTAAACAGTCGACCGTCTGTCACACAAGTCTCGGGTTCCGGTTTGCCTCTCTGAGTCTCGGAACCTAAGTCAACGAATCTCTGCCACAGATTCATGACCCGTTCCCGAGCAGCAGCACCAGCAGTCCGGTGTTCCCGGGCAATGTGTCTGACTAGACACGAACGCCTGGAACTGGCACACCCAGCCTGACAAGAACCACCCTTCTTGCCAAGGCACTGTAGCCATGGTCGTTCGGCTAAGTGTACCTCTACGAGGTGCCTAGCGTAACGACCTTCAGTCGCGTAGGTCGGTGACAATTTCTTGTCCCTCCCATGGCAACTCAAGAAGACACAATGATTGCCGTTCCCAAACTTGTGCCATGCGTACGCGATCCGGTCTTTGACCTGATCCTCGTACTTCAGCCGGCTAACTCGGGAAACTCCTTTCACCCGGTCTATGTACCAGGCGTTGGGAGAACCCTCGTCAACTAGCCACTCCTCATCATCTGAGGTTCCATCTAAACCGACACCATCGGGGATGTAATGTCGGTTTCCATGACGGAGATCTTCTAGGCAAGTGTAAGTCTTGCCCAGCAAAGAGGCGGGTATCTGTCTAGCTACCGTTCTCTTCCCAGCCCGCTTTACGCCAGGTTGGAAATCACCGTCATCATTGTCGGGGTTGGATGGGACCAGGGGTTTAGCCTTGTCCATCTCCGTTCCCCAACACTTGACCTCTCCGCCACCCGTGGCACCTGTTGGGGTACTCGGTATAGCGTCAGCCACACTAGGTCCAGCCTGCGCCGCGGGTTTGTCCGAGCCTTTCGACTCAGCCCCCTTCGACTCCTCACGCTTCCCGGTTTGAGGTTTCCCTTTTTCCGAGTCATGTGATTCCGGCTGACCTCCTGTCCTTTCTAGCTCCGCCTCAGCCCGTTTCCGGGCTGCACGACGGAGTCGCTTCCGGTTCTGTTTCGAAAGCTGCGGCTCAGTCTTGTCAGCTTCCCGAGGTTTTGACACCTCAGTCTTACTGACAGACTTCCCCGGCGCGGGTTTAGCCGGTGTTGACACCGGTTTCTCACCTTTGCTGGACGACCCTTTTATGGAGTCGTCCCCAACTGACGAATCGGTCTCCATAGCCGTCTCTGTCCCAGCCTCAGACTTTCCGGGTTTTGCTACCGGACCCGGGGCCAAAAAGGTCCCGGCTTCCGCCAGCTCCACTCCGGGTGGAGTCCAATTTTGGTACATTGACTGTACTATGGCACGCGTTTTGGGATCTGGGATCCCAGCTAACATTTGTTCCAGGCTCTGGGTTGAAACCTCATGCCTGGAACCCATCTCTTCGGAGGACTTCCTCGGAGAGTGACGACGCAGGCGGGCTCGGCCTCGCCTCGGCGTATCACGCTCCGATTCGGAACCTTCGGCCATAAACACATCCGAGTCAGAGGCCTCAGTTTTCACTGAGCTCGTCTTCGGACGGGCACCAGAAGAGCCCTTAGCGGCCGGGGCCGCCTCAGACTTCTTCCCGGTGTGACTTTTTCCCTTTCCGGGTCGTTCATCTCGGGTTTCCCCAAGAAGAACAGAGTCCGCAGACTCGTACCCTTCCAGGTCAAAATCACCATCATCTGACCTGATGAGCAAAGCATCATCGTCCAGATCTGCCCCCCGCTCAGCCGAAGCTGAGGATCCGGGCAGGGGTGAGGGGAGCTCGCGCTCACCCTCCGTAGACGGGGCACGGTCAGCCATGCTGCTACCGCCCGACTCCTGTGGTGCTAGGCACCACTCCGATCACAGAGTGAAGACTACTGAAAAAAAACAGGGTCTTATATACTCCTAAGTGACCTAGATTCACTGTCGCGAACCAATCAACCGTGTCGAGACTGGCTCATCTTGAGCGTCTCAACACCGCATGCGTGAAGAAACCAAAGGTCAGCGTTACGCTCGACTTGATTCGTTCACGCCTTCAATCACCCAGCACAGGTTCCGGAACCTGGGGAAACCCCTTTTCGAGCTCCACCCCGAGTTCTCTGTAGTGTGGGAATTCTTATCGCCGTCGTGTATCTCGCTGATAGTATGGGAGGCTTGTCTAATTTCCATGTAAATGGATCAGACCTTTCAGAGCGTTCGGCAATTCTGCAGCCTCTAGAGGGTCCTCGACGGGGTCCCTTAGAGCAATGTCTGGGCTGCGGCACATAACGACTGATTTTAAGGTAACTATTTGATCAACATTCATGTATAATCGACATGTCACTGACTACCAACGATCTACATTTCGTACCATTGCTTCTCGTTGTGTTTTCGACAACCCCGGCACCACTACTCTTTGTAGTTAACCACAGCCTTCAATTTTAATCGAGAGCTGCGGCGGGGTTTTGAGTCTATTTTAGACTCCATTCTACATCTCGAACCATGTTTATTATACACGGCCCGATTTGTAGCAAATTTAGACTTTTCCGTGTCAGGTTTTTCTTCTACCCACACTTCCTTTTTTAGGTTAGCGTAAGTAGGAATCACCTTCCGCGGACGTCCCGGTTTTCGCCGTGTAGGCGAGCACCCACTCGGAACCCCGGTAACCTTTGACCGGGACTTCCCTATCGGGGTCTGCCTCCGCCGTGTTGACGGGGGTTTGACGCCCGGCTTCCCGGCTCTTTGAACCCGGGACCTCCCTGGTTTCCCAGTAGGACCCGTGTTCAGTGACACATCTCGCTTTGTAGCAGGGTGTGAAACTTCAAAGTCGGAACATTCACGCTTTCCTTCCCATAGTCGTAAACGAGCTACATGGGATTTATAACGCCTTCTTGACCATTCGTCTTCTATCACTACTGTCATTTCTGACAATAATTGAACAATTCTGAATGGTCCGTCCCAGTTAGGAGCGAGTTTTACATTTACCAACGGAGTGTGGTATCGTACAACCCGGTCTCCTACTCGGAACTTACGTGGTTTAAGATTGACGTCATGTCCAGTCTTTTGCCACTCTGCTGCTTTCGTCAGATTTCGTCTCGCAAGGTAATATCCCTCTACAAAACGTTCTCTGAGTTTTTCGACAAATCCTATGGGACAAGGATCATCCGTAGACATTCCAGGAACCCCATAGACTATGTCCGCGGGCATTACTATTTCCTCGCCAAAGACGAGTAAATTAGGTGAACACCCCGTGCTTGAATGAATGGTCCCATTATATGCGTGAGCTATAAATGGTGCTAATTCATCCCAATTCTTCCGATTTTCATCTACCAGGGTCGAAGACACTGGATCAATGTCCGGTTGAATCTCTCTACCATACCATCTGATTGGGGACGATATCGATTCGTATGTGTCTTTTTAATCTCGAGTATCCTACACATTTCTTTCCAGATCTGGGATTCAAATTCCCTTCCTTGGTCGGAATGTAGTACGCTCGGAGTTCCAAAAGGCAACATCCAGTTTTTCACTAAAGCTTCCGCACACGTGGCAGCTTTGTGATTTTTCATAGGATAGATCTGCACATATTTTGTGTAATAATCCATCACCACCATCATACAGGTATTTCCTTCCTCTGACTCGTCGATACCAGATATGATATCTAGAGTGATTCTGGCAAACCTGACACCAAACAGTTCCTGTTGTAACGGCATCTTTCCGAGTCCTACCCCGGGTTTGACTTTGCTACATATGGAACATCCAGATATCCATCTTCGAATATCTGCACCCATTCCAGGCCAGTAGTAACGACGCCTTATTCTGGCTACCGTTCTTTTCCGTCCTAGATGAGCTGCACTCCTATGTTCATGACATAGGGTCATTAGTCCGGATCGTAATTCTCAAGGGACCACTAGTTGTAGAGCACGTTTAAGTGGTTGCAATGTGGTTCTCCATCGATATAATACTCCATCACGGACCTCTAGCTCTTTCCATTGACCACATAGATTCCGAAATTCTCGGTTTTCAGGCGAGATCTCGGGTCCTGTAGGCCTATGGAGTCCATTAGCTATCAGTTTAGTTAACCGGAACAAATCCGGGTCAGCCTGTTGACTTTCCTTAATCTGTTCTAGTATCCACTGATAGTTTAATGGCGGCTTCACTTTCTGGGAACGTAGAGTAGCTATGACTGCTCTATGCTCGCCACAATCCCGGCAATCTGGTCGTCCACATTTCCGCACTGGTCTCCTTGAGAGACAATCCGCATTAATGTGTGACTTTCCAGCCCGGTGTTCAATCTGGCACTTAGTCAACCCGAATTCGGAGAGAGCTGCCAGCCATCTTCCAATCATTCCCTCGGCGTCTTTAAAGTTAAAGAGCCATTTGAGAGAAGAATGGTCAGTACGTAGGATGAAATCTCCACCTGCTAAGAAGTGTCGATATTTTCTTACATACACCACAACCGCTAAGAGTTCCCTCTTAGTAGTACAGTAGTTCCGCTGACTTTTACTTAAGCTGTTGCTGGCAAAAGCTATTGGAACTTCTATACCATCTTGTATCTGAGACAAAGCCGCTCCAATACTCTCATTACTAGCGTCAGTGTCGAGAATGAACCGACCCTGGGCTAGAGGGTATTTCAATACGGGGGTCTCCGTAAACTTTCTTTTTAGTCCCAGAAAAGCGTGTTCAGCTTCCGGAGTCCATTGGATCTCTTTTTGCTTCCCTGGCTTATCTAGTACTACATACTGTTGCATAGGGTGTGCAATTTCAGAAAAACCCGGGATAAAGTCGCGGTAATACGAACAAAATCCTAGGAAAGACCTTATGTCTTTTATATTCTGGGGGCGTGGCCAATTAGCCACTACCTCCAACTTAGAAGGATCTGCCTGGATTCCATTTCCGGAAACTATCCGTCCTAAGTATTCCACAGATTTGCGAAACAGCTTACATTTTTGAGGTTTGAGTTTCAACCCATAAGATTGAATACGCTCAAATACCTCTCTCAGGTTTTCTAAACATTCAACATAATTCTTTCCGAAGATGATTATGTCGTCTAGATAAACCAAACACTTTTTCCACTGTAGACCCCGCAACATCTGATCCATCATGGATTCGAAAGTTGCAGGAGCGTTACAGAGGCCAAATGGCATTACTGTGAACTCGTAAAGCCCTTGATGAGTGGTGAACGCCGTTTTAGACTGATCGCCACTGTTCATCTTTACCTGCCAATATCCAGACTGGAGATCCAGAGTACAAAACCACTGGTTCCCTCCCAGAGAGTCGAGACTCTCATCGATCCGGGGTATTGGGTAGGCATTCTTCCGGGTGATACCATTCAATTTTCTGTAATCAATACAGAATCGGCAAGTACCATCCTTTTTAGTAACCATTACCACTGGACTAGCCCAAGGACTTGCGCTGGGGATGATTACTTTCTGGTCCATCATTTTCCCTACTTCCTCTTCTAAAGCTTCCCGTTTTACCGGAGGTAGCCGTCGATAAGGAAGGCGGAAAGGTTGATGACCTTCAGTGTCAATCGTGTGTTCTACTCGATCCGTTCTCCCCAAGGGATCTCCAGGTCGAGTAAAGATTGACTCCATCTTTTTCAAAAGAATCCTTAGTTCATGTCGTTCCCCACTGTTTAGTGCGTCTGTCGTCTGAACTAAAGTTTCCAGAGTTTCGTGCAATGGACTCGGAACTGGAAGGGATCCCGTTCCTGTATCGATAACACTAACCCGCACTTCTTCATAATCATTTCCTATTAAGTCCGACCTTTCCAGTTTAGATTGTCCATCTTCCCCGGTTATTTCGGAAACGGGAATAGGTGTGATTCCCTGTGGACTGGAGTCCACTAGGCCATCCACATGAGCTAGAGTTACCCAGCCCAATGTATCACCCTTCCTTAATTTAATCAACCCGGAGGTATGATTACTTATAGGAATTGATCCTTCTCTCGCACTTCCGATCAGGGTATCCCAGGCCTGTATTCCTTTTTTAGAAAACAGTTCTGGGTCTGGCTCGAAAAGTGCATCTCCACGTGGTAAGTCACCTTCCCCAGCTATCAGGACATTAACCATCTGCTGGGGGGGGATGCCCACATCTTGTCGGACAGAAATCAATGAAGAGATCCGTCGACAACTACATTCCACCTCCATTAACTCAGGAAATTTGAGTCGGAGAGTGCCATCGGGTAGATCTACAGAGCCTCCATAGAGGGTGAGAAAATCTACGCCTAATATTCCACTTTCTTCGATATCACTGAGTATGGGACCCCATACGAATTCAGTGTTACCTATTGAGACTGGAATAATCACACTACCATAGCACCTCATATGAGTACCATTAGCAGCTTTTGCCGAGGCTCCAGGAACATGACATTCCTGCGCAAATCCAAGAGACTGATAGAGTCCGTTGTTTAACACAGAGCGACTAGCACCAGTATCCAACAATAGATCCACTTTTCTTCCTTGAATTCTAGCCGGCACATACCAACGACGTCCTCCCAAAGGGGACGGTTGTCTTATAAACCGTGAGATTCCATCTAAGGTTCCAAGATCCCATCCGCGTTGACAAAGCCATTGCAGACAAGGATGCCCGGGTGAAAGATACTTACTACAAATCGTTGCGACCGTATTTTGTATCTTCCCCTTTTCTGGTAAGTTGGAAATATTTTCCTCCTTATACATCTCACAGGTTTGTGTTTCCTGGCACTTTCCTTCCCGGACCGCAGTGTTGCCACTCGCTACAGTCCTCCTTTGTTTTCCGGTTCACTCTGAGAGGCAACCATCAACGCAGGCAGACTACGAGATGTTTCCACCGTAGTAACGTTCCGGGTTTCTGGACAATCTGGAGAGATATGTCCCATTTTGTTGCACCGCCAACAACGTCGGACATCCAGCTGGTTTTTCTCCACCTGATTCAGTCTTTCATTGATTTTGGTCAACAACTTCATAACCTCTGAGGAATTTCCTTCAGGATCAGTGGTTATTGGTTTTGCCTCTGCCACAGAAGGTACATCGCTGTTCCTTCCAAAGCTAGGGGTTCGACCTCTTCCACGTCCCCGTCTATTGAAGCCTCCTCTTCCGAGTACCATCGAGCGGACATTAGAGAGTATATCCTCTATTTCCGCTTCCTGACACTCGTAGGTATCTTCCTCTACTTGTGACCAAGTAGAACCCACTATGTTAACCCGAGAAGTTTTCCCGGGATTAGCATATTTTCCGAATAGTATACACCGTTGTTCATAGGCATCTACTATTCGCAATACCTGCATGAAGTTCATACCGGGCTCCCATTTAGAGATGACTTCCGCTCTCACGTCATCATCTCGAAGTCCTTTTACAAACTGAGTTTGTAGATCTTCATGCAGCGCAGGAGAATCTAATCCCGTCCCTGGGTAAACCTCTAACAACATTTGTTGCAAAGCTAGCCCATAGGCGCGAGTTGTCTCCTCTTTTCCCTGGATCCTCTTTAAAAAAGTGGAACGGGGGTTTAGCGTTACCAACTGACCACAGTAGTATGAGGCTACCTCCACTAACTCATCCCATTCCGTACCACCGGAACGGCGAAAAGCGCGAAGTGCAGCTTCCCCGGGTCCATCTCGCAACGCTCTTTTGAGGTATGGCAATGCATCGACTTTATTCCAGCCATTACATTGTATGTCCTCACAAAATCCCCCGAACCAGTGTTCCCACTCCATTCCTTTCCCGTAAGGTTTTGGAATGACAGCGTTTTTTCTGGCTGCGTTCTCTGGGCGCATCATCGGAACCTTGTCAGCTCTCGCCATTGACAA
This sequence comes from Alentia gelatinosa, assembly GCA_950022655.1. NCBI lineage: Eukaryota > Metazoa > Annelida > Polychaeta > Phyllodocida > Polynoidae > Alentia > Alentia gelatinosa. Next base: position 77,481,249 of record OX465583.1, read on the forward strand.
GTTAAAGATCCGATCCTGTTCCCGGACTTGGTTGAACGAGTTGAACCCTAGTTCAGCTATAGCTTTACTAGTACGTTCGGAACTCGGAGAACCCATTCTTGACTCAGAGGGTAGCCGGAAGCTAACCAAAGGAGTCTTTACACCCTTTGTTCCAGATATGAATCTGTTAGGGGTCTTCTCTGGATCCTCTACTCTTCCTGGTGGGAATATAGATGATCTCTCACATTACTCCAGCCAGCTTGGGACATAGGCATCCGTTGGGATGATTCTGTCTCTGCTAGTCGAACTTGGTCCTTCATGTATTGTACATGTTGGTCCAAACGCTCGATTTTTTCTAGAGTCTCAATCTCGCGAACCGAGAGTTCTTCCAAGTTATGGTGCCTTTTGGCTACCTTCTCGGCGATCTCACGGTTTCGAGCTTCTAGTTCCCGACACATGTCTCTGGCTTCCCTTTCCCTATCAAACTCGGCTAAGAGTTCGGGTCCAAGGAAACCTACAGGAACTTCCTCGGAAGATACCCTTAAGGTATTTTCCGACCTATTCCGGGGAGTACTAGACTCTCCGGGACTATCTGTCTGAGACCCAATTTTACTGAGTCCCTCCAGATCCCTTGCGGGGCCATGTCGGCTGTCGGCCGCCGGACTGAAACTCTTCAGGACCGTCGAACTCAGATTCTGAGCGGCGGTTCTCTTCCGAGATTTCTCCTTGCCAGACTTCTGGGTTTCACCCCCTCCCTCTGGTTTTGGAGACTTGTCGTCATTCCGGGCCGGAAGAGTTTGTTGAGAAGTTACCTCCCCATCTTCACTCTCCTGTTCAGCCTTAGATCTGGTTTTTATTCCAGATCCGTGCATTTACCGAGAATCCCGGGTTGTGCAAGCAACCTGGGATCCTGGTCACGGCACCAGTGTGGTGGTCGCCGCCTGTCTAGCAGGTTGGATGACCCCAATCCGGAACGCTAGTTCCAGGCAGGATCCCACCCTACGCACTTACGTAGGTTGGTTCGGTTTTCGGTTAGTTTGCACAGACCTATTCACACATAACACAACAACGTCACTTAATAAACAAGGATGTTTATTAATCACTTACTTCCCGGAAAGATCTGGAAGATCTTCCCTACAAGTACAGTACCCTAGCACATAGGTGCTAGGTAACGTTGGATAGGCCAATCCGGAAGATCAGCCTAACCACCAGGAAGGTTACAAGAACCCGCCTGCAAAGTGAGGGCCCAAGGATCCGTTCCGTAGAAGGGACGCGCGAGGACAGCCTGTCGACCTACTGTGAACGCTGAGTATATATACTAAGCGTTACGTAATCCCGGTCTCCACCGCGCCACTCTCGTGTGCGGCGTTGTCCGGAATCACTGCACAGTAAGGATCGGCATATCGCGCCACCTTCCGTGAAACAAACGAACACTGCTGGATTCCCGTCCCACTACATTAGTATTTATAAAAGATACAGGTTTACAAAAGGTACCATATGAAGCTAGAGATTCTGGGCTTTATTGTCATATCTATTTTGAATTTATCGAGGTACTGTATCTGTTTTCATTTTTTATCTACTTTCTCAGAAATCATGTTAAAAGTTAGGCAAAATGTTTGGCTTTTATAATATAAACGAAATTTCCATAGAATTTGATATGGAAGCAAAATCAAAACCCAGTTTAATCAAGTAGAGATTTCCTTTAGAATCATTTTGATACCTTAAATTTTATTGTACTCATAGTAGAAGTCAGATAGCACTCTTTTGTTATCAAAATAGAAAAGTAGTAAAAAGCCCCTTTTGTGATATCTGCCATATGTGAAAGCATTGGCACGGTAGGAAGAAAATGGAGAAGAAAAGCTTGGTTGGGAATGATGCAATATCTTCATGTTGTCATTTTAGTGGGTCATAGAGGCATGTCCAGCTGGCCATGATCAATCACTCAAGACTGAAATACCCCAAGACTCACTGATGCTTCATATGCTTGGACTTAGGGAGTTGCTAAAAGGGCAAGTTGACTGGGTTTAGGCGGGCTACAGAAAACGATCCATAGACTGAATGCATCCAAAAGCTTTTAATTATTTTTATTCATGATTCCACGCTCATTCATCAATGATGAACATGCCATTTATTCCTAGAATATACTACTGTGTACTGAGAAGTAGAAACCAGGAAAATCTCTACAGCCTTGTGACTATTGAATTATTAATGTGATAGTTTCATACCACGACTCGTATTGTCTTCTCTAGCCACCCTTAAGTGGGATTCACACGGTGGGATTCATGTACCTCACAGAGGGTGTGTCTGAGACAAATCCTGTTGAGATTCGATACTGGAACACAGTCTCCTTGTCGGAATGACCGGGTTCCATTTCGCTGAGAAAAGTTTTCTTTCTTGCAATTGTCAGCGACAATCACCCCTAAAAAGGAACATAATCTTATGAGATTCTGACTTTGAACAGGTTTAAAATTTAGAGGGGCATTTTGGTGAGACAAATGTACTCCCCCAATCTGTGAGTCTCAGTGGTCCCAAATTACACTTATAAATTCGCACAGGGAAGTACCCTGAGTCGGCAACTGTGTTCCCTGTGTACCCTGTGTACCCTGTGTAAGGGTATAGGGGTGAGACTATGTACCTGGTAAGTCTTCCCATGTGAATCAGTTCCGCCATGGTTCCTTGAGACTGTAGAACACCCCAATCTGTGAAACTTTGTACCCAGCTGGAAAGAGTAGCCGACTGGTGCAAAGGTGTGAAGTACACCAATCTCAGGTCCATTTGTCCCATCGTGTGAATCCCACTTTACGATTTGTTAACCACCTAATACAGAGTCTCTGTACTAAACCTTAGGAGCCTACAGATCTCTACTGAGTAGTATACGGAAAGCTGTATTCTACTCAGGAGAATACAGCTTTTTCTGCCACCTCACAGGAACCTTTGGAACTCTTTTCTATTACAAAAAATAGACGGCGCTTACGTTCAGTTTCAAGTCATTTATATGATTTTTTTCCTAATAGTTAGTCCAAAGGTGGGTAACAAATACAACATTCCTATGATTTGGATCAGTGTGGCCGCGTTCTTGACACTACGCAATATTACTACGTATCAGCCATGGGAAGCATACAGCCACTCAGATCAAAAAAATTTTCTTTTCTTTTTTTAAGAGACACTGGGGATACGGTTGTTGACACTATGATGTCAGAGCTGTCAGTGTACCATGGTTACAGCGGTTAGGGGCAGTTCTAATAACTGTCATTCAAGGTAGCATCGCTGAGGGGATAGGACGTCGCCACCTCTTGATTTCATCAGATCAAAATCTTGGTCATATTGTGCATGTATCCTCAAACAATGAGTATCATCTGTAGCTGAATATTGTTGATGCAATATTTGTAAAAAGCTGCACAAGCTTTAAAGGCTGAGCACTAAAGGTATTTTCAAATGGATTTTTTATCTTGCGTTATGTAGAAACATGAGATCAGGAAAATCCTTAAATCAAAATAACATTCATTATCAAAGTGAATTCATAACTTTTTACATTTGATTGTCACTCTTGGAAATGAAATATGATCTCAATTGAATATGTTTTCTCGGTGCCAAGTACATTTAACTTGCCACAAGTATCTGAATAAATGAAATGAGGAGAAAAAAGATTCACAACCCTAAAATGGGATTTAAATGTATTAAGTGGTGCTTTGTTCCGGTGATTCTCCCCAATATGGTTATGAAAGCAGTCAGAGCTTTTTATGCAATTGGAGAAAACGTGAAGGAGATAATGCCCCGGTCACACTGGCGTAAAAAACGGCGTTTGTCCGTGTACGCACGTCTACGTTCTTCTACGTATTTTGTAATGCCCCAGTCACACTGGCGTAAAAAACGGCGTTTCTTCTACATAATTAAATTGGTGGGGACCACGTTATAGCTACGGATTTGGAATGTATCTGTTTGCTTTGCTTTAATGTTTTAGTATACTTCTTAACGTTCATCAACGCATATTTATGGTTCTGTACGTATTGTGGTGTTTTTCGGCGCAATCCACGTTTCCGAGTTTTGCAGCGTATTTTGAGATTTCAAAATGCGTAGAAGAACGTAGACGTGCGTACACGGAAAAACCCCGTTTTTTACGCCAGTGTGACTGGGGCTTAAGTATTTTATAATATACAAATGCGTGGCGATGCGCGGGAAAACGCGGAGATACGTAAACGAAAGTCGGAATGCGTAAACGAACATTAATAAAACGCGGAAAATATGTAGTGTCAAAATCAGTAGGACTATGTGGGATCTGTTCTTGCCTAATTTATATTAGGATTGATGCAGGGAATTGTTTGTCTGTTTGTTTGGTTTGATTCTACGTCCAGTCAACCATTATTGGTCCTTTCCAGACTTTCTCAAGGTTCTTTTACACCACTAGGGTGGTGATCAAATCTATGTGATGAATTCAGGTAGAAATCTCGACCCTACACATTTACCAAGAGTTCTTTTACTTGCCACACCACAGAGACATGGTATGAGAAGGATTGGCCTTTGGTATAGCAGTAAAGATGCAGGGCATGAAGGGGAACAGAGAAGTAGGAAACAGAGCGATGATTAGAACATCAGTATATCGAAGAGCTCAGATAAAGGGAGTCAAAAGAACATTACAGGTCCTTTGTTCCGAACTCAGTGATGAATTACCACATACCATCTATAAGCCTCAATAGGTTTCGGCAGACCACACCTAATCCCCCCACACCCCGCAGATGTGATGTTTTGTCTGCTCCGAATCGCCTGACTCCATTAATCTTAGCTGTGTCGACACCACCTGGCTTACAAAGAATTCACCGCCTGCAATGAAATAAACTGTACAAAGAAGAGGCTGAATAGCTCCGCAGTAATCGCGTTTACTGTAACTGCAGCTGGCAAGGTCCCACGTTTAGAATCTAATGATGATTAATTATAGGAATTGAGCAGAGCCTCGAGATGAATGCTGAGCAGGAATTTACATTTATCATTCAATCGTGTTTCTGTCTATTTAAAATACCCATCTTTGTCTCCCATTGTTAGAATGTAAAGAATGTAGTTATATCAATGAACAAGAGAAAATCCCTTACACAAATCAGGAATATAGACGAAAATGGGGGATATCATTTACAGAATTAAATGGGAAATAGCTCTAACCCGGTGTTCACACTAGACAACTAAAATGGTGGCGACTGTAGATCGTCCAGGTCATAGTCATCAGGTGGTGCTAAATTATGCATTCTTTGGTGTAATATTCGTCAACCCAAGAATTTCCTTGTCCATTACACTAAACAACTTATTTTAGAAATGTACCTCAGTAATTTATCGCCACCTGCACTGCACGAAAACCACTATTTTACATATATATACGCCATTGCGATAGCGCACGTATCGGCTGTATCGTGGCTTGTTTATACTTGTATACACCTCTTATACGCGTCTACGTTTCGGGCGTCTACGAGACAGTTTCCATATGTAGACGCGCGCGACTTGGCTGTCTTTCACGCCTGGCGTATTTAAGATAAAACATGCTCAGTGTGATATATATATACGCCAGGCGTATATATAATACCCCAAAAAAAAATATTGCGATCCGCGGCCCGCCCCGTCCTGTGGGTGTTGGTAGAGGTTGCACCAACACTGACCCGCCACCCGCGACCTCCCAACCCCATAAGGCGTCTACGAGACGGATACAAGGTGGAACTTCTAGACGCAAAATCCTACTGTTAGACGCGTTTCGGATACATATATAAAGCGGTAAGTTTCGTGCAGTGCTGTCTAGATGACTAATTCAAGCTGGATGGAAATAGTTGCTGGTATCAGAGAGTGTCATATAGTCGTAAGTTGGCGCCAAATTCTATAATCTAACATAATCCAACGATGTGCAGTCGCCATGTGCTTGGCGTTTACACTAGATGATTTTTTGCCTTTTTACTGCTGAGAGTCGTCAAGTGGTGCTAAATTCAAGATTTGCCACCCAAACCATATTTATGTTTCCTATGATAGCAGAACTTTTGATTTTTTTCTAATTCATTTTTGACTTAACCTTTTAATCCTCAAAGGATGTTCTTCATATGTATAGTCGCACGACTATGTACAATAGGTCTGTTTATGTATGGGTAGTATCGCACAGTCTTTTCTTTCTTCAATGATACTACAAATAATATTCTTCTTAGTTTCGTGTTTTATCATTACTATTCCACCTCTATCACATGTCATATCATATCATAGGTCGCACGACTGTTTTACACGTATGTAACACTCATACACTAGAAACACGTATTATATTTTGCTTCAGATTTTTTCTAGCTTTCTCATCTTTAGTTACAACACAAAGCAATAGACACTGACAAAACATAAAACAGGACAACATGTGCTACATTATACATCTGTTCACAACAGATAGTCTCATTCTAACTCAAGGCAAAATATCATCACATCATACATATACATATATTGAAAAGTTTCAAAGTCATCTTAACCCTTTAGCTACGCTAGTAGACATTGATGCCTGGAGGCATTCCCAGACCTATTACGGTATGATGCCCTAAAGCATTCCCGGGCCTAGTACGCTGTGAACACTCTAGGCATCATTTCTGAAATTGTTATTTTTCAATGAAATAATGCGAATATTTCAATTAAAAAATGTCCAACTTATGTAAAACTAAGTGGTGTGATATAATGACGTCACTGTGGATATTGTGAAAAGCGCCACTACACGGGTGAAAAGGGAACTACAGCGGCGTATTCCAGGGTGTGTATTTGGTGCTGTGCAGCGTAGTGAAAAGATGAATGAATTCCTATCAGGACTATCAGGGAATACTCGCCATGAGAATCCGTTGCGGAGTATCAAATTAGAGAGCGATGTGCTGGCTTGTTTTTTGGCGTTATCATTAATAACTAGCCACAATAGGCCATGAGAAGATAGCCACCTGGTGTACGACCAAACTTCCCGTAAACAGTCTGGAGGTTAGTCAAAAGCCTCATCAGAAATTGCTCGTTCGCGTAGGCGCCGCTCGGCCGCTGACAGACGAGGAATTCTACAGCGGGAGATAATTAGTAGAAACTGAACGAGAGTTAGACTTGTCAGTGTTTATGCCACGACAGGAAGGTTGTGTATTACTACGCGAAGCGTTAGCTGAGTGCAGTGAGGAACAGACCTGACCAGAGTGGCATAGACACTGACAAGTCTAACTCGAGTTTGGTTTCGTATTTATCCTACCCTGTCTCTACGTTTTTGGATAACTAAAATATAAATATCGATTAAACAACCAACCGGAGTCCAACCGGAGCTTTTTTCGGAGCAGCTCACAATCTGGTCGCTGATTGGTCGATTTTTTTATGCCCCTAGAGGCATAAATCGCACTCTATGTCATGGCATGCCACATAATATTTGCCTATGTTATGCCTATGGACCTTTTTTTATTAGGGGTAGGATAATTACCCCCCTCCACAGCTGTATAACTAATTGGAGATGGCCAGATCTGTTAAAGAACTGAGTATACATTCCTGTATTTCGGAGAACAAATACACATTATAATATACCTCCTGGTATCTCCCCCCACCCCCCTGGTACAAGTTTAGCCATAGGGAGCCAAAGTGAACCCCTGAAACCACAGATACCAGTTTACAAAACATCGTTTCCGGATATAGGCGCTCAGTACTTTGACTATGTAGGTTCGAGGCTAAATGTGTCATTCTTCTATCTTTTAGATCCATATTTTTGATAAACTTAACGACTGTCATCGTAGCTTCGAGACAGAGTTATTCAGAGACGATAGTAGTAAACTACACTTCGAAAGTAACAAACGAGATCAAAAGCAAAAGTCTAGCCTCAAAGCCCCATAGGTTTAGCACTAAGCCTCGTTCTTACTTGTCACCGGAAATGGTGTTTTGTAAACGGGTATCTGTGGTTTCAGCGGGTTCACTTTGGCTCCCTATAGGAATAATGTTAGAAAAAAATACTCAACGGTCACCCCCGTAAAGTGACAATACTACACCATGCCCGTGGCGTTGTGAATGTGTGATGGTTTTCTAAGTATATTCTTATCATTCTGATATTGTGATACTATTTAATGTCCTAAAAAGGAGTGATATAAATCCAGAACCACAAAAAATGTATAACAGATTTTATTTGTGACAAACTCTTTTCTATGTGTGTTTAGCCTCAAGATTGTGGAGGTTTTGACTAGCACAAAAAAAATTCGTTTTTTTATCAAGAAAAATAGTTGAGAGAAAGAAATGAAGTAGGAATAACAGGTAATGCTTATTTTCTGTTAGAAAAAAACGTTTCGGATTTTTATTAATCCTTTATGTAGTGATTACATCAGTGATTTGGCCAGTGCATATCAATCACTGAGTTAATTGAGAATAATTAGATTGGTTGCTTAGCAACTAATAACGGTTCATTGTCATTTGATATGTAACAGGTGTAGTTTCAGTTCAGTTACTTCATCATGTGTAATTAAAAAAGGGCATACAAGTATGATTTGTTCTAATGATGGTGGTCATTATTACACGGATGCACTGTTCTTTTCTGATCTTTGGGCAACACTTTCTTAGGATGAATATAATTTTCTTGGAGGTGAACAACCTTCTTTTATAATATTTTGTGATTAATTTATCATATTGTATAGTTTACATTATGTTCAAGATTATAAACAAATGATACCTTCCTTGATTAAAATGTTTCTGAATTGGTATCCTACCCGTTGATTGATCTAGCTATTTTTACTGACAAGATTCTTACAAGAGTAATATCTTTCTCTGCAGCTGCCAATATCCTTCCATCTGGTCCTGCATTTTAAAATATACACGGCATTACATAGATTAGGCGATCTCGTAGCTGTTTTACTTGTCTGTACTACAACACTTGATGATCATCATATCAAAATTTTAGGAAAATGACATGGGTTTTAATTCTCAATGCAGATTGTCCGCTATGCCTTGAAGCAGCCCTGCATTCAACACTCACTCCCACCTTAAGAAGGCGACTCTGGGGTCTATTACATACATTTTGAACGATACGACTATTGTACGATACGATCTATCCAACGATATATACGACCTCGTGGACGATCCTCGTGCAATTTGGTTATATAAAAAAGATCGTAAGGAGACACATGAACCGTTCGTACAAATTATCTTATCTTTGAGATAGACTGTAAGGGATCATAGGCCTATTATTATGTACCTGTGGCTGTATGAACTACGTATACTACCCGCTCCTACCCATGGCGTATTTATACCCGTACGTCACACTGTGACATACGGGTATGATCACGTGACCAGGTAAAATTTCGCCATTTTTAGGTATATAATAATACGAAAACAATAAAAAAAAATGCCTACGGCATCGGAATGTATGTGATCAACGATTTCACCGCGTATTTTTGACGTACGAATACAGTAAGCCAGTTGCCGTACACTATGTGGAAGCTATGCACCCCCCCCCCCCCCCCTCCCAGCCACTCACACTGCTTATGACATATTGGGTTCCACTGTTAACGATCATTCAGCTGTAGACTGGTATATACATTTGAGCCTTCGCTATTTCAGTGAATTTTAGTGATTTTTCGAGGATTTCTTTTCATAAAAGCTGTGTATTTTAACGTTAATAAAGCCTTATTTTAATTTTAGATCTGAATAAATGAAATTAATACATTAATCGACACCCACGACACGCTCTAGAGGTGTCGTACGTTAGGACGATTTTGGACGATATAAGACAATTTGCACGATGTAGGTCAATGTTTATGGAACAATATTTTCTCATTTGATCGTATCGTACAAAGGTCGTACGTGTACAACCAAAACCACTTATATAACGATATGCGCCCTATGACCATTGTACGATCTTTTATATGATCTTTCAGAATTTATGTAACAGACCCCTGGCGTCCCGTCGGAGTGTAACTTGTATCCATCGTACAAGATTCATGTCAGTCGCTGCACACGGGGGGCGCCACCTCCGTGTTTCCGGTCAGCGCCGATCGATCTCCCCCCCGATTCTAGGAGACAGATGACGCTTTCTCCACGCACCGCCTCGTCAATCACGGCCGGAGTCAATGCTTGGAGACGTTCACAGCATCGGTCACGCCACCTCCCGGCCGTGGAGTGAAAGCTCAGTCAAGCGTTCTCTGGCCGCCAGAGCTACACTGATTCCCTGCATGGAGTTGTCCCATTACACTCACTACCATATAAGGAATAGAGTAGACCGAGTAGCCAATGACTGCATTCGCAGCAAACCCCGACCTTCACCCTGACCTCCTTACATGATATTTATAGCGCCTTGGGACGGTTCTACAGTCGAGAGTTGACCTAGAATCTAGTGGGCCACAACCACCTTCCGTTAGTTTGACAACCAACCCCTTCTACGATATACACCAGAGCTACACTGACGTTGGCTCATCTCCCTACTACCAGAGTCTGAATCTCTGCTGGGAGAGTGGATCAATCTGCCAGCAGATCTTTTGTCGTGATTGTCTCTTTCACAGCAGGTTATTGTCGTGGTTGGAGACTGTAGTACTCTCGAAGGCCCTTGTCCATATTATTATTTTTCTTTTTTTGTGTATTTTGATAAAGAGACCATGAAGTTATGGCGAAAAGGTGCGTACTTACAGTATATACGGCATACGCCCTCCAGAGGCTACTAATCTCTCTATATCGCCCAGGGTAAATACAAGTTCCGCTCGCGACTGGGTGGGCACACCACGACCACATGAACCACAGTTCTCCCATTAATATTTGAAGAACTTGAATATAATTTCGGATTGAAATGAATAAAATAGCTGAAATTTCCATTTCTGACATCGGATTTCTCATTTGAAGATTTATAAAAACTGATAAACTGCATTAATTTCGGGTTACAGTTCAAGGTCTATCACTATACAACGTCGGTAACAAGCGCACACCGGGACCTGTAAACAGACTGAATTGTGGGATACCTCGATAGGGTCTATGGGTATATAGTAAGAAATTATATCAAACTTCTGAAAGTCCACTGCCATATTCTTGTAGATTAGTTGTGACGCACATGCGAAGTATTCATCATGCTCTGACCTCACCGGAAGGATCACACGGAGAGAGTGCCACCAGCGCTCCTCGTGGTGATGAGAGGAACCATTCTCCTGCCATCAGCGTATTCTGAACTTCGGGCGCCACTCACACCAGTTAACACAGACCCGGCCATGGCCCCTGCTCTGCGGGCACGTCTCACACCAGTTAACACAGACCCGGTCGTGGCCCCTGCTCTGCGGGCACGTCTCACACCAGTTAACACAGACCCGGTCATGGCCCCTGCTCTGCGGGCACGTCTCACACCAGTTAATACAGACCCGGTCGTGTCCCTGCTCTGCGGGCACGTCTCACACCAGTTAACACAGACCCGGTCATGTCCCTGCTCTGCGGGCACGTCTCACACCAGTTAACACAGACCCGGCCATGGCCCCTGCTCTGCGGGCACGTCTCACACCAGTTAACACATGCCCGGTCATGGCCCCTGCTCTGCGGGCACGTCTCACACCAGTTAACACAGACCCGGCCATGGCCCCTGCTCTGCGGGCACGTCTCACACCAGTTAACACAGACCCGGTCATGGCCCCTGCTCTGCGGGCACGTCTCACACCAGTTAATACAGACCCGGTCATGGCCCCTGCTCTGCGGGCACGTCTCACACCAGTTAATACAGACCCGGTCGTGGCCCCTGCTCTGCGGGCGCCACTCACACCAGTTAATACAGACCCGGTCATGGCCCCTGCTCTGCGGGCAGTTGCTCCATGTTTACCAGAATCTTGCGGATCACTCAATAACGATCCAAGGGCCTTAACGTTGATCCAGAAATTGAGCGGATCGCGTCGTAATCGTATACCCGCGTAAAATGTAGCATTTAACGATACTTTTTACGAGGACCTTCACGCCATTGCCGATCGCTACATGTAATATGGTTAAAAGGATTACCTAATCTGAGATTCTAGATAACGATGCGTGGTGGCGATCCCCCGCCCCTTTACTCTGGCCGCCAGAGCTACACTGACGTTAGCTCTGGTGGAATCCGATCTAAACAACCTTGACTTTCACTCGCCTAGCTGATCTTACCACCAGAGTCAGAATCCACTGGCACACAGTATTCCCGCTAGGTGGCATCATTGAGATTCTAGGAATCTTTGGGTTGCATTGATGTACATCTTTAGCACGGGAGGCAGGTCAGTGGATTCTCAAGGCTCTAAGCCTAGTTCGTTAAGAATTCTTCTCCTATAGCGCGTATTGAGAGTACAGAATACCACTTAGAGAGTGTGAGGAGGGGGGGGGGGGGTCAAGGCGGCCACGGATATAACGCGTAGTGTAGCTTTGGCGGCCAGTGTAGGGGGCAGATTACTTTGTAGTCACGCTATATGCAGATCACGAAGAAAGACAGCTCGGGGTCGGAGGGGGGTCGCAGGGGGTCGCAGGGGGTCGGAGGGTCCTCCTTAGAAGATGGAGTGAGGGTCAATGCGCCTGAGGCTACACCTGGACGTGCGAAACGCTGGCGTAATGACCGGGAGGGGCACTTCAACTCAGGCAATCCACAGGTATGGATTTACGGGATCTCATGTCAATGCAGCATCAAGCGTGCACTAGGCAGAGAGGCAGTGTGTGAGATGAACTGATGGGAAAGTACAGTCTGAGTGTGTTGTGTGTATAACTCTAGGGAGGGTTGTATAATATCACGACTGCGCCAAGACACTTACTTTCTCTCAACACGGATTGTCCGGTGGAATGTCCTATCCAATGGGTCTGCTGGGGTGGACAGCAATTAGCAATCTGCTCACCCTCCTGGTCACCTCTCCTCTTCATGGTGCAGACTTTGTTGATTCAGGTCCCACTGCAGCCACTTTTCTCCTTCACCCCCAGCAGTGGTAGATTTACTGCTATATCAAAAGCCAATCCTTCTCATACCATGTCTGTGTGGTGTACAGCCACTTTTCTCCTTCACCCCCAGCAGTGGTAGATTTACTGCTATATCAAAAGCCAATCCTTCTTATACCATGTCTATGTGGTGTGGGAATTAAAAGAACTCTAACCTTGGTAAATGTTAGGGGTGAGATTTCTACATGAATTCATCAAATAGATTCGATCACCACCCTTGTGGTGTAAAGGAACCTTGAGAAAGTCTGGTGATAACCTGAAATGGTTGACTGGACGTTAAATCAGACCAAACAAACAAACAAACAAACTAATCCAATGATCAGAAGCTCTAAGGCTATTTCTGGACCTGATGTATATTTTATAATCACTATTCCTTACATATTTAATTGTAGAAAGAATGTGAGGAGCAAAATGCAATGCCGCCAACACTGGCGTTATTTTATTCAATAAACCAAAAGGAAAAAAAAGGCAGTAGTTGTACTTCCTTATCTTGCATGATGAATTTGTCATGACAATAAATGCGTCTTTGTTATCCAATAGAAAAGTTCCTATACAATGCTGTTTTGTTTTTATAGTTAGAATAGATCGGGATATGCAAGAACTTATAAATGTAGATGAGTGAATGCTGATAACGCCTGCTGTACGGTCACAGCTCGTGAGATGCACATTTATAAATACCTTTTCAGAATACTTTAAAAACCTAGTAACAAATACCTTAGGAATGGTACATCCATCTAGTGTTGTAACAATGTAGACTGCAATAGTTCGTATGTAGCTATATTGTATTTGCCTTGCTAATTTGCATATCGTATGACAATGGAAAAAGCTGATGATGAGATAATGTTTGTGAAACGAGAATATATTGACATGTTCTTTTTTTGTGACTTGACCGTCGTTTTCATAAGCGTTAGGAACAGTATTCCCGCTAGGTGGCATCATTGAGATAATAGGAATCTTTGGGTTGCATTGATGTACGTCTTTAGCACGGGAGGCAGGCCAATGGATTCTCAAGGCTCTAAGCCTAGTTCGTTAAGAATTCCTCTCCCATAGAACGTAGTGAGAGTGCATAATATGACTTAGAGAATGTGAGATCTTTTAAGAGGGGTGCTGGGTAAAGGCAATTGTTTATTTAACCCGACCACAGCTAACTAGTATGGCTCTGGCGGCCAGTGTGCAGAACCAAGCCTCTCATTCTCTCTCTCTGCCTCTCATTCTCTCTCTCTGCCTCTCTTTCTCTCTCCCTGCCTCTCTTTCTCTCTCTCTGCCTCTCTTTCTCTCTCCCTGTCTCTCTTTCTCTCTCTCTCTGCCTCTCTTTCTCTCTCCCTGCCTGTCTTTCTCTCTCTCTGCCTGTCTTTCTCTCTTCCTGCCTCTTTTTCTCTCTCTCTCTCTGCCTTTTTTTCTCTATCCCTGCCTCTCTTTCCCACTCACTGCCTCTTTTTCTCTCTCCCTGCCTCTCTTTCTCTCTCCCTACCTCTCATTCTCTCTCTGCCTCTCTTTCTCTCTCTCTCTACCTCTCTTTCTCTATCCCTGCCTCTCTTTCCCACTCACTGCCACTTTTTCTCTCTCCCTGCCTCTCTTTCTCTCTCCCTGCCTCTCATTCTCTCTCTGCCTCTCTCTCTCTGCCTCTCTTTCTCTCTCCCTGCCTCTCTTTCTCTATCCCTGCCTCTTTTTCTCTTTCTGCCTCTCTTTCTCTCTCTCTCTCTGCCTCTCTTTCTCTATCCCTGCCTCTCTTTCCCACTCCCTGCCTCTCTTTCTCTCTCTCTCTGCCTCTCCTTCTCTCTCCCTGCTTCTCTTTCTCTCTCCCTGCCTCTCCTTCTCTCTCCCTGCCTCTCCTTCTCTCTCCCTGCCTCTCTTTCTCTCTCCCTGCCTCTCTTTCTCTCTCCCTGCCTTTCCTTCTCTCTCCCTGCCTCTCTTTCTCTCTCTCCCTGCCTCTCTTTCTCTCTCCCTGCCTCTCTTTCTCTCTCCCTGCCTCTCTTTCTCTCTCCCTGCCTCTCTTTCTCTCTCCCTGCCTTTCCTTCTCTCTACCTGCCTCTCCTTCTCTCTCCCTGCCTCTCTTTCTCTCTCCCTGCCTCTCTTTCTCTCTCCCTGCCTCTCTTTCTCTCTCCCTGCCTTTCCTTCTCTCTCCCTGCCTCTCCTTCTCTCTCCCTGCCTCTCTTTCTCTCTCTCTCTGCCTCTCTTTCTCTCTCTCCCTCTCTCCCTGCCTCTCTTTCTCTATCCCTGCCTCTCTTTCCCACTCCCTGCCTCTCATTCTCTCTGGGGGCCATCCATAAAGTACGTACGTAGAATTTCTGAATTTTTGTACCCCTACCCACCCCCTCTTCCAATCGTGTACGCAATAGAACAAAGAGGGAGCATACACAGATTTTCCAAAAGTTCCGATCCCCCCAGCCCCCCTCAGAGCGTACGTACTTTATGGATGACCCCCTGCCTGTCTCTCTTTCTCTCTCTCTCTCTGCCTCTCATTCCCTCTCTCTGCCTCTCTTTCTCTCTCCCTACCTCTCTTTCTCTCTCTCCGTCTCTGCCTCGCTTTCTCTCTCTCTGCCGCTCGCTGTTTTCAAGCACACGAGCGCCCTCTAGCAGACGTCACAGGGGGATTATGCGTATACCTCGCCCGCGGTATTATAGATATCGGCCTTTGTAATTCGCCGTAAAGGCTGATACATAAATATCCCATCCCCCTCTTCTACCCCGGCCCCCGTTCTCCCTGTGCTCTGTCCTGCCCACAGTTGTCGGCCACATTAAAAGCTCAGCCGAGGCGCCCCCAAGTGGGTGGTTGTCATAGTCGCCTTCCCCGCGGGGTTGGGGCTTGTAATAGGCTTACATACCGCAGCTTTCCCCTATTTATTCTGGCGGCTGGTACCTACAGTCCTTCTGCTATATAAATCATGTATCTGTGTGACTGGCCAGTTACCAGCGGCAGTAGTTTCTTTTGTTGTCGCTGTGATTTTTAGTCGTGGCTCTTGGAGTGGCTCTGCTAAAAGCCCTGTATATTGGTAGTGTCTATAGACATGACTATACATCACACATGTATACATATACCGTTACCTTCTCGTCTCTGGCTGCCGACCGCCACCCAGCCTCTATAAGGCCTGTTTCCATTGGCTGACAAAAACGGTGCAGATTTTTTGCCTTCTCCTAATAGCCTACATCCATTGGCCATCACCGATCTACAGTCAGGGACCACCGACGGACCTTTACCACTGCTGACGCAAAATGTAAATAGGCTATTAGGATTACACAGAAAATCTACACAATTTTTGTTGCCCAATGGAGAAGGGCCTTATGCCAGTTTCTATTGCCCAATTATTCAGCACCGATCTGCAGTCGGGAACCACTGATAGATTTTTTTGGTACACCGACGCCAGATCAGTGAATGGAAATAAGACCTGCAGAGAATGCATTTAGAAAGAGTGCATATAATGCAGCCTCACCAATAAATTGATACCAACATACAGACAGTGACACCACTGACAGACTTTTAGGGTAACTTAAAAAATCTCCGCTATTTTCGTCAGGCACTGGAAACGAGGTTTATTTGTGACACTCCAATCGCCAGTGTTTTTGTTTTGTTTTTTTAAAATTCTTTATTGTATCTCTCGCGAACGAGTTTTTCAGATTACAATGTTCATGATAACATATTACATAGACATTCAACATAATACAGACATCGAATGTTAAGGTGGCTGAATGCCATGTTTGATAATAGTAGAATGAGATGAGGATGAAGTAAATGCCGATTGGTTTGTCAAAGCTTTAGGATTTTCATCTTAAACTCCTTAGCAGTGAGACACATTTGGGTATCAGGCGAGAGAGTGTCCCAGGCTTTAATACCCCGCATGAAAGGTGATTCTCTAACCAAGATAGTCTTTGGACAGTTGGTTTTAAATTTGACCTTTGAACAACTACGGGTTCTACCCATCCTAGTATCAAGCAAGCTTCGGTTGGAAGAGGCTTTGTACATTGTCATCAGTAGTTGTCTATGCCTACAAACTGATGGTGGATCAAGCTGGCACTTTGCGTATAGTTCTCTAGTAGATAGACCCGATACACCACGATGGTTGCAAACTGTCCTTACTCCTCGTAACATTAGTCTTTCCAAGGAACCTAGATCCATTTTTCGAAAGCTACCATGCAAAAAGGAGCAGTATTCCATGACAGACTGGATATTCGATGTGAACACTTCTCGTGCAGCTGCATAGGTAAGGCATGCCCGCAATTTACTAGATTTAAATAGTCGTCCACTAACTGTTTTTATTATACTATTGACGTGTTGTTTCCATGAGAGTTCCGGGTCTAGCAGAACTCCAAGATAAGCATACGTGCTACTATAGTCTAGCTCAATGTCTAGCATACTAATTTTTGGTTTTAGTATGTGTCTAAGTTTATTTGGACTTCCGAACAACATTAGCTTGGTTTTCTTTATATTGACAGTCAGGCCATTTTTGATACACCAATTAGCTAGCTTATCCAAGTCCGACTGCAGATGTTGAACGATGGTATCTATTGAATCCCCGGATACATAGAAAACAAGGTCATCCGCATATTGTATATAGCCACAGTGTTGAAAGATCAGACCTAGGTTGTTAACAAACATTACGAATAAGAGGGGGCCTAACACGGAGCCCTGAGGTACCCCATAATTAATATCTTTGGTGGACGAGTTAATATTATTTATGGTGACATATTGATTGCGCTTGTATAAGTAGCTTTCCAGCCAGGATACGATATTTGGGGGGACTTTAAGGGTCTTCTCTAACTTTTTTATTAGTAGGCTATGATTGACTGAATCAAACGCCTTTTTGAAGTCCACGAAACAGGCTAGTGTCAACTTTTTCTCGTTACGAGCGGCATATAGGTCTATAAGAAGAGAGAAAATTGCATCAGAGGTGCCTCTGCCAGGGCGGAATCCGTATTGGAATTCATTTAGAATTTCTCCCTCCTGTAGTATTGCATACAGTTCTCTGTGGACAATCTTTTCCTGGATTTTGCGCGGGAGGTTTAATAATGAGATTGGCCTCCAGTTATCTAAAGATTTGGAATCACCCGGTTTAGGGATAGGAATAACCTGAGCTGTGCGCCAGGCTTGGGGGAAAGCGCGATTTATAAATGATGAACTAAGCAAGCTAATAAATTTATCAATAGTTATCATCAGGTAGTCTTTTAGAACTCGCGTGGACACGTCTTTCAAACCAGATGACTTGTGGTCACTGGCCTTCCTAATAAGTTTTTCTACCAGATCAGTCGTAGGGATAATTTCATAAACAGGATTGACAGCTGCAGGCAGCGCTTCTAGTTCCGTGATGTAGGCATCAAATGGACCTCATTCCAGTTTAAGGAACAATTGCTCACCTATACTAGAGAAGAAGGCGTTCATGACATCAGGGATTTGCTCTGTGGGTACGCTTTTACCTTCAACTAGTAGCTCACATTTTACATGTCCTTCACCTGGGCTAATGAGTTCATTTATTATATTCCAGAATTTCCTGGGAGAGCCCCTAGATTCAGTTAGCCTTTCTCTACAATGAGCACTTTTTTCGGTACATATCTTATAGTGTATGACCCTTGAGCAACGTCTCATTTCCTTTAGAACTATGGGGCTGTGAGTCCGTTGATATAATTTAGACAGGTCTTTACGATGCCTCAGAAGGTTTAGCAGTTCATTGCTCATCCATATGGGCTTGGTTTCTGAAAAAGACATGTTCTTCACCGGACAATATTTGTCAAGGAATTCTGTTAGCATTTTGAGATATTTAATACAATCTAGGTCCACATCATTTAGAGGGTTATATTGAGCATAGTGTTGATGGACATAATCTTCTAGAGTCTTTTTGTCATAATGACGGTAGCTGCGTCCCGCGAAGTGCGAGCTCTTCTTGTTACGCGCAGTGTGTTTTCTTACAGCAAGGGTTGGGAAATGGTCACTTAGAAAGTCAGACTTAACTTCAGCTCGCATAACATGTTGGGAATTGGTGTATACATGGTCAATTATGGTGCCCCCAGATGGGCAAGGGTGAGTTACTTTATCTATCAACTGCCGAAGGCCCGAGTTTCTTATAAAGGATACTGCAGCTCTGTGTTCAACAGTGCCAGACTTCTTCATGTCAACGTTCAGATCACCCACAATCCATATCTCTCTATCACTAACTTCAGGGGAATCACATATCTCTAGTAATTTCTCATAGGTCCTTTTTGTCGATTTTTTTGGGGGGGGGCTTATAGCATATAATGATACTAAGCTTCTTAAACTTGGGCTTATCAATATTGATAACCATAATTTCATAGTCATCACAGGTGATGCTCAGGTTGTCTATAAATGTAGCAAAATGAGCATACTTAGATTGCACATAGCAGCCTACTCCACCCCACGATGAGTGCTGCCGGTCAAGTCTGAAAAACTTGTAACCGGCCCAGTATAGCATTGTACTGTCATACTTTTCATGAAGTAGAGTCTCCGTCAGGCAGACAATGGTGGCTCCATCGAATGCTTGCTTTACGCTGTCCAATTTATGGTATAAGCTTCTAATGTTTTGACCTACTATTGTGACTCCTTTTTCAGCTGTTAATCCTGACATGGTATGTAGAACCAAGAATGATTCAGCCTAGCATGATATGAGAATGAAGTGAAGATGATGATACCTAGTTGCTGCAACCACACAATCTCCATGTGTGGCGGCACGAACTGTCCCGACATTACATCAGTAATAATCAGGACAGTTTGAAATAAGAAAAAAAGGAAAATAGGTCATTACTCTGGCATTAAGAGAGGAGAGTGTAGTATTAAGAAATAGTTTTCATGTCCGCTCCCTCGATGTTCTAATATGATAGAAATGCCAGGAATTTCATATCCAGCAATGGTATCATTTTGCATATCAATAGTTAACTGATGTTCTTTGAGGCCTAGTCAGTCTCCGGTATAAGGAGACCATGGACGAAATAAATAGCCAGGAACTAAGATCTCGGTATATATAGCTTTATAAGCAGTCAGATCCGTCGTGGTAAGACAATACATGGGGCTCCCGTTTATGGAGTACAAATCCAGTTTAGGTTCACTTAATGCGGCTTCAGTTTAAGAAGCACAGTCAAGGAGTGTTATTCAGTTTATGAATAAGCACTAATTATCAGAGAATAAGCACTAATTATTGGAGATGTCGACGGTGGTCCCAGTGGTGCACAGCTTGATCGAGATGGGGAGTAACATAGTTCCGCTGCTTATTCCAACTAACTATGATTTTGTTTGCCTCCTTCACCGCTTGGTCCACGTACCATTGCTGCGGGTCCGGGTCGAGATCTGAATGTTCGACTGCATTATAGCGGTCTAAGTCCATGGAGAAAATAGTTCCAAAAATAACTTTTGCCATTGGCTGATAGTAAGTAATTTCATACTCAACTTGATCCAGCGAATTGTAAAAGTCTTCAGCAGAATCACTGACACTTTGGTGCCTCGGCATGACAGAATCAGTCTCATAGTTTTTACGGGTGACATTACAGATGCCCCCGAGTATGTAAATCACTTTTAACTCTTGATGTTCAGCTATGATCTGCTTGGCACATACTCCCAATTCGTGGATGGTCGCTCCTCTTACCATCACGCAGTCAGCTACATTCTCCAATGTCCTGATATCATCAAGAATATATTTTACGCGCGAGTCGCCTATCACAAGGCTGGACGCCATGGTCAGTTGATATATCTAGCCCTGAATAAATTCAGCTCGTATTGACATCAGAATGCGCCCGAAGCGATTGTGGCCTGGGACCTCTTTTAGGTTAAGCGCACTCACTTTGTCACAACCCACACCCTAATATGCATCGAGAGTGGCCTCAATTAGGGGGGCAGGGGCAGTCGCCAATAGTTTATCGTGTAGAGCCGGGTGCTGCTCAAATTTACACTTGACTAGCCATTTCAACTTCCCTTCCTTCACAGTTTCCCAGTCCTGATTATACCAAGGGATGATTGTTTTTCCTCGCTCCTTCGCCTCATATGCACTAGATGACCCCATTATAACACTGGCAGTTTTGAAGTCATGGACAAATAAGGCATGCACATATTGGAAAGCTGTCTCAACATTGTCAAATCTAGAGTTAGTCTGGACTCCTCCTTCATTGACATTTACTGTGAATGGGGCATTAAAGAAGTTGCTTAGAAAAGCATTTGGCCCTGCAAACAAAACACCACACAGTGCTGACATAACACCCTGGCCATTTTCGTTCTACACTGTTGATGATCACACTATACTCATTCATCTGAACTTCGTTACCGATTCTCCGGTGATACCCACTCAACATTTTCATTAGACCCCGTTGGCGTTGTACATTACTAGGCTCATCTGGCAGGACTGCTATGCGGCCTAGAGTAGAGTTTTTCGATTTAGAAGAGTTGGCTAGAAACTTATTGCGCGCGTTTAGGGTTGCACATGCGATTTGAACAGGCGGCGGGCGGTTAGTATTAGTATTACGTGCAGAGGGAATAACTCGCAATACATTTAGGATTTCTCCTGGTGGCAACCAAATACCCAATTCGCTACAGAGATAGTTGATAACGCCACACAGGTCACAGTCATAGGCAGCATCCAACCCCATAACCATAACGTTTCGCTCACTGGACGAGAAATAGAATCTAGTGCTACCATCGGGAACTTTTGAGACAGCGCTTGCATATGTATTAGCAGTATCACTGGTAGGCTGAGGGCCGAGCCCAAGCTCGTAACTAGCCATTCCCCTGACTATCCGTTGCAGATCATCTACCCTCGATTCTAGTTCTGTGACACTATGTTTCGATTTAATGAAATTAGAGCGCAGATTTTTTAGTTCGTTGGCCATTTCATTGTGTGAGGAGTTTAGGCGTTCTTTTAGCTCTTTTAGATTTTGATCTTGTATGGCTACTTGTTCCAAAATGTTCGCTTTTACCTCACTTAGGTCACTTTTAGTGGGCATACCAGTTAGATAAGCAAATATTTCGGCATTAGTGGGTTCACGTAGACTCGGTGCCGCAGTTTCATCTTCAGCCATTGCCATATTAGATTCCATAGCAGTGTTAGATCTAGCAATACTTGTCTCACCAGTTAGATTTGTACCCTGAGATAGCGATTTTTTGCGCTTTTGATTTTGTAAAGTAGTAGATTCCGCAGAACCAGGCGTTGTTTTGGATAATGTTCGTTTACGTGGCCCGTCAGTCAGGTCAGGGTTTGCCGGCGGGGGAGTAACAATTCCCAGCGGGTGGGTGAGTGTAGGTGCTGGTGCAGGTGAGCGAAAATCAGGGGTCTTGTCGGCCATGGCCTGCACACAGAGATCCGTAGTACACAGAGTCCAGGAAAAACAGTTTATAGTACTCACAGTCTCATCAAGTGCTCGTAAAAGGGATCAGTAAGTTCTCTACCCACGGTTTGTCAAGGAGAAAGCATAATGTAAACTGTAGTTTCAGTTGGAAACGTCCATACAAACACGAAACAGGGAAAGCGGACACACACACGTCTTCACACCACCGCTGCCATAACCACCACGATGACATTAGATGATTGAAAATGTGACGACTGTAGATCATCTATAAAAGAGACTTTAGGTGGCGTCCTGCGGGAAATAATCGTCACCAAGAATCGTCGACCCAAGAAGTGCATCAAGCATTTACACTAGACGATTTATCCTCGTTGAAATCAGGAGTGGAGTACTTTCTGCTCTTTACCTGGGCCGGCGTTTACACTAGACGATTCTGGACAACGATTCCTAAAGATTAGACCCTATTTAAACTACAGGTGAATATATTTATGTCTCATTAGAAGGTAATTTGTAGGTAAAGAAGGGTTAAGTAAAAGATCGTGATCGTTAACGCAAACCACGTTTCTGGCAAAAGAGTGATTTGGTTGACGACTGAGATTTTACAGAATCGTCAGGTGTCTGATTATTTTTTTTTAGCAAAAACCCTTTTAAGTCCAAACATTTTACAAAGGTTCTTGCGTTATGGTTCATCATGTACATTTTATATCATAAAACCGATCATCTTACAAAGTAAACAAAGTCTCATTACCTCAAGTTGGTCTTGCTCCTTTTTTTTATTTTTTTTTATTTTATTGTGTGACTCATACTTAAGCTGGCTTATCTATTGCCTAACTGATTGACTGTTATCTTATATTCAGAAAAGATTGCCACCCTTGTAATTTCTAAAATACCTAATATACATACAGAAGTTAGGGTGAATTCAAGCTCTTCTGTAATAGTCGTTGGCATTTAGTCATCTGCATAATCGTCAGGTGGCGCCAAATTACGTAATCTGACGTCATCAGACGATTTGCAGTCGTTTGGTGTGTACACTAGACGATTTCTAGCCAATTCAGGAATCGTCACCTATCTAACGATCGTCGAGTGCAAACATCAGGTCAGACCCTCACCCGGTACCTCTCTTTATTCTACCCCTAATATAAAATCCCATAGGCTTAACATTGACTTTCCGCATGCGCCCGTATGTCGCATACGGATAAAAAATCACTCCTAGGAGCGTACAAAAAATGGACCAATCAGAGATCAGCAGCTGAAAGTAGTTCCAAGCGCCTTAAGAGCAGCAAGGAGAGCTATATGGAGGACTTCAGAAAGTTTTTATCGTGGTTTTTTTGTTATTATCCTCACATAAAAATATCGTTCACAGGGGGTAGGATAAAATCAAAACCTTATTCGTTTTAATCTGGGCGCCCGTATGCGACTCCTGGAGTTTTGGCTCCGGATATCACAACGCCAAACTCCAGTCGTCGCATACGGGAGCCCAGATTAAAACTCATCCGGTTTTACGATAATCTGCCACAGCAGGCCCTCAATCCTCCAGTCCACTGCTCTCCATCTGCTCTGGTCCTTTTATCGCATTCCCATTTTTTCTTTAAGACCCTGGCACCCTGCTCCTTTCCCAATATCACAGTGAATAGCACACAGTAAAGGGATGGTCTTTTTGCAGCACGCTGTAAGTCTATATCTGAGCAATATTACCTTTAGGCAATGTCTATAGGCCTTGCAAGCACGCTCTCATGATAAAATGAGTTGGCAACTGGTCCCTCGCACAGGCCAGACTAAAGAAACTTCAGTATGCTGAGATCAGCAGCAACAAGAAGAATAACAAGCGACTTGTGGTATCAAGTGTGATGTATCTTTCTAATCAAAACCTGACAGCAAGTATCCAATGAAGTCTGGCGTTGGATTTTAGTCGCTCTTTCGGCATAGACCTATCACATAGCTGTACATGAAAACAATCATCCATAGGCATGATGCCACTGATGTGATTTCTATATGTCAGATCCTTTGCAGGTCTAAATAACGAAAATGTGGATATATATATACGGGGAACACACTGCACGAAAACCACCATTTTATCCATATATACGCCATCGTGGAAGTGCATGTATTGGCTGAATATTGACTTGTTTTCATATATATATACGCCCGATATTTATTTAAGGATTTCACACCTGGCGTATATGAGAGGAAGTATCCTCTCCCCACGCCACCTCCCGCCCCTTTGTGTTGGTAGAAGTATAGGTGTCCTCAATGGGAAACCCTCCCTCTGCCACCCCCCCCCCCCCCCACCCCCGCCACCTCCCGCCACGCTTATATACGCCGACAGATGAGGCGTATACACACTGGGAACAGGTGTACCTTGTATGCGCAAAATACTTACTTATATACGCCGGGTGTATTCATAAGTAAAATGATGGTGTTCGTGCAGTGACAGAGACTATCCATCTCCCGTGTACCTTTGGTCATCACCTTTTAGTAAGCATGCTGGGGCCCTGATAAGGAACCTGAGGCCCCATTAAATAATCAAATTTAAAAACCTTTTCTATTTCTATTTACAAGAGAAATGTATGCTACTTCAGAGAGTGCTTCAGAGCAGAATATTTTTGTGAAATTGATGTGATGTATGATTCCTCAGAATCTATATAATTTCTCAATCGCTTTTGGCTCGTACATAGGTCATGTGTATGTAGATGATGTACAACAGGTATAAACGTACATTTAGGAAAAACGTTCCTCAGATACTATGTCCAACATACATTGTTGCTCAATTATTCCCGAACCATTACTGACTTTATTGACCATTAAGATATATGAGCATCATAAAAGTACAATTACAGAAATATGATTTTTTAATCTATTGCCATGCAACTAATGCCACTTTATATCTATCGATGAGGTCACAGAGGTGTTATCTTCATTTTTGTATGATACACTATAATTCAGGAAATATCAAAAAAGCCATTTTAATGACATACAAAGTCGCAGTCACAGCGGGCACGAACATTAATATTACTGCACCCCTAGCAGCGGGTAGTATTTAATTGACATCAGGACACAGGGATATAATAATATGAGAAAACGTGGTTACTGAGCCCGTACGGATGGCCGTTCGAGGTCATTTGATGATAAAAATACGGCCCGACACCGCAGGTGGGAGGGCCGTATTTTTTTCATCAAATGACCAAGATCGGACACTGTACAGGCTCAGTGACTACGTTTTCTTATTACTATACACCTCCCAATCATTTAAAATGCCCTATTATTAACTTTACAAAGACCACAAAGACTACTGCAATTCACTACGGCCCGCTGTCACAGCGGGCGCGAACATTATTTATACTACACCCCTAGCAGCGGGCAGTATTTCATACATGTACGGCCATAGGTGTATAGTAATAAGTTTTACAAGTTGCTTATTATTGCTCTTGAGCACCATGACCTCATAATTGGGGCTTCTCTGCCAATTTGTTGACATCTGTGTGTCGCCCGTTCGACGAGTGTCCGTGTTGATATTGGTAGATTTCACATATCTAGACTGTATCATGTGAATGCTTCACGTTAGATACCTCAATATTTGGTAAATACGCCCGATTACTCGTTCCGGGGTGGGTTTTTTTTCTCAGTTTCTTTATTGGGTCCAAGGTGTACAAAGATTCATTGGTATACATTATTAACAACTGAATTTTAGACCCGCAAAAGGGGCAATTGCCTCAGTTGGCATAGCAACTAATTTTTATGGCTCTGCCTTTTACTCCTGTTTTATACCCAATATATAAAATGTTGCAATCATTTCAGAATAACAAAATGACATGAAATAAGATAATTCCTTTTTCGG
This sequence comes from Alentia gelatinosa, assembly GCA_950022655.1. Classification (NCBI taxonomy): domain Eukaryota; kingdom Metazoa; phylum Annelida; class Polychaeta; order Phyllodocida; family Polynoidae; genus Alentia; species Alentia gelatinosa. Next base: position 77,507,233 of record OX465583.1, read on the forward strand.
ATATAGGAGAGCATGATAAACATGAGTAAAGGGTCTTCAGTATCAGTATATATATCAATTGTTTAAAAAATTAGACTCTGATAGTAAGAAAATGATCATTTTGACTGTTTGTCAGACGCCTCGAAACTCCTGAAGTGATGGCGTCCGCCATTTTAAAGTTTTCCGCCCACACTAGTGCCTCTGGCCTCTCGGCCAATCAGATTGCGTTATTTTTTCAAAGTGTGCAGTCTGTCGGTATCCAAAGGTACCAGTATTTAAAGACACTCGGCACACAATGCAATCTGTGTATGATAACTGTACCCCTAAGAGCAGTACGTATTTACACTGAGTTAGTGCACAGGTATATAATAAAAAGCAACTGTTAAAGATAACTTACTGATCTACTGACCTTGATGTGACGCCATACTTCTCGGCCGATGGGAATGTAAAGATCCCTAATTAGTCCTCTGTCTCCACAGGCGATGTTTTACACCAACTTGGCGCGTATCAGTTTGAATATTGCATGCGAAGAACAGTGAATAGCGTGTGCAGATACGGGCTCTAGCATTGAGAGAAGAAAGGTTACTGCCTTCTATTGCCACAAGCTGATAAATCCACATTAACAATACTACAAAAAGTCACATAGATAAGCGCTTTCAGAATAATTGTGATTTACTGGCTTCAGTGTGGCTTTCCTACATCAGTATATAACATTACTATATACCCATGCCGTATATCCTGTAAATACGCATCGTTTCGCCATATAACGTGAAAATACTGTACGGAACAGTGTTCCGTACGGCAAAATACGGAACACTGTTCCGTACGCATCTAAATATTAGTTGTTAGGCCTCATCAACTTAATTATTATATTAATGGATATATAGTAAATATAAAACGACCCACCATGCCTGTACAAGCTACAAACTCGATGGTAATTTACAGTTAGTACGGAGCTCGGCATAAATGCCTCGTTCTGTGCGAATCGTAAATTATCATCTCTCTTTGTAGCTTGTACAGCATGGTCAGGTCGTTCTATATAAGTACTTTATGCTACGTTTACACCAGCACCCCTGCAGTCCCAGCAACCATGGCAGCCCATTTTTTGTGGTTTCTTTATGGCTTTTGCTCACTCTGCTCTTAATCGGGCCGGTGAATTAAGGCCTACCCAGGGGGTCGTTGCTCCACGTTTTGCGGATCGCAAAATAGCGATCCGAGGTCGAAAGTGTTGCTCCAGATATTTTGCGGATAGCATCATAACTATGTCGCTATCTATATCCAATTAAAACCCCAATGAACCTGTTACCTATCACACTGAGAATGCGGTGTTTTAAAATATAGCGATACAACGTGAAAATAGCGATACTACACGATACGATCCGATATTACTGGAGCAACGCTTTCCAGGAGCAACGACCCCCAGGCGCGTAACGGTGAACTCTGGCGGTCCTGGGGTTCGTTTAATATCGGACGAACGATAGTCAGTCTGGACGATACGTTCTATGGAGCGAGGGGGACCTCAGGGACGATTCTAGCTAAATATCGTTCAATAAGGCCGATCGTGGGTATGCTGTTGGATCCCTCGTGGGAAGGGTCGTACATTTTACAAATCGTTTGGGGCAATAGGGCGTGACACCTACATATTGAAGGGTTGGAGAAAATAGTACCAACAACTGCCACAGGTGGTGCCGCCATATAATAATCGTCCAGAAATTATTATCGTTCCTTCCATATTAAACGAGCCTTATAGCATACTCTCTCAAGGTACCGATTCAGGGCCCTGGACGAACGATTCCTAGCTCTATTAAATGAGACCTGCCCTCGGAACCCCGCACGAACAACTTTTTTTATTATCGTTCATCCGATATTAAACAGACCCCTGGCACCCAGGAAGGTAGACTACGGCTCGTCCCCGTCTCAGCCCGGCGAGTACGGTGAGTTGCGGTGACTTGCGGTGACTTGCGGTGAGTTGCGGCAGTCCTGGTGGGGTCCTTGTGCTGTTAAGCCGAATGCCCACTGTACGATTCATTTCCTTAGGACAAAATCCTTTTATCCTAAGCGTATCCTAAGGTTTTCTCAGGCAAATCCACACCAAGCGGCAATAAACACAGCATGATACGGGAGAGGGGGTGGTCGGAGTTGTCCTAAGCAATTCAGTACACACTGGACGACAGAGATACGATTTTTTTTTCTCAAAGACTGGCTGCCGATTTGGGAACAATCCTATAAGGTTAATATGTATTGGAAAATATTTATATTTATATGTATATAAGATATATAATTCAAAAATACCTAAATTTCTCCTTTTTTTCTTAAGTCTCAAATATATATTTCACTTTTTAAAAAGGGTTTGATGGAAGACTGTATTGTATTTATACAAGCGAATCAATTCCCCCCCAAAAAAGAGAGAAATAATCGGCCTCCAGGGGTAAAAATCGGCGGGAATGACCATTTCGGTGTGTGGCATACTCTTTTCAGCAACACTTAAGACAAATTTGGGCCGATATCGGAACACACCATGGGGGGTATTTCTTAAACTCTGTTGTCGCCAACAAAATTTATCAACATGTTGATAAATCTGTCGGTGCCGATTTCGGAACATGGACCTGTACTTTGTCGGCGACAAAAGAACATCCCTGCAGGGGGTTAGGACTAGTCCTAGGCCAGGGACTGGAGGGGGTGCCACACTGGGCGATTTTGTACCAGGGGCCTGGCCTGAGACTTAAGACTGTTCCTTTGTCTCAGACAAAGGAACATCCATGTTCCGGAATCGTACAGTGGCTAATGGTCTTAAGGCCCAATACACGTCTACCGATTTTAGAACATTTATGTACCTTTGCCGGTGACAAAGGGACTGTAATTTGTCTCAGGCGAGGCATCCAAAGGGAGTCGGCCATAGTCGGTAGATGTAGCACAGGTAGGCAAGGATCAGGCAATGATTAGTGAACCACCTCCTTCAAATGTTATTTTGTCGCCAACATGTTGAGGTTTCTATGTTACTAAATCGGTGGCCAAAAGTTTATCAACATGTTGATAAATCTAGTCGCCGACAACGGAACGCACTGTTCCCAAATCTCAACTCCGTCGACTGGGGTGCATAATCATATATCTGTCGGTCAGTGTAGACTGATTCGCTTAGGACTAATTACCACCACCCCCTCTCCTCGATGTCTGCCGGTCGGGCGAAGGGTTACGTAATTTGCCTGCGACAAGCTCGCCGACTCCTATACGATTTGGGAACTAATCGTTCAACCCTTAATCGGTAGATCGGCATCGGGCTTAATCAGCATGTTTACAGCATGGAGAGCGGTCCATGGCGTATTTCATAAATAAGTCACTGTCTTATTGTCAATAATACAATAGGGAAAATCAATGCCGAAAACAAAACACGCCCTGGAGTGGATTGAATGTGCACTGGGGGCACCTGAGACGCTGCGTCCACCGGGCTGATGGGAATAACGGGATTAGTAAAGGTCACTCCCACCCGGAAGGCAGGGAATTCCAAAAATACATTACACAACTGATCAATCTGAGCCCATCGACCCGCCGCCTTTCTCTGCCTTGTCTCGGTCGAGCCGGAGTCGCAACACGTGGTCTTCTTCTGTTGACTACTGATTGAAAAGGCAATTTTAAATCTTGGTTTAATAAAAAACTATTCGGAAATCCATATAAGGACACCTGGCTCACTGCAGGGGTCCGTTTAATAATCTAGGATCGTACATGTAGACCCTTTTCTGCACGCCATAGAGACCAAGGGACGATGTGGGCCAACTTTATTCAACACTTATGGACGACCTTATGTACGGCTGATACTGTCTTAGCCAATAGACATGAATATTATGGGCGGGATAACTCAATCCGTTCCCGGATGTTATCCAGGTAAATCTCCGGAACCACTGCGTGCGCAGCCGCCGGCACACTTTTCCTCCAGATCTAGCTCGAGCAGGTCGGGGAAAAATTTTATCTTTTTTCTTTCGCTCGTTTTACGGCTTCTTTCAACATGGGGAGAAAATTGATCGCCTGTTCGGCCTGTCATCTTTCCCATCCGCCTCGGGGTGGCCAATTTTGCAAATATATGGCCATCGGAGCGAAAGTTTGCAAATCTAGTGGAACTGAACCAACTCAGGAAAATTCTAGGGCGGCCATTGATAGAGCCATGGTTGATTTTGATTCAACGACCTACCTGGCTGAGGACTGCGGCGACGATTCAGTTGATAATCCGGCTGACAGGACAGTTGTGGGTCCTAATACCGTCGTCGATTCTAGTCACAGCTTACTCCAGGGTCTTATTCAAGCCAGCGCACTTCAACAACAGCAAATTGATCGTCTGATGAGCAAGTTGGACTCCATCTCGATTTCGAGTCCTCCTTTGTTACCGGCGGCTTCCACGGTGGCGGCTGCCTCGACGACTACTCCGCCTGTGGTGACGAGTGCTTCGGTGTCGGCGACTACTCCTGCTGCGGCCGGTGATGCAAGTCCAAAACCAGACGAAATTCCAAAGTGGTTTCAAGCGATACTACAATCAGCTGCCGTTTCTCCACCTTCTGGTAACACGTTCGGCAGTGTTCCCGTCGATGCTACGACTGATGCATCGGCCACACTACGAGGTCCTACCCAATCTCATTGCTGCACCACTAAACGTAAGCGTTTTGTGAAGTTCGATCTCGAGCCGTTCTACCTTATCGATGTTGTCAAAGATCGCACCATCGAAGATGTAATTAGTGCGAATCTATGCCTCCTTGAATCGTTAGTTTCGAAAGGTGAATCAGATGCCATGAATTATGTGAGACATGTTCGTTTTCTTGTGGACAAATCAAAGATTCATTCATCCTCCTCACTTGTGAAGTACGATTTAGCTGTTCGAGACCGGGCCGAGTCTCTCGGCTTGACAGCTGTTTGTTATGGTGTGCATGAATACGTGCAGAGACATCTCGGACCTGACACACTGCGCTCCTCGACAACGTTTCAGAAGTCTATGGAACGGAGGCCTACTTCGAACCGTTCGGCTCGGCCCTTGGGTTACTGCTGGGCTTTTCATGAGGGCAGGACATGTCCTAAAGGTTCTCAATGTCCCAACAAACATGTTTGTACGTGTGGAGGCTCACACAAGCTAACTGATTGTCCCAAGTCTACGAAATAGGATCCGGCCTTGCCTCGGACTCCTCGTGGCGGTAGCTCGGTGTGGTTGACACTTGCTCCGCAGCGAATTTGGTCAAGTTCAAGTGACAATTGTGACTTTGTTGGGTCTATCGCAGGGACATGTGATTCGGAATGTATTCCGTTACCTAGTTTCATGACGGATTTTGAGTCCTCGGTTACCGAATTCGATGATAAATTTTGCCCTTCTGCTGGTTCTACTCATATGCCGGACTCTACTGTGGAAGACACGGAGAGTATCAGCAACTGTTGGGTACCAGCGGATTGTGTTCTACCCGTACACACTGAGTTACCAGCTAAAGACGTTCTTGCTGCGGAGGACTGTCATGGCCGTATTGACTTCCGTTCTGCGGAAAAAGACTCTTGTTCAACTCCGGGGGTTGGAGTTTGTGAACCACAGGTACTTATTTCAGGCTATTTCACTGATGATAATTATGTATCTCCTGCTGACGCTCCTGTTCATATTTTTTGTACTGGTATATATTGTGACGGGCACGAGATTTCGGGCGTACTGTGTCAGTTAAAACCCTGCAATGTGTTTCGCGAAGCGTACTGTCACAAGGGGGGCACAGACTGTAATGCAGATTACATCTACGATGTCACTTCTTGCGGTGTGAAAATCATTGACAGTGAGTTCTCAGGTTCTTACATCTGCGCTAACTACTCCTCTATTTTATCGGAGGTTGCTTGTACTCAAGTGAATGACATTGTTTCAACGGAGTTAGCTTGTGGTAAAATGAGTGTTTCTCCTGACATGCCTCAATGTATCCATTCCTTGGGGGCTGTGACCAAGCCCACAGGTAAAATTAGACCGATAACTGACTGTAGCAGGCCAGAGGGGTTTTCGGTTAATCATTACATGAATGAAACTTGTAAGAAGTTCTCTTATACGAGCCTTGATGATGTAACCTCTGTACTATGCCAAGGTGATTTCATGGCAGTGGTTGACATTAAATCTGCCTACAGGTCTGTCAATATCTGTGCTTCTGACAGGAAGTTCCAAGGTCTAATCTGGGATGTTAATGGCCAGAGTACTTATCTTACTGACAATTGTTTATGCTTCGGGGCCAAGTGCGCCCCTTTTGTGTTTATGCAAATCACAGAATTTGTTTACGATGTATGGCCCGCAGAGGTTTCTGCAGGGTTTTTGGATATATTGATGACTTTATTGTCCTCGGCTCGTCACTCGAGGAATGTACTTTAGCCACTGGGGTCCTTACAACTCTCCTAGAGTTCTTAGGTTTCACGGTTGCTGCGGAGAAGGTTATTCCTCCGTCGTCGACTGTTACTTACCTGGGTATTGAAATTGACTCTGTGGCCATGGACCTGCGTTTGCCGGTCAAGAAACTTGAAAAGATTCGTGCTTGTGTGTCTATTTTTCAAGAGAGACCCTCCTGTTCTAAGAGGGATTTGCAAAAGCTAGCTGGTTTGCTTTCACATGCTAGTACTGTGGTCCGCGGAGGTAGGACTTTTACGAGAAGGATTATTAATCTTTGTAATTCCCTTTTAAAGTGGGATTCTTAATGCCTTCTCCCTAGTTGGTTGCTGGACGACCTTGCCTGGTGGGACAAGTTCCTAGGAATTTTCAATGGTACTGCTAGGATTATTGATGTGATTCCCGTGCCAGGTTATGTCTGTACTGACTCCTCGTTGTCCGGGTTCGGCTCTACTTGGGGTCATGACTGGGTTGTTGGGGTATGGCAATCGTCTCACTCCATTCGGGATATTTTCCCTTCTGCCCATTATTCATCTGGTCCTTCCGACTACGATACAAGTATGGATATCAATGTCCTAGAACTCTGGCCGGTCCTTAGTGCGGCCATCAGATGGGGTGAATTTTGGAGGAACCACAAGGTCCGCCTTAAAAGTGACAATACGCAGGTGGTGTCTATGATTAACACGGGTAGATCCAGGAGCGTGAAGGCCATGTTTTGGCTTAGAGAACTGTTTTGGCTCAGTTTTGTATATAATTTCCAATTATCTTGTGAATATATATCCACTACTGATAACATTTTGCCCGATTATCTCTCGCGCTTAACTTCTGCAAAGGTTCCCTGTGTAGATTATTTCTCACCGGCGTTTGACTTGTGCTGTTTCAGCCCTTGAGGAACTCAGAGCCAAGGTCAAGGAATATCAAAATGCGTGGATGGCCCCTAACACCGTGAAGACCCGTCGGACGCAATGGCGACATTATCTGACTTTCTGTGAGGTCTATGACTTTTTGCCTTTGCCTGCTACTATTGATGTGATTTGCTTGTACTTGGCTTACATGGCTGAGACTTTTTCTTATTCTTCTATACCAAATTATTTGTCAGCCTTGTGGACACTTCACAAAGTCAATGGGTATGTCCATGTTTCGCCAGCTGAATTTGAGATTGTTACAACCCTGAAGGGTATCAGGAGGTGCCTGGGTGATGAGCGTAGACAAGCCCCCCCTTTTACTATTGAACATTTAAATTCTATTTTTTCTGTTTTAGATTTTTCTTCTTCAGAAGATTCCCCTTTTTGGTTGTCTCTTCTGTTGGGTTTTCGAGGCTTGCTTCGGAAATCGAACCTTTTTGACAAAGATTCTTGTATTTTAATCAGTGATGTCACTTTTCACCCTTGGGGCCTCCTATTATCGATTATACGGTCTAAGACCATTCAGAATCTTGAAAGGGTTCTGCAAATTCCCTTCTCTAGAACCCCTCGTTTGAGGTTTTGTGTATGCCATCATGTGGGGATCCGTCTCCTTTCGTGTAACGACCCCCCCGATACTCCGCTTTTGTGTTATGTGGTTCATGGTGTAAAGAAGGTTTGTACCTATCGATGGTTTTCAATTAAATTATCTCGTTTATGTAAACTTCTGTCTCTTCCCCGTTATACTTCGCATTCTTTGCGTCGGGGTGGAGCCACGGCATTGGTACAGGCCGGTCTCCCCATTTTTGATATCAAAGTCAGGGGTGATTGGTCTAGTGACTGTGTATACCAATATTTGCACAAATCTCTCTCCGACAGAGTATCTTCTGATTTCGGAGTCTCTCGAACCATTTTTTCTTAGTCGTTTGGCGGTTTGGCGGTCTACTTGATGTTATTATCTTGTCCATTGTACTGACAACTACTGTTATAATAATAAATATATATTTCCGCCACTTCCTGCTTCAGTTGGTTCTTCGAGATTTGGGCGGGATAACTCAATCCGTTCCCGGATGTTATCCAGGTAAATCTCCGGAACCACTGCGTGCGCAGCCGCCGGCACACTTTTCCTCCAGATCTAGCTCGAGCAGGTGGGGGAAATTTTTTTAATTTCCTCTTGATAGGGTCTACTTGATGTTATTATCTTGTCCATTGTACTGACAACTACTGTTATAATAATAAATATATATTTCCGCCACTTCCTGCTTCAGTTGGTTCTTCGAGATTTTGAACGATAACCCTTGTACCAGGAACAGAAAAGGGTCTTCATGTACGACCTTAGATTATTAAACGGGCCCCAGTTTTGTAGATTCATGTTCCTCAGATTAAAGACAAATGCGGGCAGGTATCGAGGCGCCCCCTGGTTTAACACTGGTGCTGCCATACGGTGTCATGAAAATGTAGCAGTTTCCCATAGACATCAATAGTTAAGCACTTACCTTCTTCAGATGGCCTTCCCATAGAAATTAGTATGGTGACATAGTATTTTTTTAGTATTTCTCATTTGTACATGTTCCCAACTATCATAATCCAGAATTATTTGAAGATAGGAATAGAACATCAGTGTCATTTAGCAACAAAGTCAAAATATTGCATTTTCCCATGGACACCAATAGTTAAGCACTTACATTTTCAGATGGCCTTCCCATAGAAGTTAGCATGGTGACATGCCAATTTTTTTGCATTTTCTCATTGCTGATATATGGAACTTATATTATCCTGAGTTATTTGCAAAACTCAATAGAATTTAGAAATCGGCCAACTACCAGCATTTGTCTTTAAGAAGGGATGTTTGTACTTTCCTTAGTGAAAAGGTCAAGATACACATGCACATGACGTAAGCAGAAAGGTGACAGCTCTATGGCATGAACATAACTCAGAATGGGAAAATTTTGAGGATACAGAACTCAGGCGGCAAGCCACTAATATCTAAGAGTAAACGAAAACATGAATATGAAGTCATATCTCTACTTATCATTCAAGAATAGAGTATATTATTATAAAAAGAATAAAAGAAAAACAAATATTTGGAGCATAAGAAATGACCACAAGAATGTAACTTTAAAATTTGTTTAGAATTTGCGCACCATGCATGATATAACAGAAATATCATGGAAAATAAAGCTTACTACCATTAACCAAATTTCAAAAATGTTTTTTTTGTTATTAGGATTAAGCATATCTCAGACAAGGCTGGGTGTTTCAGATAGATCAAGGTAGCGTATTACTGATATGGAAAACAAACATGTAAACTTAAGGCCATGCAAACTTCTTGTAGAGGCTCATCAATGTAAACTGGGAACAAACTGATGCCAATTTCAGAACGTCTCACCTTCATAGTTCACTAACCATCCTTGTTGCATGTCGTGTCACTTTTTTATTAGAAATGTCCGTTAGAGATTAGGGATTAGATATCCGTGGAAAGCTAGGGAAAGAAATTCTCCGCTATTTCTAGAGGCCATTTATTCAAACAGAACGTCGAGAGAATGGATATGGGGAGAAATGCAAAGGAGTACATTGTGATGAGACATGGCTTTGTTAGGCTGTCATCGTGTTATTTTTACCAGGCATTATAATCAATGTTTAATGTCCTTACCCATCCTCCTACGACCTTGTATAAGATACTCGATTGATAAAGTTTACAGTGTCTGTTATGTAAGCCATATGGTGGTCATTGCTCCTAGAAATGTGGGAAAAGCATTTCTCCAGTATTATCGGATCGTGTCGTGTGGTACCGTTATTTTCACGTTGTATCGCTACTTTTTACAATACCACATTTTCAGTGACATAGGTGAAAGAATCATTAGATCTTTAATTGAAAATAGATGGTGATTTTCAGGATGCGACTCGCAAAGAATCTGGAGAGACGATTTTGTCATCGGGTCGCTATTCTGCGGTCCTTAAATGTATCGCAAATGTGGAGTGACACATGGGAGGTGTTTATTTGTAGTGACGATCGTTAATAGTGACCGTTTCCGTCAAATCATCATACCTGTACATGTATGGCACCGCTATATCCAGACTAGTTTTTTACCATCAGTGATCGTTTCAACCCAACAGATCTATGCAACACCTTGTCTATGAAAAGGGGGTGGGGAGTTAGCTCAGTGGTTAGAGCACCGGACTTGTAACCCCAAGGTTGTAAGACTTTGTGGGTTCAAGTCCAACCCCCAGTAGTGGTAGATTTACTGCTATAACAAAGGCCATCCTTCTCATACCATGTCTATGTGGTATGGGAAGTAAAAGAACTCTTACCTTGGTAAATGTGTAGGGGTGAGATTTCTACCTGAATTCATTACATAGATTCGATCACCACCCTCGTGGTGTAAAAGAACCTTGAGAAAGGCTGGAAAGAACCTATAATGGTTGACTGGACGTAAAATCAAACCAAACAAACAAACAAAAATCCTTGTCTATGAAAAACTTCCCAGGATTCCAATTTGAGAGAAGTAATTGTCTAGGTTTTGCAAAACCAGACAATGAAGTCTCTGCTTCTGTCAGATGAAATATATTCCCCTCAGGCTGATAAAGGAATAAGGTCGATGTATCTAGATAAAGGGTGATACAACATATTGGGTAAACACTGTAATAATCCTTGATATATCAAAGATAAAGTACAATATACATGATAGCGCATGCAATGTGGACAAAACCGAAGGGTTAGGAGATGAAACGATGTAGGTAATGACTAAATAGGCAATCGCTATACCTACTTTGTTATGAAGAGCTCAAGGGAAAAATGTCAGATAGATAATAAGTAGCTTTGCCATTACAAAATAATATGCCAATTTAATAGGGCTGAAGTGGGAAATACTACAAGGGTGGATAAAGTATGAGGCGTTAAGTTATGGGACAAACTCACACCAGAACAGCAAAAGTTCGACCGTGTATGTGGCTTTAAGCGTGTAATAAAAACAATGGATAGTAGTTGTAAAATGTGATATAGTGAAAGAGTATGATACTATGGGTATTATGGACAATATGGATGTCATGTAAGAAACTCTTTACACCATCATCCTGACCTGTTTACTCTATTGATTGGAAGACCATGTACAACTCGAAACTGCAATTGGAAGAGCTTCTGATTCCAGGGGAAATTGGAATAAACACCTCAACCAAAAAAAAAAAAAAAAAAAAAGCATTGAATTATCATTTCATATTGCATCATGGGCGATCACCATGAAATGGCATTTTAGACGAAGAAAAAAATCGATACAGAGAAAGATTGAATATTGATCAGATCACTAGTACTGGTTGGTTGATACAATCTGAGGATATTGGATACAAATTGTGATTAATCGGGAAACCGATTTAAAAGGGGAAATTGAAATGTCTGGACCTTTTCTTCACCAGTATCACATTGAAGAGATTAGGTCCCCCTCAAAGAAATCCTCTCTGATAAGCGCTTCGCCCCTCTCATCCTGTAAACTCGTTTCCATTGACCGACGAAAATGGCAATTATATTTTTTAGATACCCTAAAAGTGTGTCTGTGGTGCCACCGACTTTATGTCGGTATCAATTTATCGTGAAGGGTGCATTATATACTGTGACGTTCCAGTTTCTGGAAGTCTTGGAGTCGCTCATTTACGATATGGCTACAAGAGAGCATGGTGCCAAGCTTGGTGGCTCAGTGGTAGGGTGTTTGCCTCGAGCATGGTAGGTCGTGGGTTCAAACTCCAGTTGGGTCATATCAAAGAATTATACACAAAAGGTACCCACTGCCCATTCGGCCCAACACCCGCCATTAGAATGAGAAGTAGGGGTCTAGGGCCTTATTGGAAGAATGGCTGTATAGCAGAATTCACTGATTGCGTAACACAATACCCCCTTAAAAATTGAATTAAAATTTATTTTTTTTAAAAGCTGCTTGTCTACAATACCATCGTTTGCTGGATTTATCGACCATATTTTTTTGATATATTTAACCCAGTAATAGCCATATTATAGGGTATAACAATAGGGACTATTTCTTTGCTCTATATTACTAAGGGACTCTTTTCCCCTGAAATGTTACAAAATTAGGATAATTACCGTGGCATACAGTCACACCATGTTAAGTCTATTGAGATTTATATGAGGGGTAGGGTAATAACCGTGGTATACAGTCACACCATGTTAAGTCTATGGAGATTTATATGAGGGGTAGGATAATAACCGTGGTATACAGTCATACCATGTTAAGTCTATTGAGATTTATATGAGGGGTAGGATGATAACCGTGGCATACAGTCACACCATGTTTAGTCTATGGAGATTTATATGAGGGGTAGGATGATAACCGTGGTATACAGTCACACCATGTTAAGTCTATGGAGATTTATAAGAGGGGTGGGATAATAACCGTGGTATACAGTCATACCATGTTAAGTCTATTGAGATTTATATGAGGGGTAGGATGATAACCGTGGTATACAGTCACACCATGTTAAGTGTATGGAGATTTATATGAGGGGTAGGATAATAACTGTAGCATTCAGTCACACCATGTTAAGTCTATTGAGATTTATATGAGGGGTAGGATGATGACCGTGGCATACAGTCACACCATGTTTAGTCTATGGAGATTTATATGAGGGGTAGGATGATAACTGTAGCATACAGTCATACCATGTTAAGTCTATTGAGATTTATATGAGGGGTAGGATGATAACCGTGGCATACAGTCACACCATGTTTAGTCTATGGAGATTTATATGAGGGGTAGGATGATAACTGTAGCATACAGTCATACCATGTTAAGTCTATTGAGATTTATATGAGGGGTAGGATGATAACCGTGGCATACAGTCACACCATGTTTAGTCTATGGAGATTTATATGAGGGGTAGGATAATAACCGTGGCATACAGTCACACCATGTTAAGTCTATGGAGATTTATATGAGGGGTAGGATAATAACCATGGCATACAGTCATACCATGTTAAGTCTATTGAGATTTATATGAGGGGTAGGATAATAACCGTGGCATACAGTCATACCATGTTAAGTCTATTGAGATTTATACGAGGGGTAGGATAATAACCGTGGTATACAGTCACGCTATGTTAAGTGTATGGAGATTTATATGAGGGGTAGGATACTAACCGTGGCATACAGTCACACCATGTTAAGTCTATGGAGATTTATATGAGGGGTAGGATAATAACCGTGGCATACAGTCACACCATGTTTAGTCTATGGAGATTTATATGAGGGGTAGGATAGTAACCGTGGCATACAGTCACACAATATGAAGTCTATGGAGATTTATATGAGGTTTAGGATCAAATGAGCGCTTGTAGCTATACAATGTGGGGTTCTGATCAAATACGGTATTTTCCGATACTTGTGCTTGTACTAAGTGGTAGGCCTACTTTCAGACGAGCAGGTCATGTCCCGTGATCCGTCCACATACCTGTTACACAGCCGACTCAGTACATTATAACCCTGTGTCTATACGGCGAGAGATTAACACCTATATGTGCAGATGTAACTCCGTGTAATGGCGCCTAGCTCCAAACCCCGACTTCACTGGGTATGGATTTCTCTGCCACACTGCCCGCAGAATGATCAATATCATTTATAACGTAATTACTCCTAATATCAGAGTTCCCATATCTGACCACTAGCACGTACCTCCAATACTGGGTCTGGATTAAAAGTGTAGTCGTGTATTTTTTTTACGTAGCTATAGCTATCGTGTTGAAGTGGCAGGGTTTCATTAAAATTGTACCAACTTCATATTCATTTAGATGCATGTATACGTAACAATAACTGTGCACAACAGAGAGTGTTCCGAACAACAGACCACTCTTCCTTAAGCATCGATTGAACTATAAGTTGTTCGGTAAAAATAAGGTAGTCTTTGAATCAATTTCGGCCATATGATAAATATAGAAAGACCATGCTGTACAAGCTACAAAACTCGTTGATAATTTACGGTTTGTACGGAACTCGCCGTAAATGCCTCGGTATGTACGAACCGTAAATGATCTTCTCATTTTGTAGCTTGTACAGCATGGTCAGGTCGTTCAATATAAATACACAATATACATATATCTACAGTGAACATTTAGCTTATGTCTTTTTTTTTCTTTTTTTTTTTTTTCATTTAGCAAGCTCTTTATTTATTTTATTTCAAATATCATTTTTTAACATAGAATCTTTCCTTAGTGTATTTCCTGTGTATTTTTTTTATCTTGAAAACTATATTCAAATCACATGATAGACCAATTCTTTCACACCAACTGTAAAGTATGATCAACCGCTTCAGATACATAGTTTAGTTTATGTTAATGACCTAAGTTGGAAAAGTAACTTTACATCGACACCTCAGACACACTCTCCTAGCTCTGAGTGCCCGTTATTACTTACCGCCAAGCATCCTGCGACCTGACCCCTTGGCGACAGAGATGCGTCTAAATCGGCCGTTTCTATTCCGTCCTCGCTCCGTGGCGTATGCCAGACAGAAACACGACGCTGTTTCCGTAAGGGCCTCATGAATTCTTTGCGTCCTGTGGTGTTTGAAGTGTTCTCAATGGCTGGGCAGACGATCGGGGCTACTTTCCCGCGCAATCCGTTATTTCAGACGCTGGTTTGAATGTCGTCTGCCGGGCACAGACCGGATATGGGACGCTGGTGTGAGCGTCTGACAGCAGACCGATATAGAAGTTTGAAATGCAAGTCGGTGATGTTCAACTTTGCCAAACCATAAACCACTAATTTACACTGCACGAAAACTACCAGTTTATATATGTTTACACCCGGCGTATGTAGGTATAATTTTGCATATATATACAAGGTAGTCCTATTTTCCATTGTGTATACGCCTCATCTATAGACGTGTAAAATGTATATGACCCGCATATACATGTCCCGCACACGATATTTCTCTTCATATACGCTTTGTGGCATTACACTGAAGTACAGAAGAGGAAAGGTGTCAATATACAGCCGATACATGCACTTAAGTGATGGCGTATATATGAATAAAATGGTGGTTTTCGCGCAGTGTTATGTATCTATGAATAACACATAGCTATTGTGCTATGGAGGCGGACATCTTGCCCCCTGACGCTACCTGGAACACCAGGTAATATGTGCAGGACCAACATCAATGGATTTCATCGAAAAATAATTTTTCGGGGGGCTTGCGAAAAAGGAATTTTATCTCCTTTTCAATATTATCTATGAATTAAAACAACTTATAACAGTGGTTGCCCCCGACTACAGTGGCACTATCTTACAATTTCCAGGCAGATGATGATGAAACTAGCAATCTTTTTATTTGCATTTTGGAATGTATAAAGTTGCATTTCAGTTTACCTGTGAACATTTCCTACATTGGATAATTGTATAGCTTATGGCTACATGCGTTTTATCCCATTGTCGAACATGATGAAAATGTGTAAGATGTGTAACATGTGAACAATCCACTGATGAACGATAAAGGAAAACAAAATAGATGAAAGTAGTCGTTTGCCACTAGTTTGATGGGGAGTACTATGAACGAGGCAACAGCAGAGTGAATATTGTATAGCATTCAAACAAGTTGGAGAATGATGACTTGACCAAAAGAAGTTACTTTCTGTATTTTTCTCACATTAAGAGAATGAATAATGCACAAGATATATACCATAGAGAACGGACTGCAATACTCGTAGGGGCATGTATGTTCATTCTAATCTACTTTCAGGTATATTATAGAGGAAACCTCTGAAAGTTTAGCGTCAGAGCTTGTATCCCATTGAGTTTGAATTCACAAGGCGAAGCCGCATGAATTACGTTGCGATTCAAATGAGATGGGATAGAGCTTTGACCGTAAACCTGAATAGGTTTCTGAATTTATCTCACCCCTCACATTGACTAATGGACCAACCTTTGTGACATGATCTCCCATTGGATATTTTTCCTAAATATCTCATGGATACAAGTTCCAAATGTTAAGTCTATGGAGACAAATACCAGGGGTGGGATAAAAATAAAATTGGTGTATGGAACATGTTCCATATTTCACGTTACGGAACTCTTCGGCTGTTCTTCGAATGTTGCTATGGATACAGAAACACGGGTCTGGTTATTGGCTGAAAGTTATTCTCTAGCCAGTAAAGACATCAAAGTGTAGTCCTCAGATATACATACATACAGCAGTCGCTGAAAAGGTAAACTGCAATCATCGAAAAACCAGATAACCAGAGGGGGTGTGAAGCGCAGCGCCCCCTATGCCGACCTGAAACATATATACAATCGTGACGGCCTCAGGTAGCCACTTTCAATCTGACATCGATAGTAAAAGCACGGCGTGCGGTGGGTAGGACACAGGGACTGAGGCCAGTCTAGCCCTAGTCGAGAAACCCTGACTGCCTTGCGGACAGCCTTCACAGTCAGAGCCTGTAGGACTAGTCTAGCCCAAGCCTAGCAATACTTGTGAGAAATAAGGCATTATTCCACAACAAAAAACAGGCATAAAACATGGAGCTCTATTGAGCTCTATTGTGGTTTGGAATAAATTAGATGCCACTCTATCAATATCTGAAAAGATTTTTGATAGAGCTCTAACAGTTTGCATGTAGTGGCTGTTACTATTTAGCCCATTTTGGCAATATTTTCCCATAGGAATCTGCATGGCTTCATGCTTTGTTGTGGTTCTCTATTGTCGCTCAAAACTGTAGGGGGCGCTGCGCTTCACACCTCCTCTGACATATAACAGTAGGAGTGTCAAGTCACACTTGCTGGGCCGAAGTGATTCTGGATATATTTTTGTCAGCTCAGCTGTAGACATCTGAGTGTACAGAGACAGGGATCGGTTGCTTTGCCACTGATCGTCAGAGAATGTTTCATTGATTTCTGACGTATGTCAGAAATCCTACTCGTATATAAAACAAAAACCATTCAGGACTAGGCGCTATCACGTCTCCCGATACGAGTCAATGTTATCTTTGAAAAGAAAACGTTTCTGACAAAAGATGTCAGTAGACGTTACCACAAACTCGCCATGACTTTGTATTTTTCTCCCTGAAAGCAATAGAAATATAACCAGCCTGTATAGCGGGACACAGTGGAAAGAAAGATACATCGGACAATGACCTCACACAATGTAAAATACCGGCACTGCACGAAAACCACCATTTTATTCATATATACGCCATCGCGGAAGTGCATTTATCCTACCCCTAATAAAAAACTCCATAGGCTTAACATTGGGTCACTGTATTCGGTCTGGAGTTCAGAAAAATGAAAAATATCGCTCTAGTGGGATACACTTGACAAATGACGTCATTTGTTAATGTAGAAGTAATTTAGAGGGTGGGGTAGGATAAATTCTAAACCAAACTCGAGTTAGTCGTGTTATTTTTTATCGCACGATGGCAAGATCGTGTATTACTGCTCTCGGCCTTGCCTCGCGCAGTAATACGCGATCTTGCCATCGTGCGATAAACAACAACACGACTAACTCGAGTTTGGTTTCTCCATAGTATTGGCTGAATATGGATTTGTTTTCATATATATATGCGCCCAGGCCTTATATACGGACGTATCTTGACTGTATTTCACACCGGGCGTATACGAGAGGAAATATCCTCAGCCCCCGCCGCCTCCCGCCCCTTTGTGTTGGTAGAAGTACAGGTGTCCTCAGTAGGAAGCCCTCCCCCCACTAGCCCCGCCACGCCTGCCACCCGCTGTCAGTAAAGTCCTGTTCACTGGACGCTTATATACGCCTACAGATGAGGTGTATACACACGGGGAATAGGACGACCTTGTATACGCAAAATACTTACTTATATACGCCGGGCACATTCATATGTAAAATGATGGTGTTCATGAAGTGCTGGAATAAATCATATAATTCTCTGTTGCCATGGATGATCTAGCTCACATGATGGATAGCTGCAGCTAACAGACCTAAATATCAAACAGATATATCAATGAGGTTAACAGAGAGATAAATACATGTCTGACCTCATTAGCTAAGTAGCTGCTCACATTTGGGAACTAATGCATAACCGCCTTCTTTACAAAGGTCAAGGAGTAAGAAGAGAGAGATGGCCTTCGTCACGTGACCTTTGCAGGAGTCCCCGCATGTTCAGGGAATGAGACGAATCAGGGAGTGTGAAAGGCACCGCCAGTTGCGTGTGAGTTTTGTACAAATAAAGGCCCGTTTCCATTGGCCGACGAAAACGGCACAGATTTTTTGAGTTACCCAGAAAGTCTGTCGGCGGTGCCACCGACTGTGTGTCGGTATCGAACAATCAGTGAGGGTAGTAGATTTCACTCAGTGACCAAGCGTTCACTCAGTGGTGGGTAGTGCCACATTGCATAATCTAAGCAGAAAAAGTAGTGGGTCATTTCACGAGCTGGGTCGTTTCCATTGACCGATTTTGGGTCAGCAGTGCCAAAAGTCTGTTGGTGGTTCCTGACTGTGGATCGGTGATGGGAAATTGGCTGATGGAGACAGGCTTTATAACCTGTTTCCACCGGCTGATTATTCAGCACCGATCTGTAGTAAGGCATCACCGATAAGGCCCGTTTCCCTTGCCCGATGAAAGCAGTGTAGATTTTTGGAGTTCTCCTAAAAGCCCATTTCCATTTTGCCTCAGCAATGCTAAAGGTCCATTGGTAGTTCCTGACTGTCGATCGGTGACGGCCAATGGAAATAGGCTATTAGGAGAATTAAAAAATCTACACCGTTTTTGTCAGCCAATGGAAACAGGCCTAGAGTCTCTTTTACGACCGCTTGGAGCAGCCTGACAAGGGTCTGTTCCCGTCTACCATCTACCAGAGCTGGCCACTGATTGGTTGGTGGTGGGAACTTTCTGTCGGCAGTGCCAAAACTGGCACAGATTCAAATCAAGGGAATACCAAAGAAACCTTAGAGTGCGAGCTGTCAGATGAATAAACTTCTCTAATAATTTGCTCTGAATTTACAATCTGTGCTATACTAATATATTTTTATATAAGGTTATTCACCAGCAATCCCAAACTTTTACATAAAGTGTACTTCTGAATGAAAAAAGGGATTTTTTTTAAATTATTTTTTTTTAGATAGGGAACCACAAATCTATGTGTACCCAGAAACTTCAGTAACTGGAATGCGTGAGGTGAATACTCACTGATAAGTTGATACAGACATACAGTCGGTGGCCGCACCGACAGACATTTTAGGGTAACTAAAAAAATCGCCGCCTTTTTCGTCAGCCAATGGAAACGAGATTTGAGCCTGGTTTGTGTTACTCCACAATGCGGCAATAAATTTCACTGATAAGGTAAACGGATTCATTGCCAAGGCCCGGCAGTGCTCAATGGACCTTTGTGTGACTAATAAAAATACTCAGAATTTAACAGAGGGATGATTTAACAGAGAAATCATCCAGTCACACTTTATTTGGGAAAGAGAAATTGACCTTTTACACAATGAGCGCTTCACAGTGTTTACAAGAAAAGGCCTTTTCAGATACCGAAGAGGCTGCTTATTGGATGAAGGTTCATTTTGAATTCTCTGTGGTTTATTCAAGTACCACAAAAGTAGAAAATGTGGTTTCAGTTCAACTTCAAACAGTGTGAAACAGCCATGTTATTCAGCTACTGACCGACAAATGTCCATACTGGGCTGATACTGCAACTCCTACGTTAGATGATTAAGAGATTCGAGATTTTATATCGTCCCAATAAAGAACACAAATGAACAATGAATATATAAAAATATGATTTCATCATCTAGAATAACTACAGCTAATGCCCTAGTCACACTGACGAAAAAATCAGCGTTTCTCCTACGTATTTCAAAGGACGCGAGTTCCGCGTATTTGGTACGCAAATCCAACGCTTTCATATTTTAGTACGCAATCCAGTCACACTGGCGTAAATTCTGGCGTTTTTTACTACGTCTTTGAGGTGATGTGGACCGCGTATCGGCTACGGATTGGGAACGTATCTTTTTTTTTTATCATTTTATTATCCTGGATTTGATAAGGCAACAATATGCCTGTTTACAATTATCATCCAGCAATGTAGTACTTTTCAAGACAAAAAAATTATTTTATTGACGCAGTCTTAACAGGCTGACTTACTAACAGAACAGCATTCGAACATTGAACACAATAAGTACAATAAGTAGTTTCAAACGGGCCCAAAGCAGAGCTTATTAAGGCTGTACTAACCTGGTCAAGTAAAAAAGTATATATATATATATATATATATATATATATATATATATATATATATATATAGGTAGATCAGATAATACATTGTTTACTGGTTTATTTGCTTTGCTTTAACGTATTAGTACGTTTTTCAACGTTCCGTAACGCTTCTGTACGCTTCTGTACGCATTGTGGCGTTTTTACGCATTAGAGATGCGGAGACATATGTTTAAATTTTTAAAAAGTAAATCTGACATCGCGTCTTTTCTACGTTTTGTCCACGTTTGTTTACGCATTCCGACTTTCCTAGAGTATAGTATGCAACAATTTTATACATTTCATAAACATCTTGATGAAATATAAGGATGCATATCCTTGACAATTCTAAACAGGATAGCAAATCATAACAGATGAAGTTCAAGTGTTACAAGAGCGGTAAGTTTTTGCCCAAGCCTTACCCAGTAACTTTGACTTTCTCTCACCTGTACTAGAGGGAAACTATGTTCCGGTGGGAATAAGTCGAAGTTACGAGGTAAGGCTTGGAAAAATTACTGCCCAAGGCGTAGCCTTCGCCCTCCATGGATGACGCGGCTGTGGTGGGAGCGTCCAGCGTCCGTTCGGCTTCGGGTTCGATGGTGTCCGCTGATTGGTCGAGGCGGTCGTCGGACGCTGTCTGGTCATGGGTCTTCCAAATAACGCAGAGCTTTTCCAAGCCTTACCGAGTAACTTTGACTTATTTCCACTGGTACATGGTTTCCCTATTCCTATATACCTTCAATTGTCGGCTAATATCGATAAAAACCGAATGTCTTTGAACGTCAACCTGGGCAGAAAACGTTAACCTGGGTAGTAACTTCAACCTGGGCAGTAAACAAAAGTTATTCCACCCCCAGCAGCGTTAAGTAATCATAGGTTGTTCGCTCATAGGTATATAGAATAAGTTTTCCTATTCCAATATATACCTTCAATTATCGGTACAAATAGAGATTTCTTTACCTATGATAGTCCAGCAAGCCATCGCCACCCTTATCGAGTAACTGCTACTGATATGTTTTCGGCCCACCAGTTTCCTGCCGGTTTCTCCAAAACCTTCTGGTTTTAAATTTGCCTGGTCGTAGCGACTGTAAGTGTTGCTATGCAGGTTGGTCACGTGTCAACCTCGGGTAGTAAACGTCAGCCTTGGGCAGTAAACGCAAGTTACGACACTCCCAGCAGCGGTATGTAACTAGAGACTGTTCGGCCATAAGGCCAGTTTCCATTGGCCAACGAAAAGGGTGTAGATTTCTTGAGTTACACAGAAAGTCTGTCGGTGGTGCCACTGACTGTGCGTAGGTAAAGAAAACTCGGTGAGGGTTATAGATTTCGCTCGGTGTTCAATATTTCACTCAGTGGTGGGTGGTGCCACATTGCATAATCTCCGCAGAAAAAAATCATGAGTCATTTCACTAGCTGGGTGGTTTCTATTGACCGATTTTGGGTCAGCAGTGCCAAAATAACCGTCGGTCATATCTGACCCTAGATCGGTGACGGGAACTCGGCCAATGGAAACGGGCCTGTAGGTAGGAATAGAGGGAAACTATGTTCCGGTGAGCAAAAGTTCAAAGTTACGAGGTAAGGATCGGGAAAATTACTGCCCAAGGCGTCAGCTTAATTCTTTTAATACCTAAAACACTTCCGAAGAAAATAGCGACCCTTATCGAGTAACCACAACAGCTATTGTTTCGTCCCGCTGCTGTATTGTATCACGTGATCAGAGCGGAACGAAAACGTCAGAGCGGGACGAAAACATGAGAGCGGGACGAAAACGTCAACCTCGACACATAACATATTTTTAATGCACCCCCCAGCAGCGGTATGTAACTCCAGTTAGTTCGCTAATGGGTATATAGGAATAGTTTATCCGTACATCGGTACAAGTCGTGTGCTCAGACTGCACGAACATATCTTTTTGACGGTGGTGGCGCTTCGAGCACTTAGTTCTCAGGGGTTCCGCCAGGTGGTGACATAACACATTTCTCCACTCTCTCCCATAATGCTTCACTGCACCAGCTACACCATAAGAAGGTTATTAAGACTGTCGATAGAACATACATTAGTAATGTGAAGGTAGACAACACGCTCAACATAAAACTTCTTCACTTCTGTGGGAATACAATACACATTTGCAATTCCTATGAGTGTAGAATATGCATAGTTCTCTACATACTCAAATCACAATGGGTTTTTTTTGTCAGTGAATCCTATCGGAATAATCCCCCTGTGGGCATAGACTGGATGTGCATTTTGACTACAGGATACTCCTGTCCCTTATGATAGATTTACATGTTGTTCTCTGTTTAATCTGTGATGCCCCCAGAGAGGCTTATTTGGTGTAATTCCTGAAGGTTTGACAACGGGATTACTCAAAACAATGCCCTCTGAGAATACTAAACACTGAACATGGAAGGACTTTGCATCAGCAATGATTGCAGTAACCGACAACAAGAAGATCATATATCAATTGGGCGACTCTCTCGTCTCTCATACCGGGGACACACCAAGCGAGTGGAGGCAGCGATCTCTGGAATCGCCAACACAAGTTGGCGTGTATGTGAGATATTATTTAATAGGAATATATCCTGCCTATGATTTAGCATCTTGGAAACAACAATCACGTGAAATATGACATAATAGCTCACGTATCGGCCATTTTGTGTGCGCGGTTACGGAACTCGCTGCGTTTCTCGCTTGGTGTGTCTCCAGATTTAGCGAACGTTGCCAATAAATAGCAGTACAATGTTCCGAAATCGGGACCGGTAGATTAAGGAACCTGTTCCCTTCCATGGCCGGCGACAACTGAATTTAAGAAATACCCCTACTGAAGCCTCATAAGCGATCGCAGGAAATGGAAAAGAAAATCATCGTAAAACTGTTGAATAATAAAAAATATATATAAAGAGTTAAAAATTTTTGTTAGCCCCATTCTGTGTTATTCTGTTATGATATTTAATTTTTTTTTATTTGAGATGGAACTACCAAGCAATTGCCGACAATATCCAAGTAAATATCATAATGATATTATGACTTATGGAATCTTAAGAATTTAAGACTTGATTGAACTCAGTGATTTATTTATGCATTCATGTCTCAAGGATAATTAACTGTGGGGGGTACCCTAATATAACCAAATGTGTAGGGAAGAGTATGAAAAGCTTATAAGGCCTGATCCTCACCCTATTTTTGTTGTTGACAGAAAGTTTAGAGAAATGTCTAAAAATATATCTACAAACGTTATCATCAATAACAAGATGATAATGATCATTATTGCCAGGATCTGCTTCTAACATGATTCTGACAAGAATAAAGGCAACGTTATGAAACAAAATATAATATCAAGAGTTGTAAGGCGTGGGCAGAGCAGGAATGACCTGATACAAATTCCTCTCGCTATACTACTTCCTCCTCTCTATTTAGATGCGCCCCATCGTGCGATACAACTGGGGATTGCAGTGAGCGATATTTCGTTTTGATATATTCTGATGCCAAATGATTCTAATGTTGTCTAGTTCAACATACCCAATAGGTAAAATGGGTACATTTTCACTTAATTGATTCATATAGGAAATGGATAAAAGATATGGTTTTATCCAATTTCATGAACAAAAAGTAAGTATGCTCCGGGCTGCAAAAACCAGCATATATATACGGAAACTCTATTGCGGATGAAAATAAAGTGCATATCTGAAGCGTAAACCACCAGATGGACAAAGGTAGATAATGAATTCAATAGAGACTGGTTTCAGATACAAACTGTGGCATGCTCCTGGGAGTTGACTCAAAATCAAATTTTTTTAGCAAGAAGTAAGAGGAAGAGTCTATTCATACAGCGTCAACTCCTCGGATCATATGACCGCTTTTATTATCCACCAAGTGTCCATAGAAAACACATAGGGAGTTTGTATGGACATACTGAACTAAAATGAACTGATATCGACATACCACTCGTCCAGAAAAGGTGGATAATAAATACACTATAGACTGGTTTCAGATAAAAGCGGCTGTATGCTCCTCGGAGTTGACTCTGCGCAATACCCTCGCTCACGCTCGGATATTACTACACGTCAACTCCTTGGAGCATACGGCCGCTTGTATCTGAAACCAGTCAATATTGTGAAAGTATGTTCTTTTAATCCTATCCTATAGTTGTCCTCTGTGTATCAGATTACAGGACAGTTCTTCTCTTGACATTCGCTGGACAACAACTATATGAAATCAGTCGATATTATATGTACCCAACAGTTATGACCTAAACACGTAAGTCACTCTTTGATGTTAACTATAACCTGATAATTTGTCGATTACTGTAATTAGAATGGGAGGCATTTATGGTCTTAAATTGCACTTTATTGATAGCTACGTACTTGTTAATGATGTGAGAAGGGTCATGTCACCTTGTTATAAAGTACACAGGGTGTTCCTAATTGGAGAGTGTTAGAAAATCAGTGGATAATTAGATGGAAAATAATGGCATCAATTGACACCAACGTCACATGTCTGTCCTACCAAGCCGCACGTGTACGCAGCTTTAAGGCTGATCCATATTATATAGAGACATGGTTAGTGTGACTGAATGGAATCTGTTCAGAGATATTTTGATCAGAAATACTCACTGAGTTTGAAGAACGAGGTGAGTATTTCTGACTAAAATATTGAGGAGCAGATGGAATTCAGTCACACTCACTGTGCCTTTTTTTGTACAATTTCCTTTATTGAATCGAAAAGGTTTACAAGTGATTTGATTTTGGTTTGAAGTATGCAGTAAAGTTTCAACATAGGTGGCATTATAGCCTCAGTTGCTGAACAACTGGTTTTCATGGCTATACCTGTGTCTCTTTGTTATTATATACCTAGAAATCATTAAGAATGCCATTCTACAACTCACTATATAGCAGAATAACAGAATAACAGAATGACAGTGGTCACGTGGTACGGAGGGATGTATGGATATTCTTTCGTCACTCAGTGAAAGCTACCACATTGCTTGGAGATATAAAATACCGTTGATTATGTTGTCGGTCATAAATAGAACATCAAGCATTATAGAAAATATAGCATTATTAACTGGGGACGAGACAGCAGTATTTGACGATGAAAATATAATGAAAAACATGTATAGGTTTTTATGGGCTCGGATGGAAGAGCGGCACTGTTTGCCAAATCCTGTCTTGTTGTAAAACAATTTCCCGCAATAAAAGTTATAAAAAAAGAACGAAAGACATTACTTTGAGTGGTAAGCCCTTCAGTATAAGTGCCTCTCTGCAGAGCGGCCTCGTGTGGTGCACCTCTTCAGCTCGACGTTTGCAGCATCAGCAGAGTTCTTGTCAATCTAAAATGGAGATGGGATTCGCTTACCTAACTCCTGCCCCTCCATCTGACACATGTTGAATATGGATATCTACTCTGGCGCAGTTTCCAACTCCGCCACAAACATAATCCGTGGTAACGAGACAGACATGGCGTGTGATAATGTAGAGAGGTGAGCAAATTTGAATCCAGACATTCCAATCTGTGCTGGTACAGTGGAACCCCGCGTTAGCGGACACACTAGATTGTGTATATATCCTACCTCTAATATAAAATCCCATAGGTTAAACATTGAGTTTCTGTATGCTATGCTGACTGGCATACGGAGTTTTATATGCCACTAGTGGCATACAGAATTTTTATCATGTAATATTCCAAAATCGAGGAGACGGGGTAGGATAAAATCAAAACCCGATTCGTTTTAATCATGGTTACTGCATTCCACTCCTGGAGTATTGGCCCCAGACTTCACTCGGCTTCGCCTCATGAAATCACTATGCCAAACTCCAGTCGTGGCATACAGTGGCCAAGATTAAAACTCATCCAGTTTTATGATAATACCTATAGTAGGTTGTATTTTCTCACCATCCAGCACTCGGTGCACCCCTCAAATAAGATCTCACACTCTCTAAGTGGTATTCTGTACTCTCACTACGCTCTATGGGAGAAGAATTCTTAATTACGTATATTAATCATGTACAGTGAGTTCAAACATCTATTTATGTAACGTCGGTTGAGCCATAATACCAGAAAGCTAGGGTCTCTGAAAGTGGCAAAACCCTTTGCCAGATAAAGCCTTGTTTTGGTTTGAACGTTCTGCTCCCGGGAATCACCCCTCTCATAAGATCTCACACTCTCTAAGTGGTATTCTGTACTTTCACTACGCTCTATGGGAGAGGGATTCTTAACGAACTAGTCTTAGAGCTTTGAGAATCCACTGGCCTGCCTCCCATGCTAAAGACGTACATCAATGCAACCCAAAGATTCCTATAATCTCAATGATGCCTTGCTCCTATTACAAACGTCCGACCTCTCCCGGTGTTCGCGCTTTACTGACCTCTCAAATAGTGCATCTTCCCTGTATTCTAGGGCAACAGAAAATAGTCCCGTAGTGAGTAGGAAGCGGGCCTTCAGGCGGGGTTCCACTGTACACGCAGCGCCTCTCGGGGCTGACTGCAGAGTCTGGGCTTTATCTGGGCAGTAGACGTACCGGGCGAAGTGAAGCTGCTCTCCGGTATCTGTTACCGGAAGAAGCTGCTGCCACAAGCCGGAGATGTACCTCGGGCACTGAGTGGGGATAAAACGAATTCTAAGAAAATGTACAAAAAATAATATATTTCGTGATTGTTTTTTTAATTTTTTTTTATTGAAACACAAAGCTTTCGACATACAATGTCGTTCTTCCAGGCTTGTGGTATGATGATAACATTGTTGCTAACAGTGGAAATGTGATGGGCATATACAGTGAGAGTTGGCCTGCTATATAAGCTGGCGCATCCCCGACTCCGTATCCACAGAAATCAAGGAGAGAATATCGTAGTAACATGCTCGAGCAAGTCGTTTTTAGAGTGCTATATACAGAGCTTTGCTGGATTGCAAGATATACCAACCCATAATACCACAATTAAGTGATCAAGAAAAATTATCACAATTAACGATAATACTGATCTAATTTTTCTAAAATGTATTTGGATTGTTTCCAATGTAAAACCAGCCTCATACGCTGTTTGGAGGCAGGATAAAGACTGATTTTATTTTTAGTCTATATACACTAAGGAAAAGTATCTTAGATTAGGGATCTTACATTGGGAAATGAAATGTAGGAATTGTTTCGTAGCATTGCCGTCATTTTGAGAAATCCCCTTCTGATAAAGTAAGCTGGAACCGCTCTGCATACACAATATTACCGTGATTTGGATATTATTAAACCGACGGTAATACTCTCCAGTATATACACAATATTACCGTGATTTGGATATGATTAATACTCTCCAGTATACTTCAACACCTGCATGCTGAATATGTAGTTGCACTTTGGATTAATAATCTCAGTTCTGCTCTTTTAACCAGGAGAAAATAGTATGTTCATCATTGATGAATGAGCATGCAATTATAAATGCATAACAATTAACAGGTTCGTGTTAAACTCAGCCTATGGACAGTTTTCTGTAACCCACCTGCACCCAGTCAACTTGCCCTTTCTGCAACTGCCTATCAAGGATCCAAACACATCAAGCACAAGTGGGTCTCGAGGTCTTTTGGTCTTGAGTGATTGGTCACGGTCAGATGGGCACATCTCTAAGACACTGAGACACTGGCTCCCTGTTCTATTCTCACTATCACAGTGAATAGCACACAGATAGTGAAGGGATAGTTTGTATGCAGTAGCCTGAAAGTCTATATGGACTCCTCTAACCTCTAGATGATGTATTTATTTTCTAAAAATGAAAATCCTATACGTTGTATTCTACCAACAAATAAACACCCCTTGTTATTCCTACTCTATTTCTTTGTCTCTGGTTATACCTTCTCCCATGACAAATACAATTTAGACTTCCTGTAGCATCTGAATCTATTTCCAGTAACGTAGGCACGCGAATCGTTCACAGCTTGTCCCAGAGGTAATTCCCCTTTGTGGTTGCCGCTGTCACAGTCCAGGCTGCCTCTGTCGTGTCACAATATACTCAGTGTAAGGTTGACAGCCACGTGGAGACGTATACTGTCAATGACTCGTGTAGCTGTCAATGTGTTGACAGCAGAGCTCACACCACGCTACTAACGACCGGGCTCCGGTGCAGGAGGGTGCTAAACATAACAGACATGTATGCGCGGCCGTAGACGCCTTCATTTACATTCTGTTGTCAGTGGAATCCTATAGTAAAGCCAGACAACGTGAACATCCGAATAATTCAGCTAAAAATGCAATCTGAACGGCATATTGGGTGATTTGGCGTTGAAATTAAAACCCATGTCATTTTTTCCCCTGAAATTTATATATGATGATCTCTTAGTGGTGTAGTACAAATATCTAACTTACGAATTGGGGGTCACCATGCTCGTTTTTCATTTATAGATCGATATCATAATAATTTTATAAAAGAATACTGTACAGTAAAACCCCGCTTCTGGGATACCCCGCTTAAAGGGATATCCCGCTTAAGGGTTCAATTTGCTCGGAACGGAAATTTTCCCCTCTATTAAGAGTTTATTTTGTGTGGGGACAACACTCCAGATTATCTTGATTCTAAGTTTATGGTGTGTGTATGAGGTGGGTAGACTCATGTCTAGACAATTAGACACTAGGCAACATAGTATTCACTACGCCCCCTCCACATCACGAACACAGAATATAGTAGATGTGTTGTACTACACATTAAACTTTTGAAATTCAGTCACCATGCCTGTTTCTTGAAAAAAAACCTGAAGAAAACTTCATTTTTCAGTACATTTTATTTGTAAACCAAGCAAATGTAAATTGGCCTATTTTACCTATTAAGATTGGATGAACTAGACAAAACTTCAAATTTACTCATTCAGAATAAGAATGAATCACAAAGAATCAGTCTTGGCTGATAATTGACAATACTAAAAGAAATAACCAGGTGGCGCCACTGTGTATTGTAAGATATGCCTTTCATTGACAATGGAATTTATAAATGGGTAACTGAGCTCAGCCAAACTATATTGTTAACGAAAGGTTCCGTGATGTAATTTATCATACCTCCGTACAACGAATAACCAGAAGTTACATTAAAATAACCATATTGTTCCAGATTATCCATTTTATTTTGTTTTAGGTTGTGTGGTTTTAAGTTGTTCTTGAGAGCTTCGATGAATAAGGTCAAATCTAGGGCACGATACATGGAAAAAAGGTCACCTATTTTTCATATAGATAGTATTCAGGGATATTTACATACTTCTCTTATTATGAATCTGTAGTTTGCAGTATTGGTTGAACCATCTGGTATTTACCTCATCGGAAATTGTTATCTACTATTACTGAAAACTCTAAAGCATGGAATCTTAAGTGTGGCGTCCACCAACCACGACAAGGCTACGACAAGCGCCGCCAAGAAAGTTCCAATCAGTGCATGTCGCAGCCTTGTCGTGGCGTGTCGGGGCGTTGTCGGGGCGTGTCGGGAAGTGCACGCTCCACCTCGTCGGAAGGCTCCCGACAAGCCTCCAATCGTTGCCCTATCGTAGACTCTTGTCAGAAAGTGGGGTCCAACAACCACGACAAGACCTCTAATTGTAGGCCAATGGTGGACCTTGTCGGGAACCCATTGTCGTAGCCTTGTCATGGTTGGTGGACGCCCCCCCCCCCCCTTAAGAGGGTGCGTCCACCAACCACGACAAGGCTACGACAAGTGCCGACATGAAAGTTCCAATCGCAGCCTTGTCGCAGCCTTGTCGTGAGAAGAGCATTGTCGGGACAGCGGTGTCGGGGCGTGTCGTAGACGTTGCCGGTTTCCGTAAAAAAGGCGCCCATGGTTCCGACACACCACGACAGTGATATCGAGGAAACCACAACACTCCACGACAACGGTCCAGTCGTAGCAAAAATCGAACATGTTCGATATTGTCGTGGCCTTGTCGGAGGGCCTCTGACAACCTCCCGACAAGCTTTGTGTCGCAGCCTGTCGGGGCCTTGTCGTAGCCTCTTGTCGGGAACTAGGGCCCACCAACCCTGACAAGGCTACGACATGCCTTCCAATCGTAGAGCTGTCGTGGACCTTGTCGGAAAGCCGTTGTCGCAGCCCTGTCGTGGTTGGTGGACCCCCCCCCCCCTTAATGCACCAATCTAGACTATCAAATAGAGTATGAAAATCACGGATAGTATAGAGCGACAACTACCACCAAAGGCCCTTTTCCATTGACCGATGAAATAGGTGCAGATTTTTTTTTACTTCTCCTAGAACCCCCATTGGTCATCACCGATATACAGTCAGGAACCACCGACAGACTTAGCACTGCTGAGGCACAATGGAACTGGGCTTTTAGAACGCATAAAATCTACGCATAAAATCGGCCAATGGAAACGGGCCTTAAGGTGTTCATATGCACAGTGTAATGACCTACTTGGTATTTCACAAAATCCTTCTGTACTTCTTGCAAAGTATAGAGCATG
Source organism: Alentia gelatinosa (assembly GCA_950022655.1). Taxonomy (NCBI): domain Eukaryota; kingdom Metazoa; phylum Annelida; class Polychaeta; order Phyllodocida; family Polynoidae; genus Alentia; species Alentia gelatinosa. The sequence goes on from OX465583.1 coordinate 77,538,135, forward strand.
GAAGGGATGCCATACAAGGGATTATTCTATGGGGGTGGGGAGGTAGCTCAGTCGTTAGAGCACCGGACTTGTAACCCCAAGGTTGTAAGAATCTGTGGGTTCGAGTCCCACCCCCAGCAGTGGTAGATTTACTGCTATAACAAAGGCCATCCTTCTCATACCATGTTTATGTGGTGTGGGCAGTAAAAGAACTCTCGCCTCGGTAAATGTGTAGGAGTGAGATTTCTAGATTAAAAGTACCTTGAGAAAGTCTGGAAAGGACCTATAATGGTTGACTGGACGTAAAATCAAACCAAACAAACAAAGAATTATTCTATCATTGTCCTATGCATTCAATCATGATAAGACTAGTAATTATTGGCCTTATGACTGTTTGGCCACCCACAGAAGTCTGGTGAAGAAGTCTTCGTTAAACAGAACCAAATAATTAACACAATTCTAACCGATATCCTCCCTAGAGATTAATTATTGGCAACGATTGATTGCTTATTTGTTTACTTATTAGTGAGGTATTGATTATTACAAAGTAGTCCGGCAAAGTAATTTCAGGTCCTCCATCACTCTTGATTATTCTCTCCCGTTCCAGTAGACGTAGATGAAAGCCGCAAAGATTAATATAATATGCCGTATGACTGAGATTAATTGTATTTAATTATAAAATTATCATTGGTTTCTAACAGGGCTGCCTTTACGATCATTACAATGCCTCACAACACTCACCTTGCATTTTATACCGGATCTCACTCGTTTTAGGGTATCTATGTATGTATATCCAAATGACCAATCAAATAAAATATTTTAAGATGGCAGTTTTGATTATAAGAGCAATACAGATTCAGGAGAGTTAAGCCTAACCCGGCGTTTACATTAGACGACTAAATACGTGGCGACTGTAGATCGTCAGCCAATAGTCGTCAGGCGGTGGCAATGTCCACTGCAAAAGTCGTCGACCTCAGAATATACCCGAGCGTTTACACTGACGACTATGAGTTTTCACAGAATCGCCACCCATGTGGACGACTAGTTCAAGCCGGCTTGAAATAGTCGCAGGCGTCAGAGTGTGTCCAATAGTGGTAAAGGGGTGCCAAATTGTGTAATATGACGTTCTTGTGCCTCATATGTATCTCTGTATGGATGTCTGGGTGCTGATGGTAACCAGTGAACTGCCACTGACAGCATACCCACTTTATTGGTTATATAAAAAACGATGCACTGATATACTTAAATATAGATATATATATAGATATTTATTTACAGATCAGGGGTTGGGGAGTTAGCTCAGTGGTTAGGGCACTGGACTTGTAATCCCAAGGTTGTAGGAATTTGTGGGTTGGAGTCTCACTGCAGCCACCTTTCTCCTTCATTCCCAGCAGTGTTAGACTTACTGCTATATCAAAGGCCAGTCCTTCTCATACCATGTCTATGTGGTGTGGGAACTAAAAGAATTCTCACCTCGGTAAATGTGTAGGGGTGAGATTTCTATCTGAATTCATTACATAGATTCGATCACCACCCATGTGGTGTGAAAGAACATTGAGTAAGTCTGGTGAGAACCTCTAATGGTTAACTGGACGTTAAATCAAACCAACCAACCAACTACAGACGATCTACAGTTGCCACGCTTTTGGCGTTTACACTAGACGATTTCTATCATTTTACTGCTAAAAGTCGTCAGGCAGTGCAAAAATCGCTGACCAGAATCGTCTAGTGTAAACTCCAGGTTAGTGTACCTGGGAAGGCGTCCATATTTGCCTTGTCTGTAACAATGATGTTGACTTGCAAATAAAGGCAACCCATCCATAAAGATTTCTGGGATTTTTACACCAAACACCACGTGATCGCTGGATAAACACATGAATGTGGCTGGAGAATAAAACCAGAAACCCATCGCAGCGGCAAATTCAATGCACATGCTCGCCACACCTTTAAGTTGGCCAATCAGCGACACGCTTTTATATTGGCATAGGCGTAGACCAGCTCCAGTCCCTGCATCCTATGGCTACCCACCTCGTTGGGATACAGGGACTGGTACTATCGGTAATGGTGTTGGATTTTTGGTGCTGTTCAGCGGCAGTATTCCCAACACTCTCCATACAGATATCCTGGCTACTGGTGAGGATATCTGCTGGGAGATTGATACCCTTTCAATTTGATCTCAATCGGGTCACAGTCAGGGCTAAATTTATTGCTATGACAACACAGGCGGCCAGGGAACTGGAGGAGGGAAGGGGGAGGGGTAGGAGGTAGTATAGGGTTACAGGAAGTGGCTTGGGGCCATAAACAGGAAATTCTGTTCATAGTGGACAAGTCTTTGATTCATGGGCCAGTCAGAGAAGGATACATAATTTAATGAACTTTATTCTGATTGGGATTAATCATTTAATGAATGTTCATAATCAAGGACTTGCGCAAGTTTAGCATAGGCGTGGAAAGCTGATGTTCAAAACAAACAGAGTGATGCTGACGTTGAACAAAGACTTCTCGCAGGGAGTGCTCTATTTGTCTGTACCTTTCAGCTGCTATACAAATGGTCGAATGGGAGAGTATGCAAAAACCATGTGACTTGTAACGGGAAAAATACAATTACAGACACCCCGTGTAAGCGAAACCCCCGCATAAGCGGTCTCCAAGCATAAGCGGACACTTTTGCTTGGAACGGAAATTCTATTAGATATTTCATTAAACCCCATGTAAGGGGTAATGGAAAGCGATAGGGTTACTTTCATAGTCACTGCACCACCACTTTATACAGCTGGCATATATATAGGTATGCTTTTGCGTATACAAGGTAGTCCTATTTTCCGTTGTGTATACGCCTCATCTATAGACGTGTAAAATGTATACGACCCGCGTATAGATGTCCCGCACATTATATTTCTCTTCATTTATGCTTTGCGGCAAATACAGCCATTACGCTGACGTATAGAAGAGGAAACGTGTCAATATACAGCCGATACATGCACTTACGCAATGGCGTATATATGAATTAACTGGTAGTTTTCGCGCAGTGAGGTTTCTTCTATAATAGGCCATGCATTGTATTAGGTCTAATAAAAGTATAAAGTAGAAAATGATGATCCTCATATTTCCCCTTTGATATGTTCCTCTGTGAATGATTCATGATAAACTCGTCCTGAAGGATAAGGATGAAAAAAGTTGCATATTAAAATCAAGGAACCAATTAATTTATGAGTCTCTCCGGGGCAAGGTCACCTTTGATGTCTGTAGCCAGTCGTACAGAGTTTCCCCGTGAGCTGATTTGGATAATCTGAGATCAAAGAGGTTTTGTTTTAAACAGGGCCTTTGATATTCGGTCAAACCAGTAACAGATTGTTATGATGACAAAAGGAGTCCATTTCCCATTACGTTTAGAAGGAGTGTGGAGAGGACTGGTGGATGTCTCTGAGCTCCCCATGGCTAGTCGTGGACCATTCCTTTCAGAATAAAGGTTATATTTGGATGATATAATTGAGGAATCTCTCATTATCCTACCCCTAATAAAAAAAACATAGGCTTAACATTGGGTCACTGTATTCGGTCTGGAGTTCAGAAAAATGAAAAATATCGCTCTAGTGGGATACACTTGACAAATGACATGCAAAAGAAATTTAGACGGCCAGGGTAGGATAAATTCTAAACCAAACTCGAGTTAGTCGTGTTATTGTTCATCGCACTCTGGCAAGATCGCATATTACTGCTCTCGGCTTCGCCTCGCGCAGTAATAGGAGAAAACGCCCTATCTGTGGCCGAACTATGTCTTAGTTCGGGGTCACCTATCGCCGACGTTCGCCCCGACGCCGTAGGCGAAGGGGCGAATGTCGGCGATAGGTGACCGAGAACCAAGACATAGTTCTGGCCACAGTCAGGGCGTTTTCTTATTATTACATACCTTAATTCGATCAGAAACACGCCATTTATCGAGTTCCTAAGTCACAACCGCTCCATGTTGACACTGTCTGCTACAAACCGGAAGTAGCGCAGGATCTGTTAATCACGCATGCGCGATAGACCCCAACTCGCCCAGCGGATGTTTGGCCGCTATTTGGTACGAGTGCGGTTAGCAGAAGATACGATTGGAGAGGGTTAGGCATGTGTGGAGGCAGACAAACTGGGAACCAGCGTAAGCGTGTCTGTGTGTCCCCCGCTGCGGATCGTGTTGTTATTATCGATGAATTTCGCATATTTGAGCAGTTTAAACGGTGTCTGGTGAATCCAAATCGTTAGCTACTTCGATATTTGGTCAGTATGCACTTGTAGTCGTAACGGGGGGGCGTGTATCGCGAGTTTAAAGTCGTGATTCGACGTCCTCTGACATGTTGTTTTTGGTCGCGATGACGTCGAATACGCACGCCTAGCGCGGTGCGGCGAGTTAGTTACATACACGTTAGAATCGTGCAGTGCGACAAAGCGCAGTGTAGTGGGCCGTAGTCGCGATATACTACACCCCCGTGAGCGGGTAGTATTTCACTGACGTTCGGCTATAGGTATGTAATAATATGCGATCTTGCCATCATGCGATAAACAACAACACGACTAATTCTTGTTTGGTTTCTCCATATTACTGTCATTGCCTCCATTTTTATGCATTTAGATATATATGTTTTCACCCCAAGGTGTTCATAGCACCCTATAGTTTCATTTAGAAATACCTTTAATGTTTCAAAATTGAAATCTAATAGTCTGTATTTTTGTTAAGTGTTTTAAGTGAATAAGAAAACATTAAAAACATATTTTTTTAAAAGACACAATGTTCAATCTGAGTGTACTTGAACAATTGAAAGAAAAATGGAAAAAATTCAGCAGATAAAACCAGACCACCTTCATTTGCCTGTTGATACATTTACCTTACTGCCTCACAGTGGAAAAAAGTTCTGGTCTTAAGAAATAGTCCAGCGTGATGCCAAGAAACTATACTTTGCTCCTAGTTTTAATATGAGTACCTCTCACGGTGGACTACGCGGATTCAATACTGAGCTTTCTTTTGAAACCACTCTTCGAAAGTACGATGCAACAATTGGACAAACTTCAACCACGAAGCACCAATTTCAGCCAGTTTCCTACTGTGATAAAACTCTACAGATTGCTTCCCATTTCCCTGCTCCGCAAATGATATTTACGCGTCAAAATGAACTTAATCAGTGGTTGAATTTGTACAAATAGAAGGGGACAAGTCAATCTGCGGGGCCTTCCCAGCGGGTTACTCGTGATCAATCGGATTCAGCCGAGAGGAACGGTTTCATCAGGAGCTCTGCGCGCGGAGGGGTCCGGTGGGGAACGAGTGGCCGGTCTATCTCTGACCTTTCCGGACGTTCTCGCCGTGTGCAAACTCGGCGATTTATCCCACCCCTAATAAAAAAAACTCCATAGGCTTAACATTGGGTCACTGTATTTGGTGTGGAGTTCAGAAAAATGAAAAATATCGCTCTAGTGGGATACACTTGACAAATGACATCATCTGTTAATGTAGAAGTAATCTAGACGGGCGGGGTAGGATAAATTCTAAACCAAACTTGAGTTAGTCGTGTTATTGTTCATCACACTCTGGCAAGATTGCATATTACTGCTCTCGGCTTCACCTCGCGCAGTAATACACGATCTAGCCGTAGTGCGATAAACAACAACACGACCAACTCTTGTTTGGTTTCTCCATTGTATTGAGTTGAGGAAACCTCTGCCGCTCCAACAGACCCCGATTAACCTATTCACCTGAGGTGGTCATTGGCCAGACCACTACTTCCTTCTGTATGTATACTTGTTCACAGACAAATTGAAGGTGGAGAGCGAACAAGATGGGGGAGATGTATATAGAGTAAAGGTAGAACTAGGAGCAAATAGTGAGCATACAATTATGAATGAAGAACAGTCAAAATTTGTGGGTTACATTCAGTCTATGGATAGTTTTCTCTAACGCACTTACTCCCCAACAAGAAGTCTAGAATCCAGGCCTGTTTTCATTGGCCGACGAAAAATCCTAATATCCCATTTCCATTAGCCATCACCGAGATGTTCACAGAGCAGCTCACGGATCAGCTCACAGAGCAGTTCACAGAGCACCTCACAGTACAGCTCACAGTACACCTCACAGTACAGTTCACAGAGCAGTTCACAGAGCAGCTCACGGTACACCTCACAGTACACCTCACAGAGCAGCTCACAGAGCAGTTCACAGAGCAGTTCACAGAGCAGCTCACGGTACACCTCACAGTACAGCTCACAGAGCAGTTCACAGAGCAGCTCACAGAGCAGTTCACAGAGCAGCTCACGGTACACCTCACAGTACAGCTCACAGAGCAGTTCACAGAGCACCTCACAGAGCACCTCACAGAGCAGCTCACAGTGCACCTCACAGAGCAGCTCACAGAGCAGCTCACAGTACACCTCACAGTGCACCTCACAGAGCAGCTCACAGTGCACCTCACAGAGCAGCTCACAGAGCAGCTCACAGTGCACCTCACAGTACAGCACACAGTACAGCTCACAGTACAGCTCACAGTACAGCACACAGTAAAGCTCACAGTACACCTTACAGTACAGCTCACAGAGCAGCTCACAGAGCAGTTCACAGAGCAGTTCACAGTACAGCTCACAGAGCAGTTCACAGAGCAGCTCACAGTACACCTCACACAGTACACCTCACAGAGCAGCTCACAGTACACCTCACACAGTACACCTCACAGAGCAGCTCACAGAGCAGCTCACAGAGCAGCTCACAGAGCAGCTCACAGAGCAGCTCACAGAGCAGCTCACAGAGCAGCTCACAGAGCAGCTCACAGAGCAGTTCACAGAGCAGTTCACAGAGCAGTTCACAGTACAGCTCACAGAGCAGCTCACAGAGCAGTTCACAGTACAGCTCACAGAGCAGTTCACAGAGCAGCTCACAGTACACCTCACACAGTACACCTCACAGTGCAGCTCACAGAGCAGCTCACAGAGCAGCTCACAGTGCAGCTCACAGAGCAGCTCACAGTACAACTCACAGTACAGGTCACAAGGCAGCTAACAGAGCAGCTCACAGTGCAGCTCACAGTGCAGCTCACAGAGCAGCTCACAGTACAACTCACAGTACACCTCACAGAGCACCTCACAGTACAGCTGACGGTACAGCTCACAGTACAGCTCACAGAGCAGCTCACAGAGCAGCTCACAGTACAGCTCACAGTACAGCTCACAGTACATCTCACAGTACACCTCACATTACACCTCACAGTACACCTCACAGTACACCTCACAGTACACCTCACAGTACACCTCACAGTACACCTCACAGAGCAGCTCACAGTACAGCTCACCTGCAGGCGAGTAATGACTATGTCTATACGGTGTGCACTCCCCGTCGTCTATGGCCCTTTCTTCACGTCCCACTAATTGATTTACGTCGAGTCTGTGACGCGCGCCGTTAATTACGCCGATAACAGGATTAAAAAAGCTCTCATTATTCTGAAAGCATCGACGGAAGGAGCCTCATTGGCCACGGAAGGAGCGGGCGGGGAGTTGGGAGCGGGTGGGGAGGTGGGAGAGGGTGGGGAGGTGGGAGAGTGTGGGGAGGTGGGAGCAGGTGGGGAGGTGGGTGGGGAGATGGGTGGGGAGGTGGGAGAGGGCGGGGAGGTGGGAGAGGGCGGGGGGTGGGAGAGGGCGGGGAGGTGGGAGCAGGTGGGGAGGTGGGAGTGGGTGTGGGGTGTGAGCCGGCAGGGGGGTGGGAGAGGGCGGAGAGGGCGGGCAGGTGGGAGCGGGCGGGCAGGTGGGAGCGGGCGGGCAGGTGGGAGCGGGCGGGCAGGTGGGAGCGGGCGGGCAGGTGGGAGCGGGCGGGCAGGTGGGAGCGGGCGGGCAGGTGGGAGCGGGCGGGCAGGTGGGAGCAGGCAGGGAGGTGGGAGCGGGGGGAGAGGGCGGGCAGGTGGGAGCGGGCGGGCAGGTGGGAGCGGGCTGGGAGGTGGGAGCGGGCGGGGAGGTGGGAGCAGGTGGGGAGGTGGGAGCGGGTTGGGAGAGGGCGGAGAGGTGGGAGCGGGCGGGGAGGTGGGAGCGGGCGGGGAGGTGGGAGCGGGCGGGGAGGTGGGAGCGGGCGGGGAGGTGGGAGAGGGCGGGGCGGTGGGAGCGGGCGGGTTGGTGGGAGCGGGCGGGTTGGTGGGAGCGGGCGGGGAGGTGGGAGCGGGCAGGGAGGTGGGAGCGGGCAGGGAGGTGGGAGCGGGCGGGGAGGTGGGAGAGGGCGGGGAGGTGGGAGCGGGCGGGGCGGTGGGAGTGGGCGGGGAGGTGGGAGAGGGCGGGGAGGTGGGAGAGGGAGGGGAGGTGGGAGAGGGCGGGGAGGTGGGAGCGGGCGGGGAGGTGGGAGAGGGCGGGGAGGTGGGAGCGGGCGGGGCGGTGGGAGTGGGCGGGGAGGTGGGAGAGGGCGGGGAGGTGGGAGCGGGTGTGGGAGGTGGGAGAGGGCGGGGAGGTGGGAGAGGGCAGGGAGGTGGGAGTGGGCAGGGAGGTGGAAGAGGGCGGGGCGGTGGGAGTGGGCGGGGAGGTGGGAGCGGGCGGGGAGGTGGGAGAGGGCGGGGAGGTGGGAGCGGGCGGGAGGTGGGAGCGGGCGGGGAGGTGGGAGAGGGCGGGGAGGTGGGAGCGGGTGCGGACCTGGTGTATTTAGGTATTCCGCGCTAACCAGCCCGGGCGTGACTGCGGTAATTTCTAAAGACCAGGTCCCCTACTGTTAGGTCCTGCTGTGACTGGTTTAAGTCTGGTTAGTAGAAGATTAGGGAGTTTATCGAATAACAAAAAGAAAGAAAAAGTTTACACGAGACGACTAGATGGATGGCGATTATAGATTGTGAAGACAATAGTAGTCAGGTGGTCCTCGATTATGCAATCTCTGCCGTAAATGTCTTCGACTCGAGAGTTTTCATGAGGGTTTACACTAGATCACTTATTTAAAAATGCACCTCAGCGATTCATCACCTCGTCCCTAGACGACTAATTCAAGTCTGATTGAAATAGTCTCTGGCACCAGGGTGTGTCGTATCATCATCAGGTGGTGCAAAATAGCATAATCTGACATAAACAGACGATCTGCAATCACCACACACTTGGCGTTTAAACCAGAAGATATCTAACCTTTTACGGCTGAAAGTCATCAGGTGTTGCAAAATTCAAGAAACACTCGTACACATAACCAGTCATTATTGCGTATATCTCATCTCATCTCATCTCTTCATTTTCACCATATTGCCTTCGAATTGTTTTCTTCTTGATGACCAAAATTGTCTAATCGTATGACAAGAAGTGTAATCTGTTCGTCGATGGACACGGCAGAATGTCCTATACTCTTAAAAAAATGTAATCCTAGCGTCTAGATGGTGTGTCCGGTTTCATAAGAACTAGACATTAGACTTCGTTTTGTCTGTTCTTGCTTGCACTGTTGGTGCCGCTTTTCATATCTGTCTCACACTTTTGTCACAAACTAGTGAAACAGGTCCATGATGTGTAGATATGTCTAATTCTTATGCTCTGGGTCTGTCTTTACCTAAGGGCAGCTACTTGTGTTGTCACGAAACTAGACAACCCCAATGTCTGTATGGTGTCACAGACATGTTACGAAACTAGTGAAACAGGTCCATGATGTGTAGATTTGTCTAATTCTTATGTTTGGGGTCTGTCTTTTCCTAAGGGCAGCTACTTGTGTTGTCACGAAACTAGACAACCCCAATGTCTGTATGGTGTCACAGACATGTCACAAGACTAGTGAAAAAGGTCCCTGGAACACAGTGTAAAGCTAGCATTAGGTGTCTAGTCACAGCTACTGGAGAGCGGGGACAAGAGGAGGGCTGTAAGGAGGTAATTGAGGGCTGGAAGCCTTATCAGACCACTTCACCCTCTACCCTCCTATTCTGCGGGGATCCGTGGGTAATTTGAGGCGTTGCGTTTACGGGGTTCGGGGAGTGAGGGCTGACATGGCTGTGGTCCCTTAATGGGTCTCTAAAATACACCCCTAATGATAGTCAGTCTCCGCCTGGACCTTAGTTACCGATAAGATGGAATCTGTCTGGTCTGTTCAGGTCAGCTCAAATGGACTTGAACAATATGGTTTTCTTTAATTCTTTCAAAAACAAGGACAGTGACCTTGTGGGATTTTAAAACTTAAATAAGTAGTCCTATAAATTTATTATATTATGTGAAAGTGTGAGGAAAATGACAAGGGTCCTGCTATGTGAAAAGCAACTTCTTTGAATTTCTATATATTATCATATCATAATATTGATTTCTTAATAAAAGAAATTAGCATGGTGACCCTCTATTTTTAAGTTAGATTAGGGTTCTACAACACTTAAATATCATCATAATCAATTTTCAGGAAAAAAGACATGAGTTTTGATTTTCAAGCCAAATTGTCCGATATGCTTTTAATATTTTTTCGTATGAATAAACACGTTTTTCCCACACGTTGATATCAAAGTATATCATGGATTTCCCATAAAGGCAAACTTTATTCACGTACGAAAAGGTATGGATGAAAGCTATGTCTAATTCTTATAGACAATAATAGATGGTATTCTAGACAGGCGGCCGTAAACCACGAGTAGTTGATGCGTAGTAATACATGAGCACCAGCGAGCGTATTACAACGTCAACTTCGAGTGGTTTACAGAACCGCCTGTCTACAAAACCATCGTTTGTTGTATTTATCAGCCATCTCATCAACCTTCTAAGCCCATCACAGAAACCTGTCTCAATGTCCTGATCTGCAATCTGAGTGGCATCTCTCCAACCAGCTCTTACATAGGAGATAATCAATGGTTTTGTGGACAGGCAGCCGTAAACCGCGGGTTGAAGCTTGGTAATACACGAGCACCAGCAAGTGTATTACGACGTCAACCTCGAGTGGTTTACAGAGCCGCCTGTTCATACAACCATCGTTTATTGTCTATTACCCATCTTTCCGAATGAATTAAATCCAGTAATTGTCATATTAATGGGTATAACAAGAGGAATTATTTCTTTGCTCTACATGGGACTATTTTCCCGTATACAATGGCTTTGAGGCCGTATACCACAGATTTGAATCGTTATACCATAGTGATCGTATCTGACAGGTTTTATATAATGGGCCGTGGTTTACTGGGTCCCCATACATTATCAATGAGGTACCATAGTTATAATATCTGACAGGTTTTATGTAATGGGTTGTGGTTTAGTGAGTCCCCATGCAGTATCAATGAGGTACCATAGTTATGGCTTCTGACAGGTTTTATATAAAGCGTGTTGGTTTATTGAGTCCCCATACATTTTCAATGGAGTATTTGTATACGATGAATAATAAAACATCATCTCCCCTCTTGTTCCCTACTGATGTATTTTTCCTGTTATATAAACAATCATTCTGCCATCTCGTGGTTTCCTGCCAGGGACTCTATTTTTCCAGTAAAAGGACAAATCCTCTGTCCACCCTGAGAGCTCTCTTTTGCTCCAAGGTACATATGATTAATTGGAAGATCAAACGCCAGGGAGACTGGTCCTGGCGGCCAATGTAAACACTATCTCCGAGAGCTTCATCTTTGTATCACACACTGCCCGCCGGACCAGAAACATACATGTCCGATGTAGATAGATTATTCACATGTGCTTCTAGGCTTAACCCATTCAGGGCGAAACTGCCTACAGGCATTCATGATATATTCAGGCATTTTTCAATATATACAGGGACAATTTAAAGAGCTTGTATGGAAATTATGGAAAGATATGTGTTGAGATTGATGTATTCTCCAAACTGTTTAAAAACACCTATGGAAATAAAGAAGATTATTTTAGGTCACATGACAAGAGAAACTTTACTGAGTGCTTTAAGGCATTCTCTCCCCCAGAGGCATCCTGGCCCCTGTAGCCACAGGTACCCACCAACCCATCTAAGGCCCGGCGTCCGATATGGCACCGATACAAAGACTCAATATCGGAGGCATATCGGGAAGGTACAAAATCGTCGACGTTTGTCCAAACATCCCACTTCACCACGCATTGTATGGGATTTTTATCAGTGTCTAATCGCAAAAACGTGGTCAACTGCCTCGACATTAGGTGACCTTCTGATGCGATTTTGATTTTTTTATCGGGAGGTGCATCGTAGACCAAATCGGAGCCATATCGTAGAAGGTGGACGCCGGGCCTTATCCTCCAGTATAAATAAAAGACTAAAAAAGATAAAAATTAAAATGTACGAACCTAAATTATTCAGCAGGCCCCAGGTCACTTTTATGTATTATTTTTTAATAATGTTTATTCCACATTCTATAGTCGGTACAGTTCATCCATGAGAGTACAAGGAGTCCGTTATCTAGGTACAAACATCGATGAGGGTATACATGAAATGACAAATAATTTCATCTTTTTCATATTGAGTGTTAGGGGTTCCTCCCACCTACTACGACGGGCTACGACAGCCTAAAAATTCAAACATGTTTGAATTTCGTAGACCCTCTACGATTAACGTTTTTTGTTGTAGCGCGTCGTAGCGTGTCGGCGCACAGCAAGTTCGTCGGCGACAAAGCCTGACTAATTGACGAGTTCGTCGGCGACACGGCCAAAGGGTTAATCGTAGACTTAATCGTAGTAGGTGGGAGGGTCCCCTAAATCGTAGTAGGTGGGAGGGCCCCCTAAATCGTAGTAGGTGGGAGGGCCCCCTAAATCGTAGTAGGTGGGAGGGTCCCCTAACCCTGTAAAGGATATAGGTCAGGAGTTCAAGCCCCAACATGGTCTGTAACCAACACGGATATGGACCTCCGAACCGAGGTCAGTCTGATCATCAATAGTCGTCACACGTCCACCGCCCCCAGCAGCATGTGGTGGAGATCTTATCGGGGTCTGCTTAATGAGTTCTCCATCAGAGGTCGCTGGCGAGTCACATCCTGACCTAGACTTGCTCAAGTCTTTCATTAAATGATTAATCACAATCAGAATAAAGTTCATTAAAGTATGTATCCTTCTCTGACTGGCCCATGAATCAAAGACTTGTCCACTATGAACAGAATCTCCTGTTTATGGCCCCAAGCTGCTCCCTATAACCCTCTCCCCTCCTCCAGTTCCCTGGCAACCTGTGTTGTCATAGCAATACATTTAGCCTTCTTCTGACTGTGACCCGATTAAGATCAAAGTGAGAGGGTATCAATCTCCCATCAGATATCTGACCAGTAGCCATGATATCTGTATGGAGAGTGTTGGAAATACTGGCGCTATACAGCGCCAGAAACCTAACACCATTACCAATTGTACCAGTCCCTGTATCCCAGCGAGGAGAGTAGACATAGGATGCAGGGACTGGAGCCAGTCTAGTCCTGACCGTGAAACACGGGGGCGGTGAGGGATACCGCGAGCAGATGGGAGCGGCGTGACAGGCCCGGGGGTCCATGTCCTGACTGTGAACTACGGGGGCGGTGAGGGACACCGGGAGCAGATGGGAGCGGCGTGACAGGCCCGGGGGTCGGTGTCCTGTCCGTGAACTACGGGGGCGATGAGGGACACTGAGCAGATGGGAGCGGCGTGACAGGCCCGGGGGTCGGTGTCCTGTCCGTGAACTACGGGGGCGATGAGGGACACTGAGCAGATGGGAGCGGCATGACAGGCCCGGGGGTCGGTGTCCTGACCGTGAAACACGGGGGCAGTGAGGGACACTGAGCAGATGGGAGCGGCGTGACAGGCCCGGGGGTCGGTGTCCTGACCTTGAAACACGGGGGCGGTGAGGGACACCGCGAGCAGATGGGAGCGGCGTGGCAGGCCCGGGGGTCGGTGTCCTGACCTTGAAACACGGGGGCGGTGAGGGACACCGCGAGCAGATGGGAGCGGCGTGACAGGCCCGGGGGTCGGTGTCCTGACCTTGAAACACGGGGGCGGTGAGGGACACCGCGAGCAGATGGGAGCGGCGTGGCAGGCCCGGGGGTCGGTGTCCTGACCTTGAAACACGGGGGCGGTGAGGGACACCGCGAGCAGATGGGAGCGGCGTGACAGGCCCGGGGGTCGGTGTCCTGACCGTGAAACACGGGGGCAGTGAGGGACACTGAGCAGATGGGAGCGGCGTGACAGGCCCGGGGGTCGGTGTCCTGACCTTGAAACACGGGGGCGGTGAGGGACACCGCGAGCAGATGGGAGCGGCGTGACAGGCCCGGGGGTCGGTGATTGAGCAGCTCAAAGTAGCGGCTATAGGGCACATAGTGATTGTGCTATGGGGGCAGTCATCTTGCCCCCGATGGTATCTAAAACACCATGTGGTTGGACTAATTTTATCAAAAATTACTTTCAGAGGATTGCCATGCAGGAATTTTAGCCTCGTCCCAATAGTGTCTATAGATTATAACAACTAATTATAATGGTTTCCTCCCCCCCCCCCCCCGCCACCCCACTAACTACAGAGGGCCTATCTTACAATTTCGTGGCGGATGAACTAGCAATCACTCTGTGTGTACTGTATAGGGCACAGAGTGATTGCTAGTTCCACCTTCACCTGCTAGGACATTTCAGGATAGCGTCACTTTAGTCTGAGGACAACCACTATTTTCTGGTGTCATAATCTAAAGATAATCGTGAATTAGACAAGGCTACAATCCTTGATGGCAAACCAAAGCAAATACTTTTGATAAAGATCATCAATTACTGACCCGCCACCTGGTGTTTTGTTTAGCGCCAGGAGGCAAGATGGCTGTTTCTATAACACAATAGCTATGTGCCCGGTATGTTCGGACAGGATCCGTCTGCTTCCAGGTCTCTCCGGAATTCGATCCGGATTCCCCTCTAAGAGAAAACACGATCTCTATCATAATTGATGAAGACAAATGAATTCGGGCCTTATTTTATCAGCAACTGCTGCCTTTTCAACTGCCAAACTGCAGAAAGAATGCCTTGATGGATCGTATACAATGGGGTATGTGAATTCTGATTCTTTTCCTTTCCATCTTTCTATATGTTTGGATGTATTTTTAAAGCCTTTAGCATCCACATAGGGCTCGACTATTGGTTCTAGCAATGTACGGATTCCATAAATCACTTTATTGATATTTGAAAAGTTATTATGCTAATAGCTGGCTAGTGATTTTCCGATGTTTATGTAGCTCAACTATTTTTCATAAGTTATTATCATTTATTTAATCCCTGGATCAAGTTTCGTCATAGGAAAGATTTTGAAAGATTATACACAACGATCACCCCGTTAAAGTGACAATACTACGTCACGGTCGTGGTGGAGTGATGGGGGATGACGTCATAAGGAACTGGCCAATCAGCGGCCAGGATTTCAGAGAGCAGACAAGATGTCAACATGGAGATTGATACGTTCCTAACTGGATTTGCAAAGTAATTTGAATTATTCTGATATTGTGGTGCCATTTAATGTTAGTAAAAGGGGTGAGATAAATCCAGAACCGTACTCGAGTCGCAAACTATACAAAGCTACATTCGTTTGGATGGGCTTTAATCGTCACTCGGCCTTCCCTCGATGAAAAAGTCGACCCATCCAGACTTGTGGAATATTGTGCATTTATACTATTCTCGATGCAGTTCTGTATAAATACCTATATATTATTTCAATACTAACCGCTCCTACGTATATAGTATTGATTCCAAGTGTTTACACTAGACGATCATAGGCGGCGATTCTTAAATTTAACGCCACCTGACGACTTTCAACAGTAAAACGCTAGAAGTCGTCTAGTGTAAATACTAAATACGTGGCAACTGCAGATCGACTGTTTACGCAATTCGGCACAAGCTGACACTTCTTATTTTTCTTATTAGTTTGTATTTTCCTTTCTCCTCACAGAAGCTCTGCGGGGTATTAAGTCGAGTCCATTTACAATACGAGTAACAGATTTAATCTTATCGTGATCTTTGTGAGATTCTCACCACTAAAGTTATCTATCTCAATGTCAGACGGTCTCACAAGACAATCAGGCAAATATCCTTATCAATAATCTTTTAAAAGGCTACAAGATTTACCATTTTGAGGTCCATTGCAGCAGGTGGGAAATAAATTGCCGGACACTAGAGACAACACCTATAAAGGGGTTCTTCCATCCGGCCGAATTCCCAGCCGAATCATGATTCTGACAAGTGTCTGATTTACTATGGCCCTTTGTCACATTATTCATACTACACCCCTAGCAGCGTATCATAGTTCATAGACATTCGGCCATAGGTATATAATGATACATTTTATTGTGTTTTTCTCATAAATCAAGGTCAATGTGACGGTTCTGAAACGGAAAGTCGTATCCAAAAAGGTCTATTTGGTTTGGTTGGGTTAATTTGTAGGTAACACTAAAAATATGAATAATCCATTCACAGAGACAGCAAAAAGTAGCGTCTCGTAACGGCAGTCTAAGAAAAAGGACACCTTGCTCATTAGAAAGTTTCTTAGCTGCTTATATTAAAAGTGCATTATTTAGGTATGGGTGAGGGATTTTCAACTGACAGATGAAGCT